>JAZGTL010000028.1:15000-2415000 GCA_037349345.1 Oemleria cerasiformis | reverse complement strand
TGCATATGAGGAAATACTTTGTCTTTATCAACGGTGATTGATTCGTCTAATACAGCTTTTCTGTAAACCGTGTTTTACTGTAATTAACAGCAACTGGTCCCTTAGTGTCGTATCATCACCTGCCGAGGTTTGGGTTTAAATATCGAGACTACGAAACATAGTAGAGGAAGAATATGGTAAAAGAAATTTCTACATCTATTTTCATTTTTACTTCTTTATTTCTTCTTCTCCGTACCACCACTTTTCTTTATTATTTATTTTTCTCCCATACTTTCTCCATAATTCAAAAATTAAAATTAAAACCGAAATAATTATCAAACGTCTGTAATTACTAATTTTCAAATTCAACACAAATACAGAGTTACAAACAACAAGCAAATATTCAAAAGTGTCAGAGTCCCAAAGCAGCAAACCCAATATTTTCCCACAATGTATTTTACAACAAGTAATAAGAACCCTAAAAATAGAAACCCAGTTTCACATCTCCACCCTCGTCAACCTTAACTCTCACAACACACAATGCACCAGCTGCAGTCTTATTCGTCCAACCACGAAATCGACGACAAATTCCACCAAATTTCATGATTCGGATTACACATCAGCAAGAACCGAGATCCCCCTCTCATAATTCCGGTACTTCTGGGTCCTCATGGCGTCAACGAGCAGCGAAGAATAAGAACCTCCCACAATTCCCTTATACTCATTCCACCATTGCATGAAGCTGCTATGCCTCAAGAAGATATCCGGAGTGACACCGAAATTTTCTAGTGTATCCAACACATAATTCTCAAATTTTAGCAACCCACTCTTGCAAGAATCCTTCACTTGATCACTTGAATTTTGATCCTTCAAATCCCTGCACAAAATGAGAGCCTCCTCAACATGTGACCAAAAACAAGAGTCATCATTCAAACTAGAAGCCACACTCTTTGCTTTGGCCTCTTTCTTTTCTTTGTCACGCTCTTCTTTTGACTTGCTCCCCTTTTTCCCTTCCCTCCACTCCTTCTCCGCCTTTTCTTCATCCTTCATTTCCTTCTCGTCGAGCCATTTCTCGAGCAGAACGAAATGTCTAGGCCGTTTTTCATTGACATAATCTCTCCCACCGTCCTTGTAGTACTCCGCAATGTGAAGTGGCTCAACCATCCTCTTGTAGGTGACTCCTCCCAAAAGCCACCGCGTCCGGAAGTAGGATTCGCCTTCTTTTTGGGGCAGATTCTCCACCTCCGCCACCTTATCCTCCCAATAATTCGACAACTTCTTCTTGTACTCCTCTACATTGATGTCGCTCATGTAGCGCTTGTTTTTGTACATGTCATAGTAGCCAATGTCCAAACGCTTGGACTCCTTCTTGTACCACTCCAATTGAGCCATAGACATTTTTAGGTCATTCAATTTCTTGGCGGCATTTGAAGCCTTTGTCTTCTGGATTGCTAGTTTGTGTTCATGTGTCACCATCTTTTTTATCAGACCCTCCATTGCTATGTTCGGTTGTTGCTGTTGCAATGCCTTTTTCAAATGAGTTGACAAAGAATTAGTACAAATGAGTTGACAAAAAACAGTTTTCATGAATTTTTATGGGATCAAATTTGAAATTTGAACAATGTCTTAATAAATAAATAAATAATTAATTTACTTGCTTATCGCTTAGGCTTTAGTTCTCAAATTTTGGGCATTGTCTAAAATCCGAAGACTTAACCCTAAACAATAAGCTCTCCTCCTTTAGCCCTACCCCTCTCCCCCCTCCACAAAATTTTTCGAAACCCTAAATCCTTAAATCATTGCTCTATTTGTTTTAGGAGAGATTTGGATTTCATAATAAGGCTAAATTTGTAAGTTAGAGTATTATAATGCATGCATGCTAGAATTTGAGTAAGAAGAAAAGTGAAGAAAGTAATTGGACTTCAAATGACTTTGTGCAGATAGTCATTTCAAATGTCTTAGTAATATATATCTAGTTATTTCAAATCCATTAAATCTAGTGTTTTCTATTTTTTTTAAGCAAATTTAGTCTTATTATCAAATCCAAATCCAAATGCCTCCCAAACCAAACAAAACTTTAGCTTAATTCCGTCAATGGCAAACAAGTAAACTCCCAGTTATGACAAACAAGTAAACTCCCAGTTATGACAAATTGAGTTCGGAGTTTGACAAGTAACACCCTTGGTTCCCTTATAGGCAAACAAATAAAATCGCAATTTTAAAAAAGACAGATTTTTCCTTACTTGACATGTAAGTTTACTCATAATCGTGTTCTTAGATGTAAATTTCTCGAAAACATAGCCAAATCAAATATTCAGGTTCAAAATTTGCTACCTGAGAGTGAGGAACTCCAAATATTGCTGCCAATTGTGTGATGATGGTGGCTCGAAGTGGAAGTCTATCCCTTTCAGCCAACTCAAACCCATCTTTACATACAGCCTTAATCTTGAGACCTTCCAAAATGTTTCCATAATCGGATAAATAAACCCCAGCATTAGGATCTTGAGCATTCAAAGAGTTTGCTGCCAGCAACACCAAAATGGAATCAGGGTCCTCAAAGCAAGCACAACCAGAGTCGGAGACCAACAGAAATGTCCCAAATGGCTTATAAAGAGTAGCTTCAGAGAGGAAGGCTTTGGGCACAGGGTCTTGGAGAGAGGCTACATGAACAAAGCAAGAGTTCCAGGCTGAGAATTGTGACACACATTTTTTGAGATTTTCGTCCCCGATTAGGGGTGCTCCGAAGGTTATGCAGATGGGGCGTTTGGTTTTGGGTTTTGAGAAGTCTAGGGTTTCGAGGAGGAACAAGGTGAAGAGTGTAGCAACAGAGCCTCCCAGTGAATGTCCAGTGATGATTACTGAGGTGTTTGATTCCCTAATCTGTGTCACAAACATAATGGGAGTTACTAATCGGAGAAAAAGTAGTAAAATAAAACGTACTGACATGTTATTGATATGCAATAAAAAAGAAAACAAATTCTAATAATAGTCAAATTGTTGATACTGATATTATCCTCAACTTAATCACTATAGAAAGTGCGGGTTTAATCTAAAAGATCTCGGTTTTATTGGGAAATTGTATTCTTCAATACCATGTTAAACTTTCAGAGAGGGAACAACATTGATATTGTCTACAAACATGGAAGGTGCGGGTTTTAGCCTAAAGGTCTCGGTGTTATTGCATTGGGAATTTTGTACGATCACCACATAGTGAGTGACACATGCAAGTAAACAGGCTCTGATACGGTAATACCATTACCATATTCTTAAGATTTGAGAGAGGCGGCCCAATGGTCCATGCATCACCCATATTGTCCCAATTTAACTAACAGAAAAGATGCAAGTTTTAACCAAAATGTGTCGGTGCTATTGGAAAGTCAGTTTCTTCAACACAAATGGCAGACAACTTTAAACACTGCGCCTAATTAAATGGCAAGTTGAAGGTGAAAAAACAAGAACAAAATCCACAAACCTTGGTTCTCAGAGCATCAAGCTCACCAAAATGCGACCGGAAGTGGTCGATCGCCGCCTTATTGACCGAAAAACTCGGGTTGCTTTTGTTGCAAAGAAACTCAAAGTGAGAAAATCCTTCAACATCTTTGAGCGTTGATGATGAAACCAAGCCTCCTTTGCCTTGAAGAGACACGTTTGCAGTAAGAAAAGTCACAACAGTGAAATTTGATTGCTGCTTTTCACTAATGTATAAGAACGGCTCCGGATTTGGATTATGCTCCCGGAATATTCTCTGCTCCTCAATCGCGCCCCACGACTGGTGGACCGGCGCAGAGCTCACCAGCACATTAGCTAGCTCTAGACCGCTGCTAAATCTGTTCATCAACACCAACAATTAATCAAAACAACAAACCCGAAATCGCGGAAGAACAAAAAGACAAAGAATTTGATCTAATGATCTTTACGTACTGGTTGCTCATCTTCTAATTCTCCTAGGCTCTTTTTTTTTTCGGCGATCGAATTACAAAGAGAAGTGACTGCAAAACAATGTGGTCAATGGCTTCATTTTATAGATGGTGGATGATATAATAATACGAACGTTAGCTTTAAATATGGTCCCACCAATCGCATGGCCCCACGTGGAAGAAACTTCCGCCAAGTCTTCTTGGTCAACGTCGTCGTCGAGCTTGTTCCTGAAAGGTTCTCCGACGACGACATCTGGTCGATGCGCCTTTCTTTAAGAAATGGTGTGAAAGTTCAAGGTAATTATTCTGCTTGTTCGTGGCAAATGGCCATTGGCCTTTCTTTTCTTTGTTTTTTTTTTTTGTTGTCCGAAATATTCTGTTATTTTTTAATTTGAGATGAGCTCATATTGTTCTTAAAATTTGAGTAGATTCTTACGCCACGTCGGATGCACAAGTAAGACCATTTTTAACATTAGGCAAAATCCGAGTTGAAAGGAACAAAATTTAGAAATTTTGAATGTAATAAAACAAAAGTGAGGGTGGGCCCACAACAACAAAACTTTGGCAAAAGCTGCCGTTGTTTAAATTTCTTCTCCCTCTTGCGCTTCAGTGATTGCAGAGAGGAAAATAGTTTTGGCATTTTCAAATCCTTCAACTACTTCTTTGGTGCATTTTTCAACCCAATTTTTTTTAATTCAAATTTTTTTTTTCAGAAAGAATTAATTAATTTTTTATATTTTTCCTATAAATATATTTTGTCATTCAATACATATTACTATCAAATTTTATTCCACATTTTGATTAAATTTTTTTCATTTCCATTTTGTTAGAAAAATGAATTATGATTCTCCAAAAGGTCAAAATTTTATCAAAATTGAAGATCGAGCCGACACGTGACAAAAAAAAATCTTATACGAAATATTTTTAGTTGGTTATATATCCGAAAACTAATTAAGATATGATTTTAGTATACTTATTAATTATTAAATTAAAAAATTATAAAATATTAAACGAAATATAACATAGTCTTCAATTACTGGAGATGATAAAATATAGACCTACACTATTAATTTAAAAACTAATATTTGTTGTCCTAAATTTACATAGGACCACCTTGCTAGAGATGGCCTAAGGGATGCCGAAGTAAGAAATGGAGCTCAACTTTCATATTTCTTTCGACGTAAAGATGAAATAGTTTCGAAATAATTTATATTTTTTCAATTCTTTTAAAAAATTACCTTATTTCTCACTTCAAATGTACCTTTCATCTAGTGAGATATCCAATTTCCATCCGATCCTAAGCACCAAACATAGCCTAAAGACCATAAGAGCTTGTTTGGTGATTGTATTGAATCGAATTGTATAACTAATTCAGAGTATTTTGAAATATAAATAAATGTTTTTTCATTGTAATGAATTAGACATTGAAGAAACTTATCCGATATTCTTAAAATAATAAGATTAGAAAAAGTAAGTTTCTTTCAATGTCCAACCCCTCTAATCCGCTTATAATGAAAGACGATTACTTCTATCTTCAAAGTTCAAATTACCTTAAATTATTGTTATACGATCTAATCCAATACGGCTTGTCAAACAGGGCTAAAAAAGCATTTGAATACACTGTCAGAAAACAAACCCTGCAGAAATGGGCTGAAAATTAATGTTGAAATTACTGAAATAGGCTTCAAAATGAGACCCCCACTTTGTTTTCCGCTCTTCAGCAAGAACTTGCAGCTACCAAAAAAAGCAAGAACTTGCTAAACACAAATAAATTTACTTACAAATTGATCAATGATCTGAAAATTGACCAAAAAAACAGGTCTAAAATACTAAATAGGTTTAACTGGTTAAACTGTATGAACTAATCAAGAAGCTAGCCAACATTTGAATCAAATTTTGTACAAATCTTTGGGGAACACTAGGAAAATCCCATTGCTCTGCATCTCTATCTCATCTACAAGATATCAGCAATCGCACGAAGAAAGCGCAAAATTGTAGAACCGGAAGCTGCCCTTAGAACCGGCCAGAGGTGCCTCAAGAGCTCACTTTTTTTCTGAAAACTAGTGATTTATTTTGATGCCTGAATATCCCAACTAAACATGACTTACATTGCTTTCCGGGAGGACCGGTCGACTGAACCAATGTCGATATCTTTTGTGTATATATTCGTGAGGGCAAAAAGCAACAGCACAAAGACAACTTGAGCACTCACAATTCCGAAGTGGCTGATGCTGTTACCGATTTCCATCCAACTTCCTGTATTTCGGACCTGATTTCGATCAAAATTGGTCAGAAGGGCTTGCTCGAAAGCATTGTTCTAATGCAGTACAATAAGAAGCATTCATCCGAGGACCATTATGTTCATCATTTTAAACATAGGAAAATACAACGACATTTCACGCATCAGGAGCTGAAGACATAATTTCATGTGACAAATATGGTAACCTTACCAGGAAGAAGAAGTGCATAGTCATTACATCCGAAAATAATATGACAAGAAAATAGCACCCCAATCGTGGAAGTCGGTTTAGCTTTGTTATTGCACTGAATACACATCTGCGTTTCAATCAAACACAAAATATATGAGTACCAGAAAGTTTATGTATTTATGTTGGTAGAAGATAAGTTAATTTGTAACTATACTTACATGACAAGCAAGAATGGAATGAATAACTTGAAGATAAGTAAGGCTGCCATAAGAAACGGCTGCAATTACAAGCAAATAGTATCAGCTAAGTAGTGGAAACTAATCTGATAAATGCACAAAAAGTTCGCCATTCACTTACACTGAAGACAGTGATGAATCGATAGACAGATGAAATCTCAAAACTTGCGATACTTGCAAAATTTCCCGTTCCAAAGAAGGCAACATTAAATAAGACAACCTTCAACAAGAAGACATTTTATATATACATATCAATATCCTAAGCGGTATAAATTACTCGGATGACTTCTAAAAAAAGAAAAGATGGCACTTACAAAGATCAATGGAATTCTCACATCAGACAGCTGCAAATATCTACCATCAAGTATGACATTATCTTCTATATCGTTAAAGGAAGTTGACAACCTTTTCACCTTACTTGAGTAAAGTAGTGTGTTTTCAATTAGTATCCAAGACATGAGTACAAGAGCCAGAGCACCATAGAAGACAGCTTCATATCTGCACAAGATTTGAGTATGAAGAAAATACCAACTTTCATCCTAGCATTCCACAACTCAAAAGCAGTTAAATGCAGGCAAGTAAGACAGTTGGTATTTAAATGAACCGTACCCAATAGATAACAGAAGAAATGTGGGCGCAAAACCGAGAAATATGGAAGTAAGCCTGGACAAGAGACTATTTGCTGAAAACAATGGAAGCACCATTGAGAAACCTATGACAAAACAAATAAAGGATAAGTATAAATGGACATGTAATTTGACGTTATAAATTATTCAGGCATTAAATATCTCTCAACTCATATACCAATAACAAAGACTCACATAGAGAAAAAGAGAAATTGGACCAAAAATTAAAAAAATAATAAAATAAAATAAAAACTTTATTTTAAAATTTTAAAAAGAATTATAAAGAGAAAAATATTTACAAGTCGGATATGTAAGAAAGCCCTAACAAAAGTATTAAGTATTAACCTCAAAGTGGAAATTTCAAAAGCATACCAGCAATGGACCAATTTAGAATCTGGTGCAAAGCATGTAGTTCTTGGTTCTGTGTTCTATGAGAGGTTGATATTGACACCATCACAGACGACAATCCAACCAAAAGAGCCTAATTCACAAACATCCAAGAGAAGCATAAAAACAAGAATTTATCTCCAGATTTGTTAGTTACATTATAATTACCCTACCCATACTTGTAGAAGACAGAGATAGGCTAAGCACCTGTAACTGAAAGAGCATGGGAAATTTAGGTTTCTTCTTTTCATGATTACAGATACTTCGCCAATACTTGTTTCCTTCAGTATGCAGATCTAGCAGCCTAGCAGCTACTCCTATCATAATAATCAGAACTCCGCTCCCGATCCTGCAAACATAATTTGTCATAAAAGGCACATCAAGTTAAGACCAATCTAAATGTTACTAATAGATTCGAAACTCAAGATAGTTACTACAATATATTGTCTACTTTTCTTAATTAGCTTAAACTTGTTTGGCTAATCATATGTGCAAACACATTCAAGAAGAGATGACTTACACTAGACGATTATTATCGGGAATTTCTGCTGGCATCAAAGTAAATACGGACAAGAACCAACATGCAACACAAACAAAGATTGGTATGCCAGATCTCCATGGAATCGATTTTAAAAGATACAGAAAGGATATGACCCCGGAAACCAGGAAACACCAAGTGTATACCTTCCTCTCAGTAAAGCTATTCACCTGCAGAAATCACCAAAGTTACCCTGTTCAGGAATCTAGATTATAAATTTACTATGGCTTGCAGCAGGAAAACTAATAGTTTTGATATAGTACCAGGAATTCGAGGATGAATACTGAGAAAGCACCAGTGGCTAGAATTTTAGCAAAGTAATTGATTCTTCTTCCAGACAACTCTTTCCATAATGCTGTGATGAATCGATATTCACTAAATATTTGTGTCCACAGAAATACTGTCATTGATGTGTAAGCATGGTAAAGAGGAGGAGAATGCTCTATAAACAGTATAGTACTAAGTAGTCCCAGAAGAAGGCATCCACAAAGTTGTACCTACAATAAATAATGAGAATTGTGAGTGTTGTTGCAAATTTACAGTATATTACCAATATGGACGGTCAAATTTCATATCACAGACATCTTCTTTAGTTCTTCATTTTCCCTTAAAAGAAAATATCTCTGTTTTTGGGAACTCCTTCCTCCAATTTAAAACCCACTATTAAAGCTTAAAAGAGGTCAAGCTTACACAAACATTACTTTTCTGGTATTATCTGTCTGGTGATCTGCTTGCTCCTTTCTAAGCATATACCCTGCCAGTGAAGTATAAGATTGCAGCACATGGAGAACAATATAGGTCATCCAACCAATATACCCAAGAATAATTACAGTCATGAGCATCAGCCAATCGTATGTCTGAAAATAATGAAGTCCTTTCAGAGCCAAGTCCCGGAGATCTTCAGACAGCTTCCTTGCAGTTTCATAGTCTCTACTAGATATGAGATCCTCAATCTGGTCCAACATGGAGGAATAATGGGCCAGTGGTTTGAAAGGCTTGAAATATAATGAATTTGCCTGCTTTGTTTCTAATTTTGTCAAGAAATCCAAGATTAATAAAAATGCCTTCTGTACCTCTTTTTGTTCCTCAAATCTCCAGTAGAAATAGATATAATGTAAGTATGCCTTCATCTTAAAATCTATTTCTTTAAATAGATTGAATATGTTATCATTATAGCTTCAAGAAAGTGATGCCTTTTTATCAGCCCTATCACTTGGATATATAATCATATAACAAAAGGATACGTGATTTTCGAACAAACTGGTTGAGAATTTGCTTTGTGTTGGCAACCACAGCTTCAACTTCATCTTCCTGGAAAATGACATAAAAAAAAAAAATTCTCAGGTGTCTACCCATCTATACTCTAGTTATACCAGCAAAATTAACCAACTGCAATATGCATTTTCTGGCACGGATATGAGGAATACATTTACGTCCTTTACAAAAAAGGGAAGAAGTCCTCCACCAAACTGGTTGACTATACCTTTATCATGTCTATGTAATCAAGGGGTAAACTTCCAACTGAGTTTACAGGACCTGGCAAACCAAGTAGAGTTGACTGCCAGAAAAATCAATCAACAAATGAGAGTGATATAACTAGTAGTTAAAAGGGAAAAAATCGGAAAAACAAATTTTACTACCATGAGAGGTGCAATATCAGCTTGATTAACATCCACCCTTTCAATGCCATGAAGGCCCCATTCTGTAGGTGTTGGTGCATCATGGATATGATCATCAACAAAACGAAAACCACAATCAGAATGGTTACTGCTGGACACTGGCTTGGGATGCTTCACACCTGCTCCCCAAACAACAAGGGGAGTATCAGTGTTTGAAGGATGTCCATCTCCATGGCTTCCTATGGATATTAAAGTATATAGGAATTATTATGAGGAGAAAAAGCAGAACAAGGAAATTACTAGAAGGAAAGAGAAATTCAAGATTTGCAAATAGTAATTCAGTGAAAACAGTGAAGTAAAAGTAATTAACTAGCAAAAAGTTTCAACCTTTGTCGTGCATTCCATGATCAGCAGTAAATATGTACGATGTACGATTATCCTTGTAATAATCTTCAAGAAGATTATAAACCCTCTCGGCTATACTATCAACAACCGCAACATTATTGAGATAGATGGACGAAAAGGGTCTATGTGCATGACCATTTGAATCACAGCCAAGTAGGTGCAAAAATACAACAAGATTATCTTGTAAAAGTAACTCCTTCAACTCCGGGTCTTCTTTGGACCTATTCAGAAGCCCCTGAAATTGATCAAAAGACCACTCATCCAGAAAGGAAGCATCTGTATTAACGCATAAGATTTGATAAGGCATTTGATGGAAGTAAGAACCACAGTCTACAGAACAGATGTACAACAGTAGTATCTTTGTGCCCAAGTATTATCATTTGTATAGTTGTTTTGAACCATCAGATTGGATTGGATTTGATAACTCAATAGATTCAAGATCTGCTGAAGGAAGAAATGGAGGCCAACTTCTAATTTTCCAGGTTGATGGTAGAAGATGAATTACCAGGAAGGAAACTTACCCCTTCCAATCCCGATCTCAACACCTTATAACTAATCCTTCTAATTCCTTCAACTTGGACAAAATTTGAATGTCCTTCATTTCCCACTTCAAGATAACTTGAGTGTTGTGAGTTTTTCAATCCAATCCTAGGCAGAAAATGGACTTAGTGCTCTAGTACTCACTTTTTATCATTTATTAGTAGATAAAACACAATTACGAAATCCAACTAAATTTTACAAATTGAAAAGTAGAAAGAAAAGGACAGAGATACCAGTAGCAAAGTCTTCAAAGTCATGAGGGTAACTGTTCCAGGTAGTGTGAGGCAATGCAGCACAGAAAATGGGAACTATGTCCGGACTTCCATAAGAGAAAGTATGTCGGCTCCGGTTAAACACCGAATCAAATTCAACGGGATTAGCTTTCCAGCCTGCAAAACAACTTGATTGAGTTATCTTTCATCAAACCATTCTCGTCTATACCAAACCAATAAAAATTGGAAAAAAGATTGAACCTTTTGTAACAGCACTTGGATCCTCGTAAAACCCAGCAATAATAGCAACATGCCCAGGCCTTGACTCAGTGGGAGGACGAGCATGCGAAACTCCCCACCGCCCCTTCTCCTTGATCACGCTTCTCAAAAATGGCGCTCTGAACTTCCCATCAGAATCGGGCTCGAAGAATTTGTCGGCTCGCAGACCATCAGCTGCATCCCCAACTCCAAAGCTTCAAACCATACTCAAACAAGAAACAGAGCCAAAGTTGAGTGTAAAAATGGACTTACCGACGATCAAAACGAGGCGCTTTGCAGGGGCGGAGAATCGAGGCGTGACGAGATCCATGCCGTGAACAATGGGGGACTTGAAGTAGATGTCGAAGATGCTGAGCATATACACAGCGTGAAGAACTACGCCGAGAACTACCAGCCATTTCTCTTTCCTCTTCAGCCAAGTCCTTCTGCTGCTTCTCCTTGCGCTTGCTTTTACGTTGCTTCCTCCTCTTCCTACCTCTCTCTCTTCACCCATTTTCGCCCCCGCCGCTTTCTTTCCCGATCCTCAGTCGCAAACGTCGTTCAACTCTTCTCTCTTGAGTTAGTCTTCTTCTCAGAGAAGATTCTGGGCCCAATTGGATATTGGGCCTACATTTTAAGATGGTATGTATGATGGGCCGAGGCCCATAATTTGACTTCCTTAAATTTTTAGTCAAAAATAGAAATATCAGCTGATCTACTTCCTAATTTAGCTAACAAACTTTTTTTTGCTCCCTCCATTGAAGGTTACAAAGCGGCTCCTTATTCTCCTCTGCCGTGTTTTTTTATCAAGCTTATTTGGTTTAAGTTTTTAATTAAGCTTTTGGATTAAGTTTTTTTTATTTTTTTATAGAAGCTTTTGGATTAAGTTTTAAATTAATTCGTCGCATTTTTAAAGAAGCAAACTTTGTTACACTCATTTGACAAAACGAGTTCATGTATACCATAAGTAATTTGTACGTTTAAAGTGCAATATGTTCCGAATTGATAGTTTATAATGAATGCACGACAGATCCTTTCATCCTTGTATATTTTACTCCTTGCATATAAAAATAAAAACTAAGGTATTAACAAACTTTGAGCAAAATTCGAGGTTGCTTGAGGTAAAGGGAAAAGGATAATACGTGCATCACAGCTTGGTGGTACCTGCTCGTATCACCTTTTCGATTTATCGAATTATCTTTGTACATATATCATAATCGGAACTATTCATTATCTAAATCATAATGTCAAAATCATCCCTGTAAAAAATCAACAAGATTGGAGGTCGTTTAATTATTCATATGTATCAAATAAATCAACGGTTTTTGTAAGAATTAAAATACTCATAACGAACCAACTACTTAGTCGATATATATGAATAGCTAAATTATTTTCAATTTTGTTGAATTTTTGCTTAAACGATCTTGAAATGATGATTTAAAAGTTGAGCGGTTTTTATTATGATAAATGTATAACGAAAATTAGATAAATCGAAATGGTAGTATAAGGAGATACCATCACGGTGGAATGTATAAGTATTGTCGAAGAGAAAATTCATAAAGTTGGCAATTCATGACAAATCATATACATACACATAGTCTATGGATATTTCAGTTCATGATTAAAAAAGCATCAAATTCAATACTCTTTTTTCTTATTCTAAATATAGAAGAAGTATTTTATTACCATTCTCACATTGAGGAGTAAAAATATAAAATTTAATTCGACTTTTATTTACTACGGAATACAAGAAAGCAAGATATGGGGATCGACACCATATATATACGAACCCTAAAGCCATAAAACAAGATATGGGAAATCCATATGTGATTATTCATGAAGCCTAAGCCAAAGCCCTAGCTGCTTAATCATAACAAATTAAAACAGATAGACGATGAACACGAAAAATGCAACCAAGAGTGACGGAAATGAGGTAACGACGCTCGTTGCTGCCGATGGGGCGGGAGCCGGAGCTTCAACTGCGCCAGAAACAGCCAGCATCATCAAGCTAGCCATTGCGACCCAAATGAAGAAAATAGCTGCGACCTTTTGGTTTTGGAAAGCCACCATTAGAAACGAGGGATGAATTCTTGATTTCTCGAGTTTTCCAAAGTAGTAGGTAAGAAGTAATTCGGGTTGCATTTTCTTGTGGTGGTTTCTCACATATTTATACATGCATTTCATCAACGATCCCTATATTGTTAAAAAAAAAAAATTGTTTGTGTCTTAATCTCTATGTAATTTACTGGCTAATTTTATTGAAGGCAATTTCAATGCTTCAAGTCTTGTTGTTTTGCGTAGATTGCAAAGACTTGGGTCCAAATTTATACCGAAAACAGATGAAAGCAGAAGGCATGAGTTGTACAGTTGTGTTTCGATGGAGTACATGGTGACAATTACAAAGAGTCTTTCAAAAAAAGGAAAAAAAAAAAGCATTTTGTTTCTTGTGTTCGATATTTCTTCTATCGGTACAGCAAGTTCAATCAAACCGCCGTGTATTGACTTATTGTTTAGGAATTAATTAAAAAAACTATATTGGATTTGATGTACAATTAGTTATAGGGGAGACTCCAATGATCATGAATTGACTTTGATTAATCAAATTGTAAGCCATTAACAACGGACAATTGAATATAATTAGAAATTAATTAGTTAGTTAGCAAGAAAAATATATGATATTATACATGTATTTTTGCAAAAAATAAAATAAAATAACAATATGTTGAAAAGTTCAGCCACTATTTGCTTTCAAAAAATAATTTACAATTTTTTTGTTTATAATATGTAAATTTTTATAAATAATTTAAAATATGTGAGATACTAAGCGTGAGAAAATCTATATATATTCATATATAATATGTTTGATTTTAAATTTTAAAAAATGATGTATTCTTTTCGTATCTTTAAAAGTGCATGCAAGCACAAGTTATTTGTTTTATTTAATCATAAGGGGTTAGTTTAAACATTATTCTGGTTTGCTCTAAATTATTTAGTGTTCAAATCTCACTGGCTATCTCTTGCGGTCATCAGAGGGCGTAAACCGTAAGGGGTGTCCCTGGACTTATATCGAGACTCATTTGGCACCCCTTACACTCTGATATCAACGTACCTTATACGGGCACCGCAGTCCCTTGATGACGACATGTTAGCCTTGTACCAATATGTGGGTTTGATATGGGTTTCTGCCTTCTGGTTTCGCAGCTTCGTTCGTAGGACTTTATGTTTCTGGATTTCGTTCACGGGAGGGAGAGAGAGAGAGATTGATAGAGAGAGAGAGAAATTGAGAGAGAGAGAGAGACCGATAGATTTCCAGCGACTTAGGGTTTTCTGGGTTTCAATTTCATTCACTCACAATGAGGGTAAAAGTGTGAGATTGTGAGAAAGAGAGAGAGACTCGTATTACTGTATTAGACTTAGTTGGGAAAATAAATAAATAAAATTTCTAATAATTAAGTTTTTAATTATATTAAAAAATAAACAAAGAAACTTGTTCGGTTTTGGTATGGGACGGTTTTCCGCAGCATCGGAACCGAATATATTGTTTTTAGCAGGTGCCACATTTGTCAATGTTGGTGCAAATACATGCAAGATCTTCTGCAAATGTTCTTATTTCTTTCTATTTTGCACCTCGTACGTATATATTACACAACGGCCCGCAATATCTAGCTCCATGCATGCCCACCAATCAAATTCAAATAACAAATTAAATCAATATTTTACAATCGATAACGTTGATTCTTTAAATTATTATGCCAATATCTCATCTCCGTAAAATAAAAAAAATAAAAAACATTAAGATTGAAGGTCGTTTAGTTATTCATATCTATTAAACAAATAATTAACGGTTTGTAACAATATTAAGATCCTCACGGTCAATCTTCCATTTAGTTTGATACATATGAATGACTAAACGATTTCCAATTTGGTTGATTTTTTGCGTAGATTATCTTAAAATGATGATATTTAGAAGTTGTATGGTTTCTTTTATAATATAATTAAGATAATACTTGCATCTCACTCTAGTAGTATTTCCTCATTCCAAACTTTTGATTTATAAATAAAAGGATTATTCTAAAAATAATCCTAAAAATACGAGGAGAGGTACCTGTATATGGATGGGATGCAAGTATTATCCTAAAAATAATCATGAAATAATTAGTGAGGTAGGTAAGCATGTACCCGTGTGGGTCTTAACTTGGGGGTCGGATGACGGTGCTGATGCTGAATTTATAGTGTCGGGTACAAGTCGCATGACGGCGGGTAACTTAGAAGACCGTTTAGCTATTAGAGGTGGTAACGACGGATCCGTTATGTTGAATTCTGGCATTCCAAATATATAAGGAATCCGTGGATAAGGAATTCGTGGATAAGGAGTTTGTGGATAAGGAGTCTGCGGATATATCCATAAATTAAATAAACTATGACGTTCGCTCTGACGACCTTGTTCATAAATCATCACATAATCTTAATAATAATGTAATGATATTAACTAATACCTTTATCTTGAGTTCTCGTTCGTGAGGATTATTATTGGATGATACCTAGAAAGATAAGAAAATAAAGGAGCTCAGATACACCTATATATATATATGGTAGCTGAATATCGATCATATAAAGAAGCTAGCTAGAAGAATGAGAATGTTGTGTACTTGTGTATATATATATATATATATATATATATTCACCCGATGAGTGAGACATAAGTTATGGCATGCTGGCCAAATTCTGACTTTTAAGTTCAGGACCCTCCTTTGAGTCCTTTCCCCAAGGACCATGCATGGCCATGCACCAGACGCCATATTATACATCTATTTTTCATCAGAGTCTACATGTGTTAGCAGTAAGTCTTTAGTGTCCTTGAGAAGGTGTGTCTTGCCAAAACTACATATTGTGACCCCAGGCCAAATCGAATTGCACATCGGAAGAAAAGAAAAAGAAAATACAATATATAATCAGTGGTTTTATTTTGAACGATATCGAGATCTTTTGTGATAAAATCTCACATATACATCGGACTGTACAAGTGGTATTGACAAACTGAGGACAATATATATCAATGTTGTAAGGGGTGAGCCGTTAGCCCAACTATGTAATATATCTTAACATATTCTTTGTGATAAAATCTCACATATATATATATATATATATCGGACTGTACAAGTGATATTGACAAATTGGAGACAATATATATCAATGTTATAAGGGGTGAGCCGTTAGCCCAACTATGTAATCTTAACATATTCTTTGTGATAAAATCTCACATTAATATCATACTGTATAAGTGATACTGACAAACTGAGGACAATATATATCAATGTTATAAGGGATGAGCCGTTAGCCCAACTATGTAATCTTAACGCTGTAAACTTCTATATAGCTAGCTATATAGTTAGTTTGTATTACTAAATAATAAGGACAATACTTAGTGTTTATATTTAAAAAAAGTAATTACTCAATTTTTAACTATTTTTATTTAGAACACCACATTCACGTCTCACTGTACACAGATCATAATTAAGTAAATTTCTTTTCTTACATCATGATCACTTGAAGATCTTTTATCTCTGCAAATTATAACAACTAATTGAAGATATATATCGTTTAATCAATTATAAGCATGATCAGATAAATGAATGACGTTAAAAAAGAATCTTCAATTTAATCTATTTATTATAAAAATGTTCATAAAACGATTCGACATTCATAAAGAGTAAAGTTGATATTTAATACATGAAAAATACATACTAGAGAGATCACATTGTAAACTGGCCACGTCTTTATTATTGTAAGTGGATCTTACTCGTGTTAATAAGTCATGCCTATATATATATCATGTGGGTTTATAATTTTATCTCCTACCATTTCCCCTCAATGTATATATCTCTCGATCCTGCAATATCATTGTTATAAAAGAACAAAAAAAATTAGTCAGCTAATTCATTTGTTCGGTTGAATCCAAACCATCTTCCACACCCATTATTATATCTTTGTTTATTTTCTGGCCTCTCACATACTTCGTTTATTTTGAACACAAACATACTTTGTTTATTCTGAACAAAAACAGACTTTGTTTATTATTACATACTTATATAATTGCTTAGCTCAAGTGACCTTAAGACACTACAAGAAATTCGAAGTTGTCCGGCGAAAATAGTTCGTCGAGCCACGTAAATCATCCGTCGAGTAACATATACAACGGCGAATCTCTGTCGGGCAATAGGCGTCGGGTTACCTCTGTCGGGCTTTGGGTTTACTCGACGAGCACAGTGACCTCGTCGAGCAATTAAATAATGCCCGGCGGTAAAGTTCGTCGCTGGCATCTTCGTTGAGCAACATAAAGTCAACATCATAAGACCGTCGGGTAAGGTCTTCCTTATCCGTCGGGTAATCTATTAAATATACGTCGGGGGAGGTTTATAGACCGTCGGGTAAGGTCATATATAACCGTCGGGTAACGTTAAGAAACACCGTCGGGTAAGGTTAAATATAGTCGTCGGGCACTGTTATATACACGCGTCGGGTAACATGTCACTCAATCGTCGGGTATAGTGTGAATATCTGTCGGGTAACATTTAACTCATTCGTCGGTAATAGTTTTATATGTCGTCGGGTAACATGTCCCCCATTCGTCTCGTGTATTGTTACAATTCGTCGGGTAACATGTACAGAATTAGTGGGGCAACCTCCTCTTTATATTGAAAATAAAATATTAAATTAAATAATAAAAAATAAAAAAATTAATTAAAAATTTTAATATAAAGAATAAAAATTAAATTAAATTAATATTAAAAAAAATAATGTAATTTTTGGACATCATTAAGAGTATAAAAATACTTTATATATACTCTAAGAATTAGTGGAGTTGTCAAAATAGCCGGGATCCTGAGGGGGCGGTTGGTTGGGCGGTGAGAAAATATCATCCAATCCACGATCACCCAAACATTGAAGGATGTTGTCAAGGGCGCTCTTGATATGTTGGTTTTGGGCTTGAATCTCCGCGTATTGGGCTTTGATCATAGCATTTTCGGCCTCAAGATTTCTCATACGATCCGACGTCTCCTGGGAGCCTACCCGAGATGAAGACGACGATTGAGTCGAGACATCCCGCACAATCCCGTCGCCCGCACCCCGAATGACCCTCCCTGGGCGCCTCCCTAGTCATCGCTCCAGAATAGCGATCGACATGTCGACATTAGGGAGCTGTTGATGCAAAGGCACATCTGGATGCTGTTGGGTGAGCTCAGCTTGTGTCTGTTGGATGTCTTGCACCATCGCATCCTACAAATTCGAATAAATATTAATTAGAAAAATAATTATGAAATTAAGAAAAAATGTTTAATCAGAAGGAAATAAACTTATGTGAATTCGATCAGCCTCTTCATCCCCCCGTCCAGCATACACCTACCCCCAGGCATCCACCTCTGGGAACATCGACCCGGCGATGCGCCGATCCTCCTGCCGGGCCGATAAGGATCGCGACCACCCGTGGTGGTTGAATTTCTTTGCCCCCCGGTTCTATGTGTTGGCAATCGATTTCCGCTATTCATTCGTAAAACCAAAAAATTAGATTTGAAAATGGAAAATAACATAAAAATTAAATAATTTAATTAATTAGATAGATAATACGTACCAGATAAGTGGGTGACATGAAATGGTCGCACAACCACAACCACCCTGGCAGTTTCGGCCCGTCTAACTCCTCCGGAGGATTTGCCCGAGCTTCCTCCGGAGAAGGCCAAGTCAAGAAGTACTTGTGGAGCTCATACTTCCAGTCGGTGTACCGTAACTGTCAGTGTTGGGACAGGTACCTACTAAGCTCGACGTTTTCCAAGTCGAACTCAAAATTGATCTGCAATCAAATATTAAAGTTAAAAAAAATAATTAAAAAATATTAAATTAATGTTAATAATGGAAAAAAAACATACCGATAACTCTCCCCAACAAAGCGAGATCTCCTCTGCGGTTTGGATTCGGAAAGTCTCCCCCATCATTAGTGACTTGGTGTGAAGAATCGCACCAATGTCATGAACTAGGAGGCTGTGAATTTTGACCGGTGCGGACCGGAGGCGTGGCACGTATACCACCAGTATCTTTGCATTTGTCGTCCTACAAATACGCTGGGATGTCAAACCTCGGTTGATTCCGCGCACATTCACTGACCTACCTGCAAATTCGATGAACATTGATAAATAAAATGAGTAGCAAATAAAAACGATTGGTTAAATAAACAAAATAATAAACTTACCCTTAGGGAGTGCTCCGATATTAGGCCCCATTTCGTCTCCTCCGACGTCGTCCTGTGAGGGCCGGGGGTCGGTACGGGGTTCCCCCAGTTTCTTGCTATGCTGTCTACGAGCCGATCGGACACCCGGTCGCTGATAGACTGACAGGGGTGCATGAACCGACGCCGCTGTTGAGGCAACTGAGTCAGGGGCTGCCTCCTCCGACTCATGACCATCAACAGGATCCAGGCAAGGGCGAGTCCTGGATGTGATTAAGGTGCGATGCGACATCTACAATAACACATATAAATTAATTAATTTAAAATTAAAGAACATACTTTTAATTAAATAAAAAAGAAAGCAAACATTTTTAATATTAAATATTAAATATTAATTTCAAAAAATAAAAACAAAATCACATTTAAAATTAACCAACATTTTATAAATCCAATAAACATAAATAAATAAAGCATCAATTTTTTTTAGTAATAATTAGTAAATTGGTATCTAAAAACTAAAACCATCAAATTCTAATTTTTTAAAATAAATCCAACACAAACGAAAATTAAACTTAAACAACTAATTAATTCAAGCGTACTAAACTCAAAATTCACAACATTATACCTAAATTCCTAAATCCAAATTTCGGGACCAAAATCAAACTTACATATTAATCCAAACATATACTAATAATATCCAAATCCAAAAATTCACAAATTAAAAATTTATAAAACACGTAATTCCAAAATCCACTTATACTACACCATATCAAAATTTCCCATAATTGTTTTTAAAATTCAAATACCCAAAATTCATACATTTCACATAAATACCATATAAAAAATCATACCATTATATCAATTTCAACATTATACCAAACATCAAAATTTCAACAAATCTTCAACTATTATATATACCTTAACAAATATATATATCCAAACATAAATATATACATAATCATTAACAATAACAATATCCAATTTCATAAATTCATTTTTCAAATCAAAATTAACAATAAACCAATATATCCAATATAAACCAATAAACAATAAACCAATATATCCAAATTAACAATAAACAATAAACCAATATATCCAAATTAACAATAAACAATATATCAAAATTAACATTAAGATTAACAAGGAGAGCGGCGGCGACGGCAAACCTCGGTGAGGGGAGCGGCGGTGACGGCAAACCTCCGTGGACAAAAACAGTGTCCTTGACTGTTTGGGAGAGCGGAGCCGATAGGAAATGCAAGTGGAAGATGCAAGGCGTCCTTGACTGCTTGAGGGAGAGGAAGATGCAAGTGGCCCTTCAAGCAAAACTTAAGAAAAACCAAAGAAGAAAGAAATCCAGAAAATGAAGAAGAAGGATGAAGAAGAAGAATCGGTCTGATTTATGTATCTGATTGGTATTGCCCGACGGATACGTCCATCGGTTAACACTTTAATGACCCGTCGGGCATAATAAAATGGATCATGCGTCGGGTAACGTTTCAGAACCCATCGGGTAACAATTAAATAACCTCGTCGGTAACGTTTAACACCCCGTCAGGCAATAGCAACATCGAAATTCGGAATATAGGGTCTGACGTCCGTCGGGTAACTGCAATTCTACCCGTCGGGTAAGTCTGATTGTCGAATATCCCTCAGGTTATACCTTTATACTCCCTCGGGCAACAAAACGTGGGACTCTTGAGAATCCGTGAAAATTAAGTCGGTCGGACCCGTCGGGGCAACCGAAGCAGCAAATTTGAGATTTCGCGGAAAATTAGGCGGAAAATTGAAATTTTCAAAAAACTGGACAATATTTTGTGGTTACCCGACTGACGTCAGACCCTACGTATATATATTTTTTTTTTAAATATATTTGTTTTCATATATATTTTTAAGGATTCGTTAAAATATATACTTTTTTAATTAAAAGTATTATACATGTATTTAAGTATAATTTCGTTAAAATATGCTGTTTTTAAATTAAATATATTATGCACGTACTTAAGTATAATTCATATGTATACACGTACATAACTTTCACGCAAAATTTCAAATAATACTCATAAAATTCACATATATATACACACATTTTTTCAGTAAATTATCGAAAAAAATTAATATATAGCAAGTAAATTAAATAAATAATATTAAAACTATATATAATTTATAATGATCGAACTTCTTACCCTAATAATTTGAATACATTTACTAAGTAATATACATACGCACTTTTCACGTACTATTTTCATCACCTTTAGAGCATGCCATGGGTGAAATATATGTAGCAAGAAACCATACAAGTGAACAACATTGTTTTAATTATATATATGCCAATAGTATTATATTTTTAAATTATTATTTTTTCACTATATAAATGGATGATCTTAAATCCAATTGTTGAAAAAAAAATTAGGTATACGTATATGTTGAATATCTATAATTTTTATACGTAAGTGTAACGTACGCACCTTCTTTGCCGACTTAATTACTTTTTGCCTTCGTCATTTCCTCTTCCCAATTGTATTGGGATGAAACCTAATGTAGGGCCACGTAGAGTTCAATTGAAGAAACCGATCAAAGTGGTAAACAATTTACAGACATGCACCGACGTCATGTAAATTTGCAGACGTGTAATTAATTTATTACCATTGTGGTAACTAGGAGAAGAGAGATCAGAGGAGCAGGAAGAAGACAGCTTTGAGAGCCATTGTAGCAGCAGCTGATGGCACAGCAAGAGGATCGATGGAGTTGCAGGTAGAAGAGTGAAGAGCTACGATGATGGTATAGGAGAAGTAGGATTGGGGATACGTATAAATAGTGTATTGGAAGGTCGAGAGAGAGAATTTTTAAGACGTTTTTTTTTTAAGGGAAGAATTTTTAAGACTTAGGTTAAAGTGTTTAACGTTGGTGTTGCTTCTCTTATTCTTACACATGCATGTGATCACACAAGCAATGTCAAGAATCTAAGTCAAGATTTAATTAAAATGTGGTTAGGTTATTTCCTATGTACGTACGTATAGTATTTCTCTTGCGAGTTGCATGTGGGTGGTTACGTATATGTATGTAATATTTTCCTTTGTATGTATACATATAGTATTTCTCATGCATGTACTTCACGTATCCTATATTAGATACGACGTTTATTTTTTCGTATCCTATACATATATTTACTTGCATCTCACTCTAATGCTACTTTCATTTCAATATCATATACGGAAAAAAAAAAAAAACTAACGAATTGAGGATCATTTAATGATTCCTATGTATTAACTAAATAGATGGTTCATTATGAGGCTCTTAATTTGTTACCAAAATCGTTTATTTATTTGATACATATGAATGGTTAAACGACCTCTAATCTTGTTGATTTTTTATGAAGATGATCTTAAAATTGTGATTTAGAGAATGAACAGTTCGGATTATAATATATGTAAAAAATTTGATAAACAGAAAAGGTGATACGAGGAGATACCACTATGTGAGATGCAAGTATATTATTCTTTTGCTATTTCTTATCACTTTTTAATCCCAATATAATCTTATACGTACAATTTTAATATCTACGTCATATATATTATAGTTGAGAGAATGAAATATATATAAGTTACCAGTTGACCCTTGGTGCCGAATTTTCCAGAGTTTGTACTTCTCTATACTCCTCTTTCTTGTTCTACGCTCCGCTCCGATATGGAGGAGAGGTTTGATGAAATATGATCAGACGTATGAGGCGCAAGGTGATAGTGGCGGCGGTGCAAGGTCGATATTAGTGTTTTATTGTTAGAGTTAGTTTAGTTTGTTAGTTTTATGTTATGATAATTAGAGACTAGTCATCTCTATTGTACTCTCGATATAAGATAATCTTGCAATATACATAAGTAATGAAATAGATTCATTCAATAAAATCAGTATTTCTTTTATCCCTCTTCTCTCAAATTCTCTGCGTTACTCTCTATGCTTCTTCTTCTTCTTCTTTTTTTCTTCAACCCCCTAACATTTACGAGGTCGTAAATGTTGTGAGTACGTGGTATGCCTTAAAGATTATATTATTTCAGATATGTCGACTTTGATCATTGTAGGTTTATAATCCGTTTTTGTTGTCAAGTTATTATTATCTATCTTATTTTACGTTATACAATTATTATTTCACTTAACCCAATATCGTACGTACTTACAAACCTTTCATATGTCTAACAAAAATAATCATAATTTGAAGAACCACCCGATGTTATTTGTGATCGACCTCTTATTAGAGAATAATATTTAACTGTGATACTCTCTTTCCTTCGAGCGGATTAAAAGTTCCAAAAATATTTTAATGAAGTCACTTATATTTATCATCAATGAAAAAAAAATGAATAGATATTATTGATATAATTAGAGTATAAATATTGACCATATACAAAATAAAACTTATTGCCTTTTTCTTATACTAATTATTATCATCAGTTGTAGCTAATATTATATGTTTGTCGAGCTGCACTCCCAGCACCATCCTCCGATGATGACTATGATTTGTTTACCGGTTTCCCGACGTAGGGTTGGCCTGAAACCAGAACGGTAAAACTTAAAATTCCATCCATAACAACTATTTAAACGTGAAGAGAGTGAGAGAGTAAAAATAATAATTACCAATGTCTAAATATTATTTGTACCTTGAGCTTATTATCTAGGGGAAGTGGTGGAGTCTGCTCTTCCCCTCCTGGAAACTCTTCCTCAGAAGGAGATGGAGGATAAGGGACGTCGTCAATTGACGGTGGTGATCGAGGTGGTGTCTTGGCTTTGCCGCCCTTGCCGCCCTTGGAACCCTTTGCAGCTGGTGGAGACTTGGCTTTTGGTGGCGACTTACCCTTAGGCGACTTTGGCTGAAACCAAATCAAATGTTAAAGGATATATATATGTGCCTTAGAAACCTCAACAAGGCCAAAAAAAGGTTTATTTCTATATTTACTTCAATCTTCCCTTAATTTGACCAAAAAGTTTACTTTATCTTATAAATGTAATTTTTCTCACTTATTTCTCAAAATTGACCAAAAAATGTCAAAAAATCTCAGTTGCCGTATTTCTATCTTTTTTTTTTTGAGAAAGTACGAAATGTACCCTATTTTCATCTATTTTATCAAACTGTCGTCAAATTTACTAATTCGACAGCCTTGTGAAAAAATTGGTATAAATAGGTATTTAAGAAACTTTTCTAAAATATTTCCTCAAAAACAAAAAGGACTCTTCTATAAAATATTATAGAAATTCAAACTAAATTGTTATCGTCATTTTGCGAGACGGAAGAATTAAACTGCCGTTTTTGTTTGATTTTTTAGTTTTATCGGTTTGGATTTTAAGGTATATATGTACCTTCTTTATCTTGAGGTCCTCGTTAAAGTTGTCCTCGTCATCCCATGATGATGAAACCTAAATAAAACAATAAGGTCAATTACAAAACACTGTACTAAATGTGTTTACATATAATTAAAATCCAGTAATTACCATTGTAGTAACTAGCAGAAGAGTGACAAAGATGAATCAGATTCAGATGGTGATTGTTGGAAGGAGAAGTAGTAGGGTGGATGATGGGTATAAATAGTGTTCAAGGGGGGTGGAAAGAGAAATTTTGATAACCTTAGGTCAATAGGTTTTCATAAGCCATCCCCCATCAGTTCTTCACTTCAAATTCCGGACCTCAACATCCTACTGCTCATGGTGTTTCACGATCAGTATTGGAAATGCACGGAGAAGTGGTGGAACGTGCGGAACCACATATTGGATCACTCAAGTACGGCACGTGGTCTCACATGCCATGTCAAGAGCTTTAGTCTAATTTAAATTAGGTTAAATTAAGTTATTAAAAATTTGAAGTGGGTGCAGATATATTGATTAAAACGGAAGTATTTTCTCTTATATATTTAAATTCGAATCTAAGTCTTCGCAGTTTTTCGTGTGCGGTCTAAGTTAAAAGAGGATGCATTCTCTTTTTTGCATTAGAGCAATCACAATCAAACCTCTTGGTAGGGATCTATATCTGCATCCGAGTTAGAATTTTAAACGCGTGTGAAAAAAGTCCATTCAACCAACCAAGGCCCAATTCTGCGTAGAGGAAATTTGAGAAGGCCGCCTAGTAAAATAGGTCAAGGTGCCACTAGGCTCATAAGTCTTGACCTTGCTTTCTTTTTTAATATAATAATGTAGCAGGGGTAAAATTACATTATACACATTAAATATTAACATTACATTTTATAAAAATCGAATTTGAAATTTTCCACATAAGTTACGGAGATAAATACCACCAAATTGTAGTACTAAGGGGGACATATTGTCAATGACAGCTGTATATTCCTATTTAAATTCAGTCTACTAATTAGGCCCATAGTAACATTCCTAATATTTGTATATATATATATATATATATATCTTTCCTATTGAAATAAAATACAAGTGAAGTCTCGCCAAATCTGATATGGTATCAGAGCAGTCGATCGTGACTGTCTCTTACCCTAACCCTAAACAAAATCAATACAGCGCCCTAGCCATCATATAACCCTAGAAACAGCACCACCATCTTCCGCCGGAAAAAAAAAAACCACCTGCTGCCGGATAAACTCACTTCCGCAGCCAAGTCCCAATACTCGCAGAACATCTTCCGCAGCCAAACAGAACACACCTTCCGCAGCACTACCACTTCAGCAGCAAAATTCCAATATTCGCAGAACATCTTCCGCATCCAAACAGACACACCCCTTCTGCGGCACAATCACTTCCGCCGCCAAATCCCTTAAAACAGAACACACCTCTTCCGCAGCTAACCTTCCGACCCACCGACCAGCCTTCTGCCCCACCGACCAGCCTTCCGCCCAAAAACGATAATCCAACACCACTCCGCTTTCAAATCCGAACGCAATCGACACAACCTCACCGTCCACCGTAAAGCACAAACCACAACGCAGTCGACTTCACGGTAGACGACGAGTCTTGGCCGAGATAACCTAGAGCCCTCCTCCGTCGTTGTCGACGTTCCCGGGTGTCCCAGGCCGTGCGACCACGACTATACCCGAGTTCGTTAGGCCCTCAACGACCGGATCTCCCCGACTCACCCTCACCCCCTCGGCCCCACCGACTCATCCTCACCTACCGGTCCCAGACCACAAACATACCGACCCGTCACCCTCAACGACCGGCCTCGCCCTCACCGAATCTTCCATTGAGGTCCAGTATTTCCTCAACCACAACGACCGGTCCCAGACTAGCATCGGTAGTTAGCCACCGAACTTTATGGCCTATTAAGTTTTAGACAAAAAAAAAAAGGACCGGGAACCATGTATGAGGCTGATGTGACCTCTACCAGGTCCAAACAATCTCGACCGCTCACCTATAGTGTCTACCCTACTCGTCACCGGCCTCCAATGCAATGTACCAAATGTGGTTTAGGTAACCACACAATTAAGGGTTGTTATGAGATGATTGTTTATCCAGTCGGATGGGTTCACAAAGGGCGCACGACGGATTCGAACAGAGCCTCATTTTCATCCGCTCAGTCATCCCAGTGGACCGCATCCGAACCTCCATCAGGTACATCTGACTCCACAGCCTTGGCCACCCTAGGTACCTCTTGCACCTCTTCACTTACTTGTAATCGATCCTGGATTATTGACACTGGCGCTACCGATCACATGACATCTAGTTTCACTGGGTTGCACACTACCAAACCCTCAAGCCAAACACAGATTACCAATGCCAACGGAACCACCTCCCAAGTCACGGGAGAGGGGTCCTTATCTCTTACACTCTCATTACGTCTTGATCATGTCTTAGTTGTCCCTTTTCTCGACTATGACTTGTTATCTATTCCTCAGATCATTGATTCCCTTAATTGTACCGTGTGTTTTTGGCCATCATATTGTCTCTTTTAGGATCTTCTCACCAGGGTCGTGATTGGATGTGGTACTAGGAGGGGAAAGTTTTATTATCTTGACTTGACAGCCGACATCAGTAAGCAATTGAGGCACGCACATCATGTGAGAGGCAATGAGTCCATTCGGATGAAGAAAATTTGGCTATGGCATCGACGGTTAGGGCATGCGTCTTTTGGTTATCTGAAACTTATATTTCCATATTTGTTTTCCCAGTTTCATGAGTTCAACTTTCATTGTGAAACTTGCATTTTGGCGAAAAGCCATCGTCATTCGTACCCATTAAGATTGCATAAAAGCTCTATGCCCTTCATGATTGTCCATTATGATGTTTAGGGACCATCACGAGTTCCCAGGATTAGTGGTTTTAAGTGGTTTGTGACGTGTACTGATGACTGCACCCAGATGACCTGGGTCTTTCCCCTACACCAGAAAAGTGACGTCACTGCCAAATTCAAGCTCTTTTATCAATACGTTGCTACTCAGTTTGACAAGAAAATCATGACCCTTCGATCTGACAATGGAGGTGGGTACATCAACCATGACCTACATCAGTTTTTCGGCCACCATGGTATTGTTCATCAAACCACATGCGCCTATACACCACAACAGAATGGTGTCACAGAGCGCAAGAATCAGCATCTATTGGAGGTTGTTTGTGCCTCTTTATTTGAGGCCCACATGCCACATCATTTTTGGGGGGAGGCTCTTTGTTCTGCGGCTTACCTCATCAATCGAACACCTTCCAGCACTCTTCAGTATCAAACTCCGTTTCAGACATTGACTACTCTCCTTAACATGCCATCAACACCAAATCTCGAACCACATCTCTTTGGTTGTGTTGCGTATGTTCAGGTATATCCACATCAGCGTGGCAAACTTGATCCGTGTGCACAGCGTTGTGTCTTTGTGGGTTATTCTGCCATTCAGAAGGGCTATAAGTGTTTCCATCCTCCCACTCAGACCATGCACGTAACCGCCGATGTGACCTTCAAAGAGAGTGAGTTCTATTACTCAGGGGGAGTCACCTAGCATCCTCTGCAGGGGGAGAGCAGTATCTTTGCAGCCAAAGATACTCAGATTGACGTCCAAATTCAACACCATTCATCTGAGTCGTCAGTGTCTAAGGTGAAACAAGCTCAAGAGTCCCTCGACACTCCTGATACTGGTTCAGATAATTCCTTCTCTACAACTCCTACTACAGTACCATCACCACTCATCCAATCAGGTCTTGAAGATTCCCCACAAGTAACTGAACATTCAAACTCTATCTCAAGCACCTTACCTGCGTCAAATTATATAGGTTATTAGTTACCCCAACGCACGACTAGAGGGATTCCTAGACAACATTATGACCATGACCCTAAAGCAAAAGTTAAATACCATATTGCTAATCATGTGTCCCTACATAGGTTGTCTCTGTCATGTTCATCATTTGTGTGTCAATTATCCACTGTATTTATTCCAAGTAATGTGTAGGACGCTCTGAAAGATCCCAAGTGGGCACAAGCGATGAATGATGAAATGGAGGCTCTCTAGAAGAATTCCACTTGGGAGATGACTACCCTTCCGCCAGGGAAGAGAACAGTGGGTTGTATATGGATATATACAGTAAAGTTCAAGACAGATGGCGCCATTGAACGATACAAAGCAAGACTGGTCGCGAAAGGTTACACTCAGACTTATGAGATTGACTATGGGGAGACCTTTGCCCCTGTAGCCATGATCAACACAATTCGGGTACTTATTTCTCTAGCAGCCAACCTAGATTGGCCATTACACCAATTTGATGTAAAAAATGTCTTCCTACATGGCGACTTAGAAGAAGAAGTCTATATGGATTCACCTCTTAAATGAAGATGGGGCCCAATAAGGGCAACATGGTTTGTAAAATGAGGAAGTCCCTTTATGGATTGAAGTAATCACCCAGAGCATGGTTTGGAAAGTTTAGCCAATCAATGAAGGACTTCGGATACAAACAAAGTAACTCAGATCATACTCTTTTCTTGAAACATAAGAAAGGTAAAGTCACTGCCCTTATTGTATATGTTGATGACAAGGTAGTTACCGGGAATGACCCAGAGGAAACGGCAGCATTGCAGCACCACTTGGCAAGTGAGTTTGAAATGAAAGATCTTGGTGCTTTGAAATACTTCTTAGGCATCGAAGTGGCTCGTTCAGACCAAGGAATATTTCTATCACAACGGAAATATATCCTTGACATTTTAACTGACACTGGAATGCTAGCCAGCAAACCAACATATACGCCAATGGAGTTGAATCATCAGCTTGGTGAATATCCGGATCAGGTACCCACCAACAAAGAAAGATATCAACGTCCGGTGGGTAAGTTAATCTATCTAGGACACACAAGACCTGATATCGCATATGCCGTAAGTGTGGTGAGTCAGTTCATGCATGCACCAAGTGAAGCCCACATGGATGCGGTAAACCGAATTCTGAGATACTTGAAGTCAGCTCCTGGAAGAGGATTAATGTTCTCACGACATGATCATCTAGATGTTGAGGGCCACACTGATGCAGACTGGGCAGGTTCTGTTACTGACAGGCGATCAACATCTGGATACTTTACCTTTGTGGAGGCAATCTAGTGACTTGGCGAAGTAAAAAACATAAAGTAGTGTCAAGATCAAGTGCTGAAGCAGAATATCGAGGTATGGCACAAAGAGTATGTGAGCTACTCTGGATAAGCAATTTGTTGGGGAAATCCGCGTATACAATCAAAAAAGCTTTTTTGATTGGATGGGAATGAATGAAGAAATACTAAGTTATCCCACTCCACTAAAATCCAAGAGAATTTCGAAACGAAGATATTTAAAATTGAAATTTTAAATAAAAAAAGCTTTACCGAACGATCTATACTCGAAAGTGTTTCTAGTCCTTTGTTAATCGGGGCTAAAACTCCAGAAATTAGAAATGCCAAAATAGGAATAACACTTGATACTACGAATGCTTTTAATGACCCATTTTTTTGTTTCTTTTGAAATATTTCGAAACAATTTTGTTTGTTCTTTTAAAATTCTTAAGAGTTATAAAACATCTCTTAACAACAAGTAGATCTACGCCAGGGGAATTAGTAATGTGTCAGGAGAAATTGGTACAAGAAGCTATGGAACTGAATTGTGACAACAAAACAGGAATAAACATCGCACATAATCCAATGCAACGTGATAGAACCAAGCATGTTGAAGTTGACAGACATTTCATCAAGGAGAAACTCGAGGCAAAGATCATTGATGTATCATTTGTTAAATCTGAAGATCAACTTGCAGATGTCCTCACTAAAGCAGTCACCGGTAGAATATTCCACAGCTCACTTAGCAAGTTGGGCATTGACGACATACATGCTCCAACTTGAGGGGGAGTGTCAATGAGAGCTGTATATTCTTATTTAAATTCAGTCCACTAATTAGACTCATAGTAACATTCCTAATATATATATATATATATATATATATCTATATATATTTCCTATTGAAATAAAATACAATTAAACTCTCACCAAATCTTATACATATGTCCTAAATGAAATAGGATGAGAGTAAGTTTTGATACAAGAATATTAAGAGTATAATTACATTATACATATCAAATATCGACTTCGTATTTTATAAGAATCGAACCCGCTAACTCCCACAAAACATTTAAAGAAAATAACTCAAATCAAAATACTAAATTGAAAAATTGAGAGTGATTTACTAATTTGGGACGATTAGAATACAATTTTCCATGAAAGTGAAAATTTCTCCATTAACGTATCACATTTTCGATTTATCAAATAGTATTTGTATATATTATAATCAACACTATTTATTCTCTAAATTATATAAAATATCATTTTATAAAAAATCAACAAATTTAAATGTCATTTAATCGTTATATGTATAATATAAATTAACAATTTTAATAAGGCTTAAAATTATTATGACGAATTGTTCAATAAGAAATTATTTGTTAAGATAATATATATAAATGATTAAACGATCCAAAATCTTATTAATTTTATAAAAAAAGAATTTTATCATAATTTAAATAATAAACAGTTTCAAATATAAATACAATTTAATAAATGTAATACAAACATGTACCTCCATAATAAGATGGGAGATATTTTCCATATAAAAAACCAAAAATTTTAAAATACTGTCAAATATATTATATATTAATAAACATTATCTTCCACAGACATCTGAAATTTGATAGATAATAGTGACTTAAATAAGCTAAGGGCATACAGTGAATTGCCTATGCAATACACTCATGAAGTAGCAGTAGAGGTTCAAATCAAACCACATCTTTGGCAGAAAAACCATTTATTTTCTTGCCTTTCTTTCTCATCATCGTACTTCTAAGTTATTACAACCATGGCCGCCCTCATAAATAATTAAAAAGAGTTTTGATTTTTCAAGGGCATTTGCTTCTGTTTCCATGGGTGACCATATCGGTGTAGCACTTGCCGCATCTTTCCCGGTTGCCGAAAGTTCCCGGCGGCACACACCGGCACCGGTCACAGCATGTCATGCAAGCTCTCATGCAGACCCTCTTCCTTGAGTGCAGTTGGCACCTCTTTTCACACAATGGGATGCAATCTGCCCACAAAATTAAATTTACCGACAAATCAATTAAACCACATTGGATAATTTGTTTTCTGAAATAAAATACGGAAATATAAATTACCCTTTTTGGATTTGACTGGGGGAAGAGGTGGGTAAGTCGGTGGAGTGACAGGAGTTGGTGGCTTTGGTGGTGTGTAAGTGGGTGGATTCACTGGAGGCAGAGGCAAAACAGGAGGTGTTGGTGGCTTGGTAAGTGGTGGAGCAGGTGCCTTGACCACCGGTGATGATGGTGGTAGTGGGGTGGGTGGCTTGACAGCCGGAGGTGGTGGCATTGGTGGTGTATAAGTAGGTGGCATCACTGGACTGCCAGGGGTTGGTGGCTTGGTAAGTGGTGGAGCAGGTGACTTGACCACCGGTGATGGTGGCGGAGTTGGTGCCTTGATAACTGGAGCTGGTGGTGGGGTGGGTGCAGGTACTATGGCTTTGGCATAAGCTACCTGAAATTAAATTTACTACATTGTGTCAAAAACTCAATCAAAGATCAAATCTTTGCACTAATTCTTGCAACAAATTCAACTTGACCACATTTGAAACATTCAACCAAAGATCAAATCTTTATGCTAATTCTTGCATCAAAATCAAGTTTACCACATTTGAGTGTCAAAAATTCCAGCATAGATCCGATCTTTTTACTATCTCTATAACAACATCAAATATACCACAGTTAAATGTCGAAAATTCCACCAAAGATTAGATCTTTTTACTATTTCTACAACATCAAATTTACCACATTTGAGTGTCAAAAAGTCCCACCAAAGATCAAATCTTTTTACTATTTCTATAACTAAATCAAATTTACCACATTTGAGTGTCAAAGATTCCATCAAAGATCAAAACTTTTACCATTTGCACCAACAAAATCAACTTTACCACTGTTTTAAGTAATTTTACCTTTATCTTGAGCTCCTCATGATGATCACCAAGTGATGAAACCTACAAAGGCAGACAGGATTTGAAACCAAACTTGAGACACCAGACCACACCCAAAGAAATTGGAGAGTAAAAAATCAAAAATAACACTCCTAAAATTTACCCATACCGTGGTAAAAAACAGAACGGTGGCCAGGAAGAGGAGAGCGGCTTTGGAAGCCATTGGAGAACAGCTGGAAGTGAAGAAGATGAAAAGGGAAGCAGCTCAGTGTAGTGATGACTCTAGCAGAAGCAGTGGAGTGGGTATAAATAGTGTGGAAAGGTGGGGAATAGATATTTTTACTGAGGTGCGATGGATACGCATAATGCATGCCAGCTGCTCGATGAAATTACCAGAAGAGATCACTGAGACAAGTAAATCTGACTCCCAGAGCTTCGACCCACCTGCCCCGAGGAGCCTGTCTACCAAACTATTATTATTGTCTGGTCAAGCGGTCGTCAATAAATCAAAATTTCAAATTTTATTTTAATTTAAACATTTTTCTTTCTCATTTTCAATAAATAAATTAAATTTCTCCAGACGAGGTCTCATTAAAAAATAACTTGTAGCCAAAGCCACGTTTTCTCTTTGTAAATTTCATTAATGGCTTTGCCTGGGTCACCGACCTTCCAAGTTTCGTAGCCATACTCAAATGTCCATTGTACAGCTGGTTCTTTGAAGCATCAATCTGTCTACCATAAATTTGCTGTATTTCTTTTATTTTAGTAGTAAAATAATTGAGTGAGAAAATGTAGGAAGGTTTTGAGAAAATGAGAAAATTTCTTCATGCTCGCTCGTTCTAAGTTTGAAATACCATTTGTACGTATAAGAATCCCCTTCGTTATATGATTTCTTTTTCATATACATGGATATAGGATTTATGGAGCAATTACTTAGGAAATACATTTTGTCCAACATCTCTTTCTTTCTGATAGAAATGGATCTCATGATTCTGAATCGGAATGCATTAACTTATGAACTTATAATGATGAACGACTGGATTTCATGATTTAAGTTCATTTGTTTTATGCGTCGGGAGGGCAGGCTGCTGTAACAGTCCAATGATTGAATCCTAATATCTAATTTTATTCGTCTAATCCTTAATTACCCCACTCTTAATTTTTCTTTTTTTTAAAAAGGTTCATTTCATACTAAAATTGGATGGAATTCTAATAAAAATTTGTATTTATTTTATAAATACGAATAATTATACATTCAACGTGATCAGAACACGAACACAATGTCCAAAAACCTCGTTTCCTCTCGCGCTTTGAACGTGTTTGGTATATAGATACGTCGGATAATGGATCCTATAAAATCTAAGTTGCAGGCTCCTCTGTTTATATTAGTATTTGATGTGTGCCAAGTTGCACATATAATTATGTAAGTGGACATATGAACTGGCTGCAGCCTGCAAGTGAAGCAACCAAATTTGGCTTTGAACAAAACGCTACTCTCCAATAATCCAATCCAAATTTGACCTAAAGTAAAAAATTGAAACATTTTACACACCCCGGTTAAAATTCAGCTGTACTGCTTCCCTATATATGTAATGTAGGGACAATTTATTTACTTTTCCTTTTTCAAAAGGGATGACTTTATTTATATCACACTTCCCAAAATTCATATTCACTCACTCGGGTCTAGGGATGGCTGCTCATTCATTCGTCTATTATCGGGGTTTTGGGGTAATTTAGTAATTATGGTGAGTTTGTATCTGTATATTGATAGTAGAACGTGTGTTGGATTCTCTCTCTCGATCAAATCAATATTTAAGTGGATGTGCGTGACCGTGAGTTGATGTCCTAATTCTTTCGAGATTTTACATGGTTTAAGTAAGAGGTCGTGATGACGAGTTGGTGCACTAGCCTTTTTTGAGACTTAGCTAGATTGAAGTGGGAGGGTCCTTACGAATCAAGATTTAAGTGGATGTGCATGTCAGTGAGTTGATGTCCTAATTTTTTTGAGATTTTACATGGTTTAAGTAAAAAGTCGTGATGGCGAGTTGCTGCACTAGCCTTTTTTGAGACTTTGCTAGATTTAAGTAGGAGGGTCCTTAACGATGAGCTTTTGCTCCAGTATTTCTGAGAATTTCCTTGATTTAAGAGGGAGACCGTGACAATGCGCTGTTACCCAAGTCTATTCGGAATTTTATCTTTTAAATGGAAGATCGTGAAGATGTGTTGCTGCTCTAACATTTCGAGATTTTACTTGATTTAAATGGGGGATCGTAACGAGAGTTATTATCCTAGTCTTTATAAGAATTTACATGAATTAAGTAAGAGATTGTGACTGTGAGTTGTTAGCCTAATTCTTGATAATTTTTCCGAAATTTAACATAATTCATGTGGTATATATAGCATTCGTGTAGTAGACAGAGACCTTATTCTCCTTGTTGAGTCCATGAAGAAACGCCAAAAGAGAGTGCATGATGATGAATGCGTGGGGTGCATTGAGATTGAGGCAATGAAATGATGTCTTCTACAGCTGCATACAGCAGTACAATGAGCAACCTAATTAAGTTTTTTTAGGCCACTCTCACATTATTACCACAAACACATACAAAAATGTACGGCTATTGTCAGTGGGCCACTTCCACTTTCACACTCCATCCCAATAAAAGCATACCTCTTTATGCTGCTTCCAGGCTTTCCGGCATTCCTCCCCATGCTTCAACAGTACGCTACTAGCCGTGTTATTATCATTCTATTCTATACGGGTGTGACTAATTCTTAACCGTTGATCTGATGAAGTTTACCTTTGGTTATTGGCAGAGATCACTCGCGTATGCGTATGCATGATTGATTGACATTAGCGAAATGCAATGGGCTACTCGTTGTTGAGATTGTTTTTGTCAATTGATTATGTATTGATTTAGCGAAATGCAATCGGCCACTCGTTGCTGAGATTGTTTCTTGAGATTGTTTTTGTCAATTGATTATGTATTGATTTAGCGAAATGCAATCGGCCACTCGTTGCTGAGATTGTTTCTGTCTATTGATTCTGTATTGATTTGCTTCAACTGTATGCTACAGATCAATCACTTCCGCACGCGCTTAACTAATTCTTAACGGTTGATTCGATGAAGTTTACATACTGTTTATTGTCAGAAATCACTCACTTACGATTCTATATTGATTTGCTCAATCTTATGAATAGAACAATAAAAGAGGGAGGCGGAGAAGATGGTAGTTCAAAAATCACTTCTCTTAATAAAATTGAATTAACATCATGCAAATTTACATAGTAAAAACACAGTTCCCTTGCAAAAACTATCTCAAGAACAATGCTACAGTTTTATCCACTGTGTCTAAAGTTGTTCAATTGTACCAAAACTTGGAAGAGGCAGCCTATCTAACTACAAATTACAGACCATCAATCCTACGAACCAATCAAACAGAGATTTAACATCGTCTTTCTAAGCCTTTTTCGTCTCCAATTTTCGTATATCCTAGCTCGGCATACAAGCTCTAGACAACAACCTCCTCTTCTTCATCAAAGCTCAAATTCAGTGTTTGTAGCTTGAATCCTGAACTCTGTATAGTCTCAACCAAACTCGAAGCCACCCCAGTCGCTTGTACTGTTGTCTGCTTTGTGAACTGTAAGCAAAAAAGAAAAAAAGAAAAAGTTAAGAGCATGTGGCTCATGTTTACTAATCTGTAATCACGAAATAAGCAGTTGGACTCCCGATTATGCATTTACTCTAGTGTTCATTAACTATACGCGGGGATGAAAACATAAGTTGGGTTCACACAATCTCAGCAAATTAAGATGTGATCAAAGCACACTCTACTAATCTGTAATCACGAAATAAGCAGTTGGACTCCCGATTATGAATTTACTCTAGTGTTCATTAACTACGTGGGGATGAAAACATAAGTTGGGCTTACACGATCTCAGCAAATTAAGATGTGATCAAAGCACATTCTACTAAACTGTTATCACGAAATAAGCAGTTGGAATCCCAATTATCAATTTACTCCAGTGTTCATTAACTACGCGGGGATGAAAACATAATTTGGGCGGCGCACACAATCTCAGCAAATTAAGATGTGATCAAAGCACATTCTACTAATCTGTAATCACGAAATAAGCAGTTGGACTCCAATTATGAATTTACTCTAGTGTTCATTAGCTACGCGGGGATGAAAACATAAGTTGTGCTCACACAATCTCAGCAAATTAAGATGTGATCAAAGCACATAGCAAATGAAGTAAAATCAGGCATGGGGCAGATTCTAAAATTTACTCAGTCAAGCAAGCTTCATTTTTTTATACGCACCTCAACAGTTCCAATACCCTCAATAACTTCAACTTTTAAGTTGGTAATGCCTTGCGTTCCCTGCAACAAAATCGAAGAATGAGCATTGAATAATGAAGATGAAACCCAGCATTGTTTCAGAAATTCAACAACATTCACATACTAAAATACGAAAATGTACCTCTAGGGCTCTGGTTACCGATGGAATAGCAGCATCGCTCATTGTTCCATCTGCCTAGGACATTATGCAAAAAAAAAAAAGTCACATATGAAACTAAAGCTCAAAACTTCTGACGAGTAACTGTCTTCATAATCAGAAAACAAGAAGCATATGCATAATTTATAAACTCCAAAAGAAAAAGTTTAGGGCCGTTTCGTTTTTAGTTTTAATTTTTTGTGCTATAAAAAAAATCAAAGAAAATGAATGAAACAAAACTACTTCTTTTGATTTTAAGTTTTCATTTTGAAACGTTCCATATGCATTTCTTCCCCATTTTCATCCTTCATTTTCTCTAATGCATTTCCTCTCTATTCTAAGTTCTAACACAAAATTGAAATCCATAAACTAAGAAGAAAAGATAATCAATTTAATGATAAAGCAAGTCATATTTTCATTCTACATTTTGAACTATTCCATATGAAACTGGGTTTTAGAAAACAAGTCACATTCAAGTAGCAGATAGAGCAATTGGAAAGAAAAGACAATCAATTTGATGATAAAGCTGAAAACTTGAGCAAAATTGCTAGCTGGGTACCTGAAAGATCATGGCGAGAGTGTCGGAGGGGGAAACGGGGACCGAAACGGGCTGCTCCGGTTGCTCGCTGCGGGATGGTTCTTCTTCAAGTCGAATTACGGTTTCCTCCTCTACGGACCTCAGAATTGAGGGTGGACGGGACCGGTGGCCCTTGTGTGTTAAACGCCTGAAAGAGCTGGAAACGTTTCGAAACGATATGGTGGGGGAAGGAATCGGAATCCCAAGGGAATGGGAATGATTGGGAGTTCGTAGCGAGAGCAGAGGTGAAAATGCTGAGACTGAAACGGTGGCCATTTGTTTTCCGGTGAGTTTTATCCGATTCCTCTGTTTCTATCCAGCCACTGGTCTAAGAACGAGTGCCAGAAATGCGAGTCAGAGAAACGTAGAGCGCCTAAAAAGGGTATTGGGCCTTTGGATTCTTATCCAGTGTTCAAATTAATCAGAGCCGTCCAAGAGCTGGAGAAATTGATTTCCAAAATTGGACCGAACCGAAAACCAAATTGAATAGTGATTGTAGCAAATTTGTGTAGCAAATTTGTTTGTTATATTTGAATTTGATAAGCAAATCAAACCGGTCCAATCAATTTGGTCTTCCGTTTTCAATTTCGGACAAAAATACAACTAAATAAATTTGTTCATATTGTGATTGACTAAGCAACGGACCTAACAAAGACTCGGAATACCACTTGGACAAAGGCCAAGGCTATCATCAAAGCCCATCACTCATGCCCACCATTGTGGCCAATCATCTAACCTTAGATATTGCTTATGTAAATTGAGCAATCTTCCTCATTTACACTATCTCCACTCTCTTTAGAGCCATGTATAAACATGAGAGTTCTCCCTTCTCTCTACGTTTCCACTCTCATAGACTCAATACCTTTAAGAACGGTACAACACTATGGACGTAGTCAAATTTGAGTGAATCACGTACATATTTGTTTCCTTAGCATTTGAGTGTGTCTTCACAATCTCGTTTGTTCCATTTTCGGCATCAACACAATTCAACTCGATACAGTTATGGCGAAGGCAAATCAATTTGGCTCGATCCTATTTTAGCAAATATGGTTCACGCCAATACAATCAGCTTTTACAAGTAACCAGTTTTGGTTTCGCTTTAGCAAATTACAGAACCGATTAATTCAATTCACTTTTCAATTCGGCCCGATTGGTTCAGTTAACTGAACCGGACCAGCCATACCGGAACTATGGTCAAGCACTCCAATGGTACACACAAGTCATAATGACCCACTTTGCCCCTACCAAGTCCATTAAAAATGTATCAAAATGGCAACGAATAGCTGAAAATTGCCATATTTTGTGTTTCAAAATGATCATCAAGAATTTTACAGACCAGAGTTGGAACTAAGAAATTGAGATCTACATCAAAAGTAGTGCATTTGAATACTTCTTAACCAACAGAATGTCAGAATCTGAGTGCATATGTTTAAAACAAGTCTGATTCGAATTTCTTTCAACCTACAAAACGATGCCTCCATCATCCCTTTCCAGCATTTGACCTACTTCACGTTGCTCTCCACTTCAACCTGTCCATCTGTTTAAGCACAAGATTCAATCAGTTCGAATCATAAATAGGAACAAGTATAAACCATGAACACTACAAGAATGAGCTGGAAGCCTCACTCACCGCGAAGATTTAACGCTCGGTTTGCTTGAACATCAGCATCAGAATTGAATTCCTGAAAAATTAGCAGATTATGTCATTTTCGAATAACTCTAGTAGAAAATGATCCAACTAACAGAATCATACTCTCATCAAATTAGGTTTAGTTAGAGTCTGAAAAGATGTACATACCCTAAGAACATGACTGATATCAAACGACACGAACTTTTCCTTGAGCTGTTTTGCCACTTGACACAAGTCGGCCATATTCTGATTTTTGGTTTTCCAGAGACCCTGAACCTGTAACATATCAAATGAATTATCAAACGGGTCCAAAAGGGCCGGGAAAGCGAAATAATACAGCCTCAAGTGCTATAACAAATACAAACCTGCATGCAGACTAGTTTCGAGTCTCCTTTAACACGAATGTGTTTATATCCTTTCTCAAGAGCATATCTCAATCCTAGAATAACAGCTCGGTATTCTGCAACGTTATTTGTTGCAATGCCTACCCCTTCACGCAACTTATAGACCTAGAAAAACCAATGGTATAAGTAAAGAGATACACATTTGACAATATCCCGAAAACGAATAACAATTGTTTCAATGAAATGCATACAGCGCTTCCATCATCAGCTCGCAGCACAGCTCCTGCGCCAGATTGTCCAGGATTACCTTTTGAAGCACCATCAAACTCAAGTGTACAGGAAAGCTGGAAAAAGATAGAGATCAGGCACATTTTTGTAATTTTACACATGAATCGATGAGGTTTACCACAATAAACTAGGGTTGTGACAAATAGAAACTTACAGAACCAGAAAAAATTGCTGGAGTTTCAGTTTCAATCCGATTATCAGGCTTAAAATGCTTTCTCTGAGTCTGTGCGATTGGAAATGAATTAGACCCGGCCATCTCCTGTGATCTCTTTGGTGGTGAAACCTTGACAGCTGAGTCTTCTGTAGTTGAGTCTGGTTGCTGGAAAATTATGAATATTTTTAATTAGACAATCAGTAAACACAATAGCAGTATCTATAATTCCATAGCTATATTCATCCAACCTGATAAGAGCAAGCGTCGAGATTTCCAAAAAGGTCATCTTTCAAATCACTGGCATTGATAGTATAAGATGCATTCTTTAGACCGTGCGAAACAAGATACTCTTCAGCCTCCTTAGGCAAACCATGGCCTTTAAACACACTTATAGAAGGATTGGATACCTAACAAGAAAAACAAACCTCATATTTCTTCTGTAGCAACTAAGTAACATGAAGCTAAAAATGATCTCTTGAAGCATTTTTCCGGTACCACTAAAACAGAAGAAAACCCTCATTACAACACATGGGCACCTAAACAACCTAATGGAAGCACAAAAAGGACAAGTTTTTACAAAATACACACCAAAACCAAACAATGTAGCAAGAAATTAGTCTAAGATTCGAAGAAATAATACAAGAACAGTGAACAGAACATTTATTTAACACAAAAACAGAAAACCCAATAGAAATTTAAAATAAATATGCCAAAATTGATGAAGAAATGGGCCAAACCCAGTGAAGAATCAACAGAAGTTTTTTACTTTTTACAACATAGATAATAATGTGGTAAACAATTACCGAAGAACCAGCTTGGTTTTGGCAATCCTTGAAGTTTTTATATATGCCGATGATATCCCCTTTCCGAACAACATAAAAAGTATCACCCTCTTCCTCCATTGAAACTACAGCACTGCAAATACCAAAGAAACCCCAAATGTTTAAAGTTAACGAATTTAGCTTCTGCAAACGACGACGACGAAACCCTAATGTTCAAAAGGTGGAAAAATGGTGAATTGGGAAACTAAAGAGCCTTACCTTTTAAGCTGTGGCGGAATGAAGTCTGAATTTTGAAAATCGAAACAAGAGAGCAGAGACGTCTAGTCAAGTCGGTCGTTCCAATGATGACTAGACCTTTGCCATCAATGCCCTTGCATCTGATTCAAATTTGAACACCAACAGGTTAGCTCGCTTTCTGTGTTTGGGCCGGCGAACCAAAACGAGGCCCGAGTGTGAAGAAAAGAAAATGGGCCTTACTCTTATGGCCCAATCATGGGTTTTTTCTCGGCTTAAGGCCCTGAGTAGGGAAATGTCACAATGAGGACCTTACAATGAGAGTTTAAGTTGGAATTCACGAAATAATCATCAAATGAATCAAATTCTTTTGAATTTTTGGTGCAATCCGGGTTAAAATTATCCCGCTATCGAAACACGATACATCTTCACTTGTAAGTGAGAGGTCCCAGGTTAATTTCTTATGAATGGCGAGGATGCTGTATATTTATGTACATTTTGATATTCATTGGTTAGTCTATTATATGGCTCAACCAAATTTCTCTCTATCATTATACTAGAATTAGAGTAGAATATTGTTGTATGTGCAAACAATATAAATCCTAAATGCCGATGGGCGATGTTCGGTTCCTTCTTCTCCTCTTTCATTTTGTGAGTTGTTACCGATTGTAAGAGTTAACTAAGTCAATTTTAACCTAATTTCATTATAAAATCAAATTCTATTTAAGCTGTAAAATAAAATCCACGAGTATTTAGTGAATCTCTCAACTTACACCCTTATCATATAATCATCACGTTCCTGCATATTACAGCCATTAGATTTTGATTAGCCTTTAATCTTCCTAGTTTAGATTCTGCAAGCAACCCGCGTTTTCTCCTTGATTGCTTCTTGTGCCTTCCTACATGTCTTGTCTGTCTACATCCAGCAGCGAATACATTACTCATAAAAAGTCCATATGCTCTGTGCTTTTCGAATTTAGGCAAAGCCTGTTTTGACTCTTGATTTTGACTGTTCGGTTTTCTAGAATACAAGTTTGGTTCCTACTTTTTTTCTTGGTTGTGTGTTGGTTTGGGTATTACTACGTGGTTTTAGTTTTTCCTTTCTCCGATAATGACATATGAATAATTTATTTTTGTTTTTTCGTCCGATTACAGTACGAATTCGTATTTAATATGTTGATATAAAAAATAGACCATTTTAAAATTACCTCTTCGAGTTCGCTTCACTCACTCTCCTTAAGGGTAGAAAGACCTGCAAAGGGAAGGTAGAAGCAAATGACTAGTAGTATCTGATACTTAAATTAGTTAAGTGTGGAGGGATTTAGGCAGTATAAGGTCAAATATGTCATTACTTTTTTTAGGGGATGTGCCTTTGTATTTATAGTGGCATTAAATTTTGTTGGTGAAACATTTCGATGTGGGATAAATATCCATGTCCCTTGAGCTGACGCGTGTTCCCGAATGTTCTGAGCTCCGTGGCCGTGTTGACATGGTCGACCGAAGGGTAGGCCGACCATATCTGGTCGGCCTAGTGACTTTTGTCTTTTGCCCAAGGCTGTGTTGGTGGGGTGCACCTGATATTTGTGGATTTGCATTATTGTGCTCTTTGTTGAGCCGAAGTCAAGAACGATTTTTGGAAATCCTTGATCAGGTTAATCAAATTAGGTACGAACATCACATAAAAATACATTATTAGATCATTATAGCCCATTAATTTACATATTTTATTTTTTGAGTGCTTAAATTGATCAGTCATTTATCACAATCAGACTAAGTACTTTCGTATTATAGAGCAATGATTGTCATAACCTCATACACAGATGGCATATACCAATTGTACAATTAACCCAACTTTTATATCTTATCCAACACCTTCTCTAACCAACAGAAATTTTTTCTACAAGTAAAAAATGAATTAAACTTTGAACACCAAGAGCTCCAAATCTGCCCTCAACAAGGGTTCATCATAGCTATCAAAAAAAATATGGGAAATTTTACTCTCTGTCAATATACCCTTTTACCCCATTTGCTCACCTATCAAGTCCAAGCCTACAGCCAGAAATGAAAGCCCTTGAAAGAGCAAGAAATAGAAGTGAACTCCATGAGCTGATAAGAAACTTCTTGCTGATGCAGTGAGCAGCAGAAATGCAAGTGCAAGCTCTTTCCTATAAATCCCATTTTTCTTCTTCTTCGTTTTCGGAGTTGGTGCAACTTCTTGTTCCTTGAGCTTGCTCAACATTTCTAAGCCCGACTCAGAGTTCCTTCTCAGGATCTTCTCTTCGTTGGCAGACAACAACGACTCCCTCTCAGCAAACGCTAGCAAATCCGACTCAGATGACCTACCGGTTTTCTTCGTGACCACCCACTCGTATGAGCTTCCGAGCTGGAACAGGCCGGAGATCATGGCGTTGAACTTTGTGACGGACATTGTGTTCTCAAAGAGAAGGTAGGGGACTAGGAAAGGGAAGGACTTTGGAGATGGGAGGATGTTTAAGAAGGACATGAAAATGGGGACATAACAAATGACCCAAAGAGGGAGCTCAGCCTCAGGTAAGAACATTGTCAATGGGAGTATGACGCAGAACAATGTGAATGAGTAAAATGGAAGGATCAGCTTCCTCAACAGAAAGAAAAGAAATATCAAGTTGGTCTTCTTCCACATTGATATCTGCACAAACAAAATTTCAAAAACAAAAGAAATTAAACTTCAAGATACAAACTTATATGTGATTGACTTGATCTTCTCATTTCGATATCAATTTGCCTGTTTCTGTTAACTTGTTTAGATTTAACCGATTCTCGAACAAAGTTAACAAAGAGGCGCAAATTGAGACCAAAAAATGAGAAAATTTGAATTTTAAGAGATTGAAGAAGACAAACTAAACTAAGTTTCATAATGCAAATTGAGACGAAGTGACAGTTTCAGACGACATTTGGATAAATAAGTGTATACGATTTGTAGAAGTGACCGTCGAAAAGTTCAAACCTTGGCAGTTAAGATGGAAGGAAGGGATAATCTGAAGAGCTGCATTGGACCGGAATGCCACCGGTGCTGCTGCTTCTTGTAAGCTTCGTAAGACTCCGGCAACTCACAAAGAACTCTGACATCATTAAGAAACACAAATTTCCAGCCATTCAAATGTGCTCGGACAGCAATGTCCATGTCTTCAACTGTTGTTCTCTCCAGCCACCCACCGGATTCCTCCAAAGCCTTGATTCTCCAGACTCCGGCCGTCCCATTGAATCCGAAGAAATTGAGGAACAGACCATTCACTTGCTGTTCCACTTCGAAATGGAAGCACAAGTTGATGTTTTGAAGCCTTGTGAGTAAGTTCTCATCTTTGTTCAAATAGGACCATCTTGCTTGGACAAGTCCTACTTCTGGCTTTCCCTGTGACATATCGAATGAACCGTCAGCTTCGGATTCGATTAAATTAAAACGAAGAGTTGATGGCATATAAGTTTGTTTTTGACAATCTTTGTTTAGAATACGACGGTACAAGTAAAATTTATGAGAATTAGTGACAACCCAACTCAAATTTTGACTATATGAGGACAAAAGGTTCAATAAGCAACTAAAATTACTGTTTTATTTTTTATATATCATTAAAGCAATCGTATTAGCAAAATTCCCTATCTATTAAATTTGAAAGCCAAACGATATCTTTAATCCCACTAAAAATATTCGAGTTAAGCGCTTGAAATTTAATATTTAGACCTCTAATTTTGGGCTCTTTTACTATCACCCTTACTCAAAAACTCAAAAACCCTTTCGCCTAGTGCAAATTTTCTAAATCCTTAAACCTATTTTTATATAGTATATCAGGAAAATTATATACATTTGTATCCACATTACTCTTTACGCAAGTCAAACACGAGGCCTCCTACAGACTACTACAGAAGAGGTAAGAACATTATCAGACTAGTAGTTAGTGGCAAAAGAAAAAATAAACTCCACTTAATTTCGTCAAAGATAAACAAGTAAAATCACAATTTTAAAAAACTTCAATTTTTTTTACCATAAAGGAATATGAGATTATAACATTTGTATTGACCTTGTTATTTATGAACGTCAAACCCAAGATTTTTTATACCACATTAAGGTTGGTAAGAATGTTACTAGACCAGTATTATTTGAGCTGAACAAACAATTAATATCATAATTATAAAAAATATGAATTTGGATAATAAATTAATAATCACCTTGAAGTGAGGAATAGTCTGTTTAAGGAAGTCTGGATTCGGCTGGAAATCGGCGTCGAAAATTGCCACAAACTCATAGTCTTTGACATAATCACATCCCATTGCCGATTTAAGGTTGCCTGCTTTGTATCCAGTTCTGATCAAACGATGTCTGTAGATTATGTTCACACCTTTCTGGTTCCATGAAGTCACTTCGTCTTTGATCAACAGCTGCAGATTTCTGTCGTCTGAGTCGTCCAAAACTTGAATCAAAAGTCTGTCTCTCGGCCAATCCATCTGGCATGCCGATGCGATTGCTGACTCATAAACCTATGAAGTTTGCAAAAATCAAAGATTAAACATAAACCCATGGAGATTCTTAGATTTGTTTTGTGTTTAAGTTAGAAAATGAGATTGAGATTTTTACCTCTCTTTCATTGCACATGGGGATCTGGAGAAGCACCATTGGGAAGGTGGAGGCGTCTTCGAGGTCGTAAGAATCCGGTTCGATTTCGGGCTTTAACTTCTTGAATTTGATCCAGAAACATCCGAGACAGAGCACCAGTCGATCAAGAGATTGAATCAAGAAGAGTACAATGCAGAATTTAGAGAGCATTATAGCGACAGGGGCAATATAGTCAACTCTGAAAGTCGACCACGTCAAGTAAACCCACTGAACCAGACCGTGAACCTCCCATGGCTGCATCGTCATGAGATTCAAGTTCCAGTTTTTGAAGTGGGCAACGAGTTCGATCACCAGAGCCGCAATTGACAGCCCGAGGAAAGCTTTAATGAATCTGTACAGTCTTCCTCTAGTTTTGGGCTCCTCGTCGCTCATGTCGGATAAAGCAATGCGCTTTTTGATGGAGACGAACATGGCCCTGGCCGCCATTGGCAGCCATGAGAGGCAAGCGAATACTCTGTTGACCTTGAGAAGAAGAACCCATGTGAATTGCTTGGTGCTCACGGCTTTCTGCTTCTCGAGAAACGCAGATGAATCCAAAGCATTGAGCTTCAAAGCAGAAGAGTTGCTGTTGCTATCTGGCTTCTCAATTGTGACCACCACTGAGTTCGGAGCCATTTTCCGGGAATGAATTCAATTCTAGAAAACAAAAACAGAGGAAGCAGAGCTGGAAACTGATTCCCAGATCAAATCTTGGGAAGCTGATTCCTGAAATGGGTTTTCAGCTCTGGAAACAACACAGAAAACCCATGAATTTTCTGCAGTCAAATCTGGATCTCTGGAGGAGAGACGCAGAAAGGGCGATGAGCGAGAATTGGAAGCTGGAGGTTAATAATTATATATATATATATATATAAAATATTTTCTTTCTTATTTATTGTTAATTGGGTAATGATCATGTACAGTAAAATAAGGCTAGTCAATGTAAATTGGCATTCAAATCTTGATTGATTATGATAAATTAAATAAATAAACAATTTTGATGAGGTTTCCTTTGACATGCATCATGGACCTGGGTTTGTCTCTGCTTAGTGATGAAAGAATTTTGGAGTGACAACCGGGTCACAGCTACATGCCAGGTCACAGCCAGACGCCCACACCAAAAGTGGTTCTTGTCTGTTTTTTTTGCGAACCACTTGCATAGAAGTTTCTGCTGCTCTTTTAAATTACTTTCTATTTTAAATTACAGAAAATTATACAAAGGTTGTAAGTAATTAAGAACGTTTATTTTAATTACCGACTAAGAAGTTCTTCATTCAACCCCCTTTCCTTAATATTTTGGACATGTAAATATGAATCTAGTTAAATTCGGATGACCATTTCGGATTAAATACATGAATTCCTATTCTTTTAGGAAAGTACGATAATATTGTTTGAGAGATAAATAAGAACATATTTGGAATATATGAATTTCAAATTTATAAAACAAGAGTATCACGCACCGAAGATGCATGAATATGCAATTTGGATCGATATGAGTTAAATTTTATTGTATTCGATTTTAGAAACAATATCAATATCTAACTATTTCACATAAAATAATTAATGAAATTTCCAAATTTTGATATTTACAATAAAGAAATAATTCTTACCATCAAAAAAATAATAATAATCAAGTGTTTTTAATGCATGAAATATTTGAATTACTTTTATACACAAAGTAGATATGTTTTTACCTTGATAGAATCGAATCAGCTCAAATTTATGTTTCTTTCGTTAATATACCGAGTTATTAAGTCACGTGCATCGAATTCGGATTAAAACCCGATACAATATTAAATCATAATTTCACTTGTTACATTCCCATCCTACTTGGTTTATTTAGTTTTTGACATTGATTTGTAATGTAAACATCAGAAAAATATATGAACAACTCACACAACACAATGATGAAAGCCCAGAAAGTCCAGATGTTCATATTATTAATGTGCGAAAGTATTTGATTAGTCTTTATTTCGTTTTCATGATGTGAAACTTTCCAATAATATTAATCATCTAATTATAGACTTGTCAATGCATCTACATTGCTCAACACTCTTAAAATTAATATAAATAACCCAAAGTCATCCATGCGAAAATTGCAGCATATTATAAAAAATAAAAAAATAAAAAAAATATGAGACAAGTCAATGCAGGCGCGCGTTACTGCGTTATGCTTGGACCGCGAACGGGGCTGTGTTGTGCCCCGTTTGTTCTGTAGTTTCCATCCGTAGGATTGATTCTGGGATATTTGCCTACGCATATCACCTCTTGCTAATTAGATACAAATTAAAATAGGAAAAAAAAATATGTCTAATTTGGAATCTACTTTCTTTTTTTATTGAGACTGAACGGAAAAAAAAAAATATGACTGATAATATAGTATTGAGTGAGAAATAAGTAAGGAAATACAACATTGACACACTTACATAAAAGATAATATTGTATTGAATCCCGGGTGTATTTGTATGTTATAATATGAGTAAATATTTATTGATATCTTGTCATAAAATGGAAAGATTTTTAAATTATAATATCAATAAATATTCATTCATATCATAATACGTCGATTACATGTGTCATGTGGTCATAATAAAATAAAATTAGGAAGTATCAATTATGTTTTTCATTTATATCATAACACGTGAAGTTGGGAACCAAATTTGTAAACCACACACTAATACATGTAGAACTCGCCAATACAAGTAGGGCTTGCCTGTATTAGTGTTTTATTTACAAATATGGTCTCCTTAGCATTTTCCTTTAATAATTTCTTCTTAAAATGAAATTTCAATCATGTCATTCATCCATATTATAACACGTAAACTATATGTATAACATTATTGATTTATCATAAATTAATTAATAATCGAATTAAAAAAAAAATTTATTATTTTTCACGTTAAATAATTAGTAGGAACCGCATCGCAAATAAAATCTTCATTTTTCTCGTAGTGGGTGTGAGCAACATAACGCGCTAAGACGATGACCCACCAAAGATATGACCAAACGGGTTCCTTCCGATTTTCACTTTAGAACCCTCAAATCTAATTTCAAATCTGAATTTTTTGAAATGAAAGAGGAAATGGAATATTATGGTAGGAATTTGGTTGTGTGTATGTGACCAAATGGATCCTTCCAATTTTCACTTTGTGAAAAAACAAATATATATTTGAGCCACGTATTCAATTAGAGAATTAAATTAGTATTAAATAGAAAATTAAAAATAGGAAATTATTAAATTTGCCGTGGAAAGTTAGAAACTGGAAACTCCCATATTTTTGTAAGGTTTCTGGTGGAATTTGGACGTTAGTGGCGACTTAGTGGCCAAAAAAGAAAATACCTGCAGGCCTAAGCTGCTCTTTCTGCACCTTACTTTCTAATTTAATTTCTAAAAAATGAAAAATAAATAGTCAACTATGGCGGTTGGAAGCTTTGATCAACAGAGCTTGAAACAGCCTCACTTCAGAAATTAAAGTGTCAGTTAAAACGGTTATTTATCCACGTGTAAGTACTCTACCATCCATAAATGCTTACCTTAGTTTAAAACCTTTCTATAGCACTTATTGCAGGTAGGTATCTTTTGTTTTTTTTTTTATAAATAACACTAGTTGTTCATGCAATCGAATAGTGAGTTTAATTCCCGTTCGGAATACAGCTTGTTCCTAGTCATAAAGTATTTCCAGCGAGTTTCGAATTTTTTTCAGTTAGGTAGGAAAAAATTCCCACCAAATAGACAACATCTTTCTACCACGAGGTGTCCCCACAATCGAATTGTGAGCTTAATCCCAACTCGAAATGTAGCTTGCCCTTAGCCATAAAGTATTCCCAGCGAATTTCGAACTTCTGCTAATTATGCAGGAGGAAATTCCCCCTCCGGAGTTTGCAGTTTGCCAACCGTACATTTGTAGTTGGTAGACAACATCTTTTAACGATTCAATTCTATTTTTTTTTTAAATTTAAGTACGTAATTAAAAAGCATCGTAATTGATAATACATTATAATGTTATTTATCTTCATTGTTAAGTAAGAAATTTGAGAATTCCGATTCTACCTAATGAAATTCAAACATTAGAACTAGAGCTTTTTAATGACGAAATGTATTTCAAATTCAAACATAAGAACTAGAGCTTTTTAATGACGAAATGTATTTCAAATTTAAATAGTAAATGCTTCATATTATTCACACTCAAATATTTGGTTTGCATTTTTTTTTTCCTAATGGTAAAAAAAATGTTTCAAATTCGAATAATCGATAATTGAGTATCTGAATTATGAATCGATGTTTCACACGATTAAGAGATTGAATGCATTTGTACGTGGACCTTTTTGTGTCAATTAATTTGGCAGTAAAGGAAGAGAAACAAATAGGGGTGTTTGGAATTTATGTAGTTGGATGAGACTTGAGAGAGTGCATTCTATTTTGCAGCAGCCATAGCCAATGACAGGATGAAACCTTGAAGGCCACGGCCGACATTTGCTGCAGCAGCAGCAGATAACATGAATCTCAAAACGATTTTGTTTGTGTCGTTTTGGCAGCAGAGTCACATGTAATGAACTAGAGATATGTTCTACTACAAAAAATAAAATAAAATCCCATCCCAATTCCCATGTGATGTGATGTGATGAGCTACCCTGGACTTTGCTGTCCACTCCACCTCAATATATATTTTCCTACTCTATTTTTTCTTTTTCTTTTATCACTTTCATGTGCAAATATATATATTTTTTTTCCTATCTATTTTTCCTAATTTTTATTTTATTAATTCGCGATAATCATTTCTCGACTAACCAAACTTAATATTTAGGAATGCAATTTTGATCGAGGATAAGAGAGAAGATGACAAGGCGCTTCCCGAATTTCCCTTCGAAATTCAGGAAAAATACTGCTTCCGTCTGACAACTTAATAAAATACTATGAATATCCTTAAGCACTTGTAACTAGTTATGAGAATTCTGCCAAAAATCCGGCAGAATTTCCATTTAAGGAATGGTTAACCGTCTTCCACCTATCAGACGAAGGATAAAAAAACACTCACAAATTCCAACATCACCAAACAACCATCGACGTAGTAATAATTTACAATAAGTCCAAAAGCTTATCAGTGCATCTAGGTATGAATGGTAAATACATAAATATAAATCCTACTCGATGGTCTAGGTAAAGATGCAGTTGAAATTTAATGTCTCCGCCTCCGGGCGTGCCCTCGTCAAGTCAACTGCATGTAGGGGATTTAAAACACGAAAAGTGTGAGTGGACAAAATAATCGTTTAAAACAATTTTCGAGGAAAACATATATTTTCCCCCTCCACGAGTAAAACAATGCATGCATAATATAAATTTTTTTTTCAACAAATCCATAATGATAAACCGAACCATGTACTACGCGTAGACAACCTCAACGACCTGGTGGAGAAATACCCCTCGACACCAACGTCGGAGAACCCTCAACGATCTGGCAGAGAAAGACCCTCAACGCCAGCATCGAAGAAAACCTTGACCCTCAGGGACAGTAATTCAGTGAAAACCAAAATTCATGTTTTGAAATCCTTGTTTCTTGGCCTAAGCCCAATTCATTGAAAAATCGGGTTTATGCCCAAATCCAATAAAGTCACAAATTCGGGTCTAAAATCAAAAATCATGGACTTAACCGAAACCCAAAATCTATCACTTCAAAACGACATAAAAGCAGAGTCCAAAAACTAGGCCACAACCCAAAACCTCATTCTCGTGTCCAATAATGAATTATTAGAATAATTTTCTAAATTCCAGAAAATTTCTAAAAACAATACGTAACAAGCAATTATATCAAATATACCTTTATGCATGCATTATAATTTACAAAACCAAAGTTAACTCACCGAACGTCCAATTAGCTCAATCCCGAGTCATACTGTAACAACCCGGAATTTCAATTATTGGGTTTACGTAATTATTTATGTAAAATGACGATTTTACCCTTGGTTGGTAAAGGGCATGGAAATCAAGTTTTGTTTCGAAACCTTTTCGGTGGTGTATTGGGTACCGTTGCGTAGGTCTCGAACTCACGACTTCGTAGACAGGCGGCACGCGGAAAACGGAGTTCTTAGACGAGAGTTATGGGTCTAAATGTGCAAGGGCATTTTGGTAATTTTTGACTTGGGGGTAGATATTTTTTTAACCCCCAAATCAGATATTATCTTATCCACCTCATCCTCATCTTCATTTGATCTTCATCTCTTTCTTCCTCTCTGTGACAAACATACACAAACCACACCCGAAACCATACGAAAACACCAAGAGAAAAACCATAAAGTCAACGTCGGATTCAAGGCTTTAACTTCCAGTTTTGATCAACTAATCGTGTTCTACTCCTTCCCACGATCACAACCGTACCAACCATCGAAGGAGAGGACCACGGAGGAAGCCGAACCGAGGATAGGAAGTTTCGGACCTTCCGATCGATTTTCCGGCTAGCACATGTACGTGTTTGTGGTTTTGAGGTCATATTTGGATTCCTGGGTTCGAGTAGATAGATTTAGACATAAAATTTGTGAAAAATGGTTGAGTTTTGAGGAAGTTGGAAAGCTTGGAGTTTCGGCCGGAAATGGAGGATTCCGGCGAAACCAGACGGCGGCGACGGCGCTGCCGGTCATCTTCTCCGGCCAACTTCCGGCGACGGCAGCCGGTCATCTTCTCCGGCGAGTCGCCGGTGACCGGTCGGGTCGAGTTGAACCGATCGGGTCGAGTTGAACCGGTCGGGTTGAGTGAACCGGTCGGGTCGAGTTGGACCGGGTCAGATTGAGTCGAACCGGGTTGGACCGGTTCAGGCGCGTGTGGTACTGTAGCAGGCGCGTGACCGGCGCGTGAGGGCGCGTGGCGGCGCGTGGGCGCGTGTCCCGACCTTCCGTCGGCGCGTGTGGCTGAGTCTGATGTCACGGTGGCGCGTGAAAAGTAGTTTTTGACGTTTCGGACCTGTTGGCGCAGGTTTCGAGTCGATCGGATGTCGTTTAGGGGTGTTTCGGACGTTTTAAAGTTGCTGCGTTTTTCTAGGACAGCGTAGGCAGACTTTCCGGGGTTTAGGGGGTTTATATTTAAGGTTCTTATGATTAGCTGGTAATCCCGATTATTAATTTGGACAGGCGATACTGCTCCAGGAACCTCAGGGGAGCGTACAGTTCGGGATTGAGCGTGCTTGAACAGGTTTGTGAGTGGACTTTGATTTATAAACTGTAATGCATGCATAAACGTATCTTTGCTTTAAATACTGTTGAGTATAAGTGCAATGAATTTCTGGATTTTAGAAATGATGCTGGACACATATTTTACAATATTTCTGTGAAAGTATGTTTTGAGAAATGGCCTGATTTTGTACTCGATTTTGATATCGTTTTGACGTGGTGACTATTTGAGTATATGATTTGGGTTTTGACTCATAATTGTGATTTTACCGATTTTGGCCATAAAATGATATTTTAAAGAATTTGGCTTAGGCCGCGAAACAAGATTTCGAAGTATGGATTTGATTCACTGATTCCCGTCCCGATGATTGTTGTTGCTCTGACTGGTGTTGAGGAGCATGACTCTACCAGTTGTTGAGGGTTCGGACCTTAGGTGTTGAGGAGTATGTCTCCGTCGGGTCGCGAAACTGTCTATGCATAGTACAGATATTACAGACAGTACATATGGTACACAGAGTTGTACATATTTGAACACATCTCAAGGGATACCCTGATGTGTTATGAATATGTCGGGAACAGTGAATTCTTGATTTTGAGATATTTGCCAAATGGAACCAAATGATTTGAAATTGAGATATTCGTGAGTTTGAACCAAATGATTTGAATTTGAGATATTATGTGTCCGATTGAACCAAACGATTTGGATTTGAGATAATTTGTGTCCAGATTGAATTATATGATTTTAAACTCCTTTGAAGAGAGTTTTCAAACCAAATTGTGGATTACGAGGTATTTTTATTATACAGATTTTATGTGAGTCCAATTAAATGGTTTTAAAGATAAATGTGAGTTTTGGATGATTTACATATGATGTTGTTATTGATAAATTGTTTTATGTTATGCATGCATGATTTTATAAATGGAGGGGAAGAAAGGTAATTCTTCGAAAATGAATTTATAAATGATTATTTTTGTCCACTCACAACTTTTGTGTTTTAAACCCCCTTCAGGCAGTTGAGTAGAGTTGACGCGAACATTGATCTCGAGGCTGAGGCATTAGGATTCTGACTGCGCTGTGTTGTATATTTGAGTAGGATATCAAAATTTTATTCTTGATCCTACTTAGACGCTCTGATATTATGTTGCATTTGATTTGTCGTTAATTACGGGAATTATTGAGTGCTTAAGTCCCTTGTCTGACAAGAGGAAGTTTTTATTATGATTATTATAATTTGTATGGATTGAAGGGTATTTTGGGAACCTTTTCTTAGGTTGTCAAACGGGATCAGGGTTCTTCCCGGGTTTCGAGGGGAAATTCGGGACGGGTCCTGACAATTGGTATCAGAGCACTAGGTTAAATTCCTGCAGACTGTACACTACGTGTACAATTATTTTGGTATTGATGAGTTATAGTTCTTTTCAGCGTAATGCCTCCGAGACGCGAGTTCCGTCAACCGTCGAAAAATATGGGGGACACACCTGAACCTACAGTGGAGCCTGATATGAGGCAAACACTGGAACAGTTGGGTCACACGTTGACTTCTGTACTTCAGAGTAGGACTGCTACTGAAGGTTCAGATATTGAGAGAGCCCAGAGATTAGGGGCTATAATATTTATGGACGAGTCTAGCCCAGAGGATGTAGAGGATTGTCTCCGATTGGTTGAGACATGGGTATTAGTACTCCTACTGGGAATATGTTAGTGGCGAATCTCGTGATTCGTAGTTGACCAGTGTTAGTGGAAGGTCATGCATTAGAGGCAGATTTAATCCCCTTAGATATTTTTTATTTTGATGTGATTCTGGGGATGGATTGGTTGACTATGCACCATGCCTCTATTGATTGTTATGACAAGATAGTGGATTTCCGGAGTCCAGGTTTACCAGAACTTACTTTCAGAGGAGATCGTAGGGTACTACCTGTGGAGTGATATCAGCTTTGACTGCTGAGAAATTGTTGAGGAAAGGTTGTGAGGGTTACTTGGCTCATGTGTTTGATTCTCGGGATATTCCGATGAGAGTGGAGGATATTCCCGTGGTGAGTGAATTCTCTGATGTGTTTCCAGATGATCTTCCGGGATTGCCACCTCACCGAGAGATTGAGTTCACCATCGAGCTTTTGTCAGATACTCAACCTATCTCACAGGCACCGTATAGGATGGCACCGGCAGAATTGCGAGAGTTAAAGACTCAGTTGCAGGACTTGGTGAATATGGGATTTATTCGCCCAAGTGTTTCACCTTGGGGTGTACCAGTGTTATTTGTGAGGAAAAAGGATGGTAGTCTGAGGTTGTGTATTGACTACCGGAAGCTAAACAGGGCTACGGTGCGGAATAAGTATCCTTTGCCAAGGATAGATGATTTGTTTGATCAACTTAAGGGGGCAAGATATTTTTCGAAAATTGACCTTCGATCCGGATACCACCAGTTGAGGATCAGAGAAGGGGATGTTGAGAAAACAGCTTTCAGGACTCGTTATGGTCATTATGAGTTCCTGGTGATGCCTTTCGGGTTGACTAATGCTCCAGCAGCATTTATGGATTTGATGAACAGGGTGTTCCAAAAGTATTTGGATCGGTTTGTGATTGTGTTCATTGATGACATCTTGGTGTATTCGAGGAGTGCTAAGGCACATGAGAAGCACTTAAGGTTGGTGCTGAATATGCTTAGGAAAAAGCATTTGTTTGCCAAATTCAGTAAATGCCAGTTTTGGTTGACCGAAGTTGGATTCTTAGGTCATGTGATTTCGGCTGAGGGTATCAGCGTAGATCCCCAAAAGATTGAGGCAGTGGCAAACTGGGAGCAACCGAGGACAGTGACAGAGGTGAGGAGTTTTCTGGGTTTGGCAGGATATTATCGACGGTTCGTAGAAGGATTTTCTACGATAGCAGGGCCGTTGACTCGGTTGACGAGGAAAGGAGTCAAGTTTGACTGGGGAGCTGATTGTGAACATGGATTTCAGGAGCTGAAGAGGAGGTTGACTTCTGCTCCAGTATTGACCCTTCCTGATGATACTGGGGGATTCGAGGTGTATAGTGATGCCTCATTGCGGGGTATAGGCTGTGTGTTGATGCAGCATGGGAAGGTGATAGCGTATGCTTCTAGACAACTTAAACCCCATGAGTTGAATTACCCCACACATGATTTGGAGTTAGCTGCAGTGGTGCATGCATTGAAAATATGGAGATATTATTTATACGGGGAGACGTGTCAGATCTTCACCGGCCACTAGAGTTTGAAGTACTTGTTCACCCAAAAAGACCTAAATCTGAGGCAGAGAAGATGGCTCGAGTTAATAAAGGATTATGATTGTACTATAGAGTACCATCCAGGGAAAGCCAATGTTGTGGCGGATGCTTTAAGCAGGAAATCCATGGGTTCTTTAGCCCATTTGCATACAGTCTACTTACCGTTACTGGTAGAGTTCCGTAGAGCAGGGATAGTACTGGACATGGATAGCCAGGGGGCTTTGTTGGCTAGTTTTCATGTGAGGCCTGTTCTGATTGATCGGATTATTGAGGCTCAACTCCAGGACCCTACATTGTGCATTATCAGGATGGAGTTGGAGGCTGGAACCAGGCAGGACTATGCGCTTAGGGATGATGGAGCCTTGGTTAGGGATGCCGATTATGCGTACCGAATGAGCTGGAACTAAAAAGGGAAATTCTTGATGAGGCTCATAGTTCGGCTTACGCTATGCATCCAGGAGGTACCAAGATGTATCATACCCTAAGGAAACATTATTGGTGGACTGGGATGAAAAGGGAGATTGCTGAGTTTGTGAGTAGATGCCTGACATGCCAGCAAGTGAAAGCCGAGAGGCAGAAACCATATGGGGCACTTCAACCATTACCTATTCCGGAATGAAGTGGGATCACATTACGATGGATTTTGTGTATAAACTTCCAAGGACACAGAAGGGACATGATGGGATATGGGTAATTGTTGATAGACTCACGAAGTCCGCACATTTCTTGCCAGTGCGGGAAGATTTTCGGATGAGTCGGTATGCCAAATTGTTTATTGATGAGATCATTCGGCTACATGGGACTCCAGAGTCCATTGTTTCGGACAGGGATCCTAGATTTACCTCCAGGTTTTGGCGGAGTTTGCAGAAGGCTTTTGGCACTACATTGCATTTTAGTACAGCTTTTCATCCTCAGACGGATGGTCAGTCTGAGAGGACAATCCAGATTTTGGAGGATATGATGAGAGCTTGTGTACTACAGTTTAAAGGAAACTGGGATTCACATCTGGCTCTGATGGAATTTGCTTATAATAATAGTTATCAGTCGAGTATTGGGATGTCTCCTTTCGAGGCACTGTATGGGAGGCAGTGCAGGACACCTTTATGCTGGAACGAAGTGGGTGAAAGGAAACTGTTAACACCAGAGTTGGTTGATACGACTGAGGAAAAGATAAGGATCATCAGAGAAAGGTTGAAGACAGCTCAGGATCGCCAGAAAAGCTATGCAGACCGCAGAACTAGAGACCTTGAGTTTGAGGTTGGTGACTGGGTGTTCTTGAAACTATCTCCTTGGAAGGGAGTTGTACGTTTTGGTAGACGAGGAAAACTGAGTCCTCGCTACATTGGTCCATATGAGATTCTGGAGAGGATAGGACCAGTGGCATATCGTCTTGCTTTACCATCGGAATTATCCAGAGTTCATAATGTTTTTCATGTATCCTTGCTCCGAAAATATCTGTTTGATGAATCTCATGTATTGGGAGAGCAACCACTTGAGCTGAAAGATGATTTGACCTTTGAGGAGCAACCGGTGCAAATTTTGGATTGGAAAGAGAAGGTACTGCGCAGAAAGAGTATTCCTCTAGTTAAGTGTTGTGGAGGAATCATAACGTGGAGGAAGCCACGTGGGAAACCGAGGAACTAATGCGGACGCAGTATCCTTATTTGTTCCAAGGGTAGAGTTGAATTTCGGGGACGAAATTTCTTAAGGGGGGCTAGATTGTAACAACCCGGAATTTCAATTATTGGGTTTACGTAATTATTTATGTAAAATGACGATTTTACCCTTGGTTGGTAAAGGGCATGGAAATCAAGTTTTGTTTCGAAACCTTTTCGGTGGTGTATTGGGTACCGTTGCGTAGGTCTCGAACTCACGACTTCGTAGACAGGCGGCACGCAGAAAACGGAGTTCGTAGACGAGAGTTATGGGTCTAAATGTGCAAGGGCATTTTGGTAATTTTTGACTTGGGGGTAGATATTTTTTTAACCCCCAAATCAGATATTATCTTATCCACCTCATCCTCATCTTCATTTGATCTTCATCTCTTTCTTCCTCTCTGTGACAAACATACACAAACCACACCCGAAACCATACGAAAACACCAAGAGAAAAACCATAAAGTCAACGTCGGATTCAAGGCTTTAACTTCCAGTTTTGATCAACTAATCGTGTTCTACTCCTTCCCACGATCACAACCGTACCAACCATCGAAGGAGAGGACCACGGAGGAAGCCGAACCGAGGATAGGAAGTTTCGGACCTTCCGATCGATTTTCCGGCTAGCACAGGTACGTGTTTGTGGTTTTGAGGTCATATTTGGATTCCTGGGTTCGAGTAGATAGATTTAGACATAAAATTTGTGAACAATGGTTGAGTTTTGAGGAAGTTGGAAAGCTTGGAGTTTCGGCCGGAAATGGAGGATTCCGGCGAAACCAGACGGCGGCGACGGCGCTGCCGGTCATCTTCTCCGGCCAACTTCCGGCGACGGCGACGGCAGCCGGTCATCTTCTCCGGCGAGTCTCCGGGTACCGGTCGGGTCGAGTTGAACCGGTCGGGTCGAGTTGAACCGGTCGGGTTGAGTGAACCGGTCGGGTCGAGTTGGACCGGGTCAGATTGAGCCGAACTGGGTTGGACCGGTTCAGGCGCGTGTGGTACTGTAGCAGGCGCGTGACCGGCGCGTGAGGGCGCGTGGCGGCGCGTGGGCGCGTGTCCCGACCTTCCGTCGGCGCGTGGCGGCGCGTGTGGCTGAGTCTGATGTCACGGTGGCGCGTGACAAGTAGTTTTTGACGTTTCGGACCTGTTGGCGCAGGTTTCGAGTCGATCGGATGTCGTTTAGGGGTGTTTCGGACGTTTTAAAGTTGCTGCATTTTTCTAGGACAGCGTAGGCAGACTTTCCGGGGTTTAGGGGGTTTATATTTAAGGTTCTTATGATTACCTGGTAATCCCGATTATTAATTTGGACAGGCGATACTGCTCCAGGAACCTCAGGGGAGCGTACAGTTCGGGATTGAGCGTGCTTGAACAGGTTTGTGAGTGGACTTTGATTTATAAACTGTAATGCATGCATAAACGTATCTTTGCTTTAAATACTGTTGAGTATAAGTGCAATGAATTTCTGGATTTTAGAAATGATGCTGGACACATATTTTACAATATTTCTGTGAAAGTATGTTTTGAGAAATGGCCTGATTTTGTACTCGATTTTGATATCGTTTTGACGTGGTGACTATTTGAGTATATGATTTGGGTTTTGACTCATAATTGTGATTTTACCGATTTTGGCCATAAAATGATATTTTAAAGAATTTGGCTTAGGCCGCGAAACAAGATTTCGAAGTATGGATTTGATTCACTGATTCCCGTCCCGATGATTGTTGTTGCTCTGACTGGTGTTGAGGAGCATGACTCTACCAGTTGTTGAGGGTTCGGACCTTAGGTGTTGAGGAGTATGTCTCCGCCGGGTCGCGAAACTGTCTATGCATAGTACAGATATTACAGACAGTACATATGGTACACAGAGTTGTACATATTTGAACACATCTCAAGGGATACCCTGATGTGTTATGAATATGTCGGGAACAGTGAATTCTTGATTTTGAGATATTTGCCAAATGGAACCAAATGATTTGAAATTGAGATATTCGTGAGTTTGAACCAAATGATTTGAATTTGAGATATTATGTGTCCGATTGAACCAAACGATTTGGATTTGAGATAATTTGTGTCCAGATTGAATTATATGATTTTAAACTCCTTTGAAGAGAGTTTTCAAACCAAATTGTGGATTACGAGGTATTTTTATTATACAGATTTTATGTGAGTCCAATTAAATGGTTTTAAAGATAAATGTGAGTTTTGGATGATTTACATATGATGTTGTTATTGATAAATTGTTTTATGTTATGCATGCATGATTTTATAAATGGAGGGGAAGAAAGGTAATTCTTCGAAAATGAATTTATAAATGATTATTTTTGTCCACTCACAACTTTTGTGTTTTAAACCCCCTTCAGGCAGTTGAGTAGAGTTGACGCGAACATTGATCTCGAGGCTGAGGCATTAGGATTCTGACTGCGCTGTGTTGTATATTTGAGTAGGATATCTAAATTTTATTCTTGATCCTACTTAGACGCTCTGATATTATGTTGCATTTGATTTGTCGTTAATTACGGGAATTATTGAGTGCTTAAGTCCCTTGTCTGACAAGAGGAAGTTTTTATTATGATTATTATAATTTGTATGGATTGAAGGGTATTTTGGGAACCTTTTCTTAGGTTGTCAGACGGGATCAGGGTTCTTCCCGGGTTTCGAGGGGAAATTCGGGACGGGTCCTGACACGTACGCTCCTCTGAAGTTCTCAGAGTAGTATCGCATGTCAAAAGTAACAATCAAGATTACCAACGATAATTAAAAACCCTACATTCAGACTCCATAAACCCTGGGAGGTCCGCACGCGTCCCACAAAAAATCGCAGCCACTTCGGACGCCCAAAACTACCCTTAAACAATGTTTGATTAACCCGAAACCTGCGCCAAAAGGTCTGGAACGTCGAAAACATATCAACACGCGTCGCCGTGACCCAAGGACCAACCCCACGCACCGGCTACATTACCCCACGTGCCTGCACGCGCGCTGACTCGGCGTTGACTCAATCGCTAGGTGGCCTCCACGTGGCTCCACATGGCTGCCAGGTGGCCTCCACGTGGCTCCACGTGGCTGCCACGTGGCCTCCACGTGGCTCCACATGGCTGCCAGGTGGCCTCCACGTGGCTCCACAAGGCTGCCAGGTGGCCTCCACGTGGCTCCACATGGCTGCCAGGTGGCCTCCACGTGGCAACAAGGTGACATGCCACGTCAGCCCACTTAGACCGAACTAGTTGCCGAAGACGTTGTGCAATGCCGTTTGCCGTCGCTGGAAATCGCCATTTCCGGCCGACCTAGAAATTTTCCTAACTTTTTCAAAACTCAACCGTTTTACACGAATTAATAGTCAAAAGCCATCTACTCGAGCCCAGGAACTCGAAACTGAAGTCTAAACACGAAACCCACACATGTGTTGGCCGAAAAATCGATCGAAATATTCGGTTTTTCCTTTCCTCAGTTCGGTGCTTCATGTGGCCGTTTCCTTCGACGGCCAGTACGTCCTTGATCGCGGGGAGAAGGAGATTCCGATAAGTGGAACCAAATGGGCAAAGGTTGCTTCGAATCAAAGTTCAAATTCGAAGGTTTTTGGGTTCAGTCGCACGAATTGGATAACGATCGCGAAGAGAGGGATAAAACGAAAAAAATTCTGGTGAAGTCTAGGTTAAAAATATCTACCCATTACAAATTACCAAAATACCCCTGAACATTCTAGACCCACAACTCTCTCATACGATCTCTGTTTCCTGCGTGTATCCTGTCTACGAACTCGTGAGTTCGAGACCTACGTAACGGTCCCCGAAAAACTGCCAAATGTGTCTCCACACAAAAAGTGATTTCCGAGCCCCTTATAAAACCAAGGGTAAACTCGTCCTTTCCCAAAATAATTTACTAAAATTCACTAATTAAATTTCCGGGTCGTTACATAAGAGGTGCAAGAAAAAATTCGGAATGAATTTAGGAGTCTTTGTGCGAGTTGTAAGAGAGAATAATCATCAACATCATAGTCATACAAATTGAATCTAGAAATCTGTTTTCTTGTAGTATGAGTTATAATTTGCATGCTCAATCAGCGCCGATAAGGTTATGAATATATCCTATTTATACATGTACGCAAATTTTAAGAAAAATATACTCTATAAAACATTTCGTCAAACATCTTTTTTTTTAAAACCAATTATTCCTCATTTATGTATATGAGTTTAAATGACTCTTCTCGTAATTTAGTTTGTCAGTTTATATATAACCCAAATATATATACAAAGAAGCTTAGTATATTATCCAAAGAACAAGAAAGGAAAATGTGGATAAGGAATATGTACAAACAAAATCATAGACCCCTCCATATTCATGTCAGGGGCACCCCTCATGGGTTTTCATTGCACATGTAGTTCCACATGTTTCCAATTAATTAGAGTAATCCCCATTGATTTGATCGATGCATGTTATTAACAACATATGTATTACACATATATCATGTTCTCATGCCCTTGCCGACACAACTAGCAATCTAATATACTGATCAATGACAATCGTACGTTAGTTGTGTCAGTTAATTAAGACAATGCGTTTAATTTTTTTATTCGAATTGGATCTCTACCTCCCCGTATATAAGAACTGTTTATCGTTGCTTAGATCGGCGTCGTTTGTACAAAAACAAAGAGTATTGAATAGGAGTGTGCCCTGACCAAAAGACAACCCGTTCTCCCACCTACACAAGTTGGTAGAGCAACTTCCATGGCCGAGAAGACAAACACTCACAAGGGTCACATAATTTGTAGACATCAAAATGGAAAAGCCACAGTGAGTAACCCAGGAAGAATGTGGGGGTGTCTCTGTTTGGTGAAATGTCTATTTTACTTTATATATATATATAAATATTCACAAATCAATCACTATTAATTTCTTCCTATATAAATTATATTCCATTAATTCGGTGTATCAATCGAGAAGCAGGAATCCAGGATGATCATGATCATATCAGTCTGGATTTTCAGGTCTATCTTGTAAATCTAGCAATCTCATGATCCCACAATTTTATAGAGCAACTTCAATAATAGAACCTCACTCTTCTTTGTCCTATGATTCAATTGGATCTCCCCACTAGTATTTGCGGGCTTAGTAATATTCTTCTTTATTATATAGAGAATAGTCTCAAACTTCGATCCTCGTAAAGTTATAATTTCTATAATAAAAAATATAAAAAAAAAACAAATAGAATTTAATTTCCACAAATTATGAGTCATTGGGTTTTTTTGAGACTTTTTGCTCTTAAAAAATCCAATTAATGAGGCTATGGGCTGCCCCCTCAAAAAAAGAAAACTCTATTAAAATTTTTAAATTCAGGCCTTGGCCCTTTTTCGGTCCATTTGGGACTTCTAGCATGTTTGAGTTGCATCTCTTTCAACTACAACTAAGAGGAACAAGTCCTAAAATTGGATTGGATTTGATAGTTTTCATAAAAGTAAGAATCCAAGTTTACTTCATGACTAATTCATCCGTATATTTTGAAAATTGAGTCAACGCGCGATAAGTGGGCGAAATCCAACATGTGTTACTTCTCGCCCAACTTGCTAAGAGAAGATGAGTAAAAACTCAATATTGTTATAGTTTCAACCGATCGATGCTACTTCTCTCTTTAAGAATATATTCTCTAGTCGGAGTGCCAAGTCATGTCGTCATGTATGTTGTGCTTCGACTCGGTCATCTGGGGTGCAAACACCATCTAGTTTCTTAGTCTAGATAAAATTTGGACGGTAACCCTCATTCTTTCTCTAACATACTTTAAATTAGGGGGGACATGAAAAACGATTTAACAAGAAAATTGACTCGAACGAAAAGGCAAAAAAAAAAGCATTGATATAAATCATCTCGGTCTTTAGCACTTCTAATAAATAATCAGTTTGACAACAGAATTGAGCTAATTCAAAAAATCAAAAATTGAAAATATGAAACCGAACCAAAAAAACATTATACCGATTTCAGTTTCAATTCAAGTACGAAATCGGCCCGAACCGGACCGTGCCTTCCCCTACTCAAAATCTTCTTTGTTGGGCTTTGTACCCAAAAAGACAAGAATGTAAGGTCCATCACTACTTTGGTGGGCTTCATGAGGCCAACCAACCCATTACCACTTACAAATAAGCAAACACCGACGACTCAAACGTACCATGCGCCGAATAGGCAAAAAGAAGAGAGAGAGAGAGAGCCATTGATTTGATTTTGATGCATGAATTGAATCATCTAGTACAATGAATTGTGAAAGTCATGTTTACCACATCTGGTGAAACATGAAGCATAACCTATAAAGCAGTGCCGTGTCTCCTTTCTTAGCTGCCTCCCAACATGTCATTTTCGAACCAAACTCACCCTTCTGGCTTTTATAAGTTTCGAACACGAACCCTACTCGAAAGAAGATGATAATCGAGAAAAATGGTGCAAACATGAAACGTGTTGGGAGCTTGTAATGTGACGTAATTGATCATGAGGACCTAGTAGGAGGAGGGTAGGTCCCGTGATTGATGACAATCACATATAAAATTATGTACATTTGATGTTGGCCTCATGGTTCCTATGACCTTGCCCTTTCCAATCCTTTGACTCTTAATCCTTAAGAAAAGTAGATTTATTTGCGTAATATGCTGCCGTTCTAAACATCGACCAGTTGTGACTATCTGAATTAATTTTAATCGTTTATTCGTTGTGAGTTTATAAGTATGAATGGCTTGTATTGGCTCGTACGCGTGTAGGCTGTTGAAGACTATAAATTTATCCATTGGAAACTTTACATAGTAGATTATTTGGATCGAAAAAGTTGAGTTTGATTGTTATTTACTCTCACATTAAATCGGAAAATTTTAATCTACTGAGAGTGATTCCTTTTTTCGAGATTTATAAATTTAATTCTTATATTAGTAGATCGTGTTATTTAATACAACATGAGGAAAATAAAAACAAGTAAAAATAAAGCGATGACTAATAAAAATAAGTTAACTTTCATATTTAATAGATAAAACTCATATCTCTTACGCTCGCTAATGTACCGGAAAAATTTGAGATAAGAATCAAACTCCGACACTAACCCGGATTATCCGAATCCTACTTATTTTAACTGTCACGAAAGAATTTAGACGTAATGACTTACTGCTTCGCCTTAATCTTATTACGAACCAAATTAATGCTTTATTATTTGTTTGTTTTCCAAAATCTTAATGCGAGAATATATATTTTTTTTATTATTATCCATGAACCCTTTGAAGGTAAATGTATATTGTACTCATTTTTATTAGATAAAATTTTAAAAATAGTTGTGCATCAATTCAAAGTCACAACCTACTTTTTAAATCTTGATATGATTTCATAAGGAATCAAATGAAATACACAAACGCAAATTCATTCAAACTACTAAGGGTCAGTTTGGTATTACTGTGTTTTTTTGAAATGTCGTTTTTTTTTCATAATAAATAGTTGTACACTAAAATAATTTTGGTAAAAGTAACTTTCAAAAGCAACAAGTATATTGATTTTAAAAGTTTTTGTCAAAAGTTCATTGCTTTAAAAAAAAAATAAGATTTTTTATTATTATCAAATATTTTTATACTGCTTAATTTTCAAATAAAATAATTAAAAAAAGAAAGAAACAATAACAAACATGGCCTAAATTACATAAAAGTGAATTCACAACGAGAACAATTGACGCAAGCACCAGTGTGTGGAGTAATTTGGTAACCTAAATGCCAGTTTGATATTGCCGTGTTTTTTTTGAAAAATCGTTTTTTTTTTGTTCTTTCACAATAAATACTTGTACACTAAAATAATTTTCGTAAATGTAACTTTCAAAAATAACAAGCATATTGATTTTAATTTTTTTTAATCAAAAATCAATTATTTTTCAAAAAACCAAAATTTCTTATTTTTACCAAATATTTTTAAAAAATCAAATACTAAATCGGACCTAAATTACCTAAAAGTGAATTCACAAGGAGAACAATTGACCCTAGCTCCAGTTTGTGGAGTAATTTGGTAACCTAGCTAGGCATTAGGTGGGCCACAGGTTGTGAATGGCATAAACCAACGAAGGCTAAGGAGCATAAATTCTGCAGGGATTAACTGCTTTTTATGTAGCAGTTGAAATATTTGCATGGCTCATTTGGTGCCAACTGTGTACCCAAAATCTTATTGGACAGCAAAATTCCTGAAAGAAACAAAATAATTTCAAAGCCGGCCTCTGAAAATCTAGAACATTCTGGCTCTGTTTATTTATTGGTTCGGTAGGTGTGTACTCTCTCTCTCTCTAACATCATAATCACATTATTAGCACAATCTGATTAACAAATTTGAAAGTTAGTTGTATAATCAAACGTAAATTAAATTAAACAAACAAGGTAGGCTGTAAAATAAACAAACAAGGTGATTAATTTGTAGGCCATGATTGTGTCAGCTGCAACAGGTTCCGACAGTTTCTCTTGTCATGTCGCAAACAAAAAGACCAAGCCCACTTCCTCAATAAATCTTGTAGTTCGAGAGTTATGTTGGAATCAGTTATTACGATAATGAAATATAAATGGATAAATATTATTAATTGTATAATTCAATAGGAAGAAATTGCCTCAAATGTGTACACAGAGGTTATAACTTGACACATGTGTCAAATTGAGGATTCGTGATGATTAAGTTAACATATGTAATTTGTGTTAAATTTAATATCGGTTTTTATGATAGTAACTATGAATAGTTAGAAATAAACAATCGTTGAAACAACCTTGAATAGGTATACGTGTTATAAATAACCGTGCAAATGAAACCTCCTTTAATTTTTTAAAGTTATGAAGGTCATAATTTAGACACATGTCGAATTGAAGAGGGATGATGATATGATTAAGGTATCATATGTAATTTGTGTTATGATTTGTCGTTATGGCAATCAATATGAATAAGCATAAATAAACCGTCTTACAACTGAAACAACCTCGAATATATAAGGCGATGAAGAATGGGCCACATGGAGATCACAAATTGACATGTGCCAAATCGAATAAGCATGATGATATAACTAAGCTATCATATATAACTTACAATCCAATATCATAGTTACGACAATATATGCAAATAATCTTATATAAACGATCGTATAATTGAAACCACCTCGAATATGCAAGTCTACAAAGGATGGCCTATATGGAGATGAGAAAAACGGATTGATAATATCGATATTTCAAATCAATTACAATATAAATCGTCATAATAATATCGAAATTTATTCGAATCAGTCACTATTTTAAACTTACAATCAAACTACCGTTCAATTTATCTTATGCGTGGAAGTTTGTTGAAGCTTCGGTTGCACAATTATTTGGGAGAGTCAAAATCAAATGTAATGTTTGGGTTTTGTTTTCCCTCAAAGGTTGCTTTCAAGGATCCCCTTTTGAAAACCCTTTTATTTATTAAACGCCCCAACAAATGTGTCGTTTTCGCAGGCCATCACCATCAAAGACTCCCAATGAGATTTTTTGGATGGTATTGGAATGGAGCTTCTGAAAACTCCTTAATATGTACAACAAGCAAACTCTAATCTCCATCACCGGACATGGATGAGGAAAACGACAACCCATGTGGGGGGTTTGACTCCTCTGTGCTATATTCTTCCTAAAGTTGGATGGGCCTCACCAATCACAGATGAGAATCGCCCAAAGTATGAAAGCACCGTGCGTGGTCATTTGAACCACTAAACCAATTCGAGCCGGGTCGAAAAATTTAGTTTTGATTTCGATCGGTTCGGTTCTTTATCTTGCCTTACAAAATTGAACTCAATATTAAAGAGTCCGAATTTGCTCACTATACATGTTTGTACCATAAAAAATTTAGCTCGATCTTTATCGTTTGTACTTAATATCTATTAACTACATAAAAGATATAACTCAATTTTCATTGTTTGTACTTAATACGTGGTTGTACCATAAAAGATCCAGATCAATTTTCACTTTGAGATTATTAATGAACAGATACGTGGTTGTACCATACCATCAAAAATTTAATATCAAATACGTGGTTGATCTGGATCTAAAAATTGAATATCAACCACGTATAAAAATTACCTGGCAACACTATTGTATGTCATAACTTGATTTTGATGGTATGGTTGTACCCGTTCTTTATGATATATAATGATATCATTATTGATCTAAAAAAAAAAAAAACTCATACTGCTCTTAAATCTAATATCAAATATTAACTCTTACTTCTCTTAAATCTAATATCAAAATGTTAGCATCACGTTCTATTCACGCCTCCAAAATTGTCATAATTCTATTTTTTTTTTGTAAATATAGTAAGGTGTCCTTACACCAGAATGGTGAACCTAATCCACACTCGAGGTATGGCTTTGTTAGAAAAATTGAGGTTTCATAATTCTAATTTTCGTTGTTTATTTGAGATTCTTAATGAATTTGTTTAGAAAAATTGAGCCTAGTCGTGGACCAAATGAAATATAATGTGTCACGGCGATTTATTTTATTTATTTTCAATTTTCAATTTTGAGTTTGTGAAAAATGATTGATTTTTAGGTAGAAGGTGTACTGTGAGAGATGTAAGGCCCAGATTGCATGATGATGAGGATTATGATATCAATCGCCATCTGCTGTGCTGTACACGAACATGCTGCATGTAATTTTGTTATGCCCTTCCACTCGGCATATGGCCATTGGCTCATTCATGAAAATATGTTACTGTGGTAATTATTAACTAATTTCTTCCTTTTTTAAAATTACATATTTTGCCATAATTGAGATTCACACATGTTTTACCTTTATTAACGTGTTGGAATAATAAAGAAATAAATCAAAATTACAAGGCAAAGAAAAGCTAAACCACAATAATTTGATAACGATGATGAGTAAGATAATTTCAAGGACTACGGTGGGCAACTACCAAATTGATATGGAGAGAATCAAATTCAACTAATACAAGTAGAAAATCCCGCACCAATAGGGTCATTGTGGCTTAATCAACCAATCTTGCAAACTCCGATCACCCAACACAACTAGCCCAATGTAATCAGTTACCTTAGTCTGTCAAACGACATCAATACAAAGTATGCTATTATGTTCCGTGCTTAAAGTGGTAAATTCATACAAATTTAAAGTTAGACTACTACTTTTACCAATCAAAGTACCAATTTATGGGCTTTTAGTCCGTTAAACTGGAGGATCCATGAAAACAGAGATAAATTTAGGTGTTTTTTAGGAGTAGGAGTTTTAAGTGCTTGAAAATGAATAATGCATGAGAATGGTGAGATTAGTGTTTCCCTAACACAATTAATTTTATTTTTTTTAAGATAAAAGGACAGTACAATACAAGGTAAGATAAAGACTGATATATATATAGGTGATCTCGTTAAAATTTTGCCGTTCTAGACGGACTAAAGAAAAAAAGTCCACACGCCCCAAACAAATCAAACTAAATCACAATCCTTAAATAACAAATCAGAAATAAAAAAATCTAAATTTTTTTTAAAACTATATACACTAGTTGACACACCCCCGAGTCATATTGGGCTCAATGGTGCGCATCAACACATTCTTCAACTATCTAACATCCATAAACACTGATCGAAACAAAGGATTAAAAACATAAACCCAATCAAAATTAAAATTATTTCCACTACAAAATGTTAAGAGGGTGGACATAGTCAAAACCCCTACATTTCATGGAATGGTTGTACTAAAAATAGGGCATGTTAACAAAGTAACCATAATTAGTGTCCTTTGAACTCTCAAATCAAATTGTGTCCAATACACTACTCCAAACAATAATAACAACAATCCCATCTTTTTGTTTTATAATTCAAGGACATGGGGCCTACAGTAAAGCAGATGAATAAAGCATACTCAACCATTTTAAATAAACACTCATTAGGGGGTTCTTAGAAGAGGCATTTTCTAATCAATCAACACTAAAATAATTTAATTGCCATGTCATTATTTACTAATCTATGATCGAATGAGTTAAATTCGTAATTAGAATCTACATATCACACTCACACTTACGAGTCAAATTCTTCCAAAATAGTATATTTTTTTTTATTGTTAATGAGAATTTATTTTAAAGTAAAATTAAAATTTGACTCACATATATTAGATAAAATTTCAAAAAATTAACGTAATAATTCACCATGGTCCTTACATTACAAATAATTTATCTATTTTTGTTTACTTTACATATCGATATAAATATTTATATTTGTCTTTTTTTGGATGTAAAATATTTATATTTGTCAATAAAAGTTCATATTTGTTTAAAAAAAAGGAAAAAATCTTTGAATATTGATAAAGGAAATGAGGTTAAGTAACTCAATAAATTAGTGTTTGCAAAAAGTAAAAGACTGTGTAACAAAAAGGGCAAAAAAGGACAATAGTTAAATGATGACATACTATTTTTTTGTTACAGGTTTTTTGCAAGCGTTGAAACGACGTCGTGGTACTTGTCCCCATCAAGCATTACCTTTGCAACACTGGCAATTTCTTGGCCCCAAACCATTTTTTCCTTTTCTTTTTTCTCGTTCTCTCTCTCTATCTTTCCCTCTCTCTCTCTCTCTCACCTGCCTCGCTCGCTCGCCCATTCACGGTTTGGTCTCGCGTAGCAAATCTCTCTCTCGCTCTCTTCGCGAGCTCCTCGCTGGAAATCTCTCTGGATTTCGCTAATTGAATAACCTTCCTTCCTTTTCGATCCCAATCCCCCAAATCTCTCTCGCTTTTTCTCTCACTCTGACCCGACCCATGGTTAAATCTCTGCCACCTAAGCCCTAGACTTTCCGAATCGTTCCCTCTGGCGTTTACCCCTCATCAAATTGAAGATCTGGGGCTTGATCTAGGGTTTTATCTCCCTTCCAATTTAGCGAATCTAGGGTTTCTGCTGTTGAATTCGACTCGGGATTGATGTTTCATCTCAAGGACGATTGTGGGATCGATTACTCGCCAATTCAAAACCAAGATGGAGGGCTATGCATGGGTCGCCAGCTGAGAATTGGAAACGGCGTCGGCACATGTGGCCTGTCCCTCATTCTAACGCCACGACTGTAGCTTCCAACCTTTCAAACGCATCGGATTCCTTCTCCAAAGTATGTATATATTTCACTTTCGCGGTTCCGTTTTATTTCGTTTTTGCTGATTTTGTGGTCAATTCCTCTTGTTTTTTAATTTTTGTTAAGTTTTTATTATCGTCGTTTTGAATTTGTTTTATACTGTTGCTTTGGTGAAATTCCACCAAATTCCTCATGTGGTTCTCTGGGTGTTGATATTACTTAGTTAATTCATCCTCCAATTAGGTATTTATTCCCTTTTTATTTTTCCATCTTCAATGGATTATCTAGTTTTTTTCTTCTTCAAATGAAGATTACTGGGTTTTTGCCTTCATTTATAAACAAGCCATTTGATAAGGATAATTATACCATTTTTTTTGGTAAATATCCAGTGAAAATATTTTTATCCTCCATCACAGAGTCATATGTCTGTCGTGATAATTTCATAGACAAAATTCGTTGGCTTTGAATTTTTTTAATTAACCCTTATCTGATTACCTGCTTAGATTTATTTGTTCTGGCTTTGATGAATTAGTCGAAACCTGGGTTTTTTTATTTTTGCTTCTTTGGTTGTACTTTCTTTTTTGATTTTGAAAGCAAGCAATTTATAAAGATCAACTCTCTGGACTGTCACCCATAAGAATTATATTTTCTCGTAGAAGTTTCCTATTAGTTTCAAATTTTGCGTTCTTATGTAGTTATTTGAATTATTTTGGTTTCATTATCTAAAAAAAACATTTTGGAATATGGTTTACATTGTACCCGGAATGGAGCACTGTTTTAAGCAACTTCGCTTTTAGATTCCCCATGGAAGATTTAGTATTTGGACAATCACTTCTCTCATCTGAAATCATTAGCTTCGTTACTAGTTCTGTTAGATGAACAAATGTTTATATTCCTTTGTTTATCCATCGTTCAGATGGTTTTTATTGTATGTGAATATGCTAAGTTTACTTCATACTTCTTCTAGTTTAGCTTAATGAAAGCTTCCCTCCTATTTGTTATAGGATGGACGCAAAATTTGTGTTGGCGACTGTGCACTTTTCAAGCCACCTCAGGATTCCCCACCTTTCATTGGAATAATTCGTAGGCTAAAATTAGACAAGGAGGACCGTCTAAGCTTAGGTGTCAATTGGCTTTATCGACCTGCTGATGTGAATCTCTCCAAAGGGGTCTCGCTAGAAGCTGCCCCAAACGAGGTCTTTTACTCCTTTCACAAGGATGAGATACCTGCTGCATCATTACTCCATCCGTGTAAAGTCGCATTCCTTCGTAAAGGTGTTGAACTTCCTTCAGGGATATCCTCATTTGTGTGCAGACGAGTGTATGATACTGAGAACAAGTGTTTATGGTGGTTAACTGACAAAGACTATATTAATGTGAGTATTGAATATTTATTCCTTTTCTCACTATGTCGTCATGATTTGTTTCATTATGTCTGTAGTGACTAATCTTTTAACCACAGGAACGTCAGGAAGAAGTAGATCAGCTATTAGACAAGACAAGACTAGAAATGCATGGGGCAGTGCAGTCGGGAGGTCGTTCTCCGAAACCCTTGAATGCTCCATCATCAACACCACAGTTAAAGTCTGGTTCAGATAGTTTACAGAATAGTGCATCACCCTTTTCTTCGCAGGTTAAAGGAAAAAAGAGGGAACGAGGAGATCAGTCCTCCGAACCTGTAAAAAGAGAACGTTTAATTAAAACAGAGGATGGTGAGTTTGGTCAGTCCAGACCTGAGAATATGTTAAAGTCTGAGCTGGCCAAAATAACGGACAAAGGAGGACTTGTAGACATAGAGGGGGTCGAGAAATTAGTTCAACTTATGCTACCTGAAAGTGCTGATAAGAAAATAGATTTGGTTGGCCGAAGAATGCTTGTTGATGTGATAGCAGTTACTGATAGGTTGGACTGCCTAGGACGATTTGTACAGCTCAGGGGTTTGCGTGTATTGGATGAATGGCTCCAAGAGGTTCATAAGGGGAAACTTGGTGATGGTAGTAGCCCCAAAGAAAGTGATAAAACCGTGGAGGAATTTCTTTTTGCTTTACTTCGTGCACTAGATAAGCTGCCTGTGAATCTTCATGCACTACAAACTTGTAATGTTGGCAAGTCCGTGAATAATTTACGTACTCACAAAAATTCTGAAATCATGAAGAAAGCTAGGAGTTTAGTTGATACGTGGAAGAAACGTGTTGAAGCTGAAATGAATTTGACTGAGTCAAAGTCTGGATCTAATCGTGGTGTTTCCTGGCCTACGAAGCATGCATCTTCTGAAGTTTCTCATGTTGGGAGCAGAAAAACTGGAAGTTCCTCTGAAGTGGGCTCAAAAAGCTCTTCTATTCAGCCTTCCATGTCAAAAACTTCTCAAGTTAAAATTGGCTCCGGTGAAACTGTTTCCAAATCTTCTGCTTCTCCTGGGTCAGGCAAATTGTTGAGCATATCATCTGGAAATGTCTCGAAGGATCAAAATTTCAGAATGCTAGTTGGTGCTGGAACCTCAGATCTTCCATTGACTCCAATTAAGGAGGAAAGGAGCAGCAGTTCTAGCCAGTCTCAGAACAACAGCCAATCAAGTGATCATGCAAAGACTGTGGGTTCTCTGTATAGGGAAGATGCGAGGAGCTCATCTGCTGGTTCAGTTAGTGTGAGCAAAATTTCTGGCAATGCTTCTCGCCACCGAAAATCAAGCAATGGTCATCACGGGTCATCTGTGTCAGGGGCTAACAAGGAAACAGTGCCAGGAAAAGCTTCTACCCCCAGTAAAAATTTGACTTCTGAAAAGGCTTTGACAGCAGTAGTAGGCTATGAGAAACATTCTGAAGTTCCCATGGTTGACCATGGAAATAATCGCCTGATTGTCAGATTCCCAAACACTGGTCGTAGTCCTGCTCGAGGTGCTTCAGGAGGTTCTTATGAAGATCCTGCTAGCAGGGCTTCTCCTCCTTCAGAAAAGTATGACAACCATGACAAAAAGTCTAAGGGCAGAACCGATGCTGTGCAGGGCAATAGTACATCGGATATGAACACAGATGCATGTCATGGAAAAGAGGGATTGTCTGGTTCTGATGACGGTAATACGCTTCCCTTTTGCAGTGAACATAATAGGGATGGTGATGATGGTGACAAACAAAAGGAAGCATCAAAGCTTGCTGGTTCCTCATCAAAAGTTATTTCAAGGACTGGAAAATCGTATGAAGCATCGTTGAGCTCCATGAATGCTTTAGTTGAAAGCTGTGTGAAGTTTTCTGAAGGTAGTGGGACTGCTTCACCTAGTGATGATGTTGGGATGAATTTGCTAGCTAGCGTGGCTGCTGGAGAAATGTCCAAATCTGAGAATGTGTCACCATCAGGTTCTCCAGGGAGGAATTCTCCCATTCCCGGGGGATCATTCCCAGAAAACGATGGCAAGTTGAAACAACTGGGTGAAGGACTTGCTGAAATCCAATGTCAACCAAATTGTGGGGCCAATAGCGATGCTACCTTAGAGCCGGGTAGTGCTTGCGACTCATTGCAGGGTAAGAGTGAAGCAAGACATTCTGTTACCCACATGCAAACAAATGTTTTTGGTGATCTTAGAGTTACTTCATCCGGCTCTGGGGATAGAACTGCGGAGTGTAATGTAAATTTTAATTGTTCTTCAAATATGCAACAAAATGTAAATGGACAATCCTTGAGGGCTGAGGTGAAGCCTGGCGAGCCATGTGATGGTTCTGCTTCTGAGCCACCCTCATGTGCTAGAAAAGATGGTCGTTTGGAGGTTGAAGGATCTATCCGGTCTAATGAGCATGGAAAATTGGTGGCTCCTAAAGGTAAAGGTTGCAACAATTCAGATTCTAAATTAAAAGTCTTATTTTCCTTGTCTGATGACGATAATGTCTTTCATTATGCAGATGAAAGAAATCCAGAGAGGAGTAGACCAGTTGCATCCGAAGCAGTCTCTGTGAGTGCAAAAGTTGAACCTGACAATGAAATATCTACCTGCTCAACCTCTGAAGTGGCTGATACGAAACATGATGTTGACAAGGGTTCAAATAGTTCCTTACTGACAGATCAGAAACCATCTACTGTAGCAGGGATTCGCTCTGAGTCTAAGGAGGCGAAGAGTGAGGATGCCGTTCTTTGTTCGGATTCTAGAAATGCTTTAGATGTGCAGTGTAAAGGAGAAAAAACAGATGGCATTAAGGATGCAGGCCACACTGAGCAGACTGGGAAAGAAACAAGTGATATTCCTGTTCCAGTCTTGCAGAACATCAGTGAATCTGCTTTGGACACTACGGAAAGAAAAGAGACTTATGGTCACTGTTCTGATGTACCAGTTTCCCATGTAGAGCCACCGTCAATACCTGTGAAAGAAACTCAGCAACATGATAATTCTAGTAGGTGTAAGCCAGAAGCCATTGAATCGGGGGGAACAGAAGAACGGCAGGTCTCCTGTGTGAATGCCTCGGGGTCAGATGCTGCTGTGAAGCTGGACTTTGATTTGAACGAGGGATTTCCTGGTGATGATGATGGTCAACCAGAGTTTAGTAAAGCTGGAGATCCTGGAACTTCATCTGCTGTTCATTTTCCTTGCCCTTTACCTTTTCAAGTGTCTTCCATGTCAGGAAGCTTCCCTTCATCAATTACTGTAGTTGCGCCTGCGAAAGGTTCTTTTGTCCCTCCTGAAAACCCAATGAGGAGTAAGGGTGAACTTGGATGGAAAGGATCTGCAGCTACCAGTGCATTCCGACCTGCAGAACCCCGAAGGAATTTAGAAACTCCACTCAACACAACCGATGTACCTATTGTTGATACTGCTTCCAGCAAACAAGTCCGCCCTCCATTGGACTTTGACCTAAATGTGCCGGATCAGAGAGTTTATGAGGATGTTGTTTCTCAAAACTCTCTGCATGTAATGGCTTCCAAGTCTGGGTCTCGTGATCGCGGTGCTGGAGGGCTTAATCTTGATTTGAATAGAGTTGATGAGAGTCCTGATTTTGGGCCGCTTTCTGTAAGCAACAGTATTCGGTTGGAGATACCTCCTTTGCCAAGTAGGTCATCATTATCTGGTGGACTATCTAATGGTGGGGTTAATGACTCAAGAGACTTTGATTTAAACAATGGACCAGGCCTTGATGAAGTGGGCACCGAAACTGCACAGGTTGCCCCGCATTTAAAAAGCAGCATACCTCTACGGACGCCTGTTTCGGGGTTAAGAATAAACAGCCCCGATTTTGGTAACTTATCAGCATGGTTCCCACAAGGAAACTCGTATTCTGCAATCACAGTCCCATCAATTTTTCCTGGCAGGGGCGATCAGGCTTATGGTCCTGCTGCTGGGTCACAGAGAGTGTTGTGTCCTCCCACTGGTAACACCCCATTTGGTCCTGAAATCTACAGGGGGCCTGTACTTCCGTCCTCAGCTGCAGTGCCATTCCCTGCACCTACTACATTTCAATATCCAGGGTTTCCTTTTGAAACCAATTTTCCTTTGTCATCGAGCTCTTTTCCTGGTTCAACTGCGTATGTGGATCCATCACCTGGTGGGGCTCTTTGCTTCCCAACCATGCCCTCACAGCTTGTGGGACCTGGCAGTGTAGTCTCATCCCCTTACTCTCGGTCCTATGTGATGAGCCTTCCCGGTGGTAGTAGTAATGTTGGACTTGATGGTAGAAGATGGGGAAGTCAGGGCCTTGACCTTAATGCTGGGCCGGTAGCTGCAGAAACAGAACGGAGAGATGAGAGGTTTCCTCCAGGATTTAGGCAACTTACCATTCCCAGTTCGCAAGCCCTGGTTGAGGAACAGTTAAAGTTGTTTCAGGTGGGAGGTCCATTGAAGAGAAAGGAACCTGATAGTGGGTTGGATGCAGTTGATCGGATTAACTATAAGCAACCTTCATGGCAGTAGAATCATGGCACATTGCGGCAAACCTGTCAAGGCCTGGTGAGCCTTTCTTGACTTTCAAATTCTTGTTGTCACTGTTTTGAAGTTATTAATTTGGTTGGACAAGTTGGGAAACCTCATTACTAATGGAATTCAACAATGTTACCTTAAGCTCCTAGGGTTCTGGGGTGGTGTCACTAAACTCACTACTGCAGTGCCAAAATTGATTCAATGTTATTAGTCATAGTTCCTAAATTGTTTTATGACTAATCAATTAAATTTTTATCTTCTACTATTTCTTAATTTGGAAGTTTTGGAGTTGATTCTGCTAAAGTTTCTCTTTAATTAATCCAATAAAACATTTATTGTGATTTTTCTGGATACTTGTTGGATGAAAACTTTGGTCTGAGTTCAATATGGCCTTTATATACGTGTTTCCAATGAGGAAAAAATGGGAAAATAATTTGGTTTTTCATGTTTTGCAAATTTTAAACTTTCATCCATATTTTTTATGGATGGGGTTTTTCATGTGTAATATGCTTCAGGACAACTATTCTTTGTACTTCCCTTAAAACATCGTCTTCTTAATCATGAACTTTTCTTCGTTCTTGCAGCACTTCGGGGTTTTGGATTGGAAATGTACAGGAATTGAGAAGAAAATTACTTGAAGAGTGAAAAATGCTTAGTGGGCAGTCACATGTGTTCAGTGCGCGGAACACCAATCCATATGTCTTTAACTTAAAGGCCCTGAGGTCCTGGAAGCAGTTTTCTTAACTGAATCTCTTCGTTGGCCTCTGCAGACAAGTTTTTCTGTGTAGATATCTAACTCTCTTGAAAAGCATCTTTGATGCGCTGCCTAAAGCCGAGACATTGGTGCTCAATGTTTGGACTTGTGCCCATTCAGGTACACATTGCAATCCTGATCCTTACTGAATCCTATTTATAGGGGAGATTGATTGGTTGTATGAACCTCCCAGGCCAAGGTCGGCTTGTATTTTCTGTCATTAATTTTTTTTTCTTCCTTCTCTCTTTTTCCAGTTGTTACATATATAGTTATTACTTAGTCAGGACTGCCGAATTTTGTTATCTCATCACATTCTGGTTATTGAAATTTGCACAGGCCGTCACTGTACTGTTTTTTCTTTGTATTATATAAATTATAACCAGAGTCAGGAACTTTTTGGCAAACCTAGAGAATGTTGGACGGAGGCTTCTTCACTTTTTGCTGCATTTGATTCATTTGTATTATGAACATGCCTTTGGACTCTGCTGTCAAATATCTGGTTTGCCTTTTTATCACCAAATCAGTAACTCTCTTGATTCATAATGTTGTGTGAACCGGGTTTCATTGGGTCGTTTTAACGTTCTAGTCCTGGAAACTGTGTTTTATGATTCTAGTCCTGGGCTTTGTGCTCAAATCTGGATTCATTTTACCTGTATAAATTTCGGTTTCTGGTCTTTTGTTGTTCGAGGCCTATAACTATATGAACAAACATGACGGCCTCACAACCAATCCCTCAATGTCTTCAAGAGTTGTAAGGAATTTGATTCATTTTAGTTTTCAGGCTTTGAGTTACCTGACAGACCGGTCAGGTTTGAGTGACCTTCTGGAATAAAGGTTTCACATGTTTTTGTCTGGGTTAGAGAGGACATATATAACAAAACGCATGTCGCTTTTATTCAATTCTAATGCACAAGTCTCCAGGTGTCGTTTCTATGGCTCAAGCTTTAGATGGACCAGATGGGACGTACTCCGAGTGTCCTTAAGAAAGAAAAATTTAAAGATTGGCAAAAGGGTTAAAGGGTCGGGTTGATTTGTTTATATACCTTACTTCAATACTAGAATGTCGGTACTATGAGAGCGAATCCCCGGTTCAGCCACCCCTCATACGGGTCGGATCAATGTGGGGCGGGTTGTAAATTTCTGTGGGATGTTTTCACGATAACACTCTTTTCCTTTACGGGAGAATGCATAATTAAGTCTAATTGTAGACAAATCTTTTCTTTGATTGACCTTGATTTTCTTAGTTGTAATTTGTTAATGAGAGTCGAACTCGAGACGGTTCATATAACGTGTGGAGAAGAATTATATTAAGTCATAGTATTAAGTGATAAGTTAGATGATTGACCTAGTCTACAACTCTACATCAGAACAATTTTCCTTAACAGTAATGCGTATTAAGTCTAATTTAGACAAATCGTTTCTTTGATTGACTTTGATTTTCTTGGTCGAACTTGCTAATGAGAATCGAACTCGAGACGTCTTATATAGCGTGTGAAAAAGAATAATACTAAGTTGGAATATTTTGCTAATGAGAATCGAACTCGAGATATCTTATATAACGTGTGAAGAAGAATAATACTAAGTCGAAATACTAAGGATACGCTAGATGATTGACCTACTCTACAACTCTACATCGCAACAATTTCTAACCCAGGAGTGTCTCATGGGCTTTAAAAAGTTCAAAAAATTCCAATCCGATACTCTGTATGTGGCTAGACATGAGTGGCCACTTTTGTCGTGGGTTCGTGGGAAAAAAAGGTGAAAGTTTGTGGTCCGGACCCGATTAAATTGCGCCGGGTATTGGGGTCAACGTAAAATTAGGACCTTCGCATGCAAAGTTACACTCCGTTACTGCATGGCTCGCCACGTGTTATAATCTCACGGCTGACGTTACTCCACTCAAAGCCCCCTCCCCATCGCACCCTTCGCAATATTAATTATCTTTTATTCAACAATTTAAAAAAAAAAAGAAAAAGTTCTATACCTCCCTCCATACTTGGGGAAACAAAAACCCAAAAGGAAAAAAAAATAAAGTATGGAGCCTCTTAGGCTCTTCCCAATCTACACGATCAGAATCGGTAATCTCTGTAATTACGTCGTCGTGAATCCCCCCGCCTTATAACTTCCTTTTCAAACCCAAATCATTGAACTTGTATTCTCTCTCTCACTTTTTCTCTCTGTCTCTCTGACTGTTGAGGGAGAGAGAGAGTCATGAGTTTCTGTACTTTCTTCCCAGAAAACAATCATCACCATAATAATATCTATGGAAAAAGAGAGAGAGGCCACATCATGAGCAGGTTTGTGCCTTTCTTGCTCATCTGTCTCGCCACAGCCACCATTTTCAGCTTCTTCCTTGCATATTCTCCAAACCCTTTTCTAACCACCTTCCCCAAACAAGTCCCTAATTCTATTCAAAGCCACCCAGAAGTTCATGCACTGCAAGAACAACTCCAAGACCTCGATCGCAACAACAACAACATCAAGCTCCAAACCCCAACAAGTAAGTCCCCAATAAGCCGGAAAATTGTTATGAGCACTCTAAAATAGTCATCCGGTAATATTTTTCAGTTTCGGCGTTGTTTGATAGTGGAATATTTTATTTTGTAGAGGAGAAATGTGACTTGTTTAAGGGTCACTGGGTGCCGGAATTGGAAGGGACGACAATGTACACGAATTCGAGCTGCAAAACGATTCCGGAATCGAAGAACTGTTTCAAGAATGGTAGGATGGACAAGGATTTTCTGAATTGGAGATGGAAGCCGGAAAAATGCGAGCTTCCAAAGTTTGATGCAAAAACATTTCTGGAAATTGTTCGAGGAAAAAAAATGGCGTTTATCGGCGACTCCGTTGCCCGGAATCACTACGAGTCTCTTCTCTGCCTCTTATCTCAGGTCAGTTCAAATTAAACAAAAATAAAAAAAAATAAAAAAATGTCACGCCGATCGAGTTCAACTAACCAACTGACCTAATCCGCATTTAGGAACTCGCTGACAACACAATCAATGTATTTTTACTAAATTTGTTTGCTAGTCATTTACTATGCTTAGTTCTAATGAATTGTCTTGGCATTTGAGGATCATAATCTTTTCTCCTAATTATATCAGCCTTTTACAGGGATTTTTTTTTTCTGTGAGAGATTTTGTTGTTTTATATATTTATTTCGTAATCTAAATTTCGAAAGTAATATAAATTTGAAATAAAAATTCATATTCGTTTTATCTAATTTGATTACGTCGAAATTGCATCTAGTGCATAATTTATGGGAGGTAAAAAATCTTGATAAAGTCAAGATGAACAAGTAATAGAAATGTATGCGTCATAATTTATGAGAGATTGATTTTATTGCTAAATATAAATTTATAATTCACAGCCAGAAATCCTATACAATTTTGTTCTAATAAAATTGAAATTTTAGTCATTCTAAATATAGTAATTATTCTGTAATAATAGTGTGGATTTTTAGTGGGATCGACAAGCAAAGTATCGGGAGAAAAACTTTCATATCACATGTCGTATACTTCTCTCTCTCTACGATCAATATAGTCTTTAATTACAACCATGTCCACTAATTTACAGGTAGGAGATTTCTTAATTTAGAAGAAGAAATCTCACAGCAAGTGAGAGACTCCTCTTAATAAGTAGGGTTTTCTTTTAACGAAGACTCCTCTTAAGAATTTATAGGGATCAGGGTGGATAAATACGACATAAAACGAGTGAGGATTTGATTTAGTTGTAATTTATAAAGCAAATCACATGACTATATAGTTCATAATTTGAATGACTTGAAGTTAAAGATTAGGCACGGATCTGAATCCTCTTATATATTTGAGTTTGAATCTCCATGCATCTGATAATTTTGAGCGTAATTTTACAGGAGGAAACCCCTAAAGACATTTACAAGGACTCTGAAGACAGGTTTAGGAAATGGTACTTTCCTCAACATGACTTTACCCTGATGAAATTATGGTCCAAATACCTCATAGCTGCAGATGAGTTGATGGTTAATGGAACAGGCACCGGCGCATTCAATTTGCATCTCGACAAACTGGACGAAAAATGGGCACAACACCTGCCGGAATTGGACTACACCGTGATCTCTGACGGTCATTGGTTTTTCCGGGTATTGTACCTATATGATGACGGTAACCTAACCGGATGTGTGTACTGCAACAAGCCTAATGTCACTGCCTACGACACGAGTCATGCGCTTCGAATGGCCTTTCGGAGAGTGTTCAAGTACATCAATGGGTGCAGGAGATGCAAGGGCGGCCTATTGACCATGTTGAGGACACTTGCCCCGGCGCACTTTGAGAATGGGGCCTGGGACACCGGGGGATATTGTAATAGAACAAGTCCTTTCGGCGAGGGGGAGATCAACATGGGGAGTTTCGATTGGAAGCTTAGGGGGATTCAGGTTGAGGAGTTTGAAAAGGCAAGAAAAGAAGGGGAGATGAAGGGGAAGAGGTTTGGGGTTTTGGATGTGACTAGGGCTATGTTGATGAGGCCAGACGGGCATCCCGGCCTTCACTGGGGCAACCAGTGGATGAAGGGCTATAACGACTGCGTCCACTGGTGCATGCCCGGCCCGGTTGATTACTGGAATCATTTTCTAATGGAGATCATCAGAAATGAGGGCGGCTTAGTTTCTTAATTACAAAGGTAGGGCTTAGCTAGAACAACATAGTAATAGTAGCACCATTCATATTCATATCTTAATAGTGCCCATTTTTTTTTTCCTCTTACAACGGGGTAAAATAATAGCTTTTCTCCGTACATACGTTTTCTTTTAAAAGTTATACCACGATAGTGATTTTTACAATTTCTTTGGTTTTGATTTATTCAAATTCATAATTTTTTTGAACATGAAATGTAACAATTGTCGGCAGCAGAGTGTGGACAAGTCCTATCTCATGAATACCGTCTTTGTCAAATGAGATCATGTGTTTTTTGGTTTGTTTCTTAAACTACACAAAGTGTTGAGTATCTTTCGATGTGGTAGGGTAAGCTATAAATCATTGAAATGGGCAAAGCAGCTTCCCTCCCTGGGTTGCTGCTGTAATAACACCAAGACATCATGGGACAAAGCTCAAACATGAAACACGTAGGCACTGTCCAGCCTCCGCTCTCACTGTTTCACCATGGATCAAAACTCACAAGACATGTCATTTTTGACAACCAATCAACCATAATCATGTTCAAAGATCAACGTGTAAGAATCACCAAGAAATATATGTATTATTGATGACCTAGTTCCTCATACTCTACAATCTACATGTCTGACAGAAGCCAAAACTCCTACTAACTGTTTACAAAACTCAATTTACAAAACTCAATGAAAACCATATACAAAATCAAGTCATAAATTTCGTATCCTTGACACGAAACTTCCATAAGAGACATGATGTTAACTCACCTAAACCCCCCAAGACACGAGTACCATCACATTTCATAAACTTTATAAAATTCAGAATATTTGAGGAAGCCAAAGTAGTTTTTGACATTATAAAATGAATAGGCAGAGACATGCAAAAGAATGTACATCGATGCAAGTTCCTGATCGAGAATAGAGTTTATGGGATATGTTCCCAGAATTTGGTCTAATGTGTGAAAAGGGATCATACATTAAAAGGAAGATTCAGAGATGCTTAGCACACACACAATTGTACACACAGGCGGAAGGCCGTCTTCCGTCGACAATCGAGTAGAGCCGGAGAAAAATTATTGGCTCAATCGCATACAGGGGAAGAGTCTGAGAAGGATGATAGATTACCACAAACCATAGGTAGATTGTTGAAGCAGAGATGTTTCAGTATTCTCTGAAACAAAAAATTGCAAAAACAATACTAAGGATCTACAGTTCATTAGTACATGACTAGCCTTGTCTCATAAAGCAGTGCAAACTAAACAAAAGGGAACTCTAAAACTAAGCAGTGCTTTTCAAAATATAAGAATAGTCTAAGAAATAGTCTGCACGCAACTTTAACAGATGAAGGCGATAGCTCTTACGCGACAACAAAACCAAGGTACTAATAGACAAGAAGAACAAGGTCATAGCTAAAAAACTCACTTGGGGGGGGGTGGGTGGTGGTGGGGCTTGGTGGTTGATAGGGGGATAAGGTCTGACTGAAATGTTTAAGTGCATTAAAAATCAACCCTCTATGCCCTGTGGCAGAATTTGGCAATTCACTAGAACTAAGAATTCGCGGAGTTATTGAAAGACACATGATAGAATCAGTGTACTTATGCTCTAAAAGACTACCAAAACAACTTATGCTCTAAAAGAAGTTGAAAACAGAAATTTGACTTCATAAGAAAGGTATAATCTTTCATGAGGCTACACCATTATTAAACTTATAACATCCCAAACATCCGGTAGCAGACCAAAATAAGAAACTTATAATCTAAACCTCCCGGAACGGTATGAAGTTGAAAGGCATATACACTAGATCAAATATTCTATCTTCGCTATGACTTAAGCATTAAAACACCAAGACAAGAACCAGTATTCAATACAACACAATAACCAGTATGAAAGATTATATACATTTCAAGATCTCATCAGCATTGATTATCAATCTAAAGGGAAGATAGAATGAAAGTGTAAGATTCGAAAAACATCAAATTCAAATCCTGTAATTATGCTATAAGCAGCAACATCGACAGTAATCTACACTAACATCAAAGGTAACATATTCATCAAACAACAACTAAATTTTGAGAATTAACACATGAATATGGCTCTGAAACATCATGCTTCGACTGTGTTACCTAATGCAAACGAGAACAATTCACGAACAGGCGAGAACTCCACCAATCCAATATCCATGGCATACCCAGCAACTGGCAACTTCAAGTCCCTCAACACGCAAAACGCCTCGGCCATTCGAGTCTTTGGCACTTCTTGAGCAACAGCACAATAAGGAACCCAAGAGTCTGCGCGATAATCCTCCCCAATTTCAACGCCTTCTTTCTTCATTGCCTCGCACAATTGGGACTGAAACTGAAGCAACGAGATTGAAGGAGTTGGTGACAGAAATAGGACATTGTTGTCATTTGGAAGGCTCCCAATTGAAGAGAAAGACAAGGCCAAAGGTTCTTGCTTTGAAGCGAAGGCTCTGATTGCGTTTTCAAGCTTGGCCGATTCAATGAAAGGGCTGGAGAAGAGGGTGATGTGAGGGCGAGATTCGATTTCAATGAGTTGGGTACTAATCTGACGGCGAGCGAGTACATTCCAAGCCTTCAAGACCTGGTTTTCGAGGGCTGGGTCGAAGTAAAGCTCGATTGCATAGCCTTGTGACATTGCCTTGAAGTGAAATTCGAAAGAAAGTAAGCTAATTGGATCAAACCCAGCACAACCCAGTAACAGAAACTGAGATCTCAGAATGCCCAGAAATGAAAAGTGAAGGATAAGCTGAAATCGAAGTGACCCAGAGTTGAAAAACAAGAAATTAAAGAAAAAGATTCAAGATTTGAGAAGAACACAAAGGATCAAGAGTACCCAAGTGAGATTGGGATCAGAAATGGGGAAGAAATAGCGAAAGAGAGGGAAGCTTTATTAGGTAATGGAAACAAGAGAAACATACACATGTGAAATGAAGATTAAAGTTTGAATCAGAAAGAGACAGAAGGAATAAAGGGCAACAAAAAATCAAAGACAAACTGGAAAGGGGTTTCTGTAGCAGCGCAGCTACGATTGTGTGTCTTCTTCGGCAATCACAGCAAAATGAAAGACGATAAGATAAAGTGAGAGAGAAGGAAGGAGGGGCCTTGCACCATCTGTTGAAGAAGAGTAGGGTGCAAGGTCTCACCTGTTTTTTGGTGGTTGGCTTCAAGTTTTCAACACTTCAACTCTCCCAAAATCAAGTCTGAAGTGGGGATTCATTGGTAGTGGGATTACAAGGAGAAGAGATTAATTGATTGCACATCACAGTAAATAGGAGTGGTAAAAATGCTGCTTTTAGAATCTTACTTATAGGGTAGTAAAAGTGAAAATACTTTGTTAAACATTTGGTTGTAATATCCCAACAGTAGTAGGATATTCATAAATACTAGCCCAACTCCAAGCAAGGCAATCGAGTCATCTTGTGCAACCGTGAAATTAGCCAATCTTAGAATTATCTTTTTTTCATAATTTGTAGGTGAAAGATTAAAGTATACAAGAAATTATGGATGTTACAAATTGTGAACAAGAATGCTTGATTTATATAGAGAAACTTAAACATTTGAATTTAATTTAATATTTTATAAGATTATTTAGCACCATTGGATTAATATTGCTTTAAATCTGAGCAGTTGGATCAAATATCCTTGTTATTTGATCTCAACTCTTGATTTCGAATAAATCAAAATTTGAATCCTTAGATAATCCACCGTTGCATTTAATGCAAATTTTTGTATTAAAAACCCAGTAATTTTCATTACATGGTATCCATATTTAATGCAATGTGCCTGGAGATGTAAAAAAATTGTAAATTATAAACTTTTTATAATTCCCGACCCATTAGACCAAACAATTGAAGTTTGAAGTTATAAACCCGCGAGTGTACATCTTAACATTGAAGATGTTCTTAGTGGGGGCAAATTTAAAATCTCACACTTATTAGTAAAAATAAATACTATTAAAACGAGACCAAACTACAAAATAATAGCATTAAATTCTTATTACTACTGATTTAGTAGCATCCCGACTAAGATTTAGTAGAAGGTCTTAAATCTCGTGTCCTTGTAAAATTGGTTATCAGTATAATCCCTACTTCCCAATAGTTTTGTATTAAAAAAAAAAAAAAAAAACCATTGCATTAAGGTTAAGCCCAAGAAAATTCAACATTATGTTATACTTTTGATAATGGGCTATAAATAAGTTGTAGGCCCAGCTCTCACATTTCCTTCTTCTCGATGTCATCTGCTACCAGGCGCTTCTGATTCAAAAGAAAGCAGTAATTGATTCTAGAATCTTCTCTGCATGTAGAAAAAAGCCCTAAAAGAAAGCTTGATCATTCTCAGACTACAATCCCAGAAACCCAGTTTTCTCATTTTCCGAGAAAATTAAGAAATGGGTGATAATAAAAGAAAGAGAGGTCGAAAACCCAAAACCCCAGCAGCTGAAGATACCAGTCCCACCACCATGGATATCCAATACACCAACCCCACCACCATTAACGATGCCGTTTCAGTTCCAACGAGCGAAACCGGGAGTGACCCCGTTAGCGCCCAGCCCAGTCGCCGTCGACGAGGCCGGCCCAGAAAGACAGAGGAGGTCAATATAGCGGCTTCACCGGAAAGGCGAAGCTTGAGACACATGGACCAAAACGGCGATGGTGGGCACGCCTCTGCTGTCGTTTCGGAGCCACCGCTGATGGTGCCGAGCTGGGAGAGCGTGGCGAGAGTGGTCCCCGCCATGGACGCCGTGGTGAAGGTGTTTTGTGTGCACACAGAGCCTAATTTCTCGTTGCCGTGGCAGCGGAAGAGGCAGTATAGTTCGAGCAGTAGTGGGTTTGTCATAGGGGGAAGGAGGGTCTTGACCAATGCTCATTCTGTGGAGCACTATACCCAGGTAAAGCTCAAGAAACGTGGCTCAGAAACTAAGTACTTGGCCACTGTGTTGGCCATTGGGACCGAGTGCGATATCGGTATGCAACTTCAACCTTGTTTTATTTGCTTTTGATTTAAATTTCATTTCGTTTTGTATTGGTTATTAAGGAAGTGGGCTAATTGGATTGAAATGAAAACAGAATGCATCTAGTTTATTTGAACATTTAGTGTAATATTACAGGTCACTGTTTGATTTATGAATTAATATGTTTTTGTAGTCCATTAGAGTTGAGTTTGAAGTTTGGAAGTAAAGATTACTTATTTGACGGAAGAAAGTTTATGAATTTGTGTTCATTGGACATTGGGTTCTTAAATAAGAATACAACCTCATAAATACTAGTCTGTATTGGTATGACATTTGTGTATCATGTTTTGTATTATGTTTTTTAATCATCTGTTGAAGAGTTCAGTTTCCTTTTTTTTCCACGATGCTTCAGCAATGCTTACGGTCAGTGATGATGAGTTCTGGGAAGGAGTTTCACCTGTGGAGTTTGGAGAGTTACCTGCACTCCAAGATGCTGTGACGGTTGTGGGTTACCCTATTGGGGGTGACACAATCTCTGTGACAAGTGGTGTTGTGTCACGTATTGAGATACTTTCTTATGTTCATGGATCAACTGAGCTTCTAGGACTGCAGGTTATTTCTTCTGGACATTGTCTTCGTGACTGTACCTACAATACATAGCTGATTATTGTCTTTCCAATCCTTTTGCAGATAGATGCTGCGATAAACTCTGGAAACTCTGGTGGACCTGCCTTTAATGATAAGGGAAAATGTGTGGGCATTGCATTTCAGTCTCTTAAACATGAAGATGCAGAAAATATAGGCTACGTCATACCAACACCAGTTATTAAGCACTTCATCCAAGATTATGAGAAGAATGGAGCATATACAGGTTTGTTAGTTGTTATAGTCTGTAATTCATTCAAGGAAGACAAGCACGACATAAACCTCCTTAACTGAAATTTTTCGTATTTGTATATTGTCCTTCCGGCACATATGCCTGGAAGTCCAGTGGGCTGTGGGCACACATTGAACATTGGGTTTTAATTTGGTTTGGGTGATTGAATTTTTACTCCTCTTCATACTTTGATTCTGGCTGTTAATTGCCTTACAGGGTTCCCAGTTATTGGAATTGAATGGCAGAAGATGGAAAATCCCGATCTGCGCATGTCAATGGGGATGAGACGGGATCAAAAGGGGGTGCGTATTAAAAGAATTGAACCTACAGCTCCAGAATCTAATGTCCTGAAGCCATCTGATATCATGCTTAGCTTTGATGGTATTAATATTGCTAATGATGGGACAGGTAAACTCTTTCCTTGCCCTGCACCAAAAGTTAACAGTTTAGAAAAGTTACCTTTTTATTTATCTCGTTCCTTCCAAGGACAGAATCTTGTTACTGTTCTTGTTATCATATGCACTGATTAAAGAGCTGAACTTTTAATTTGCATAAGCTTCTGTATATCTGATATTAACACTCTTCTGTATCAATTTTGTAGTACCATTCAGACATGGAGAGCGCATAGGTTTCAGTTACCTCGTCTCCCAAAAGTATACTGGTGATAATGCTCTAGTAAAAGTTCTTCGCAACTCAGAGAAGCTTGAGTACAACATAAAACTTTCAACTCACAAACGACTCAGCCCAGCACACATCAAGGGCAAACCTCCTTCATATTATATCATCGGTGGTTTTGTTTTTGCAGCTGTATCTGTTCCATATCTGCGTTCTGAGGTAAAATCTTAATTTCATACTTAATATGGTCATTCTCCTTCTTTCGTATGGTCATATGTATATATTTATATGTAATTATATAGTTGTTTAGATGTCTGGTTTCTTGAAATCATGGCGGGGTTTACTTTGGCCCACATAGTTTTGCCAACCTTAAGGTTTGCCTGACCAGAGCTGGTGGTACTAAAGGGCCCTATTAGTACAAGTTTCTTGCTTAAAGTGGTTTGCTCAATGCACATTCAAGCTTATTTAAGAAAATGAAGATTGGCGATTTTAAGTTTTGGTCTATAAAAGCAAATTTTCCACTAGTATGTTTCCAAATCTTAACCTCTGGTTTTTCATTAATTTCCAGTATGGAAAGGATTATGAATTTGACGCTCCAGTCAAACTGTTGGACAAGCATTTACATTCCCAGGCGCAGTCTATTGATGAACAGCTTCTTGTTGTTTCACAGGTTTGCCTCTTCGATCTATTTTTCTCTTTCTTTTCTGTTTTAGAATGTAAATTTTTTTTTACTCTGCTTAATATCTTACATATGCTAATATTGTCGCAGGTGCTTGTTGCGGACATTAATATTGGATATGAGGACATTGTCAACACCCAGGTTAGATATGTTATACTCTACTGAGGTTATTATTGTTTTTATTTTTCCCTTTCATTATTTTGTGTTTGTGATTCATAAAATGAGGATGAGAATGCAATGTACGCATCCAATTCATTTGTTTTCCGTATAGGTTCTTGCTTTCAATGGTAAGCCTGTGAAGAATCTGAAGGGTTTGGCCGACTTGGTGGAGAATTGTGATGATGAGTACCTAAAGTTTGACCTAGAATACAATCAGGTTCGTTAGTTCTCTCTCCCTCGCCCCCTCCCTCTCTGATTACCACACATATCTACCCTATATGTTCATGTTCTCCATTTTTCTTTTGGTGGCTGAATGGCTTTGCTCCTCTGGCGCAGATGGTTGTACTAAAGACAAAAACTGCCAAGGCAGCAACATTAGATATCCTCCTGACACATTGCATACCTTCAGCTATGTCTGATGACCTTAAGTCTTAAAACTTAAGAGAAGATAGCACTGCCGCTGATATCATTTTCTTATGGAGAGATTAGAAGCTGGAAATTCACCGGCTATTTTGTCATAATCTGGTTTTTGAAGTATCTGCAGACATGGAAATGGGGGCAGCTGTTTCTTTTTTGCATCAATTTTAACCCATAGTCGGGTTACAATGAAGCCAGATTTTCCTAGAATGAGCAGCATCTCGTGATGTTGCTTTTGTCGATTTTAATTTCCCAGTAGAAATATGTGAACAGGTAATATTATTATCGGCGGATTGGTTTGAGAAAATTATAGAAGTTGATCTGTTCAGTTCCATGTCCCTTGGTCTTTTCTTTTCACTGCGTTTGATTGGTTTGAGAAAATTATAGAAGATTGACTATGTTGCATCGACACTTAACGTCAAATTCAAATGTCTTTGGAGACTAGGAAACTCATTCCATGTTTTCATAGAGAGAAATGCATCATGGGTTTGGAATGGAAGCTACCTTTTTGTTTTGCTTCATAAAAGAATTTGCTTGTTATGCACGTTTGTGGGGTTAGCACCCTGACCAAACTTATGGGATGTGCTTTGGAGGACCTCATTTCTTTGGAAACTTGGAAGAGAACGATTCTCTGTCTGAACCCTCAAAGGGGTTGTTGACGTTGAAAATGTTTGACAGAAAAAGTTAAAAGTGCTTTTATCGAAAATCTTTATGGGCAGAAGTGCTTACCTCCCAAATGATCCCAACTAGGTTCTGAGATAATCTTCAGTATAGGCGGGATAATATTAGGCTTGTAGTGTCATGTAACACAAAGTAGGTTATCAAGGCTAAACTAACTAGTTTCTCAGAAATTCTTACCTCCCGAATGACCCTAAACTTATTTAACAAAAGCTAACCGATTAGATTCGAGAGAATCTTCAGCAGATGCAAGATATAGCATCACACAATACAAAGGAGGTTACCGAGCCTAAACCAACTAGATTCGAGAGAATTTATAGTAGAGTTTAGATAGAATTGACTCGTAGCATTGCACAATACAAAGGAGGTTACCGAGACCAAACCAACTAGATACGAGCACATCCTCGAGTCTTCGGTAGTCACAAGTCAGGACAAATCAGCCTTGTAGGTAGGGCTGACAATGGGTTGTGTCGTGTCGGGTTCATATTGTGTCATGAACTTTGTTTTACCCAAATATGCCCAATCCGAATCTGATCCTTTTAATAATCGTATCAAGGATGACCAATCGAAACTCGACCCGTTAATGAACCAGGTAACCCGTATAACTCATTTAATAAACATGTCGTGTTCAAAACTCGATTAACCTATGACTTGTTTAACCTATTTAAACAATTTGACTTTCTAACTTTATGAATTTATGTTGTACACCCTAAAAATTCAATATATACTACGAAATACCATCAATATATTATGAATTCTTCCCCAAATAATCTTAAAATTATAATTATTAATTGGTAGATAGGTAGATAAATGGGTAGATATATGAGTTAGTGACTGACACGTTTATTAAACGAGTTAATAAGTCATTACACGAGTTAACAAGTTGACTTGAAACCCACCCAACATGCCATAACGGGTTGATCAGAAAATGACCAAAATTTTTAATTATGCTAGTTGAACCGGATAAATTTCATTAAAATTTTGAATCATTTATCGAATCGTATCGGAAATTGTCACCACTACTTGGAGGCCCACTCAATAATAAGAGGTTATGATCGAAAGAGTAAAGTGAAACCGTGTGGAACGAGCTGCTTTACCGAAATTAGCATAAGCATTGAGTAGGTTTTGGGCCCATCTCTTTAGTAGGTTTTGGGTCCAACTCTATCTAAGTGTGAACACACTTTAGCATGTGAACCCAGAATAGGTAAGTTTTCGTCGTCCTTCGTTTCTTGTCTTCTACTGCGCTGTTTACTTACCGCGCAGCTTCAAGGAAGGACACCGTTCACTCTCCGATCGGTCTGAAAACCTATTTTTATTTTTTATGACGACCAGCCCAACGACCCCCTTTTCACGTCACATTTATTATAAAAACGAAAAAAAAAAATAAAGAACACAAAACCTCATCAGTATCACCCACCAATTTCAATACCCGCCACCATGTACCGCCAGTACATCAATCCCACCAGCGCAGCCGCCATAAACGATGCCGTTTCGGTCCCTCCTACACCGGAAACCAATTGCTCCGACCCAAGCAAGGTAGCCGCATCCAAAATTGTGGACCAAAACGGCGATTGTGGGCACGAATTGGCTGCGGTTCTGGAGCCGCCGACGGCGGCGGCGGTGAGGTGGGAGAGTACGGCGAGAGTGGTTCCGTCCATGGATGCGGTGGTGAAGGTGTTTTGCGTCCACACGGCGCCCAATTTCTCGTTGCCGTGGCAGAGGAAGAAGCAGTACAGCTCCAGCAGCAGTGGGTTTGTGATTGGGGGCAGGAGGGTTTTGACCAATGCGCATTCGGTGGATCATCATACCCAGGTCAAGCTCAAGAAACGCGGCTCAGACACCAAGTACTTGGCCACTGTGTTAGCCATTGGAACCGAGTGTGATATTGGTATGCAAATCTGCCCTTTTTTTGTTGGGTTCTATTTAAAGTTTGCATCTTTGATTTTGACTTTGTTGGTGATGCTTCAGCAATGCTTACTGTTAGTGATGATGAGTTCTGGGAAGGGATTTCACCTGTGGAGTTTGGGGATTTGCCTGCACTCCAAGATGCAGTGACTGTTGTTGGGTACCCAATTGGTGGTGACACAATCTCTGTCACAAGTGGTGTTGTGTCTCGGATGGAGATTCTTTCTTATGTTCATGGCTCCACCGAGCTTCTGGGAATGCAGGTGTTTATATGGCTTTAGCCTCTTTTAGTTTTTTTCTTCACATAAGATTATGGAACAAAAGTTGGAATCTTGATGTGTTTCGGGGTCCTTTCTCTTTATCTTTTTCTACAGATAGATGCTGCAATCAACTCTGGAAATTCTGGTGGACCTGCCTTTAATGATAAGGGCAAGTGCGTGGGTATCGCATTCCAGTCTCTTAAACATGAAGATGCAGAGAATATAGGTTATGTCATACCCATACCCGTTATTATGCACTTCATTGAGGATTATGAGAAGAACGGCGCATACACAGGCTTCCCAATTCTTGGAATGGAGTGGCAAAAGATGGAAAATCCTGACCTCCGTATGTCAATGGGGATGGGACCTGATCAAAAGGGCGTGCGTATTAGAAGATTGGAACCTACAGCTCCTGAAGCTCAACTGCTGAAGCCATCTGATGTTATTCTTAGCTTTGATGGGGTTGACATTGCTAACGATGGCACAGGTAAACTTTCTCTCTAAGTTTTAGGCATCTTTGTTCTCTTTTCAAATCGCTTTTGCATTTTTGTGGTTGGTATGACATATTCTTTGGAGAAGAGTGGCAATTGAATATTCTAGCATTCCTTCGGAAAACAGATTCTTGTTATTATTTTTACTTCAAGAAAGTGTGTATGTGTAATTAATACCGTAGGCTTCTTTGTTTTCAGTATTAATACTGCTTTTGGTATCGATTTTCTAGTTCCATTCAGGCATGGAGAGCGGATAGGTTTCAGTTACCTTGTCTCTCAAAAGTACATTGGCGACAATGCTGTAGTCAAAGTTCTTCGCAACTCAGAGACACTTGAATTCAACGTTAAACTTGCGAAACACAAGGAACTCATCCCCTCTCACATTGAGGGAAAGCGTCCGTCCTATTATATCATTGCTGGATTCGTTTTCACAGCTGTTTCTCTTCCATATTTGCGTTCTGAGGTGTGCACTTGCTTTAGATGCTCTCCCTCATTCTCTTTACGACTGTATATTTATACTGTTATTAGTTTCTTCCCAATGCATCAGTTATGGACATATTAGATTTCACTACTAAGTCACTAATATCCTCCGGGTTTTCATTCATTTCCAGTTTGGAAATCTATACGAGGTTCCAATCAAATTGTTGGACAAGCATCTACATGCAATGGCACAGTCTACTGACGAAGAGCTTGTTGTTGTTTCGCAGGTTTCTCTCTCTCATTCAGACATTCTATCTTTCCAATGTTTTTCCATACTTCTTACCCTCCACTTATGGCTTACATTGTTCAAAATCGTGCTAGGTACTTGTTGCTGACATCAATATCGGATACGAGGACATTGTCAACAACCAGGTCAGAAACCAAGCTTTCCTTTTTCCCTTTCGTTAAGTTATGCAACAACTAATAGGAACAATTTGTGAAATTACATCCGACGTGCGTGTGAATTTATTCTGCTATCTGCGCAGGTTCTTACTTTCAATGGTATGCCTGTGAAGAATCTGAAGAGCTTGGCCAGCATGGTTGAGAACTGCGACGACGAGTACCTAAAGTTTGGCCTGGAATACAATCAGGTTCGTATTCTGTTTCTTTCTCTTACACTCAAAGACGCTGCATTTTACTTTCCTTGGCTGAATTGCATACTTCCTGCGCAGATGGTTGTTCTGCAGACAAAAACTGCTAGGGCAGCAACGCTCGATATCCTTATGACACATTGCATATCATCTCCCATGTCTGATGATCTTAAGACTAAAGACAGTTCTTTAGAGGAGGTAGATAGGGTTTTAGAGGAAGTACAGAAGAACAGTTCTCCTTTATCCATTCATTAACCGATTTTATACACATTACCGACCAAATTTGAGAGTCGCGATCATTGGATTATGATTATGATTAGGGTTTCATTTTAATTTTTAATCACATGTTATGTGATAGTAAGGGTAGAAGGAAATAATGTCAGTTGTACAAGTGTGTTTGGATATTGTAATATGAAATCAGTTTAATGCAGGTTTTATACAACCAAAATGGTCTTCTCAAATCAGTTTAATGCAAGTTTGATCCCATATTAAGATTTTTGGTGAGTGAATAGGAATTGGTCATGTTATTTCTTACTTCCATACATATATGTACATCTGAATATGTTTGAAGTTTGATTGGTCTAATTCTTCTGGTTTTTGTAGTTCTGCAATAATGGGGTCTTGTGGGTGGGGGTAGATTGTGATTCCAGGTTATCAGCTTCAAAGTCTTCACTAGCTTCTTCTTCCTTGGCTTTTCCCCACAGCACAGTATAAAACCCAAAGGATATAATTGTTGCTCCAACTAGGCTGTGAAGTGCACAAAAGAAAAACAGATTATTGGAACCGTAGTAGCTAGAGCCATGAAGCACAGAAATAGCTATGAGAACGGAGATAAGATACGATTATTCAAAAAATTTCAAAATTTTAAGATGTAAATGCGCTTTAAAAACGTTTTAAGATGTAAATGCGCTTTAAAAACGAGTAAAACATTGCTTGTGAAACTATGGCTAGAACATAAGAGTGTTAACGAGAGTAGGAAAGGAGAGGATTGAATTGGATTGGATAATTCCTTAAATTCAATGTAATTTGAATGTAAAAATAGATGTGTTCTAATCTAATCCTAATCACCAAATGAGCCACATGTTTTGCGATTTGGAAACTATATGGACAAGTTTTGAATTTACAAAATAACTTAAATTTCTAAGAATCTCAAAAGTTACATGGCTTTATATATTTATAAAACTGCCCCGTGTATTCTCAAAGTATCCAATACATATCGTCGGATATTGTAATATTCCGAAATTTTATCTTTTCCCGTTACGAGCATTCTCGTGTTTTGGATGAGTTTCATACCAGTACCACTTTCCTAAGTGCGATAAGTAATCAAATTAGAGTTTTGGTGTTACATAGAGCCAGCTTGACAATATATTGTGTTTTATCATGTTCGTGTCGTGCCGTATTCGTGCCCTAATAAATTAACAATAGGGGTATGACAGATAAGCTAAAGCCAAAATTGTACGGAAAGAGATTAGGTATGGTATCAAACCTTCCAAGATGAAGAGTGTCACCAAGGAACATAACACCCATGGCAACAGCAATGGCCATGGACAAAGGCTTGAACATTGTCACGTACACAGGTCCCTTCACACGCAACGCCCACGTGTGAACGGAATTGCTAACAAACGACCCAAATAACCCCTAATCATAGAGAAAAACCACATATAAGACATAATTAGTCCACGATTGGATACATACAGTTGGAAAAGTATTAAAGAGACTACATTGTAAACCACATATTTAATATAAATAAATCCTATTTGTATTAGAAATCTGGCCTACAATATGATATCCCTAATGTTATCCTAACATTCCTTAGTAAAGTACGATAATTTTCTTACTGAGCAAAGCACGGAGACCAACGAAATATCCGGCCTCAGCCTCCAAGCACTAGAATTTGGTTCTGTAATTAGGGCAACCACTGCAGATGTGACAACGACACATACGTTATAGAAGAAGATTACCGTTAGTTCGTTCGGGTACTCCTTCATAATTTGTGCCTGTAAAATATTTAACCCTAATTAATTCCGAATTAAGAAAGAGGTTTCGAAGAAAAAAGAAAGACATTTTAGGAGTTTTATAATTGAGCAATACTTTCTTGTGATTAATTACTAAATGTTCCCTATTCAAGTATAATAATCTGAATTGCTGATTTTCTAAAACATTATATAAAGATCATCTCTGTAACAATCAAGCAGATTGTTGATGGTTTAGTCGTCCATGTGTATCAATCAAATTGATGGTTCACCGTTAACATATTAAATGGTTACCAATACCTTCAATTATTTTGATACATAAAAATACCATACGATCTCCAATTTGGTCAATTTTTGTAAGGGATGATCTTTACATGATGATGTAAGAAATCAACAGTTCCAATTATCATAATTGCATACAGAAAACTCGATAGTCGGTCATAAGAAAAATGAGCGGAAATATTTTCCTTTATAATTTACCTGAACAACGTACCAAAGTGGTACTAATATGTACTCAGCTGTTAGCAGAAGGCCACCAAGGACCCAACTTGAGTTTGGCGATGATGATGATGATCTTAAGTTTTGATGTGAATTGGACGGTGATGGACGACTAGCAAACACAATTGGTGGGCCCTGGTAGAGAGTCACCACAAATGCACCTGAAAGTGAAACTATTGTACCCATGATTTTAGCTTGACTGCCTCTACTTCTCAAAGCTGCACTTTCCAACCTTCGTTGGGTGAAAAAATGAGAGGAGATTAATAAAAGTTACTTAGCCTTTTTACTTTTTCTTTTTTACTTCATACTACAACAAGTAGATTCTAGAAGACGAATTCTGCCTTTATATTATAAGGATACATATAAGAGTTCGACGATATGATCCCATATGTAGATGTAAATTTTAAAAAAAAATTAATATACAAATAGAGTAAGTAATCTGTAAACACAAAAATAAGTTCGTAGCACAAAATTAAAATACATAAAATAAGTTTATCACAAAATAAATTTACATTTTGACCCTAATATTTTAAAATTTTAATAATCACCAATTTTTCAATTTGACCAAATTTTGACCATATCTAATTTATGTCGATAACATATATTTATAATCATATCGATGAGTCAATAAGATTGGAAAGTTAACGATATGCTATGTGGCATATCAAATACGTATCGTGATGTATAAACTTGTATCATATCAATAGAAGTATCCAATACTTGTCCATTTCCAAATTTGAAATATCGTGATGTATAGAACTTGTATCATATCAATAGAAGTATCCAATACTTGTCCATTTCCAAATTTGAAATATCGGTGCACTATCGCACGAAAGAGAAAAGGTAAGTGAGTAAATAAAATATCTATAATTTTTTTTTAACTAGGAAAACATACCTCAGACGCACCATATTTGATGCGCCTCAAACATAAAAATTTCGCCTTGTGTCCTGACCTCACCAGACAAGATGAAGTTAATCAGGAACGCAAAGCATTCGAGGGATAGAACAACTGACCATGCTTGTGTTTACAGCTACATGTCCCAATCCTCCTCCCCTCAAACTAACTACTCTGCACCCTTAAAAACTGACCACAAAAAAATAATCCAAAAAAAATCGAATCCAAAATTTAGGACATCCAAGCTTGTGCTCTTACTACTTGAGCCACCACCCTTGGTGGTTAAATATCTATCATCTTGGGTCACTTCAACTTTCTTCAAAAAGCAAATAGACTATCAGATTTTTATGAGGTGAGGGCATTGTGGTAAATGAAAAGAACCTGAAAATGATGGCAAGAATGAAAGTGAAAGCTGGCACAAGGTTGCTTATGGCTGAAGCAAGAGTTGGAGAGCTGAAATTGATGCCTGTGTAGCCCATGATCTGAGATGAACTCCTGCCCAGAATTAAACCCAACAAGATGAACTAGCTAATTAGAAATCTATTATCGAATAATCCAATGATTAATTATCTCTTAAAATTCATGGGTTTCGTAAATCTTCACCCTATGACTCCAAGAAGACAAATTTTATACATTATGGAGAAATTGAGAGGAGGAAGCACCCTTGATCTGCAAAATTAACAAATATAATTAGACATGCATGTTCCAAAAATCAAAACTTTATGAGCTGGTTTGGTCTGAAAAATTGAATTGGATTGGAAAAATCATCAAATTCGAGATAATTTGAATGCAGAATGAACTTGTTTTCATTGTAAGGAGATTAGACAGAAGAAAACTTATTCAATCTAATCCCAGATTAGAAGAAGTAAGTTTTTTTCAATATCTAATCCAATCCAGTCCAATACGACCCACCAAACGAGTGGTATTCGTTTTTTATCTAACCTGTGAGAGATGAAGGGGGCCGGAAGGAGAACAAAAGCAGCAACAGAGTAAGAATAGACAACAAAGACATGGTAGCTCATGCCTCTCATGGTGGCAGCTTTGAACAGAGTGTTTAACCCCACGTTCATGCACTCCATCGTCACCATCGCCGTAAACGGCAGCGCATCTTTGTAACAAGACCTCCCCGCCGCCGCCATCTCCGCTGCCTCCTCCCTATCTAACCCCCTCTGTTTCTTGCACTCACAGAGACACTCACAAGAAAACAGAATGAGAATGAGAGAGAGAGAGAGAGATAGGTAAAGTAATGGGGTAAATGAAGTGGGGTTTTGATCATCTGATAGAACAAAGCAAAATGGAGGCAACTGTAGTTGCTAACGATATGTGAATGTGGTTTGCTGATTGGTCCATTAAGCTTCTCTTTTTTCTAACCAAAATTTGGACAAAATTTCCCATGACATTTTACTTATTAAGATGTCACGTCTCGTTATGTTATCAAAATCAATATAAATATGAAATATTTTTATTTCAATGATATTATAATACTATTAGACTATAATGTCAAGTTTTCGCTTTCGATCCAAATAATACAATGTCACTAGTACTACTTTTTTGGTGATGGTCCTATTCATAATATAATGTCGTCGTTTTGAATTCGAGTCTTATATTCGGATCTTTTTTTAGCCAAGGAAGAAAACAAAATGGGACGTGGCTCATTGGGCACATAAGTTGTGATAGGTGGGGCAAATAATACACTATGATAATGGTAACATGATGCAACAGATGTTTAGTGACTAGTATGAAAGGGATCTATTCTTACATTTTTATATAATAGGGTAATGGCTCAATAATGCATGCTTGCTTTGCACATCATTTCATAGGCCGAGTTTCGTGCTCTTTTGAATTTCTGCGATGACTGCTTTTACATTTTGGTGCCGTGCTAAACTTTTAAAATTGAATTTTACAATTCTATTAGTTATTTTAAAGGATAAATTAATATACAATGCGATCAAAGATCGATGTAATAACTACTTCAATTATACGCTTGGGTTACATATTAACACTTGCTTAAATACATTTGTATCGTCGAAAAAAATAGAGAGTTAACACGTGAACGACTATACGTCATTTCTATACCAGTTAATCATTGAACTATAAAAACAATATACAACTATACGTCATTTCTATACCCGTTAACTCTTTGAGCTACCAATTTTGATTGGGAGGCAACTATGCTTGTTATGGCCGGGTGGGTTCTAGCTCATCTCACAAGTGAGAAAATTACAAATTTTTAGGGATAATAGTTTACATTTAGCCCATTCAGCTCACTTATTGTGTATCAATTTGAATATTTAGTCCATCTCTAATTTCAATCATGGATTCGTGCCTGCTTATTACTGTTATAAAATTATGACATTTCTCTTTCATGACACATTAACATCATACACACCATTATTGCAGTAGGATAGGTAAAGGGCTACACTAATACAATTAAAAAAAAATAAAAATTATTTTAGTATTGAACAATTATTAATCAGCTAGTGTTCATATGTGAACAAATAATTTTACATACTTTCAACTTTGTAGCTTTCCAACAAAGGCTCTTCAGCTTCACTGTTTTCTTCTTCCTTTGCCTTTCCCCATATCACAGCATAAAAGCCTATGGATAAAATTATAGCCCCCACAACACTGCAAAATTACAAACACAAGGGCAAACAATTAAACAGTTTTAATTAAATTAAAAGAAAATAGTTATCAACGTATCTGAATTTTACATTAATTTTAGCTATCGTCCATGAATTTTATTATTAGTAGCAGACGTCTCTGAATTATATCTAGACGTGTAAGGACAGTTATTCCGTTAAATTTCTTAACAATTTTTATTAAAAAAACACACATGATAAGACAACTTTATCCTTATTATTAACAGAAATCGTTGATAAATTTAACGGAAGAGCTGTCCTTATACATTTAGACATAATTCGGGACGTATGATACTAATAATAGAGTTCATGAACGATAATTGAAATTAATGTAAAATTTAAGGATGCTGACAATAATTTTTCCTTAAATTAAAATTCAAACACATGAAATTAATAGAAATAAACAAATTAAGTAGTGTTCTTCTTTCTTCTTGATCAAAGTCGATTGATTAGGTTAAGATGACAACCATCGATTTGATCGAGATTCGATACCTGCCAAGATAGAGAGCATCACCAAGAAATGCGACACTGAAAGCAGCAGCAATGACAATTGACAATGGCTTGAAGATTGACACAAAAACAGGACCCTTCAAGTGTAGGCCCCATGTATGAACAAAGCTGCTAAATGATGAACCAAGGCATCCCTACATATTATAAACACAGACACTGTTTCATAATTAATTCCACATCAAAATTTCCTGTAATGATTCGGTAGATATACACATCTGATGGATTCACCATCCGACGTTGTAAAAATTGGTTTTTTTGATGGCGAATTCATTAGGTGGATGCACACACTGAATCACCACCGCAAAACCTGATGCTCTATTAATTCGATAGTCGGTGATTTTCGTTACTTTCATACCGAGTAAATAATCGCGGCGAATGCTATGCCGGGACTCAATCTCCAGGCATTCAAGTTTGCTTCTGCTAGCAAACATACTGGTGCTGATATAATTGTGCCACACAAGTTGAATAGCAAGACCAAAACTAGCTCATCTGGGTATGTTTTCATGACATGGGTCTGAAACATGCAACAGATACGTACGATCGAGACATACGAATCAGATAATTGAAAACGAAATAGTTCGGTCACGACTCAGATAATTGAAAACGAAATAATTACCGAACGAGTTCTGATTTGACCTGAAGGATGAACCAGGTTGAGGCGAGAAGGCACTGAAGAGCAAATAGCAGGCCTCCAATTGCCCAATTTTGTTCTGATGTGCCTAAGATTGTAGGGCCCTCATAGAGAACCACTATCAGTGCACCTGATATTGATACCAGAGTGCCAATCACCTTGGCTTGAGTGCTGGAGCTTCTCAAAACTAGTCTTTCCATCCTAAAACAAAAGAGCATTATTTTCACTCAAGCAATTTTGACTTCAATCTCTCTAGTTTAAATTACGAGAGGATAATTTGAATTTGAATGTAAATATAAAAATTGCGAGCAATAATTCATGATTTTTTAATGATTTCTAGACGGTTTTCAAATTTCTTTAAAAACATCAAAAACCTTATTCTATTGCAATTCTCATCTTATTGTAAGCTTCTTAAATTTCGTACATGACATTCCTCATTTTTAGATCCATAGAGTTACTCTTGGACTCCGCTAGTAATTTTTATCGATTGTAATATTTTCAAGCATAACAAACTCCAAAAACCACTTATATGGGGGTCACTTAATGGCAAGACGTGCCCAAAAGAGTTTCAAACATTTTTGTTAATATGCACAAATAATATCTCGCCAAAACCAAACATTTTTGTTAAGAAAACTATTATAAGACATTTGAGAAGTGTCCCGCTATATGATGCCTAATATCTAATTTTTTGAAAATTTTAAGTTGAAAAGCACGAAACTCAATGAAACTTCGTTACGAGGTCCGGATGTGAGTTTAGGTACTGAAAATAAATTGAAATATTCTCTATCAACTTTAAAGTTCTTATAGGGAGATGAGAATGCAAACAGTATAATTTTTCTAAATTTTTTATCGAAGTTTCAAAAATTGACTAAAAATCGTGAGCATAGCTCACCGTTTTTGCAGAAAGGGCGATGGTTGAGATTTCCCAAAATATTTTAACTGAGCTTTAAAAAAACTACTATATGGCATTTGAGACATGTTCCATAATATATCATGCCAATAACTAGTTTTTTAAATTTTTTATGCTAAAAAACACGAAACTCAAGGAAATTTTTTAATGGAGTCCAGACGTGAGTGTAGGAAACGAAAATAAATTTAAATTTTCTCTGTCAACCTTAAGAAATCTTATAGGGAGATGATAATGAAAATTGTATATATATTTTTTTATTTATGTTTTTGAAGAAATTTCAAAAATCGACTAAAAATCGTGAGTTACTTACAATTTATGCAAAAATCGTGGCGGCGTGTGGGGCCGAGTCTGAGGTCACGGCGACACGTGGTAACTAGTTTTTGACGTTCCGAATCTGTTGGTACATGTTTCAGGTTGATTGGACGTCGTTTAGAGGTCGCTTTCGGTGTCCGAAGTTGCTGTGTTTTCTAGAAACAGCATGGGTAGACTTCCCGAGGTTTAGGAAGTTGTTATATAAGAGTCTTATTACTAGCCGGTAATCCCGATTGTTGTTTTTGACAGGCGATATTGTTCCGGGAACCTCATAGGAACGAACAAGACGGGATTGAGCTAGCTTGAACAGGTTTGTGAGATGTACTTTTGTTTTATAAACTGAAATGCATGCATCAAAATATCTTCGTGTAAATACTGTTATGTATTCTGGCATTAAATTTCTGAATTTTAGAAATGATTACTAGACACATGTTTTCCACTATTTCGATTAAAGTGTGATTTGAGAAATATCATGGTTTTTGGACTCGATTTTGATGGAAATTATTGAGTCAATGATTTGGGTTTTGACCTTGTTGTATGAGTTTATCGGTTTTGGTCATATTTGAGGGAGGCCAGGACCCGGAACTAGGATCCGTTATTAGCGGTGAACCCGATGAACCTCCAAGATAAACATTGATTTGAGGGAGGCCAGGACCCGGGACTAGGATCCGTTATTAGCGGTGAACCCAGTGAACCTCCAAGATAAACACATTTGAGGAGGACCAGGATATGGGACTAGGATCCGCTGTTGGCGGTGAACCCAGTAAACCTCCAATATAATTGGTTATTGATTCTCCGACTAGCGTCGAGAGTTTTGCTCCATTGGTTTGTTGAGTGCTCCGACTCTGGCATTGTAGAGTTTTGGCTCCGTCTGGTCGCGAGAATGTCTATGCATAGTACAGAGAGTTGTGATACAGGACTAGCACACCCCAAGGGATACCCTGGTGGCTAGTGGATGTGTCGGGAACAATGGATTTGAGATATTATGTGTCTAGGTTGAATTAAATGATTTTGAACTCCTTTGAGGATGATTTTCAAACCAGACTGTGGACCACAATGTGTTTTCCTTATATGGATTTTGTGTGAGTCCTACTAAGTGGTTTTAAAGAGAAATGAAAATGCCGGTGATTTAAAGATGATGTTTTTATAGCATGAACTGTTTATGTGATGCATGCATGGTTTTATAAATGGAGGGGAGAAAAGGTACTATTCCTTGGAAAACGATTTATAAACGATTATTTTTGTCCACTCACAACTTTTGTGTTTAAACCCCCTTCAGGCAGTAGAGTTGATGCAGACACTTATCTCGAGGCAGAGGCATTAACACTTTCGGCTGCGCTGTGTAGTTGTACTTGAGTATGATATCTCAATTGTACCTTGTTCCTACTTAGAAGCTCTGATACCAATTGTCAGGACCCGTTCCGAATTTCCCCTCGAAACCCGGGAAGAACCCTGATCCCGTCTGACAACCTAAGGAAAGGTTCCCCAATTACCCTTCAATCCTTACAAATTATAATAATAATAGAAAATACTTTCATTTGTCAGACAAGAGATTTAAGCACTAAAAATTCCCGTAAGTAATTACCAACCAAATATAATATAATATCCCTTACAAATTATAATAATAATAAATACTTTCACTTGTCAGACAAGGGATTTAAGCACTAAAAATTCCCGTAAGTAATTACCAACCAAATATAATATAATATCAGAGCGTCTAAGTTGGAACAAGGTACAATTGAGATATGCTACTCAAGTACAACTACACAGTGCAGCCGAAAGTGCTAATGCCTCTGCCTCGAGATAAGTGTCCGCGTCAACTCTATTTAACTGCCGGTAGTCGATACACAATCTCAGACCACCATCATTTTTCCTCACAAATAATACTGGCGCACCCCATGGTGAAACACTTGGGCGAATAAATCTCATATTCACCAAGTCCTGCAACTGAGTCTTTAACTCTCGCAATTCTACCGGTGCCATTCTATACGGTGCCTATGAGATATGTTAAGTACCTGGCAAAAGCTCGATTGTGAACTCAATCTCACGGTGAGGTGGCAATCTTGGAAGATCATCTGGAAACACATCAGAGAACTCACTCACCACTGGAATATCCACTACTCTCATCGGAGTATCCCGAGTATCAAACACATAAGCCAAGTAACCCTCACAACCTTTTCTCAACAATCTCTCAGCGGTCAACGCTGATATCACTCCAAAGGGTAGTACCCTACGATCTCCCCGAAATGTAAGTTCCGGGAATCCTGGACTCCGGAAAACCACTGTCTTATCATAACAGTCTATGGAGGCATGGTGCATGGACAACCAATCCATCCCCAAAATCACATCAAACTCAAAAATATCTAAGGGGATTAAATCTGCCTCCAAACCATGGCCTTCAACCATCACCGGACAACTGCGAATCACGAGGTTCGCCACTAACATATCCCCGATAGGAGTACTAATACCCATGTCCCAACCAATCGGGGACAATTCTATATCCGCAAATAGTGTAAAACCCCGAGAAATAAAAGAATGAGTTACCTCGGGATCTAATAAAACACAAGCATTGCGGTTGAAAATAGATAACGTACCAGTGACCACCTCCGGTGCTGCTCGAGCCTCCTGGTGCGTCATGGCAAAAACTCGAGCTGGTGTACCCGAAGATCGACCACAGTCGCCATACCTGCCTCTGGCCCTGCTAGTCCCACTAGCTCTACCGGCCCCACTGAAATGGGTCTGACTCCCAGTTGCAGTATCAAACATCTGTCCTGTCCTCGGGCTAGGATCAGTCGCACCACGACCAAAGGAACTACCACCCGAACGACGTTGTGGACAAAATCTCTGGATGTGACCAGTCTCCCCACAGAAATAACAAATGGAACCACTTAAGCCACTAGATCTGCCACCATGTCTTCTGTTGAACTGCACTGAGGCACCGCTAGACTGTGCATAAGATTGTCGTGCCTGACCAGCTCCGCCACTGCCTGTACTAGATCTCGCATTCCCAGAAGATCCAGAACTATGACTGCCTATTTTGGAAGGTCCCTGACTAGAGGTTCCGGCAGTCCAGTGATCTCGACGTCTCCAGGAACCACTGTACTGCTGCGGAATTGGGAAACCCAAACTCAACTCGGGCTGCATCATTAGCCAAAATCCTCAAGGAAGTGTGATCCATAGACGTAACTGCTGACCGAATCTCACTACTCAGTCCACTTTCAAATCTGCGGCACTTGTCTAACTCGGTCGCCACCAAAGTCGGTGCAAAGCGACTCAGCGCTATGAATCTCTGTTCATACTGGGCCACAGTCATGTCTCCTTGCTGTAAATGCAAGAACTCGGCCTCCTTAACATTCCGATGTGAGCGAGGGTAAAATTGCTCCAAGAAGCGTTCCTGGAAAGTCTGCCAAGTAATTGTATGGACATTCCAGCCTGACACCTCCAATGAGTGCCACCAGTGGTAAGCAGAACCACCTAGCAAAAATGTGGCCAACATGACTCTTTCCCCTAGAGGACATCTCATAATCAAAAACACCCGCTCCATGCGAGTAATCCACTCCTCAGCCTCATCTGGGGTAGACTCGCCCATAAATATCGTCGCCCCCAGTCTCTGGGCTCTCTCGATATCAGAGACTTCATGAGAAGCCCTATCCTGGAGTAGAGAAGCTAAAGTCTGACCCAGCTGTTCCAGTGTCTGCCTCAAATCAGGCTCCACTGCAGGTTCATGGTCATCTCCACCATTCCCCGACCGTTGACGGAACTCACGTCTCGGAGGCATTATACGCTGAAAAGAAGCTGTAAATAATTAATACCAAAATTTCACTTGTACACTAGATGTACGGTCTACAGGAATTTAACCTAGTGCTCTGATATTATATTATATTTGGTTGGTAATTACTTACGGGAATTTTTAGTGCTTAAATCTCTTGTCTGACAAGTGAAAGTATTTATTATTATTATAATTTGTAAGGATTGAAGGGTAATTGGGGAGCCTTTCCTTAGGTTGTCAGACGGGATTAGGGTTCTTCCCGGGTTTCGAGGGAAAATTCGGGACGGGTCCTGACAATTGGCATCAGAGCACTAGGTTAAATTCCTGTAGACCGTACATCTAGTGTACAAGTGAAATTTTGGTATTAATGTTTTACAGCTTTTGCCTCCGAGACGTGAGTTCCGTCAACGGTCGGGGAATGGTGGAGATGACCATGAACCTGCAGTGGAGCCTGATTTGAGGCAGACACTGGAACAGCTGGGTCAGACTTTAGCTTCTCTACTCCAGGATAGGGCTTCTCATGAAGTCTCTGATATCGAGAGAGCCCAGAGACTGGGGGCGACGATATTTATGGGCGAGTCTACCCCAGATGAGGCTGAGGAGTGGATTACTCGCATGGAGCGGGTGTTTTTGATTATGAGATGTCCTCTAGGGGAAAGAGTCATGTTGGCCACATTTTTGCTAGGTGGTTCTGCTTACCACTGGTGGCACTCATTGGAGGTGTCAGGCTAGAATGTCCATACAGTTACTTGGCAGACTTTCCAGGAACGCTTCTTGGAGCAATTTTACCCTCACTCACATCGGAATGTTAAGGAGGCCGAGTTCTTGCATTTACAGCAAGGAGACATGACTGTGGCCCAGTATGAACAGAGATTCATAACACTGAGTCGCTTTGCACCGACTTTGGTGGCGACCGAGTTAGACAAGTGCCACAGATTTGAAAGTGGAATGAGGAGTGAGATTCGGTCAGCAGTTACGTCTATGGATCACACTTCCTTGAGGACTTTGGCTGATGCTGCAGCCCGAGTAGAGTTGAGTTTGGGTTTCCCAATTCCGCAGCAGTACAGTGGTTCTAGGAGATGTCGAGATCACTGGACTGCCGAAACCTTTAGTCAGGTACCATCCAAAGGAGGTAGTCATAGTTCTGGATCTTCTGGGTATGCGAGATCTTGTACCGACAGTGGCGGAGCTGGTCAAGCACGACAATCTTATGCACAGTCTAGCGGTGCCTCAGTGCAGTTCAACAGAAGACAGGGTGGCAGATTTAGTGGCTTCAGTGGTTCCATTTTTTATTTCTGTGGGGAGACTGGTCACATCCAGAGATTCTGTCCAGAACGTCGTCCGGGCGGTAGTTCCTTTGGACGTGGTGCGACTGATCCTAGCCCGAGGACAGGACAGATGTTTGATACTACAACTGGGAGTCAGACCCATTTCAGTGGGGCCGGTAGAGCTAGTGGGACCAGCAGGGCCAGAGGCAGGTAAGGGGATCGTGGTCGATCTTCGGGTACACCAGCTCAAGTTTTTGCCATGACGCAACAGGAGGCTCGAGCAGCACCGGGGGTGGTCACTGGTACGTTATCTATTTACAACCGCAATGCTTGTGTTTTATTAGATCCCGGGGCAACTCATTCTTTTATTTCTCGGGGTTTTACATTGTTTGCAGATAGAGAATTATCCCCGATTGGTTGGGACATGTGTATTAGTACTCCTACCGGGGATATGTTAGTGGCGAACATCGTGATTCGCAGTTGTCCGGTGATGGTTGAAGGCCATGGTTTGGAGGCAGATTTAATCCCCTTAGATATTTTTGAGTTTGATGTGATTCTGGGGATGGATTGGTTGTCCATGCACCATGCCTCCATAGACTGTTATGATAAGACAGTGGTTTTCCGGAGTCCAGGATTACCAGAATTTACATTTCGGGGAGATCGTAGGGTACTACCCTTTGGAGTGATATCAGCGTTGACCGCTGAGAGATTGTTGAGGAAAGGTTGTGAGGGGTATTCGGCTCATGTGTTTGATTCTCGGGATACTCCGATGAGAGTGGAGGATATTCTAGTGGTGAGTGAGTTCTCTGATGTGTTTCCAGATGATCTTCCAGGATTTCCACCTCACCGTGAGATTGAGTTCACCATCGAGTTTTTACCAGGTACTCAACCTATCTCACATGCACCGTATAGGATGGCACCGACAGAATTGCGAGAGTTAAAGACTCAATTGCAGGACTTGGGAACAATACCTTTGGGCTGGTATGTGCGCTACGGCGGCCACCAGGGGCTTCGCTTTGGGAGGATTCCCGGCGGCCATAACGACGCCGTTAAGGCCGGGGTTGCCGTGCGGGGCGGGTATGTAACAACCCACCCCTGCTCGTAAGCCTTACGGGATGGCCATTGTTATGGCCGCCGGGAATCCTCCCAAAGTGAAGCCCAAGGTTCACCACCTTTAACAGTGGAATCTTACCTTCACAAAGGTATTGTTAGCAAAGTCTCCATCCAAACCCCTAGCTGCAGCCGTTGAGGATTGAACCCTGGACCAAGCCTTTGTATTCCACTCAAGGTGGACACCTTTCACCAATGCAGCTCAATTGGTGAAAGGTGTCCACCTTGAGTGGAATAAAAAGGTGTCCACCTTGAGTGGAATAAAAAGCTCAATTGGTGAAAGGTGTCCACCTTGAGTGGAATAAAAAGGCTTGGTCCAGGGTTCAATCCTCAACGGCTGCAGCTAGGGGATTTGAATGGAGACTTTGCTAACAATACCTTTGTGAAGGTAAGATTCCATTGTTAAAGGTGGTGAACCTTGGGCTTCGCTTTGGGAGGATTCCCGGCGGCCATAACAATGGCCATCCCGTAAGGCTTACGAGCGGGAGTGGGTTGTTACATAAAATGCGCCTTTTATGTAACGACCGACCCTCCGTCTCCCATCACAAGGGGTCCCTAGGAAGCCACCGATACGTTATGGCCGTTGGGAATCCTCCCAAAGCGAAGCCCCTGGTTCACCCACACAAGGGGTCCCTCCCAACACAATCGGTATTGTAGGCTTGTCCATTCTAGTCCCTCAATCTGCAGCCTTTGGGTTTCGAACTCAGGACCAAGCCCTTTTATTCCTCCCAAGGAGGACACCTTTCACCAATTGACCATGGATGAGAGATATTTTACTACCCAAATCAGATTAATCTGATTAATCTGATCATTTCTTCATCCTTATTCTCTCTCTGTGACAAACACTCCCAAAACACACCAACCCGTGCGAAAAACCCCCGAAAAACCCACAAAGTCAGCTTTGGATTCAAGGCTTTAGCTTCCAGTTTTGATCAACTAATTGTATTCTACTCCTTCCCACGATCAAACCCGTACCAACCATCGAAGGAGAGGACAACGGTGGAAGCCGAACCGAGTATAGGAAGTTTCGGATCTTCCGATTGATTTTTCAGCTTACATAGGTACGTGTTTGATGTTTTAAGGTCATATTTGGATTCATGGGTTCGAGTAGATAGATTTAGACGTAAAATTTGTGAAAAATGGTTGAGTTTTGAGGAAGTTGTAAAGCTTGGAGTTTCGGCCGGAAATGGGGATTCCGGAGGAAACCAGACGGCGGCGCCGGCAGCCGATCGTCTTCTCCGGCGAGTCACCGGTAACCGGTTGGGTCGAGTTGAACCGATCGGGTTGAGTGAATCGATCGGGTCGAGTTGAACCGGTCGGGTTGAGAGAACCGATCAAGTCGAGTTGGACGGGGTCAGGTTGAGCCGGACCGAGTTAGACCGATCCAGGCGCGTGAACATTGTAGCAGGCACGTGACCGGCGCGTGAGGGCGCTTGGGGTATTGTGCCGACCTTCCGGCGGCGCGTGGGGGCGAGTCAGAGGTCACAGCGGCGCGTGGTAACTAGTTTTTGACGTTCCGAATCTGTTGGTACAGGTTTCAGGTTGATCGGACGTCGTTTAGAGGTCGCTTTCGGTGTCCGAAGTTGCTGTGTTTTCTAGAAACAGCATGGGTAGACTTCCCGAGGTTTAGGAAGTTGTTATATAAGAGTCTTATTACTAGTCGGTAATCCCGATTGTTGTTTTTGACAGGCGATATTGTTCCGGGAACCTCAGAGGAACGAACAAGACGGGATTGAGCTAGCTTGAACAGGTTTGTGAGTGGACTTTTTTTTTATAAACTGAAATGCATGCATCAAAATATCTTCCTGTAAATACTGTTATGTATTGTGGCATTGAATTTCTGAATGTTAGAAATGATTACTAGACACATGTTTTCCACTATTTCGGTTAAAGTGTGATTTGAGAAATATCATGGTTTTTGGACTCGGTTTTGATATCGTTTTGACGTGAAAATTATTGAGTCAATGATTTGGGTTTTGACCCTGTTGTATGAGTTTATCGGATTTGGTCGTATTTGAGGGAGGCCAGGACCCGGGACTAGGATCCGTTATTAGCGGTGAACCCGATGAACCTCCAAGATAAATATTGATTTGAGGGAGGCCAGGACCCGGGACTAGGATCCGTTATTAGCGGTGAACCCAGTGAAACTCCAAGATAAACACATTTGAGGAGGACCAGGATATGGGACTAGGATCCGCTGTTGGCGGTGAACCCAGTAAACCTCCAATATAATTGGTTATTGATTCTCCGACTAGCGTCGAGAGTTTTGCTCCGTTGGTTTGTTGAGTGCTCCGACTCTGGCATTGTAGAGTTTTGGCTCCGTCGGGTCGCGAGAATGTCTATGCATAGTACAGAGAGTTGTGATACATGACTAGCACACCCCAAGGGATATCCTGGTGGCTAGTGGATGTGTCGGGAACAGTGGATTTGAGATATTATGTGTCTAGGTTGAATTAAATGATTTTGAATTCCTTTGAGGATGATTTTCAAACCAGACTGTGGACCACAATGTGTTTTCCTTATATGGATTTTGTGTGAGTCCTACTAAGTGGTTTTAAAGAGAAATGGAAATGCCGGTGATTTAAAGATTATGTGTTTATAGCATGAACTGTTTATGTGATGCATGCATGGTTTTATAAATGGAGGGGGAAAATGTACTATTCCTTGGAAAACGATTTATAAACGATTATTTTTGTCCACTCACAACTTTTGTGTTTAAACCCCCTTCAGGAAGTAGAGTTGATGCAGACACTTATCTCGAGGCAGAGGCATTAGCACTTTCGGCTGCGCTGTGTAGTTGTACTTGAGTAGGATATCTCAATTGTACCTTGTTCCTACTTAGAAGCCCTGATACCAATTGTCAGGACCCGTCCCGAATTTCCCCTCGAAACTCGGGAAGAACCCTGATCCCGTCTGAGAACCTAAGGAAAGGTTCCCCAATTACCGTTCAATCCTTACAAATTATAATAATAATAATAAATACTTTCGCTTGTCAGACAAAGGATTTAAGCACTAAAAATTGCCGTAAGTAATTACCAACCAAATATAATATAATATCCCTTGCAAATTATAATAATAATAAATACTTTCACTTGTCAGACAAGGGATTTAAGCACTAAAAATTCCCGTAAGTAATTACCAACCAAATATAATATAATATCAGAGCGTCTAAGTAGGAACAAGGTACAATTGAGATATCCTACTCAAGTACAACTACACAGCGCAGCCGAAAGTGCTAATGCCTCTGCCTCGAGATAAGTGTCCGCGTCAATTCTATTTAACTGCCGGTAGTCGATACACAATCTCAAACCACCATCCTTTTTCCTCACAAATAATACTGACGCACCCTATGGTGAAACACTTGGGCGAATAAATCCCATATTCACCAAGTCCAGCAACTGAATCTTTAACTCTGACAATTCTACCTGTGCCATTCTATACGGTGCCTATGAGATAGGTTGAGTACCTGGTAAAAACTCGATTGTGAACTCAATCTCACGGTGAGGTGGCAATCCTGAAAGATCATATGGAAATAAATCAGAGAACTCACTCACCACTGGAATATCCACCACTCTCATCGGAGTATCCCGAGTATCAAACACATAAGCCAAGTAACACTCACAACCTTTTCTCAACAATCTCTCAGCGGTCAACGCTGATATCACTCCAAAGGGTAGTACTCTACGATCTCCCCGAAATGTAAGTTCCGGGAATCCTGGACTCCGGAAAACCACTGTCTTATTCATAACAGTCTATGGAGGCATGGTGCATGGACAACCAATCCATCCCCAGAATCACATCAAACTCAAAAATATCTAAGGGGATTAAATCTGCCTCCAAACCATGGCCTTCAACCATCACCGGACAACTGCGAATCACGAGGTTCGCCACTAAAATATCCCCGGTAGGAGTACTAATACCCATGTCCCAACCAATCGAGGACAATTCACTATCCGCAAACAGTGTAAAACCCCGAGAAATAAAAGAATGAGTTGGCCCGGGATCTAATAAAACACAAGCATTGCGGTTGAAAATAGATAACGTACCAGTGACCACCTCCGGTGCTGCTCGAGCCTCCTGTTGCGTCATGGCAAAAACTCGAGCTGGTGTACCCGAAGATCGACCACGATCCCCATACCTGCCTCTGGCCCTGCTGGTCCCACTAGCTCTACCGGCCCCACTGAAATGGGTATGACTCCCAGCTGCAGTATCAAACATCTGTCCTGTCCTCGGGCTAGGATCAGTCGCACCACGACCAAAGGAACTACCACCCGGACGACGTTGTGGACAAAATCTCTGGATGTGACCAGTCTCCCCACAGAAATAACAAATGGAACCACTAGATATGCCACCCTGTCTTCTGTTGAACTGCACTGAGGCACCGCTAGACTGTGCATAAGATTGTCGTGCCTAACCAGCTCCGCCACTGCCTGTACTAGATCTCGCATTCCCAGAAGATCCAGAACTATGACTGCCTCTTTTGGATGGTCCCTGACTAGAGGTTCCGGCAGTCCAGTGATCTCGACGTCTCCTGGAGCCACTGTACTGCTGCGGAATTGGGAAACCCAAACTCAACTCTACTCGGGCTGCAGCATCAGCCAAAGTCCTCAAGGAAGTGTGATCCATAGACGTAACTGCTGACCGAATCTCACTCCACTTTCAAATCTGTGGCACTTGTCTAACTCGGTCGCCACCAAAGTTGGTGCAAAGCGACTCAGCGCTATGAATCTCTGTTCATACTGGGCCACAATCATGTCTCTTTGCTGTAAATGCAATAACTTGGCCTCCTTAACATTCCGATGTGAACGAGGGTAAAATTGCTCCAAGAAGGGTTCCCGGAAAGTCTGCCAAGTAATTGTATGGACATTCCAGCCTGACACCTCTAATGAGTGCCACTAGTGGTAAGCAGAACCACCTAGCAAAAATGTGGCCAACATGACTATTTCCCCTAGAGGACATCTCATAATCAAAAACACCCGCTCCATGCGAGTAATCCACTCCTCGGCCTCATCTGGGCTAGACTCGCCCATAAATATCGTCGCCCCCTGCCTCTCGGCTCTTTCGATATCAGAGACTTCATGAGAAGCCCTATCCTGGAGTACATAAGCTAAAGTCTGACCCAGCTGTTCCAGTGTCTGCCTCAAATCAGGCTCCACTGTAGGTTCATGGTCATCTCCACTGCAAGTGAAAGTATTTATTATTATTATAATTTGTAAGGATTGAAGGGTAATTGGGGAACCTTTCCTTAGGTTGTCAGACGGGATTAGGGTTCTTCCCGGGTTTCGAGGGAAAATTCGGGACGGGTCCTAACAATTGGTATCAGAGCACTAGGTTAAATTCCTGTAGACCGTACATCTAGTGTACATGTGAAATTTTGGTATTAATGATTTACAGCTTCTTCACAGCGTATAATGCCTCCGAGATGTGAGTTCCGTCAACGGTCGGGGAATGGTGGAGATGACCATGAACCTGTAGTGAAGCCTGATTTGAGGCAGACACTGGAACAGCTGGGTCAGACTTTAGCTTCTGTACTCCAGGATAGGGCTTCTCATGAAGTCTCTGATATCGAGAGAGCCCAGAGACTGGGGGCGACGATATTTATGGGCGAGTCTAGCCCAGATGAGGCTGAGGAGTGGATTACTCGCATGAAGCGGGTGTTTTTGATTATGAGATGTTCTCTAGGGGAAAGAGTCATGTTGGCCACATTTTTGCTAGGTGGTTCTGCTTACCACTGGTGGCACTCATTGGAGGTGTCAGGCTGGAATGTCCATACACTTACTTGGCAGACTTTCCGGGAACGCTTCTTGGAGCAATTTTACCCTCGCTCACATTGGAATGTTAAGGAGGCCGAGTTCTTGCATTTACAGCAATGAGACATGACTGTGGCCTAGTATGAGCAGAGATTCATAGTGCTGAGTCGCTTTGCACCGACTTTGGTGGCGACCGAGTTAGACAAGTGCCACAGATTTGAAAGTGGACTGAGGAGTGAGATTCGGTCAGCAATGACGTCTATGGATCACACTTCCTTGAGGACTTTGGCTGATGCTGCAGCCCGAGTAGAGTTGAGTTTGGGTTTCCCAATTCTGCAGTAGTATAGTGGTTCCAGGAGACGTCGAGATCACTGGACTGCCGGAACCTCTAGTCAGGGACCATCCAAAAGAGGCAGTCATAGTTCTGGATCTTCTGGGAATGCGAGATCTAGTACAGGCAGTGGCGGAGCTGGTTAGGCACGACAATCTTATGCACAGTCTAGCGGTGCCTCAGTGCAGTTCAACAGAAGACAGGGTGGCATATCTAGTGGTTCCATTTGTTATTTCTGTGGGGAGACTGGTCACATCCAGAGATTTTGTCCACAACGTCGTCAGGGCGGTAGTTCATTTGGTCGTGGTGCGACTGATCCTAGCCCGAGGACAGGACAGATGTTTGATACTGCAGCTGGGAGTCAGACCCATTTCAGTGGGGCCGGTAGAGCTAGTGGGACCAGCAGGGCCAGAGGCAGGTAAGGGGATCGTGGTCGATCTTCGGGTACACCAGCTCGAGTTTTAGCCATGACGCAACAGGAGGCTCGAGAAGCACCGGAGGTGGTCACTGGTACGTTATCTATTTTCAACCGCAATGCTTGTGTTTTATTAGATCCCGGGGCAACTCATTCTTTTATTTCTCGGGGTTTTACATTGTTTGCGGATAGAGAATTATCCCCGATTGGTTGGGACATGAGTATTAGTACTCCTACCAGGGATATGTTAGTGGCGAACCTCGTGATTCGCAGCTGTCCGGTGATGGTTGAAGGCCATGGTTTGGAGGCAGATTTAATCCCCTTAGATATTTTTGAGTTTGATGTGATTCTGGGGATGGATTGGTTGTCCATGCACCATGCCTCCATAGACTGTTATGATAAGACAGTGGTTTTCCGGAGTCCAGGATTACCAGAATTTACATTTCGAGGAGATCGTAGGGTACTACCCTTTGGAGTGATATCAGCATTGACCGCTGAGAGATTGTTGAGGAAAGGTTGTGAGGGGTATTCGGCTAATGTGTTTGATTCTCGGGAGACTCCGATGAGAGTGGAGGATATTCCAGTGATGAGTGAGTTCTCTGATGTGTTTCCAGATGATCTTCCAGGATTGCCACCTCACCGTGAGATTGAGTTCACCATCGAGCTTTTGCCAGGTACTCAACCTATCTCACAGGCACCGTATAGGATGACACCAGCAGAATTGCGAGAGTTAAAGACTCAATTGCAGGACTTGGGAACAATACCTTTGGGCTGGTATGTGCGCTACGGCGGCTACCAGGGGCTTCGCTTTGGGAGGATTCCCGGCGGCCATAACGACGCCGGGGTTGCCGTGCGGGGCGGGTATGTAACAACCCACCCTCGCTCGTAAGCCTTACGGGATGGCCATTGTTATGGCCGCCGGGAATCCTCCCAAAGCGAAGCCCAAGGTTCACCACCTTTAACAGTGGAATCTTACCTTCACAAAGGTATTGTTAACAAAGTCCCCATTCAAATCCTCTAGCTGTAGCCGTTGAGGATTGAACCCTGAACCAAGCCTTTTTATTCCACTCAAGGTGGACACCTTTCACCAATTAAACTGCAGCTCAATTGGTGAAAGGTGTCCACCTTGAGTGGAATAAAAAGGCTTGGTCCAGGGTTCAATCCTCAACGGCTGCAGCTAGGGGATTTGAATGGAGACTTTGCTAACAATACCTTTGTGAAGGTAAGATTCTACTGTTAAAGGTGGTGAACCTTGGGCTTCGCTTTGGGAGGATTCCCGGCGGCCATAACAATGGCCATCCCGTAAGGCTTACGAGCGAGGGTGGGATGTTACATAAAAGGTGCCTTTTATGTAACGACCGGCCCTCCGTCTCCCATCACAAGGGGTCCCTAGGAAGCCACCGATACGTTATGGCCGCTGGGAATCCTCCTAAAGCGAAGCCCCTGGTTCACCCACACAAGGGGTCCTTCCCAGCACAATCGGTATTGTAGGCTTGTCCATTCTAATCCCCCAGTCTGCAGCCTTTGGGTTTCGAACTCAAGACCAAGCATTTTTATTCCTCTCAAAGAGGACACCTTTCACCAATTGACCATGGAGGGGAGATATTTTACTACCCAAATCAGATTAATCTGATCATTTCTTCATCCTCATTCTCTCTCTGTGACAAACACTCCCAAAACACACCAACTCGTGCGAAAAACACCCGAAAAACCCACAAAGTCAACTTTGGATTCAAGGCTTTAGCTTCCAGTTTTGATCAACTAATCGTATTCTACTCCTTCCCACGATCACAACCGTACCAACCATCGAAGGAGAGGACCACGGTGGAAGCCGAACCGAGTATAGGAAGTTTCTGATCTTCCGATCGATTTTTCGGCTTACACATGTACGTGTTTGATGTTTTAAGGTCATATTTGGATTCCTGGGTTCGAGTAGATAGATTTAGACGTAAAATTTGTGAAAAATGGTTGAGTTTTGAGGAAGTTGTAAAGCTTGGAGTTTCGACCGGAAATGGGGGATTCCGACGGAAACCAGACGGCGACGCCGGCAGCCGGTCGTCTTCTCCGGCGAGTCAACGGTAACCGATCGGGTCGAGTTGAACCGGTCGGGTTGAGTGAACCAGTCGGGTCGAGTTGAACCGGTCGGGTTGAGTGAATCGATCAGGTCGAGTTGGATCGGGTCAGGTCGAGTTGGACCGGGTCAGGTTGAGCCGGAACGGGTTGTACCGGTCCAGGCGCGTGAACACTGTAGCAAGCGCGTGACCGGCGGGTGAGGACGCGTGGACGCGTGTGCCAACCTTCCGGCGGCGCGTGGCGGCGCATGGGGCCGAGTCTGAGGTCACGGCGACGCGTGGTAACTAGTTTTTGACGTTCCGAATCTGTTGGTACATGTTTTAGGTTGATCGGAAGTCGTTTAGAGGTCACTTTCGGTGTCCAAAGTTGCTGTGTTTTCTAGAAACAGCATGGGTAGACTTCTCAAGGTTTAGGAAGTTGTTATATAAGAGTCTTATTACTAGCCGGTAATCCCGATTGTTGTTTTTGACAGGCGATATTATTCCGGGAACCTCAGAGGAACGAACAAGACGGGATTGAGCTAGCTTGAACAGGTTTGTGAGTGGACTTTTGTTTTATAAACTGAAATGCATGGATCAAAATATCTTTGTGTAAATACTGTTATGTATTGTGGCATTGCATTTCTGAATTTTAGAAATGATTACTAGACACATGTTTTCCACTATTTCGGTTAAAGTGTGATTTGAGAAATATCATGGTTTTTGGACTCGGTTTTGATATCGTTTTGACGTGGAAATTATTGAGTCAATGATTTGGGTTTTGACCCTGTTGTATGAGTTTATCGGATTTGGTCATATTTGAGGGAGGCCAGGACCCGGGACTGGGATCCATTATTAGCGGTGAACCCGATGAACCTCCAAGATAAACATTGATTTGAGGGAGGCCAGAACCTGGGACTAGGATCCGTTATTAGCGGTGAACCCAGTGAACTTCCAAGATAAACACATTTGAGGAGGACCAGGATATGGGACTAGGATCCGCTGGTGGCGGTGAACCCAGTAAACCTCCAATATAATTGGTTATTGATTCTCTGACTAGCGTCGAGAGTTTTGCTCCGTTGGTTTGTTGAGTGCTCCGACTCTGGCATTGTAAAGTTTTGGCTCCGTCGGGTCGCGAGAATGTCTATGCATAGTACAGAGAGTTGTGATACAGGACTAGCACACCCTAATGGATACCCTGGTGGCTAGTGGATGTGTCGGGAACAGTGAATTTGAGATATTATGTGTCTAGGTTGAATTAAATGATTTTGAACTCCTTTGAGGATAATTTTCAAACCAGACTGTGGACCACAATGTGTTTTCCTTATATGGATTTTGTGTGAGTCCTACTAAGTGGTTTTAAAGAGAAATGGAAATGCCGGTGATTTAAAGATTATGTTTTTATAGCATGAACTGTTTATGTGATGCATGCATGGTTTTATAAATGGAGGGGGAAAAAGGTATTATTCCTTGGAAAACGATTTATAAACGATTATTTTTGTCCACTCACAACTTTTGTGTTTAAACCCCCTTCAGGCAGTAGAGTTGATGCGGACACTTATCTCGAGGCAGAGGCATTAGCACTTTCGACTGCGCTGTGTAGTTGTACTTGAGTAGGATATCTCAATTGTACCTTGTTCCTACTTAGAAGCTATGATATTATATTATATTTGGTTGGTAATTACTTACGGGAATTTTTAGTGCTTAAATCCCTTGTCTGACAAGTGAAAGTATTTTTTATTATTATTATAATTTGTAAGGATTGAAGGGTAATTAGGGAACCTTTCCTTAGGTTGTCAGACGAGATTAGGGTTCTTCCCGGGTTTCGAGGGGAAATTCGGGACGGATCCTGACAAATACGATTGTTGAAATTTCGCAAAGTATTTTAACTGCATATAACAAAATTTTTAGAACCCATTTGATGACCCACCATATATGGTGCCCAATATCTAATGTTTTTTCTTCAAAAGTTTAAGCTAAAAAATACGAAACTCAATGAAGTTTCGTTACAGAGTCCGGAAGCGAGTTTGGGACCGAAAATAAATTGAAATATTTTCTATCAACTTTAAAGAATCGTATAAGGAGATGAGAATGGAAATACTATAAGTTTTTTGATGTTTTTGTCAAAATTCAAATACCGATTAAAAATCGTGTGCTATAGGCTTATGAATGCGACTGTTGAAATTTCCCAAAATATTTTAACCGCACATTAACAAAATTATTATAAGCTCTTTAATATATGTGCCACCATATATGGTGCCAAATATATCTAATTCTTTTAAAAAATTTTAGCTAAAAAACATGAAACTTAATGAAATTTTGTTACGCGATACGAAAGTGAGTTTAGTGAATGAAAATAAATTGAAATCTTCTATGTCAACTTTAAAGAATATTATAGGGAGATGAGAATATAAATAGTATAATTTTTTTGATGTTTTTGTCGAAATTTCAAAAATCGATTAAAAATGCAACTGTTGAGTTTTTGATATTCTACTTCACTGTTTTTGAAAAAAAAATGCGACTGTTGAGTTTTCCCAAAATATTTTATATGAGCTTTAACAAAGCTAATTTAGCATTTGAGACATGTGCCGCTATATATGGTGCGCAACATCAAATTGTTTTAATTTTTTAAGCTAAAAAATGTGAAACTTAATGAAATTTTGTAAAAGGTTCGGAAGTAAATTTAGGGAACGAAAATAAATTGAAATCTTCCTAGTCAACTTTGAAAAGTCTTATAAGGAGATGAGAATGTAAATAGTTTAGGTTTTTTTTAATGGTTATTTTTTGAGATTTCAAAAACCAGCTAAAAAGTGTGAGTATAGCTCACAATTTGTGCAAAAAATAGGAATGTTGAGATTTCCTAAAATATTTTAGCTGCACATTAAAAAAATTTATTATATTGTATTTGAGACATGTTGCGGCATATGGCTCCCAATAATTAGTTTTTTTTTTAATATTTTATATTAAAAAATACGAAACTCAAGGAAATTTCGTGACCGGTCCAGAAGTGGGTTTAGAGAACAAAAATAAATTGAAATTTTCTCTGTCAACCTTAAGAAATCTTATAGGGAGATGATAATGAAAATACTAAAGGTTTTTTTATTTTGTATATTTTTGTCGAAGTTTCAAAAACCGACTAAAGATCGTGAGTTATAACTCACAGTTTTTGAAAAAAAATGAGATTGTTGAGATTTCACAAAATATTTTAATTGTGCATAAAAAACTTATTATAAGCCATTTAAGACATATTCAACCATATTTGGTGCCCAATATCCAATTTTTTAAAGCTAAAAAATACGAAACTCAATGAAATTTCATTATGAGGTATGAAAGTGATTTTAGGGATCGAAAATAAATTGAAATCTTCTTTGTTAACTTTAATGAATCTTATAGGGTGATGAAAGTGAAAATAGTATAAGGTTTTTGATGTTTTTGTCGAAACTTCAAAAATCGACTAAAAATCCTGAGTTATATATAACTCACAGTTTTTTGCAAAAAAGGGAATTGTTGAGATTTCCAAAATTATTTTAACAGCGCATTAACAAAACTATTATATGGCATTTGAGACATGTTCCGCCATATATGATAATAACTAGTTTTTTGAATTTTCTAGTTAACGAAAACAAAATTCATTGAAATTTAGTAATGGGGTCCGGAAGTGAGTTGAGGGAACGAAAATAAATTGAAATCTTCTAGGTCAACCTCAAAAAATCTTATAGGGAGATGATAATAGAAATAGTAAAAGTTTTTTAATTTATATTTTTGTCGAAATTTCAAAAACTGATTAAAAATCGTGAGTTAAAGCTCATAATTTTTTCAAAAAATGCTACTGTTGAGATTTCTCAAAATATTTTAACGATGTATTAACAAAACTTTTATAAACCATTTGAGACATATCCTAACATATATAGTCCCCTATATCTAATTGTTTTGAAATTTCGTTATGGGATACGAAAGTGTATTTAGGGAATGAAAATAAATTGGTGGAATAATATTGGGGTTATTAAAGTAAGGTTTTGTATTTGTTTTTACCATAATATGGTAAGGAATAATAAAGAATACATATTGGGTATGAACATCGCCACTTTACGAAGGTCGAACTCAAGACATCTCATATAATGTGGGAAAAAAAATATCACTAGATTATAGTACTAAGTGACTTTATTTCGCCATTTTAGTTAAATTTAATATTTTCTAAAGTAAAATTTAATTTTTTTTAAAACTTTGTTGACTTGAGATAAATGATTAAAAGTAATTTGCTCAAGAGAAATGGAACCTGAAGAAAACGGCGAGTATGAAGGTAAACGCCGGAGTGAGGTTGCCGATGGCTGAAGCAAGTGTTGGTGAGCTGTAATTTATGCCTTCATATCCACATATATCAGCCAAAAACCTGATTCATCGAATCGATGATCAAACTCACATGACACAACAAATTAAATTCCAAATTAAAAATGAATCAAAATTTGTTAAATTTCCCTGTGGAGCATGAAATTCATACCCAATCAATCCGAGGAGGAAAGCTTTAGAGAGGAGAGAGAGGTTGAATATGGAAGGAAGCCCTGTTCGGCGGCGGAAGATGAAAGGCAGAGGGAGGAGGACAAGAGTGGCAACCGTGTTGGAGTAGACTATGAAAACATAGAAACTTAGCCCTTTGGACGTGGCGGCTTTGAACAACACGTTTAACCCTACGTTGGTGCACTCTACTGTCACCATAGCTATGAATGGCACAACATCCTTTTGAAGATCACCCTCCATGCCATCTCCCTCTCTCTCTATATCTTGTATAGAGAGATTTAGGCATTCTTATTGTTGGTCTCAAAATGGGTCTCGGCCACGTGGCAAACAGTCAGTGGGAGATTTTGGACAATCTTTGTCCTGTGAATTCCAACGTAGGGATGATAAGTTTGTAATCCATGAGATTTAGATAGTCACAAATGACGATAGTGATGAATGTATAACGTCGTCTCAGTCGAAGATTTTTCATGTCGGACTTTGAAATTATGATACGATTCCTGAATTCTAATGTACGGATAAGAGGGAGGGAATGCTCACAAGTGATGATGGCGATGAACGTGTAATGGAATAGGTGATCAGTGTAGCATTAAGGGATACATGTACGAACAGTAAATCGCATCAACGGAAAAATGAGAATAATTATCACTCGACCATAATATTAGTAAGTAAGACAGGTTAAGTCATCAAAGTTTTATTATTTGGTAACTGACAAGGGTTTAGGCTTCTGGGGCTCTTGAAAATACAAGTTCAATTCTTGTAACTCTCTAGACTTGATCGGCACAGCTTTGTAACAGGGGAGTGGTCTGGGTGGATGGTTCCAATCTTTGAACTCCATCAACAAGAACTGTCCTTTTTTCTTTCATTTGTGCACCTATCACGGTGTAAAATCCGATCGCAATTACAACAGATCCAATCAAACTGCACAAGAAAATGAATCAATCAATCGATGAGCACGAATTTTACTTCAGATTGTGTATGAATCTGACTATGTGCATGCAAATGAGCATAGCTACCTGCCCATATGAAGAGCATCACCAAGAAATATTACCACCATTGCCACTGCAATGGCAATTCCCAAGGGCTTAAACATGGCTACATAAACAGGCCCCTTCTTGTGCAAGCACCAGACATGAACACCGATTCGACACACACTCACAAAGATTGCCTTTGACAACAAATGAGATCGTATTAATTAGTTCCTATAATCAAAACGAGTTTAAAAGATAAAATGAAGTGTGCTCTCTCACCGCGTACACAATGGCAATCAACTCAATCCCAGGCTGCAGTTTCCAGGCATTTGGATTCCTGATTTCCACAATCAGGGAGATAACTGAGCATTGAATTGTCAAAAAGAGAGTGTAGAAGAAGACTATCGTCATCTCCTCCGGATAATCCTTAACAGTAGCTGCCTGAAAGTATGATAAATTCAGGCCATTTTCAGAACAATCTTACCAATATCCCATCTCAATGTTTAAGTAACAAGTTAGACCGGTTGAAACTGATTTTACCGCACGAAAGTAAGAGGTCAGCAGTTGTGAGGGCTTTATTTTACCTGAGCAATGTTCCATGTTGAAGATACTAGGCATTGAATTGCAAGTAGAAGACCTCCAAAGACCCAATTTGATCGCTCTGAGAAGAGAGGGGGCTCATGAGGAGTCAAGCTGGAAGGTGGCTTCGATGAAGCTGTCAGAAGAGCAGGGCCCTTATAGAAGGTTACTATCAATGCCCCTAATACTGATACAATGGTGCCCAAGGTTTTCGCATGACTGGTCCATTTTCTAAAATCTAGCTTTTCCATCCTAAAATCAAATCATCGTAGAAGTATAAATTGATGAACTGACAAAAATGGTTCTAACATCTGCACATTATTATTACCTGAAAATTATGGCAAGCAAGAATGTGAAAATGGGGGTGAGATTCGACATGGCTGCTGAAAGAGTAGGTGAGCTGTTTTTTACACCGGCGAAAAACAGAATTTTCCCTGAACTCCTGCAAATTACAAATTCTCCATCATTTACTTATATAGTCATATGAATTCTTTCAATGATCTGAAGAATTTAAGATAGTTTGCGTGTAAGTTTTTGAGTTACCCTATTAGGCCAAGGAGGAAGAATCTACAAATGAGGTTGAAATTCAAAGGAGCTCGCTTTTTTCTGCAGAAGCAAACTTCAAGCGTTAGTGGTCACTTACATTGAAATAACATTCATCCACTAACAAAATATAAACCCCAAATCAACCATACTTTGAGAAAAATATTTATTGAAAGCAAATAGGCGACACCTTTGATAGATGAAATAGGGAAGAAGCATGAGGGTACCGAGGGCATTGTAGTAGACAATGAAGACAAAGTGGCTCATTCCCCTTGACATGGCTACTTTGCTTATGGTTGATACTCCAATCTCCGCGAACTCCACCATTACCATGGCAGCAAAGGGTACAGCTCCAGCCCATTTTCGAAGTTCCAACACCATCTCTTACTCTCTCTCTCTCCACGGTCACAGAAATCAAATACTCCTTATGCTTCTTCTTGTAAAGAAAGACTGAAAAAATAGCAGGAACAGAAATTGCACTTACTACTTATTCTTTGTCTCTTTAATTTCATCATTAAGATATGCACCATTAAGTCAACAACCTGCTTAATGAACTTATTATTATATGTAGCAATTTCAAAGATACTTAAAATCAGAAAGTTACATAATTTAATCCAAGTACATTATTTTACATACAAATGGGTCATTATCAAAGACAAGCAACCAAAACAAAATGAAAGACACAATGATTCAAAAGTTCATTACATCATCATCATCTATGTATTAAAAATTGTGCTATTCTCTATTGCAATCCAACCTTTCAATGAATGAAAAGAGATTTTGCTAACAACACATCACTCATTCTCTTGCCTCAAGTTTTTGAAATCATTACTAAAAAGGAACAGACTTTCAAGCCCTAAACTCAATAGCAGCAAAAATTTGTAGATTAATTTAAGCTTGCAGGAGAGAAGGAAGGAAGCAATAAGAAAGAGGAAAGCAAATGCAAAACGAATACCTGAAAAGCTCAAGACACTTCAAACTCTTCAAATTGAGAATGGTGGATCCCTTGTTTTGAGCAGAAGACGACCCAGAAGTGACTGAGGCAGATATCTTAGCTTTCTGGTTGCCAAAGTATGTTGATTTTATAAACTTGAGTTCTTTGCGCCATTTCTAGAGTCGAGTAGAGTGCAAAGAAACAAAGATCAGCATTTTTACAACCCAGCCCTTCAATTCACAGAAGACTGGGCCGACAATATTGTTTCCCAAGTGAAATGCGTCTTTCTCTGAGTACAGTGGTTGGGTCGAGACCGATAGTTTTGGAATGCAATTGGTCCGATTGGATGTGAAATGGGATTTGAATTACCTACAAACGATGCAATTAAGTTGTTTTAAAGTTCGATTTACACAAATGACGAGAATAATGTGTATTTTTGTTTAAACTCGGTCCAAACAGCAAACGTGACCTCACCGCCCTCACTGAACTTCAAGTTGCTCTGCAGAATGGCATGCTTCACGCATTATGATTATTTTTTTTTCACCCTCGGAAATGGCCAGCCACCAACGAAAATGATCGTTGAGTATGACGGCTTATCCTCATCCGTAGGACAAAGGTTGATTTCTTCTTTGGATACAATTATACTGAAAATCGATATCGTTCTTTGGGTATGTTTAGATGAGAAAATTAATTAAAAATGTGAAATTTCAAAGTACGAGTGAATTTCAGATTATTTAAACATATCCAAATGAATCAAATTAAAATCTTTTGTTATACGGTGAAAAAAAAATAATACTAAATCGGTTAATTAATAGCCGGACAAAATTTAATTTTAAAATAAGCAATTACTAACATAAATTTCCCTAAAACTCAAGACTCAAATCTCCTTAACCCTCTTCAGCAATTTTTGTTATTGTGACTTCCGATAGAGTCACATTCTGTCTACTTTATTTGACCTAAAAGTCAGTTAAAACATTCCTTCAAGTTCCAAGCTGTTAGAAGGACCTAATTGTCCTATATTTGAAAAATAATAACATATCTTATATGTTACATTGGACACAATAACATTTTGTAGTTAAGGGTTTGCTTTTATACAATGATAAGAGGATGATATTCATGTTATATACATTGAGTTTCGACCTCGTCATTTACGAAGTTAAACTCAAAATCTCTTGCATAACATATAAACATGAATATCACTATGTTATAGTACTAAGTAACAGGAATATCACTATGTTATAGTACTAAGTGATTGTAATTAAGGATTCTAAATTATACACTACTTCCTTAAAAATGGAAGGGGGCTGGTTTTTAAGGACAAGTTGTACCCATAAGCTATTATCAGATATATCCACAATGGCACAGAAACCAATTATATGACAATCCTGGTTGCTGCATCAACTCCAAGAAGTACCCATAAATGAGGAATGGAACATTGCAAGTTTCTTTGTCATGTATCTTCCATTGTTGTGGATTGCAGAAGAGGGGTCTGTTGGGTGGATGATTCCAAGCTTTGGACTTTATGATCCTCCATAACAATGCTCTTTTCTATGATTTGTCCCCACATCATGGCATAAAATCCAATTGCAATAATGGTGGATCCAATCACACTGCCATACACATAGGTCCATCATTAGCCTGAATATAATCAATGTATGATGGATTTGGAAGGAGCTAATCTCGCCTAATCCTCTAGCTCAATAAGAAATATATGCCGGAAGGAATCGAGGACGACTTGCTTCAAGTGAATTACTTGCTTCATGTATATGTTGTCATTTGATTGCAATTGCAAATGCATAGAGCTAGCTGGTGTATTGTATTCGCTTGGATTGTATAACTCATCAAATTCAAGTATTTTCCGAGTAAAAATGAATGTTTATTAATTGGAAGGAGATTAGACATAAAAGGGTACTTACCTCTCCAAATCTTACCATTTAAAAAGGATTGTATTAGATAAGTTTCCTTTTATGTCTAATCTCTATAGTCCTCTTACAATGAAAAAATATTCATTTCTATTTTCAAAATACTTTGAATTTGATAAGTTATACAATCCAATCGAATACGACTTACGAAACAAACCCATAATGTATCAGATATCAGTGAAATCTGTTACCTGCCGATGTGAAGTGCTTCGCCTAGGAAGATGACGACCATGACTGATGCAATGGCAACTCCCAATGGCCTGAACATGGCTACAAAGATAGGGCCCTTCTGGTGCAAGCACCAAGTATGAACACCGATGCGAAAGACACACACAAATATAGCCTAAAATGATCCTTATATCAGTAATCAATTTATAATCACCATGAACAAAAAATTGCACCAAAGAGATTGAAATAGGAACATAATCCAAGAGTTATAGTTCTTCTCACTGAAGAGACAATGGCGATCATCTCTACGTCCGGCCTTAATACCCAAGAATTTGGATTCCTTTCCACAGCGAGCGAAAATATTGTACATTGGATTGTCACAAAGAAGGTGTAGAAGAACACTATGGTCACCTTTGATGGACAGTTGTTAACAATGGATGCCTGAGAGAGGAAGAAAACTCATCAACGTCAGATTTTCGTATATGGTAAGTTTGTATGACACAATTGAGAGCCCTACTTATATATACCTGAACAATGTTCCAAATTGCAGCCAAAAGGCAAGACACTGCAAGGAAAAGACCTCCAACGGCCCACTTTGTGTGCTCTGAGATGATCAAATTCTGGTGAGGGAATTTGAAGCTGGATGGCGATATAGCTGCAAACTTTAAGATTGATGAGCCCTTGTATAAGATTACTACAAATGCCCCAGAAACTGATAAGATAGTGCCCAACAATTTGGCTTGACTGCTTGCTCTCCTTACATCTAGCTTCTCCATCCTAGAAATTGAGCATAAAATTAAAACAAAATTAAGGCAAAAAAAAAAAAAAGAATCTTCCTACCTAAAAATGATTGCCAGAATGAAGGTATAAATTGGTATAAGATTTACCATTGCTGATGACATTGTTGGTGAGCTCAGGTTGATGCCACTGTATGCCAATATCAGACTTGAACTCCTGCACGCACGTAAATCAAATGATTATTTCGTTAAGCAGCACAGAATTTGAACCCAAATTAAAAGGAAAGAAAATCAAACAGGCAACAAGTGACTATTAATTAAAGTTTCCCAATTAGGCCAAGGAGGAAGAACCCACAAACGTCGGAAAGAGTAAAAGAAACCGGCTTCTTTCTGTTGAGTAATTAGTTGAAGAAGAAGAAATGATCAGTGCATGAATACATTTAAACAGAGGATATGGAAGGGTGTGAGAAACTGAGAATTAATAATGTCAATGATGCCCCTTACTGGAAAATGAAACAAGGAAGGAGAAAGAGGGTAGCAAGGGCATTAGAGGGTAGGAAGGATATGCTCATTCCTCTTGACATTGCTGCTTTGCTTATGGTTGATATACCCACATCTGTGAGCTCCACCATCACCATGGCTGCAAACGGGAACACTACCATCGACCGACAAGCCACCATATCCATGCTTCCTCCCTGTCTAGTTAACAGCTGCAGGAAACAAATTCAGGATATATATATATATATATATATATATATATATATATTATATAAATTTCTACCAGTCTTCAACGCGGGCTACTAAGCCGACCAGTCTTCTCTTGTGTGTTGGTAGTAGTTATATATGGTATATAATCACCATCAATCTTATGTATGTATATGTGTGTATATGTATATACCTTTGTGGCTTAGGCTTCAACGCCTTAACATATATGTATGTCGGAGAGGCAATTAGGCATTGAATAGTAGTATTAAAAATCCTGTCATCGATCCTTACAGTTGTCTGTATGCTGCAAGAAGCAATCACAAGGATTTCCCGGACAAATGAAGCAAATTCTGGATTAATTTAAACAAAAAGAGCACAAACTAAAATTTCAAGAAAATTTTGATCAAAAGTTAGTATATAAAGTAAAATATTCGAGAGCCAAAAATAATTACATATTTACAGATAATCACAAAATGGCAACTGAAATCCATAGAAACATACATATTATGCTCTATCAACAAATGGAAACTAAACAAATTTAAAAAGAACACACCTATTTAAGCAACTCTCAGGTCTTCCTCCTTTTTTTCCTTAGGAAAGGCATTGCACTTAGAGTTGGAGCTCCCATGGATGCGTCCCCAGAGTTATCTACTGGGTTTTGCTGCAATGGCACACTTAACTTCGTATGATCATCATTATTTGCAGCGATCGCATGATCTATATTCTGCTCAGTATCATAGGCATCTGTCCTCTCACTACCTTGAAATCTGACTAACGGTCTTTTGGTGCCAGCTCTGGATTGGGCTTCAATATGACCTAGATCAGCTTCATCGACAAAGCCAGAGAAATTTGGAAGATCAGAATTTTCTACTGCAGCTTCAACACGATTTCCATCTTGGTCATCACCAATCTCATCTTCATCTCTGCAAAAACCCCCTCCCATCTCAAGATGATCTTCAAAATCATCAGCCTTGAAAGTAGGATAACCATGTTGGCTCAAACCTAGTTCGCTGGTTTCACCTTCAGCAGCGCAGAACCCACCACCTGTTTCAAGAAAATCTTTACTTGCATTTGGAGACAAATTCCCTACATTCTGCTGTTTCTTCTCACTGAGACAGGAATCACTTTCTTTGCATGTACCCTCCTCATCCCAAGAAAGAACTTGTTCCCTTGCCTCGTCATTGGAGCGTTTTGTATCACTGGGATCTAGTGGCTCATCAACCTCATCAATTTCAAAGTCATTGACCGTGTAATTTACAGGCTTCCGCAAACGCCCAGACTGAGTACATGGATGCCAAAACAAGTTTGTTAAACTTAAAAGAAAAAAATTAATCGACATACACTAAATCCTTCATCGTGATACAGATCTCTAAAGTATCACCTAAATAAGAATTAGTGGCCAATCAAGTTTTTCATCGCTCATGTTCTTTAGATACCTCCACCAACAAAAAATATAAAAATGCGAAGCTTACCCTGCGCACTACTTCAGACACTTCAATTGTCTCGATTTGAAGGTCCATCCCATCACCATTATCAGAACTGGTTTCAGATACTTCAGAACTGGGATTTTCTTTTCCCTTTCCTCTTCCCAATGCCCTCCTACCTCTTCCACTTCCTCTTGCTTTTCCATTTGCAGGAAATCGTCTTCGTCCGCCTCGAGCAGGCTTTGGTCGCTCAGAAGGAACAGGATCTTCAGTAGTCCTCCTTTTCCTCGACTGCTTGATAGTTGATTTTCCCTCAGAACTGCTCTGCTTTTGAAGAACACCTTTTTCTAGTTTGTCATCACCAGCGGCATCAGTACTTACGCTTTTCTTCTTTCTACTTCTAGAAACTTCTTGTGCCGCATCATCGATCAATTCTGAAGATTGATTTCCAACAATTCCTTTAACAGCTTTCTTGATTCTCTTACTACGAATTTTTGCAAATCTTTCATTAAATGTGTAAAAAGCTTCCAGTCGCAGTTGAGTCTTCACAAAACAACAAAAGGATGTCATTCCCCATTTCACAAAAAAATATTTTAAAAATACGAATATGACAAAGGAGCCATAGGCCACAAAACAAAGCTCGCTAAAATGTGATGGAGATGCAGGCATTCATATTTTTGCGTGAGAGAGATTTAGTTAACCCACCTCGCGTTTGTTGTACTCCGTGAGAACAGGTATTAGCAATTCATCTGCCTTCTGGCTACCCCAACCAAACTTCTCTGAGCATAATCTGCTTACAAACAGAGCTGATAAGCAAAAAATAGATACATTCTATGTATCTATGGAATAGAAAGCAAACACCCTATCTTAGCCATATATAATGCTCATGTTAGTTAGTCAAAAGACTCAAAGTATATTATTATTCCACTGTGTCCAACAAATGAGTCTAGTCTGCCCTCAAGATTATGTATAGAATTGCAGGCAAACATGATCCAGCTGAAATATAGTGGTGCCTTAATTTGAAAACCAATCCTGGATAAAAAAAATAAAGAAATAAAAAAAAAACCTATGAGGAGTTCCAAGCTAGATGCAGCAAGAAAGGTCAAAGTCAAGGGACAATACATAACTTAATAAAACTGCAGTGGTGTTCTGAACATGATCTCATAAAGACACATACAACTCCTGCAAGAAAATAAGAAAAGGGAAATCTAATGTTTTACTAGGAATATATTAAAATTTCTCTACAGTTTCACTATTTTCCATATCTCATCTCCACTTTCAATAATATAACTTTAAGAATTTCTATCATTCCAAAAAAAAAGTTTAGTCAGGACAAACAGCATCATATAATGTCAAAAGGCAAACAGCTAGAACAAACACACTATCTTCTCCACATATTTTCCATGCAGTAAAGGATACGTGATGCAAACTTCATCACATTAAAAACTGAACCTCATGAAAATTGAATCAAAGTATCAGGTGAGAACTTACTTGCGAAGAACAAAATGATCTGGCTTTCCCCATTTGCAGGGTTCAGTTGATTTATCCACCTGCGGGCAAGTATAAGCAGAACTAACTGCTTCACTTGGAAAAGAAGGGGGAATATGCCAATTTTTGCTCACTTTTCTCTGCCCAGAATATAAAATGAGCATCCAAAAATGACGAATATTATTCTTTTATACATTAAATAATCAGAGAAAAAGAAAAAAAAAAAAGGAAATATGGCAATCTAATTACATGCTTATCCATGAAAATTTGTTTTTCTTCGGTATCATCTGACTGCTTGTGCTCTTGACCATGACAATTATTTTTCTCATATGCAAAGACTTCCTCCTTATTGCTCTTTGAATTGATATCCTTATCCCCAAACTTCCCCAGAATCGTAGGATCTGGTGATTCAATCCAGTCTCGAAACTTACGGAGACCGTCCTCCTCAGGAAATGCATTTACAACTTCAACAGCATTGACAATGCCGATTCCACTACAAAAGAAAAATCAATAGATTTTAAATTACTAATAAATTGAGAATCCTAATGAATCCCAAAACTTATAATTGTGAAGAAAAAAGATTGGACGAACGGTATAACTCCTATATAAGTAGGTTCACTTCGCAATACTAATCTGTAGTTATTAACCAAAGATAATTCTAAAATGCCAAATTCACAAGGATGCAGCACCACAACAAACATTGTTCTAAGGAGCTAAAACTTAATAATGCAGTGGTTTACCTAATTCCTTCAGTATAATCACTTCCAAGAAGAAGTGCCATACGAATTAACTTCTCTCTGCTTAGGCCGAGTTCAGTCTCAATATCCTAACAAAAGAAAATTGCATGAGCATACAGACATAAAAAATATATACTGCATTTTTAATTCGTAATTTAAAGAAGAAAAAGTTATGAAAGTGATAATATTCGGAAAATATATAAACCCCATGTAACAGAATTCGGTTTCTGACCAATTGGATTTATGAAACAGGAAAACAAGAGAAGCTGTTATGTGGCTAAATAGATCCAGACCTTCATGAAATATGTCTCAACATATTTCCGATCGTCGAATATATTTTTGTAAACACTTCGTGCTCCAAACAAAAAAACATCTGAGTCATCAGTCACAACACCATCAACAAGGTTTGCAAGTTCCATATATGCGCATTGGGCTTCTGCCTCCATCGGCGCAATAATGTACGGTATACCAAACATTTGCAGTAGCTCCTACAAAAGCAAGATACATCAAACACTAATCTTCTTCGTTTCTAAGAAGAAATGTAATCTGCTGATGGAAAAGCCATACAGGTAATGACAAAATTTGAGCACGCACCTGACATTCAGTGAACATCTCACTGCTGACAGATTCTATGTTACGCTCAAGCCTTCTCTGCTCATCTCCCAAATTCATACGTTCTTCACCTAGAATTAGCATTTCCTCCTCCAAACTAGCCTCTGTGGCTTGAATATGTGCATTCTCAGCATCTGTGGCGTGAATACGTGCATTCTCAGCCTCTGTGGCTTGAAGATGTGCATTCTCAGCCTCAGTGGCTTGAAGACGTGCATTCTCAGCTTCTGTGGCATGAATACGTGCATTTCCAGCCTCTGTGGCTTGAATAGGTGCATTCTCAACCTCTGTGGCTTGAATACGTGCATTCTCATCACCCTTAAGGGAAGAATTGTCCCAGCTATGCTCACTTTCCTGAAAAAAATTGTCATGACTTTTTTCCTTAACCCAATTTTTATCAGCATCACAGTCATTAATTAGTTTGTTTGACAATGACTCCATTAAGGTAGCGTGGTTAGCCATCTCAACTACATTACATGATGACTCTACTACAGTTTCATTCTTCTGATCATCAACCCAATCAGCAGCTTCACCAGACAAGGCATCAGAAGTATGAGCATTACTTTTTTCAAAGCTATTAGCAAAGGAATGATCATCACCATCCTCACCGGAAGTACCCAAGACTTGTTCAGTAATCACATGGTCCTCCTTTCTTTCCGACGAAGTACTAGATACTGCACATTCCATTCCTCCACAAAAAATTTCCCTTTCTCTTACATTCCGCATTGCTTGTGCTGGAGGAGAACCCAAGTAAGGAACACTGCTCAGATTTTTTACAACATCAACAATTTCACAAGATGATTCAATTTGTTGAGTTTTCCCCAACAAAACTGGCTCAACTATCTTAATTTCTCTATCAATAAATTCAGTACCTTTATGAGACTCTCCTCCAAAACATTGCAATTTTTCATCCGCAATTGATGCATAATTACACTTCTCATCCCCAGTATCCTCAAGACTTCTCCTTAATGCCTCCTGAAAATTAGCCTCTTCCTCAAAATCACCTTTAGAAATTGCTTTTACACACTCATCAGGAAGAGACGAGGTATTTTCTGTAGTATCGCAAACTCCGTCCTCCCATTCCACGTCACTGTCATCACAAATGTTTCCTTCCTCAAGAGGCACCTTACTTTCCAATTCGTCATTAGGAAAAGCACTACCATTTCCTTCAACAATTCCTTCCTCCCAGTCACAGTCTGAGTCAGAACCAGAAGATTTTTTTCTTAATATATCATTAGCATTGGTAGTTACAGGCTTTCCTGCTACTAAACAAGCAAAAAGATCATCATCACCATCGAAAGACTTTCTCTCTTCATCATCTTCAATGGATATCTGTATAGGAGTTTCAAGTTTAAACATAAACTGATTGTTTCTCTCATACAAATAATTACCACTGAGTGAGGACTCTACAACCTTGTTTTGACCAGGATGACTGCTCAACAGACCAGTGTCAACAGAATCACCATTATCACCACGTGATGTTTCTATCACTGTTTTATTACTATGAGAACTTCTCAAAATGTCATCATTGAGCATAGTCCTAGGGTTAGTTATCTTGTTTGCATTTGTTTTCTCCTGCTCAATCTCCTTCATCAAATCCAAGTTCCTTTGTAAATCACGGGTCATACGCATTCCCATAGCTCTCACTCTACTAACTCTCAGATTGCCCCTCTCATCCAAATATGTATCAATGTTGTCATCAAAAACATTTGTGGATGCACCTGGGGTTGATCCAGTCATGTTATCCATCAACGGAACACTATTGCTGATATTTGAAGGATACTCTTTCGATGCTTGTTGCTTATCTCCATTTCTATCAGCTCTTGCAGATGCTAGTGCTCTGACATTTAGGTATTAGAACTCACAAAATCATTCCCAGAATATATACCATATAACAAGTACAAGTTACTAGAAGAAAACTGGGCAATATCTTCCTGAAATAGAAGAGGAAATTCATGATTACTCACTGTTTATCACCAGAAAATGAAGAAGAAAAGATAAACTCTCTGTGGGCTTCAGAGGCTATCCGTGAACTCTGGACACCACTAACTCCCCTCCCAGCAGCAGCTTTCTGTACTTGATCTATCTCACGACGGAAAGCAACAGTTTTAAGATAAGATTGTATTTGTAGCTCAGAGAACTTTCCGGGGTCCTAAACGTGCATGAGAAGAACCAATGAAAAGACATCAATAAAAATCAAAGAGAGAACTAATGAAAACATATGTTCTATTTACGTAAAGCAATTTGTCCTTAATAGGAGCTCCAACAAAAACATATGTATTATGACTTTCATGATAAACAGACAATCAAGTCAAATATAGAACTATCTATGCCAACAATTGCAAGATATGTCTTCTAAACTTACAAGTTTGTTTTACTTTACCTAAATCAGCCACTTCTCTTGCTTCACAAGAAATGAATCATGCCAAAATGTTTATGTCAAAGAGGAATAGGGGTATTTTAGAAGAAGTTCCTCCTTCTTTACATCTTAAATCCTAAAAGGATGAGCAACCAAAGAAGTTCCTCACTATTTACACTATTATTTAAGTTATTGCTAATTGACTGTCAAGGTCAACACATGTCCCATTGTCCTTTGAGTACATTCAAGGAAGAATAATAGAACACAGTTCCACTGTATCAATAAGCACATTATTATCAATATTTCCAAACCTAATGCTACCAATTCCAGCAATTATTAGGCAGGATCTTTCTTGCATCAAAACTCCTCAGTAATTATTGCTAACAGAAGATGTTGATCAGTGCATTTAACAAGTCACACCATGGTTGCTATCTGCAACATAATTCACAGTAACATGGATCATGCTAAATTAGATAGGCTTTGATAGCAACCCACCTTTTTGACTTTTTGATACTTTTGCCTGTTTTCTGCCATCAGCCTTTCTCTAATCTAAGGGGAAAAAAGGTCATTAAGTGATATCAGAATAAAGAATTGTGAAAACTAAAAGCTAATGCCCATCGACTAACAAGAAGCTATGACCAACATGCAAAATCTTACTTGACCAAGAAGATCTAGTTGCATTGATGGGGGCAATGAAGCTAATACAGCTCGATCAACTTCACCATGCATTTCTGGCTGCAAGATAGTTTATAGCATTATAAAAATGTACACTATTAAAAATATATGCAGCATGTAATTATGCTACATTTATACATGTTGGTACACTGTAAGTACACTAATGTACCCTAAATATGTATACTCATAATCATGTACCTAATCTGTCCTTCGGATTTCATGAAGGAAAGACCGTACAAAACATGAAAATTTAATTATCCCAATCTTATATCCTATGCTTCCAGTTCGGTTTTAAGCTGTGGAACCTGAATCAGTTCTACAGAACATCCAAAATATCCAGAATAGGCACATAGGTGTTACTGGCGAAGGATAATAACTCTATTAACACACCAGTATCATCTCTTCATCATCATCGGCATCATCGCCATCTGCCTCAACAAGGACAGAAGCAGTTGATGTTGATGCATTATTAATCACACCAGCTTCTTGCTCTGCTGCAATAGATGCTGCAATCCTAAATTAGAAAACAAAAAGTCAGTAAACTCATGATATCACACACAAACAACTCCTAAAAGTGTTATGTACAATTACATTTCATCTAGCTTTTCTTGATTATAACTCCTTGAGATGGCATCGCAGTTTTCTGAATTGATTCCCAACATATCAGTTTGATCTGAAATTATCCTCTTCCCCTTGGGATCATTGTCCTGTTTATTTGTCTGGTCACAAAACCCATTCATCAGCTCTCTCAGTTTCATTCACTGAATCACAAACAAAACATATGGATACTTGCCTGCAAAAGAAGTCCAAGTCGCACGGATGGAGGCAAATTAGCTAATACAGCCGGATCAACTTCACCATGCATTTCTGGCTGCAACATAAATTACATGCAACTCCATTATATTTCCACATGATTTAAAGAAACTTCTAAGCCCCAATTACTGAGGCATGAGATCTCAGACCCACAAAAAGAAAGCTTTAATTGTCCAAATAAGGTATTCTGGTAAACAACCCAAACATACTGTAACCGAACTACATTCCAACTCACGGTGAGCTAGGAAAAGCAAAAAAACACCCATCCATCCATATTTTTCTGTAATTTGCACTACACTGGTGGCTGATCTAGGTTGCTCTCAACTTCTAGTTCATATACAATAAATGGCATCCAGCATGGATGGCGGAACTTACTAGTATCATCTCTTCATCATCTTCTTCACCATCCTCCTCACAAGAAACAGCAGCAGCAACGTTTGATGCATTCTTTGTTAAACCCCCGTCTTCCTCGGCCTGAATAGATGCTGCCAACCTAAAATTTTTAAACAGAACAGTCAAAACCAACAATCAAAGTTCAAACCATAATACACTTAGAACCCAACTGTGTCCTCAGCTTACATTTCATCCAGCTTTTCCTGGTTACTGTTCAGAGAGGCCACATCATTTTTTTCTAAATTATTGTTCCCCAACCTACCAGTTTGATCTGGTAAACCTTTCTTACTCTTGGCATCATTCTTTTGATTCTGCCTCTGGTTCTTAATGTCCTCAGCCAAGTCTTTCAGCTTCATTGCCTTAAGCTATCGACAAGAACCAAACATAGATAAATCAACTGGACTAAAACACACCATCAATTACACATCACATCACACGTGTGTGTGCTATTCATTTTCAACTACACTGTCTTCACATATAGTTCAAGCTAAAATCAACCAAAAGCACAATAATTGTTCATCAAGAAAGAAGTGTGTATACACTTCTAACCTTGTGTACCATATGACAATCAAAACAGAATAAAACCCAGTTAAACTATTCAAATTTGAACTCGAGAAAATTGGCGGGAAGTACACCCTACAACTCCGAACACCAATCTTGCATCCAACCCAATTTTCCAACATAGCATTCAAGATTTCTATGAAGCAATCCAAAAAATTGAAAACCAATTTTGGGTAATACTGACGTGATTGAGAAGCAATTTCTCGGCGGTCTTGCGAAGCTTGGCCTGGGAGTTCTCGCGCTGTCTTCTCCGAGCAATCACAGTCCGGCGCTTAAGCGCTGGGGTTCCACCGTCGAATACAAATACGGGCTTGGTTCGCAGGTACAAAAGCTTGCAAATTCGGCGAAAGAAGCCGAGTAAATGCGCGTTTCGAACCATCTCCCCCTTCTCGTCTCGCATTGCCTTCATGAACTGTACCATCCATATGCTCGCATCTGCCCAATGAAACATACGAATTAGATTAGTAATCTGAGTTTCTGAAAATGAGAAGGGTTTTGACGAAGATGAAAATAGGGTTAGGGTTGGGAGGATTGTTGGTGAGTGTACCAATGGCGAGTCTTCTTCCGGCTAAGGTCTCAACGGACACGCGGCGGCCGACGGGGGCCAGTAGTTCCCAGAGACCGTGGACTCCCATTGTGTGTATTTCTTGCTGACGACGCTTCAACTCACAGTTCTGTCATTTCCGCGAGTAATGTTAATGAGGCTGCGTGAGTCGGTGGGAGCGAAACGAAATGAACTGATGAACTGTACGACGTCGTATAGGCGAAGCCAACCTCAAATGCTAAGTAATTTAAAGCGATACGACAGAATAGTTAGGGGCAAATCTGCGAATACAAATAGTGTAGGACTGTATGCCACCGCCACCGCCACCGCCACTGCCACTATCCTCTCCTTGTGATTTTCTGATCGCCACCATAATCCGCTGCAGCTCAGCCGCAATTGTGGTTGTGGACACCTCCCAGACCAACCAATCCAGCCTCGGTCGCCAAGCCATCATCGACTCCTTCTTCCTTCGTGGAAAAGATGCTCGCTTTGCATTGCCTGGGCCCAAATTATACAAAAGAATCAGGCGCATTGGAGATGATAATTAGCAAAATTCAGTAAGAGATCATAGTTTAATTTTCCATTATTAAAGTGACCATCTTTCCGATTCTAGTCACATGCTTGATGTAATTTTTAATGTTGTGTATCATCACCTAAAATGCAGAGAAAGCCCGATTTTAGAAAAGGGATTATACACCTTGGGTTTTGACTTCACCCTTTATGAAAGTTGAGATCACTCACTAAGAGTGAGGGGAACTACAACTAGACAGACAGTAGCAATAGTGACAGAACTTGTATTGATGTCGACTAGTGTAGTAACGGATAAGGTCTTGGATAGGGCACCCCTCTCACCACCAAGGGTACCCTTTATTGGTGGGACTACCCTGAGTTGGGTGAGAGTGAGAGGTGCCCTGCGGATGAAGTGGTTAAACACCTCTATTTAGGCTTTCTCCTAGAGTAGGGATATGTCTATACTCTATAAGGTATATGAAGTTTTATATGGTTTGATTTGATTTTGTTATGAGCAAGATATTGTACCCAAAGCCTGATGAAAAGTAAGTTCTCACTTCAACAGAACCATATCTTTCAGCTACCTTTTTATATGTCAACTATATGACAGTGAGTTCTTTCGTTTCATTAAATCTTGGAAGTTATGTTTTTTTTAAAGACCAGCTGACTTTCCAGTTTCCAGCAGTTTATTTCAATGAGACAAACTTATAACTTGTTCCTGACTTTTTCCTTTTAGCTTGCTGATATTTCTAGGGAAAAACGTTGGAAACTGAGTGTTGTCTGTTATGAACATGTCAATGTACTTCACCTAGGTCAGTTGTTTTTAAGTTGGTTGAATTTCTTGTTTCTAATTTACTGGTCTTGTTGTCTATGCATGGGATCTTGGATGTTATCAAGCAATCATGGAGTCCAAAACATATGGTCACCTACATAAACTTCGACGAACAAAATGCTTTCTTGTGTTCTAAATTTTCTCATAATCTTGTTTGAATTGTCTTAGAAAATTGCTGGGAAATTGACTGATCTTCACTTGGTGCAACTAGTCCAAGATGATCAGCAATGAGGGTTTCAACCCCTAACGGATTTATCTACTCCTAGCCTCATGAAAGCCCTTCTTAGGCCTTATCCAACACTTGAATGTGCAAAAGATCTTAGTTTAATGTCATGGCGGGACTCATTTCAAAGGCTAAAAGTTAGGACACTGTTATGGGAGGATGGTCCTGTCATTATATTTGATTCGGGTTCTTTTTACTTATATCAAAGGATTTTCTACCAAGAGCTATAACCATCAATATTTATCTTGCATTGTTATCCTGGTTCTTGAAATTGAACAATTCTTATGTGCTGCAGAACATAAGAAATCCAGGTTAGATGTGCTACAATAATTATTTTTCGAGAGCTTTCAGATTCCATTGTCTTGTTTTGTTTTAGTAGTAGTTCATGAGAGGTTGACTTGAGGAATTAATATTTCAATCCCATGTATAGATTCAATCAGTTTCAGCAGATATTTTTTCCTGCGCAGTTAAACATGTAGATGGAATGATGTCTGAACTCTCTTTGATGCAGGATTTGATCTTACTGTACTGCAAAGATATGCAAAGGAGGAGAAGATTAGTGATACATTCTTAGAAAAACATTGAGAAATCAGTGATGACGATACCAGAAATACTTTAAGGCCATGTTTGGTGGCTCGTATTGAATACATTAGATAACTTATCAATTTGAAGGGAAAAGTGGATTCTTTTTCGTTGTACCGGAGGGGATTGGACATAGAAGGAAACTTACATCTCCTAATTCCTCTAATCCCCTTCCGTACGATGAAATCCAATCCAATACGACTCACCAAACTTTGCCTTGAAGTGGAAGGATAAGGAGAGGTAAGTTTTCTTTCATGTCTAGTCCCATCACAATGGAAAAAAAAAATTCACCTATCTTCAAAATACCTTGAATTTGACGAATTATCCAATCCAATCCTATACGATACACCAAACGAGTCCTAATGATACCGGTTGCCCCTTCATTTCTGATGATTAAAGTTCTTTGTATATGTCTAGCTGGATGACTGAAAATCAAAATTAGAATGATATTAAGTTGGTGATAACTGATAAATGATCCTGCCATAGTTTTTTTTTTACACAATGACTTTGCGTTTTACAAGAGTCAAATTCTTTATACATCGAATTTGCGTTTTACAAGAATCGAATTCGAAACCTCACAATAGACATTAATTAGAAATACTAATAGACCAGTGGCAGTAATGGCATCCTTCCATACAGTTAAGATTCTGCAAATGTTTGGAACTTCTGCAGAAACAAACCTTCTTGGTTTTTCTTATCAAGCTTTCATTTTCACCTTCTTAGTTAATTTAGCTGCTGCCAATAATTTTTTAAAGTAGCAAATTGGTTTTTAGCAAGAGCGTTGAAGAGTCAATTTTTTATGTGCAGGGAATTGAATGATGGGTTACATACAAAATTTTGGCATCATCAGATTGTCTACTTGGATTTGGGCCGAATGAGAATTGTTGAACAGAATGATGCGAATCTATTTCAGAAATATCGACTTCAGGTTGAGCTTTTCTTTGTCTTATGCTTTTAGTTTTGTGAAATCCAATATTCCCTCAAACCAAGGTTGCAGTCACTATGATGCACCTGTTGATAGGCAATAGGTATAGTTTAAATAATACGACGAATAGTAGCAACTAGCAACCTTCTTGGATCTTCTTTTTCGGTTATGATTGGGTAGGTGCATCCATTTAATGGAGTCGTCATCCGACGGTGTAGAAATTAGTTTTTGAAGACGCTTAAAATCTAAACGATCAGATGCGCGACTCCAGTATGGATGCATCCACCCAATCAACACCGCTTCTTTTTATCCTTCTCAATGTGTAATGTTACTCGATAATCGAAACCGTCTACTTTCTGGTTCACCCTTTAAATGATTTATGATTCCATTGATTTACAATTCCAGTTCCTTCATCCAACAGCGTTGCCAAATTATTAAAAAAGGAGAGGTAGGAAATAGGAAGAGTTTAAATAATAAGATTGATGCTTCCAATTTTCTCCTTCTTCTTTCTTGTCATAGTGTTGTTTAATAATCGAATCGTCTATTTCTTATGCATAATTTATAAATTGCTGATTTGGCTGAGTTGTGCTAGAATCATCTTTACAGGGTGTCTTGCAAAATAGACGGTTTTGCCACTAGTACTACTAGTTTAGCAGTATTTCTACACGCTATATAGTGGAAGGTTTTAGATCTCGAGTTCGACACTTATAAAAAGCAAAGTCAATATCCATATAAAGGTTTCTATCATCAAGCAACAGTGCAAAATTATAAAATAAAAGGATGGATTGCAGAAAGAGTAGGTCGCTATCATCCCCCAGAAATATATGCGCATGAAAGCTATTTAAGACTTGATTAACATTATTTTATTATATAAGAATTATTCTAGATCATTGTTAGTTAAACAAGTGCAGCACTGTACGACCATGACTTGATTTTGCATTGTAGTATTCACAGTTGTCTATGATTGGATCATAGAATCTTCTAACACCGTAGCCGTTGGATCATCATGACTAGTTGACTTTTTGACAAGATCAACTTCACCAATTATCTTAATTACTTATTAATTAGGAATATGATTAGAGACTTGTCACAGCCGAAATTCATTGTTAGCTTATGCATTGTGATCACTGTAAACACAGAACATTTCCACCCTATCTTAGGCTCGGCCGGCGCCATATTTTTATCGAATATAAGTTCGCCAATGGCTCATATGTTTTACTCTGTAGCACAAATGTAAACAAGAAGAATCCAAATTGGCATTGTAGAGTCGGCAACCACATCATCATTTGATAATTTCTTCTTCCACAATCCCTTATATGCCATTTGGTTGCATACCCTTTTTGCATGAGGCTTTAGATCTTTGGGAAAATGAAGAAAGTTTCCATCTTGGTAATCTTCGTTTCGTTCTTTCTCATCCTCAACCTCCACAACACTCGTGCTGTGGAGTTTGAGGTTCGGAAAACACTGATCTTATTTCTTGTTAAGCTTTCAAATAGCGCAGATACGGGCACCCGTTGGGGATGGAACTACTCCTCTGATCCCTGCTTGAATCAATGGGAAAATGTTGTTTGCGATTCTCAAAACATTTCGGTCACGAAGCTGTTTCTCAACGGGAGAAACCTCACCGGCACGCTTGATGCTGGTTCTCTCTGCACCAAGCCTCTAGCGGACTCTCTGACCATCCTTGATCTAGATGACAACGACATTGGGGGAGGGATTTCGGCAGAGCTTGCTAACTGTGATCAACTCACGCTCTTGTCTCTCACCAATAACCAGCTCTCCGGAAGCCTTCCTGAGACACTTTCTGGTTTAAGCAACCTAAAAAGGCTCGAAATTTCCAACAACAAGTTCTCTGGAGATGTCCCAATGTTGTCTCAGATTTCCGGTCTGAAAGTTTTCCTGGCTCAGAACAACCAGCTTACAGGGCCGATACCAAATTTTGACTTCTCCAACTTGGATACATTCAACGTTTCCTACAATAACTTCCAAGGACAGATCCCAAACGTCAATGGCTTTGTCCCTGCAAGCAACTTCATCGGCAATCCCGGGTTATGTGGAGCTCCATTGCCAAATAAATGTTCTTCAGCAAATGACAGCTCCAACTCCAAGGGCGTGTCGAAGAATCAAATGATCATATACTTAGGGTATGGTATATTAGTCTTGATCATTTTCGTGTTAGTAGCTGTACGGATATGCTCCAAGAAGAAAAGTAAAGAAAGCAAAGTCGAAACAGTGAGCAAAGTAGCCTCAGTTGATGAAAGCATGATGAGCAAAAGCGAATACAAAGGAGATTTGAGCAAGTCGCAATATTCAGTCACATTCTCAGCAGATGAAAGTACGACGATGGCTTCGTCGTCGCTTATTGTTCTTACAAGCCCTGTGGTTACTGGGTTGAAATTTGAGGACTTGCTCAAGGCTCCTGCTGAGTTGCTGGGAAGAGGCAAGTATGGTAGTCTTTATAAAGTCATTTTTGAGAATGGGATGGTTCTGGTGGTTAAAAGGATCAAAGATTGGGCGATTTCGAGTGGCGATTTTAAGCTGAGGATGGAGAGATTGCACCAAGCTAAGCATCCCAATGTGTTGCCGGCTCTTGCGTTCTATTGTTCCAAACAAGAGAAGCTTCTGGTTTATGAATATCAGCAGAATGGAAGCCTCTTCAGACGCATCCATGGTAAATACTTCACATTTTATTCCTTTTACACTAATTTCGTGGTGTGGCATGTAGGGCAGCAATTTCTGATAAGACTCTATAGGAAACTTGAAACTAGTACGAAATTTATCTAGATTACTATGCCTAATTAAACTTTCAGGTCAACCCGTTTATTAAACGAATGCATTTCAGGTCAACTTGCTATGACCCATTTATTAAACGGGTGAGTCACGTGTCAACTTGCTATGATCCGTTTGTTAAATAGATGGGTCTTGAGTCAACTTGCTATGACCCCTTTATTGAATGGGTAAGTCTCGGGTCACTCGTTATGATCTGTTTATTAAACGGGTGAGTTTCGAGTCAATTTGCTATGACTCGTTTATTAAATGGGTGGGGCTTGAGTTAAAGTCAACTCGCTATCATATGTTTATTGAAGGAGTAGGTCCCAGGTCAACTCGATGTGACCCGTTCATTGAACGAGTAGGATCTTGCGTTAACTCACTATTACTCGTTTACCAAATAGGTGGTTCTTGAGTCAACAAGCTATGACCCGTTTGTTGAATGGGTAAGTCTCGGAACAACTCGTCATAACCCGTATATTGAACTGGTGCCCTCGAGTCAACACGATACAAACCCGACTCAACCCGATTCATTGCCAGCCGTCAGTGTCTTGTGGCATGACAAAGTTTAGTATTCTTCCATTTTTATGTACAAGGTTTCTAACTCGGTAACTCTGCATTATTCAGGAAGCCACAGGGGACAAGCATTCGACTGGGACAGCAGGCTCACAGTTGCAGCAACCATTGCAGAAGCCTTAGCCTTCATGCATCAAGAGCTCCGATCAGACGCGATTCCCCACGGAAACCTAAAATCTTCCAACATCTTGTTGAACAAGAACATGGAGCCCTGCATGAGCGAATACGGCCTCATGGAACTCAACGACCAGGACACCAACATTCTGCCCAGCAAGGCTTCCAAGGCCGACTCTGCCTCATCAAGATCCTTCAAGGGGGACGTTTACGGGTTCGGCGTCATTCTTCTCGAGCTACTCACCGGGAAGCTGGTGCAGCACAACGGGGTTGATCTGACGGTCTGGGTTCACTCTGTGGTCCGGGAGGAATGGACGGCTGAGGTGTTTGATAAGTCGTTGATGTCGGAATATGCGAGTGAGGAGAGGATGGTAAATATGCTGCAGGTGGCGATAAAGTGTGTGAACCGCGTGCCCGAGGCTAGGCCGAGTATGGACCAGGTTGCGATCATGATCAACGGTATCAGAGAGGAGGAAGAGAGATCGACGGCTTTTGATCCACAGTCGTCTGTGAGCCTAATTTGATTGGGAAATTATATTACTGGTTTTTCGAAATGATGATTTTTATGTTGGATATATGTTAATTTCTATGTCCTAAGCAAGTTCATATAATAGATTGTAAGTACAGAAAAATATTTGTATTTTGAAGCAATAAGATTAGTAACAATGTCTTAATCAAGTAAGGTTTTTTTTCATCGGGTTTTTTCTAGCAAAATTTTTTAACGATGCAGTATTTTGCGGATTCCACCATTTATTTGTTGTTTATAGTGACAATTGTAGTTTGCGTAGTTTTCATTTGTAGCTGGAACAGCTCATGTATTTTTTTTTTTTTTTTGTCTTTTTTAAGTTCCCTGTGAACCTATATTCAGAGTGAAAATATTTTTTAAGATTGTGCAATTGTTCTTGAAGTTCACAATTTCAATCGTACTGACTATTTCAGTTAGATAGACGAATCTGTCCACCGGATTAAAATGTCGACTATATTATACTGGCTGAATTATATTATACTAGTTAATCATATTATATTGTGCCTAGTGCAAGTTCACAATTTTTTTTTAACATAAAATCATTTTTTTCTTATTATAAAAGGAGAATAAAAAAAACTAAGTCAAAGCACACATTTTATTTAATTTTTTTTATACAGCATCTTAAGTGTTTATCTTGAACAAGTATTTGGCAAACACGTATAAAACATGTATCAATTATTATTATTATTTTTACTACTTTTCAAGATTGCTCGTTATTCGATTATTTAATACGAATAATTTCAAAGGTATTATTTTAGCGGGTGTGGACCGTATAAAGGTACTCAACCGTATTAACTTATATGGTGGTTAATTAATACGAATGGTACCAAACACCAATTTTGTACTATATTATCCTATTCGGTTCCTTATACGGTGTACCAAACGTAACCTTAGTGTCTATCATTTATATCATGGCTTTATTACTCAAAATGCTCCATGAACCGAACAGCGAGTTTCAATTTGATCCCCCAACGCAAAATTTTAACAATGTAATCCCTGAACCCCCCTTCTATCAAGTATTTTGCACTAAAAGTTAGTCTTTGTTACTAACGGCAGTTAGAAGAGGGTATTTTGTCAAAAAATTAAAACAATGACCCTAAAAGAAAAAAATTATTCCCCAATCCACCCCAACTCTCCACAACCCTCCCAATTCTCGCCTTCAACCAAATTACCCAACCCACCACTTCTTCATCTTCGATTCCATCGCCATCCTCTTCTCACAAACCCAACACCACCATCATCTTCATCTCGCTTCGTCTCCCTTCTCTGTCGATGACTCATTATGACTCAAAACTGCCCTCACTCTTAGAGTAATATAATTCTCTAATTCCACCCCTCATTGCTACAATTCAGAGAAAATCAACCATCTTTGAGCAAATTAGATTGAAAAAACAGAACCCGGAAGAAAAAAATGAGTTGCATGAATCTGAGCTTATGGGTTCAATTCCAAACCTGCTCGATGTTGAACCAAACAGCAGAAAGATCCATATCCCAACCTTTCAATCTCCTCCACCACCCACTGAAGTCCGCCGTCCCCATTTCGTTCGTACCCCCCAAACGACGTCGTCTGGCTTCCAATTTCTCCGTCTCTGCGATTCTCACCAAGCAAGAGACTCACAAAGATGAAGAATTTGAAGAGGAATCGACGAAACCCAGCTTCAATTTCAAGTCCTACATGCTCCAGAAGGCCGACGCGGTTAACCAAGCCTTGGACGCTGCAATTTCGCTCTGTGACCCGATTAAGATCCATGAGGCTATGTGCTACTCTCTTATGGTCGGAGTCAATGGGGTCCGGCCCCTCCTCTACCTCGCCGCTTGCGAGCTCGTCGGTGGGTCTCAGTCCGTGGCCATGCCATCGGCATGCGCCATTGAGATGATCCACACCATGTCGTTGATTCACACCAATTAACTTTAAAATACCCAAAATTTCATGAAAATAGAAATTAAAAACTCACTCTTGGGCGGAAGCGCTCTGGCCAGAACGGAAGGCAACTTGTCTTGCAAAAATGAAGAGGCTGCAACAGACTCCTAAGTGAAACAAGCAGCCCACCCTGTCAAAACCCTTGGCCCCCGCATATCCCCAAAGTCGTTAATTGTACGATACACGTCCACAACAAAATCGACGTCGTCTCTCGTATCATCCACAACTTCATTTTCGACCTCGACGCATCGAGTTCTTTAACTTGTCCCATCCGCCTCCTAACACCTTGAATCCCATCACTCCCTTTATCTCATTCTTCTCTACTTTGCACATCAATCTCAGTATCTCTCTATCTACCTTTTGCGGCATCCAGCAGTAACGAAAAGCTTCTTCTTGATCAATGCCAGATCCAAAAAAATGGCTTTCCTTTTTAAGCTCTTGCTATATATAAAAACCAGCAAAGATCCGAAACAGATTTTCCAAAACTGGTGGTGGTGCTGGGTTTGTGAGAAGAGGATGGCGATGGGATCAAAGGTGAAGAGGTGGTGGGTTGGGTATTTTGGTTGAAGGCGAAAATTGGGAGGGTTGTGGTGGATTGGGAAATAATTTTTTTCTTTTGGGGTAATTGTTTTAATTTTTTTGACAAAATACCCTCTTCTAACCGCTGTTAGTAACAAAGACTAACTTTTGGTGCAACGGACTTGACATAAGGGAGGTTCATAAATTACATTGTTATGATTTCGCGTTGGGGGAGCAAATTGAGACTCGTTGTCAGGACCCGTCCCGAATTTCCCCTCGAAACCCGGGAAGAACCCTGATCCCGTCTGACAACCAAAGAAAAGGTTCCCAAAATACCCTTCAATCCTTACAAAATATAATAACAATAATAAATACTTCCTCTTGTCAGACAAGGGACTTAAGCACTCAATAATTCCCGTAATTAATTACCAATCAAATACAATATAATATCAGAGCGTCTAAGTAGGATCAAGAGTAAAATTTAGATATCCTACTCAATTATAATTACACAACGCAGTCGAAGTACTAATGCCTCTGCCTCGAGATCAGTGTTCGCGTCAACTCTACTCAACTGCATAAAGGGGGTTTAAACACAAAAGTTGTGAGTGGACAAAAATAATCATTTATAAATTCCTTTTCGAGAAAATACGTTTCTTCCCCTCCATTTATAAAATCATGCATGCATAACATAAAACAATTTATCATACTAAAACATCATATGTAAATCACCAAAAATTCTCATTTCTCTTTAAAACCACTTAGTTGGACTCACATAAAATCTGTATAATAAAAATACCTCGTGATCCACAATTTAGTTTGAAAACTCTCTTCAAAGGAGTTTAAAATCATTTAATTTAATCTGGACACAAAATATCTCAAATTCAAATCATTTCGTTCAATCCGACACATAATATCTCAAATTCACTGTTCCCGACATATCCACAACACACCAGGGTATCCCTTGAGATGTGTTAAAATCTGTACAACTCTGTGTACCATCTGTACTATCTGTACAATCTGTACTATGCATAGACAGCTTCGCGACCCGGCGGAGCAAGGCCCTTCAACACCTAAGGTCCGAACCCTCAACAACCGGTAGAGCAAGGCCCCTCAACACCAGTCAGAGCAACAATAACCATCGGGACGGGAACCAGTGAATCAAATCCATACTTCGAAATCTTTGTTTCGCGGCCTAAGCCAAATTCTTTAAAATATCATTTTATGGCCAAAATCGGTAAAATCACAATTATGAGTCTAAACCAAAATCACATACTCAAATAGTTACCACGTCAAAACGATATCAAAATCGAGTACAAAAACCAGGCCATTTCTCAAAACATACTTTCACTGAAATATTGTAAAACATGTGTCCAGCATCATTTCTAAAATCCAGAAATTCATTGCACCTATACATGACAGTATTTAAATCAAAGATACATTTATGCATGCATTACAGTTTATAAATCAAAGTCCACTCACAAACCTGTTCAAGCAAGCTCAATCCCGAACTGTACGCTCCCCTGAAGTTCCTGGAGCAGTATCGCATGTCCAAATTAATAATCGGGATTACCAGCTAATAATAAGAACCTTAAATATAAACCCCCTAAACCCGGGAGTCTAACTATGCTGGCCTAGAAAACGCAACAACTTTAAAACGTCCGAAACAACCCCTAAACGACGTCCGATCGACTCAAAACCTGCGCCAACAGGTCCGAAACGTCAAAAACTACTTGTCACGAGCCACCGTGACCTCAGACTCTGCCCCACGCGCCCTCACTCGCCGGTCACGCGCCTGGACCGGTCCAACCCGGTCCAACTCAGCCTAACCCGGTCCAACTCGACCCGACCGATTCAACTCGACCCGACTGGTCACCCGACCCGACCGGTTTACTCGACCCGACCGGTCACCGGCGACTCGCCGGAGAAGACGACCGACTGCCAGCGCCGCCATCTGGTTTCCGCCGGAATCCTCCATTTCCGGCCGAAACTTCAAGCTTTCCTAACTTCCTCAAAACTCAACCATTTTTCACAAATTTTATGTCTAAATCTATCTACTCGAACCCAGGAATCCAAATATGACCTCAAAACCACAAACACGTACCTGTGCTAGCCGAAAAATCGATCGAAAGGTCCGAAACTTTCTATCCTCGGTTCGGCTTCCTCCGTGGTCCTCTCCTTCGATGGTTGGTACGGTTGTGATCGTGGGAAGGAGTAGAATATGATTAGTTGATCAAAACTGGAAGTTGGAGCCTTGAAATCAAAGTTGACTTTGTGGGTTTTTGGATGATTTTCGCACAGGTTGGTGGTTTTGTGTATGTTTCTCACAGAGAGGATGAGATGACTGATAATGAAATGAAGATAAAGATGAAAATGAAATGAAGATGAGACAATGATTGGCCTAAAATATCTTCTCCCAAATCAAAATTACCAAAATGCCCTTGCACATTTAGACCCATAACTTTCGTCCACGAACTCCGTTTTCCGCGTGCCGTCTGTCTACGAACTCGTGAGTTCGAGACCTACGCAACGGTATCCAAAACACCACCAAAAGTGTCTCGAAACAAAATTTGACTTCCATGCCCTTTACCGACCAAGGGTAAAATCGTCATTTTACATAAATAATTTACTTAAATCCAATAATTGAAATTCCGGGTTGTTACAATCTACCCCCCTTAAGAAATTTCGTCCTCGAAATTCAACTCTACCCTTGGAACAAATAAGGATACTGCGTCCGCATTAGTTCCTCGGTTTCCCACGTGGCTTCCTCCACGTTATGATTCCTCCATAACACTTTAACTAGAGGAATACTCTTTCTGCGCAGTACCTTTTCTTTCCAATCCAAAATTTGCACCGGTTGCTCCTCAAAGGTCAAATCATCCGTCAGCTCAAGTGGCTGCTCTCCCAATACGTGAGATTCATCAAACAGATATTTCCGGAGCAAGGATACATGAAAAACATTATGAACTCTGGATAATTCCGATGGTAAAGCAAGACGATATTCCACTGGTCCTATCCTCTCCAAAATCTCATACGGACCAATGTAGCGAGGACACAGTTTTCCTCGTCTACCAAAACGTACCACTCCCTTCCAAGGAGATAGTTTCAAAAACACCCAATCACCTACCTCAAACTCAAGGTCTCTGGTTCTACGGTCTGCATAGCTCTTCTGGCGATCCTGAGCTGTCTTCAACCTTTCTCTGATGATCCTTATCTTTTCCTCAGTCGTATCAACCAACTCTGGTGTTAACAGTTTCCTTTCACCCACTTCGTTCCAGCATAACGATGTCCTGCACTGCCTCCCATACAGTGCCTCGAAAGGAGACATCCCAATACTCGACTGATAACTATTATTATAAGCAAATTCCATCAGAGCCAGGTGTGAATCCCAGTTTCCTTTAAACTGTAGTACACAAGCTCTCATCATATCCTCCAAAACTTGGATTGTCCTCTCAGACTGACCATCCGTCTGAGGATGAAAAGCTGTACTAAAATGCAAGGTAGTGCTAAAAGCCTTCTGCAAACTCCGCCAAAACCTGGAGGTAAATCTAGGATCCCTGTCCGAAACAATGGACTCTGGAGTCCCATGTAGCCGTATGATCTCATCAATGAACAATTTGGCATACCGACTCATCCGAAAATCTTCCCGCACTGGCAAGAAATGTGCAGACTTCGTGAGTCTATCAACAATTACCCATATCCCATCATGTCCCTTCTGTGTCCTTGGAAGTTTATACACAAAATCCATCGTAATGTGATCCCACTTCCATTCCGGAATAGGTAATGGTTGAAGTGCCCCATATGGTTTCTACCTCTCTGCTTTCACTTGCTGACATGTCAGACATCTACTCACAAACTCAGCAATTTCCCTTTTCATCCCAGTCCACCAATAGTATTTCCTTAGGGTATGATACATCTTGTGTCAGGACCCGTCCCGAATTTCCCCTCGAAACCCGGGAAGAACCCTGATCCCGTCTGACAACCTAAGAAAATGTTCCCAAAATACCCTTCAATCCATACAAATTATAATAACCATGATAAATACTTCCTCTTGTCAGACAAGGGACTTAAGCACTCAATAATTCCCGTAATTTACGACCAAACAAATACAACATAATATCAGAGCGTCTAAGTAGGATCAAGAATAAAATTTAGATATCCTACTCAAATATACAACACAGCGCAGTCAGAATCCTAATGCCTCAGCCTCGAGATCAATGTTCGCGTCAACTCTACTCAACTGCCTGAAGGGGGATTTAAACACAAAAGTTGTGAGTGGACAAAAATAATCATTTATAAATTCTTTTTCGAAGAATTACCTTTCTTCCCCTCCATTTATAAAATCATACATGCATAACATAAAACAATTTATCATATAAAAGCATCATATGTAAATCATCCAAAATTCACATTTATCTTTAAAACCATTTAATTGGACTCACATAAAATCTGTATAATAAAAATACCTCGTAATCCACAATTTGGTTTGAAAACTCTCTTCAAAGGAGTTTAAAATCATTTAATTCAATCTGGACACAAATTATCTCAAATTCAAATCATTTGGTTCAATCGGACACATAATATCTCAAAATCAAATCATTTGGTTCCATTTGGCAAATATCTCAAAATCAAGAATTCACTGTTCCCGACATATTCATAACACATCAGGGTATCCCTTGAGATGTGTTCAAATCTGTACAACTCTGTGTACCATATGTACTGTCTGTAATATCTGTACTATGCATAGACAGCTTCGCGACCCGGCGGAGACATACTCCTCAACACCTAAGGTCCGAACCCTCAACAACTGGTAGAGTCATACTCCTCAACACCAGTCATAGCAACAACAATAATCGGGACGGGAATCAGTGAATCAAATCCATACTTCGAAATCTTTGTTTCGCGGCCTTAGCCAAATTCTTTGCAAATATCATTTTATGGCCAAAATCGGTAAAATCACAATTATGGGTCTCAACCCAAATCACATATTCAAATAGTTACCACGTCAAAACGATATCAAAATCAAGTACAAAAACCAGGTCATTTCTCAAAACATACTTTCACTGAAATATTGTAAAATATGTGTCCAGTATCATTTCTAAAATCCAGAAATTCATTTCACTCATACTCAACAGTATTTAAATCAAAGATACATTTATGCATGCATTACAGTTTATAAATCAAAGTCCACTCACAAACCTGTTCAAGCACGCTCAATCCCGAACTGTACGCTCCCCTGAAGTTCCTGGAGCAGTATCGCCTGTCCAAATTAATAATCGGGATTACCAGCCAATCATAATAGTCTTAAATATAAACCCCATAAATCCCGGGAGTCTAACGATGCTGTTCTAGAAAACGCAGCAACCTTAAAACGTCCGAAACAACCCCTAAACGACATCCGATCGACTCGAAACCTGCGCCAACAGGTCCGAAACGTCAAAAACTATGTGTCACGCGCCACCGTGACCTCAGACTCAGCCCCACGCGCCGCCACGCGCCGACGGAAGGTCGGAACACGCGCTCACGCGCCGCCACGCGCCCTCACGCGCCGGTCACGCGCCTGCTACAGTACCCACGCGCCTGGACCGGTCCAACCCGATCCAACTCGGCCCGACCCGGTCCAACTCGACCTGACTGGTTCACTCGACCGGACCGGTTCAACTCAACCCGACCGGTTCAACTGACCCGACCGGTTCAACTCAACCTGACCGGTCACCGGCGACTCGCCGGAGAAGATGACCGGCTGCCGTCACCGTCGCCGGAGGTTGGCCGGAGAAGATGACCGGACCACCCCTCCGCCGCCGTCTGGTTTCGCCGGAATCCTCCATTTCCGGCCGAAACTCCAAGCTTTCCAACTTCTTCAAAACTCAACCATTTTTTACGAATTTTACGTCTAAATCTATCTACTCAAACCCAGGAATCCAAATATGAGCTTAAAACATCGAACACATACCTGTGCTAGCCGGAAAATCGATCGAAAGGTCCGAAACTTCCTATCCTCGGTTCGGCTTCCTCCGCGGTCCTCTCCTTCGATGGTTGGTACGGTTGTGATCGTGGGAAGGAGTAGAACACGATTAGTTGATCCAAACTGGAAGTTGAAGCCTTGAATCCGACGTTGACTTTATGGTTTTCTCTTGGTGTTTTCGTATGGTTTCGGGTGTGGTTTGTGTATGTTTGTCACAGAGAGAAATGAGTGAGATGAAGATGAAATGAAGATGAGGATGAAACAAATCAGACTTATCTGATTTGTTACCAAAATATCTCCCCTCCATGGAAAATTACCAAAATGCCCTTGCACATTTAGACCCATAACTCTCGTCTACGAACTCCGTTTTCCGCGTGCCGCCTGTCTACGAACTCGTGAGTTCGAGACCTACGCAACGGTATACAAAACACCACCAAAAAGGTTTCGAAACAAAACTTGATTTCCATGCCCTTTAACAAGCAAGGGCAAAATCGTCATTTTACATAATTATTCAATTAAATCCAATAATTGAAATTCCGGGTTGTTACAATCTACCCCCCTTAAGAAATTTCGTCCCCGAAATTCAACTCTACCCTTGGAACAAATAAGGATACTGCGTCCGCATTAGTTCCTCAGTTTCCCACGTGGCTTCCTCCACGTTATGATTCCTCCACAACACTTTAACTAGAGGAATACTCTTTCTACGCAGTACCTTCTCTTTCCAATCCAAAATTTGCACCGGTTGCTCCTCAAAGGTCAAATCATCCTTCAGCTCAAGTGGCTGCTCTCCCAATACATAAGATTCATCAAACAGATATTTCCGGAGCAAAGATACATGGAAAACATTATGAACTCTGGATAATTCCGATGGTAAAGCAAGACGATATGCCACTGGTCCTATCCTCTCCAAAATCTCATATGGACCAATGTAGCGAGGACTCAGTTTTCCTCGTCTACCAAAACGTACAACTCCCTTCCAAGGAGATAGTTTCAAGAACACCCAGTCACCAACATCAAACTCAAGGTCTCTAGTTCTGCGGTCTGCATAGCTCTTCTGGCGATCCTGAGCTGTCTTCAACCTTTCTCTGATGATCCTTATCTTTTCCTCAGTCGTATCAACCAACTCTGGTGTTAACAGTTTCCTTTCACCCACTTCGTTCCAGCATAATGGTGTCCTGCACTGCCTCCCATACAGTGCCTCGAAAGGAGACATCCCAATACTCGACTGATAACTATTATTATAAGCAAATTCCATCAGAGCCAGATGTGAATCCCAGTTTCCTTTAAACTGTAGTACACAAGCTCTCATCATATCCTCCAAAATCTGGATTGTCCTCTCAGACTGACCATCCGTCTGAGGATGAAAAGCTGTACTAAAATGCAATGTAGTGCCAAAAGCCTTCTGCAAACTCCGCCAAAACCTGGAGGTAAATCTAGGATCCCTGTCCGAAACAATGGACTCTGGAGTCCCATGTAGCCGTATGATCTCATCAATGAACAATTTGGCATACTGACTCATCCGAAAATCTTCCCGCACTGGCAAGAAATGTGCAGACTTCGTGAGTCTATCAACAATTACCCATATCCCATCATGTCCTTTCTGTGTTCTTGGAAGTTTATACACAAAATCCATCGTAATGTGATCCCACTTCCATTCCGGAATAGGTAATGGTTGAAGTGCCCCATATGGTTTCTGCCTCTCTGCTTTCACTTGCTGGCACGTCAGGCATCTACTCACAAACTCAGCAATCTCCCTTTTCATCCCAGTCCACCAATAATATTTCCTTAGGGTATGATACATCTTGGTACCTCCTGGATGCATAGCGTAAGCCGAACTATGAGCCTCATCAAGAATTTCCCTCTTTAGTTCCAGCTCATTCGGTACGCACAACCGACCATCCCTAACCAAGGCTCCATCATCCCTAAGCGCATAGTCCTGCCTGTTTCCAGCCTCTAACTCCATCCTGATAATGCACAATGTAGGGTCCTGGAGTTGAGCCTCAATAATCCGATCAATCAGAACATGCCTCACATGGAAACTAGCCAATAAAGCCCCCTGGCTATCCATGTCCAGTACTATCCCTGCTCTACGGAACTCTACCAGTAATGGTAAGTAGACTGTATGCAAATGGGCTAAAGAACCCATGGATTTCCTGCTTAAAGCATCCGCCACAACATTGGCTTTCCCTGGATGGTACTCTATAGTACAATCATAATCCTTTATTAACTCAAGCCATCTTCTCTGCCTCAGATTCAGGTCTTTTTGGGTGAACAAGTACTTCAAACTCTTATGGTCGGTGAAGATCCGACACGTCTCCCCGTACAAATAATGTCTCCATATTTTCAATGCATGCACCACTGCAGCTAATTCCAAATCATGTGTGGGGTAATTCAACTCATGGGGTTTAAGTTGTCTAGAAGCATAAGCTATCACCTTTCCATGCTGCATCAACACGCAGCCTATACCCCGCAATGATGCATCACTATACACCTCGAATCCACCAGTATCATCAGGAATGGTCAATACTGGAGCAGAAGTCAACCTCCTCTTCAGCTCCTGAAATCCCTGTTCACAATCAGCTCCCCAGTCAAACTTGACTCCTTTCCTCGTCAACCGAGTCAACGGCCCTGCTATCGTAGAAAATCCTTCTACGAACCGTCGATAATATCCTGCCAAACCCAGAAAACTCCTCACCTCTGTCACTGTCCTCGGTTGCTCCCAGTTTGCCACTGCCTCAATCTTTTGGGGATCTACGCTGATACCCTCAGCCGAAATCACATGACCTAAGAATCCAACTTCGGTCAACCAAAACTGGCATTTACCGAATTTGGCAAACAAATGCTTTTTCCTAAGCATATTCAGCACCAACCTTAAGTGCTTCTCATGTGCCTTAGCACTCCTCGAATACACCAAGATGTCATCAATGAACACAATCACAAACCGATCCAAATACTTTTGGAACACCCTGTTCATCAAATCCAGAAATGCTGCTGGGGCATTAGTCAACCCGAAAGGCATCACCAGGAACTCATAATGACCATAACGAGTCCTGAAAGCTGTTTTCTCAACATCCCCTTCTCTGATCCTCAACTGGTGGTATCCGGATCGAAGGTCAATTTTCGAAAAATATCTTGCCCCCTTAAGTTGATCAAACAAATCATCTATCCTTGGCAAAGGATACTTATTCCGCACCGTAGCCATGTTTAGCTTCCGGTAGTCGATACACAACCTCAACCCACCATCCTTTTTCCTCACAAATAACACTGGTGCACCCCAAGGTGAAACACTTGGACGAATAAATCCCATATTCACCAAGTCCTGCAACTGAGTCTTTAACTCTCGCAATTCTGCCGGTGCCATCCTATACGGTGCCTGTGAGATAGGTTGAGTACCTGGCAAAAGCTGGATGGTGAACTCAATCTCCCGGTGAGGTGGCAATCCCTGAAGATTATCTGGAAACACATCAGAGAATTCACTCACCACGGGAATATCCTCCACTCTCATCGGAGTTTCCCGAGAATCAAACACATGAGCCAAGTAACCCTCACAACCTTTCCTCAGCAATTTCTCAGCAGTCAAAGCTGATATCACTCCACAGGGTAGTACCCTACGATCTCCCCTGAATGTAAATTCCGATAAACCTGGACTCCGGAAATCCACTCTCTTGTCATAACAATCAATAGAGGCATGGTGCATAGTCAACCAATCCATCCCCAGAATCACATCAAAATCAAAAATATCTAAGGGGATTAAATCTGCCTCTAATGCATGACCTTCCACTACCACTGGACAACTTACGAATCACGAGATTCGCCACTAACATAATCCCAGTAGGAGTACTAATACCCATGTCCCCCTGAGGACATCTCATAACCAAGAACACTCGCTCTAAACGAGTAATCCACTCTCTTACATCATCTGGGCTAGAGTCGCCCATAAATACTGTAGCCCCTAATCTCTGGGCTCTCTCAATGTCTGAATCTTCAGTAGCAGTCCTACTCTGAAGTACAGAAGTCAACGCATGACCCAATTGTTCCAGTGTCTGCCTCATATCAGGCTCCACTGCAGGTTCAGGTGTGTCCCCAATATTTTCCGACTGTTGACGGAACTCGCGTCTCGGAGGCATTACGCTGTTAGGAACTATAACTCATCAATACCAAGATAATTGTACACGTAGTGTACAGTCTACAGGAATTTAACCTAGTGCTCTGATACCAATTGTCAGGACCCGTCCCGAATTTCCCCTCGAAACCCGGGAAGAACCCTGATCCCGTCTGACAACCTAAGAAAATGTTCCCAAAATACCCTTCAATCCATACAAATTATAATAACCATGATAAATACTTCCTCTTGTCAGACAAGGGACTTAAGCACTCAATAATTCCCGTAATTTACGACCAAACAAATACAACATAATATCAGAGCGTCTAAGTAGGATCAAGAATAAAATTTAGATATCCTACTCAAATATACAACACAGCGCAGTCAGAATCCTAATGCCTCAGCCTCGAGATCAATGTTCGCGTCAACTCTACTCAACTGCCTGAAGGGGGATTTAAACACAAAAGTTGTGAGTGGACAAAAATAATCATTTATAAATTCTTTTTCGAAGAATTACCTTTCTTCCCCTCCATTTATAAAATCATACATGCATAACATAAAACAATTTATCATATAAAAGCATCATATGTAAATCATCCAAAATTCACATTTATCTTTAAAACCATTTAATTGGACTCACATAAAATCTGTATAATAAAAATACCTCGTAATCCACAATTTGGTTTGAAAACTCTCTTCAAAGGAGTTTAAAATCATTTAATTCAATCTGGACACAAATTATCTCAAATTCAAATCATTTGGTTCAATCGGACACATAATATCTCAAAATCAAATCATTTGGTTCCATTTGGCAAATATCTCAAAATCAAGAATTCACTGTTCCCGACATATTCATAACACATCAGGGTATCCCTTGAGATGTGTTCAAATCTGTACAACTCTGTGTACCATATGTACTGTCTGTAATATCTGTACTATGCATAGACAGCTTCGCGACCCGGCGGAGACATACTCCTCAACACCTAAGGTCCGAACCCTCAACAACTGGTAGAGTCATACTCCTCAACACCAGTCATAGCAACAACAATAATCGGGACGGGAATCAGTGAATCAAATCCATACTTCGAAATCTTTGTTTCGCGGCCTTAGCCAAATTCTTTGCAAATATCATTTTATGGCCAAAATCGGTAAAATCACAATTATGGGTCTCAACCCAAATCACATATTCAAATAGTTACCACGTCAAAACGATATCAAAATCAAGTACAAAAACCAGGTCATTTCTCAAAACATACTTTCACTGAAATATTGTAAAATATGTGTCCAGTATCATTTCTAAAATCCAGAAATTCATTTCACTCATACTCAACAGTATTTAAATCAAAGATACATTTATGCATGCATTACAGTTTATAAATCAAAGTCCACTCACAAACCTGTTCAAGCACGCTCAATCCCGAACTGTACGCTCCCCTGAAGTTCCTGGAGCAGTATCGCCTGTCCAAATTAATAATCGGGATTACCAGCCAATCATAATAGTCTTAAATATAAACCCCATAAATCTCGGGAGTCTAACGATGCTGTCCTAGAAAACGCAGCAACCTTAAAACGTCCGAAACAACCCCTAAACGACATCCGATCGACTCGAAACCTGCGCCAACAGGTCCGAAACGTCAAAAACTATGTGTCACGCACCACCGTGACCTCAGACTCAGCCCCACGCGCCGCCACGCGCCGACGGAAGGTCGGAACACGCGCTCACGCGCCGCCACGCGCCCTCACGCGCCGGTCACGCGCCTGCTACAGTACCCACGCGCCTGGACCGGTCCAACCCGATCCAACTCGGCCCGACCCGGTCCAACTCGACCTGACCGGTTCACTCGACCGGACCGGTTCAACTCAACCCGACCGGTTCAACTGACCCGACCGGTTCAACTCAACCTGACCGGTCACCGGCGACTCGCCGGAGAAGATGACCGGCTGCCGTCACCGTCGCCGGAGGTTGGCCGGAGAAGATGACCGGACCACCCCTCCGCCGCCGTCTGGTTTCGCCGGAATCCTCCATTTCCGGCCGAAACTCCAAGCTTTCCAACTTCTTCAAAACTCAACCATTTTTTACGAATTTTACGTCTAAATCTATCTACTCAAACCCAGGAATCCAAATATGAGCTTAAAACATCGAACACATACCTGTGCTAGCCGGAAAATCGATCGAAAGGTCCGAAACTTCCTATCCTCGGTTCGGCTTCCTCCGCGGTCCTCTCCTTCGATGGTTGGTACGGTTGTGATCGTGGGAAGGAGTAGAACACGATTAGTTGATCCAAACTGGAAGTTGAAGCCTTGAATCCGACGTTGACTTTATGGTTTTCTCTTGGTGTTTTCGTATGGTTTCGGGTGTGGTTTGTGTATGTTTGTCACAGAGAGAAATGAGTGAGATGAAGATGAAATGAAGATGAGGATGAAACAAATCAGACTTATCTGATTTGTTACCAAAATATCTCCCCTCCATGGAAAATTACCAAAATGCCCTTGCACATTTAGACCCATAACTCTCGTCTACGAACTCCGTTTTCCGCGTGCCGCCTGTCTACGAACTCGTGAGTTCGAGACCTACGCAACGGTATACAAAACACCACCAAAAAGGTTTCGAAACAAAACTTGATTTCCATGCCCTTTAACAAGCAAGGGCAAAATCGTCATTTTACATAATTATTCAATTAAATCCAATAATTGAAATTCCGGGTTGTTACATCTTGGTACCTCCTGGATGCATGGCGTAAGCCGAACTATGAGCCTCATCAAGAATTTCCCTTTTTAGTTCCAGCTCATTCGGTACGCATAATCGGCCATCCCTAACCAAGGCTCCATCATCCCTAAGCGCATAGTTCTGCCTGTTTCCAGCCTCCAACTCCATCCTGATAATGCACAATGTAGGATCCTGGAGTTGAGCCTCAATAATCCGATCAATCAGAACAGGCCTCACATGGAAACTAGCCAACAAAGCCCCCTGGCTATCCATGTCCAGTACTATCCCTGCTCTAGGGAACTCTACCAGTAACGGTAGGTAGACTGTATGCAAATGGGCCAAAGAACCCATGGATTTCCTGCTCAATGCATCCGCCACAACATTGGCTTTCCCTGGATAGTACTCTATAGTACAATCATAATCCTTTATTAGCTCAAGCCATCTTCTCTGCCTCAGATTCAGGTCCTTTTGGGTGAACAAGTACTTTAAACTCTTATGGTCGGTGAAGATCCGACACGTCTCCCCGTACAAATAATGTCGCCAGATTTTCAATGCATGCACCACTGCAGCTAACTCCAAATCATGTGTGGGGTAATTCAACTCATGGGGTTTAAGTTGTCTAGAAGCATACGCTATCACCTTTCCATGCTGCATCAACACACAGCCTATACCCCGCAATGAGGCATCACTATACACCTCGAATCCCCCAGTATCATCAGGAAGGGTCAATACTGGAGCAGAAGTCAACCTCCTCTTCAGTTCCTGAAATCCCTGTTCACAATCAGCTCCCCAATCAAACTTGACTCCTTTCCTAGTCAACCGAGTCAACGGCCCTGCTATCGTAGAAAATCCTTCTACAAACCGTCGATAATATCCTGCCAAACCCAGAAAATTCCTCACCTCTGTCACTGTCCTCAGTTGCTCCCAGTTTGCCACTGCCTCAACCTTTTGGGGATCTACGCTGATACCCTCAGTCGAAATCACATGACCTAAGAATCCAACTTCGGTCAACCAAAACTGGCATTTACTGAACTTGGCAAACAAATGCTTTTTCTTAAGCATATTCAGCACCAACCTTAAGTGTTTCTCATGTGCCTTGGCACTCCTCGAATACACCAAGATGTCATCGATGAACACAATCACAAACCGATCCAAATACTTTTGGAACACCCTGTTCATCAAATCCATAAATGCTGTTGGGGCATTAGTCAACCCGAAAGGCATCACCAGGAACTCATAATGACCATAACGAGTCCTGAAAGCTGTTTTCTCAACATCCCCTTCTCTGATCCTCAACTGATGGTACCCGGATCGAAGGTCAATTTTCGAAAAATATCTCGCCCCCTTAAGTTGATCAAAGAAATCATCTATCCTTGGCAAAGGATACTTATTCCGCACCGTAGCCCTGTTTAGCTTCCGGTAGTCGATACACAATCTCATACCACCATCCTTTTTCCTCACAAATAACACTGGTGCACCCCAAGGTGAAACACTTGGGCGAATAAATCCCATATTCACCAAATCCTGCAACTGAGTCTTCAACTCTCGCAATTCTGCCGGTGCCATCCCGGAAGATCATCTGGAAACACATCAGAGAACTCACTCACCACTGGAATATCCTCCACTCTCATCGGAGTATCCCGAGAATCAAACACATGAGCCAAATAACCCTCACAACCTTTCCTCATCCATTTCTCAGCGGTTAAAGCTGATATCACTCCACAAGGTAGTACCTTACGATCTCCCCTGAATGTAAGTTCCGATAAACCTGGACTCCGGAAATCCACTCTCTTGTCATAACAATCAATAGAGGCATGGTGCATAGTCAACCAATCCATCCCCAGAATCACATCAAAATCAAAAATATCTAAGGGGATTAAATCTGCCTCTAATGCATGACCTTCCACTAACACTGGACAACTACGAATCATGAGATTCGCCACTAACATATTCCCAGTAGGAGTACTAATACCCATGTCCCCCTGAGGACATCTCAAACTGAGAACACTCGCTCTAAACGAGTAATCCACTCTATTGCATCATCTGGGCTAGAGTCGCCCATAAATATTGTAGCCCCTAATCTCTGGGCTCTCTCAATGTCTGAACCTTCAGTAGCAGTCCTACTCTGAAGTACAGAAGTCAACGTATGACCCAATTGTTCCAGTGTTTGCCTCATATCAGGCTCCACTGCAGGTTCAGATGTGTCCCCAATATTTTCCGACTGTTGACGGAACTCGCGTCTCGGAGGCATTACGCTGAAAAGAACTATAACTCATCAATACCAAAATAATTGTACACGTAGTATACAATCTACAGGAATTTAACCTAGTGCTCTGATACCAATTGTCAGGACCCGTCCCGAATTTCCCCTCGAAACCCGGGAAGAACCCTGATCCCGTCTGACAACCTAAGAAAAGGTTCCCAAAATACCTTTCAATCCTTACAAAATATAATAACAATAATAAATACTTCCTCTTGTCAGACAAGGGACTTAAGCACTCAATAATTCCCGTAATTAATTACCAATCAAATACAATATAATATCAGAGCGTCTAAGTAGGATCAAGAGTAAAATTTAGATATCCTACTCAATTATAATTACACAGCGCAGTCGAAGTACTAATGCCTCTGCCTCGAGATTAGTGTTCGCGTCAACTCTACTCAACTGCATGAAGGGGGTTTAAACACAAAAGTTGTGAGTGGACAAAAATAATCATTTATAAATTCCTTTTCGAGAAAATACGTTTCTTCCCCTCCATTTATAAAATCATGCATGCATAACATAAAACAATTTATCATACTAAAACATCATATGTAAATCACCAAAAATTCTCATTTCTCTTTAAAACCACTTAGTTGAACTCACATAAAATCTGTATAATAAAAATACCTCGTGATCCACAATTTGGTTTGAAAACTCTCTTCAAAGGAGTTTAAAATCATTTAATTTAATCTGGACACAAAATATCTCAAATTCAAATCATTTCGTTCAATCCGACACATAATATCTCAAATTCACTGTTCCCGACATATCCACAACACACCAGGGTATCCCTTGAGATGTGTTAAAATCTGTACAACTCTGTGTACCATCTGTACTATCTGTACAATATGTACTATGCATAGACAGCTTCGCGACCCGGCGGAGCAAGGCCCCTCAACACCTAAGGTCCGAACCCTCAACAACCGGTAGAGCAAGGCCCCTCAACACCAGTCAGAGCAACAATAACCATCGGGACGGGAACCAGTGAATCAAATCCATACTTCGAAATCTTTGTTTCGCGGCCTAAGCCAAATTCTTTAAAATATCATTTTATGGCCAAAATCGGTAAAATCACAATTATGAGTCTAAACCCAAATCACATACTCAAATAGTTACCACGTCAAAACGATATCAAAATCGAGTACAAAAACCAGGCCATTTCTCAAAACATACTTTCACTGAAATATTGTAAAACATGTGTCCAGCATCATTTCTAAAATCCAGAAATTCATTGCACCCATACATGACAGTATTTAAATCAAAGATACATTTATGCATGCATTACAGTTTATAAATCAAAGTCCACTCACAAACCTGTTCAAGCAAGCTCAATCCCGAACTGTACGCTCCCCTGAAGTTCCTGGAGCAGTATCGCCTATCCAAATTAATAATCGGGATTACCAGCTAATAATAAGAACCTTAAATATAAACCCCCTAAACCCCGGGAGTCTAACTATGCTGGCCTAGAAAACGCAGCAACTTTAAAACGTCCGAAACAACCCCTAAACGACGTCCGATCGACTCAAAACCTGCGCCAACAGGTCCGAAACGTCAAAAACTACTTGTCACGAGCCACCGTGACCTCAGACTCTGCCCCACGCGCCTACTACAGTACCCACGCGCCTGGACCGGTCCAACCCGGTCCAACTCGGCCTGACCCGGTCCAACTCGACCCGACCGGTCACCCGACCCGACCGGTTTACTCGACCCGACCGGTCACCGGCGACTCGCCGGAGAAGACGACCGGCTGCCGGCGCCGCCGTCTGGTTTCCGCCGGAATCCTCCATTTCCGGCCGAAACTTCAAGCTTTCCTAACTTCCTCAAAACTCAACCATTTTTTACAAATTTTATGTCTAAATCTATCTACTCGAACCCAAGAATCCAAATATGACCTCAAAACCACAAACACGTACCTGTGCTAGCCGGAAAATCGATCGAAAGGTCCGAAACTTCCTATCCTCGGTTCGGCTTCCTCCGTGGTCCTCTCCTTCGATGGTTGGTACGGTTGTGATCGTGGGAAGGAGTAGAATATGATTAGTTGATCAAAACTGGAAGTTGGAGCCTTGAAATCAAAGTTGACTTTGTGGGTTTTTGGATGATTTTCGCACAGGTTGGTGGTTTTGTGTATGTTTCTCACAGAGAGGATGAGATGACTGATAATGAAATGAAGATAAAGATGAAAATGAAATGAAGATGAGACAATGATTGGCCTAAAATATCTTCTCCCAAATCAAAATTACCAAAATGCCCTTGCACATTTAGACCCATAACTTTCGTCCACGAACTCCGTTTTCCGCGTGCCGTCTGTCTACGAACTCGTGAGTTCGAGACCTACGCAACGGTATCCAAAACACCACCAAAAGTGTCTCGAAACAAAATTTGACTTCCATGCCCTTTACCGACCAAGGGTAAAATCGTCATTTTACATAAATAATTTACTTAAATCCAATAATTGAAATTCCGGGTTGTTACACTCGTTGTCCGATTCGATGAGCATTTTGAGTAATAAACCTTTATATCATTTCAAGATGTTTTAAACATCCCTTACAATAAAAAAATTAATGATTCTGAATAAGATTCCAAAAATAAGATCTTTTTACCACCAAGCAAACAAGTAGCATTCAGAAATTTGAAATATTGGGATCTAGATTATTGGGATCGAAAAATATGTTGCGGATTGGCTTGCTGGGTTTGGTGCGGATGTGGCTTGGGGAGCCCATTGTTTTGACAGACCTCCTGGTGCTGTTTCTGGGTTGCTTGCTGAGGATTGCGCTGGCTTTAGTTTGGTCCAAAAAAAACATGTTTGGTATGCACATTAAAAAAATTACAGTGAGATAAGAATGAAATTAAAGTATGATTTTTTATGTTTTCGTATAAATTTGACAAAACGTCAAAACGGAGTGAGGATTAATTTACAATTTTCGTGAAAAATACGATTTAACATTAATATTATAAATCATTTGTTATATGCATTGCAATTAGTATGAGCAAGAAATCACTTATGTAATTAAAATGTCACCATTGATAAGGACCCTACTGGTTAGATGAAAGATTCATGATTATTGTTTTCTCCGCAACACCAGATGGTTTGCGTGGCAAATTAAACATCATCAAATGACAATTATGTATGTTAACAAATAACAAACAAAATGATTAGGTTTAAAATGGACCATGAAATTCTATAGGTCCTTTTCCTTTTTTTACAAAAAAGGAGAGTGGTTAGCGGCGAATCACGAAAATTCACCTTTTTTAAAATCAGGAAGACTCACACACGCGTTTCAGCGCAGTTCTAGTCACAATCAGAAATTACACCAGCAAAGATCGAGCTAATTACAACAATCTATATGCTATTATAATATTAATTTAATGATTTGTTTTAATGTTACATCGGAGATTTTGAATTTAATTTTTTCTTCTTCAAAAGATATCGATATCTGAACCATAATCTGATGCGGGTGATAATTGATATTTAACTAAAATATTAATATAAATCTTATTTCTTTGTCATCTTTGTGATAAAGTCTCCAACTAAAATGTGAATGTAATCCAAAACCCTCACCTAATCGCCTTTAAACCAAAGATAAAGTTTTCACATTTTCATACTTTAAAGCCAATCCAATTAACCCAAACACACGTAATATCGTATACACCTAATTATGCCCAAGAAATGTAACTAGTTAGCTCAATAATTCCACACCTAATATTAGCATATTAACAAGAAAAAACCAAACTCTTTGTTACACTTTAATCTTCAAATTGTTATTTGATTTTTTTAAAGAAATTGAAGCTGATAATTTACATTGTTAGGATGTGTTTGTATCTAATTTGGTCAACCTGGTCAAGGCTGGTTAACTTGGTCAAGGCCGACCACAGCTCTTCAGAACCATACTTAGCCTCAGCTCAACAAGACGCACAACCTTAGGCAAAAGACAAACAACCCACTAGGCCTACCGGATCTAGTCGACCTACCCCTCGGCCGACCATGTCAAAACACAGGGACACGCGTCAGCTCCAGGGATTGGGACATTTATCCCACATCGAAGTACTCCATCAACAACATTCAATGCCACTATAAATACAATGACACCTCCCCTCAAAAAAAGTAATGATTTCCTTGCCCGTACACTGCCTAAATCCCTCCACACATAACTAACTTAAGCATCGGAGACTACTAGCCCGGTACCCCACCGGTGTTCCTTTACTTCTGCTCACTCTTTATATAGGTCTCTCTACTTTCAAGAAGAGTGAGTGAAGCGAACTTGAAAGGACAATTATAAATTAGTCTATTTTAGACATCAATAAGATGAAAAGTTGCCGTCGTTATTTATACTTTACACTTACTTCCTTGTAGAATTTATGCAGATCTCCCGTCTAATAGAAATCGAATTGTCAATATGTTATATGTAGATAATGTATCGATATTATTATTGTCAATAAAACGGATTTATTGGAAGAATAGACTTCAGAAGAGACTTCAGAATTGATGTTAAAATCTGAGATTATAAAATTGATAAATTAGGTTGAAGTAGATAGGTTTGGTTGTCACATCTTTAATACCATCAAAATCCTAATTTTAATTTATTTGCAAAACTCAGCCACTTGGGTGTGCCCCGATTAGAACTCAGCCACCTGGTTCGTTAACCTACGCCCTCATCCACCGGAATACGGACAAAGCTTTTGAAATCACAGACCAGGCCCACCTCGAAGCCCATGTTTAGGGGAAACACTTTGTCGTTTCCCGTTGACCATACGACCCCACGCGCTTCCCATCGCGCGTGAAGATAAACTTTCATTTCCTCTTTTTGGCACTTTAGGAGCTCTCGCCACTGTCAGCCTTGTGGCCTCCCTGGTACCATCAAGAACTTAGAGAGAGAAAGCGACGCTTTCGTCAAGCTCCAGAGCTTTTGTAAATACATCAATGGCGGAGGTGGTGGAGTATCCATAATCAAGCAAGGTATGCTTCGTTTCTTGCTGCATATATTTTATTTTCAGCTTCTATCCCACAGTCGGTCAATTTCGTATGAAAATTGAAAATTGAAATCAAACCGGCCATAGAAGTTGAGTAATAAATGTAATTATAGCACTATTTGGGCCCAGTTGCTGCTGCTGCTTTTTGCAAAAGTCAGCTGCTACTGCTTTGTGCAAAAGTATGAAACTTTGGTGACTATGGAAGAAAATTTGCTTGATTTTAGCTTTGCTAGCCTGAAAAATGAATTGGGTTTTTGGGTTTGAGATATCTGGTGGAGATATATGATCTCTCACATGTCAGAGGGAAAAGATCTTAGATGGTTCTCAGGGCACACTCATTTGAAGATGTCATGGGTTCAGCATCAAATCCAAGTTAAAGATGGTTATTTAAGCTACCCTCCTCCCTTTTCCCTTCCCTATTCACCTCCCTATGGTGGTACTTTTCACAGAGAATCGAATCCCTCATCCTCATCATCGACATCGTCTGGGACAAGAATAAGTCCTGCTGTTCTTTTTATTATAGTGATTCTGGCTGTGCTGTTTTTCATCTCTGGTTTACTTCACCTGCTGGTTAGATTTCTCACAAAACACCCATCTTCCTCAGCCTCCTCTCAGTCTAATAGGTACCCAGAAATTTCTACTGCTGATGCTCTTCAGAGACAGCTGCAGCAACTCTTCCACCTTCACGATTCGGGTCTAGATCAAGCTTTCATTGATGCTCTTCCTGTTTTTCAGTATAGGGACATAGTGGGTTTGAAAGAGCCGTTTGATTGCTCTGTTTGTCTTTGTGAATTTTCTGAGAAGGATAAGCTCAGATTGCTTCCTACGTGTAGCCATGCTTTCCATATCAACTGTATAGATACTTGGCTACTATCAAACTCAACATGCCCTCTTTGTAGGGGTACCCTCTTCAATCCCGATTACTCGGTTGAAAACCCAATTTTCGATTATGATGGCTATAGAGAAGAAGAAGGCCGTCCTGGTAATGGAGAAAATGGATTTGCTTCTAGGCAAAAAACCGTGGACATTGAGGAAATTGTTGTTGAAAATGGGATCTTGCCTGTGCGGCTTGGAAAATTTAGAAAGGTAGACGGTGAGGTAGGAGAGGAGACTACAGGAGGAGAGACTAGTAGCAGTAATTTGGATGCAAGAAGATGTTTTTCAATGGGTTCGTATCAGTATGTGCTTGCTGATTCAGAACTTCAAGTTACCTTTTCAAAGGAGCAACAGGACTGCAATATAACAAGAGGGATAGAACACAATGGTAATCTTTCAATTGATAGTGATATGGAGGGAAAGAAGATCAGCAGTGTGGCTAAGGGTGAAAGCTATTCGGTTTCCAAGATCTGGCTCTGGTCAAAGAAGGGCAAGTTTTCTAGTTCTATAGATACACAGATGGGTATGCCTTCCTCACTTAATAGAGACTTGCCATGGATGGGAAGAACGCAAGCAGAATGAATGAAAGGTACATTCTTTATTGTTTGTTTCCGTGGTTACTTAATTTACTCCAATGATCAAAGCTAAGGGTGAAAGCTATTCGGTTTCCACGATCTGGCTCTGGTCAAGGAAGGGCAAGTTTTCAAGTTCTATAGATACACAGATGGGTATGCCTTCCTCTCTTGATAGAGACTTGCCATGGATGGGAAGAACGCAAGCAGAATGAATGAAAGGTACATTCTTTATTGTTTGTTTCCGTGGTTACTTAATTTACTCCAAAGATCAAAGCTTGTTACAACACCTAGTCTAGTCTTTACTTTCCAAATTTTTTTGTAATCCGATTTCAGTCAGTACTTGTGATGATTGATTGTGTACCATATCTTGTCCTTTGAAACTGGGATATTATGTCTTGTGAGGAAGGCGTTTTCTAATATTAAGGAATGAAAATATTGGCTTTCTCTTGTTGAAGTACCCGAGCTGAGATGCGGGTTGTACCATTCTTCTTGTTAGGTAAAAATTATTTACACATCTTTTGTGAAAGTTATCGTGTCCGGAGGAATCCAAAGCTATCCATGGAAATGGTTCGAACTTGTCTGTAGCTAGAGCGCGATATTTAACATTTTGTTGGGGTGGGTCATATATTTTCTTATCAACTGGGTAGGGGGTATTTGAACTTGGAATCTCTTTCAACATCGTTACAGTTCAATATATACTAGTTTGAAGCAAGGATTCTCTTCCTGCAGGTTTTGACCTTTGTCTTAAAAAGGTCGGGATTGACATTTTTGTGTTTGTTTGATTTGCATTTGCATTTTACATGTTCATGATTCATGATCGATGACAAGGGGTCAAGCACTCAAGTCAAGTGCATTTGCATTTTCTTGGCTTTTGATGATTGCATTGGATTGGTGTTGAGAATAATAATGTGATTACTGGTGATCTAATATTTGGGGTGGGCAGTTGGATTGGTGGTGGGGATCCATGAAAGCTGTGTCACACAGAATCTTTTCCTTCTTGTAAAATGAGACCTTTTATTCAAAAAATTGGCTGGAGTGGGGTCACTCTTTTGCCATTCCCATGTGGTCCAGTTGAAATCAATTCCCTCATGATTTTCAAAATTCTGCCACATAAACCAAAAGTTGAAATTTCTACATTGTATAGTGAGCATATGCACTTGTTAAATTCACATTATGTATATGTATATACATATATATGTTGTATCTTTTAAGAGTTGAATTTCGATCTTTTAATAGATGTAGCCAGTGCATTATAGAAATTTTCGTGTCTTATAGAACCCGTGATTTTGTTTTGGCTCCTAACTACATACAAAGTACTTAGAAAATGCTAAATTATTGTTGCCAAATTAAAAAATTAAGAATTTGTAGCAGTAAAAACAGATTTGAATGGTGTGTAGTTTATGTATTTATGTTGGGATTGCATTCGAATATGTATAATATTCATGATTCATGGTGTATGATAATAAGAAAATGCAGCACTCTGTCCTAATTTAAACACACAGAAAAATAAATAAATCTCTTAATTAATTAATTAATTGGGGTACTCCACATACTCTCGTGGTGATAATTTGTAATTTAGGATCATGTTTATCTTTGCAATTAAAATGTAGTTAGCCCCACAGAATAAGATAATCTTGTGATTTTGTTTTGTCCCTTGTGTATATACAGGCTATGGCCAAGGCTTTTATTTTTGTAAAAGCTCTGAGATGCATTTGTGACTTTGACCCTTGTATTACTAGCTTCCTAATTTTTTTTTTTTTTTAAAATGTAGGAGAAATGAAATAAATCCAAAAGTATAAAAAATAAATAAAAAGGATTGCAGGAGGAGTAACGATCCACTCCCTCCACATTTCTCTCCACCTCCTCTCCACCACTGTTCTTTTTTATTTCACTTTTATTTCTTATTTCTTTTCTTTTTTATATAATTTTGATTTCTTAACGATCTCTTCTGATTACTATATTACCTTTTTGACTTACAATTATATTTGTCTAATTTAGAATTATGGGAATATTTTTGTCACAAAAATTTGGTGAAGTCTTTTGATCCTCCTGACTTTATAATAAGGCGTATTACTTAAAATGCACCAAGAATAAGTCAGCGAGTCTCAAAATACACTAAGAACTGAGATTTGCCTCACTTTGCACCTAGAACAGGTATTCCGTTATCTCTGTTGCATCATTCGTCAGTCTATGTTACTAACGTCGTTAAAAATATTGATATGGTAGTAATATTACAAAATTTGTAAGGTAATTAAGACATTTGTTATATTTTATTAAATTTTATATTAAAATTCTTTTTAAAAAACAAAACTAATAAAGTTACCTAATCTTTCCCAACCCACCCACCTGATCCTCGTCTCCCTCTCTGGACCTCCGTTCACCCACCCAATATTAAAATTCTTTTTAAAAAAACATATAATGATGGAATGGGAGATGAGAAAAGTGGTGATGATGAAGTTGCATAATTAAGAGAACATAATATAGGACATTGATGAAGAAAAGGGGAAAGAAAGGGAAGCAATAGTGGGATATCAAGTAGGGTGAAGCTGAGTGAAGAAATGGTGTAAAGAAGTAGGGCCTTAAAATGATTCAAGTTCCATTGGGATTTTGCCTGTCCGAGGAGCCATCAAAGGAGCAACTTGCCCATAATTTGCTTCTGGGTGCCTTCCTTGTCAACACCACTCAAAAAGCAGAGAGGATAAATATATGCATAATTCACACTTAACTCTTCGCTTGTTACATGGAGCAATTTCTTTTAATAATACAACTTTTACTGTTGAGTATCTAAATCGTCATTTCAAGATCTACTTAAAAAATCAACAAGATTGGAGATCCCCATGGCGAATCGTCCATTTAGTTGATACAATGAATGACTACATAATCTCTAATTTCGTTGATTTTTTTATATAAATTATCTTAAAATGATAATTTAGGAACGGTCTCAATGTATAAAAATGTGTAAGAGAAGGTACCATATTAAATGCGTCTTAAGTATGAAATTTTATAAAGACAATTTCATAACAAAAACAATTTCATAATTTTCATAGAGAGCATCTTTCATTTATTAATTATAAAGAACACACTAAAAAATAAAAAATCCACATGTACACCTCCTAGTCGAGAGTTAACCGACCGTCACGGTCCATTAAAAAGTACATAGTCCCGCCCGCGCCAGCGTACATTAGCACTCACGGCGCACCCAACCGCCATGCATTCTTATTTCCTCTGTGTTCTTTCAACTTTTCAAGCACACACAGTCTCTCCATCTCTGCCTATCTCATCACCATGTGAGTCTCACGTGAAGGAGGGCGCGTCCTTCCCCCAATCCATGGATGACTTGGCGGAGGCCGGAATAGAAGCGTACCTACACGAGAAATCCTTGTACAAGTAATCATCGTCCAAATTACCGCTCTTCGCCGGTCCTTCATCGAAGTTGAGGGAGTAACTCATGGCGTTGTAATTAAATTTCGGTGACCGCTTGCCGCCGCCGCCGTTCCTGTTGAATCGGCGGACGAAAGTCTTCCATTTGGGACCCACCACAAGTTTACGGAACCTCTTCCATCCCCGATTCCACCACGGCTCTTTGTAGTCGTGCCGGATCCGCTCCCACGACCCTTCAGGAGAAACCGCGTCGGACCCGAGGCAGGGGATACATGAACAGCACCTCCTCCTCCTGGCGAGCATCAAGTCGTCGGAGTCATCAGAGTCGGCAGAGCCCGTGTTTGATTGTGGAACGGCCTTGTAGACGATCTTCGACGCCATTTATATTAAAAAAAACAAAAAAAATTAAGGCTTTTAATTTAAACCTAAATTAGGCTGAGAAAGATTTAAGGATTGTAAGGATTTATAAAAATCCTTAAATCTTCCTCTTTCTGCAAGCCCTAGCTTGTGGATCGGTTGCTCTGCGATTTCTCTGAAATGAGCAACGGGAGCGGGTGGGTTTATGAGGGAGAGTCCCAGATAGGTGTGAATGTATCATAACGGAAATCTTTCTGGATGGGAAATGCCGATATTACCGGAATCCAGGTGTCGATGACGGGGCGGGGGATTTGTTCGACAACCAGCTCACATTTGGATTCCATCTTATTATTACGCTTAGCTTTTACAACAGAAACATAACGTCATTCAATGAAATTTTACGTTTTTACTTGCGTAAATTTGGTAATAAATAAAGTCGTGTCTTGAATGTACCGTCACGCGATGTTATGTGGTGTTACTAATTACAACATAATTTTATGTTACTGTCAGTAAATTTGCTCATTATTGATTAGTGCATTATGAGTATGAATAAAAAAAAGGGTGTAAGATCAAGTCTAGTAAATTCATTCAATTCACATGACATATTTCACAATCAAACGAGATTCTGCCTAAAACCTTGCACGAACGATATTTCACCCACTCGTACCTAAGACATTCTCACAATTGAAGGTCATCGTAAGGAATATTTTTCCAGTATAACAATCATATTGTGTTACGAATATACTTATTTCGTAGCCTAAAATTAATGTAGTATATACATAAGCAAAACAAAACAAGAATGTCACATATCTATTATGAGTGTGCCTCGTTGTGTTACGCCCTTAAATACTTAACGAAATTATTCTTGTGGTATCTTTGTTTTTACTAATTAGTCTATTTGTAAAATATTATGGGCCGAGACCATGATTCTTTGATGTGGTTGTTTGATATTGTAATCAAGAATATCAACCTCTCAACCTTGTCATTCATTAAATCATAATACGTGAGCTGAATATGTCATTTAACTACAATATAATATCATTTAATAATCTCTTCAGCTCAGAGCTTTTTAATATCATTAAATCATAATACGTGAGCTGAATATGTCATTTAACTACAATATAATATCATTTAATAATCTCTTCAGCTCAGAGCTTTTTTATTAAAACTATCGTTAAATTTCCATTTTTTTTTTCCATTTATTTGTCAAAGGAAATAGGTTGACTGACTCACATTGACTATAAATTTTTTCTGTTCTTGCTTGAACCACAAGCATGACTATTTCTTTATTTTTGCTTGATCATGAAGCACATTGTTTGACTTGCTTGCTCCACTCGGTTTTCCTTCCTCTTATTATAAACTCTTTTTTCCTTCCAAATAATATCAGTTAACAAAAAATATTGCAATTTTAATTCTCAATAAATATTTATATATATATATATATATATATAAATTCGCAGTCAATATTTATTGTTGGAAGAAGTCGAATCAAACTTGGCCTACTGAGGATTAAACAAGTAGTCAATATTTAAGCTTAAAATTTCTTAGTTTTCATTCGTCATTTACATAATAATTCATCAAATCGTCGAGACAGTCGCAAAAACACATTGATCAACACACATGCTGAATAACGGACTGGTTGATTCCATAATACGAAACAATATGATAATTAAATTGTTCATTTTATAGCTCATTCTTCAAAGATCATCCATGTAAAAATTCATCCAAATCGAACATCGTTTAGTTATTCGATTATTAGCAAGAACATTTATTGTGTTATCCAATGCACATTGTTCGTTTATGTATTTAGCTATTGTGTTATATAGCAAAGCGATAACCAAATTGAATGAATTTTTGTAGATATGATCTTTGAATAATGAATTGTGAAATGAACAGTTAGATTGTGATATTATTTTGTGAGATGAGCCTAATCAAATGGTTAGTTCCGTATTATGGAACCAACCAGCTGATTCTGTATAATGATAAGTCAGTCAATTATTACAATATATATATATATATATATATATATATATATATTTCAATTCTATGCCCAGGAAGTCACATGCATAGCAAAATGGTATACTATCAACATTTGTTTGAGTTAGAATTTGTGACAAGTCAAAATGCTGAATACTTGTGCACTAAATTCAAAATTCTTTGCGCACATAATTTGAAAATTTTGATAACTCGATATGATTTAGATTATTATTTCAATTAAATCTTGGTAATTTATTCATTTTCGGTCTCCATTTACTTAATTTAAAAACATTTAAATTAAATTTATTAAACTGGACAAATATTCCAACATATCCTATTTTTACCGATCACAAATACAATAATAAGATTCAAAAAATGAATTTGAATTTAATTTTAATCAAGTTCAGACCGAAACACAAAATCAGACTGCATAAGCGATAACGAGTAGAAAATATTGGTCAAAGCTAAATAAGAACTAGACGACCAGGCACACAATTGAGCTTGTTGAACGTGTCTCCATGGGTTTTAAATTTCTTTCATGCTTCCTCACATGGAACCAATTAATTCGCATATAGCTAGCCATACGTGTTTGAATGGGAATTCAAATTTTTTTCCACCATTTTTTAGTCAAACCTAACTCGCAACATTTTCTCCTATAAATACCAAACCCTACTTCACCAACTTTTCATAACTCAAAATATCATCAATCCATTCTTCAGCTAGCTAACCACAAAAACTTTTGAGTAGTCTTGAAAATAGAGAGAGTCATGGCACTCAAACTCCAGCATTTTCTTGTTGCCTTACTTGTTTTGAGCTTCATTTTTCTATTTTCCTCTACTATCGAAGCTCGTGCTCTTCATGCGCACGGGGCTCGTGTTCATGGTCATGAAAAGAATCATCAGATGCACCACCACCACCGTCACCACCAGCTCCACCACAACCCTAGCAAGGCTGGCCCGAGCCAAGGAGGAGTTGGACATTACTTTGCCGATGTTCTTGCCCTTTGGGGTGTCAAGAACTCCGGTCCAAGCCCCGGCGAAGGGCATTGATGGAATGCTTTGTTACAAAAATGGTGTGATACTTTAGTCATGATAGGAGTCAAATGCAGCACAGCCTGTGTTACAGGATGTGTTCATAGAATCATAGTCAAAGAAAAATAAGAAATTGTACGAATTTTTTTAGTCTAGGTAGCAGTCTTTATGAGGAAAAAGTCTTATACAGTACTTGTGTAGAAAAGTTATTCTTTAATTTCTTCATCATTCTAATTAATATAAAGCCTTACCTTACACACTTGCAGTCACAAATTTGGAATATTGCTCTTATTTATATTTATTTTTGTAACTTGAATTTGTTTTTCCTTTTTCTTGAAGATGGGCCATATAAGGGGCTTATAATATAGGGTTAAGTTGAGGAGGTTAATAATATCCGTCAAATTGAATATAAACTAAAAATTATTCAGTTAATATTCATATCTGGCAATGTGTTAATCATATCTCTTTACTGATGGTACGTACCCATTCAAATTTCGATGACGATGGTAGTTTCCCTCGTCTCCTTTTCTTTCACTAAGTAAATTGTTGGTGAGGGGGGTTGGGGTTCGACCAGCTTAGGTGATTTTAACCCAATTTCACCCTATAGTCAATTTTCAATTTAAATCGTTGCATGAATTTAACGGCTATTAAGTGACATCTTATTATAGACCCTCGCTATAACATCAAGAATTCTTGCATATTATAGACAAAGAGTTCTGCTGTATATAAATGCTAACGGGAATTGCGCAAAAGAGAATTGTAATGCAAGCTAACAAAGCAAGGTTTTTTCTTGTGTTTGATACACTCACCACCACCACTATCACTGGAACCCAAGAGACTAATTTCTTGTTTCAGCAGCTCTAAAATAGACTGGCTTTGACTCTTTGGATCTCTAGACAAAGGAAAATACAATCTAGCTAAGCTATAAAACTTGTACATTTCCTTGACAACACAACTTTGAAAAGCTAACATGGTAACATTTCTTTGAGAAATAAGAAATTTACGAAAACAAGGTAAACCCCGAAATCTTATCTTCACATCTCCCATACAACATAAAAGGATGATATTCTTGTGTTTCATGATGAACAATCAATAACTAGAGGAATTATAACCCACATAATTGTAGCGCTGTCGAATGTTGTGGTGATTATAACTAGAATCTCCATAGTCCACAGCCTTTATCACCACAGCTTCACGTCGTCCATCCTGCTCTTGAACTGCCCCAAACACAATCTCATTTGTCTCACTGCCCTTCTCATAGTATGTTTTTGGGGTTGATGAGTAATGCCGGTGATGATGCTGCTGCTGCTGCTGCTGTTGCTGTTGTCGCTGTTGTTGTTGTTGTTGTTGTTGTTGTTGTTGTTGCGAATGCTGCCTTTGCATCTGATGTTGTTGCATTTGCTGCATCTGCATCAGATGTTGCTGCTGCTGCTGCATTTGCATCAGATGTTGTTGCTGTTGGCTATATTCGCCGTCCCATGAATTATAGTAGCCTTGGCTTTGCTTCAAATGGTGCCCTGGCTTCTCCATGTCCTTGGTCATGAAAGGGTAGGTTTTCTTCGGCGTAGGGCTTCTGGTGTCTATTGATGGAGGCTCATCTTCGTGCGGAATCACAAAGCTCTCTTGCATAGGCCATGTGTCTGAATGTTTGTTAGGTTGATGATACTGCTGCTGAATCTGATAATGCAGAGGCTTTCTTCTAGTAAACATTCCCCCGAAGGTTTCAGCCACGGATGAGCCAGTGTTGACAAACATCTTCCCTACTGAACCAAAGAAGCCATCATCTAACTTTTCCGGTTCATCTTCACTTGGGATTAACGGAGGCCTGACAGATTTTGGAGGATTCTGATACGGTGCCATAGGTGCAGCAGCCCTATTTATAGAACTCCTTGGATCCTGCAGACTTACATCTTCCGAAGAAAACATTAATTGCACCCTGCGCTGCAGCAATGCCAGCATGTACCCGAAGAATGCAGCTGCAACCAGCATTGCTATTCCTGAAATGACGGGGAAACAAAATTTATACGCTCTGCATTACCTAAAGCAATTGAACATTTAGTAGCCTGTTTAGTTATACCTAAATTGAAACTTCCGTCGTAGTGGTCAGTACAGTCATCATAGTGGAGCTGGATCTCCCGAATCGCCTGGTTTCCTCGGTCTATGACCAAAAGAGAGCAGCTGCTGCCCATGTAAACCACATCAAAGTCGCTAGAAAACTTTGCATCTTCACTTGGACCATCAACATGACCGCCTCCTTTCGCCCATTTTCCACCAGCAATAGTCGTAACCCCTACAGAAAGATTAAATTTTGTTCAAATTGCTCTAAAAGCATATTATTGAAGAAATCGGTCATTCCTTAGCCACTACGAGGCCTTAAAATTCCAGAGACTTACCACCATCACTTATCTTCCGGATAGCCATATTCATCGTGTCTGCAATATAAATGTTTCCTCTGTCATCCATAGTCAGCCCTTTCGGGTGGTTCATTCTTGCTTCCCTTAACCTCCCGTCTACATGCCCAGAGTACCCTTCAGCTGATCCAGCAATCAACTTGGGCCGGCTATCTGCATATCAGCATTTCATTTAAGTATTTAACATATAAAAGAATGACACAACTTAATTAGGATTAAAAAGAAATTTCTTCTATCCAACAAAATTAAGTAAGAAGTTTCGAGGACTGCGGAACTTAATTTGTTTGCATATAGAATCAATGTAAAATCAAAGAAATCTCGAGTTATCTCTTCCTTTCTTATATTTTAGTGATTGTTCATCCAAGCAAATGCAAATAAATCGGATTTTTATGAAAGCAAAAGTAGCATTGGGAATCATAAGCTGCTACAGGATAAAGAATTTATCTCGAAGAAGCTTAAAAGGCATTGCATCAAGAACAAGCAACCCAAGTTTCCTGTGTTAATTTAAACAAAGTCTTTATTTTTGGGTTAGCAAAATAAAGAAATGTAAGTAAAAATGAAGTTTAACTGGCCATCCTGGTCACAAACTAAAAGAAAAAGCTAGTAAATATCCAAAAAGATAGCACTTGATTAGGTGGAAAGTAGAGTCTTACACTAAACAAAAGCAAATAAAAGCAGCAACAGTAATTTTTAATGTATGATTTTGGAATCTGGCAAGAGTTAAAGAAAAGAAAGGAATCCGAAAACATTGTTAGTACAATGCTACTGTCTTGCACATCAACCCAACAAAAAGTATCTATTAACTTTAGGGTGGACTAGAATTGGGGGATTGAAGTGTAGGTCCTCCCCTTTCGGAATGTGGACACTTGCCTCCGGTGACCTTCACTGAGGAGCTAATCTTGTCTAATCTTCTATTTTATCGCAAAATAAAATTGGGGGCTTGAATACGCAATAGGAAACCCAAACAAGAGCAGTAATTTATTAACATAGCAAAAGAAACTTACATCGAGACAACGGGGTTGAGATCTTGTAAATATTACTGTTTTCCGAATCCAACACCAGAAGCTCTCCATTTGGGGATACTTCAACTGTGTGTGGTTCAATTCCAAGCTTACTTCCATCAAACACAGTGTCCACGGTATATCCACCCTCAAATTTCATCATCGAACGGCCAGAAACAGCTGAAAAGTTTAAACCCACCATTGCAAATGCATCTCAAACCACCACATTACCAACATCAAAACAGGAAAAAAATTGAAAATTTGAAAAACCCATGAATCTCAACATTGCAAAGAACACGCTCAAATTACCACATTTTATTACCAACATCAAAAAAGCAAAGATTGGGAAAATGTGAGTTGAGAATTTCACCTGGGCCAGTTTTGGGGGTGAATTTCAGTGACCAGAGCCATTTCACAAGAGCAGAAACCACATTGGAGACAACCCCAGTTACAATTTCTGCATAATTTACGAAATTACATAACTAGAGATTGAATCAAATGACAAATTTGAAGAAGAGTAATAAAAATGCAGACTTTAAAAATGGGGGTATGATTGTCAGTAAAAACTCACTTAAAGGAGGTGCGGCTGATGCTGGTGATGGAAAGTCCCCAGAGAGCAGCAGAAGAATTAGAGCCAATGCAGCCCAGCTCCTCACCATTGAAGCTGATCGGAGTTGAACATGAAAGAAGAGAAAACTCTCACACCTGAAGTTTTGAAGGCTCTGAAAACCCACTTAAGTAGGAGACCCCACAGACAATGGTCTGCCACTTTTTTCCACTTGGTAATCAGAATGAACCCTTTTTCAGAGGGAGAGAGAGAGAGAGAAAGGAGGTTTAAAGAGACAAAGAGAGCATGGAGAATTTGGAAGGTTTGGAGTGAACAAAATGGAGCTCTGTGTAAGGGAAAGAAAAAGGAAAGGCAAGAGAGAGTGTGGTCTCACTGCTATAATGCCAGCAAGAGGGAATCATATCCTTTGTTTTTATCTTAGTATTATTAATCAAAGTTGGGTTTCTATTTCTTTTGATATAATGGAATCTAAACCAAGTTCACAAACTGGAAATAAAAATAAAGATAAAAATAAAAATCGAAATAGTTACTACACGAATTCTAAATTATTCTAATTTAAATAAAACAAATAATCGAGCCGGATACAAAAAGATAGATCACACTACTTACAACAAAACAATAGAAAAGCAGCATAGGAAGGGTCAATAGTGTCCTTTGAGCATGAGATGTGGTGTGGTGGTTCATATTCCTATCTAAATTTGGCAAAGCATGATGCTATGCAGGCCTGCAAAATTACAAAGACTCCTAGTTACTCCAATTATTTGTTCATTTGGCTGCTTTGTTTATTCTTTGTCATATTGTCTCCTCACCCTCATCTCTCATCATGTGCTGCTCTTTGTTTACATCCCATTTGTCATATGGAGCTAAAGAAAGACGAGACTCATAAGATTTAAACTTTTAAGTTAAAATCAATCACTTCGTAAAATTTTAAGTTAAAAACGTAAAATAACATTAAATTCATGTAGGAATTCTGTTGAGCATGCTAACAAACCAAAGTGGTCTCTCATGGTGGGAATGTTTGTTTTAAATCTCCTTTGAATCTTTGTTTTTTTCTTTTAATGGTCAACAAAACCCTCTTCTTTTTCTTACTTAATTTTTGTTTTTGCTTCTGGCCTTGTGGGAGTCTTTATAGGCACGTTTTGAAACGTTTGCATTACGCTGCCTCTAACAATCATGACTTAGGTCCATGTGAATTAGCCAAGCCTTCATCACCATTGTTTTTGCAGTTTTGTTCTTCCCAAGTCACGAATATATCTAGCATCTAATGATGAAGATTTCATAAAACAAAAGTTGGATTTGATAAACTATATTGGGCTATAAAACTATAACCCGGCTCATTAGCCCAATAAAAGCCCAAAATTGGCCCATTATTACACTCAAATGCAAAGCAAACCTCAGAAGCATCAGCACTTTCGATTGCTTAGGAGCTCTAGAAGTTTTTTTCTTTTTTACACTGAAAGGGCAGCTATAAAATGCCTTGATCTATCATATACAATATGCCTCAAAGAGCAAAAAAAAAAGATAAAAAAAGAGAGAAAACATTGAGTATAAAGATGTACCGGTATACGCAGATAGTTAAACATGGTAGACCATCCCTACCTCTAGAGTAGATGCATGAGGAATGCTCAAAGCATAACTTGGAGCCCGAAAATTTCTCCTCAAGAAGTCATACCCGAAATTGATCACCAGTTTCTTCATCAAGCTGGATCCTCTCTTCGCCTTCACGTATGAGTGGCCTAATATGAATGCCATTCCTGCCTCCCTTGCTTCCATCAGTTCTTGCAACTCAGCTACTGCCTCCCTATCGATTCGTGGAGTCTCTGGAACAACAAACCTCACTCTCTTCTTCGACTTCTCTGCAGGCTTTATCTCCCGCAACTCTGAGGTGCTTGCCATTTCGGAGAAATCTGCACCATCAACAGAAATTCTTACGCCATCTGCATTTGAAGATGAAGTCCCAACAACTGTCATTTTCTCATCATCTTCCAATCTTTCTAGGCTGAGATTACATTCTGGCCTCTCTGACCGGATGAATTCGGCAATACTACAAACAAGATCCCTTTCGAATTCCATGTCATCCTTGTGAACATCACGGTAACCATAGCGTGCTATGCATCTGTAGAGCCTGTACTCTTTTGGACCAACTCTTCCCACTAAGAACCTTTCCTCCGGTCTCACATGTGGGACAGGGACGGATTTGACACAGAGAAACACTACAACCTGGTGGAAAGCCGGGAGGTTGGTGACAAAGTGAGAGAAGATAGCTGGGATCCCAGAAACAAGCTCAGTATGTATAAGGCCAATACCCCGGACACGAACAATCCCTAGATTAGGACCTAAACTGAGGAGCCAGTTGATGGAGACTTTGTTTTGGACATCAAACTCGTATTTCTTGAAGGTTCCATAATGCCAAACATACATAACCATCAAGAAGATGAATGAAAGAGCAATGGGGACCCAAGCACCTTCACGAAACTTTATGAGTGATGCTGAGAAGTAGAGTGCCTCAATGGAGCCAAAGAATAATATAAAACAAATAGCTAGGAAGATGCTTCGGTGCCAGCACAAGACTATGACTAGAGACATAAGGCAGGTAGTTACCAGCATGACAGTTATAACTGCCAAACCTGTATAATAAAGGTTAGTTTCAGCATCAGTCAAAACTTACAGTAAGTAAGACTATGTTTAGGACTCGTACAGATGTTAAGATTTCATACGAACTTTGAAGTGGACGGTACCTGCTGCATTGCCCATGGATTTTGTGTCTCTAAAACCAACTGTAACAGCCAAGCATAGCAACATCAAAGTCCAGTTAATCTCTGGGATGTAAATTTGTCCATGTATTTTAGAAGATGTGTGGATAATTTTGACTCTTGGGAAGCAACCCAAAGCAGAACATTGTTTGATTATTGAGAAAGTTCCAGTTATGATAGCTTGACTACCCACCACTGCAGCAAGTATGGCTATTGCCAAAACAGGCCACCGTATTTTCTCTGAGACAAGGACAAAACTCTAATTAGCTCAATCAATCTCAAAATTAAGACTACTAAGAAAGAGGGTAGACACCTACCGGGAACTGATTCATAGAATCCAATCCGATAATCACTTTCTATTATGTGATGCTTAGAAAGGTATGCAGCTTGTCCCATATATGCTAGAATCAACGATGGGTAAACCACAAAGGTGAAAGCAATCTGAAAGGTAAAATGTGACAGATTATTTAGTACAGATGAAAATGAGAAATCTCCATTTAACCAATATAGCTTACGCAGTTTGAATACCTTGATTGACAACTGTGAAAAGTGTCCAAGATCAGCAAACATAGCTTCGGAGCCTGTAAAGATACAAAATAGTATAAGAGATGGAAAAATAAGCCGGTATGAAAAGAAAGTTTCACTCTACATGATCTTGTACCTGTCATACACAGCAATATACCACCCAACGACATCCAACCTCCCTTTTGGGTCTTCTTCAAAAATTTATACATGTAGTACGGAGATAGTGCTTGATAAACTTGAGGATTCCAGTGGAAGATGTTGTATACACCAATGGAACTGATACAAAAAAGCCATGTGATCACGACTGGTGCAAACAAGAACCCTACTCGGTGGGTCCCATAATGTTGAAGGGCGAACAGAAATATGAGTATGACGCAAGCAACTGGGACTTCAACGTCTGCAGAAACAATCTACTATAAGTATAATGAACTACAATAAGCTCATAATCAATATGTTGAGTTCAAGTGAGAAATCATATTTTGCTAGCATAACAAAATTCCCCCTTAAATTTCCAACCAGGTCGGTTCAAACCACTGTAGTGCTAACTCTGTTGTAGAAGTTTTAAAATGATCTTTCCCAGAGAAACTAATGTGTTAGAGGTAACTGTACATTAAGTAATTAGACATGGGAAACTGGATTAAGTTTTTTTATTTTTTATTGAGGAATCCATCTAAGAGATTATCTATGTATCCTATAAATGAATCTTTATATGGTGCCATAAGATTAAAATGCAAATGTTAGATTGAATTACTTTAAAAGATTTGATGTTCCCCATTCACTAAACATAATTATTTTTGAAGAAAAAGCGAAAAGCAAAGTTAAAACGTGAGTGCGCAAAACGCTCCCAAAACTACTGACCATTAGCTTACAGACTTGAGCCTGACCAGAAAGGCAGAGATTAAGTTTCGGTAGATCTATTTTTTATCTGTCTTATTGAACAAATCTTGAAGCATTATTACTAACATGTAATTTGTCAAAAATGAAGGCAAAAATCTGGATTGCTACTCATGGTTGGTGGATTGTGTATGAAGTAACATATTCAGCAGGAAAAAGGACAAGAACCGAAAATTCTAATTCTATAGTTTCTTAATATGCATTTATTAAAGAAAGCATTGCAACACCAGCTCCAAGCTTTGAATTTGTATTTCAAGTATTCCAAGTCAACGATACACTATTTGATACACTACTTGATCAAATAGCTACTCTAAGTTCAATTGAAGTTCATTTTCTGTTTAGGCAGTTTTGGTTAACCATGATGTAATTTTCAGCGGGGACCGCATTGCCCACGACTAGCAAACACCAGAAGAAGAAAATTAGCAGGACCAACAATAGAATGATTTAGCCATCAGCAAGTGAGTCGGGCTTTGCTAGTCAAAATCATAATTATGTATGGCTGATAGGAGGACTTCTGTCAAAACTTTAGATCAGTTGGACACGTCTAAGTGTGTCAATCAAAGCAATGAATTGGATAAGTGATGAGATGACTCCTCTAGATCATTCTTTAAATTTCTATTATATTATACATTCTTATCCAAGATAATTTATTTTCTTCTTCATCTTATAGCTACATCTTAACTTTATAAAGGACACTAACTTTTTACTCTCAGGTCTGTTCATGAAAACTAAACTCTATTCTTTCAGCCACATGTTGGATTGCACCTTTACTTTTCTACAAAAAGAGAATAATCAACTGTTGACCAAAAATGAAGAGAAAAATCAACTAGGCATTCTAACAGTATTTTATTAGCTTGATAAGTTGATGGTGATTTGTCTATAATTAAAGCAGGTAATTAGTCTTAATATTTGTAGGGTCCAGCTATAATATTTTGATTTTCTAAAATTCGGTATTGCCTCCTTGTCACTAACTTCACGTCTGTTCAATGCAATTGCAATAGAAAAGAATAGAAACCCTACGAAAGTTTGAGTAAACATGATTTGCATCTGCTAACAGTGACAAGATTTTAGATACCTAACCATGATTTGCATCTGCTTTAAAGTCTCTTACGCAGATATATTGAGAATAGATTCAAATTCTCTTGAATTCGAATTGGAAAGTTATAATCTCTCTAGATGACAAAATGCAAGACTAACTAAAATCCTCAAAACAATGTGAGTAATTACAGGTATGACATGCAAGCTATAGGAGAAACAAACTTACATCGATGATGCTCTTTGGACATGGAAAGCTCCAACCCTGAAACCGCCGAAAAAACTGCAGCCACAGGAAGCAATTTCTCATTATTGAAAGCCCAATTTTTTTTTTCTACAAAACCCAAAACCAAGAGTTATCATATTATTCATAGCCCCCAGTACCAGAGATTGCTGGTGTGAGCACCCCATCACCAATAACCATACAAGTCCCAATCAAAGCCAGAATAAGCAGGACCTTTTGCAGCACTTTGTGCTTCTCCAATGTCGATTTCAAGCTCGACCCAAAAGCACTGTTGCTGGCGGGAGCAACCCCATCTTTGGTGTACTCCGATAGCTCCTCGTCTGCCAGCTGGCAATTGGGCAAGGAGCTCACCCGGGCATGTCGGGACAGCAATGAATACAAAGCAAAAGTCCCACCTTCACCATTGTCATCAGCTCTAAGCACAATAAAAACATATTTGACTAAAGGAATCAGAGTCAATGTCCAGAAGACGAAAGAGAGGACCCCATAAATCTCCTCATTGGTCTCTGAATGATGAATGTCCTCTGCAAAAGTGCTTTTGTAAACATACAAAGGGGAAGTGCTTAAATCGCCATAGACAACTCCCAAGCTCTGATAGGCCAAAGTCAACAGAGTCTTCCATGAATCCTTCTGCAAAAATTAACAAGAAGAAATAGGAAATTATCAGAAAGGCTGAGAATTTGAAGTGAGGAAGTATACATACTTGCACTGCCACTCTCTTTGCCACTTGTATTACCTTAACAGGATGGCCATGGATCACACCCTTTAGATCCATCATGGGCACTCAAAATATTATACAAAACCCATTTTTCTGAAGCAAGTTGAAGGAAAATGAAGACGACCCAGGTGGATTAACACCCTCCCCAGTTGAGAAAAACAAGAAATTTGACAGAAAATATAACAAAGTTTTGATTTTTTATTATTCTTCTTGACCCTCCCCCTAAGTAGTTCAAAGGGCAACCAATGTAGACAAATAAAAAAAGAAATACCAAGCACCAGAATCGAATATGAAGAATATGGTTTTGGGACCAGGGGTGGTTGGAAACTTGGAATTGGAGCTTCAGAATAGAATAATAGTGGGTGTAATTCTAAATGGGTCTTTTTTTGGTATGAAAATAAAGGTCTGTTTAAGTTTGAGTTGTTTTGGGATTCAAGATGGAATCTTTGGAGAAAGAGTTTATCCTTCTCCTCTCCACTTGGCTCTCTCTGTGAGAGATGAAGATGAAAGTACAGAGTGGGGAAAGTGCTCCGTAAACAAGCATGCACTTACTGAGATTTCTTTTAAACACTCTCTGAATCCAAATTAATATTAATATTTATAAATATATATATATATATATATGTATTTATATTTTTCTGGCTCTGGTTAATATCTGACGTATAAATCATTGGTTTCTAATTTCAATTTCTAAAGAAATTAGGACACGTTTACATACAAAGAATAAAAATAATGAATAATCGAAGAAACAGATAATTGGATAAGTGGGTAATCATTCCCATTGAGGTGTTTACTAACTATATAGAATCATAACATTAATGGAAATTATTTTCGTTGTTATTGTTTATTAATCATTATGAATCAGAATAAAAATTAATTTATTACTAAAATGCCCTTTCTTTTTTCAAGTTTTCATCCCGTTTTCTTGTCTGATCACTCTCCCAAAACCCATTTGTTGAAAGATTAGATTCATTACAAAATAAATAAAGTGTTCTTTTTCATTTTCTGAAAGATTCGATTCATTAGAAAATAAATAAATAAATTGTTGAGTGAGGTGATGGACAATTTTAGTACATAAAAAAAAAAAATAAAGATTCGATTCATTATAAATAAATGAATAAATAAATAATTATTGTAAAAATTATAGAGCAATTTTGGTACTGAAAAAAATTAAAATAAGTAATGTGAGTCATTAACACTTCTCCCTGTTAATACCATTATCCATTTTTGGGTAATTGGGTAATGGCATTAAGGATTTCACATGGGACCCACTTGTTAAAAAAAATCTAATTTTACAAATAAATACAGGAGTACTCTGTAATGGGAATCATTGTCTTTGATTTGATTCTCATTACCCCTAAATAAACACGGCTTTAGATAATGTTGGACCAAAATAAAAATGACTTAGATAGTGATGGAGAACTTCCCAGAATGGCATTTTTGCAGATTTGTTGTGATTGGTAGGGAAAAGGGTAATTATTGAAGTGAGTAGATGAGGACTGAAAGGGAAAATTCATCCTGTTCTGTTCTTCACTAGTGTCCACAAAATGTATACGTGTGTGTGTGTTTTGTGTGCTTTTGGTATTATTAGAAGAAAATGATTGTCATTTATTTTTGAAATTGACAAACTAATTAAACTAATTAAACAATTTAATTTAGTTGTTTTGCTTTGACTTCTCTCTCTCTCTCATTAGACTGCTAGCCTACCACCCACCTACTCACTTAAAAACTCTTTCGCCCGCCGGTAACTCCAGTTTTGCATGGGGATTGCATTTTTGCATACACCTTAATTTTCCATGCTAAAAGAGTTCTTATCGTTTGCTATTAAAAATTGGATAATACTCGAATCTCAACTTTTTAATTTATCTAATTGTCATTATATATATCATAATTAAACTGTTTGATCATATAGCAAAAAATCAACGAAATTAGAGCTCATTTAGATATTCATATGTATATCAACTAAATGGACGGCTCGCCATGAGAATTTTAATTGTTATCATAACCGTGGATTTATTTGATACGTATAAATGACAAATGACCTCTAACCTTGTTAATTTTTTTATGGAGATAATCTTAAAATGATGATTGAGAGAATGAACGGTTCCGATTATGATATATATACAAAAATAATTTGATAAATCGAAATGGCGGTACGAAGAGATACCGCCAAAGTACGATGGAAATACATATTATCCTTAAAAATACTGTTGGCTACCGAACTGAAGTCGCTTTAAGCTACAAAAAAGTTGGTTGGACTTTGCCCCAAAAAGATTAGCATCTAGAAGACAAATATTAAAGAAAATTTCACTCTTACAACAAGACATATACTTTATATTCTGCTAATATTCTATTCCATCATAAGTTATTATATATAACGTTACAAATAATTCTACTAATAGGACCGATTAATATTGATAGAAGGCCGATTGAGTCGAGGTAGAGGACTTCTTCTTGGAAGTCAGAGTGGGGGGATGGGCTGGTCGGGCATTTGAGGGATTGGAGCGGGAGGGAGGTGGCGGTTTTGGCAGAAATGATTGAGAAGTGGACGTTGATCGCAAAGAGGGGAGGAAGGGGAAGGGGACATGTTGGGTATTTTGAGATTTATTTTAATTTTTTAAAAAGATCTTTAATATAAAATTTAGCAAATGTCTTAATTGCCCTTATAAATTTTCTACTGTGCACATCCATTTTATCATCGTTTTCATGTTACGCTTATACCAGTTATGGAATATTTCTTATAGTTTTGAGTTTTTGACAACACAATCCAGTGTGAAATCAACCCTAGCAAGCTAAAATTTGAGCTGTGATGGCTGTGCAAGTAAAAACCTCCTAACCCATCAAAATCATGTTGGAGTGAAGGTGAAATAGGGTTTCACCAAAAATTTTGAGCAAAGAAAGAAATTAGAGGAGTAGTGGAATCAGTGCCCAACTCCTACCAAAAATTTGGTGAAAATGCAGCACTTGATTATATGCATGCATGGACCCCATTGAAACCCACTCTCCCAAATGCTTGTTCCTTCTCTTTCTCATGAAAGTGATGAAATTAGGTAAGGACCCCATGGAATCCATTAATCTAGTGCTTATATATATTTAGAACAACCTTTACTTAATTTGAACACATATATGTAGTTCATCAGCAGCATCATATCCTAAAAGTGACTTACCAAATAAACCCTAACTCTAACTAACCCTAGTTAGCTTAATCGATGGCATGGTTTCCATCATTAATCTAGGTTAACTGACTACGACAATCGATATTGTACTCTTCAACGTGAACTGTACTACTTATACAACATGACATCTACATGTGTAAGTTAGTTAATTTCTTAAAATAAAAATAAGAGATCAAGAATTAAGATCGGATAATAAGACGATCTGCTTACGATATGTTAAAGTAAATTGTCAATAACTAACTCTAACCCAATTAGCTTAATTGATGATAGTTTCAATAATTCGAAGTTAACTAGCTGCAACAACCGATGTTTCCCTCAACTTACATTTTGCTACTTATACAATAAAAAATTAATGTACGAAGTTTCTTAAAACAAATATAAAAGATCAAGAGTTAACTAGCTCCAACAACCGATGTTTCCCTCAACTTACATTGTGCTACTTATACAATATGAAATAATTAATGTATGAAGTTTCTTAAAACACAAATAAAAGATCAAGGATAAAGATTGGATAATAAGATAATTTGCTTACGATTTACTAAAGTAAATTTCAACCATGCCCGCAAGGACCTAACACCTTGGTTAGCGTAACCGATGAGTTTCAAACATTTTAAGTTAACTAACTACAACAACAGATATTGTCCTCAACTTGCGTTATACCACATAAACAAATCGAACAAAATATAATATCAAAGACGGAAGATTTATATAAGGCGATTTGCTTATGACATATATATATATATGTAATATTATATATTTCCTAATATTATAATGAAAAGTGATAGAGAAGATAAGATGGTGTTGAATGATTGTGAAGGAAGTTAAACCATTCACATCAGTTGATAATGTGGAGAGGAGTGAGAGAATTGTACACGTCTTGGAATTGATCGCAGTGTATAGCTAGACACCAAAAAAGAAAAAGAAAAGAAAAAAAAAGCTTGGCTAGTTAGTGCAAATCCCATTTTGTCACATTGCTTTCTTTTTTGGAGTGGTCACCACTTTCCACTAGCTATACATCGATCTGATATGCCCAATTTTTTTGCCGGCAAATTAAATCCACCTTTTTAATTTCTTGTTTGTTTCATTTTGATCTCTGGGTTTTGAGAATCTGAATGGGATATCTCTGGTGATATGCAAGTTGGATCCCATTACCTGCTTTGAGTGATGGTGATGATGATCCATCAATATCTCTTTCACTTATCATCGATCACTTGTTAGTTTCTGATAAATATCCCATATCTTTCATGGTATGCTGTTTTTATCCCTCTCCTGAGGTCGACGTTGCCCGTGTCCACAATTTATGAAGCTAGCCGACTTATTTAATTTACTTTAAATGCTTTTCGAATTGACCTAAAAATCTCACTTTACGAATGTTATTTTTTGCCCTTAATCAGCCCCCGAAACTAGCCAAAATGGACCGAAGAAATCTCATGTTGCCCCATTAATTTCGATCGATTCATCCAAAGATATCGTTAAAATTTATGCATCGACTTTGTTAATAAGAATTTTTATTTCCTAAGTAGGGGAACTTCATTGAACATAATAGGAGTTTAGAAATTTGGGTCATTTTGTCAAATGATCAGTCGATACTTGATGGGGAATTATTTGACGATATTTAGATGAAATAGACGGAAATGTAGGATAATGGAGAAATTGTTTTGGAGTACATGAGAAAAATTACAGTGAAAGAACGTATTTGCAGCCCCACCTCCCCCGACCTCCAAAAAAGTGTGAAAATCACAGGCAAACTAAGATTTTTGAGCCAATTCTGAAACTTTTGAAGTTAAAAGACTTTTAATTACCTGATTGATAAGTATAATATAAAGACATATCACTTAATGAATGAGATTAAAAAATTATGAGTTTCTGCATATATACATAGACATATATAGAGTCATGTTATTCTAGATGGAGCTAGCAAATTGATCTAGATCTATAGTTTATTAAATTAACATGATGGAGAAAGGTAGGAGAATCTCCAACAAAGGTGTAGAAATATGATTTCATTGATTCACTAAATACTTGAGGAGTACAAATATATACTGATACAAGTGAGCTATACTAGGTAAGAAATAATCAATCACTCTATCGTGGACAATTAGATAGGAGTGATGAGCAAGTTACAACAATTAGGGAGAATGATTGATGGTGATGGAGCCTGATTGAGGATTTGGTGAATCATGGTTAACTGGATTCACCGTCTCAGCGGATCCTGCCCAAGGAACACATGCACAATAATAACCCAACTACCTTGACTTTCCGAGCTCAAAATCTGAATCAAGGTCAACCATTACCGCTGGAATTGCCCAAATCGGGCCTTAAACGAACTCATATGGCCTCGAAATCAATAAAATCTTATCCGGAACGTCCCAAAACCCTAGTCATGCGCCGCCGTGACATCGGAAACAGTCCCACGCGCCACCGGAAGGTCAGAACACGCGCTCACGCGCCGCCACGCGCCCTCACACGCCGGTCACGCGCCTGCTACAGTGTTCACGCGTCTGGACCGGTCCAACCTGGCCCGGATCGACCTGACCCGGTCCAACTCGACTCAACCCGACCGGTTCACTCGACCCGACCGATTCATTCAACCCGATCGGTTCACTCGACCCGACCGATTTACTCGATCCGACCGGTTCACTCAACCCGATCGGTTACCAGTGACTCGCCGGAGAAGACGACCGGACGACCATCGTCGTCGCTGGAGGCTGGCCGGAGAAGATGACCGGACTGCCACCTCCGCCGTCGTCTGGTTCGCCGAAAATTACCATTTTCGATCGATTTTCAACGTTTTCTAACTTCTTCATTTCTTGACCGTTTTTCACAATCTACACATGGAAATTCATCTACTTTTCATCAGGAATCCAAATATGAGGTCAAAGTTCCGAGATCGTACCTGGTTTGGCCGGAAAACGGCCGAGAAGATTCAGTTCACCTCCCTCCTCCGTCCGTCGCCTACGGCGGTGCTCCCACTCCAATAACTACCCCAAAATGCTCGTGTGGTCCCGAGGAAGATCCTCCCGACCTTGGTTTCATTCGAATCGGATCGAAATCCATTCGATGAAAATAGGGTCTTCGGTGTTCGCACATGGAGGATTTCGGGTAGGAGAAAGACTGAATGGACCAATTTTCGAGGAGAGAGAAAAATATCTGCTATATAGTTCCAATTTTTCCAAAATTACCAAACTGCCCCTAAAGCTTCTAGACCCGTAACGAACTCACCGGGTCTCCGTTTTCCGCGTGCCGCCTGTCTACGAACTTGTGAGTTCGAGGCCTACGCAACGACCCAAGAAAAATTCCCAAAAGTACTGCCAGTCAAAAAGTGACTCCCGAACCCGTCCAAAATTGAGGGTAAAATTGTCCAATTCTCAAAATAATTTAATTTCTGGTCCAGGTCGTTACAAATTTCCCCCCTTACAGAAATTTCGTCCCCGAAATTTCACTAACTCTGGTTAAAGAACCAACCTCCTATTCAGTTCAAGGTCGCTAAAGAGGTAAACGCCTCGAAGGCACCTTGTTAACAGAAATCCTTAAATAATTTGCACACAAGTGTGCGGTCTGCAGGAAGTTAACCTAGAGCTCTGATACCACTTGTAAGGACCCTTCCCGAATTTTCACTCGAAACTCGGAAAGAACCCTTATCCCGTCTGACAGCTCTTTTACCTAAAATTTTAAATACCAGAATTACCCTTTGTTCTTGAATAATTTTTATTAAACCTTACAGGGTTCCCGACAGAACCTCTGTACTTACTGACCACTCCTACCTGTCAGACGCAAGATAGTATACAGGTCAAAGCCAAGACCTCGGAATAGTGGTGGTTCAAATAGGAATACCCTCTGACACCAAATGTCAGTAGGTCAGACACTGTTGACATCTCTACTGGAATACCACAAGACAACAGACTAGTCAGATACTTGTGAACCAACAATAATTCGTCATTCTGGGTCACCGCCCACACCAACCCACAGACCCGGATTACGAAGTATTTCCATAGGTTGATTAATCACATGACAATCGTCGTCAAACCATATTAGAGCCGGAAATATCCTCGGCTATCATATCGTATCCTCAACCGAAATAACATTCAACTATCATATCACATCAGTCGACATATCCCTAGCCACCAGGGTATCCCTTGGGGTGTGCTAGTCCTGTATTACCACTCTCTGTACTATGTATAAATAGCCTCGCGACCCGGTAGAGCCAAAACTCCTCGATGCCAGAGTCGGAGCACTCAACAAACCAACGGAGTCAAACTCTCGATGCTATTCGAAGAGCAGTAACCAATTATATTGAAGGTTCACCGGGTTCACCGCCAATAGCGGATCCTGGCCCAGATCCTAGCCTCCCTGAATCAATGTTTATCTCGGAGGTTCACCGCCAATAACGGATCCTGGCCCAGATCCTAGCCTCCCTCAATCAATGTTTATCTCGGAGGTTCACCGGGTTCACCGCCAATATCGGATCTTGGCCCAAATCCTAGCCTCCCTCAATCAATGTTTATCTCGGAGGTTCACCGAGTTCACCATCTCAGCGGATCCTAGCCCGGATCCTGGCCCCCTTAAATCGGTATTGTTTATTTTGGAGGTTCACCGAGTTCACCGTCTCAGCGGATCCTAGCCCGGATCCTAGCCCCCTCAAAACAGTATTGTTTATTTTGGAGGTTCACCGGGTTCACCGTCTCAGCGGATCCTAGCCCAAGGAACACATGCACAATAATAACCCAACTACCTTGACTTTCCGAGCTCAAAATCTGAATCAAGGTCAACCATTACCGTCGGAATTGCCCAAATCGGGCCTTAAACGAACTCCTATGGCCTCGAAACCAATAAAATCTGATTCGGAACATCCCAAAACCCTAGTCATGCGTCGCCGTGACATCGGGAACAGTCCCACGCGCCACCACGCTTCACCGGAAGGTCAGAACACGCGCTCACGCGCCGCCACGCGCCCTCACGCGCCGGTCACGCGCCTGCTACAGTGTTCACGCGCCTGGACGGGTCCAACCCGGCCCAGCTCGACCTGACCCGGTCCAACTCGACTCAACCCAACCGGTTCACTCAACCCGACCGGTTCACTCGACCCGACCGATTTACTCAATCCGACCGGTTCACTCAACCCGATCGGTTACCGGTGACTCGTCGGAGAAGACGACCGGACGGCCATCGCCGTCGCCGGAGGCTGGCCGGAGAAGTTGACCGGACCGCCACCTCCGCCGTCATCTGGTTCGCAGAAAATTGCCATTTCCGGTCGATTTTCAAGGTTTTCTAACTTCTTCATTTCTTGACCCTTTTTCATGATCTACACATGGAAATTCATCTACTTTTCACCAGGAAAGGTCAAAGTTCCGAGATCGTACCTGGTTTGGCCGGAAAATGACCAAGAAGATTCGGTTCACCTCCCTCGTCCGTCCGTCGCCTACGGCGGTGCTCCCGCTCCAATAACTACCCCAAAATGCTCGTGTGGTCCTGGGGAAGATCCTCCCGACCTTGGTTTCATTCGAATCGGATCGAAATCCATCCGATGAAAATGGGGTCTTCGGTGTTCGCACGGGGAGGATTTCGGGTAGGAGAGAGACTGAATGGACCAATCTCTCGAGGAGAGAGAAAAATATCTGCTATATAGTTCCAATTTTTCCAAAATTACCAAATTGCCCCTAAAGCTTCTAGACCCGTAACGAACTCACCGGGTCTTCGTTTTCCGCGTGCCGCCTGTCTACGAACTCGTGAGTTCGAGGCCTACGCAACGACCCAAGAAAAATTCCCAAAAGTACTGCCAGTCAAAAAGTGACTCCCGAACCCGTCCAAAATTGAGGGTAAAATTGTCCAATTCTCAAAATAATTTAATTTCTGGTCCGGGTCGTTACATAACTGAGACAAGACACTAGAGGAGGGATGACTGAGGCGATTATGCCAAACAGCAGAGGAGATTGCAGCAAGGGCCCGAGTGACTGGAGGGATAACAGATGAGGATAGGGGTAAGGGGTATAGACCATCCTTACATGGGCCCTGAAAAAGAAGTGAACCAGTACGTAAGTCAAGAATACGATAGGAAGTAGGAGTGAAAACAAAGAAGACACGATCGATCATCACGAGTAAAACGAGCAATATATAAGAGATTGGTACGAATGGGGGAGGGGGGAATACAAAAGGCATTTTGGAGAGAGAAGGAAGTGGAACCCAATTGGAGAGGAATGTTACCGGTATGAGAAATAGGGAGAGAATCCCCATTGCCCATATAAACTGCAGTGGAGCCAGGATATGGTTGAGGGTTGTGGACGGCGGTGGAGGCACTAGTCATGTGGTGAGTGGCGACAGTGTCGGGATACCACGTTGGAGTGGTGGTGTGGAGAAAATGGACACTAGCAAAAGGGGTGAGTGCATCATGGCCAGAGTAGTGATGGGGGCATGAAGCATGCGTGTGCTGATTGGTGTTGCACGTTGGGCACCAAGCCGAGCCAAGGACTCCTGCACCAAAGGGGTTGGGCCTAGGAGGGGCAGGTCCACGATAGTGAGTCCAGGGGGACGGTGGGTTAGATTGCCACGAAGGGGGAGGGACAATCCAAGGTGAAGTCTGCTGCCAAGGGCGCCGATGGCGCCCGCCCCGAGTGAAGTTGGAGGGACAACCTGTGCGGCGAGAAATAGCATTGCCACGACTACTGGGTGGAGCAGCTAGGTTGCTAATAGGACTGGGAGTGAGCAACGAGGAGCGCCGTGTTGGAACCAGATAGAGGGGACGACCACGGGGATTGGGTTTCAAAGGAGATGAGCCGAGAACGGAGTTCGGAGAAGTCGGGAAGATGAGGATGGTGGTGACTAGCATGCGATGGTCAGGGCCAAGGCCACGCAGAATGGCCGTGACAAGATCTTTGTTGGTAACAGGTTCATCAATGGCGGACAAGGCATCGACGAGGGATTTGGCATGGCGGAGATGTTCGTCAACAGTCTAGTTCCCTTTGGACATGTCAAGGAGTTGAAATCGCAAATTGGATTCACTGGCAACGGAGCGCTAGGCAAAGTGCTGCTAAAGGCAATCCCAAACATGTTTGGACGTCTCACGGCCCACGGTGAGGGAGAGGACAGACTCAGAGAGGGTGCTAGTGATGCAACTAACGACTAATTGGTGAGGTTCCACCCCAAAACCAATTGGCAATGGGGGGATAGGCCCAACTCCTTATAAGCCCATGCAAGGTTATGCAATTTTCCAATGTGAAAATTTTGTACCTTCATATTTTCACACGCCTCCTCACGTATAACGAATTTTCAAACCAAACATGTGGACAACTTATATTGGGTGACATGGAGCACGTGTGGCAGTTAAGCCTTACACATTAGATAACCCACTCTGATATCATGTAGAAATATGATTTCATTGATTCACTAAGTGCTTGAGGAGTACAAATATATAATGATACAAGTGAGCTATACTAGGTAAGAAATAATCAATCACTCAATCATGGACAATTATATAGGAGTGATGAGCAAGTTACATCAATTAGGAGAGTGATTGATGGTGATGGAGCCTGATTGAGGATTTGGCGAATCATGGTTATCTCCAAATGGTGCAAAATGGGAGGCCATATTTTTTTATTTTTTTAATACATATATTATACATAATCGGTGGGAATTAATTCATGCAAATATAAAAAATAAAAATAAATAGTAAAACCAACATCGTCATCATCAGGGGAGGTCAAAGAATCCGGGTTTTATGCTGCTCTGCTTGCTACATCGTCGTCAGCTCGAGATTGCATAGCCAAAAAATAATTGCACGCAATCATATCTCCAGACTCCAGGCATCATCAATCTTCACTCTCCCGATCGAATTCTTATTATTACATATAAGTATTTTGATTTCTTATAATATTCACCAAATAAAAATTAATCCAATATATATATATATATAGTCTCCACGTAAATATATTGAATCGAACTCGATCAATAATAATCGGAAATGTTTAGATGAATTAGACAAAATACATGTGCCCAGGTGTTCAAAATATTATTGTTCCCCACGTCTGAGATTCAACTGCGAATGCTTCTTCTCGATCTTCTTCTTGTTTTCTGGAAATTAATAAAAACTTAATTTTATATTTAATATTATTTAAAAAAAATATATATATATATATAAAAATATGCAGCAGGCCAATTAATTATTAATTACAGTCATCTTCAGCCGGCCCAATAGATGACTTAAGAAACTGTTATTAAAAAGTAATTGTATATATAAGAAAATATATATTTGATTATATTTATTATTTCGAGCTCCATGAATGGTATATATTTATGAAAATTTATACAAAATATTAATTATGTAAAACATAACATTAATTTTTTAAAATATTTTTTATATTTTAATTTGATTCGTTTTATTCTTTTAATTGTATTTTTTTTAAATTTTTTTTATTTTAATTATTATTTTTTTATTTAATTTAAAAAAAATAATTAAAATATTACATTGTTGTCCGACGAATAGTACACTTCGTCGGGCAACATTATAACTTGGCCCGGTAAATGTTATTCATCGGCCAAAATAGTTGACTTTTGAATTACTTGACAAGTCATATGTGACGATTGGATCCGTTGGGCAACCTAAAATTTGCTTGACGAATCACTATTTCCGTCAAAAAACATTAAGCCCGACGCAGATTGCCAGACGAGGAATCGCCGAGGTTCATGTTGTCCGACGACTGTGTAATTTTGCTCGACGAACTCTTTTCGCCGAGTAAGCATTATTTTCTTGTAGTGTCCATGAATTGTATATATTTATGAAAATTTATATATATGGACTCGATCTCTGAAGCTTTTTTGGTTGTTTGGATTGTGGGGATATATATCGACGTGGTTGTCTTTGGTTTCATGTATTTGATAGCAACCATGCATATGGAGTTTCCATGGCAAATAGGCAATCGGCAGCTAAGCTGGCCCTAGCAGTCCCTCACTGTACGTATGAAGATATTTCATTCATTTCATTTTTGGTTTAGGGTTGCTTCAACTTCAACTTCAACTCCAAGTGAACTGTTTGATGAAGAGACGTTCTTTTTTCTTTTGTTTTTAGCAGAAAAGTAGATGCTTCTTATTCATCTTTCGTAAAGCCCAATGGGCCAACTCAACTCAACCCATTCGCCCAATTGGCCCAACCCAACTAAACTCAGCCCAACCCAACCCAACCCGTGTAATTATTAAGTTACTTAGTTGGTTAGAGCCCAACCCGACCAAACCATCCAGTACCCACCCCTACTTCTCGGTTTTCGGGTCTCTTTGATCTCGACCCTCCTCTTTTATCTATCGTGATTGCTTGCTCTAAGAAGCAATAGATCAAATTTTTTTAAAATCGATATAAATTTTATTTGGAAAATGAACAGACCCAATATAGGAAGTAGTGAACAGATTAATGATAATGTGTGTTGATGACAAAAATTGATCAATTTAGAATTGTCTCTTTAAGTTCGTTTCACTCACTCTCTTTGAAGATAGGAAGACCTACAAAGGGAAGGTAGAAGCAAAGGAGCACTGGTAGGGGGCCAGACGAGTAGTCTATGATACTTAAGTTAGTTAAGTGTTGAGGGATTTAGACAGTGTAAGGGCAAATATATCATTACCTTTTTTTTAAATGGAGGTGCCCTTGTATTTATAGTGACATTAAATGTTGTTAGCATTAAATGTTGTCTCTTTGATTTCGACCCTCCTCTTTTATCTATCGTGATTGCTTGCTCTAAGAAGCAATAGATCAACAAATTTTAAAATCGATATAAATTTTATTCGGAAAATGAACGGACCCAATATAGGAAGTAGTGAACAGATTAATGATATTGTGAAACATGTCAATAATACCAATACATGTGAGAAGCTAGCACTAGCTTATTTTGTCAAACATCTTACGTCCTCTAATTGTTATGAATGTCAAATTCAAACCATAGAGACAAAACTGAAAAATCGAAAAAATTATAAGGAAATTACTACGGGCACCACATAAATTTCTACTTTTTGTATCCCACTACATGTGGCATTTGACGTGGCGTTCCATGTCATCATCTTCAATTGCCTATCTTAAAATAACAATTAAATAAAAACAAAATCAAATATTAAATATTAAACTTTTTTTTTTATTAAAATACAAAATAAATAAAATATTAACGAGATCGATCGTCTCCTTCCCAAAAAACTAAAAGCCTAAATTTTTTTTTGCATACATGATCAAGGCTTCGAATTCTCTTAGATTGCAACAGCGATATGTCCAGCAAGTTGGTCAAGATCCCGTTGGCCATTGGATGTGATTTTCCTTCCACCTTTGCCCATCAAGGTCAATGATGTTCATGGTTTGCAATTGCTGAAGAATGTGACGAGCAATAGCGCCACTACTTTTGCAGACATGGGGTGGACGACTGCCATTCCTCTTGCTTCCTCCATAGATCCTACAAAAGGCCCCAACACCAAGACCGCCCCTCAAGTAGATTTTCCTTGTCATGGATGCAGCTCTAATATAGTACCAATCGGGGTCATATGGAGCAAGCTCCTTGAATGTCCCGGTTTTCACAATATCAGTCTAGTCAGGAAGTTCAATTTTGCTAGCGTTTAGTTTTTTGGGAAGGATATACTTTTGATATTTTATTTATTTTATATTTTAATTAATAAAATTTTAATATTTTATTTTATTTTTATTTTTATTTTTATTTTAAAGTAAGTAATTGAAGATGATGACATGAAACGTCACATCAGATGACAGCCAAGCATTAGCTATTTGAGTTGAAATTTGAAAGATTGGAGGAAATAATGAAGCGAAGTCCACGCAGTTTCTCCGGTTTCCCGCGAATTTCTCAACGGTAAAAAATAACGATGGCTTTCATCCCCTCTCTGTGTAATGAGTGTGCAGCTATCCATGGCATGCTACCAATTTGTGTATCGCTCCTCCAACAACCAACCAACAGACTCTCATAATATCATTAATTTCAAATCCTAAATCTACCAAAATTGAATTTGAATATCAAGTCGTCAATGAAACTTTGTCCCCAATTCATCATAATCTAACAAAACCAATCCTCCTCTGAATTTCGGAGATCGGAGAATTCTGATCAGTCTTCTTTCGTGTGCCGTGCGTGGGCGTGCTCGTGGGACCCACTCCACCACCACCACGATTTTGTTCTACCGCCGCGGAGAATCCGAGTTGACCACCGGACGCTCCGCCATGGAAGATGAATAGAATAATCGCCACGCCGGCCGCCCCCAAATTCCGCCCCCTCCACGCCAACATCAGCAAGAACAACAACCCCGACAGCTCCGCCGCCAAAATACCGCCGCCGGAACAGCACCCGCTCCATATTCTATGGAATTACCAAGTCCTCGACCCGGACAGCGACATTGTATCCCACTGGAACCACATCTTCCTCGTCGTCTGCATGATTGCTCTCTTCATCGACCCTCTCTACTTCTACCTCCCGTTCGTCGGAGACGGCGCCTGCTTGGACACCGACATCAGCATCGCCGTCATCGTCACCTGCTTTCGCACAATCACCGACCTTTTCTACCTCATCCACATGATTTTGAAATTCCGCACCGCCTACGTCAATCCCAGTTCTAGGGTTTTCGGCCGCGGCGAGCTCGTCATGGACCCCCACCAGATTGCCATCCGCTACTTGAAATCCGACTTCATCGTCGATCTTGCTGCTACTCTTCCCGTCCCACAGGCATCTCCCTCTCCATCTCCCTTCATCCATTCATTAATTATACTATCCTTAGAATTTATTTTAATTTGTAACTTCGACATTGGGAAATGAATTGAGAGAAGGAATTCGAATCCTTGGAATTCATTTCATTCTAAGAATTTGCTTGTTTGTTTCGTTAATTTGGTTGATTTGTGCAGATTGTTATCTGGTTAGTAATTCCAGCAACCAGGAATTCAAGAGCTGATCATGCCAACAACAGTCTGGCTCTGTTCGTCCTGACTCAATACGTCCCCAGAATCTTCCAAATTTTCCCTCTGAACCAGAGGATCATCAAAACGACCGGCGTTGTAGCCAAGACTGCTTGGGCCGGAGCCGCATACAATCTCCTTCTCTTCATGCTCGCCAGCCACGTAAGCAACCCAATCATCCCTTCCCTCAAATGCCCTCTCGTCTGAATAAACTAAACATGATACATTACCGGTTGCAGATAGTCGGAGCTGTCTGGTATCTATCGTCAATCGGCCGGCAGTTCTCGTGCTGGAAATACGAGTGTAAAGAGGAGAGCAAGCAGATGATCGTGTCTTGCCTCATGAGTTTTCTGGACTGTAGCAGCAGGGACCTACCGGAACGGAAATATTGGCTCAACGTCACCAGAGTTCTCCAAAATTGTGACATACAGAATGAGAAAACCATGAAATTTAAGTTTGGAATTTTCGGGGATGCTTTCAAGAGTGGAGTTTCTACCTCGCACTTCGTCAACAAGTACTTGTATTGTTTCTGGTGGGGGTTAAGAAACTTAAGGTATCATTCTATTGAATTCCATATCCAAATCCTAATAGCATTCGGTTTAAGTGCTCAACCATTGCTAAGGCTGCTGCAATTTGTTTATGTTTGCAGTTCATACGGGCAGACTTTGAAGACGAGCACATATTTTTGGGAGATAATCTTTTCGATTGTTCTCTGTCTTACTGGTTTAATTCTATTCTCGTTATTGATCGGCAACATGCAGGTAAATTTACAGCAAAATTTTCATGAATTACATTTTCAAATCCCGGTGTTGTTTAAGTGACATTTTAATTGTTTCCGATCGTTGAAGACTTATCTGCAATCGATGTCAATAAAATTAGAAGAATGGAGGATCAAGCAGAGAGACACCGAGGAGTGGATGAGGCATCGCCAGTTGCCTGAGGATTTGCAACAACGTGTTCGTCGATTCATGCAATACAAATGGAGTGCCACAAGAGGTGTCGATGAAGAATCAATTTTGCGGTCATTGCCTTTAGACCTCTGCCATGAAATCCAACGCCACTTATGTCTTTCCCTGGTTCGCCGTGTAAGCACTTCTTCATCTTCCTGATGGTTCAAATCGACATGATTATATCAAATTAAATAAACACTCAAACAATCATATCATATTACTGATTCATACATAATTATCCTCGACGAGATCTCATTTCTTATCAAATGTGAGCAGGTCCCATTTTTCTCACAAATGGATGATCAGCTTCTTAATGCCATATGTGAGCGTCTTGTCTCATCGCTGAGCATCCACGGCACATACATTGTTCAAGAGGGGGATCCAGTGACAGAGATGTTGTTCATCATAAGAGGCAAACTCGAGAGCTCCACGACGAATGGAGGCAGGTCCGGGTTCTTCAACTCCATAACTCTTGGCCAGGGAGACTTCTGCGGCGAGGAGCTATTGACATGGGCCTTGATGCCAAGCTCTAGCCTCAATCTACCTTCCTCTACAAGAACGGTGAGAGCCCTAACAGAAGTTGAAGCCTTTGCGCTTCGCGCAGAGGAGCTCAAATACGTGGCTGGGCAGTTCAAGCGCCTCCACAGCAAGAAGCTACAACACGCCTTTAGGTACTATTCGCATCAATGGAGGACATGGGGGTCTTGCTTCATACAAGCGGCGTGGAGAAGGTACAAGAAGAGGAAAATGGCGCGGGACTTGGCAATACAGGAGAGCTTCTGCTACATGAATGTCCCGGGCCAAGACGAAGAGGGGTGCTACTATTATGACGAAGACAATCGAGATGATGAACATTTTGGTGTCATCGATGAGAGGGGGGAGAGATCTAACAGTGCCGGCGGTCCGAATCTTGGAGTCACATTTCTGGCTTCGAAATTTGCCGCCAATACTAAAAGAGGGATTGCGCAGAAAGCTCAGGCGGTTGACTCTGCTTCTTCTAGCTTGCAGATGCCAAGATTGTTTAAACCAGATGAGCCTGATTTTTCTGTAGATTGAGAAGAAAAGGTTAGTGATTAGTTCAAAGATTGGTAATCAGGGAAAAAAAATGGAAAATGAACAGACCAAAAGAATAGTTAGGAACAAAGTTTTGTGACATTGATGTAAAAAATTATACTCCAGTTAATTAGACTAGCCATCAGTTTTTTCTATTAATTCTACACTCTTTATTTAATTATTTACTTTTTAATTTAAATGCTCCCGAAATTGGCTAAAACTTCTCACTTTCAACATGAGCTGTGATTTTTCTCACTTGGTACTCCAAAAAGGCCATAAAATCTCTAGTTGCTCAATTTTCATTGATTTTATCAACATATTGTTACTTTGATTGGTAATTCTATTAAAAAAGTCGTGATGTCATGAGATAGTCACATCAATGTGCCGCGTCTAATAATATGTTAACAACTACCAATACAATTCCAATGGATGAAAAAATAAACCAAAAAATGCAATTTTATCCGTCGTCTCGCCAAAAGACGGTGGCGATCTAGTTTTAATATCTATAATATATAATAGAAATGACTCAAATGCACATACCAAATTTTCCACAAGCATCCACATCAACATAAGTGAACGACATATTGATGAATGAAATGGGGCAACTTGAGATTTTTCGACCTTTTTTTTTTTCAGTTATGGAAGATAACCACACCTCTGTTGGGCAGCGTGTGGAATGGCCGAGAGCGGACCTTTTTGGATAGATAATCCAAGTCGAGAGTGGAGTTACGGGAACAGTCGTCTGATGGAAAACTACTTTCACGTTCGTCTTAAAAAGAAGGTCGATATTCAGATATGGGTCAATATTCATACTGTCAGTAATAAATATACTAAGATTGGAGTTAATAAGTATCAAATAATTGATAAAATCAATAACAACAATAAGAGTCTTTTTTATCTCACATTTCAACAAGATCAAGAAATCCGCGTATACAATCAAAAAAGCTTTTTTGATTGGATGGGAATGAATGAAGAAATACTAAGTTATCCCATATCAAACCTTATGAGCAGTAACACGGAATCAATTGAGATCAATTAAAAAAATTGGACATACATAATAAATCTTTTATTTTATGATAGTATATATGGAAGATGGATTGGGGTTACAAAATATTTATTGTGATAATAAAGCGCTCTTAGTTCAGTTCGGTAGAACGTGGGTCTCCAAAACCCGATGTCGTAGGTTCAAATCCAACAAGCACACTTGGAGAGGGCAGTACAACGGGGAGTTGTATGCTGCGTTCGGGAAGGATGAATCGCTCCCGAAAAGGAATCTATTGATTCTCTCCCAATTGGTTGGACCGTAGGTGCGATGATTTACTTCACGGGTGAGGTCTCTGGTTCAAGTCCAATCAATACAAATTTGAGAGCGAAGATAACTGTCAATGCAACTATTAATGTGATTATTCCAACTATAATGAGAATTAGTATCATACACGTAATGATTGTGCCGAGTATCGTCACTTTTACGTGCATTATTCATATAACTAGAAGTCTGATTTAAGTGAGAAAAATCATAATTCATTAGGCAAAGTGAGTTTTTTGAGTCAGTTCAGGAGGCATTTGAGATAAAAAGCTTTAATTATTCGCTCCCAAACCTTGATAACATGTGACTTATAAGTCATGAAAAATATACATCCCTATAAAATCTGAGAATAACCATTCTGAAATTTTGAAATCGGCTGACCTAACCAGCTCAAATGCATTAAGGGAAGAAGATAATAAGTAGAGCCTTGCTTATGATTTTTTCTTTTCTTTTCTGATTTCATAACATTCATTCAAAAGTGTCAGTTTAGGTCATCCAATACCCGAATTTACAACTACATTGTAATCTAAAGTATAAGCTAATAATATGTTACATTTCATTATAATCAAAATAACTTCTAACGTACGTACACTTTGTGTTTGTGTGTTGAAAATTTGAACTTTAATTCAATACGCAATGCTGTCATCTTCATCAGGAGTTGAGGACTTGGCCTGTGTTGATATGTCCAGAGCTTCTTGTAATTTGACAACAATTTGTTCCATGGATGGCCTTTGTTGTTTGAGTGCTGTGCAAGAAAGAGCCAGTTGAAGTGTGAGATCGAAAGCCTCTGCGGAATACCCCCCGTCAAGTTTCGGATCAGCAAATTCGTTGATGCTCCCTCCTCTGTTGAGTACCTTCGCCTATCAAGTAGGGAAACACAAATTACAGATATTGAATTGGGAAATTTGTTGAAATGTAACATGAACTCTTACACTAGTTTCAATTTGTCACCTCGTAAAAAAAAAAAAAAAATTAATTGAGATGTCACATTAACTTTCCAAAATTCATGAATTGTTACCCGAACAAAACGATGTTAAATTTTTCATCCATTTAAAAGGTAGTTTGGACTTTTTGACAACAAAAAAGAAGAATATGAAAGAACATCAATTTCATTTTCCAAAACAACATCAATTTATTTTTACAATGTTTTTGACAAAAAATCCAAGTACTCTTAAAACGAAAATCATCTGCAACTTAGAAGCGACATTCTGGATGAAATTTTTTGACACCGTTAGAATCGGGTGACAATTCATGATGAATTTTGAAAATTTAAGGTCACATCTCATTTGAGTTGACAAATTGAAACTGATGTAAGAATTCAGGTACATACAATCATTAGTTTCCATATGAAATGGTTTTGTTTTCGTACCCTTTTGTATAATGGCATTGGTGTGTTTAAATTCATGTTCACCACCTTCTTCCCCGAAAGGATTTGCAGAAGGACGATTCCAAAGCTGTATACATCTCCCGATGGATTGACATGGTTGTTGTTCCGGTAGTCGGGATCGACATAGCCGAACGTTCCTCTCACTTCCGAGCTGACATAGGTTTCTCCAAGTTCAATGATCTTAGAGAGCCCAAAGTCGGATAGCTTGGCTTCAAAATTCTCTCCAAGGAGAATGTTCGTTGGCTGCAAGAAAAATATTGAACAAAAAAATTAACATGTCAAAGTGTCTAACATGCTGGTTTGTATAACAATCAGACCTTGATGTCTCGATGAACAATGCAGCCTTCTGGGTAGGTGTGGAGAAATGCTAGGCCTCGAGCACTATCAATTGCAATCTCTAGCCTGTTGATCCATGAGAGGTTCCTATCTTTGCCTGTTGTTTACAACTTTGCATTGGTTAATTAAGCCGCTTCTAAACAACCCTAATAGCTCAGAAATTGTAGAAAATTTATGGTAAAGCCGGGGAAAGCAGTACCGAAAATCCATTCTGAGAGGTTTCCATTGGGGCAAAGCTCGTAGACAAGGAAGCACTCATCTTCGTTGACACAATAGCCAAGCAAAGCAACAAGATTCGGGTGTCTAATGTGCGACAAGCTTGTAACTTCTCTGGCGAATGTCTCCACATTTCCATCGTTTATAATGTGCTTCACTGCTATGCGCTGATTATTTGACATTGTCCCTTTATACACCTTCCCTGTTACATCGAAAACAAACGAAAAGAAAATCAAACCTGAAAAAATCGCCAACTTACGAGCTTATGACTGCGTCTGTTGAAGAAATTAAGATGCTTACCAGCAGTTCCTTCGCCGATGAAATGTGTAGGGTTTAGATTGTCGGTAGCAGAATACACTTCCTTGAGGGGAATTTTCAGACAACCTGACTCCTCAAAGAACACATCCTTAAACGCCGCTGCTTACATACATATCATGGATTAATTCATATTCTAAATGTAACTACGATTCGGTTACAATAAAGCCGTGAAACTTAGTAGGTAAACATACCCTCTTTTTTCGGTGGGGGAGTTGGTTCGACATGTTTCTTTGACAAAAAACACACGGCTACTGCTACTAAAACGACTATTCCTATGATCCCTCCTCCGATCAGAATCCACAAACCTAATTGCAAAACAAACCAGTATGTTTTAGTTTCGAATTTTTGAAAATGCAAGTGGATCGATTATTATTCAGTGAGTGAAGAAGCCCTACGAGTACTTATTTTCCTACGCCCTTCTGGTGGTTGCTTGTCTATCAAGAAAGAACAGATTTCCAAACAATTTGATCAATAGGTATAGTTTTGAATTCATATGAGATTCGAAATATCAAATGACATACGACATACCAAAAATTCTCACATCATGCTACATACCTTTGAACCCTTCTTGTGATCCAAGGCACCTATAAACCGAAAGGAGATGGGGTTTCTCGTCAATTCTAGCACTTGTATACGAAACCAGAACTGAAAACCTGCAAACATCAGCTTCGAACTTCAAAGCTTCTTTATCTCCAGATGAAGAACGCAATGCTCCAATCTCCTCCCAACTCTTCACACACGAATCGCAAAACTGGTCGTTTCTCCCATCAGAACCCGGAAATTTACAGCTCTGATCGAATTTTTTCAGCTTACCACCCAATTTACTAGTGACATCAGCAACAGAGAAGTCGGAGCAGCCACCAGCGCCACTCGTGAGCTTCTCAATCCCACATTCCAACACATTTCTTTGCGAAGTTTTCATCGCAGCCAAACAAATCCCCTGCTCGGCGGAGTTGAGGAATATTTTTCCGGTGTGATTTGCCCGCTTCCCCAATGCGAAGAGGTAGTTATCGAAAGGCGATGAACAACAGTCCTTTCGGAGAAACCCTCCCCAGTCATCATCTTCTTCACATGTCGAATTCCCCGGGGGCCCGAAATCAAATTCCAGGCTGCATCCCGGGACAGAAGGCTGAGAAACTGCAAAGCTGACCGCGGTGATAATAATCAGGATGAAGCCGATAATATATTGATTTGAAAGGCTGGTTTGATCCATTGATGATTGGACTAGAAATGTGGCATTGAAAATGATCAATGCAGAGGGTTAGAAGGAAGCTAAGGGTTGTGGATTTAATATGAACAGAGAACAGAAATGAGAAGGGTTGGATACATCGTCAAAATGAAATATTTAAATTGTATTATTTTGTCCGGCCAAATCCAATGATGCAGGCAAAGCTCAATCAAAACGTCGCTGTTTGATTCATTGTAACTTTTGGCTCTTTGTTGTTGAAAATCTTCTCAGCCATTCAAGGCAGACCAAAGTGAAAGCCAATATGACAGTTAAAAAAAATTATGACAACCAAAAGTAAAGACTTTTGACTCAATTTAACGGGACTATTTCAAACGAGAGTTTTTACGTGAATTTATTGTTATACATGTTATGATTTTGGTTGAAGAATTAATATTAAAATTTACTCTAAATTATATAAAAATCACGATATGAGTACAAGTCAATGTGCTTACAACTATATAGAAATTTTATTTTAGAGAGTTCCGATCAGTATTTCTCCTCTCCCGGAAGGAAAGGCATTTCTCCCTGTCAAAGTTGTTTGACCTTCTTGTCAATGTGCTTAGCAGCTTAGAGGAGATTATAAATCTATTGAAATAAATATGTTTTTAAAACTAAAGTCGATCTCGATCTTCTCCCTTGTCTTTATCAACCCCAACTTCAAGCTTATGATTTTTAAGAGTCCATTTGATAAACATTTGATTTTTAGTTTTTAGTTGTAATTTATGGGAAATAGGGATGGCCAAATGGGTTTTTTAAGGGTATGGATAAATATTTACCCTACACGGGTATAGATGAGTATTATACTCATCTAGACTCATTCTCAATTTTTACGGATTTACCCAAATTCTATCCAATAATAGGTACTTATGACAATTTTACCTTTTCTTTTCCCTTTCAATTTTTTTTCTTGCTTTTGATTTTGTTTTTAACTTCTTACTTTTTTTTTCCTTTCAATTTCTTTTGCTTTTCATTTTTTTATTTTATTTTCATTTTTTTCTCCTCCCTTATAATAAATAACATGTTATCTCAAAATTTTTAAATACAACATTAGTTTTTCTTTTAGTCCTAGTACATGCATAAAAATTCAAAATATTTAAAAATTTAAGTTCAATCTTATACAATTATAAAAAAAAATAATGAGGACCTTCATCGTAGTTGTTACAACCCACCCTGGAAATTAAAACTCAGAATTTATTAAATTACCAAATTTCCCTTCTATTTTAAAGATCGAAAATTTCTAAGTTAACAAAATGAACTAAATTTGGAAATTAGACTCCAAAAATTTTAACTTAAATTGAGGAATTAGTAAAAAATTGCCAGAAAATCGAATTTGTTGGAAATTTTCCCTTTTTAGGAGATTAGAAATCCCACTATTTAATTCTTTATATTTTAATTAATTATCTTTATTTTATTTGTATTTTTTTTTATTTTTCCTATTCTTCTAAAAAACTTTTTATTTTATTTTTTCACACTCTCTCTCTCCTATCTGACTCTCTCTCCCCGATCTCGCATCTCCTTCCCAGCGAGAACACGCGCAGACCTCCCCACCACCGTGCCCAGCTCAGACCACCATCAGCCTCGCTAAACGACTCCCTTCGTTGAGACGACTCCATCCCTAGCCTCCATCGCCGCCGAGACTCATCGTGGAGACGGAATTGGAGCCACGAACCTAGAAACCCTTGACGGCGTCACGTGAGGTTTGCAGGTGGACCCAGGCCGCGAGACTTCCACCGTTCAACTCGTCTAGACTCGTACGGATTCGATGACGGTTTTGGGTTCGAAGTCAATTTGGTCGCTTGGCAAGAGGATTATGGCGGCGGGTTTGGTTTGGCTTACGGTCAACTTGGTATTGGCTGCATCAAGGCCGTCGGTTTCTTTTTCAGCGTGCGAAGAGAGCGAGAAGGAGAGGGAAGAGAGCGAGAACGCGGGTCGAGAAGAAGATTCGAGAGAGCGAGATGGATCGAGACTCGAAGAGATCGAGAGTGAGATCGAGATCGCGAGAGTCGAAGTCTTTCGAAGCTGTGTTTTTTAACGGGTACCCGGCGGGTTTACCGTTACCCTACCCCGATTGTGATGGGTAATTTTTCACCCGCTAATATCTTGTCCATATAGCCTAAGTTCATGGGTATTTTTGCCCATTCCCAATGGGAAAGTGGATGAAAAATAAGGGATAAAAAAGAGTAGTAGAGAGGGGGGAGAAATAAATGGGAAGAACATCACTTTGCACCAAGAACAGTGATTTGTTTCGCTTATCTCATCAAACTATTACGTCGTCAATCACCATGCACCATCTTCATAACTCCAATACAATTGACGTTAAAATTGTTTATGTGTCAGTCTTGTGACAAAATTTGTATCAGCAATATAGATTGCCACTTTTATTATCAAATGTATTATATCAAAAAGTTTTATTGACTTTTTTATTGATAGATGAGACTTCTCACTTACAAATAAATATGCATAAATATTACTAGCACTAATCAGCATGAGATGCATACTTTTAACAATTAGAGCTTCAATTATTCAAAAGTATTTGAGAATGGTGGTACTATGGACACCAACTTAAATCTCAAGTTTTAGTTACCACCTGATGTGGTGTATTGACGTGTAATACATGTCATCTTACACGTTATTAAATTATTTTTGCTAAATATTTTACAGTGTTCGTTCATTAAAAAAATTATTAAATTATTTTAGGATAACGAAGAAGGTGGGCCCAGCCACCACTACGATCACAATTTCCCACCATGATACTATCTCTCCTTCCAAACTAAAACACCAGTAATCGATCATGGCAATCTCGGTATATTACAGTCCTCATCACCTTAAGCTTTCTCAAAAGAATCACTCCCATATAGCGTTAATTTCTGGTTTAAATCCATTAATAATGTGTGGGTTGTTAATTGTTATACAAATCCCTTCTCATAAGGGCTGTGTAAGATGTTGAGGGTGGGACTCCCGGCGGCAGAGAGGGCGGTGCTAATGGCAGAGGAGGTGGATCTTGAAGTCTGTAGCTTATACAAGTTATCAACAACTGGCACATATCCGTACATCTTCTTGGCTCTTCGTTCTCTGGAAATGGAAGGATGATGTGATTTGGTATAGTGAGCGGTGGATCTCACGTTAATCTGGCTCGATGGTTGTGAAACAATTGCTAGGGTAAATGGTTGAAGATAAAAAAGAGTAACTATTGAAGAAAAACAAAAATAGAAAGATAACTAATTAAGATAATGATATAGCAAACGACACTCGTCTGTTTTATCTCTTTCAAGCACGTTTATAGGGAGGCCCAACTTCTTGATTGATGTTCTTGCTAAGCTCAACGACAGGCTTAGCTGGCACTCGTCTCTTCCGGTGGATGCGCGTAATTCGTGATCATTCGATTTTGTTGGTGGTGGTTGTTCGCGCAGTTTTTGTTTGTAATTTCCTTTTTCCGTAGCAAAAAAAAAAATATGATATAGCAAATGACATGTATGCCAACTCAGTATGCCAAATTAGTTGGAAATTGAAAGTTGGGATTTAAGCCGGTGGCACTAGCATTATTGATTGATAAAGCTAATATTATAGAGAGGACATTAATTGTTAGTGAAATATATTATGTTTAACTCTTACGAATGACGAGAGTATTATATATTTATGTAAATTTTGATACATATTAGCTGATGTATCTCGAAATCCCTCTTCAATTAAGTTAGAAAAAAGAATTAGATAATTTAGTGATATTTTTTTTCTTCTATAAATACCACGAAGTGTCTCCACATTCTAAGGATAGATCTAATTCTCATTCCGATACGGCTTGCTATTGAACAAAATAAAATTGTGCTTAGTTGTATTTCTTTCTTTTTTACTTTCTGTATAAATATAAAACAAAAATAAAAAATAAATAAGTGTACTTCAAAAACCAAACAGGACGAGCACATAATCAGTCCCCTTTGGGTTGGAGGAACAAGAAAGCCCTAATCGCACTTCATTCTCTCGAGCAGTACTAGTAAGTCTCTCTCGCTCGTTCGCTCTCTCGCCTCGCTTTCTCGCTCTCTCGTAGCTTCTGAAAGATAACGGTGAATTCAATTTAGGGTTTTCGATTATAGTGGAATTTAGTTCTGAATCTGAGCTTGGTTATGTGCTAATTGATTGCAGGGTTGTTGGCTTTGTTAAATGGAGAAGGATCCAAAGGTCGCATCCGAAGACCCGAAGATAGATTTGTTCGAAGACGACGACGAGTTCGAAGAATTCAACATCAATGAAGGTAATTTTGGGACCCTGATCTGTTCTTGTTAATTATCAAAAATTACATTCGTATTTTGTTAATTAGTCTGTATTTAGTGTCTTTATATAGGATTTTTTTGTCAATCAAACTACTTTTTCATGTGAATGTTCATTTATATGATAGATCATTTGAAGTCGGGTTTTTTGTTTGTCAGTCTGCTTCCTTGTACTATTTGTGAATAATGAGATTCATTCCAACTAATTTTTCATGCTGTTTTTAACTTAAATTTGATAAAGGTTTTGTGTTAAGGAGCTTGTAGTGATAAATCCTAGTGTATGCTCCTTCAGATTTACTAAGATGATGATGATTGAGAAATAAGTTGCAATAAGAAATTTCCGGTTTTTTTGGTTATCTTGATTCTTATAGGAATAATCCAAACATAAAAATTGATTTTGGCCTGAGAGCGCCAATACCCTGCAGTAACGCAAAGGAGGTTTGTGGTTGAGATAGATGCCAGCATGGCATGTTCGTTATGTTGAAGTGATGCCAGGTTTAGGAGTTTACGGGGTTTATAATTTTGGTTGTGAGTAGCACCAGAGCAGATAGGACTGAGAGCAGCCTGGTTTGAGCAACAAGAAGATTGTAACTTGGAAGGTACAACATGAAGAAGTTGTGTAAGGATGGATGGCTTTAGTTTTATCTATGATTACGAGATTGGTATTTGTGGATTATACGTCTTGTGTTGGGGCTTCACCAATGAAGTTGTTGTTTAGGGAAAGAAGATTATGGTGATAAAAGTAACAGGATGTAACTAATAACTTTGACCCCTTGGTTTTTAGTTTTGTGTTAGAGATAGATGAGAAATACATGGGAGAAATGAGAGATATAGGATATCAAAGGGAGGTGGATGGTAGGAGATATGTAGAAGAAATGTAAGGAAGTAAGGAACGGTACACAAACGAAACTAAAAACTATTTTAAGTTGTTTTCATTCGTTCTTTATTTCTTTTCCTCCCTCCCATCACTCTTCTTCATCCATCCTTTCTCCCATTCCAAAATTGTTCGCGGGATCCTGTGTTTTCTTGTGCAAATGAGAGACAATGTTTTCGGCTGAGTTAGAAACAAAAGTGGTATATCTATGGATCCTTCTTGGTAAGGCTTGTTTTCACTTTTTATAATTATTCCCAATTTCCTATGGTGACTTGGTTTCTCCATTTGTGTTGACAGAGTGGGATGACAAAGAAGGAAAAGATGCAACACAGCAATGGGAGGACGACTGGGATGATGATGATGTCAATGATGACTTCTCCCTGCAGCTGAAGACAGAACTAGAGAACAACAACGCTGCCAAGAGCTAGGTTCATGTCTCGACGCTTTCCTTCCCTTTGAACTTCATAATCATAGTGATTTGCCATAACGAATTCTGGATGACAGTAGCTCTAGAAACCTACTATACTTGCGACTTTGTGGGTAGCCAAAGCCCTGTTCTTTATAAACTGATTTCTGTGGAATTTACTTTTCTTGGATGAAAAAAATTTCAATTGTGTGAATGACTTGAGTTAAATCAGTCTTCCTTTCCAATCCCTTTACATAAATTTTTGAACCATTGCATTAGGTTCATAGTTATGACGATCACAAAGTACCCCGAAACTATCTGAAATTTTCAATTACTGTTTCATTTTCTGTTTTTAGATGAAAGCATATGGTGTGCCAGAACGATTTTGATTATGATGCATATATGATAAAGATTCGGGAGTCTTTAATTACAACCAGTGGGTTATGCATTGTCCTTATTGCCATGGTTTTATCTATAAAAAAGAAAAGGTACACACTCTAGTTAATTTGCTATCAGCTAGGCATTATTATAGTATGGTACTATGTAATAATTTCTTCTTCTTGTTTGCTTATTGACTCGTCAATAAGCGATTGCAACGATGTCCATGACGACCCGCCTTCTTTCACAGCCTTCCTTGCCAAGCAAGCAAACTCCTTAACCTTGTTCCTCGCCTCCTTGCCCTTCTCTCCCTCCATCAACTCTCTCACCATCTTCTCCAACCCCTCCGACTTCACAAACCCTTTGACAAAAGAACCGTCACTCGTTTCCACCCTCAAGCCCACCTTTATCTCCTCCACCACAAACCTCGCATTTAGAGGCTGTTCCGCCATCATTGGCCACGCCAGAATTGGCACTCCGCTGCACACGCTCTCCAACACCGAGTTCCATCCGCAGTGGCTCAAAAACCCCTCAACGCTCTCATGCATCAAAATCCGCCTCTGGTCAACCCACTCCTTAACCACCAGTCCCCTCCCTCTCACTCTCTCCTCAAACGCATTAACATCCCACGTGGCAGTGGCGCCACTAGTTTCTTTGGTTCTGAGGACCCACAGAAAGTTGACCTTTGACTTCTCCAAACCATCTGCTATTTCTTGCACCTGCTCAGCCGACAGCTCAACTTGTGACCCAAATGCAATGTACAAAACCCTACCTCCCTCCTCCATCTTCCAATCAAGCCACTCAATCCACGTGGGCTTACTATGTTCATCGTAGTTTTGTGCCAGCTGGAAAAGTGGGCCCACGCACCATGCCTTTGGCGCAGTGCACTCTTTGTTCCAATAGTCGGTGAACTCTGGCTCGAGCTCGTAGAAGCTGTTGACAATGGTGCCGGCGCTACGGAGGAGTGCCATGACACCTCTCATGTTGAAGTCAAAGGCTTCGCGTTGACCTTTGTCAGCACTAGTTTGACTTTCACTGTTGTGTCTAAAAGACTCGTGGAAGTCCTTCTTGGTAACTTTGATCCAGGGAAAACGAGTCACGGGGATTAACTCGGTGTCCGACTCGGTCCCGTGGAGGAGGTGGTTTTCGGCGACGACTTTGCCAACTGCCATGGAGAAGTTGGAGAAGCCGTTGAAGAAGAATCTGGGGAAGCCGAACTTGGCGGCGGAGTCGACGGTCCACCAGAGGAAGGAGTCGGAGACGAGGAAGGTGATACGTGGGAGGGTGTGGAGGGCTTGCTCGAAGTCGGGCTGCATGAGCTCGGTGGAGATGGCGAAGGGGAAGAAGAGGTCGAGGGAAGGGAGCTTGTCGGTGCTTTCGACGCCGGCGGGGATTCCGGGGACGGTGTTTTGAGGGAAGGGAATGTCGATAACGGTGGCGGAGGTGTCGGAGAGGGAATGGACGATGAAGGGGCGGTTGGCGGGAGTGGTGAAGATGGTGACGTGGAGGCGGCGGGAGAGGAAGAGACGGGAGAGATGGAGGAGGGGGATGGTGTGGCCTTTGGACATGAAGGGGAACAAAACGACGTGGCCCTCCATGTTTTTGTTGTTATTATGCATGCGTGATGAATATTGCAGGGAGATGGAGATGGAGATGGAGGTTTAAGGCTGAGGCAGATATGGGTATGGCGTTATTAAGTTATGGAGTGTGAAGTATTTATGTGGTGTGAGATATATGGAATATGGAGGTCGACGTTGTAAGTTTCTAAGTTGGGCCCACTATTAAAGTAGAACTGCTCATTCTCTAAATTATCCCAAGATTATCTCCATAAAAAATCAACAAGATTGGAAGTTGTTTAGGCATTCATATGTATCAAATAAATCAACAATTTTGGTAAAAATTAAAATTCTCATGGCGAACCATCCATTTAGTTGATATATATGAATGACTAAACGACCTCCAATTTTGTTTATTTTTTTGCGGATAAATGACCTTGACATGATGATTAAAGAATTAGCGGTTCTTATTATGATATATGTACAAAAATAATTCGGTAAATTAAAATGGTGGTACGAGGAGGTACCACCAGGGTGAGATGCAAGTATTGCCTTTTTGTTTGGTTGCATTTTGGAGGGAATCTAACCTGAATTATCAGAGTCTAAGAGACAAGTGAAATAGAAGAGAGATCATATACATATAGAAGCGGTTAGATTTGACTTTTATAAGCAGCGAGGTCTAAACCCTAAATATATAAACTCAATATCACCCGTTTATATTTTCATTCAAAATATATTAAATTTGATGAATTACTTAACATGTATTTACCCATAGCGTTCAAGAAGTTCAAAATATAAAAAAGAGTTATGTGTTGCATTGGGGGAAAATCTTTGAAAGGATAATATTTGTATCTCACTCCTGATGGTACCTACTCGTACCATTCTTTCGATTTATCTAATAATCCGTATACATATATCATAATCGGAACAGTCCAACTCCTAAGTAATCCTTTCAAAATTATCTCCGCAAAAAAATCAACAATTTTGAAGATTCTTTAGTCATTCATATGTATCAAACAAATCAATGTATTGGTAACAATGAAGATCCTCATGATGAACCGTCTATTTAGTTTACACATATGAATGACTAAATAACTTTTAAAGTTGTTAATTTTTTACAGAGATAATCTTGAAAGAATTAGTTAGGAGTTGAACGGTTCCGATTATAATATATGTACCAGGATTATTCAATATATCGAAAGAGTGGTTCGAGGAGATACTACCGGGGTGGAATGCAAACATTATCCATATTTGAATGAGGGACTATAAATTTTTAAAATAAATAATGAAGATTTTTAAATAAATTTTAAACTTGTCAAAGACCTATAAGTAAATATCTTATTATTTTATCTAATTCACTCCCATCCACTAAACATGGCCCCAAGCTGAATATATGCATGGACCACCACAAACGATCATCTCTAGATACTCCTAAATCCTTAATAATGTCTTGTATCATATGAGTCATTTTCATACATTACTTCTCTAAACCTAGAATGTTCAATTTTTCCTTAAAAAAGGTGTTCTATAATAGGTATCCAATATGAAATTTAGAAAGTAAAAAGTGAGTTCGCTAAGTGCTATATATATACTCATAAAAAAAATTGCGGTTAAGTTTTTTTTTTTTGTTAAATTTCAACAGTTCTGACTATAATGATATGAATAAGACAAATGTTTAGACGAACTTATTGCAAGAAGAATAACGGCCAACGGGCGCTGGAGGTGGCCATAATCGCAATAAAAATTCTGGGCATCACGGTGGGTGTTTCAGCTAAAACTTTCGAGCTTAAATTCGAACAAATTCAGGGTTCATTGGACTCTGTCTTTTGGGAGAAAGGTATAGTTTGAAATCAACTATACCTAGCTAGCTCTCCCTATGATTGAAATGCCCTCTTTTCAAAATTGAAATCATAGGAGAGATAAGCTGCTCTCCCTACGATTTAAATGCCCTCTTTTCAAAATTACAAAATTAACCTTTTTTTGTTTTTGAATCCTAACTTTTGAAACCTTTTTTGGTTACCTTTACGTAAATCTTGTTCTCATGAGTATCTAGACATGCAATATGCATAAATTGGAGTACATAAATTGTAAACGAAAGTTACAGAAGACATTAGTGGGATGAAAGTATTTTCATTTTCTTTATTTTAGTACCTCGCTTAAGTAAGTAAACATGTCATAATTAACAAGATGTTAAGACAACCTAACTTGTAATCAACTATACCTAGCTAGCTCCAACCCCCCTTGAGATTGATCATTATCCGAATGTTTTGTTGCCTCATCTATGAGAGACTCCAATGTTCTCCACAACAATCCACCTTCCTTCACGGCCTCCCTTGAGACTAGATGTAACAACCCGGAATTTCAATTATTGGATTTACGTAAATTATTTATGTAAAATGACGATTTTACCCTTGGTCGGTAAAGGGCATGGAAGTCAAATTTTGTTTCGAGACACTTTTGGTGGTGTTTTGGATACCGTTGCCTAGGTCTCGAACTCACAAGTTCGTAGACAGGCGGCACACAGGAAACGGAGTTCGTGGACGAAAGTTATGGGTCTAGATGTACAAGGGCATTTTGGTAATTTTTGACTTGGGGTAGATATTTTTAACCCCCAAATCAGTGTAATCTGATCCATCTTCATTTCATCCTTATCATCTCACTCATTTTTCTCTGGGACAAACAAACACAAAACCACTTCGAACCCAACCCGTGCGAAAACTCACCGAAGGAAAACCATAAAGTCAACTTTGATTTCAAGGCTTTAGCTTCCCGTTTTGATCAACTAATCGTATTCTACTCCTTCCCACGATCACAACCGTACCAACCATCGAAGGAGAGGACCACGGTGGAAGCCGAGCCGAGGATAGGAAGTTTCGGACCTTCCGATCAATTTTCCGGCTTACACAGGTACATGTTTGATGTTTTGAGGTCATATTTGGATTCCTGGGTTCGAGTAGATAGATTTATACATAAAATTTGTGAAAAATGATTGAGTTTTGAGGAAGTTAGGAAAGCTTGAAGTTTCGGCCGGAAATGGAGGATTCCGGCGAAAATCAGACGAAGGCGCCGGCAGCCGGTCGTCTTCTCCGGCGAGTCGCCGGTGACCGGTCGGGTCGAGTTGGACCGGTCCAGGCGCGTGGGTACTGTATCAGGCGCGTGACCGGCGCGTGAGGAGGTGCGTGGCGGCGCGTGGGAGCGTATTCCGACCTTCCGTCGGCGCGTGGCGGCGCGTGGGGCCAAGTCTGAGGTCACGGTGGCGCGTGACAAGTAGTTTTTGACGTTTCGGACCTGTTGGCGCAGGTTTTGAGTCGATCAGACGTCGTTTAGGGGTTGTTTCGAACGTTTTAAAGTTGCTGCGTTTTCTAGGCCAGCATAGTTAGACTCCCGGGGTTTAGGGGGTTTATATTTAAGGTTCTTATTATTAGCTGGTAATCCCGATTATTAATTTGGACAGGTGATACTGCTCCAGGAACTTCAGGGGAGCGTACAGTTCGGGATTGAGCTTGCTTGAACAGGTTTGTGAGTGGACTTTTGGTTTATAAATTATAATGCATGCATAAATGTATCTTTGATTTAAATACTGTTATGTATGGGTGCAATGAATTTCTGGATTGTAGAAATGATGTTGGACACATGTTTTACAATATTTCAGTGAAAGTGTGTTTTGAGAAATGGCCTGGTTTTTGTACTCGATTTTGATATCATTTTGACGTGGTAATTTAATTGAGTATGTGATTTGGGTTTAGACTCATAATTATGATTTTACCGATTTTGGCCATAAAATGATATTTCAAAGAATTTGGCTTAGGCCGCGAAACAAATATTTCGAAGTATGGATTTGATTCACTGGTTCCCGTCCCGATGGTTATTGTTGCTCTGACTGGTGTTGAGGGGCCTTGCTCTACCGGTTGTTGAGGGTTCGGACCTTAGGTGTTGAGGGGCCTTGCTCCGCCGGGTCGCGAAGCTGTCTATGCATAGTACAGATAGTACAGACAGTACAGATGGTACACAGAGTTGTACAGATTTTAACACATCTCAAGGGATACCCTGGTGTGTTGTGGATATGTCGGGAACAGTGAATTTGAGATATTATATGTCGGATTGAACGAAATGATTTGAATTTGAGATATTTTGTGTCCAGATGGAATTAAATGAATTTGAGATATTATGTGTCGGATTGAACGAAATGATTTGAATTTGAGATATTTTGTGTCCAGATGGAATTAAATGAATTTGAGATATTATGTGTCAGATTGAACGAAATGATTTGAATTTGAGATATTATGCGTCCAGATGGAATTAAATGAATTTGAGATATTATGTGTCAGATTGAACGAAATGATTTGAATTTGAGATATTATGTGTCCAGATTGATTTAAATGATTTTAAACTCTTTTGAAGAGAGTTTTCAAACCAAACTTTGGATCACGAGGTATTTTCATTATACAGATTTTATGTGAGTCCAATTAAGTGGTTTTTAAGAGAAATGGAAATTTTGGTGATTTACATATAATGTTTTAGTATCATAAATTGTTTTATGTTATGCATGCATGATTTTATAAATGGAGGGGAAGAAAGTTATTTTCTCGAAAAGGAATTTATAAATGATTATTTTTGTCCACTCACAACTTTTGTGTTTAAACCCCCTTCAGGCAGTTGAGTAGAGTTGACGCGAACACTGATCTCGAGGCAGAGACATTAGTACTTCGACTGCGCTGTGTAATTATATTTGAGTATGATATCTAAATTTTACTCTTGATCCTACTTTGACGCTCTGATATTATATTGTATTTGATGGGTCATTAATTACGGGAATTATTGAGTGCTTGAATCCCTTGTCTGACAAGTGGAAGTATTTATTGTTATTATATTTTGTAAGGATTGAAGGGTATTTTGGGAACCTTTTCTTAGGTTGTCAGACGGAATCAGGGTTCTTCCCAGGTTTCGAGGGGAAATTCGGGACGGGTCCTGACACTAGAAGAGAGACCATATACTGGAAGTCGAATTTGACTTTTATAAGCAGCGAGGTCTAAGCTCTACATATAAATTCAATCTCACTCATTTAAAAGTTCCACTATTCATTTTGAAACCTCTAATCCCTTATTCAAAGTTTCAATTATAAAAATGAGTTGTGTTGTGTATTGGCGGGCAATATTTGAATGAGAAACTAAAGATTTTTAAACTGAATAATAAAAACTTTTAAATTCCTTCACGGCCTCCCTTGAGACTAGAAGAGAGACCATATACTGGAAGTCGAATTTGACTTTTATAAACAGCGAGGTCTAAGCTCTACATATAAATTCAATCTCACTCATTTAAAAGTTCCACTATTCATTTTGAAACCTCTAATCCCTTATTCAAAGTTTCAATTATAAAAATGAGTTGTGTTGTGTATTGGCGGGCAATATTTGAATGAGAAACTAAAGATTTTTAAACTGAATAATAAAAACTTTTAAATTCCTTCACGGCCTCCCTTGAGACTAGAAGAGAGACCATATACTGGAAGTCGAATTTGACTTTTATAAACAGCGAGGTCTAAGCTCTACATATAAATTCAATCTCACTCATTTAAAAGTTCCACTATTCATTTTGAAACCTCTAATCCCTTATTCAAAGTTTCAATTATAAAAAAGAGTTGTGTTGTGTATTGGCGGGCAATATTTGAATGAGAAACTAAAGATTTTTAAAATGAATAATGAAAACTTTTGAATAAATTTTAAACTTGTCAAGGACCTATAAATAAATATCTCATTTATTTTATCCTATTCACTTCCATCCACTAAACATGGCCATAAGATGCACGTTTCCCCAAGCTGAATATATGCATGGACCACCACAAATTTTATTTATTTCCATCAAATGTGCATCAGCATGCAACATCTCTAGATACTCCTAATATACAATAATGTCAAGTGCGGGGTTTATTGGACTCGATCTTTTGAGAGAAAGGTATAACTTGAAGAGACGAACAAATTGGCACGAATGCTATACTCGCGAATGGAGAGGAGATAGAAACATAGGAGAGAGAAGCTGCTCTCCTTAGGATTGAATGCCTTCTTTTCAAAATTACAAAAATACCCTTTTTTGTTTTTGAACTATAATTTTTACAAGTTTTTCTGGTACTTTTTTCGTAAATCTCGTTCTCATGAATTCCTAGACATGCCGTATGCATAAATCAAAATACATAAATTGCAAACGGAAGTTACAGAAGACAATTGTGGGATGAAAGTATTTTCATTTTCTTTATTTCATTACCTCGTTCAAGTAAGTAAACATGTCATAATAAGACAACTTAGCTAGCTCCGACACCCTACTTGAGATTGATCATTATTCGAATGTTTTGTTGCCTCATCTATGAGTGACTCCAGTGTTCTCCACGACGATCCACCTTCCTTCACGGCCTCCCTCGCCAGCTCAGCATACTTCTTCACATTCTTCCTCACCGCCTTCCCCTCCTCTCCTTCCATCAACTCTTTTACCATCTTCTCCAACCCCTCCCACTTCACAAACCCTTTCATCGAACCGTCACACGTCTCCACCATCAACCCCACCTTGATCTCCTCCACCACAAACCTCGCATTCATCGGCTGATCCGCCATCATCGGCCACGCCAGAATCGGCACTCCGGCGCATACGCTCTCCAACATTGAGTTCCATCCACAGTGACTCACAAAACCCTCCACACTCCCATGCATCAATATCTTCCTCTGGTCAACCCACTCTTTGACCACCATCCCCCTCCCTTTCACTCTCTCCTCAAACCCATCCATAGCCCACGTGGCAGCTTCTGACTCCTTGCTTCTCACAACCCATAAAAAGTTGACCATTGACTTTTCCAACCCTTTCGCTATTTCTTCAAGCTGCTCAGCTGCCAGCTCCGCTTGTGTTCCAAACGCTACGTACAAAACCCTAATTCCCTCCTCCAGCTTTTCTTCTAGCCATTCAATCCACATAGGCTTATCATCTTTTGCTTCATCTACTGCTAGCTGGTAACGAGGGCCTGGTGCAGCTTCATCTTGTGTCACCGGGCAAAGAGGGCCCACGCACCAGGTTCTCGGTTTACACTCAGCGTTCCAATAGTCAGTAAAAATAGGCTCGAGCTCATAGAAGCTGTTGATGATGATGCCCAAACACGTTGTTACACCTACCATAACCTTCATCATGAACTCGCTGGCATGACTCGGTTGTTGATGATTGGCAAAAGATGTGGGGAAGTCTTTTTTTGTAATTTTGATCCAAGGAAACCGAGTCACCGTCATTAACTCGGTGTCTGACTCGGCTCCTTGCAGCATCCCGCCCTCCGCCACGACTTTGGACAGCGACATGGGGTAACTGCCGAAGCCGTAGAAGACAAAACTCGGGAAGCCAAACTTGGCGGCGGAGACGTGGGTCCACCAGAGGAACCCGTCGGACACCATGAAGCTGACACGTGGAAGGGTTTGGAGCGTTTGCTCGAACTCGGGCTGCATGTGTTGGGTGGCGAGGGCGAATGTGTGGAAGAGGTTGATGGAGGGGAGCTTGTCGGTCCTTTCGATACCGGCGGGAATCTCGGGGGAGATGTTTTGTGGGAACGAGATGGAGATGACGGTGGCTGAGGTCACGGCGAGGGATTGGTCGATGAAGGGGCGGTTGGCGGGGGTGGTGAAGACCGTGACGGAGAGGCCTCGGTCGAGGAAAAGGCGAGAGAGGTAGAGGAGTGGAATTGTGTGGCCTTTGGACATGAAGGGAAACAAAACCACGTGGCCCTTTTGCTCAACATCTTCGTTTTCATCCTGCAAAATTGAACCCATCTTTCTTTCTCTTCTTAACTTCTTCTCACTCTTTAACATATACATATAACATATATAAATATATATACATCTAAAAATGGGTACATGTGCCGACCTCTTTGATAATTCATAAGCTATGAATTTACTCCAACGACACATGTTTTTATTCATCTACAATCCGTGTATTAGTTGTGCTTTTACTTACTCTATTGTGTGTTAATTGAAAATTTTTGCGTTTGACACTTGTCAATGACGAAGTTGAAATCCAATTTGTAAACTTATTATTTTTTTTATAAGCTTATTTGTGTGTAAAGAGGAGTTTGAGGACAAGACTCATTACGAACGCATTATTTGGTTGGTATATATTTTTATGTTTATTAATTATATATTTTTCCCAATACTTATATATATGAACGGTTATAAACTTATAATGGTGATGGGTAGCTGATTAATTATTCTTGGGTCAGATAGAAGAAACTGATGACTAAGATCCAAAGGCACTGTCCCTTCCAAAGAGCCTAATATGACCAAATGATAATATTGGAGGGTAAGCGTATGACTCGAGCCCCACAAACTTAAACAAATATCCCGTTTGATGAGAAAGATTTGATTAGATTGGATAACTCCCAAAATTTAATATATTTTGAATGTGAAAATGAATTTCATTGCATTGTATGAGAATTAAATAGGATCAGATATGAGGTGCATCTTAACTTTTCTAATTATACTATTTCAAAAGGATTGGATTGGATAAGTTTTCCTTTCTTCTATCTCTACTCTCTCTAATCTCTTTACAATGAAAACACATTCATTTTCATATTCAAAATACATTAAATTTGATGAGTTATCCAATATCTAATCCAATCTCGCTCATCACACGAGCCCTAATTAAGGGTACATATATCAAAATCGGAACCGTTCAATTCCTAAATAATCCTTTCAAGATCATCTCCACAAAAAATCAACAACTTTGAAGGTTCTTTAGTCATTCATATGTATCAAACAAATCAACGGTATTAATAGCAAAGAAGATCCTCATGGTGAACCGTCCATTTAGTTTATACATATGAATGACTAAATGATCTCCAATTTGGTTGAATTTTGTTATAAATGATCTTGAAATGATTATATGACAATTGAACAGTTCTGATTATGATATATGTATAGGGATTATTCAATAAATCGAAATGGTGGTACGAGGAGTACCACCAAAGGTGGGATGCAAGTATTATCCTAAAAATAAATACTTCAACTAGAATATTATTAAATAAATGGGTTGAGTCGGTCGGATGAAAACTACAAACCCTAGATTTTTTTTCGCTTTTTTAAAAATTGGAGTGGGCTGTAATTCACCTAGCTAGCCAAGAGCTTGGACGTCCGTACGTGCCTGTGTGAGAATGCGGTGCATATCGATCGATTGCTTTCTCCTTTTCAAAAGAATATTGGAGACCGACCACATCGTGTATCAACTTTACATTGTAAAGAGGATAATATACATGGATTTCAATCATGTGATACTACCTTCTATTGTTTTTGTACACATATTTTAATTAGAATTATTCATTTGCTAAATTATCATTTCAAGATTACATTTCTATTAAAAAATAAATAAAATGGGAGGTCGTTTAGCCATTCATATTTATAAAAAAAAAAATCAACGCGCGGTTTTGATAGCAATTAAGATCATCATGGCGAACCGCCTATTTTGTTGCTGATATATAAAAATTACTAAATGCTCTCTAATTTCGTAGATTTTTTGCGTAAATGATTTAAGAGTTGAACGATTCCGATTATGATATATGTACGTACATATAACAACAATTAGATAAATCGCAAGAGTTTTTAGGTTGGCATATTTGACTTTGCATGCAGCTGATTCTTAGGTCAGGTCGATATGAAAAAAAATAAGGAGTAAAATCCAAAGGGAGTGTCTTTTCCAAAGAGCTAGCCTGATATGTCCGGTATGGATATATGCCATATCGATCTTTGTGGTTGTAGGAAGAATGGAAGATCAATCACCCAATTTGATATGATATATTGGAGATTTGGAGGGTACTTGTAGTTCTCGAAGCTACCTATTAATTCCACAAACTTGAACAAATATCTTCTCACTGTATACATTACACGATACATATGCATGCACTAATTAATCGGGTACGTACACGTAGTGTGAGAATAATGCGATACATAAATCGATCGATTGCTTTCTCGATCCCTTTTAAAAATCATAAAGGAGGAGACCACATCGACGTCTACTATCAAATCTCTTGATTTTCAAGACGTCCGAGTCGCAAGTAAAATCCCAAATTTCTTATCTCTAACACATGTGGTGCACGATGTGGTAATCCACGTCATCTTGTTTTATTTAACTATTTCAAATTAAAAAACAAACATAAGCAATTAAAAATTAAAAATAAGAAAAACAAAACCCTAAAAACTCAAATTAAGAAAATAAGAAGCCTAAGAAGCCTTCATCTTTCTTTTCTTCCTTCTTTCTTTTGTTCCTTGTCCTTTGTTTTCTGTTAATATTTTAACAAGTTGATTTAAAAAACATGCGATAGTCGGTGAACAATGAAGAGCAAAGCTTGATTATAAAAACCTTCGACTGTGGTATATTGGCCGACATATGAACGGTGACGTCCAAATGACGAAAGCCAAGAGTAGAAACGGTGTGTTTTAGGAGGTCGTGTGAAAGGTAATTAATAAGAATCAACCAGCAATTCACCGCGACAGCGGAAGTACAGAGCATACTACACTACTTGATAGTCCACTTAAATAAACTGTTAGGTCCACTTACGCTTCTGTTTTTGTACCCCTCAAGTCTTAGAGGTACTTCACACTTTTCAAGGAATTCTCAGTTGCTGCTCTGATATTGACATCGGGCGTTCTAGTGTGACGCGTCGGAAATCGGGTTAACTCAGGTAGTTGCTTAAATTTTATGATCATCAACTAGTGTATTATGCTATGTACTTCCGTTGTCACGGTGAATTGCTGATTGGTTCTTACTAATTACCTTTCACACGACCTCGTAAAACACACCGTTCCTACTCTTGACTTTCGTCATCTGGACATCACTATTCAGATGTCCAACATACCTCGATTTCAATGCCCACATGGACTTTCCGGGTCGGAATGTGTCATCAATCTTGGCTGACGTTTATAATTAATAATTAATAAGCAATCAAGCTTAAAGATTTATACCTTCTTTTCGATTGGTTTGAAGGTATTTGGAATTGGAGGGCATGCGTAGTGAGTTGGTGGGGTTTGGCGACAAGAAATAGAGGAGAGAATTAAGAGTTGAGCTTTTAATTAGGGTTTTATTTGTCTTACTTTTAAATTGTTTATGTTTGTATTTTAATTTGAAATCTTCAATTAAACAAAGATGATGTGGATTGCCACATCACACGCCATATGTGCTTGAATAGGAAATTTGAGATTTCAGTTAGTGCCCATATCATTATTAATTGTAAGTTTACATATATGCTTTAGAAGTTAATAATAAATGTCATTTTCATACTGCCGAGCTTTTGAAAGAAGGAACCAAGTAAATTCTACAATTTCAAGGAATTATTAATGGTATCGTATTATGATATTATATGGTGTGTATTTCATTCATAAATTATGATTATAATAAAACGACATATATAATTAATATTTTTTATTTTACAATATAATATATCAATAAATATTCGACTAAATTATAAATCGATACCATCAAATTTATAATGAGAAGGTTCCCTACATCTGTATGCCCTCTGCCCAATTAAGTATATATATATATGGTCCTTTCTCATAATTGGAAACAATTGGACCATTATGTAAGATGATATATGTCAAGAGTTGGGTACCGGAATATTGTGTTTGCATGTTAAGTCGCACGTACACAAAATAAGCTTGCATGTTAAGTCGCACGGGTTTCAAATGTGTACTGGAATATTGTGTTTAATATATATGACACAATAAAAAAAGTATTATGATTTTCCTCCTCAATCTATCGACCTTTTACGATGATCAGTTAATTTTTTTGTCGCCGGTTGTCTCATCGACGAGCAACTCCAACGTCCTCCACGACGATCCACCTTCCTTCACGGCCTCCCTTGCCAGCTCAGCAAACCTTTTCACATTCTTCCTCACCACCTCCCCCTCCTTTCCTTCCATCAACACTTTCACTATCTTCTCCAACCCCTCCCACTTCACAAACCCTTTCACCGAACCATCACACGTCTCCACCCTCAGCCCCACCTTGATCTCCTCCGCCACAAACCTCGCGTTCAGCGGTTGATCCGCCATCATCGGCCACGCCAAAATCGGCACTCCGGCACATATGCTCTCCAACATTGAGTTCCATCCACAATGACTCACAAACCCCTCAACACTCCCATGCATTAATATCTTCCTCTGGTCAACCCACTCTCTGACCACCATACCCCTCCCTTTCACTCTCTCCTCAAACACTTCCATATCCCACGTGGCAGCTTCTGATTCCTTGCTTCTCACCACCCACAAAAAGTTGACCATTGACTTCTCCAACCCTTTCGCTATTTCTTCTAGCTGCTCCGCCGACAGGTCAGCTTGTGACCCAAACGCAACGTACAAAACCCTACTTCCCTCATCCGCCTTTCGATCAAGCCACTCGACCCAAACCGCCTTATCATCGTGCGGGTCATTTTGTGACAGCTGGCAAAGCGGCCCAACACACCAAGCTTTCGGTGCACCCTCGGTGTTCCAGTAGTCGGTGAAAACAGGCTCGAGCTCGTAAAAACTGTTGACGATCATGCCAAAGCTACGAGTGGCTGCCACGACAGCCTTAATGTGGAACACGGAGGGCCCACTCGCTTGTTTGTCGCCGCTGGAGTCTGTGAACGCTTGGTCGAAGTCCTTTTTAGTAATTTTTATCCAAGGAAACGGAGTCACTGTGATTAACTCGGTGTCGGACTCGGGGCCGTTGAGGAGCTTGTTTTTGGCGACGACGTTGGACACCGAAATGGGGTAGCTTCCGAAACCATAGAAGACAAACCTCGGGAACCCGAACTTGGCGGAGGAGTCGAGGGTCCACCAGAGGAACGCGTCGGAGACCATGAAGCTGACACGTGGTAGGGTTTGGAGTGCTTTTTCGAACTCGGGCTGCATGCGCTCAGTGGCGAGGGCGAAAGTGAAGAAGAGATCGATGGAAGGGAGTTTATCGGTGCTCTCAATGCCTTCGGGGATTTCGAGTGAGATCTTCTGAGGGAAAGAGAGGGTGATGATATTGGCGGCTGTGTCGGCGAGAGACTGGTGGATGAAGGGGCGGTTGGCCGGGGTGGTGAAGACTGTGACGGAGAGGCCGCGGTGGAGGAAGAGGCTGGAGAGGTGGAGGAGTGGGATTGTGTGCCCTTTGGACATGAAGGGAAACAAAACCACGTGGCCCTTGGCCTCGCGATGCTCATGCTGCGAAATTGAACCCATCTTTGTCTTTCTTTCTTCTGAGTCTCTCTAGCTAATAAATATAAGCATTAGATAGTAATTAATTGCTTTTGTTATGGTCCTTATTTAATGTGAACCTAACACTGTTAGGTCAACTTGACTTTGGAGTTTTCAATAATATTCTAAAACTCGCTAGGCAGCAATCGAGCGACAAGATGGGGTTTAGCGGTTAGGGGCAATTTTTTATACATAAAAAAATAAAAAAATAAAATATATAATATAAATATTTTTAAATAATTTTAGACTAATGAATACTTTCAAAGATAAACTAATTATATTTTGAGGGATATAAAAGTATAAATTGAAAGTTCTAGAATAATAAACATACAAAATGGAATAATGAGATGAAGAGATCTATAATTTCAATGAAATTTAAACCTTAAAATGATAGTTTTCTCAAATAAAATAAAATAAAATATTTCTGTCTAACTGTCTATTCGTTCTAGCTTATAATCGGCTGCCTAAGTGTGGTATTTGAGACGTCTATGGAATTTTTAAAACATTAATATTGAGTGATGATCATTTATGTGTGCGTGAATTCTACTTATAAAAATCGATATATGGGTTATTTTTAAAAATCAAATTATATTTATGAAAATTTTTATATACTTGTCATTTTAAAAAATCGATACATTTGTCATTTTGTGAGTCAATGAAATTAAGAGGCCAATGGATGTACTATAACGCCGTGTGAACCTTGAGTATGTGCTGTAAAAGTCGACGGTCGACCAAAATGATGACCAAATCTTAAGGAATAATATATACTAAGAATCTGCTAGTGATATATTTTTATACTCAAGAAGGAACTCTTCAAAGATGACGAGCACTTAATTAGTATTATCTTCCCTATTTTATAAATGTAAGTTATGAGAATGGGTTTACATAGATGATAATATTTTATATCTCTATTGAATTCAATATACATAATTACGGATAATATTGCATTTCATTGTAATGGTACTTTCTTGTATATATTTTTTTGATTTATCGAATTGTAATTACACATCTATTTTAATCAAAACCGTTCAATTCTTAAACTACCATTTAAAGATCATTTGTGCAAAAATTAACTATATTGAAGATTATTTAGCCATATATATGTATCAACTAAATGGTCGACGGTTCACATGAGGATCTTAATTGTTACGAAAACCATTGATTTATTTGATACATATGGATGACTAAACGACTTCCAATCTTCTTGATTTTTTACAGAGATAATTTTGAAATTATAATTTAGATAATGAACAGTTAAAATTGCAATATATGTAAAAAATTAATTAAATAAATCAAAACGGTGGTACGAGATATATACTACCATGATGGGATACATGTATTATCCCATAACTATTATTAGTTATTATAATTGATATGTATATATTAGTCTAAAGTTCTTTCTTAGCATGTATTTGTACATTAAAGTGATTGACGGGTTATGATTCAGACCCACAAAGCAGTTCCTACCCATTATAAATAGATAGCTAACAACAAATCACGTTTGACAAGTTGAAACCGAAAATGATCTCCTTGTTTCCTTACTAGTTTGAAATTGTTGTGTAGAAAAAACAAACTTGAAAAGTATTGGTTTTGAAGTGTATAAGAAGAAAGTGTAGCTATTCGAGTATCATTCATGGACTACGACTAGTGAGTAAGTCGTGAGTAGTCGAGAAATAGGCCCCTTGTAGCAATATTCAAGCACAAGGTGAGCCACCCTTGGTAGTTTCTGAAACTTAGAATCCAACCACCAAATATGGGAATGGGTGGGTAAGGATCGATGTTTCTTTCGTTTTCTCCATAGTGGGGTGTAGACATATCACATTTCTTGCTCAAGACTTGTGAGCATCGAGAAGGGAAAGAAAATTAGGTAAAATACCCACGTTATTTTCTTTAAAGATAATATGTATATTATAATTGAAACCGTTTATTATTTATATTGTTATTTTTAAAACAATTTCAATAAAAAATCAACAAAATTGGAAGTTATTTAGTTATTCATATTTATTAACAAATTAATTATATTTGTAACAATTAAGGTTCACATGGTACGTGAACTATCTATCTACCTGATTCATATAAATAATTAAATGATTTTTTTTTTTATCGAGAATAATTAAATGACCTTCAATCAAGGGCGGAGCGATCCTTGTGCGCTGTAGCCCAGTGTAAGTTATTAAAAATTAAATATTTTAGTGTTAATTTTAATGGAAATTGTCAATTTGTTGGAAGTTAGCTCAATGCAAGCGAATAAAGCTCAAAATAATTTCACTTTCAATTACCCACAAATAATAGACTCCAACAAAAACTTTACAGCTCGTTACTATAAAAATTTCTAGTTCTGTCATTGTTTCAATTTAATTGATTTTTTTGCATAAATAATTTTAAAATAGTAATTTAGAATTTAAACGATTTCTATTATGAAATGAGAAACAACAATAGATAGAAAAAATCTCGTCGGCATTTTTCAACGGCAAAATAAGCAGCGGGCAAAATGGTCGGTATGCCGTATGTGGGTCCTGCCGTAAATGAGCAGCCGGAAGACTTGTACGTTGTCATATACTGCATGGCGTCAATTTAATTCTACATTTTATATCAATCGAGATTATTTTGATTCATATTTTCATTTACAACCGACTCGCCTTTAACTATTTTCAAGGTACTTTTACTTGTACTTTTATGGTTGTTATAGGAAAGCAGATTATAATATAGCATTACGTATGGAAGTGGTCGTGGTCGGATACGAGAATCTAATTCGAAACTTACTATATAATTTAAGGAGAAAATATCACTAAAGTATAGCACTAGGTTACTTTTTACTGCACTGTTGTTTATTCTTATGTCAAAAGTTACTTTTAGTCCATATAGTTTACTCAATTTTTTACTTTAGTTCATGTAGTTTTAATTGGTTTTAATCATGTAATTTCATACTCATATCAATTTAAGGACACATCTAAATTTCCATCTAATTTTTTTATACTCCACTTATGAAAAGATATTTTCTTCATATTACAATTATATATAGGATATAATTACATATATTTATATATATATATATATATATATATATATATATATATATATTCGTCGTTTTTTATAGAATACAATTACATATCCTTGTTCTTTAATTTTCCTGCTACTTGATGCTTGAAAACTGTTTTGCAATTGACATTGTAACACGCGCATGAAAATATGAAACACGAGCATAAAAAAAATTGAATAACCTAGATGAAATACTCCTTTATGTGAAGTGCATGTTCTTATTCCGTTGAATAATTGAATGACATTTAGATGCATCCTTAAATTATTATCTGTATGAAATTACAAAGTTAAAATCAATTAAATTCAAATAAAATGGACTAAAGTGAAAAATGGATTAAATTATAAGAATCAAAATTATTATAATAAAAGCAGTTATTTTCAAAATCGACGGCAATCTAGCATAAAAGCAGTTGAATTTTCAGCACTTTTAGCAAAAGCACTTATAAACGTATTTTTTGTCCTATAAGAATTTCCAAACTTACCATAACAGGACAAAAATGGGACGAATTGGTCGATCTAGAAAATAATAAATATAAGGTGACTGTACGTTCATAATTAAATTAGCATTTCTCACCTGGGTTTTCTTCACTTTGAATAAAACTTAAAAGATACAAGAGGACGAATTGGTCGATCTGTGACAGCAAGTTCATAATTAAATTAGTATTTCTTACCTGGGTTTTCTTCACTTTGAATAAAACTTATACGATTCAAAGGGTAAAAGTCAATTTACAGAAACCTGATTCCAGCGAGGTCAACATACATACATGTAGATTCAGGCACACTTCAAATCATATAACTATACAACTGAAAAGAAATTCCTTACCCAAGATAACAAATAACTGTACGTGGAAATAAAAAAATTCGAAAGAAGGAAATAATCGGGTTAAATTTTCCATCAAAGATGATGATGAATGATGTCTGAAAGCAGAATTATCAACTGACCCGAGCCGCGGACACTTCCAAGTTCTTCACTACAGCATCAAGCACCAACACCTCCACCTTGTTTTGCCTTAAGAACAAGCTCCTCAGTGGTGGTGCCGATGATCTCATTAGCCCGTTTCAGCCCAACGCAGTAGAACCGTCCAACCGAATCCTGAATTCACATCAGTATGTATGTTCATCAAGTTTTAAAAAAAGAAGAAGAACAGTGTTACTCTTCCAAATAAATTATCAAATAGCCGTTATGAGTCAGTGATTCGTTTAGTCCGAACCAACAACGGTGAAGTTAAGTGGTGATGATGCAGTCTAGGTTAAAATGGAAATCTATAGACTATAAAAGATTAAGTTTAGCCACCACTTTTAATCAGGGTTAGCTGCAAGGAATCTTACCCGAGCGACAATGCCCAATTTCTCCAACTTCCCAACTGCATCGTCCACATCAAAATTACAGTTCGCATTGAACTCTTCTCTAATTAGTTCCTCACACCACCTATCCAGATCCTATATAATAAATCATCGCCGAGTAAGAACTCAGTGGAACCAGTCGAGCATATTATAAATATTGCTTGCAATAATCAGGAAGCTGATATATTGAAGTAGAACAGCAATTTAAGAGAGATGTGTACTTGTCTAGTTGCTTTCCCTTGCTCCATCAGTATATAGTAAGCTATTATCACCTCCTTGACCTGCACATTGAAGAAATGGAGTGTTTAAACCCGAATAATTTAAAATGACAAAAAAGATTAGATTATTCATAAGGTATCCCTGTTAAATTGATAGAATTCAAGTATGACCTAAACCCAAAAAAATTCTTCTAATTGTCTTCATACTCGATACGTGTTAATTTATTGAAAAGCATTCAAGATAAATCCTAAACAAGCATAACAGCTAGCTCAATGTCCCAGGGTCTACTTTTCTCTGCCATGCACATTATGAGCTTGTGAAAACATGCAATGGTGAGGATTAGTCTACACAATACCTTATGTAAATATCAATTAGCAAATAAATTATCGAACTTGCAACTTACTTCCTGTTGAATCACATCGTCACACAAGTGAAGAAGAGTACCCCTTCCGCTATCCAGTTGTTTGTCATACATGGACTGTGTTATTAAGTTCTGATATGCAACCAAGTTCTGCTGAAAACTACAGACAATTAAGAAACAATAGGCATGTTAGAGACAGAAAAATGAGCACTCCAAGTAAATACACCACATGGAGAGTAATGATCATCAGACCAAGGGTTTTACATCAGATATTGGCATCTACCCTATAGGATCAATCAAGACAAACATTGATCATGTCGACGTGCAACAAGCATATTAAATTACGGGAGAATCATATATCACACCTAAGCAACAAATTGAAAGGGAAAAGACACAAATCGTAATAAGAAACTTAACGTGAAGTATATCTTAGCGCAGTAACCAATCACAGTGGAAAGAACTGCAATAATGACCCAAAGATCAGCTTTAGGCATTTCAACAGAACCAACAACGGCAACCTGAAAAAGAAATAATCGGTAATTAAGCTGCAGTTCCACAAGAAAAGAAAAGAATGGTAATTAAGCAATGCATCAAGACAAAATTCATTGCTAGCTATCTCAGTAAACTGACCAGCCCCACTACGGCAGAGACAAGGAACTTGACCCAGTCCATTGGAGTTAATCCTGGGTTCTTCTTCTCGGGCTGTAAAAGGCAAAAGGTTTTCACAACAGGTCATCAGTTGTACGAAGGCTATGGAATACAAATCACGTAATAGAGAGAAGGAGATGAGAAATGGGGGAGAGAGAGAGAGAGAGAGAAGCACACAAGAACTATCTCCATGTCAGCCATAGGAATATTTCTGAAATGCTTCACATATATTCCCCGTTCTTCTTTTTTTTTGGTACTTGCTCGCCTGAAGAATTCATAATTCTCATATAAGCAAACTATATTCAAGGTTCTTTCAAAACTGGTTTAATAGAGCCTGAATTCAGTTAATGCTTCACATATATTCCATTAAAAACAAAAAAATTACAAATCTATAACTTCTGAAAAAATCATGCATTGAACTCTCTGCAATATAAAATAAATCTCTGCTCAAGCCCAGTATACTTTGGAAGAACGTGCACTATAAGAAGCCACTACGAGACTACACTCATTTTAAACTGTCTGAGCTACCTAACCTTGTGACCTGAATACTAGCCAAATTGTTCACAACAAAACTAGGGAGAACATAGATATTAACTTATAAATAAATAAATAAACAATACCTGTAAACAACAATTATCCTATCAAAAGTTGGCTCTTTGATTGTGGTCTTGCTCAGCAAATTCTTAAGTCTGAAGGACAAACATATAAATGTCATTTATTGGAAATAACCATTATAATAATGAGACAGGGAATTCAACTCAAATCAAAGGCTGGCATATTTCTAGTTATTTGAAGCCATGTATAATTAATAGGGAATTAGGATTAAGATGGTTTTAATTGCTATTGCAGTCATATCTAGTAAAGTCTGAAATCAAGGGTATAGTTTAACAATCCAGAATTGATAGAGAACTTTTAGCGTAAGAAAAAAACCTAGGAAACATATGGATCACAATGAAAATAAACTTTTAGGATATTCAAGAGTACATCAAAGTATTCTATAAGGACAAAAAATTCAAATTTCAATAAAGAGAGCAAATTTCAAGATCCATCCAACCCAAAAAAAATTAATCAAGGGTGAAGAAATTAGATCCAAGAGAATAGAACAGCATGCATACAGCTTAGTAATATACTGAAACTAGTAGATCAAGAAAAAAATAAACAGTACTCAAAATAAAGCCACGCAAAAACCTTAGTTCCATTGTTTCTAGGCGGATTCGTTCAATAGGTACATCTTCGTCTTCTCCATCGGCTTCCGAAATAATTTCATCATTCTTTTTTGGATCTGTCTTAGCTCGTCCACCTGACCTTCTGGATAAAAGTTTTTCGACCCTGAAAAGAAATAACACCAAAAATGGAATAGAGAAAGAAATGCTTAGACTTATAGTAAATAAAATCTAAAGCACATGTTCTCAGCTATTTGCCCAAAAGTTTTGGTAATACCAATCACCAATGATGCAAAGCTGATGTTTCAAATTTAGACTCCATTACATGACTTGTTGAAGGAAAAAAAAAATCACTTATTATAAAGTTTAAGCAGTTCCAATCATAATCTCCAAGAATATGTATATATTCCAGTAATATGTCGATAATAGACAACATTTAAATATTACTCACTTAGTAATCCGTAACAGATATGCCCAAAAGCGTCCAATGATCATGTCCACTTTCTCCATGAAAAAGTAATCAGTTGTCTGATCAAGTCCTACCCCACGTCGGAATATAAGGTACTGAAGTACAAAACAATGCAGATTAGATCTCTAAAGAAAGAGAAAGAGGGGTGGAAGGACGAAAGGGAGGACAGGAAGTTAAGTAGTATTTCCTACATCAAATATATGCAATCCTACATAATCAGAAACTCAAATTATTAAGGGTTTAAATATTCCAATTGTTAGCAGTGTTTTGTGCTAACTTAAAATACCTTATCAGCAAAATCTGGAAGGTCTGGGCGAGGATTCTCTGCAAAAAATTTCTTCAAAAGCTTCTTGTCAAGCTGCATTCAACAGGAACAATACATGAGATCGGCAAATGCAAGGGAACATATAAAAGATTAAAAAGGAGTACCAGAGTTACACGGGATCAGAAAATTCAGCTCCGCACTTATGCTTCGTAAGCCTAAATGAATTGATATTTATGAATACATATTTGGAGGTACAAACCTTGGACTCGTCAACCATGATGGGTAGATTTAGAAGATACTGCCCTGAATGCGCAACTTCAATTTCTTCATTAGTTGTTATCTTGAAATTACTCTTTTCCATCACCTGTATCATAACTAGAATTTCAATATCCCACACTCATTCTATTTTGATATCTGTAAAATTACATAAACTGGTTTATTCCTATTTTGGAAATTCCGGCAATATTTAGTTATCCTAGATTCAAACTGGTTTTCCTTTGCATAATACTCAGGTGTGACAAAAGCTTTCATTTGTCTTATTCTTTCCTTTTTCAAGTTTCTTTCAGTTGTATTCCCCAAACATGGAAAACAAAAAACAAAAGAAAGTGAAGAAGCCATATAACCTGTAGTAAGTACGTCAAGAAATTCTGTTCAAGTACATCAATTTCTTTAGGAGAAAGATTCTGTTGTTCCAATTTTTTTGTCCCGTTTACAGGTTCAAAGAGGGAGTACAGTTGCTGCAAAAAATTATATGTCCAAAATAAAACTTACGATTATCAGAAAATATATATATATCAGCTACAAAATGAGAAAAATAACAATGCAAATTGTAGATATGTCAACAGGGACCTGACATGTGCATACCATCAAATCCTCAAATTGTAGAAGATACCAAGCCCGAATTGTGTACTCAACTCTCTTGCAGAGCTTTAAAAACTCAGCCCGGTCAGTACTATGTTCTGCAGAATTTTAAACACCCAGGTTTCATTTATGTAACATAATGCAAAAAACTAATCTTAAACCTATGAGTTAAGCAACAATTCAAACAGTATAAAACTATCAGAGAAATGCAGTGACACTCAGTTTAATTTTACAGAAACTAAGACGGACCCATTAATCGAATGAAGCCAACAGTGCCAAAGCAACAAAAATTGAACAATGTTCTGCTGAATTTTAAAAATCCAGATTTCAGTTAAGTTAACATATAAATAATGCAAATACACTAACCAAAAACCAATCTTTAGCATCTAAACCAAATAAGATCAATCCAAAATTGTTATAGTAGACCAGTATCAGGTAAATGCAGTGATCCTCAGTTTGAATTTTGCAGAGACAAAGACGACCATGAATTGAAGGAAGCCAACAGTGCCAAAGCAACAAAAATTGAACAAAACCCAGAAACCAATTCACAAGGGCAAGGCTGATAGGTCTCACCAATGAGGTTGGCCAAGGTCATGATGATTTTGGGCTTGATAATTGGAATGACGGATTCACGCTCTATTCGAATCACATCCTTCTTCTTCTTGTCCGCCATATTTTTGCTTTGGGTTTCTTTGTTTTCTGCAGAAGCGATATCTCCAATGGCTCTCAGCCCCCTTTTAAAACGAGAATTACTATGGGATGGCGGTTAGGTTTCGATTTCTTTCTTGGAATAAAATGAAATGATTTTTGGGTTTTGGTATAAAAGTATGTCTTGGGCCGAAAATATATATTGCTTTCTAGTTGGGGGAGTGTTTGTTTCTTTCTTGTAATCAGAGTAGTGCCCTGTCGAGAGAGAGAGAGAGAGTGAGGTTAAAGCCAAACCACAGAAACCGAATCAAATGGACAAGAAGAAAATAAAACAGTGACGCTGGTGCTGGTGGCCAAGAAGTTCGTTTTAGAATTACATCACATTTTAATTACAGTTAAAGATTTTACCATAAGTAACATTACAATAAAGAGCAATATGTGATCTTATCATTTTAAGATATTTTATAAATATTAAATTTTTTATTTCGATATTTAACATAAGATTGCCGCAATCTATGAAAGATAGAATTGCAATGAAATGCTCGTTGCGAGGGAATATATTGATTTAATTGTAGAGACTCGGATCTCGATAATAAATATACTTACAAGCATATTCCGAATGCCTTCGATGACCTTATAGCAAGCAGAAATGTGGGAACTCAAAACAAACCAAGGAAGAAAATAAAAATGACCCTTTTTGATACAAGGTGGGGAACATACACGTAAAGTATCAATTTCTTTTTTATATGAGTTCAATTCAAAATCTGATATTAGATCGTGGAGTAAGTAAACTATCACTAATCAGGAGTAATAATGGCAAAAGGCAACCTAGCAAGAATTCTCCACAAGAATTCTCCATAAATATTGGGCTACTTGTTAAATTGGAAGTTGTAATATGAGTTTTTACATAGTAACAACATAGGTTGACAACTAGACGTGTTAACAGACCACTTAAGATAAAATAGATTTGTAATATTAGGTGATAGTGTAATCTGAAAAATTACTATTTTACATGTCAAATCATCTTTTGAGGCAGAGAATATCGGAGAAACAATATTGCGCTTGTTTCTCAACTAGTTCTTAGCTGTAACCTGTGTTGCCCTCAAAATGATCGCATTTTGGCTTTCACTAAACTTATTCCTAGCATATTTACTCAGCTTAAGGACTGCCCACTTTCTATTGCCTGGTTCTCCATAATGTCAACTCTAACATCACTCAAATCTCTGCTTCCAGCCGTTTGACTTTCCCCCGAGTCAACGGTACTATCGGAAACAACTGGCCCGGCCTCAGAATCGGCAGCAGCACTGGTTCTGGTTCTGCAAATGGGACAAATGGGTGTCTGCATAAGCCATGCATCAACACACTGAGCATGAAAACTGTGCTTACACAAAGGCAACAGCCTGCACTTCTCACCCACCTTCAAGTTCTCCAAGCACACCACACAGCCCACAGGGCTACCACTTCCCTTGGCCGCCGCGTAATCATAGCTCGGAAGCTTCTCTAAGTCGTCTTTCGACATGCTTCTCCCGCTGCCGCCTGCACTGCCGCTGACCACCACCACCATTGCGCCGTTACCGATCCCTCGTCGGAACGCCCTCCCAATAATCCAAACATGGACTAAGATCAAGAACCCAATTCCCACAAACAACAATATCACAGATAAGAAGATTGCCATTGCCACAATCTGCACTGCAACACCTGCAAGTTTGGCGCTCATTGTAATGTATATAGCTTTCACCTCACTCTGAAAACCCGGGCTCATAGTACCAATCCAACTCTAATCAACACGTCGTAGATGAGGAAAATTCATCCATGACAACATAAAGTGAGATTAGATTACCTAAAACACTGGGTAAATAAGGAAGATTATAATATTGCAAAGAAGGAGATAGGGTTAATTAGTCTCTATCATGGAGTGGGTGGTAAAGAACCAAATTGAGTATAGACAAGGATCGCAAGAGAGATACAAAGTAAACCATCTTATAAAATAGAATAACCGAAAAAGATTTAAAAAAAAAATTAAGGCATTGATCAAAAAGAAAATAAAACCCACATCTAAGTGGGTGTAGTTAGATAATAATGCAAGGGTTGATTAGACCTTTTACCCAAAAATATGGGTGAGGAGCATTGTCACTGTGTAAGAAGGTAAGACAGCAAATGATTGAAAAAAAGAAACATCTCAACATTTCAATAGTGATTGAAGGAACAAAGCCAGGCAGTAATAATGTGATATGTGTGAAGAATATTATCATAGAATTCTGGCTCAACTACATGCTTCCAACCGTAATATGGTAAAACCAAACATCTCAACCTTTCAAAGAATTTACAGAACGAAAAAATGAAGGAGTGACGAAGCAAATCAAATCAAGGGCAGATATAGGCTTGCTAAAGCTCATATATGGAAGAAAATGGTGGTAATACTACTAAAGCTCGTGCATGTTCAATGTAAACCTGTGTCAAGAGCTTATAACAAGAGCTTCCCGAGAGATATTGGTAACCCGAAGAACAGCTTGTGCACTCAGAGGCGAGAGTTGTGATTGACAGAAGTTCTCCCAAGAGCTCAGTTCTGGATTATCGGACACTGCTGCTGGAGAGGGATCGTTAACTTTCTCATAAACAGTCTGCAGCTCCAGGAGGAGGATTCGAGCAGCCTCCCTTGACTCAGGAAGCTGATCGCTAAGTTGAGATGCAGCCGTCTGAATTAATTTGTCAATCCCGTATGCTTTAATACCTTCAACACCCTGTTGACAGACACAAGATAAGCATCTACGAGGAAGAAATAAGATGCACTAAGATTAAGAAATGGTCTTTCTGTAAATGTGGACTACAATATTCTCTCTCATTTTCTCATTTTGGAAACATGTGATGATGAACAAGTAATAAAAGAAAACGAAATTGATATGTAGTTATGTACAAACAACCATGTGAGGAAATAGAATCAATAGTATATGCACAACAATCTAACTAGGTAGACTCGGGAAGATGGGGCCACAGAAACAAACGCAGTCAAAGAAACTCCAGCACTTGATTATTGAAACATATAGGCAAGCCATTTTGCCATTTCTCGTCAATAAATCATGTTTATACATGAGCAGATACAAAAGGGAAAGGGAATATAACCAGTTACTATATGACAAGTCTACACACAAAATGTGCATCCAAAGTAGCACAGAAAAAAAGAACAGCTTCTGATATAACTTGATAGAACTTAGACATCAACCCGACACTCAAATGAATGTAGTAATAACAATTTGGGGAGTGAGGAACATAAGTTCAATAAGTTTCCTCCCCCAAGAACTATTTAGCATCTTCTACATACCTCATATTTCCCAAGTACCAAAGAAAACATAAATAACAAAAAATATGAAAAAAGTAAAACTTAAATGATATTCCTGTTCTGAGAGAATCAATAAAAAACCTAGTGGAACATAAGCATATAATATGTCCTCTCACCAGTCGTGGAACACTTCGACAGAAGCAGGTTGATGCCTTTGCTCGAACTCTAGGATTTTTGTTCTTCAGATATGGTTGCAACTTTGGTAACAACAATAAAGGGGAAACCCAAGTGGTCAGCGCTACTAAAGCTCTCTCAGCTGCCTCACATACAAATCTTTTGTCTTGTGAAGACTTAAGCAGAAGTTGTACAAGCTGCGTGGTTCATGTTTGATTAAATTGGGGGAAGAGAACTAATAATTAATAGGATATAATAGCATATAAGAGCCGAATCTTAATCTATTAAAACAAAGTAAAGCAAGGGGCAAGGTTTCAAAGAATTCAAATTACCATAGGGTCCAATGAATCAACTACAAGGTCTGTGTAAGCATTGAAAATATCTGCAGATGTCATTATTGCAGTTTTGCAAACAGCACTTCTTGGATTCTTCAGGGACTTTCCTACAAGCGAGATCACATCTCCCCTAATGAACAAAATGTTAACAATAGTTAAATTGGTCAACAGTGACACTCATCAATAAGACATATTTCTACCAATCAAGAGCTTTATGTAAGAATAAAAGACTTACAACATATCCACCATGGCTTCCTTGTGAAATATAGACAACCGACGCACATCATTGAGTGCTTCACACAACTGAACCCAATCTTTAGATTCTAGTCCAGTTAACAGTGTCTGAAAGATCAAACAAGAAATATATGTACATCATACAGTTACTACAAACATATGATATCAATGTACAGTCATCAGAAAAAGCTCAGAAATGCCTAGGTTTACACAAAAACACCATGCGAAAGCATAAAACGAATACCTTAATACTCGTATCAACATCTTCTACATCATTCAGATTCTCAGACTCAATGTATTCTACTTCTGCAACTCCAACCTCGACTCCCGAATTCGCAATTTCCCCACCATTTATAGCAAGTGAACCCAAAACAGCAGTGGTTTTCTTCTGGCATTCTTCATGATTTTCATTAGCATTGCCAGCAAAGGGCTTAGTTATGCTCACTTTGCTAGAGCTCTCATTCTTCTTCTCAGATCCAGGTATGGCATTGAGATCTCTAAGAGCAGTCTCAGACATTACTGTTCACCTTCTTCAACACTGAAACAACGGAAAAACGTCGGTGAATACCAAAACTCGAATAGAACAAAACAACATCCATAAGTGTACACGGCAGTTAACAATTTAGCAACAGAGAATAACTAATAGCACAAAATCAACACAGGAATTGAATTCCAGTTGCTTGAAAGATCTAGAAAACGACCAAGCTCCTACTCCCATCCTACAATTGATTATGAAAATACAGCTTACTAATGATAAAAATCCGTGAAAACAATGAATGCAATCACAAAAAGACTGGATGAAACCAACGAACCAGTCAAAAGATCTAGGGCTCCAATCTCTGTGAAAAATGAAAACAGTAATGATGATTACGAAGACGATGACGATTGTGGTTAAAAGGTGAGTATGAGCAAACTAAAAAATCCCGCGGCACAGTGGCTCGCGGATCGTATTAATTCCCCCTTGAAATCGGACATTTCAATCCAATTCCGCCATAGCTAGGGATTCAATCAGAGCTTCAAAATGAACAGATACAGAGATATAGAGAGAGATAACCTGAGGAGAGTAGAAGAGAGTGATCGGACAAGGAGAGAGGAAATGCGATCAAGCGAACAGCAGGCGTCAAAGAAGCTTTGAGTGAGTCCACTGCGAGAAAATGGGCGGACTTTAAATAAGAGAGATTTTTATATTTATTATTTGTAACCGGCGAGAGTGAGAGTGCCAGAGTGGGGAGTCAGATGAGAATCGAACGACGCCGTCTGTGATATTTGGGTAAAACCCGACCTGGGCCGGCAGACTCGGGATCCTGCATGTGATCGCCTCCTTATAGCGCAATTAATTTTGTTTGTTGCGATTGTGGATTCTCATTCGCCCCCCGTTTCGTCTTAAATATCCAAAACGCCACTGCCTCTCAATTATTTTCTCTAATTTTAGAATATTTTTATACAATAATACTGGGAAAGAGAAGAGAGATTATACACATTGAGTATCGACTTCTCATTTCCGAGAACTGAGACTTTTCACCACACATTGAAATGGGCAAAATCATAACACTATACTAACAGTACTAGTGACCTTTTAAAAAAAATATTTGTATGATTAATATTAGGGGAATCACACATACGCAAGTTCGTCATAATTACTAATTTTTCTTTTATGTTATGATACTCATGTACCTTTCAATTTTAGGCTCAAACAAATTGCAAGCCCACTATTAAATTATTTTTCATTACTTAAAATTTCCTATTATTCTTCTTTATTGAAAAATGAAATTTTTTTACTTAAAAAGAATGAAAGGAACCTTCTAGCTCTATCTTTGCTCATTTAACGAATTTTTCATATATATATATATAATCATAATTAGTTATATTCTAGAACACCATTTCAAAATTATTTATGTAAAAAGGTAACCCCTAACTAAAAAAATATAAATATTCAATCAAATTAGGGATTGTTTAGCTATTCATATGTACGTATAAACAATCGGTTAACCATGAGAAACTTAATTGTTTCATAGCCTTCGATTTGTTTTGATATAAATTGATGACTAAACAATCACCAATTTGGAAGGTATTTTACAAATATGATATAAAAATTATGATTAATTAGAATATGAACGGTTTCTATTAAAACACACATATATATATATTATATGTATGATGATTTATTTTTGTAAATACTACGAGGTGTCACCAATAAATAGTGGGCTAATTCTATCTCGGGGTGCAGCTTGTCTTTGATCAAAAAATGCTCTCAGCAAATTTCGAACTTCTGTAAAAAAAAATCAGGAAAATTGATCATTTATAACAATTTTGAGGATCTCTATTATTATAAAGCTAAGAGTATTAAAAAGCTTAACCAAATAATTATGACAAAAATGCCCTTTAAATTATTTAATATTTAAGGATATAATAGTAAAGTCAAATATTAAACTTTTAATTTATTAAAAATTAATTGTTAATGGGAGAAGTGAATGGGTAATAGACTGAGGTAGTTATTTATCTCTTTTTCATACTAGTTATTTATCTCTTTTTCATATATATATTTTTTAATTAAAAAATTATTTTATTCTATTTCATTTTATTTTAATTTTTTCTAATAAAATGAATAAATTAATTAATTAACACACGCGTGGTGGATGCTGCGAAGCTAGTAAATTTTAAAACATAACGGATAATAAATTTAATTTAATTGTGAAAAAAGAAGGGTTGACTGTACTTGAGAAGGAAAATCGGTGGAATATTCTTCTTTTTCTAGTCATTAAATATTTGGAACTTTGATTTTGAACTGACGCTCCAACACAAGAAAATGAAATCTTCGCTTACCAAAATAGAAATAAAAAAAGAATTGACCAAAAAAAAAAAGAAATAAAAATATTATATACGATCAATTGCTGCTCTTTCATATTCATGTGACTGCGATCTTTCGTTTAAAACTAGTGGGTAATAATAAATAATCATGGGTTGGATTGTCAATTCGAAACAGAGGGTTGTCCAATTTCATAATTTTATATTCCCTTGGGGGCACAGGATGGGGTCAATTCATAATTTGACCGTATCATTGAGGACATGGCGCGTCTTGATGTAAAGTTTTTGGAGTTTGGTTCTAACGGCATCACATGCCCGCGCCAACGTCGGTGCACCCGCCCCAAAAGAAAAATGTAAATAGTACAATATAATAGGGTTAATTAAACTTTAGTACGGTAGATTTTATAATATCAAAATTTAAAATTATATCTAATTTTTTAAATTTTACATTTAAGTACTTTAAATTCTTAAAATATTTCACGTGTGCGTACCGTCATATCTTTTAGGCGTAATTCCGGCTAGTTGATCATGTGGTGCATATGGGGTCCATCCAAAAAAGAATCATAAGGTGACTATAGACAAAATTACATAATTAACCATTGGTTATCTCCCGCTCAATATCTCCCGCTGAAATGTTGGACTAGAGATAATCAATGGATAATTAAGAAAATTTGCTTAAAGTCGTCTTGAGATTCATTTTTACGTGGGCTACACACGCCACGCTATCAACTAACAAAAGTTCTACCAAAAAATGTGTTTGTAGGATAAGGGTGAAACGTTTTAAAAAGTTTCGGAGTACTTAATGGCAAAATTGAAAAGTCATGTATAAATCTGAAATTTGGTGTAGAACATAGAATGCTAAAGTGTAATTTGCCCTATACTATAAGTAACTTGATACGTTCACGTGGTATAATATATGTACTCGACACGCTCACGTAATATAATAAATGTACTCGATATGCTCACATGATATAATATATGTATTTGATACAGTAAGGAGGTATATTATATATACTCGCTATAATATATATATACTCGATACAATCACATGGTACAATATAATACCTATCTATGTTTGTATATATACAAGGACATTGGGGAGGAGATATATATATATATATATATATATATATATATATTGAATATCGATTAAGTTCTTTACGACAGTCAAACTCGAGACCTCCCACTACATAGTAGATAAATATTTCACTAGATTTGGTAATGATAGATAAAAGTGTATACTCAATGGATTTCCAATATAGTCAAATAAAGTAAAATAAAAACTATTTAAAATTTTTTATTTCGTTTGGTAGTACTGAGTACAAAAATCGGATGGGACTTATAAACATGTAGCCATGTAGGTGAGACCAAAATATAATGTAAAATGTAAAATCCAAGGCATTTGATGGTAACCACAAATGCATGTAATTCCATGCGTGTGAGTGTTTATTTCTAGCACAAATTATAATGTACATTGTATTTTAGATTTATGAGGAAAAGGCATTTAGTAAAGGAATGCCTATTTTGCTTTCAAGTTTGAGATCTAGTCTTTTAGCCTTGGTGGTGTATCAATCCACATAAAAAATGAGTTTTTAGGTGCCCACTATTTTCCAATACATAATGCTTTTCATTTCAATATAAGTAGTGGGTATCGTCCTCACCATTGACGAGAGTCGAATTCGAGATCTCCCACATAACGTGTGAAGAATAATATCACTAGGCCATAGCGCTAAGTGGCAGAGAATTCGAACTTAAATTCTCATTTTTTTCGTAAAAAGATATATGTCATTGAATATATATTATTTAATTTAATTTTGTATGGACAATAGACCAAGGTCCATGTTTACTAACTATGGACAATTTATTCGAAGGAAAATTGACATGTATCTTATCTAATCATTTTGTACTTCGAACATTCGACTTATATCAATAACTTCTCTTAACCACTGGTCTAATATTTTGGGTTCATCGGTTCATCCCAAAAGGAAATTAAAAAAATAAATTGTACTACTACTATGTTCGTTGTCTCAACGTGTTTATTTTTTCAATCTAGCATCATCCCATATAAAAAAAGAAGAGCGCAAAAATCTTCAATTTGAAAACCTTCAATACTAACTAACTCTTGGTTTAATTGTATTTTCTTTTCTATCTCTCAAATTCAAATCCCGCCTCAAAATTAGTAAAATATAATTAAAAAACATATTTGAAAACCATCAATGTATGTTTTTCCATTTGAGTTTTTGGTGTATATGCTCAAGAGACTATCCACACAATTCGGGCCGACAGCCCAAAATAGCAAGATAAGGGCCATTTGATTTCACAAGCCACAAGTAGTAGAGAAGGATATAATCATGAAGGGTGTAAGGACCCTTCCCGAATTTCGCCTTGAAATCTGCGAAAAATATTTATTCCGTCTGACAGCTGTTTTTCCTCAAAATTTAATACTAGAAATACCCTTGATCTTTAAATATATTTAGTAAACCTTACAGGGTTCTTGACAGAACCTATGTACTTATTGACCACACCTACCTGTCAGACGCATGATAGCTTACAGGTCAAAGACTAGACCTCGAAATAGTGGTGGTCCAAAAAGTAACACACTCTGACACCAAATGTCAGTAGGTCAGACACTGCTGAAACCTTTATTGGAATCACAAGACAACTAACTGGTCAACCACTTGTGAACCGTCCCTAACTCGTCACTCTAGGTCACCGCCCGCATCAACCCACTGACCTGGATGACGAAGGAATCATACTTGATTAAATTGAGTCTCACTGACTCGCCCCGAGTCAAACTCGATATCCCTGCTCCTCCAGAGCACCCTGAGTGATAACTCGATATCCCTGCTCCTCCAGAGCACCCCAAGTGATAACTTGATATCCATACTCCTCTAGAGCACCCCGAGTGATAACTCGATATCCCTGCTCATCTAAAGCATTCTTGGACCTCAACGATATGACGGAGAAAGATCCTTCACACGTCAACATTGAAGAACCCCTCGACGATATGGCGGAGACATACCCTCTAACGCCAATCGGAGAACCCTCAACAATGTAGCGGAGAAAAACACCCTCCACGCTAATCATTAGAAAATCCCATGGTAGAACCCAATACCCAGAAGTATGCATACCCATGCAATCCAGGCTCCTAGTCCGTTTACAGCGCGAAATAAAATACCAAATAGTGGACGCTCTAGCCCCAAAGAACTCTTGACCATTAATGACCCAACTACCTTGACCTCCCGAGCTCAAAACCCGCTCAATGGTCAACCGTAACCGCTGGGATTGTCCAACCGGGGCTCTAAATGAACTCCTATGGCCTCGAAACCATCAAAATCAGATCCGAAACGTCCCAAAACCTTAGCCACGCGACGCCGTGACCCCAGAATCGGCTCCACCCGCCGGCAGAAGGCCGGACCACGCACCCACGCGCCTGCTATAGTACCCACGCTCCTGGACCGGTCCAACCTGGCCCAACTCGACTTGACTCGAGCTAACTCAACCCGACCGATTCACTCAACCCGATCGGTTCACTCAACTTGACTCGGTCTAACTCGACTCGACCGGTCGTCGGCGACTCGTTGGAGAAGACTACAGGACCACTGTCGTTGGAGTCTGGCCGGAGAAGACAACCGGATCGCCGCAGCGCCGCCGTCATCGTCGCTGAAATCCCCAATTTCCAGCCGACTTCCAAGTTTTTCTAACTTATTCAAAACTCACCATTTTTCACGAATTTTACGTTTAAATCTATCTACTCGAACCCATGAACTCAAATATGACCTCAAAACATTAAAATCGTACCTATGATGGCCGAAAAATCGATCAGAAGGTCCGATTCTTCTTTGTCTCGGTCCGACATCTCTCGTGGTCCCCTCCTCCGATGGTTTGTACGGTTGTGCTCGTGGGAATGAGGAGATTTTGATTAGTTCCTCCAAAAAGTGAGACATAGCCTTGAATCAAAGTCAATGATTTTGGTTTCTTGGTATTTTTGGGTCACACGGTTTCGGCGGGGGAGGGGGTGGGTTGTGTGGTCAAGAGAGAAAATATGAGAATGAGATGATGAATTAATGGTTTGGGGTTAAAATATCTAACCCCAGCCGAAATTACCAAAATGCCCCTGAAGCTTCTAGACCCGTAACAATCTCACCGGGTCTCCATTTTTCGCGTGCCATCTGTCTACGAACTGGTGAGATCGAGACCTACGCAACGACCTAAGAAAAATTCCCAAAAGCACTGCCAATAAAAAAGTGACTCATGAATCCGTCCAAAATCGAGGGTAAAATCATCAAATTCTCAAATTAGTTTAATTTCTGATCCGGGTCATTACAAATCACCCCCCTTAAAGAATTTTCGTCCCCTAAATTCCTTTAACTCAAGTCAAGAACCAACCTCCTGTTTCAATTCCTCTCGCGTCACCACTGACACGAACTTGGCCCCAGACGCGATTCCCAAAAGAACCCGTGCACTCTCCACATTTCTTCATTCCAATCTCGAAAACAAACCGAATACGAGAACTACATCCAGGAGACATCCTGGAGGCACTAGTATCCATTCAACACGGAACATACCTCGAAGCCAGGTGTCAGATAGGGGTACGTGCACTACGTGCAGTCAGCCTCAACAATCTAGCAGAGCACTATCTTACAATGCCAACATTGGAATCCTCGGCAAACGGCCCGTCCCGAATCCTCGGCAAACGGCGTTGCTATGGCCGCCAGAATCGTCCAGTGCAGCCCAAAGGTATTGTTACCTGGCCCCTTTAGAAATCCCCCAGCTGCAACCTCTTGAGGATTCGAACCCTAGACCAAGGCTTTTTATTCCTCTCAAGGCCCCTTTCGAAATCCCCTAGTTGCAGCTCAATTGGTGAAAGGTATCCTACTTGAAAGGAATAAAAAGCCTTGGTCCAGGATTTGAATCCTCAAGAGGCTGCAGCTAGGGGATTTTGAAGGGGGGCAGGTAAAAATACCTTTGGGCTGCACTGGAGGATTCCAACGGCCATAGCAACGTCGTTTGCCGAGGATTTGGGACGGGTTGTTACAAAGGGTGGTCCACGGGCTCAAGCATCTGATTTCTCACTCAGTCTCAGTTATTGATTTATCCCCTCATATTTTTTGTGAGACTCGAGTACGCATCCAGATTTTCATGCTTGAAACACATTCAATATGATACTAAGAGGTAAGTTCCAATTTGGTATATTTTAGGTAATTTCCAGTACGTCTTAGTAGAAAAGGATACGTCTCTTCCTCCTTATTATAGTGGAGCTTGAGATTGTGCATCTCTCGTGACTCTTCTTATTTTAGTCTTTTAGATGCCCATCATTTATGATTGCTTGCATTGTCATGAGAAAACCAAGCACACCCAACCAACCAAATAATGAAGTTTGTGGAAAGGAAATGATGTCATGTGAGTAACTACATTGCCGTTTCTTTGCTGTGGATGCACCGAATGGAGGTGATGCTGTCGTAGGCATATTGCTCCAATCTCTCTGTAGAGTTGGTACGGATAGACACAATTTGGTTGGTTCATTTTACTCTTTTACTCTTAATTAAAATTGAAAATCAAATCGAATAAATATAATTAGTTTGATTCTGTTTTATTTGGTATGAATCTTCATTTGAGTAAATCTAAATTTAATAATATTACACGAATTCTTCAATATACTCAAGAAAAACGATAATAATGAATGACTGTGGTTGACCTGTGAATGAATACGGATGCCATAATTCAATATTGATGTATATGAGAAAATAAGTTGTACATTAATATGTAGGTGAAATAATATTTCCATTTGATTCGATTTTCAAGTAATAAAACCAAAAACCGAACCAAACCAATCAAACTAAAGTCGATTTTTTGAGTTGTGCTTGATTTTAAATGGACATTGCTCAAGGTATATGCGTGATCTATTAACCCTACTTACGTGAAATTCTTATATACTAACGACATACATAACGTATTTCTCATATGAAAGGTATACGTCGTAAGGTTTCAACCTTACTTGCGAGAAATTTTAATATACCAAAGAGGAGGATATACGAAACAATAATTCACTCGTTTCATGTGAGAGACGTACGACTTTATCCATAAAATCATGTAAAAAAAAATTATTAAAATTTGGAAATATGTTTGATATAGAGAGAGTACAGGCGCAGTCTCAGACGCTCAGTCTAAAGAATCTAAAAAAAGCCCACAACCACTGTGTATGTATGTGTACTCTGCTTTGGAAAGGCAAGTCCAGTCTGGGACTGTCCTGATTTGGTCCACGTGGACAGCTGTCGTTCAAAAGCAGCGAGTACACATATAAATCTCCTGTGAGTCCGCCCCCACTTTACCTTCGCTCTTCCATTTTCCATTTTCCAAAATCACTCGCAGTTAAAAAAAAAAAAAAAAAAACTTGATAGAGAGAGTCAGGCTCTCAGGCTCAGGGTCCTCTTTCGGTCTCATTTCTGTCTTCTTTTTCTTGAAGCAAAACCAAAACCTCTCTTTTCTGTTGGTGTCAAATCTCAGCCGTCGGATCGAGGGAAATTCCTCAATCTGAAACCCAGGGTCTGAGAACCCAAAAAATGGTACGGGCGTCACATCGGAACTCACCGACCTCGAGCTCCGAACACCGCCGACTCGGATGATGGAACTCAACGATTCAAGTAGCGAAGAACTCAGACCCGCCGCCGCCGCCGAGCCAACTCGCGCTGTACTCGAGATCGATCTCAATGAGATCCCTTCTCCGTCTGAAACCCTACCCGATTCCTTCGACGTTGTACGCTCTTATCACGACCACCCTTCACCGCCTCCCGGAGGTCCAGCGGGAGTTCCTATCTCGGGTCGTGGGTCTGCTTGCGCCGCCTGCGGCAAGCCTGAGGTTCGCGGGCACGTGGTTGTCTGTGACGGCTGCGAGCGCGGGTTTCACCTCACATGCGCTGGAATGCGCGGCCGCCAAGCTGTGAGTTTGCAGGAGTGGGTCTGTGGGGAGTGTGTGTGCAGTGGGGTTAGGAGCAAGCGCTGGCCGCTTGGGGTTAAGTCCAAGCAGATTCTGGATATCAACGCTTCGCCGCCGAGTGACGTCGACGACATTGAGGAGATGCGCGAATTGAGGTACGTGGTTTTACACATTTGACAAGATAATCAATTTTTGAACTTGTTATTGCTGTTTTGTGGTTCTGCTTTGTTTTTTTGAGCTGGTATATATGCAATTTAATGGATTTTAAGCGTTACCAAGAATGCCATGCTGCTTTGATATTCTGTGGTTACCACATTTCCCATCATAAATTAGTTTTTGACTTAGTTAGAGCTTGATGTATAAGCCAAGACCATTGACCCCTGTACCCGAAGTTAATTGACTAGTGCTTGTTCCAGCTCCAACTTGCCATCGATGCATGCATGCAAGCAAGCATCTGGGCCATCTCAGTGCCGTTATTTCATGACTGCATTAGAATTTACCAGTTTGGCGTTGGGTGCTCTTTTTTTGCACCCATAAGGCTCCTACATTCTAATTATTGGTTGACTATCCACCCACAACTGAGATTATTACTTCAACTAGCAGGCTTGATCGAAACAGTATGCCACTAGTTTCACATACACTTCCAAAGTTGGAGTTTTGGCAAAATTCACTTCCAAATTGATGCATTTGTACATTAATAGCGAATTTATTGTTTACCGAAAACTTTGCCTTTAACCCTCACGTGCGAAATTATAGAAGATACCCTTTTAGACCAAACAATGTCATCAAATTGAGTATGATTGTATGTATGATAGCATTTACTTGACGGTGTTTCTAGAATAGGTCAGACCTGTTATAAGCTTCTATTTTCTGACTGGGTTATATTGGATTGTGGAATGGGAATATAGCATAGACGCGAATATCTCAAATACATCATGTTTGGAAACGACAAAAAGATGGCAGTTTTCAACTTCAATTTGGACCTGTGTTAACCCTACAAAGAAATTGAAGTAGTTTTCCAAAATGATTTTGTATGTATGTTTGGAAATACCGAATCTTCGTAAAAGTCTGTCTTTACACCCACGAACTGATGAAAATATCGGTTGTGCAGATATATTGGTAATTAAATGTTGCGGATATATCGACAAATATGGCGATATCATTTTTGCTATGTGACCGCCAATTTTTCGGGGGTCAGAAGATGGGTAGCTTAGTTAGGAATTGTTTGGTTTAATTAGGGATTTATGACACGTATTAAGGTTGGGTGTGCCATTCTTTCTTCTTTTTCCTCTTCTTTTTCTATATTTTGAACCAGTATCAGTGGAAATCAAGCATTTCTGCCATGTTGAAGGCTGATATCGGGAGCTCACAAGGATAAAGGGAAAAACTCAGGTATATTGGGGGAAACTTGAGGATACGGGGAAGAAATAGCTTCACCCCTATTATTGGTTTTAATTAGGGATTTATGACACGTAGTAGGGTTGGGTTTGCCATTCTTGCTTCTTTTTCTTCTTCTTTCTCTCTTATTCGAACCAGTATCGTTGGAAAGCAAGCATTTCTGCTCTGTTGAAGGCTGATATTGGGAGCTTACAGGGATAAGGGAAAATCTCAGGTATAGTGGGGGAAACTTGAGGATACCGGGGGGGGGAGAGAAATAGCTTCACCCCGTATTATTTGTTTAATTAAGGATTATTTGGTTTAATTAGGAATTTATGACACGTATTAGGCTTGGGTGTGCCATTCTTGCTTCTTTTTCCTCTTCTCTTATTCGAACCAGTATCAGTGGAAATCAAGCATTTCTGCTCTGTTGAAGGCTGATATTGGGAGCTCACAGGGATAAAGCCAAAATCTCTCAGGTATATTGGGGGAAACTCGAGGATATGGGGGGAAGATATAGCTTCACCCCTACTATTGGTATTGATGTCTAGAAAAAAAGGATGTATTGGTGCATAGACAGATATTATCATCCTTGTACCTAGGTAGCCCCTGCAGAACAACTTCCATAACCTTTTGTTATTGTTGTCCAACTTGAAGCTGCCAACTCTGACACAAATTAAAATTGGGGGAGCATTTCTTCATTGCGGGAGCATTTCTTCAATCTAAGATCTTTGTTCGGTTTTGATATGTCCATGTTGTCCATGATGCATAAACTATTTCCGTATTGCTTGTATTGTCCATATGCGTTTCTAACTTGTTGGTGGGGTTTTTACTGGTTTATTTTCTGAAACAAAAATGGTAAAGTTATCCTATATTATGTACTATTTTATAATATTATCATTCTTGCCTCTTTTGTGTAATAGTGACCGTCATTCGTTAATGTTTTTATTACGTTCTTTAAATGCATGTGGTCCATATGTAGTTACTGCTTAAACTTATTTTGATTATAGAAAGCACACTCCCGGTGGTAATTCTTTTGGTGGCAATCCATTTGGTGCCCCAGTGACATATTCAAACTTCTTATACTCTGGAAACGGATTTGGCGTGGAGAAAGCTTCTTCGATAATGACGCACACAGTTAAAGTGGGATTTGAAGACATATTGCACCGTACACAGACTACGAGTGGAAGCATGGAGGAAGTAGATTTTAGGTTTCCTCTTGGAAAGCATAGGAGTAGTAATAATGCAGCTATTAGATTACCATCCCAGAATCCAAGTGAGATAGTATTACAAGCTCTTAGAGATTTTGTTTCTGAGAGGCATGGTGTACTGGAGGAAGGTTGGCGTGTAGAATTTAAGGAGTCAATAGGCAGTTGTGAACCATATGTAGTATACTGTGCTCCAAATGGGAAGACATTTGATTCAGTATATGAAGTTGCATATTATCTTGGCTTGATGTCTAACTACAATTCTGTGGGATCTGAAACAAGAAGGGAGGGGACTCTATCTACTACAGAGAAGACTTATCTACCTAGAAAAAGAAAGTCAAGACTTCTATATGCCAATGGATTGGCTGAAAATAAGGAAAGCTTGCTCGGTGACTATTGTAAGGAGCTCTCTTCCAATGGTTCAAGTATGGAAGCTTCTGCTCGTGATTTGGGGAATTATGTAAAACTGAAAGAAGCTGGGGTAGAAGGAAATGGTCACATTGGCTCTCAGAAAAAAAATGTAAGTTCATATGCTCTCTATCTATTGTAATTTAAAACTAATATTGATGCTGCATAAGCACCATAGTGTGGAGGTCCTTTCAGCTAGTTTTGCTTTGCTGATTCTTGTGTATGTTTATTCTTCAGGAAGGACTTCCGTTGCAGTTTGAAGATTTCTTTGTTCTTTCTTTGGGAGAAGTTGATACAAGGTCTTCTTATCACAATTCTAACCTGATCTCCCCTGTAGGTTATAGATCGTGTTGGCATGATAAGATTACTGGTTCATTATTTGTATGTGAAGTTTTGGACGGTGGTGATTCTGGACCTGTTTTTAAGGTCAATAGGTGTTCATGCTCTGCCTTGCCAATTCCCAAGGGTTCAACTGTCCTCTCTTGGCCACAACTTGGTAACATATACAGTCAATTTGATCAAGAAAGTCATGACTTGATTTGTGATAATGATGCAAGCATACAGATGATTTTGTCAGATCCTTCCCCCCCTATGGAAAATGATATTTGGTCTTGCCTGAGGAGTAGGTCAGAGGAACCCAGTAATGTACTGATGTCAGCTGAATTGCAAATTGAAGATGCTTCTGGTTGTGATAAATCGGGGAACCTCACATCTGTTGATTTGGTTATGAGGGATGACATCGGTGAGATTTCAGTAGAAGACCATTCTTCATCTTCAGCTTGGGGGATGATCTCGCAAAAAATGGTCAGTGCTTGTTCTGAAGTATTTAAACAGAAAGGCATTCTTAAATTTTTCTGTAAGCATGTTGAAAATGCTCAGGCCTCCCCAAACAGGGTTAGAAGAAATGACAATGGCAAAGTAAGCCATAGTCCATTGGACAAGTTTTCTAGTTCACCAGGCTCAGTCAGCATCCCATCGGTAATCCAGGCGGAGGATGAGCCTAGCTCTGTTTGTGACGTACTTGCAAATTGGCTGGACCAAGATAGATTTGGATTAGATGTAGATTTTGTGCAAGAACTTTTGGAGCAGCTTCCTGGTGCTCAATCCTGTTCTCAATATCAATATCTTAACGATAGAAGTCTTAGTTCTACACTGCTCACTGTAGGAAATGGGCATCTAGTGGTTAAAATGAGTGCTGGATGGCATGGTAAAGAAGAAGTGTTAAATGATTTGTTTAGGAGGTCCAAAAAAGCAAAGTTCGTCAAGGATCATCTCAAGAATGATCATCCACCTCCTCTTGGGAAGCCATTGTGCTTGAGGTTTCCTCCTGCCCTTGTTGGTGACTTTTATCAGGTATGGGATGCTTCTTGCAGTTTTGCACTTATTTATAATCGTGTTAGTTTTGTGTTTGAGATATCACATGATTGACAGACAAGAAGCTTATTGGTCCTCATTTTATCTATTCAGGTTTGGGAATTATTGTCCCGCTTTGACGAAATTTTGGGTCTAAAGGAGGCTTTCTCGTTGGAAGAACTTGAGGAGGAACTAATCAATCCTTGGTTTGGCAGCTCAGATCTTATAGAGAAGTTTGAGAGGGAAATCCAGGGTGCTGAAGCAGTAAATTCACATATAATTGATCATACAAGTGGCCAATTATCTTCTAGCTCTGATTCTGGCTTGGCAGTTTCTGGGAATAATCCACATGCGTTCATACATATGGAAACTGGAGCAATGAAGGAGGCTGCTCAAGCTAAACTCGCATCTGTTACTTACACGAGATGTTCTGGCATAGCATTGACAAAGGCTCACTCATCACTGCTAAGAGTGCTCATGGGTGAGTTGCAGTCCAAGGTTGCTGCCCTGGTGGATCCGAATTTTGATTCTGGAGATCTGAAGTCAAAACGGGGAAGGAAGAAAGATGTTGATAGTTCAATCCCTGTGAAAAGAACGAAGCTTAATCTACTCCCAACTAACGAACTGACTTGGCCAGAGTTAGCACGGAGATACATCCTGGCTGTATTAGCCATGGATGGTAACCTTGACTCTGCTGAGATTACTGCTCGCGAAAGCAGTAATGTGTTTCGCTGCTTACAAGGCGATGGCGGGGTGCTCTGTGGCTCTTTAACTGGAGTAGCTGGGATGGAAGCAGATGCACTTGTAAGATCTGCTCTTATACCTTTATGGTGCTTTAGTTTTCGGTCATTTAGTTCTAGCAAGTACTAGTACTGTTGCAAATGAACCATTTTCTAGACAATTCTGCATTATATTATCTTGATTACATGGTAGAACTAACCCTTTGTACCAATAGTACATGCCTTTTTAACATTGCAGACTGCACTAGCTCATTCAGAATGAATGAGCAGAAAGAATGTATGTAAATTCATTAGCTATAGGAGCCCATAAAGAAGCCCAAAATCTCACTCTACCCTAGCTTTCTTGAGTAAGTTCTTGTATTCCTTTATATCCAATCTTCCTGAAAACCGCAATCGCTCCCTTAAACAGTTGGCATAACATTCTGCAAAATTTCGGAACTTAGAACAACTTTTAACGCATTTTTTTCCCTTTAGATGCTTATATATAACCTGAAATTGATGGAAATAGAATTAAATACCCTTGGACTAAAGTCACAAACTCTCTAGTACGTTTCTTTGAAGTCACTTCACCATTTTAATGGTTGAATTGCCACCATGCCTCACTCCAAAAAACCACCGCACCAACCACCCAAGCCATTCTTTCCCACCATGAAGAAAGATCCAGAACCACTGTGAGCATAAATTTACATGCGCACAACCCCTTCTACAGAGCGAGAAACCCAGCATCGAGACCTCCACCAAACCCTGAGTACCCTACCCATGGGAGCTTACATGGCGTCCACCTAGCTTGCGGGCTTCCCTCACCACAAAAACTGATAATTTTGTTATTTACAATTTTAAATTCCCCTTTCACTTCCTTTACACTGTAAGTTTATTTCGTTTTTTGCTTGAGTTGAGTGATCGAAGTTCGGAATGAGGTTATTTGATAATTTTCTTCTTGTGGGATGAGGTTGGTAAAATAATTTTTCATAAACGTACATGTTATATGGAAAATCTTATTCTTTAGATGACTTTTTCTCAAGTTCAATTTGATAGTGTCAAAGCTACCTTGGATGATTAGAGTTGGAGAGATGAGATGATAGGAAGGATGTCTTAAAGTGGATGAGGAATAGGAACAAAATATAGAGAGAGACTTTGGGTGGGTTTCACATTTGAACATTGGAGAGAGAGATAAGTGATGGGTGATATCGTGTTGTCCATTTTTGGTTAGATTTTTAAAACTCGCAAAAAGTTAGCTAAACTTCTTTTGGGGACTTTGAAAAGGTTATTTTTCCAAATTCCTCTATATCTTCAGCATTTGACCCCGACTAGGGATTGATTAGCTTGTAATTTGTAGATGTATCTTGCCCTCCTTTAAGGCCATATCTGATCACCATGAGTTGTGGTATATAAGTCTATGACTGATATTTTCAGCATGTTAGGTTGCACATAAGGTTTATTTGGTTGAATAGTGGAATTAAGAAATTTGTGACACTAGAAAATCCTTTGGAAGTACTGTGCTATTTCAAATTGGTAGGCAATATTTTTCCTTAATATTAGAAACAGCATTTCTACCTGTCAGGATGTTGGCTTCACCTGTCTCTTCTCGGTTCCAATGAGGAGGTTGATTCCTTTCAACTGTTTAGTTGCTGGTGCTTTTGTACCAAGTAGTTTTTTCCTTTTCTTTCTTGTATTCTTGCGCCTCCATCCAAGTGTGTTGGTCTGGTGGAATGATGCGAGAAACACACATATTAATCCTTTTTTTGTTTACATTTCAGTTGCTTGCAGAGTCTACAAAGCAAATTTTTGCTTCATTTAACAGGGAAAATGACGTAATTACCATAGAAGAGGAGGTGCCTGATGGAACAGTCACTGTTGAGAAGAATTCAGGGAATGATGGTAATACGCCACTATGGGCACAGGTGCTGGAACCTGTCAGAAAGCTGCCGACAAATGTGGGAACAAGAATCAGAAAATGTGTTTATGAGGCATTGGAAAAGGATCCACCTGAATGGGCAAGGAAAATACTGGAACATTCCATCAGTAAGGAGGTTTATAAGGGGAATGCATCAGGACCTACAAAGGTGTTTTCCTCTGTAACTTTACTGCTTGACCTCTGCTTTTTTTCTGGTTCATTCTTAATAATAATATAAAATTTCTTTGGAAACTTAATGCGTGCATCAGGTATCTTGCTTCTTACTTCTTTTCGCTTCTTCTTCTTGGTTTGATATCTTGCTTTATACTAAGGAGTTTGGAAGACATGCCCATTTTCTCTTTTTTTCTCTTTTTGTTTTAGTTATAGTAAGCATTATTCTAAGTTGAACACTCTTTCTTGTTGATTGAGCACAGAAAGCTGTTCTTTCAGTGCTAGCAGATGTATCTGGCGAATGCTTGCCACAAAAGGTTGAGAAGGGAAAAAAACGGAAGATTAAAATCTCGATTTCTGAGGCTATTATGAGACAATGCCGCATTGTATTGCGTCGTGCTGCTGCTGCAGATGACACAAAGGTTTTCTGCAATTTGCTGGGAAGAAAGCTGATAAATTCAAGTGATAATGATGATGAGGGGCTTCTTGGATCACCGGCTATGGTAGCTCGGCCTTTGGACTTTAGGACTATTGATTTGAGATTGGCAGCTGGATCCTATGGGGGTTCACAGGAAGCTTTTCTTGAGGATGTCTGTGAGGTCTGTTTCTATGACAATGACATTTCCTGCAATTTTCTTTAATGCATACTTCAATTTTACTAGTGTCCTTCTTAGAAACATTATTGAAACTTTAAGGTTTGGTAACTGTAATTTCTATGGTTGTAGATATATAAGTCTTTATGCTAGTAAAGGTGAATATATGATCTTTTCATGATTTTGTTGCATCCCATTCTGTTAATCTAGTAAAGTCCGTTAATTTTAATCATTTCTTTCATTTTGCAGTTATGGAGTAATCTACGCATTGCGTACGGAGACCAGTCTGATTTGGTTGATTTGGTTGATACGTTAGCCCAAACTTTCGAAACATTATATGATGAACAGGTATGTGCCTTTCTATCCCGCCCCATACCCACAACTAGGCACACACATAGGGACATGCATGTGCAGGCTGTTCAGAAACATTACTCCACTTGCAACCATTTACTTAAGTACCTTCCCAGATTTAGCTGTTCTTTCAATGCAGGTTGTTACTCTTGTTCATAAGCTTGCGGACTATTCAAAGTTGGAATGCTTTAATGCTGAAAGGAAAAAAGAAATAGATGATTTACTTGCTTCCACAAGTGCGATTCCCAAAGCCCCTTGGGATGAGGGAGTGTGCAAAGTATGTGGCATTGATAAAGATGACGACAGTGTGCTGTTGTGTGATACTTGCGATGGCGAGTATCATACTTACTGTTTGAATCCTCCTCTTGCAAGGATCCCAGAAGGAAACTGGTATTGTCCCTCTTGTGTTATTTCCAGAAAAATTGTTCAAGATGCATCAGGACATCGTCAGATCATTAGAAAACGCTGTCGTAAAAATTACCAGGGAGAAGCTACCCGTGCTTATTTGGAGGCACTTGCACATTTAGCAGCGAAAATGGAAGAGAGCGAGTACTGGGAATTTAATGTGGATGAGGTTTGCATGCCAATGCCTCTATACATTTTTTTTTCTTGTCATACTACACTTAAAAGATGGCTAACTACAAGAGATTGCATTGTCTTATTGGTCTTACCAAGTTTTAGTGGATTTGGCAAGGTGCCTGTCAAAACCACCCATTTTTGTGCTTAAAGCTACACTATATTTCAGACAACAGATCCCTCCATTTCCTTGCTTCTCTGTGTTTGTCTAGGCTGAATTTTTCTGGTTGTTGGAAAGTGCATTCCACTTTTTGCCGTGCTATTGACTTTTGTGGTTCTATGGTATAGTTATCACTCATTATATAGCTAACAAATGGACCTTTTAAGATTTGTCTGTAATAGTGGATCAACTGGTTAACTACTCTAACTAGCAGTTTCAAGGATTTCCCTATGAATTGATAACAGCCTTGATGGGGTTCATTTGGTGGAGAGAAGTGTGGTCTTCTTTGCCTTGCTAATATCTTCACAACCTTGATTGGACCCCTGGAAAGTGGAGAGTTCTCACTTTCCAGTCCCAGATATGTTTGCTTCAACTTTGGACTGGGTAAAATTTGTGCTTTATTGATCCTACAGTGAAAACGAAGACTGAAAGCCAATAAGGATAAAATGAAAATAAATCTTACTAACATATAGTGTTCGTCATTATGTTTTGTTGTTCAGATTTGGATTTTTGGTTCAGATAAATGACATATTTTTTTGGAATCCACCAACTGTAACTTGTTGCAAATGATAACATTTTTATATATTACACTTTCAAGGAAAAATAATAATTGTGATATCATTGTATTTCAATATGAAAAAGTGGATAGAAGAGATATTTCCATGATGTTATAAGTTTTCTGGGTTGCTTGATGAATTTATTGTGCTTTTGATCTTTCCGCATTAAATTATAAACTAAATATTTTTTGCATTTGTGTTTGCAGAGAACATTCCTACTGAAGGTCTTATGTGATGAGTTGCTTAATTCAGCTGTTATCCATCAACACCTTGAGCTTTGTTCTGAGACGTCAGCTGAGTTGCAGCAGAAATTGCGGTCTTTGTCTGCAGAATGGAAGAACCTCAAGTTGAGAGAAGAGATCTTGGTTGCAAGAGCTGCTAAGGTTGATGTAAGTCTCGAAGATGGTGTGAAGGAAGGGCTTTCTGCTTCAGTTGAAAACAATGAAAGCAGGTCTAATTCCTTTAATGTAGCCTCTGATAGCCTGCCAGCAGTAGAGGGGGATCAAGGGGTTAATAAACACCCATCTGTCAGGAATCAAGAACATAATAACCAACATTCTGTAGATACTGAAGTGAGGGCAAAAGATGTCAATGCTGCTGCAGATGACACCGATGCACCAGGGAATTCTTCTTCAAATATTTCTGAGAAAAGTGACATATCTGTAAAACAAATTGAGGATCCTTCATCAACTTCTTTGTCACATGAAATCAATGGCTCTATTAGAAAAATCGGTTGCCCTAGTCAACTAGAAGACAATATGGAAATGGATGTTTCACTTCCCTCAGATCAGCAAGGACTTGGTATCCCTTCAGATGTGAGGAGCAATCACAATTCTACTTCTGTGAATGAATCACAATCCTACCACCTTGAGTTGAAATCTGTCAAAAGTGACTTGTTACTTTTGCAGGATTCAATTACCAGTGTAGAGTTTGAGCTCTCAAAGCTGTCCTCGCGGAGGGAGTTTCTGGGATTTGATTCTCTGGGTGGCTTATACTGGGCTTCAGCTGTGCCGGGTGGACATTCTCGGATTATTGTGGATCGAAGCATGTCAGTGCAGGATGGAATGAATATGACAGATTGCAGAGCTGCACGTAGGAGTTCTGTTACACAAAGTTCTGCTCCATCCTCCGTGGATAGTTTGCCGTCAGAGCAGTCTAAAGCTTGCTGTCCGCATTCAATTGAACTAGACAATGCTGTTGGTTTTAGTTCACCTTGGGTTTCTTATCAAACTGATGCAGAAATTGATGAACTCGTAGGTTGGTTAAAGGATAAACTTCCCAAGGAAAGGGAGCTGAAAGAGTCGATATTGCAGTGGAAAAAGTTGAGGTTCCAAAAGTTTCAGCAAACTAGAAGCCAAAATCAAGATGAGCTCCCAACTGCTAGTTCAGTGGCTAGAAATGGTGAAAAAACTGAAATTTCTGATTGTCTTGATACTAGGGCAACCACTTTTCTGGAGAAGATGCATGGTCCATGCACTGAGCTGGAAACTACTGACATCTGTAAAAAGCGGGGTAAGCGGGCTAGACTAACCAGTGATGAGAAAATGTACAGGTGCGAATGTTTGGAACTTATTTGGCCCAATAGACATCATTGCCTCTCTTGCCACAGAACCTTTTTCACTGATGCTGAACTGGAGGGGCATAATGATGGTAAGTGCATTCCAGGCTCAGCAGCCTGTGAGAAGGGAAAGGAAATAAGTGATCCTTCTAAAGCTAAGGGAAGTTTAAAGTGCGAGATAAATCGGGAAGAGTGCAGAGGTGAACTGAACAATGTTGAAAAGTCTAAAAGTATGTGTTCTGAGCTTAGTGCGAAATTGATTAAGTTTCAAAATGGAGGGTTAGTGTGCCCATATGACTTTGAAGAGATATGTTCGAAGTTTGCGACAAATGATTCAAATAAGGATTTGATACTGGAAATAGGTTTCATAGGTTCACATGGATTTCCATCTCATGTCCCAAACTTATCTCCATATGTCAATGATTCTACACTAGAGTTAATCTCTCAGAAAGATGTTGGTGTACAGGGAAATGGACTGGAGGCTGCTGAACAACTAGTTTTGCAAGGAAAGACTGATGTTGATACTGCATGCCGTAACAGTCTATCCGGGACAGGTGATGGGCTGGAGTTGCGAAATGCCAACAGGCCAACTTTGGGATTTTTAGAACAAGGAGAGAAGAGACACTCAGGTAGTCATTCTTCTGTTGTGGGGGCTGGTCGCTTCTGTGTGGTCCCCCAGTCTTCTTTGAGGCCCTTAGTTGGAAAAGTTTGTCAGATTTATAGGCGACTCAAGATCAATCTTCTCGATATAGATGCTGCACTTCCTGAAGAATCTCTCAGACCATCAAAGGCGCACTTGGAAAGGAGATGGGCCTGGCGGGCGTTTGTTAAATCAGCAGTTACAATATATGAAGTGAGTCTTTATCTTTATTTCCTTTGTTCTTTCTTATACATGCATTCATAATCACTACTAAAACTGTGTCGTGCTATTGAATACTTTCGGCATCTTGGTTTAACTCATATGATATATGACTGCAAATAACATGGTTTGCTTTTCAGATGGTTCAAGCGACAATTGTGTTGGAGGACATGATAAAGACTGAATACCTAAGGAACGAGTGGTGGTATTGGTCATCATTCTCAGCTGCTGCTAAAATTTCAACTATGTCTTCCCTTGCCCTTCGTATATACTCCCTTGATGGTGCTATCCTGTATGAGAAGCTATTTCCTAGTTCAGATCCAACCGACAAATTGGAGCCCACCAACGTACTTGACCTGAAGCTGCCCCCTACTTCAGATTCAACAGAAAAAACAAGGTTAACTAGGAAATCCAACAAGAAAAGGAAGGAACCAGAGGGTTGATCTTGATCTGTATGACTGAGTTTATGGAGATTATCCAGAGCGGGTTGGTTATGAAGCAGCAGTTGACAGTTTTGTGACGGTAGGAAATGTTCATTGAGCCCCATCTTGGGTTGCTTTGGATCAGAATGGACCAGACTGCAACTTTGGAAGAACGAAGGCGGTTGCTGCTGCTGCTGCTGAACCATTTATCTGTACATAAAGGTAAAGCTGACATGCTAACTTGGATGCTATGCTGGTTATGAAGCAGTGTTTGTACAATATCTGCTTAGAGGATTCTGAGTACCGGAGCAAATATGATTATCTGCAGATGAATCCAATTTTGGAATGATCTCCGCTGCAGCTTTCAGAATTGTTGTTCAGAAAGCAGAGAGAAGAGAGCCAAATGACTTTTTTTACAGAAGGAGCAGAGACCTATATATAGATATAGCAGGAACTAGTGTAAAAAAAAAAAAACCAAAAAAACGGAAGAAAAGAAAAAGGAAATTGGCAAAATGTTGAAGCAGAGCAGGTTTAGGCAATATTTCATTCTTTATCCTCTTTCCCTCTCCCTCTCTCTGTAGTTGCTCTTCAAACCCTTTTTTAGATTCAAGAGGAATTAGAATTTGCATTGCTTCCTTGTCTCTGTTATGTTTCAAGTAGCAGTTATTAAGGTATTTGTGGTGGCCGGCTGGCCGGCCGATGAAACCCTCCTAGACTCGGCTTTTGCTCGGTTGGGGACTTGATGCTCTTTGTAGTTTCTACATATGATATAGTTAGGTTCTATTGGCTCTGATTTCTATAGGGCTTTTCTGGCCGGCCGGTGCAGTTTCTGTTCCGGTAAAGTCTGACCTCCCTTTTGTAGCCTCTACTAACAGGTGGTAGATGCAGAGGATTGCGTTTTGTACATACAATCCTAACAATGATAAATTTGACTATTTCTCATAATTTCTCTTACATTTTTTCTTTTACAAGAAAGAACTTGACTTTGATTTTGAGTCCATGTAGAAGCTGGTTTCGTGCCATTTTTGCTCGTAAAATCTAATTGAAAGAGCTTGTGTTTTCGTTTGATTTTTCTACTGCCTCTGAATGTTGAAGGTAATTAAAGACGAGACATCGTTAATTAGAAAACACTAGATTGAATTTATTCTTAGCGTACAGAGTTATATTGTGTATCTGTAGAACTATTTGAGCTATGTGAAAACATATAGAAACACCCCTTACATGCAAGCAAGCAACAATCTTAAGCAAATATTACTAGGTACACTTCATTTATTTACGACCACACCCACCACCCCAAAGACACGCCCTCCTCCTGCTGCACTTGGTGCTCCACCGCCGCTGCAAACACGTCGGACAAGTAACCCCGGCCGCCATCATCACTGCCGTCATCTTCTTCTGAATTGACCCCACTATGGTTGTGAGGGTAGTTACTGTGGACGTTGTTGTTGTTATCCTCGTTTGGGAAATTGTACGAGTCGCCGCTGTCCACAACCTGAGGGCCTTCGGCCTCATCCACGACCGCACTCCCTCCGCTCCCGGAACTCAGGCGGTCCTCAACTTTGACGGTGCAGCCGCCATATGGGAGATTAGACAGAACAACATCCTTCATCTCATCAACACCATATGGAAAAAGAGTGTCACGCATCTCGTTATCATAATCATCAGATGCTTTCGTAATAATATTACTAGCTTCATTTTTGCCAACAAGTTTTTCGTGTTTCGAAACCACCTGTATTAATTTTCAAACACATAACATATTAATATATATATATATGTCATATATAATTGGAAATATCCCAGAGTATATTCGACCTGTGACTGTGAAAGTGGCTTTTTTTTTATATTCAGGTGGGGTTTAGAACAGATGCATGTTGGATGGAAATATATAATATATATTTATTTGTTTAGGGTTCATAGAAATATCGAATCTGATATGAAAGGACCACAATCACTTTTCAATTGCTTTTCTTTAAGAGCTTAGCCATAGATTGCTAGGTGTCCACTAGTTTAACAATACAAGAGATTTTGTATCCGTCGTTCGGTGTTTAATTCGTATATGTAATATATTTTATTAACGATAATAATATTAACGTGGATATCAAAAGTTCTATGTTTATTAACTTAAAAAAACAAGAATTTAATTTGCTTGATTATTAGTTAGATAGTTGTAATTAATGATGAAGAAGCTAGTAGTGGTACCTGGGATTTGAGCTTCTGATTCTCCTTAAGGATGGAGTCATAGTTGGACAAAAGGGAGTCATAAGAGGATTTGAGAAGGTCATAATCCCGCTCAAGCTGCTTGGTCTTCCACCGTGCACGGCGGTTCTGGAACCACACCGCCACCTGCCGTGGCTGCAGCCCCAGCTTCTTGGCCAGCTGGGTCTTTCTGTCTGGTTCCAGCTTGTTCTCCGTCTCAAAGCTCCTCTCCAGCATATGCACCTAATTATTAATTAATCACCAAAATATTATCACTAATTAATAACAAATTAAGAATCAATATTCAATACCCAAAACTCACAATGATCATAGGATCATTACTTTACGTAAAAGAATATTGATCGATGACAGAACTCTGGTGTATTCGTAGTTACGACGGATTCACTCTCGTTATTCTTATTTGAAAGAAAAATTTTCAATTAGAATTATGTGAATCAAATATGAGATTATTTTTATTCTTTGATATTTAAATTCAAAAATTGATGAATTGATGCTATATATAGTTGATAAGGTGAATATTTCTTGATGGAATTCAGATATCTTACGCTATATATATTAATAACCATTTATATCGAAACTCATACCAACGCAACGTCAACATATTTTAGATAATATAGATGTTATCGATATCATATTCCAGCCATAAAATAGCATATATCTATCACTATTCAAAAGCGAATATTTCATATTTGACTCATATATATATATATATGCAAAGGATCTGATACTTATGAGAATGAGACATGGTCAAGACACGAACTGACCTGCTCCGGAGTGAGGCGGCGCTTCTTTTCCGGCAACTGCTCGTCGTAGTATTCTTCATCGTACAATTCGTCTTGTGACGACGATGAGCTGAAGAAAGGTCGCCTCCTCGAGCTTTCTTGATCCATTAATCCCATCACCGATCTTGTCCCTTCATAACAAAATTCAATTATTAATTAATCTATCTGAACTTGTTTGATAACTATTGAAAAAAAACGAGGATCAACTCAAATGATTACCTCGAAAAAAGTGGTCAGCGTTCCCGAGGAACAGCATGTTGCCGCCACCTTGCTGGCAAGCCGACGACGGCGAAGGGTCAAAGAAAAACCGGCCCGGCTCCATCATCTCCGCCGCCAATTCTTGCTTAAAGAGTGAAAGTATTTGTAATTATATGTATAGATGTACTTGTTTTAGAGGGTGTGGGATTAATTATAAGATCATAATCTTGTGGCGGAAAAAGCTGGTGCTCCACAGCAGCCTCGCCGGCGTCTCCAACGGGCATATGCAAAATCCCATCACACCACCACCGATTTTTTCCAGTTCCGCCGCCCGAGCTCCTCCCTCTACAGCTGCTCTCGCTATGGAGAATTGGAGATCTATATATAATAATAATAATAATAATAATAATAATAGAGTACTGTTTCTTTTACCCTAGGTAACAAGTTTGACAACGAATCCTACGCACCAAACCTCCATGAAACGACGGCGGTGGGGTAGCTTGCCGGAGTTTGATTAAAGACCGGCGGAGGAGGAGACTTTTGGACGGTGGAGGGTGACAGATGGAGTGTCGCTTCTAGGTGTTTTTTGCAACTAAAGTTGAACGAGGTGACTCCACCGCGTTTTATATTGGTCTCATGCATGTCAAATGACGAAACTACCCATGCGAGACTGCGCTTCATGGGGCATTATGGTTGGAGAAACGGGTCATTTTAAGGTTTTTGGACTCGAGTGAAAAATGTGTTGTTGTCAAGTGAAGATAACGATGGCATACTTATTTATATATTTCTTTGTTTTAATTTAATTTTTGCATGACAAAAATGTCTATTTCAGCCTTGTCATTTGCAACAAATTACAAAAAAAAATTATTGGAAAATTGTGATAGAATATATTACATCATAAGTTTTTATTTAGCATATCTCTATTATTATAAAGTCAAGAGGGTTAAAAGATTTTATTAAAAAATTCTAATAAAAATATATTTTAAATTATTTAATATTTAATGATATATTAGTAAAATATAATATTAAACTTTTAATTTTTTTAAAATTAATTATTAATGGGAGAAGTAAATAGGTAGTGAGTTAAGGTAGTTATTCTTCTAATTTTTATATATATTTTTTAATTAAAATTTTATTTTATTATATTTTTATTTTATTAAATTTTTTCTAATAAAATTTCAAACAAAAGGAAAATATAAAAGAAATTGATTAAATATATCTTAATAAATTCATGAGAAAAAAAAAACGTTAAAATACGTACCAAAATCCGAAATTTAAATCGAATGAATCTTTTTATCGAAGGATCAGAAAAAGGATGAAAATATATTTTCCTTTTCGATATAAATGGTTGATAGACATAGACTGAAGGTAGGCCCAGGTACTGCACATCTGTTTGATATGATTAGAGGAAGCAGAGGATGAGCGGTGGGGCATGGATGGGGTGTTGAGTCTTATCGTGGTGCGAGTGCCACCCAATCACAATCGTTAAATAGTTCCCATGCTCGGTGGTCGAGGATTGTCTGATCTCCATCACTCTAGTGTTGCGTTGAGATAAACGGTTCTGATTCTCTTCTTTTTTAAATAGTTTTTACACCTAGCTGCCTTGCCACCATGCATGTCTCCCTCCTCAATTCACATTATTTAAAAAAAAAAAATCCAAATCCCTAATTAATTCCAATTTTTTAATTAATTGATAATGGAGAATCTCAATATGCGTTTCCTTTTCATTAGATACAATAATAAACCCAAAAAATTAGAAATTTCATTTATAATAAACAAATACTCCGTTGTCATTAGCTGATATTACTAATTTAATGATATTCTTATTCGCTGTATAATGGAAGATTTTAAATTCGATATTTATTTTTGTTTTCTTTTTTCCCATCCTTGCAGATTAACTCTGTTTATCGTTAGTATTGCTTTCTAATAAATTTTGTTTTCAACAATTTGAAAGTGGATATATCAACTTTGATTTATGTAGACGATGATAATGATGCGGATTCATATTTATACACGTGAGTACAATACTTATAATTTTTTTTTTTCCAAAACTTATAATTCTCTCATAATTTTAGAACTTACTCCAAATTCATCTTTTTTTTTTCAAACGTTATTTGTTGTTTGTTACCGTCTATAACGAATAGGAAGTATCTTTCGAAACTTAGATTCAAACCATTAATTATTTATATGTCCTGCTTAATTACAAGCTCATTCTAGATATATATACTAATCTCGCCATTCACCGACTCTCTTTAATTAAAATTTTATATTATTGTATTAAAAAACCCCTAGCTGCAAAGCCTATAACCTTCCCCTATATAATATTTTCCAAAATAGAAGAAACCAAAAGGGGAGGAGTGAGATGAGGAATATCGTGGTGGAGTGAGGGTGGCAAGCTAGCTGGCTAGGGAGAGATTAAATTAAGAGAAATTTATGTTATGCAAATGGGGAGTCGGGGTTCCAAATTCTTTTATTTTTTTCCTTTCCTATATAAAATGCACACAAAATATTATTTCATTGCATATATTCATTGGTGACATGACTTGTGATCGATCTATATGTCAAGAACTACAGAACTAGACTTGCCTCCTATTTTCTTCCTTAAGTGACGTACTCACACTCACACTCACAAACAAAACATATATATATATATATGTATGTATGTTTACATAGTGCCCAAACCATATATATTGTAGTGGTTGCGCCAATATTGTGATTTGTGCCACACTACCATTCACCTTTATTTTGATCGTGGAAAGTTTTTCAAGATATATAGAATCGAATTAGACTCATTTCCGTTATGTAAAACTCTGTCACACCTCTAGCTATGCTGTATATGTGTTGGTAAATCGTCATCAACATGCAGAGAGGCGGAAAGTATTAAACAGCTAATCTCTGAGTTCACAGCTGACCGACCCCATCTTGACCCTCCAACGAACTCAATCTTCTACGCACCTGGAGGCGACCGTTCTCTTGTTCTTTAAGTGTAGTATGTTGCAATTAAAGTCCCGTAGATTAATGGACAAAGAGATGTGTTGTCGTGTTATGCATTTGTATGTCGACTACATTGGGTATACGATCAAATTATCAAGATTGATCAGTGAAGGAGACGCATGCTTTGAGTTTTTGCATATATAATTAGACAATACTTGCATTTCATCTCTGAAGAAACATTCTCGTTGCACTCTTAATTTAGAGAACTTTTCATATACGTATCTTATAATAAAAACGTTTATTTAATTTTTAAATTAACATTTCAAAATTGTTTAATTTGTGTCATTGTCGTGGGCTTTAGCTAGCAAATTTCACCGCAGTGGTTGGGGAAGCACGTAGGGTTAAGGGACCCGGAGAATCAAAGCTTTCCCCTTTCTTTTTTCGTAGTGGGATTTAAAGGAAGGAAATAGAGCTACCTATATATACCTAGCTACCTACAAAAAGCATACCCAAAAAAAAAAACAAACCATAAAAACCTGCTTTAACAAAAAGAATTATACTTTCAAGAGTTAAATAATCGACTATTACGAAAGGTGGAAACACACATTTTTCAAAAGATGGTATGCTTTTTGATACGATGACATTAAAGGAGAAGAGAAGGATTACCATATACACATTGAATATCGATATTGACATCGACCTTCACGAAAGTTGAATTCCAAACTTCCCACATAACCTGTGGAGAAAAATAACATAATGTCATAGCACGAGGTCATAACACTAAGTAATAAAGATATATAGTATACTACTTTAATTTGATTGCTTTTAATATGTCCCAATTAATCCATCTGAATTTATATGTATATATGAACCTCTTACATAATTTGGTGTTTACCAAGGTGATCCATTTGATCAAATTGGTAGGAAATTTTATGTATGTCAACCCCTCATTTGGTGCCCTAGACAAGAGATACTCTTACAACCAATTTAAAACAATTTGTATATATTTTATACGACGATAATACTATTTTAATTTAAGTATTTATTTCAGACTCATTATAATTAAATTAAATTTAATATAAATATAAATTATTATCGGACCACTAATTAATGTGGCGGTGTTGATGGTTGACTTAAGCTATATGTATAGACCAAGGCATGTGGTGTATAATGAGGAAATGATGAGGTGCACATGTGTAAGCATCTTAAAATGAACAATTTTATAAATATTGTTTGAATAAAAAGAAAACCTAAATGGATTGTCACTAATAAAATGTCCACTTTCCATGTGTTGGCCAGTTGTATACCAATGGCTTTGCATTGTGGGAATATCTGTAATTTCTCAATTAATAAATTAAAAAAAATTAAGGGTAGATATACTTGTTTCCTATGATTAATTATTAAAATTTTCATATATAAATGCGATAATATGAATAATTTATTTCTCATAACATCATTGAACGATTATTTTTGTAAAAAATTAGCTGAATTAGAGATTATTTTGGTATTCGTATGTATCAAAAAATTGACGATCTTAATAACAAATAAAATGTTTATGATGAACCATGAATTTATATATAATGAATAAATAATCACAAATTCATTTGATTTTTTTTTATGGAAGAATGATAATATTTACATAATATTTAAGAAATCAACGATCGATTTGAATTCACATACGCTAATCAATTATGTAAAAAAGTAGCACATCCACTTAATAATGGATGCAAATATTTCTCACTTATTAATAATAAATACTATTCCCATTGTCATATGATTAAATTTCTCAACCATATAAGATATTAGATACGTGCTATTTATTTTCATTCAACTTATTTACAAATTCCGGTAAAATTTCAGAAAAATATCTCTCAACCAGAGAAGATATATATTAGATATGTGCTATTTATTTTCATTCAATTTATTTACAAATTCCGGTAAAATTTCAGAAAGACTATAAAATCGAATACCCCTTTACAACGTACATTGTTCTCGTTTAATATAGATATATGTGCGTATATAAAATAAAGAAAGACTATTCTCCTTCTAAGTAAGAAGGAATGAGATTCACTTCTTCTCCTCCCCAGAAGATAACAAGTCGTGGGAATCTGTTTCTTTAGGCAAGAAAGATGGTAAACATTAATTTAACGTATAATTTTATCATCTTCATCAGAAATAAATAATTATTAAAAAAAAGAATTAATTACAATTACATCAAATCTTATATTCTCTTGAAGCTAGCAACAAAATATCGCTTCAAGCTTTCAGTCAGTAATGGAATCAAGGAAACAGCCCATCATCGATCACTTTTCCTTTTCTTTTTTCTTTTCCTTTCTAATGGATATTTTATGGAATAATATGTCTTCTCCTTAATGGGTAAAAAAAAAATATTGTGGGAGATAAATAATGGTATGTTTAAGATTAGGGATTCTCTATTTTCGTCGATCTTTTTTCCCTTCCAAGAGATTGGGCTTTACATCAATGGTAAGAATATCAAAAAGTAAATTATTCGACATTAAAAGAATTATTTATTTATTTATTTTAATTAAAGATAAATACAATAACGATGTGAATCGTCTGACTATATGATCGACGAACAAAATTAAACGCAACAAACCTCTTTAAAGATTACTCCTTTCGTCGAAGCATCCGTAACCAATTCACCATGTAGCATGCCAATGATAATGAATCTTAATTAGAACTAATGCCTTTAATTAATCATCACAATATTCTTGCTCTCTTGAACTTATAGTTGAGTTATCGTGATCAAATTGTCGGAGATCGATCTTATTATAGAATGAAGCCGTTTGATAACTATTCAAATTTAATAATCTTTTCGTATGTATTTTGTTGATCAATTCTTCTCTTTCAGTTTTAATTTTTTCGTATCTCGTACATAATAATGAAAACTAAAAATTAAATAATTATCGAACAGCCCGTTAAAGTATATAAATACCAATCATGTAAGGTAGCTAGTAAGTACCACTAACATTAACAATACAATTCTAGAGGCTAAAAAAGGTATCAATTCATTGTATTTGTATCAAAGAAAATTGAAATGAATTTTTTTTGTTTTGCAGTCCAATTACTTCATTGGTAAGGTAATGGGAGAGTGGAGGGTATCTTTTGACTAGAATTATTAATGGGATTGGAGAGATTTCAACTTTGGAGCAAAAAGTACCGGCCTGCAGAGGTATGAAGATGATGAGAATGAATTGGTGGCATGACACTTGAATACTTGATCCATCAACAACAATCCTATACATAATGGGAAAGCTACCAAAAAGAACCAGGGCACCTGGGAAGGAACATTGTTCCTTTTCTTTCATTCACAATTTTTTTGAGATATATATCTTCTCTTCTAGTCTTCGATCTGTGTGTGATAATGAATTCGTTCATTATGAATGCGTGTGAGTAATGTGTGTATAGATATGGCCAATATTAGCCATTCATTCGACCCATCACCATATCAGAAAGTAAAATAAACATAAGAATATACTCACTTTTAAGTAATCTAATGGTTAGGACGAGTTTGCGTATGATATTGATTTACAGGTTTTGGGTTTGATTACTCATATATGGGATCAATATATCCGAGATATAAGTGGGAGGTTATGATGGTGGATTGATGCGCTACTCTTCCTAATGTGTTACCTAACATGGATGAGTCCAATGTAACTCTATGTAATGACCCGGATTTAAAATTAAAGTAAATTTATAAAATTAATTAGAAAATTACGACTTTACCCTCAGATTTAGGAAGGGTTCGAAAGTTACTTTTTATTCGGGGACACTTTTAGAAGTTTTTCTTGGACCGTTGCGTAGGCCTCGAACTCACGAGTTCGTAGACAGACGTCACGCAAAAATCGGAGTCCGAATGAGTAAGAAACGGGTCTAAAACCTTCATGGGCATTTTGGTAATTTTAGAGGTTAGATATTTTAAATTCTTTTATCCCCTTTATTTCTGGAACAATTTGGCATTTTCTCTCTCTCTCTCTCTCTCTCGGCGAACCGAAGCAAACACACACACACACACTTACACCACATCGATTTGAGCTTGACCAAATCAAGCCTTGGTGTAACCACCATCAAGTTCTCTCCTCGCTGCGAATTTCACTGTACAAACCCCCAAGAGAGAAAGCCTCCGTGGACGGAGAACGGAGGAGGAGATGTTTTTGAACTTCTCGATCGATTTCCGACCACCACATGTAAGGGTTCTCAATTTTGACCTCAGATTTGGATTCCTGGGATTGAGTAGATGGATTTAGACTATAAGTTTGTGATTTTTGGTTGAGTTTGGAAGAAATTGGAAAAGCTTGATTTTCGACCTTTAATGGCGTTTTCTGGTGACTGGAGACGGCGGCTCATTGCGGACCGATCGTCTTCTCCGGCGAGGCGTTCGGTGACTGGGTCTGATAGAGGCTGACGTGGCAGCCACCTGACAGCCTAGTCATCGCCTAGTCTGTGCACGTGTAGGCGCTTGGACGAGCCTCCGGTCTTCCTCCAGTGCATGGCGGCGCATGGGATCGGTCCTTGGTCCACGACGACGCGTGTCTATATGTTTTAGACATTTCGGACATGTTGGCGCAGGTTTCGGGTCAATCAGAGTCCATTTATGGGCTGTTTTGAGTGTTTAAAGTTACTTGGTACGCTTTTAGGGTGCGTGTGACCTCCCGGGGTTTAGGGGGTCAGAATTTAGGTTAATAATTGTCGTTCAATAATGCCAAGAAATGTTTTTGACATGCGTGGTGGCTCCGAGTGTCACGGGGGACCAATAGCTTGGAGTTGAATTTGAACGGACATTGAGGTGAGTGGACTTGGTTTCCTTGATTGAAATGCATGCATAATTCTATGTTTAAATGTAATATGATGGATTAGGAGAGTGGGAATGGAGAGGAATTATTAAATATGTACTATTATCCTTTTAAGGCTCGGAAACTAAGGTTAAGGGTTAAATAGATTTACTGAATTTTCTTATTGTATGCATTTTCTAAAATAAGAATGATTTATTATAATTATGAGATTCGGGAACTAGAGTTAATTGGTTTATTAATGACTAAAGGTAATGATTTTGGATGTGGATTTTCAATAATGAATTTGAAAATGAGGTTTTGGGCCTAGGCCTGGGATTTCAGTTTTATTGGATTTTGGGCTTTTGGGCCGAGTTTTCTATGTTTTTGGTTGATACCAGGTAATAAAGATTTCAAAAGTGGATTTTGGATTTACGTTACGATTTGCACTTGTATACCATCCCCGAGTATCATGATTTTTCTCCGACACATGACTTCGAGGTATTTTCGGTCGTGTGCTCGTTGAGGATTATTTCTCTGACTTGTGGCGTGAGATATTTTCCGACATACGATCGTTGAGGTTGTCTACGCGTAGTACATGATTATGTTCGCATATTTTGAGGTATTATCGGAAGTGTGGAAAGTAGGTCCCCGGGTTGGACCTCTCGGTTTCTAGCCATTGCTTGAGGTATTAACGGTGGTGGTTAGGAGGGATTGTCCCCGTGTTGGACGACCTCGGATATCGAGCTACTACTCGGGATTGCTGTAACGACCCGGACTAGAAATTAACGTAATTTGAGAATTTAATTAGGGAAATTACGATTTTACCCTCGGTTTCGGAGGGGTTTGAAAGTCACTTTTCGTTCGGAGATACTTTTGGAAAATTTTCTTGAACGGTTGTGTAGGTCTCAAACCCACGAGTTCGTAGACAGGTGACACGAGAAAAATGGAGACCCAGTGATAGAGTTGTGGGTATAAAAGCTTCAGGGGCAGTTTGGTAATTTCTCAGAAGTCCAAATTTAAGTGAGATATTTTTCTCTCTCTAGACAGACTCGGCTCAGACACTCTCTCTCTCTCTCTCTCAGTTTCTCTCTCCCCGTGCGATCGCGGTACCATCGCCTTCATCATCGACCCACTTTTGGGTCGATTTGAGCCAAACTGAGGCGAGGAACAACATCCCTTAGTCCCTGCGAGCTGAGTGGTGTCAAGGTCGAGAACCGAACACCACCTGAGACAGAGAACCAAAGAGAGGGATTTGGCCAAAACTTGACGGCCAGTTTCTGATCAAACCATGTAAGATCTCGAATTCCTGACTGCATTTCCGAGTTCCTGGCGTTGAGTAGATGATTCTATAGGTGTGGATCGTAAAAATTGATGGAGTTTTGGGATAGTTAGAAGCTCGCCGAAAATGGTGATTTTTGGCGAGAAATTTCCAGATTCCAGCCACCGGCGACGACGGTCTGGTCGTCGTTCCCGATGAGCTCTAGCGACTGGTTCAAGCGTGGTATGATGATGTGGCATGCCACCTGGAAACCATGTGGCGCCACATGGAGCCACGTGGTGACTAGTCAGCAGCTGACTCAACTGCCACGTGGCAACACTGTCAGGGTTTGACGGAATATGCTGCCGATGTTAGTATATTCTGTCAAAAGATAACAGTGTTATAACGAAACCCAAACGTCGTTAGTTTGGACGGAAGGTTCCGATTTCGTTAGGATATTCCTCAGGTTCAACGGAATATTATGTCAGAGCGACAGAATATTCCGCCGTGACAATGTAGACTCGCATGGACGTTCATGGCTAACACGTGACGACGCGTGGGGACGCGTGTCCAGGGCGTGGTTCGGTCTTCTACTGGGGCATGGCAGCGTGTAGGGTGTTTCCCGGCCCACGACGGCCCGTGTAAAGGGTTTGGAGCATTTCAGATTAGTTTTTGGCAGTTTTGAGGCCATTGGAGTCCGTTTAGAGCCCCGATTGAGTAATCCCAATAGTAATGAACGCCCACGGGGTGGGTTTTGGCTCGGGGGGTCAGGGGAGCTTGGTTATCGGTATGTTAAAGGGTTCCTTGGGGCTAAGGTGGCCTTGAGTTGGTACTTTGGTTGTACTGTGAGCGGACTGGGTTCCGAACTTGCAAGGCATGCGTAAGTTTAGGGTTTCAGACCGGGATTGTGATTTGGGTTTTGGCCCTGATGACTGATATGAGGTTTGCTATGGAAGATTCCATCATACTCTCGGGATAGTAAGCTATGGCTCGAGATGAGCCGGGATATCGAGTTACGGCTCGGGATGAGCCGGGATAGTGAGCTACGGCTCAGAATGAGTCGCTATATCTAGTTACGACTTGGGGTAAAGTCAGTGAGACACAATTCAACTAAGTCTTGAATATTAAATTGGATCCTTACTAGATTGTCATATACAGAAAATCACTATAGTGTAATAACTGAATAGATAATATGATAGCCATTAAGTGTGACCAATGCTGGAGTTGTGGCAAGGGTACCTTCGTCATCAGGGTCAGTGGGTGGTGTGGGCGGTGACCCAGATTGACGAGTTGTTAACGGCTCACACGAGGGTCACACGTCAGTGGTCTTGTTTGATTACGGAGAAGGTCCTCCGGGGTAGCTTGTGACCTACTGGTATGTCCTTCGTCTTACAGGTGGGTGAAGTTCAATAAAGAACAAGGGAGGTTCTGTTGGAGTCCCTGTAAATTTTCATTTGATGTTTCCAAAGATTAAGGGTATTTCAGGTATTAACTTCTGTGGACAAAGGCTGTCAGACGGGAGCACGGCTTTTCGCGGATTTCGAGTCGAAATTCGGGAAGGGTCCTGTCAATTGCATTCGAGGGATGGTGGGATATTTTACAGTATTTTGTGTTCAGGTTTTCTCATGATTTTAAGCTCTTTTGAGGAGGGTTTTTAAAGCAACATTGTGGACCACAAGATGTTTTCATTGATCATGTTTTCGTGGGTTCCGTTGAGTTTTTATTTTATAATTGGTTTCCGGGATGTTCCTCGTAATTATATTTAACTCATTAACAATTAAAAAGGATTTATTTGTATGTATGCATGATTATATTTACGGAAGGGGGAAAATTTATATTTCCTCCAAACTTGTGGTTAAAATTATTATTAGGTTTGGCCGAGTTATTACGATGGCATGTACAATTGGCTTTGGCGAGGGTTCCACCTATGTAATTGAATGGTACTCCGGTTAGTTGTAGGTATACATATGTCGACATGGAGGGTCTAAATATAATTTGATTCACCACGAGGTGGGTTATCCAGATTACCCTTATGTTGTTTACTACTTTATAGTTATGTTATTAGCGTGTGTATGATTCGATATGGTTTATTGTCCACTCACGATTGTTTGGTTTTGGTGCTTTCCAAGCCGTAGTGGAACGAGGCGACGAGACTAGGAGGAGGCATCATCTTTCGCCGCGCTACTTCCACGTAAGACTTTCATTAGTTTCTATAATTAAGGTTACCTTGTTGCTCTGATCCTATTTTGGGATATTGTAAATTATTCGAGGGCTTGGTAACTGAGTATGGGTTGTGGTAGCTTGTAGTCGTAGCTGGACTGTTTGGTTTTGTATTTGTTTTTGTATCCTTCGTCTGACAGGTAAAAGACGGGTTGACCGGTTACAAGGGAGAATATGCCAAAATTTCGGTAGAATTCTCGTAAAGCCTTCGTTAGAATGGTGAGGGTATTCCAGGGATTGTTGTGTTTTGTTCAAGTGTTTTCAGACGGGAGCATGACGTCTCACGAAATTCGAGGGGAAATTCAGAAGGGGTCCTGTCACTCTACCTTAAAAGGGTTCCCTTATTAATTAACCCAAAAATAAATAAAACAAGGATAGTGCTACTTTATTTTTGCTTCCACCAACAAAGTTAAGATTTCACCTTAGAATAAATACATACATATATGTGGACAAACATGAATAGATAACACCTAGTAACGTGAAATATATACGTACATGTGGATGTTCAGTGGCATGAAAGAAGTCACTCGTTCATTCAAAAATCAATTGACAATAAATCAGTCGGGAGTATCCAAACTTCTTATTTACTCTTATAAAATGTGAGAAAATTTCCTATATATTTTTAATATATGTTTTGTTTTTTGCTACGAATTTTTTTTAATATATGTTACTAATCAGTAATCGATCATTTTAAAATAACAAAAACGTACGTGATGGGAAAGATAAAACCGTGAATAATACCTACAATCCATTAACTCATGCAATGGATATATACAATCCATAACTCTCTATGCCACATTCATTTTATCCATCAATTCTAATGCCTTTATCTTAGTCACTAATCACTTCTCTCTGGCTGGTCTCTAGGGGACCAATCTACTAATAATCACTCTATGAATAACCAGGTTTTATTTAGGGCTTTATTTATTTTTTAATTTGCACTTACGATGAAACAGACGATCGATACACAAAGACAGATCATTAAGTCATAATTAAATTATTCATAGCAAGCCTGGTGGAGCTTGGCTCATCTACCACTTCATAATTACACACCCCCTCAACACTTATTTGGCGCATGATTTAATACATTAATATATCCATATATGATAGTGATTTCTAACCTCACTGGTGTGGTGATACATAATGCGAGTGCTCGTTTGGTGAGTAAGATTAGATTGAATTTGGCCGAAAACTTACAAATCAAATCCAAGCTATTTGAAAATAGAAGCGAATAGTTTTCATTTTCAGAGAATTGGATTAGAAAAAATTTAAACGTGAAGAAAACTTATCCAACATGACTGAAAACCGTTTGCTTTTATTTTCAAGATAACTGAATTTTATGAGTTATTCAATCTAAGGTCTTTACTTTTTCCCACTAAATGAAACCCCAAAATTCGTAGAATTATTCCAAGCATAGAAATTACTCCGCCAATTTGTTTGTCATAAAGTTGGTTTATATGCCGAAACAAGGGCCCTTAAGTGAAGGATTATGAAGGCACACAAAGCCCAACGAGCAGTCTTCTCACAATAGGGCTTTGTGCATTGTATTATAAAGGAGAAATAAACATAATGAAGTAAGCCTAGTTGATGGAATAGGCCTGCCATGATTCCACCAAACTCATAATGAACTTCACTATGGCTTGGTTTGGTTCATTCATCAAACATTTCTTAGGGTCAATTAATTTATTTGAAAATTTTCATCCATGAGGCCCTAGATAGTTTTGTCATTAAAAATCTACGTAGCAACGACGTATACGATATTGTAGGCGTATGTGAACTTCGAAACAATAAAAAAGTCATCGGGCATCCAAAAAAAGAAGTTACTTATACATCTAAACTTGTAAAAACATGAGGTGAAATTGTACTTGAAGTAGTGCAAGATGACCTATATGTTGTGCCAATAATAATGGCATGATTTCAACGAATAATAATTCGATGATTTTAATGATTTATGAGTGGAAAACTCATCATTTTCCAGTACATATTTAACGACCGAATTAAATGGAGTCTAGCAAATGTATATTTACAAATAAACTAAATACTTATTTGAAATGTTTGAAAATGTTAAGACAAATTTATTATTATCTTAAAAAAGTCAAGAAGTTTGTTATAGTTTTTTTTTTATTAATAAGATAATTATATTCAAGGTCACATTATTTCTTATAATCGAATAAGAAAGTCAATATATTTTCTAGATTTAGGCCTAAGCCTAAACCTAAAGGAGGAGGCAAGAGATTAGAGATCGATCGATGACCTTAATTCATAGATTCCATGGATACTTAATTTGGATCCATCATTTGTGTAATTAATTTGGATAATAGTAGGTACTAATCAATTCAATGAAGAAAATTAGTTAGTTTTCAACCTGTAATTCCTAATTATATTAATTGATTCATCAACATTATGATTAGCTATAGCTAATCAAAATAAATAAATAAATACAATGATAGAACTTAGAATAAACTACATAAAAGTACCCAAATTATAGGGGTCATTTCAAATTCATATCCCAACTTTGAAAAATTTCATCTAGGTACCTAAATTATTAAAACACAACATCTAGGTACCCACTATTATCAATCAGTCAAAAAAATATGTTAAGTGCCCAAATGATATTTGTGGGGCCCTTTTCTATACTGTCATAGATTTAAAATAATTGTTTACTTTTATTTTTATTTTTACTCTCTCTCTACTCAACCCATTTCTCTCTCCTCGAAACCCTCATTCCTCTTCTCAGCGACAGCAACACCGGCCAGTGGAAACAACATCAAGAACCCATCTCATCTCCTTTAGTTGGAGATTCAGAGCCTCAAAAAATCACTCTCTCAAATACTAGCTGACATGACCCTTCCCGAATTTTCCCTTGAAATCCGTGAAAAGTTCTGCTCCCGTTTGACAACCCAAAGTAATTCCTAAAATACCTTTATTGTCTTATAAACACTTTACGAGAGTTCTACTGAAAATCCGGCAGAATCTCCCTTATACTTTGGTTGAACCGTCTTTCACCTGTCAGACGAAGGATATAAAATAAAAATAAATCAAACAGTGTTACACCCAGCCTCGTATATTCGCAACTATAACCTCGTATCTCAAGACGGTCTTAAATAACTGAAATGTCATACTCATGCGAACCAATCACAATTCGTCAATCTGGGTCACCGCCCACACATTCGCTCACAGGTGCATCGATCACCTATCAAAGCCCGTGAAAGTCGTCGTCAACTCCTATCAGCCGGTTTAACTCTCGGTTATCGTATCCCACATCTTTATCAAACCTTACATGCATCAATATTCGCATATATAAGTAAATACCACTTACTGGAATCCAATAGATTTATCACGGTGGAACCCACGCTATCTTTACATGTACCCGCAATATCAGTAACCCGGTCGAAGCCATCATCTCGAGCCATAACTTGATATCCCGATCGTAAACGTAATTCCAAGTTGTACCTCGATATCTCGATTGTAGTCTTCATCTCAAGTCGTAATTTGATGTCTCGGCTCATCCCCAGCCGTAGCTCAATATCCTAGCTCATTCCGAGCTGTAACTCAATATTCTGGCTCATATCGAGTCGTAGCTTAATATCCCGGCTCATCCCGAAAGTATAATGGAATCCTCAATATTTCATTATTAGAATGTTAAATTTCGTTGAGAATTGGGGAAGTTATGAAGCTTTGAAGTTAGGGTGGTTATTGAGGATTTATGCACAGTGAATAGTAACTTGGGTGTAGGGTTGATGTCAGGACCCGTCCCGAATTTCCCCTCGAAACCCGGGAAGAACCCTGATCCCGTCTGACAACCTAAGAAAAGGTTCCCAAAATACCCTTCAATCCTTACAAATTATAATAACAATAATAAATAATTCCTCTTGTCAGACAAGGGACTTAAGCACTCAATAATTCCCGTAATTAACGACCAATCAAATACAACATAATATCAGAGCGTCTAAGTAGGATCAAGAGTAAAATTTAGATATCCTACTCAAATATACAACACAGCGCAGTCGAAATCCTAATGCCTCAGCCTCGAGATCAATGTTCGCGTCAACTCTACTCAACTGCCTGAAGGGGGTTTAAACACAAAAGTTGTGAGTGGACAAAAATAATCATTTATAAGTTCCTTTTTGAAGAATTACCTTTCTTCCCCTCCATTTATAAAATCATTCATGCATAACATAAAACAATTTATCATATAAAAGCATCATATGTAAATCATCCAAAATTCACATTTATCTTTAAAACCATTTAATTGGACTCACATAAAATCTGCATAATAAAAATACCTCGTGATCCACAATTTGGTTTGAAAACTCTCTTCAAAGGAGTTTAAAATCATTTAAATCAATCTGGACACAAAATATCTCAAATTCAAATCATTTCGTTCCAACTGCCCACATAATATCTCAAATTCAAATCATTTGGTTCAATCTGCCACATAATATCTCAAATTCACTGTTCCCGACATATTCATAACACACCAGGGTATCCCTTGAGATGTGTTCAAATTTGTACAACTCTGTGTACCATATGTACTGTCTGTAATATCTGTACTATGCATAGACAGTCTCGCGACCCGGCGGAGCAAGGCCCCTCAACACCTAAGGTCCGAACCCTCAACAACTGGTAGAGCAAGGCCCCTCAACACCAGTCAGAGCAACAATAACCATCGGGACGGGAACCAGTGAATCAAATCCATACTTCGAAATCTTTGTTTCGCGGCCTAAGCCAAATTCTTTGAAATACCATTTTATGGCCAAAATCAATAAATCATAATTATGGGTCTCAACCCAAATCACATACTCAAATAGTTACCACGTCAAAACGATATCAAAATCGAGTACAAAAACCAGGCCATTTCTCAAAACATACTTTCACTGAAATATTGTAAAACATGTGTCCAGCATCATTTCTAAAATCCAGAAATTCATTGCATCCATACACAACAGTATTTAAATCAAAGATACATTTATGCATGCATTACAGTTTATAAATCAAAGTCCACTCACAAACCTATTCAAGCAAGCTCAATCTCGAACTGTACGCTCCCCTGAAGCTCCTGGAGCAGTATCGCCTGTCCAAATTAATAATCGGGATTACTAGCCAATCATAAGAACCTTAAATATAAACCCCCTAAACCCCGGGAGTCTAACTATGCTGGCCTAGAAAACGCAGCAACTTTAAAACGTCCGAAACAACCCCTAAACGACGTCCGATCGACTCGAAACCTGCGCCAACAGGTCCGAAACGTCAAAAACTACTTGTCACGCGCTACCGTGACCTCAGCCTCGGCCCCACGCGCCGCCACGCGCTGCCACGCGCCCTCACGCGCCGGTCACGCGCCTGCTACAGTACCCACGCGCCTAAACCGGTCCAACCCCGTTCGGCTCAACCTGACCCGGTCCAACTCGACCCGACCGGTTCACTCAACCCGACCAGTTCAACTCGACCCGACCGGTCACCGGCGACTCGCCGGAGAAGACGACCGGCTGCCGTCGTCGTCTCCGGAAGTTGGCCGGAGAAGATGACCGGCAGCGCCGTCGCCGCCGTCTGGTTTCGCCGGAATCCTCCATTTTCGGCCGAAACTTCAAGCTTTCCAACTTCCTCAAAACTCAACCATTTTTCACAAATTTTACGTCTAAATCTATCTACTCGAACCCAGGAATCCAAATATGACCTTAAAACATCAAACACATACCTGTGTAAGCCGGAAAATGGATCGGAAGGTCCGAAACTTCCTATCCTCGGTTCGGCTTCCTCCGTGGTCCTCTCCTTCGATGGTTGGTACGGTTGTGATCGTGGGACGGAGTAGAACACGATTAGTTGATCAAGACTGGAAGTTGAAGCCTTGAAATCAAAGTTGACTTTTGGTTTTTCTCTTGGTTTTTTCTTCGGTTTCGGGTGTGGTTTGGGAGGGTTGTCACAGAGAGAGAACGAAAATGAAGATGAAATGAAGATGAGGATGTAAATGAAATGAAGATGAGACAATGATTGGCCTAAATATCTTCTCCCAAAACCAAATTACCAAAATGCCCTTGCACATTTAGACCCATAACTCTCGTCTACGAACTCCGTTTTCCGCGTGCCGCCTGTCTACGAACTCGTGAGTTCGAGACCTACGCAACGGTATACAAAACACCACCGAAAAGGTTTCGAAACAAAACTTGATTTCCATGCCCTTTAACAAGCAAGGGCAAAATCGTCATTTTACATAAATAATTTAATTAAATCCAATAATTGAAATTTCGGGTTGTTACAATCTACCCCCCTTAAGAAATTTCGTCCCCGAAATTCAACTCTACCCTTGGAACAAATAAGGATACTGCGTCCGCATTAGTTCCTCGGTTTCCCACGTGGCTTCCTCCACGTTATGATTCCTCCACAACACTTTAACTAGAGGAATACTCTTTCTGCGCAGTACCTTCTCTTTCCAATCCAAAATTTGCACCGGTTGCTCCTCAAAGGTCAAATCATCTTTCAGCTCAAGTGGTTGCTCTTCCAACACATGAGACTCATCAAACAGATATTTCCGGAGCAAAGATACATGGAAAACATTATGAACTCTGGATAATTCCGATGGTAAAGCAAGACGATATGCCACTGGTCCTATCCTGTCCAGAATCTCATACGGACCAATATAGCGAGGACTCAGTTTTCCTCGTCTACCAAAACGTACCACTCCCTTCCAAGGAGATAGTTTCAAGAACACCCAGTCACCTACCTCAAACTCAAGGTCTCTAATTCTGCGGTCTGCATAGCTCTTCTGGCGATCCTGAGCTGTCTTCAACCTTTCTCTGATGATCCTTATCTTTTCCTCAGTCGTATCAACCAACTCTGGTGTTAACAGTTTCCTTTCACCCACTTCGTTCCAGCATAATGGTGTCCTGCACTGCCTCCCATACAGTGCCTCGAAAGGAGACATCCCAATACTCGACTGATAACTATTATTATAAGCAAATTCCATCAGAGCCAGGTGTGAATCCCAGTTTCCTTTAAACTGTAGTACACAAGCTCTCATCATATCCTCCAAAATCTGGATTGTCCTCTCAGACTGACCATCCGTCTGAGGATGAAAAGCTGTACTAAAATGCAATGTAGTGCCAAAAGCCTTCTGCAAACTCCGCCAAAACCTGGAGGTAAATCTAGGATCCCTGTCCGAAACAATGGACTATGGAGTCCCATGTAGCCGTATGATCTCATCAATGAACAATTTGGCATACCGACTCATCCGAAAATCTTCCCGCACTGGCAAGAAATGTGCAGACTTCGTGAGTCTATCAACAATTTCCCATATCCCATCATGTCCCTTCTGTGTCCTTGGAAGTTTATACACAAAATCCATCGTAATGTGATCCCACTTCCATTCCGGAATAGGTAATGGTTGAAGTGCCCCATATGGTTTCTGCCTCTCTGCTTTCACTTTCTGGCACGTCAGACATCTACTCACAAACTCAGCAATTTCCCTTTTCATCCCAGTCCACCAATAATATTTCCTTAGGGTATGATACATCTTGGTACCTCCTGGATGCATAGCGTAAGCCGAACTATGAGCCTCATCAAGAATTTCCCTTTTTAGTTCCAGCTCATTCGGTACGCATAATCGGCCATCCCTAACCAAGGCTCCATCATCCCTAAGCGCATAGTCATGCCTGGTTCCAGCCTCCAACTCCATCCTGATAATGCACAACGTAGGGTCCTGGAGTTGAGCCTCAATAATCCGATCAATCAGAACAGGCCTCACATGGAAACTAGCCAACAAAGCCCCCTGGCTATCCATGTCCAGTACTATCCCTGCTCTACGGAACTCTACCAATAACGGTAAGTAGACTGTATGCAAATGGTCTAAAGAACCCATGGATTTCCTGCTTAAGGCATCCGCCACAACATTGGCTTTCCCTGGATGGTACTCAATAGTACAATCATAATTCTTTATTTACTCAAGCCACCTTCTCTGCCCCAAATTCAGGTCTTTCTGGGTGAACAAGTACTTTAAACTCTAGTGGTCGGTGAAGATCCGACACGTCTCTCCGTACAAATAATGTCGCCAGATTTTCAATGCATGCACCACTGCAGCTAATTCCAAATCATGTGTGGGGTAATTCAACTCATGGGGTTTAAGTTGTCTAGAAGCATACGCTATCACCTTTCCATGCTGCATCAACACACAGCCTATACCCCGCAATGAGGCATCACTATACACCTCGAATCCCCCAGTATCATCAGGAAGGGTCAATACTGGAGCAGAAGTCAACCTCCTCTTCAGCTCCTGAAATCCCTGTTCACAATCAGCTCCCCAGTCAAACTTGACTCCTTTCCTCGTCAACCGAGTCAACGACCCTGCTATCGTTGAAAATCCTTCTACAAACCGTCGATAATATCCTGCCAAACCCAGAAAACTCCTCACCTCTGTCACTGTCCTCGGTTGCTCCCAGTTTGCCACTGCCTCAATCTTTTGGGGATCTACGCTGATACCCTCAGCCGAAATCACATGACCTAAGAATCCAACTTCGGTAAACCAAAACTGGCATTTACTGAATTTGGCAAACAAATGCTTTTTCCTAAGCATATTCAGCACCAACCTCAAGTGCTTCTCATGTGCCTTAGCACTCCTCGAATACACCAAGATGTCATCAATGAACACAATCACAAACCACTCCAAATACTTTTGGAACACCCTGTTCATCAAATCCATAAATGCTGCTGGGGCATTAGTCAACCCGAAAGGCATCACCAGGAACTCATAATGACCATAACGAGTCCTGAAAGCTGTTTTCTCAACATCCCCTTCTCTGATCCTCAACTGATGGTACCCGGATCGAAGGTCAATTTTCGAAAAATATCTTGCTCCCTTAAGTTGATCAAACAAATCATCTATCCTTGGCAAAGGATACTTATTCCGCACCGTAGCCCTGTTTAGCTTCCGATAGTCAATACACAATCTCAGACCACCATCATTTTTCCTCACAAATAACACTGGTGCACCCCAAGGTGAAACACTTGGGCGAATAAATCCCATATTCACCAAGTCCTGCAACTGAGTCTTTAACTCTCGCAATTCTGCTGGTGCCATTCTATACGGTACCTGTGAGATAGGTTGAGTACCTGGCAAAAGCTCGATGGTGAACTCAATCTCCCGGTGAGGTGGCAATCTCGGAAGATCATCTGGAAACACATCAGAGAATTCACTTACCACGGGAATATCCTCCACTCTCATCGGAGTATCCCGAGAATCAAACACATGAGCCAAGTAACCCTCACAACCTTTCCTCAACAATTTCTCAGCAGTCAAAGCTGATATCACTCCATAGGGTAGTACCCTACGATCTCCTCTGAATGTAAGTTCCGGTAAACCTGGACTCCGGAAATCCACTCTCTTGTCATAACAATCAATAGAGGCATGGTGCAAAGTCAACCAATCCATCCCCAGAATCGCATCAAAATCAAAAATATCTAAGGGGATTAAATCTGCCTCTAATGCATGACCTTCCACTAACACTGGCCAACTACGAATCACGAGATTCGCCACTAACATATTCCCAGTAGGAGTACTAATACCCATGTCCCCCTGAGGTCATCTCATAACCGAGAACATTCGCTCTAAACGAGTAATCCACTCTATTGCATCATCTGGGCTAGAGTCGCCCATAAATATTGTAGCCCCTCATCTTTGGGCTCTCTCAATGTCTGAACCTTCAGTAGCAGTCCTACTCTGAAGTACAGAAGTCAACGCATGACCCAATTGTTCCAGTGTTTGCCTCATATCAGGCTCCACGACAGGTTCAGGTGTGTCCCCAATATTTTCAAACTGTTGACGGAACTCGCATCTCGGAGGCATTACGCTGTTAAGAACTATAACTCAAAATAATTGTACACGTAGTGTACAGTCTACAGGAATTTAACCTAGTGCTCTGATACCAATTGTCAGGACCCGTCCCGAATTTCCCCTCGAAACCCGGGAAGAACCCTGATCCCGTCTGACAACCTAAGAAAAGGTTCCCAAAATACCCTTCAATCCTTACAAATTATAATAACAATAATAAATACTTCCTCTTGTCAGACAAGGGACTTAAGCACTCAATAATTCCCGTAATTAACGACCAATCAAATACAACATAATATCAGAGCGTCTAAGTAGGATCAAGAGTAAAATTTAGATATCCTACTCAAATATACAACACAGCGCAGTCGAAATCCTAATGCCTCAGCCTCGAGATCAATGTTCGCGTCAACTCTACTCAACTGCCTGAAGGGGGTTTAAACACAAAAGTTGTGAGTGGACAAAAATAATCATTTATAAATTCCTTTTTGAAGAATTACCTTTCTTCCCCTCCATTTATAAAATCATGCATGCATAACATAAAACAATTTATCATATAAAAGCATCATATGTAAATCATCCAAAATTCACATTTATCTTTAAAACCATTTAATTTGACTCACATAAAATCTGCATAATAAAAATACCTCGTGATCCACAATTTGGTTTGAAAACTCTCTTCAAAGGAGTTTAAAATCATTTAAATCAATCTGGACACAAAATATCTCAAATTCAAATCATTTCGTTCCAACTGCCCACATAATATCTCAAATTCAAATCATTTGGTTCAATCTGCCACATAATATCTCAAATTCACTGTTCCCGACATATTCATAACACACCAGGGTATCCCTTGAGATGTGTTCAAATTTGTACAACTCTGTGTACCATATGTACTGTCTGTAATATCTGTACTATGCATAGACAGTCTCGCGACCCGGCGGAGCAAGGCCCCTCAACACCTAAGGTCCGAACCCTCAACAACTGGTAGAGCAAGGCCCCTCAACACCAGTCAGAGCAACAATAACCATCGGGACGGGAACCAGTGAATCAAATCCATACTTCAAAATCTTTGTTTCGCGACCTAAGCCAAATTCTTTGAAATACCATTTTATGGCCAAAATCAATAAATCATAATTATGGGTCTCAACCCAAATCACATACTCAAATAGTTACCACGTCAAAAAGATATCAAAATCGAGTACAAAAACCAGGCCATTTCTCAAAACATACTTTCACTGAAATATTGTAAAACATGTGTCCAGCATCATTTCTAAAATCCAGAAATTCATTGCATCCATACACAACAGTATTTAAATCAAAGATACATTTATGCATGCATTACAGTTTATAAATCAAAGTCCACTCACAAACCTGTTCAAGCAAGCTCAATCCCGAACTGTACGCTCCCCTGAAGCTCCTAGAGCAGTATCGCCTGTCCAAATTAATAATCGGGATTACTAGCCAATCATAAGAACCTTAAATATAAACCCCCTAAACCCCGGGAGTCTAACTATGCTGGCCTAGAAAACGCAGCAACTTTAAAACGTCCGAAACAACCCCTAAACGACGTCCGATCGACTCGAAACCTGCGCCAACAGGTCCGAAACGTCAAAAACTACTTGTCACGCGCTACCGTGACCTCAGCCTCGGCCCCACGCGCCGCCACGCGCCGATGGAAGGTCGGAACACGCGCCCACGCGCCGATCACGCGCCTGCTACAGTACCCACGCGCCTGAACCGGTCCAACCCGATTCGGTTTAACCTGACCCGGTCCAACTCGACCCGACCGGTTCACTCAACCCGACCGGTTCAACTCGACCCGACCGGTCACCGGCGACTCGCCGGAGAAGACGACCGGCTGCCGTCGTCGTCGCCGGAAGTTGGCCGGAGAAGATGACCGGCAGCGCCGTCGCCGCCGTCTGGTTTCGCCGGAATCCTCCATTTTCGGCCGAAACTTCAAGCTTTCCAACTTCCTCAAAACTCAACCATTTTTCACAAATTTTACGTCTAAATCTATCTACTCGAACCCAGGAATCCAAATATGACCTTAAAACATCAAACACATACCTGTGTAAGCCGAAAAATGGATCGGAAGGTCCGAAACTTCCTATCCTCGGTTCGGCTTCCTCCGTGGTCCTCTCCTTCGATGGTTGGTACGGTTGTGATCGTGGGACGGAGTAGAACACGATTAGTTGATCAAGACTGGAAGTTGAAGCCTTGAAATCAAAGTTGACTTTTGGTTTTTCTCTTGGTTTTTTCTTCGGTTTCGGGTGTGGTTTGGGAGGGTTGTCACAGAGAGAGAACGAAAATGAAGATGAAATGAAGATGAGGATGTAAATGAAATGAAGATGAGACAATGATTGGCCTAAATATCTTCTCCCAAAACCAAATTACCAAAATGCCCTTGCACATTTAGACCCATAACTCTCGTCTACGAACTCCGTTTTCCGCGTGCCGCCTGTCTACGAACTCGTGAGTTCGAGACCTATGCAACGGTATACAAAACACCACCGAAAAGGTTTCGAAACAAAACTTGATTTCCATGCCCTTTAACAAGCAAGGGCAAAATCGTCATTTTACATAAATAATTTAATTAAATCCAATAATTGAAATTCCGGGTTGTTACAGTTGAGGACGAGTACAACGACAGTCGCGCTTGAAAGCGTGTGGGGGGAGGGTTCCCGACCGTCCACCAGCGCGTGGAGCTCCTCCTCGAGCTCCGTCGAACACAAGTTTTAAAGTTCTCGATGTTTCAGACATGTTGGCGCAGGTTTCGAGTCAATCAAAGTTTGTTTAGGAGTTATTTTGGGCGTTCGAATTCATTACCTGTGGTGGCCGAAAAATACCCGGGAAGGTGGCGGTTACTGTTTACCTTCGAATATCCTTCTCCTAACACTTCCAAGCTCGATAAAGGATATGGTTGAGCTCAGAATGAAGTGAGGAAGATGATGATGTGAATGGTTTATGGTGGTTTGACCTAAATCAAAAATCAAAATTTTGAGGGTGTATGTGTGTTTCACGGTTTTGGATGATAGAGGGAGAAAGCACGGGGAGAGAGAAAGGATAAAAAATGAGGAGAAAAATCTGGACTTAGGACTAAAAATATCTACCATGTAAAAATTACCAAATTGCCATTGAACGTTCTAGACCCACAACTTTCTCACCGGGTCTCCGTTTTCCGCGTGCCGCCTGTCTACGAACTCGTGAGTTCGAGACTTACTCAATGACCCCAAAAAAAATTCCAAAAGTGCTTCTAGAAAAAATGTGACTTCCGAACCCCTCCAAAATCGAGTGTAAAATCGTCATTTCTCTAATTAAATTCTGAAATTACGTTACTTTTTTGTCCGAGTCATTACACCAGCAGTGGAACACAACATCAAGAACCCATCTCATCTCCTTTAGTAGGAGATTCAGAGCCTCAAAAAATCTACCCTAAAAATATGGAAAAAAAAGAACAGAAATTTTTGTACAAGTATAAATCTTGCTCATCATCTTCAACTGGGTTTTCTGCAGTGGTGAAAACCCCAAAAAGATCTACGAAAAACAAAGGAAAAAGATTGTGCCTTTATCACTCTATCAAGAATTCAAGATCCTCCTTTGTTGGCCTCTGTTTTTTTATCAAACACTTTTATGAACCGCCGTAGTCATTCCAGCATATGAGCATGGTGACGCACCACCTCATGAGGTAGAAGTAAGCTCGTTGTTCCTTCACCAACTTCCCGCACTTTCTAGTAAACGAACACGCTTCTGCGACCGCGACGACGATGAACTCTTCATCACAGGGCAATTGGTGGACGAACGGCTCGATCTTGACGACGACCCTTCTTTCTTCAAGAGATTCCACTTCTCGTCGAAGTAGAACGACGGTGGATTTTGAGCACTCATGGCGGAGCCACCGGCAGAAACGGAAGCACGAACGTCACCATTGATGACATTTATGGTGGGCCCAACCTGCGAGACCACCTCCAATAGTTTCGCCTGAACAAGACGAGCATAGTCCTGCCTTTCTTTGCCATCGTTGGTGCCTGAATCGCATGGATCAAGAGTCAAAGTTCGGCGTCATTCGAAGCTTCTCTAGGTTCACGGCATCGATTCTCCCTCTATAGCGAGCATCGACGGTGATGGGTGGTAGGGATGAGGTCGTCTCGATGAGAGGGGGCGTTTAAGTGCGGTGGTGAGGCTGGTCGTGGTCGGGATTGAGGGTGGCGGTGGTGACCGGTGTTGTTGTCCTCGAGGAGAGGAATAATGAGGGTTTCGGGGAGAGAGAAAGGGGTTGGGTAGAGAGAGAGTAAATATTCATTTTATCTAGTTTTTTAAAATATTCAATTTTATTGTTTTTATCTACATGGTGTCCATGTCAGTATAAAAAAAAAAGGACCCACAAACGTCACTTAGACACTTAACAGATTTTTTTAACAGATTGCTAATGGTGGGTACCTAGAACTGTTTTGATAATTTGGCTACCTAAATAAAAAATTTCATAATTGGGATATGAACTTGAAATGATCCCTATAATTTGGGTACGTTTATGTAGTTTATCCTAGAACTTATGATGATCCTTTTAAGCGAATGGAAGCCACCAAATAATTTGACCTAATTAATTATTGCTTATTAATTACTAAATCAATTTATTATACTAATTACTTGATTTAATAACCTTTGGAAGCATCCAAAAATATGCTTTTTCTGATTTAAAGAAACGACAATTCATTAAGAAAATGGCAAGATTCAAGAGTATATCGTACATTAATATGACGTAACCCTTATTAAAATTTTACCGTATATTTTAGACCGTTGTCAAAAAAAAATCTTAGTAGAGGAATTCACACAAAATAGTCTGATAGGGCGGATTGATATTTCGAGTGGAAGTATTCCTAGATCAATTCTTTCTCATCCTCCCGTAGGATTTCTTTACTTTTAATGAATATCGTATGTAAGTTCATCAAACAACATATATTCTAGCCTATTTGAAATCACTACTTTTTTATCCTAATTATTAGTCAGCTAGATTAGAATTTTGTTGAGAGTCGGTAATTGACAATCTTGTTCTTCGTAAATTATGACCAAATTACTTATTACTAGTGACTCGAACCCTATTCTTCATCTCGACCCCCGACTCGATAAGAGTTTGGGATTGAGTATTCAAACCCGACCCCCGCCCCTTTCAAAGTTCGGGAACCCGACTTGGTCGGTTTGATCCTAATCCGACCACTGCCACCAAAGAAGAACATATGGGTTGACCTGGTGGTGACGATGATGAAGATGAAGTTGATGACAATAAATTTGGCGATTGCTAAACATCTAGGAGTTCGATAAACATGTCGGTTGGTATTTAGGGGAGGGAGGTGGAGATTACGGTAAGAGTCACAAAGAGCTTGAGGAAATAGAAATTGGGTTTCTGGGGTTTATCCTTTTCATCATTATCATCGAAGTTTGAGAGGCGGGAAAAAATGGAGGAGGGAGCGAGGGATTTTGGCTGGTTTTCATTGAGGATTTTGGGTTTGGGGTTTGGAGATAAGGAAGAAGAAGAAGAACCCATAAGGCATTGGCAAGCCATCGAGTTTAGGTTTGTTAAAGCTTACAAATTTTGCTACATTTGATAACGGAAAGTGGTGTTGATGAAAAGCGAAGCTGAAGGAGTGTGTGAGTGTCGAACATTTACCCAGACGAAGCGATTGGGAGTGGTCTCGTAGTCCGTGTAGGCCTGAAACGCCGTCAACGACGGTGACTTTCTCTGGGTTTGCGGCGTCGATTCGTTCCTTCCAACGAGCATTGACAGTCGATGAGGGCAAGGACGGCTTCGTCTCGACGATGAGAGATGACTGGACTTGGTGACGAGGCTGATGGTGGCCTAAACTGGTCACGGTGGTGGTGATGTATGTGCGTGGTCGTCGTCGTAGAGAGAAGGAAGGGGATGAAGCTATCAGGGAGAGAGAGTGAAATGGAAAGGGGGTATTGGTGCCAGCGTGGCTAAATTTCCAATTTTTCCTCAGTTTTGGCGCACACTTAACAGCTTTAACAAAAAAACACATGAGTGATACGAGTCGTCTATTTCAGAATGAATTTTGAATAAATAATAAAATTAAGATGCAAAGTGCAATATTCAAACTAGTACCATTTGCATTTAAAGTAAAAAACCTAATAACAATGATAGACAATTACATACGTTAATAAATTCTAAAAAGAAAAAACATACGTTAGTTGACCAATAAAATAATGACAGCGTACAAATAGCCAAAACGTTTAGGGCGCCTCCCGACTTCCCTCTCGATAAGGATGGCAAGTCAGTAATTAACACTGACTCCGAGACCCAATTCGTAACCATCTGTAACTCTGTAACCACCTGAAAGTTGGCCAGGATTGCATGAAACTCATGCACGCGGCTAACATGAACTCTGCGGCTTTTTCTTGGCCGCCAAACAACAAATGGACGGCCCTGATCGATCCATAAGTGAGAGTGTCCACGTCATCATCTTGATGCAGAGAGTGTGTAAGTCATACAGAATGCAGAGTCACCTTCATGAACTAGAAGTCTAAAACTAAATCCATAAAATTACGAGATTTAGAAAAAAAATAAATATAAAACTAAAATAAGATCGGAAAAGGAGATATAAATTGTTGCGGATTCGACTTGTAAGCTGCTGCTATATAAATCCAAGCCCTCAGTTGTTTGAAAGGTCACATTCTCTCTCTCAATTGCTCTCTCAAATTTCACTCTCAAATCTCTCTCTCTATCTAAATCTCTCTGCAAACGCAAAGATGGTGAGCGCAGAATCAGCGAGGTTCGTCGTCGGCGTTATTGGTACGGCTTTTTGATTTTCCGTACATATACATACCAGCTCTCTCAGTCTCTGTTTATACAACGAATTTCAAATGCTTAATTGATTTTTACTGATTTTTGGCCTTGATCGTACTGGAATTTACGATTTTGTGTTTCTTTGCTTGGATGGTTTGGATTTGCGTAGGCAATGTTGTCTCCTTCGGGCTTTTCCTCTCCCCAGTGTAAGTGATGAACCTTGACTGTGGCTGGCTCTCTCTGACTCTCTTTGACTCTGATTTTGGCTCTTGATGATTTTGTTGTTGTTGAAGTTTCTGAAAGCAGAGAATTTTGCATGTCCTGATTGTTCTTCCTAAATGAATTAATGACGCAATTTAGATGAATTTAGTACTTTTATACGAGTTTTGATGAATTTATTATTTTTTATACGAATTTAGATGAATTTATCGGTCGTGTTTGGTGGAAACCTAGATGAATTAATTTTGTAACTAGTGATTAATTACGTGATAATTAGCTAGTTTCTACTTTCGATTGACCATTCTAGTAGAAGCACTATGCTTGTTTATCTATCAAAATTTTGAAATAATGTTCTGTTTTAAAAAAAAAAATTGAAAAAGGAAAAGTAATCTCTGCCATTTACTTGCATTAATTAGCCCATTTTTTCAACTTAAGGTTGTCGTTCATGGTCTCTAATTAAGCATGGAAATTAGACTTTGTGCAGACTTCAATTTTCTGTTCTAATTGTTTCTGAATTAAATACCTTTTCATTAAGATAATTGTGTTCATGAAAAACTTGAGATTGAGTGCCTTTTTTTCTGTTTTTTTTGGGGGATATTTGCAGTCCTACATTTTACAGAATCTTTAAGAAGAAGTCAGTGGAGGAATTTCAGCCCTACCCTTATATTGCAACAGTATTGAACTGCTTATTCTGGTGTTTATATGGGATGCCATTTGTTCACCCAGACAGCCTTCTTGTTGTCACCATTAATGGGATTGGGCTTGTTCTTGAGCTCATCTATCTCGCCATCTTCTTCTTCTACGCTCAAAAAGACGGCAGGGTAAAAAAACTAATTCAGTAGATCGATTTCTTGTTGTCAATAAGAGCAAGGAGATTATCAATTTTCGTAATTTATTTGTTGGATTTTGCAGAAGAAGGTGGCTTTTGGGCTTGGAGGTGAAGTTGTCTTCTATTTTGCCATGGTTTTGATCACTCTGCTGGCATTGCACGGCCCAAAGAACAGGTCTTTGATGGTTGGTGTTATCTGTGACATTTTCAATATCATCATGTACGCTTCTCCTCTTACTATTGCGGTATGTAACACTTCCAATTCCAATTCCAATTTGAATCCCAAAGTTTCAATTAAGTTCTGTAATTTGTTTGATGAACGTTGAAAATTTGTATAATTTGACAGTTTAAAGTGGTCAAAACCAAGAGTGTGAAGTACATGCCATTTTGGCTCTCATTCACCAACTGCCTCAATGGATGCATCTGGACCGCGTATGCTCTCATCAAATTTGACATCTACATGCTGGTAATTATCTAATTAGTTAGTTATATTTAGTTCTTGAATTAGGGTACTTAATTAAATTTATGTCATTATGTGGCATTGAATTTGAATCCTATTATGTATGTGTTGCAGGTCAGCAATGGTGTTGGTGCATTTTTTGGAGTAATTCAACTCATTCTTTATGCCTTGTACTGCCGGTCGACCCCGAAAGACTGCGATGATGAATTTGCCGGAAAGATCTCGAAAGGCGGTGAGGTGCAGCTCCCCAACACAGTAGCAGATAGAGTCTAATGATCTGCAGGCAGATGATCATGCCCTTCAGTTCATTTTGATATGGAAAAAGCTCGTACTTTTATTTCTTTTTCTTTTTCTTCGGATTGTTAAGTTCGAAGTTTGGTCTAGTGTGTAAATATTCATTTTTTCATGGTGAATTTAGTGACAATTTATGCTTCCTGCTAATTTATCCTTGTGCACCAATTTTGTTCTCTTTTATTTTTTGTATTTTGGTTAATGGATGGAAAGAAAATAGCTAAGGTGATGCTTTGGGTTTGGGGACTATAAAATAATGTGAAACTTTGGTTTGTAAGTGTTAACGGTTTGTGTCAAAAATATGATTGATTACGGATTTTGAACTTGTAAGATAAAATAATTTTGAACCACAACCCTATATTTTTGCTCATATGCCACTATAGTTTGCAACGATAACTTGGTATATTTATTGTACGGTTATTAACTAAAATTTGTCTATGGTTAATTAATTGGCGGGCTAAAGAAAATGATGTCATCCTAACTCATTTCATTCAACTGTCAAAAATAGAATTGACTACAAATTCTTACAAGAAATAGAAGTGATTACGAATTGGAAAATACTTGCATCTCATCCTGGTGGTACCTCCTCGTATTACCATTTCGATTTATCGAATTGTCTTTGTACATATATCATAATCATAATTGTTAATTCTTTAAATCATCATGTTAAGATCATCTCCGTAAAAAATCAACAAGATTAGAGGTCGTTTAGTTATTCATATGTATCAAATAAATCAATGGTTTTGGTAAGACTTAAGATCCTTATGGTGAACCGTTCATTTAGTTGATATATATGAATGACTAAACCACCTTCAATCTTGTTATTTTTTACGGAGATGATCTTGACATGATGATTCAGAGAATGAACAGTTCTGATTATGATATATACAAAGATAATTTGATAAATCGAAAGGGTGATATAAGGAGGTATCAACAAGATTGGATGCAAGTATTGTCTTTACGAATTTGAGCATAACCGTATGAATCGAAGACACTATTTCCATGCTATTGCTTAAACAAGCTGACCCAAAATCTCGACATATTAGTCGTTGTTTAATATTGGTCCGGACTCTGGCCCAAGCCCAATTAGAAAAGCATGAAAGGGGAACAGGGGGTCAAAGAAATCCAAGTGAAAAATCTATCTTATCCAGAGTGTGAGGACTGGGGATGATGATGGCCCAATCCCCAAGTCCCATGCTGCCACAAAATCTCCATTCTTTTTGTTTATATGAGCAGAGCAGCAAAGAAAGTCACCTTATCTACTCTCCTTCCTCCACAGAAACAGGTCAGTGTCACTTTGAATTTCAACACCAAACTCTAAACTCCAATGGCAGCCATTCTCTCCTGCCACTACTCTGCTTCTCCAGCCACCACCTCCTCCAAATTCATCATCCCCACCGCCATTCCCACCACCCGTTCTCGCTTCTCACTCTACGATAACCACTGTGGAACCCGCCGTCCTTCCTCCCCACCTCCTCTTCAATGTCAGATCCAGAACAATCAGGTGCCTTTTTCTTGCTTCTCTTTTTACTTCAATTTTATACTTTTGCTTTTTCTTTGTTTCGCTGGCTTTCTTATTCAGCATTTCATTCAATCAGATTATTACAATACTAGAATGTATGAACTGCACAGAATGTAGTTTACCTAAGTAAACTTAAAATCTTTTCAGAAAGGTGCGAAATTTTATTGTAGATAGAGCCCGCTGAGCATTTTCACTTGTTTCACCAGAAAGTAAAGTTCTTTGTTGTGAAATTTGATTGTAGATAGAAACCTACGAGCATTTTCACTTGTATTACCAGAAAGCGAAGATTTTTTTTTTTTTTTTTGCGAATTTGATTGTCGGTAAAATCCACTGAGCATTTTCACTTGTTTTACCAGAAAGGGAAGCCATTTTCCATCAAGGAGTGTGCAATTTCTATAGCATTGGCGGTCGGATTAGTTACCGGAGTTCCGGCATTGGGCTGGTCTAGCAATGCCTATGCAGCTAAACCAGTTTTGCCTGATCTTAGTGTACTGATCTCAGGGCCGCCGATAAAGGACCCGGGATCATTGTTGAGATATGCTTTGCCTATTGATAATAAAGCTATCAGGGAAGTGCAAAAGCCACTTGAAGATATCACTGAGAGTCTCAAGGTTGCAGGAAACAAGGCACTAGACTCAGTTGAGAGGGTAATTCATCGAACCACTTCTTTCTTTTGTTCTTAGAATGTTTATATCTATGGAATTTATATGGATGGTAACTGAGACTTGGTTTTGGATGCAGAATTTGAGGCAGGCCTCTCGAGCCCTAACGCAGGGGAAGACTTTGGTTGTATCCGGATTAGCTGAAGCGAAAAAGGAACATGGAGTTGAATTGCTTGGAAAGCTGGAAGCTGGAATGGATGAGCTCCAAAAGATTGTGGAGGATAGAAATAGAGATGCAATTGCTCCAAAACAGAAGGAGCTGCTTCAATATGTTAGTGGGTGAGTAGATTTCAGAAGCATTTTAGTACACCAAATTTATCAGCCTGAAAATGGAAAAAAGAAAATAAACCTCATGAAATATTGAAATTATTGTAAGAAGCAAAAACTGTGAAAATTAGATAGCAAGTAGGAACTTTATCTTTATGTATGTGTGTCTCTAACCATATAATACTTGATTCTGGCTTGTTATCATATCTTTTGATAAATGTCAGAGAGTACCCGAGAAATAGTACATGTTCTCTGCCTAATTGTTTTTAGCACCTTCCTTGTTCTTATGTTTAGAGTTCGGTCTTGAATCCAAAATGTTTATTGAGATCCAAAATGTATATTTCTGTCCCAATTAAGTTAACTTGTAAGGAACTAAGCTGTTTATAAGAGACATTATTGCTGATGACTAAATGTGAATAAGATGAACAATAGCAAACTTAGACTTACACAGCCGGATTTGTTTGCATTAACTAATAGAAAAAGAAATAGAAAACACCACCTATGCCCTAATATTGAGTCTAGAGCTGAAAAGACATTGAAGTGCGTGAGGATTGTCAAGATATAACATCTGTATCCTCATATATGCCCTTGTCATTGACTGCAGCTGAGATCTTCCTGGGGCATTGGGTTTCTGCAGTGTTGAAGAGGATATGGTGGATGGATTCCCTTATGAAGTGCCCGAAGAATACCGAAGCATGCCTCTTTTGAAGGGAAGAGCAACTGTGGATATGAAGGTCAAGGTTAAGGATAATCCTAGCCTTACTGAATGTGTCTTCCGCATTGTTCTTGATGGTTACAACGCTCCTGTCACTGCCGGGAACTTTGTGGACTTGGTGGAAAGACACTTCTATGACGGCATGGAAATTCAAAGAGGTAACATTCAAAGTTAGAGATTTTCTCGTACATCTGACCTCAAAACTTCAGAAATATATTTGTCAATGAGGCTTAGAGATCCCCTTGTCTTTTTCTTGCAGCGGATGGTTTTGTTGTACAAACTGGTGATCCTGAAGGACCTGCAGAGGGTTTCATAGATCCAAGCACAGAGAAAACCCGGACAATACCATTAGAAATCACAGTCGTGGGAGAGAAATTACCCTTTTATGGAGCAACTTTGGAAGTAAGCTTCTCCCTCTATGTTTTTGTGTTTCTGTTAATTTGGGGGCAACATGTTGTTCTTGAGCCAATCTCATGAGTCATGGGATCTTTCTGATACAATCAGAATGTTAAATTTGTCCTAGCTTCCGTGTCATAATCCATTTTTGCGTGAATTTTGTTTCACATTGATTCCAAAATTTGTACTTGGACAGGAGCTTGGGTTATACAAGGCTCAAACAAAGCTTCCCTTTAATGCATTTGGAACAATGGCTATGGCCAGAGATGTAAGACCTACTTCTACTCTCTTAACCCATGATTTCTTTGTTCTTCTGATCAATTTGAAGCTAAATTATGTTCGATTTTCGTCAACAGGAATTCGAGGACAATTCTGCATCTAGCCAGGTATTTTGGCTGCTGAAAGAAAGTGAGCTGACTCCCAGCAATTCCAACATACTGGATGGTCGATATGCAGTGTTCGGATATGTGACAGAAAATGAGGACTTCTTAGCAGATCTTAAGGTTGGTGATGTTATAGAGTCAATCCAAGTGGTTTCTGGGCTGGAAAATCTTGCCAATCCAAGCTACAAGATTGCTGGGTAGATACCATACCAATTCAACTCAACAAATTTCACAACTTTTCTTGGAGACTCCACTATTTTGTAAGTTTGCAATTTAATTCCAGGATTAGGGGACAATCATAATCATTATGAGAGAATTGTTACATTTGATTGGAGAATGTATTTTTTTTCTAAAGACAATGTCATCACATCCAACTTCAGATTGATTCATATTATGAAGATTTCTTTTCTCACAAAGCAAAATCAAAACTATACATCTAATGCCTGTTGAGGCTATTCCTCTCTGTTTCGAACTCTGAAATTCGAAGAACTGCCGTGATGTTCTTCCACTGTTCTCTGAATAAAGGGCTCTGTGCTTGAGTCTTGTCGATGATGTTGTGATTGGCCATACGTCAAGATCCTCAAACAGCATCTGTTTGAGTCCTTACGAGTCACCTTGTGTCTGCACAAAGGACAGGTCGAACGCTCTTCGAGCCACTGATCGATGCAGTCGATGTGGAAGGCATGCTTGCATCCTGGCAACAACCTTAGAACTTCAGTCTCTTCAAACTCCGAGAGACAAATTGAACATTCAAGGCCTTCCTTCGATCCTTCGAGAGACGAGAATCTGAAAGAAGGAAGTGCCTCAATCACTTTCTTGTCAATACCCGATCCTCTGCAATAGGCAAGGAGCATAGAAAATAGTAACATGAAAATTATCCATGCAATCCACGTAAGTGCAATAACCGGAACAACAAATTTTAGGTATTCATCCGGAATTTTGATCATCTTTGGTTTAATTAAGAGAAGCACCTATCTTGAATGGGTCGAACAGAAAAATAAATATTAAAATTTCATTATTTACGCAGTGGTATTAAGATTATGTTGTGTGACAAAATTTTCACCGACATGGAGATAACCAAATCTTTGTTGAAGTAGACTTACCTATTAACCTTGGAGCAGAAGTCAATCCCTGATCTACTTCCTCATTGTTCAAGAAATGGATTTAAAATCGAACTCTTACTGATTCATAACAAATATAAGAGGTCATAAATAAAGGAATCAGTAAGAATTCTTGACACGACTAGGAATAAAAAATTAGAGAATTTATCAATAATAATCAAAATTTAGCTTTTAATTTCAAAAATATCATTTTTTAAAAAAACTTTCAAATATAGCAAAAAACCTACATAAATAGACTTAAATACCCACAAACTAAAAAAAAACTTAAATAAATCTAAAAACTTTTACCATACCACATCAAAAAAACTTCATTCGCTCTCCATCCTACTCCATAAATGTACGATTATTGCATAAACCCATGTAACTAAATGGATTCATCATTATGGTAAGAACAATACAATTATACTTAGAAGTAATATGTATATATATATATATATATATTGTCTGATATTCTGATTCCTTCTTGTAGTCTTATTATGCAAGCATGATCACCCCAAAAAAATTAAATAAATAAATTACCTTAGTTGCAGAAGTTGCAGTCGTAAATTGAGTTGTGGCTCACTTTCACCAGCATGGGTCGTTTTCGTGACCTCACCAATATATGAGCCATCATTATCATCTTCTATATCTTCATCGTCATCAAGAATGATCAGCAAAGCATAAGAGTTGATCATCATTAAGACAAGAACAATACAATTATAATTGGAATTATATATGTATGTATATATATATATATAGGCTTAAATCCTTAATAATCTTCCGTAGAAAAAAATTAATGAATCAAACAATACCAAATTATCATTGAATTTGCAAAACAATGAAAATTGGAAAAATCAAAAAATTCGAAAACACTGTTGAGGAGAAAAGATGGAAAAAAAAACGTAATAAGAGTTCGAGAAATTTACCTTATGGATGAAAGAACGAGGTAAGGTTTGTTAGTGTGTTCTGTCAAGCACACTTTCCCGAGCGTGATTAACGTGGAGGCACTCATTTTTAATAGGTTAGGATTTATGTTTTCTAGGTTTATTTAGTTTTAGATTTAGGGTATTTGAATCTATTTGTGTAGGTTTTTTGTTATATTTGAAAGTTTTTTGAAAGTGACATTTTTGTAATTGAAGACTAAAATTTTGGCTATTTTTGATCAATTCTCGCTCATGACATGTTTGTGTTCGTATCATACCTTAAAATGGTACATCTTATGGCTAAACTTTATTTAGGTTGAATGTCTCGAATAGTCCATGAATTATAATACATTGAGTGTCATTTTGGTCTATGAACTAAATTATTACATTTTTAGTCCTCAAACTCTACCAAATGTCCCAAATTGGTCCTTAGTCAATTTTGATCATTACCCTCAATTTAAAGAATATAACATTAAATTCATGTTTTTAAAAATAAATAAATAAATTCATTTTAAAATAAATTAAATAAAAGGAAAATTTAAAAATATAAAACACCGAAAATAAAAATTCTACCAACCTATCTCACTACCATGCACACCAAACAATCTTCACATGTCACCTATTATTGACTTGACCCTATTTAGATGTTCATTTTTTAACCACATGCACTAAAAAATGATCAAACTCATTTGGTCGTCTTTCCTTGTAAATTCACCTATCATTGACTTGACCCTACTTAGACGTTCACTTTTTAACCGCCTGCACTAAAAACTGATCAAACTCACTCATTTGGTCGCCTTTCCTTATAAATTCAATTCAATTTGTTGGTACTTTAAAAAGTAAGAGTCCGCAAAAAGGAGGCAAAGGGAGGCAGGTAGGGCGACCACCATGGGAACTCTACTTAGCCGTTTGATACCTCTACTTTGCCGTTTGATACCTCTACTTTGCCGTTTGACACCTCACATGTCAAGGTACAAATCCTCCAACTTGGAGAGTTGCTGAAGCACATAGTAATTATGTGGGATGTTTATAAACTAGGTGATGAACTCAATAAAAAAGAAAAGCTTTACAAATCTAGGTTAACAAAGTAACAATATTGCAGAGGCCATCTTAGGCTACAGCCCTCCACAATTTTGCATTCACTTCACTCTTCATAATTCTCAATCCATTCAATTCTGTCAAATACAAATTGAATTTTTGATAACCATCACATTCCCCAAACTCTCTATTGCATGAAAAAGAGCAAATCTTTCAAGGTCCGCGGTACCTGCGGAAACAGAGGCAACCCTGAGGCTGATCCCCAGGGATCATACCTCCACCTTTCGATGTGTCAATGGCCTCCAACATGGTCACCACCTCATCCATCTCCGGCCGCTTGTCCGGGTTAGCATCCCAACATCGCTTCATTACATTTGCAAGAGCGCTTGGGCAACAACGAGGTATCTCCGGCCTCAGATTCTGTAGTGTCATTTCTCTTTTAGCTCACAACTTTGTGAATGGATGATATCAAAACTGTAGTTCATCTCATGGATTATAAGATATCTCATGAAGTTTAACCTACCTGGCGGACTACGGCGGATGTCACTTCCGAGAAGCTGAGATCAGGATACGGCATGTCACAACAGTATATCTCCCACAAGCAGATACCAAAACTGTACACATCGCATTTCCTGTTATATGGGTTGCCATTGAGAACCTGTTCCATCCGCGGCCATTAACGTTAAGTCAGATGAAGAAAGATTGAGAAAAAGAAAACCCTTCTGATGATATAATCATACAATCTGCCAAGCAACTCATCCGTCTTTAACAGATGTTTTAATAGCTGAATTGAGCAGCATTAGTCTAACCAAGCAACTCATTATCTTTTGGTCATATGAAGACCCATGAACCCCAAAAGAATCAGCTATTAAACGAGAAAAAGATGCAGTGAGAAAATGCCTAGAAATATGCACACTATATCGATGTCATGTATGGGTTTGCTGTCCAGCACAGCACAGTCAACTAGTGGGTACAGCAATAAGGTATGTTATGGCACTCGGGTTCCATCTGCAGTTTTGAAAATAGTTGAGGCAAAGATCATGACATGTAAATGCAGTCAGTCTCTCCTAATAAAAAATTTAAAAGATGATCACATTTTTTCAGAATAAATTTCTATTTTGAGAACATAACTTCCGTCACATAAATGTTTTGTCGCCTTATTTACTGATGTAACCTACTAAAGCAGAGTTCTATCAGGAATTCATTTGTCAGGATACCCACGGCATATAAAAATGCATCCATATACGGAAAAATAATAATACGACAAATTCTTGTACGTTTCAGTTCAAACAAAACCCAGTTAGGTAAGCAATACGAGACACTTCTATTAACTAACAGAGATAAGTCTGAAGCTTGAAGCATTCATGTAAGTCAATCACAAGGATCAATTGTGAACCCACACAACATTGCATGCATGCAAATAAGGCACATTAAAAAGAGAGATATTAGGTTCACCAGAGATTTAAATTAAAGATAATCAAAGGGTATACCTCTGGAGCCATGTAACCAAGGGTTCCAGTCTCGCCAGTCATGTCATGAGGATTTGAGGCCTCAACACGAGCAACACCAAAGTCGGCTATTTTTACAGTTCGTGACTTGTCCAAAAGCATGTTTTCTGTTTTAACATCTCTGTGAACAATCTTCTTCGAATGAAGATAGCACAAACTACAGAAATACAAAGAATAACAGTTCAAACCTCACATTAAAAACTTAAAGAAACAGAAGCTAAAATTTTTCACCCTTTAAAAAAAAGTTCAATGTATTCTTGGAAGTAGATAAATAAAAAATATATCAAACAAGAGCAAGACAAAACACAGATGGGGTGTGCGAATATGACCCTCGTGCAAGATCTAGTGCTAGTTGGACAACTAGTTTGAACGCCAACTTCCTTCTCCGGTTCTTTATGAGGTAAGATTTCAGTGCACCGCCAGGACAATATTCAACAACAACACAACAAACGTTACTCGGCATGCCAACTTGTCCATTATCTGTTTGTATGTGTAGCTCTGATGTTCCCATTGTAGCCCCTATAAACTGCAAAGAAAGATTTGGCATGAATTACCCAGGCCATGTTGACGTAAGTGTCCCAATTCATTCATTTAACAATAAGAATCCAATTGGAGCAAGTTTACAGGTGCCCAACGACATTCCATCTTGAGAACTGACATCCACTCTAAAGTTCATTTTGTTTCAACATTCGCCAGCTATCTTGTATTTATGTTGATTTCTAACACTGGTAAATTCTCTTGTTACATAGATGTAGCCAACTACAATAATGGTACACTTATGCCTTCCCAATTACAATGTTACATGAAAGCTCACAGCATTCAAGTGTGAAGACATGGAAAGGCTACCTTGGTAACATTAGGGTGGTCAAGCTTATGCCACACAGCAACTTCTTGAGTAAAAGCTGCCCTTAAAGAAGCTATTTCAGCATCTGATCTATGCCCCTCTTCTCCCCAATCTAGAAGTTTAACTGAGCATTGAAAATTGAAATGAAATACAACGAGTTAACAAACAGATAGTTCTACAATTCAGGTAAAATTACAAATACACATTAATTAGAAGTTCTCTTGACCCTAAAGAAACCACATAGGCAATTCAATAAATATAATGTCACATCAAACTTAATGAGACAGCTATCATATAAAGTATCTACCTTGATAACCTAATTATGACTTTCACCATTTATCCATTTGGACTATTAAGTTCTGTTTCTAGTTTGAATTACTTTAAATGAGAATCTCGTGAATGTTGAGATGAAAATATCTGGCAGCTTAGCAGATAGTCACTGCTGAGTGAATTGACTCTATGAATAAATTCTACGTTTTTTCACTCCAGGTGATTAGGATAGAAGTTTATATCTATACTGAGTTGGGCACAAAAGATTTTTTTGTTCTTAAAAAAGTGTAATTAATACATCAACTACCAGCTGCTCCCGGTCCGTGAATCACGGACATTGTGAGGATCTGCAAGGGGCTATAACTCAATCACAAGCCACCCTACGATTATTAACAAAAGTGCATATGAGAGAGTTCACGAAGAACTTTTTGCCTCTGTAACAATGAAAGTCAGGAATATGAAGAGAAAAAGGGGCAAAAATATTTGCAAGCCTTCGTGAAATCCCTCACTTCAACCTCATACCTGAGAAACACTGGAGAATGCTGGTACGGATTTGAACAAGAAGTAAAAGTTGAAAAATCCCTCACTACTAAGTTGCACAGAAGTCTGAAACTTCTATGACACAAACCATTGAGACAGAGACTAAATGAACAATTTCAGGTGCTCCCTTAAGTAAGCACTGTGCAAGGACTGTTATTTCAGCTACCAACTAGAGAAATTCAAAAAACTAGCTAGGCATAGTTCCATTTGGCCTCAAACCCAAAAGTTTCAATCTCCATCATTCAAATAAAACAAAAAACAAAACATCCTATCTAGCCAACCAAGTGTAAAAATTTGATCTTTTCCACAAGAGCAAACCAATATCAAAGTCATAATCTTCTTCACAGAAGAACTCTCACACATGCATGTAAATAAGTGTGTATAAAAAATCAATTCAGTTTTTCCATGAAAAAAAACAAATTTTGAGAATGAGTATGAATTTGCATCAAATGGGCAAACTCAAAACCCAAAAAACAAAACCACAAGAAAGAGCAAAAGACCAATACCAGCAACATCTTGGCCGTCATAAATGCCACGGTGAACAGTGCCAAAAGTGCCTCGAGCTATAGCACCCTTGACGATGAGTTTGGAGGGATCAATCTCCCACTCTTCCCTCGCAGCAGTCTGCCTTGAAGCAGCTTCTTCCTCCTCCTGCTCCACCCTCCTCTTGTTCTTCTCCATCGTCCATGCCCTGCTCAGATGCCTCTGGAGCTGCTCGTCCAAGCTCTTCAGATCTATCTGATCCGCCCTCACATACCCGCCGCCGCCGCCCTCGCTATTCTCCTTCATTTTCAAACACCGGCGCACCAAGACGCACCGTTTCGGCGTCAAATTGAGAAAAAGGGCAGAAGCCCTCTGGTTTCGGTGGTGGTCAGAAAGTGTGTAAAGCTCGCTGCTTTGAGTTCTTGTGTTGGGCTTGTGCTCTGTCTATCAATGTTGAGAGAGAGAGAGAGAGAGAGAGAGAGAGCAGGACTATAAATGGTGTCACCAACAGAAAGAGCAAGCTCTCTGTTTTCTTCTCTTACTATCAGCCATGTGGGCACATGGATTTCGCCTGACGACGACGTGTGTTTCTGACCCACTTCTCTCTCTTCGCTTCCCCTTTATTTTATCGGATTCACAGTCAAACATACCTTTTTTCTTTTCTTTTCTTTTCTACTCTGCTTCTGTATTCAGCATCAGTTTTTGAGCCCTTTTTTTTATTTTTTTATGTTAGCATCAGTTATCCGATTATATATTTAATATGAGAATATTTTTTGCCCAGATTTTAGACGGTTTATATATAATCGAGTAGTCGATATCAAATCAGTGACACTTTTATATTTTTCGATCGAAAAATCTTTAAATATAGTTTTACCATATCGTCTCATAAGAAATTATTTGCGACAAATGATCAAATCCGACAATGGATAATATTTACTTCAAATATGATCAAGCTATGCATTTGATAATTTAAAGTGTTCATATTAAATACAAGTTTATAATATAATTAGATATGGGTAAATAGTTACAACTCTTTTTTAATTTTATCAGAATTTTAGTAACCGTCTATATACTTCAATATTAATATTTCCTGTTTTCTGAATTTTACCTTAATGTTTCCGTTTGTCACTTTGTCTATTTTTCAAATGAATTCCGTTAAAAAAAAAGACAAAATTGTCAATTCATGTGCGTCACATGTGATTTTTTTTAACGAAATTCGTTTGAAAAATAGTTGGAGGGACTAACGTAAACATTAGGATAAAGTTAAAGGACAGAGGACACTAATATTGAAGTATATGAACGATTACTAAAATTATGGTAAAATTCATGTACGGTTTCAACAATTTAGCCAATTGAATATTATAGGGGCAAGGAAATAAAGGGACATATAGGATTCGATTTCGAATTCATTAGTTTAGTATTTTGCTAACAGAAGACGGGGATGGCAGTCATAGTTTCTATTCTAAACTCTATGTTTCCAAAAATCTTTTTTACCCAATTATAACCCATAAATTTGGAATAGTCCCCATCCACAGTCTCTGTCTAGGTTGGAACATTCACGGTGTCGATGAAGGAGGCAACTCTCTTGCCCTCAGTTCCCGTGCCCTCTCTTCTAATTTCACAACAAGTATGAGTCTTCGGCACTATGAGATTAACATCCTTTTTATATAGTTTCTATTTTTGCAATTAGTTTTATAAGAGTTTTGTTTTTGAATAAATTTGTGGAGCCGATTCCAAAGCCATCAATTTCCCTTAATTTTTTCCAATAAGATTTCACCCGGTTATATAGAATCGATATCAAATGAGACACTTTTTATATTTTTCGGTGGAGAAGTCGTTGTTAATATAATTTTACCATATCGTCTCATAAAGAACTATTTGCGAAAAATGATCATGCTATGTATTTGATAATTTAAAGTGCTCATATTAAATATTAGTGTATAATATAATTAGATGTGTATTAAATATTAGTTTATAATATAATTGCATGTGGGTAAATAGTTGCAATCGTTTCTGAATTTTACCATAATTTTAGCAATTGCCTTATACTTCAATATTAGTGTCCCCCGTCTCTGAATTTTACTCTAATATTTTCGTTAATTCATCCGTCTATTTTTTAAACGAATTCCGTTAAAAAGAAAAAGAAAGGTAAAATTGTCAATTCAAGTGCGTTTCACGTGACTTTTTTTAACGAAATTCGTTTGAAAAATAGGCGGAGAGACTAACGGAAACATTAGGGTAAAGTTTAGCGACGGTGAACACTAATATTGAAGTATATGAACGATTGTCAAAATTATAGTAAAATTAATGGACGGTTTTAACCATTCAGCCAATTGAATATTATAGGGACAAGGAAATAGAGGGACATATAGGATTCGATTTCGAATTCATCAGTTTAGTATTTTGGTACAGGTCGAATCCTATATCTCCCTCTAATGCCCATTATCTAGGGTGCTAGTTAAAAAATTAAGGGCAAATTGGGATTCCAATTCTAATTAAAATACTCCCAACTTTGGTTTGCGGTTGGCAAAGATCTTATAATTAAGAAATGGTGCAATAGTGGGCGACTTAGAGTAGAAGGAAAAAAGAAGGGTGGGTCGTATGGTCAAGGGACTTGTCCATGTAATGTCCGCCAAATTTGGGGAGTTTGGTTCCATGATTGGAAACATATTTGTTTCATTCATATACAAAAAGTCCTCATTTTATATATATTCACCATCTTTTTGAGTGGTGCTTTTGAAGGGCATCAACAATAAGGACCACATTTTGTGTTCCTTCCACTATAATTTAAATTCAAACACATATTTTGTGGGATTTATAATATTTTTCGATATTTTTGGAAACTTCGGTTGAATTATTTAATTTTTCCCTCGATGCTTGTTATGATGTATGAAAGTATTAGGGATGATACAATTTCCAACACGATTAAAATCCGTATAAAATTTATCCGGATCAATTCGCAGATCAACACCCATCGTTAACCCTAAGACATGTAGTAGGCTCAGCTTTTCGCAGCTGATACTATGGTCTTGAAAATAACATCGACATACATGTGAAGCCTTCTCTTTTTGACTTAATTAGGTTAGGCATCAAAAGCAGAGTCTTCACGGGAAGAGAAAGGCCCGTGATTTCAAGCACAAGCACTGCCTATCAAAGATTTTGTATCTCTCTGCACGGATAAACCCTAAAAATGACCTGTGGTAAAAAAAAAAAAAAAAAAAAGATAAAGATATACGGTTTCAAAGTAAAATTCATGCCGAAATGAAAATTAACTACAGCCAGAGCTGATTCACTATCATACTATACAAAAACTATGCCTTGTGGTACAAGTTCCCCCAGTTTAGAATGGTCATCATGCCTATACAACATTTACCCAACTTGATCGACGAATTTAACTTAAATTCCGACTTGAAAGTTAAGGAGGGTAACACGAAAACCATTTAAATGACCTCACCTTCTATAGTGATAAGATACGGCGTTTCTTCTTCTCGGGTGTTGCATGTACCTGTGCCTTAATCCCATATGTTTTAAGCTGGAAATTTTCGAAAGCCTCAGAGATTGCTCCAACCTGCACATTTGTGTTCGTGAATACGAATATGTTTAGTGGTAAAACATAGAAAATGAAGATAAAAACAGGGTGAGAATGGTAGTAATGAAAAATATGACAGACCAGCTCGGGCTTTTTGGAGTAGACCCTCACGATCATATCTTGATAGAACGTAGGCAGCAAGTGACTAATTCGTTCGTCACTTATAGTGAACTTCTCGTCACTCTCATAATCCTGAATAAACAAATCAAACTTGTTTTAGAGTTGTTTCTTTTAATGAAACAAAATTTTCTTTTTACTTATCGGCTCTATCTGTCGTCAACATACTAATGCACAGGTTAAGTGATGTACCTGGAAGAAGTTGATGCTGGAAGAGATACATGCATAAACAAAAGAGAGAGAAAAAAAGTCATTATTTGATGATTAAAATGGTTGCACCAAAATGTAGAATAAATGGCTTATAAAGGACATTCTCAAGTACCTTTCGAGAGGATTATGTTTTCCACGAGTCAGATCAATCTTGACGTTGCAAACAGCAATATCATCCTCTTTCAATGTCACTCCAGTTTTCTGTGGAATAAGTAACATGGATTTAGTAGCAAGACAATAGTTAGCAATGACCACACACGCCAAAATGGAAAGAACTGGTTGAGGTTGTAACCTGAGCGCAAACAATATCTTGAGCAGTGACATTTTTGAAATGTTCCATTTGATCCTTCGGTACGGAATACTCATTGCAGAACTGGCATCAACCATTATCAAACTACAAGAAACCATTCGAGATTTTTCACTCAATTCGGAAAAGGAGTCATCACAAAAAACTTACCTGATAAAGATTCCTCCTCCTAATGCGCAAGATCAAGTCCCTAGCTTCCTTTAGTTCTTGTTTTGAAGAAGTCTCAATAGTTCTAATTATGGTGTCATCTAACTGCACTCAATTATTTTAAGCAAGCTTTCTAAGGATCAAGAATAAACTAAAAATATAGTAAAATATAGTAAATTGCTCTCAAAACCTTCCAGTATTCAGAGGGGTCCTCAATTTTAGATGAAATGTCTAGAGAATCATTTGCTTTCACCAGGGCATCAACCACCATAAGCTCTATGGCCTAAAAAGTACTTCACTGTTAGATAGAAACATTTTAATTCTAACAAGGCCACAAAACTGGGAAATAGAGAAAACGAATATAAATATGAAACAAAAAGCAGATCTATGCCTGGGATGCTCAAGAAACTGTATGTTTTATACCTGTACTTTTGGATGTGTATAAACGGTTCGAAACAAATCAGCACGGGTGGAAAATAGCTTGTGGACAGAAAGATCTAGAAATTTAGGCAACCATTAACAGAAGAAAACAAAAAGTAAATACTAATCTGATAAATGAATATCGCAAACTACTAACAATCTTTGGCACGATAGCAGATCTCATCATCCAAAACCCGCATTGTCTCCATTAATCTGCAAGAAGGAAAGATATATGATACTAGAACAGATCATGCGTGCATTCTTCTTTCATTCACTGGATAAAAGAAGGCAAAACTAAATGAAGGCACTTTTAAGATCAGTTAAAAACCTCTGGAACGCAAAGTTACATCCCAGCCCACAAGCCCGGCAGTCACGGACAATATAATCAAACCTGTTAATGATTAACATCCCCATAGCATTAGATTCCACTATCCAGCTTAAATCTACATAATCAAGTATGAAAATGAAGCATGAAGGAATAATACCACAGAAGAAGAAAAAAAAACCTTAGTGTTACTTACTTGTCCACATCAATTCCATTACGACCATTTGCAACAATATCATACAGAAAACGCTTCTCCCTGGAACTCTACTTATAATTAAAACAGATCGCAGAAAAAGGTGAGGCCAAAATAATGAGAAGAAAATATATCAAAATGAGCAAGTATTACACAAGTGCTGGTTTTGAAGCCTCTTACTCTTGGCATTGAAAATTCAGAGCTGGACAGTATCATCTCCTGCCAACAGAAATCATATATCAACCATTCGAACAGAAAAAGCTAATTTGTTCCCTTGTCATAAGTAGAGTATCATTTATAATTTCATTCTTTAATAAAGACCAGAGCAGGAGAAAAACTTCAAATATATGAGGCTCATTAAGGGCACAACTTACTAACCTTAACTCTTTTAATCATCTCAGGGTCAACATCAATATGATGCTCATTTACAATGTGGTCCACCATCTTCACTGACATATCCTCATGTGACCTAGAAAGCTCATTTATGAGATAAAGCATAAACAGAATTTGAACAAACCAAAGAGAAAGAAACCCATAAAGCATTGGTTCCAACTGCAGGGTTTTTTTCTTACTAATTCTTTTTGTGATAGGAACACATCAGGGACAAGGCATTAAGGGATAGTGTATAAACAATGTAAAACATACCAATGGGAACCAGTTCGGACCTGGGGAAGAAAATTACGTTCAAACAAGTGACTGAATGGGCCATGGCCAACATCATGCAGGAGTCCTATAATTAATTTAACAAACGTAATCAGACGAAGCAATAAAAATCAGCAAAGTATGGTAAAGCAAGAAACTACACTAACCTGCAATTTTTACTGTTTGGAAATCAAAGCGATCAATATCAAGATCCAAACCCTGTAAGAATGCAAGCATTTATAAGAAGGACCAAAATGTTTTGACATTATGTGTAAATACCATTACAAAATGATACAAACTACAACTTTATACCTGATAATGCTTAAGCTTGTGAACAGCTTCACCAGCAAGCCAATAGACACCAAGCGAATGCTCGAACCTGGAATGTACAGCCCCTGGATAAACCATGTGCGTCACTCCTGAAACATGTCAAAAGCTTGACAAGTAAGCAAAATCCATGCTTAACATGACAACATAGACAACATAACTCTACCCGAACCAACAATCTCTATTTGACAGGGTACAAACTACAAACTCAACATATCATATCCTAACCAACAAATTCCCAAGTTCCATATCCACAATACATCATGCACGTTCAGTAAGTAATATTCGTAAATTTTATAAATTGAAGAGATTTCAGAAGTATGTTAACATATACGATAATGAAACAAAGGGCATGAAACTCACCCAGTTGTTTCAAGTCACGAAGCCTGTAATATCGAAAATGAGACGAAATCATTAAGTACATAGCAAACAAGAACAGTTGCTGATACACAACTCATTGACACAGAAATGTACAAACTCAACTTACCTCTGAAACTCCTCAGTATCAATAAATTTCAATGAGAGCTGCAACCACAGAATAAACAGTAATAATTCACCCATTCATCAATTTCAAAACTTTAATAACAATGCCAAATCCGAATCACTCGTTTCCTATATGTAAATTCAAAACCCAATTCTTTCCTAATTTACGGGACTCAAAGTTTCGAACTCCAACTGGCCAAAACCCCCCATCTGCTATTTGGAAATATGATTCTGAATAGTTAAAAAACTGTAAGCGACAATGGAAAGAGTACCGGATCGAGGTAAATGTTGCCATGAACATTGTCGTGGACGTGCTTGGAGAGGCGGTGGCCTTGGGAGGAAGCGAAACTGTATATGGGAGACAAAGCGCCGTCGTTGAAGAAAGCCCCCATGTTCGTACTGGTACTGAGGGCTTCGCACTTCGCAGACACAGAAACCAGCAGCACGAAAACAGAGAAATAAGGTCAGAAATAAAGAGAGGTGCGAGGACGAAAACGTGAATAAATTTTTTTATTAATTGAGATAATTACAATGAAATTAGGATGTGATATGGAGAGAGGGAGAGAGAGAGAGTTGCAGGCTCGCTGCAGTTTTGAAGAATGCAGAAAGACAAACGAAGATGGAAATGGAAGAGACAAGAAGAATAAAGGATCTTCAGAGTGGCGAGGAGTGTTGTACTGCCGCCAAATGTACAGCTTTTTAATTTCGATTCTAGGGCTCGTTTATGCCCGTATGGAAATATTATTATATTTTTATATCGACTTTATCTATGCATCCGCATCTTTATGAATGTTTAATTTAACAAACGAGATCTATAATATATGTTGGGTATTGATTTCATTATTTTTACGAAAGTATCGAAAGAATGGATTTACTATATTGCGTATCGAGCTTGCTCTTTACAAATGTTGAATATTTGTTAGCTACTTCTGATTTTGTTTTATCGAGATCTAAGATCATATAGTGGCTATCAATTTCACTCTTTTACAACTGTCAAATATAAGATTTCTCACTTACACTAAATAGGAATGTCAAGGACTAATAGTAATAATGGAAAGAAAATAATTGTATTTCACCCTGATGGTATCTCCTCGTAGTACATTTTCTATTTATCGAATTATCTTTGTACATATATCATAATCCGAACCGCTCATTTTCTAAATCATCGTGTCAAGATCATCTCCGTTAAAAATCACCAAGATTGGATATCGTTTAGTCATTCATATATATCAAATAAATTAACGGTTTTGATAATAATTAAGATCTTCATGACGAACCGTCCATTTAATCGATATATATATGAATGACTAAGTGATCTTTAATCTTATTTATTTTTTTACGGAGATGATCTTGACATGATGATTTAGAGAATGAACAGTTCTGATTATGATATATATACAAAGACAATTCGATAAATTAAAAGGATGGTACGAGGAGGTACCATCAGGGTGGGATGCACGTATTGTCCATAATGGAAACCATCTAAGTTTTCTTGTGAGCTTTTATTTTGAAATTTTTTGTATCTTAACAATATGAAGAGCTAACTACTCCAACTTTAACTTTGTATCATACTACTAATCTGATGGTATTCCTTCCTACTCCAACATGTAACGCAAGCAAGATTCCAAATCCAACTTTAGTACATTTGGTCCTAATCACTTTTTAAAATAATTTTCGTCTAAATTTCTTGATACTTTGAAACTTCTTATTTATATATACCATTAATTTTGTTTTCATCAAGTACTAGTGTACTGCTAAACTCATTTGTATTTCCGTTTATGTTTAAGTGTATTTAGAGCTTACAAAATCAATATTAACAAGAACACGTATATTTTCCGTATACTTTTTTTTGTTCTTCAATGGATATCGTATTTACTCAGGTAAAAAAATAAAGTGGGCTATTTTTGCTAGGCCCAGAAATTTGATTGGGCCACGTAGATGCAGCGGATAAGATAACGTATATAAACGAGAGGCCAATAAACGACCAACGAGATTAACTTCCATTGCTCTGCAAACACAGCCATGGTTGTTGTGTCATCCACTTCGCCTTCTCTAAAATCCAACTTCAACCCCCAAATCACCGCCGCAAGCCACCTCTGCAACACCAGCTACAAACCCATTTCGCCGTCTCTTCTCTACATCGGCCAAATCTACGGCGACCCGACGCGACCCGGCAAAGCCAAAGCCCCGAACTCAAATGGGTCCTTCTCCGTTAAAGCTTACGTGGACAACCCCAGCTCCATCTCCAGCTTTGCCAGCAAGGTCATCGGATCTCTCCCCGTCGTCGGATTGATAGCAAGAATTTTCAGCGACGAAGGCGGCCTCGGTGGAGACGTAATCGATTTTGCCGAGTTTCGGAGGCGGGTCGGGAAGAAATGCACAACCATGGATTCCAGAGCTTTTTATGAATTCCAAGAACGTCGAGGCCGGGTATCGATTTCCATTCTCTTCAACCACATTTTCATCTTTAAATTTTGTTATGACATAAAATTGGATGAATTTTGAATTTTTGAGTCGGGTTTTTGGTTATTTATTGTTTCGGGTAGGCAGGGGATCCTCTGTATGTTCTGATGTGCTGCTGGGTGGCCGCCATTGGAGCTGGGCTTCTGAAGTCGGAGGAGATTTTAGAAGGGGCTGCGAGGCTGCGTGTTTCGAACGATATTGAATTCGAAGAGCAGAATTTCATTTCCTTAATCAATGAGGCAAAAGAGGTTGGTTCTTGGTTCTTGATTCTTGGTTACTTACCTCGCAAGTATCTAAGTTCATGGGTGAGATTGGCTCCCGGCGTTAAATTTTTGTGGCTTTAATTCGTGAAAATGTGCAGAGACGGGCAAAATTAAAGGCTCCCACGCCGATTATTCCAATGGAGATTCGGGTTGAGAAAGCTCTGGAAGGGATCTACCTGTGTTGCTTTGGGAAGGACCCTATAGAAGAGGAAGACGAGAAGCTTCTAAATGTGATGCTTAAATCTGTATATCCATCTGTTGAACAGACTGAACTGCAACGGATTATCAGAGAAAAGGCACAGAAAGTGGCTGAAGGCAGCGAGGATGGCAGCGTTCGGGAGCCAAAGCCGCTGTCAAAAGAAGCTGTGAAAATGCAAATGAAGGACCTCCAATTCCTTCAACAAAATAGAGAGAAAAATTGAGCAATTCACAGAAGAAAACTGCACAAACGGGAAAGAATTGTCCCAAAAACTAGTGCTATGCTATGTATTAACAGACATGATTCGTACTTCAGTGCAAACAGATTATTCTAATGAGATAGAACAAAGAGTTCTCTTCTGATTTGAACTATAATACCTTTACTTTTAGGCCCTGATTCCGAGCTAAGAACAGAAGCATAGTAATTACGGGTTTGACATGCAACGACATTCTCAGATTATGCTAATGATATAGAACAAAAGGTTCTCTATTATAGGCCCTTGGTTCCGAGCTAAGAACAGAAACATATAGATTGTCATGAGTAATTACGAGTTTGATATGCAAACACATTCTCAGATTATGCTAATGACGTAAAACAAAGAGTTCTCAGATTATGCTAATGACATGGAACGAAATATCTCTTCTTATCTGAACTACAGAACCTTCATTTTAGGCCTTAATTCCGAGCTAAGAAAAGAAACATACAGCTTGAGATGATTAATTACGGATTTGATATGCAACTAAGATGAGATAGAGTAAGGGGAAGGAAGCGAAAAGAATAGAACGGAAAAAGAAAAGAGAAGAGATAGGGCAGAAACTCGACTTGCATTTAACCATATGATTAACTCATAACAGAAACAGTTGATAGCCTAATACAATTAGAAAACCAAGCAAAATCCTTTGACACTATTTGACTGGAGTTACCAGATGTGCAGCAGGCCAGAGAGTTAAAATGGTTAAACCCGCCGCCTCCTCCCCTAGACTCCGCGGAGAAATAGCTTCAACAAGTATGCTAAACAAGAAAGTTTGATTTTCTTAGGAACATCATTTGCAGGGACCAACAAAAACCATATCTTTACTGATTGAAATCTGTTCCAAGAATTTCAAGGATGTGAATAGCGATAATAATGTTCACTTTTCAACAACATTAACCAGTTCACCACCACCAGCAGCATTCGCCAGTTGATTCACATCAACCAATTCGTATTCTACCAGCGACAAGTTGTTCTCTTCCTTCACCTGGAAGTTAGCTGGTTCAGTAACTTCCACCCGCCCCCATTTGTCCACGGCAAGCCTCATTGAACCCTTGAACATGTCTATTTTCGCGTTACGCAGAATTACTGTCTCACCAGCGTTCATCAAATCAACTGTCCAAAATTTGATCAAGACCTATTAACATGAATATCATTCTCACCCAAAATTTGAGCGACCTTGATACAACAAGAGTAAAATAAATGAAAGGCACTACCTTGGTCATTTCTGGCGGTGAAAATTATTGTTCCCGTTTCATCTCCAACCAAGCATTCAGCGATCCTCATCTGGCGAACTTGGATCCCATCGGGACGGGCCTTCTGCAATACCATCTTGGCAGTAACAACCTTAACAGTAAGGGTGTGCCCCTTGGTGTCTGGTTTCAGCTGTTCTACCTTTTTGAAAACTGGTTTCCTCTTTGCTGGTTTCGTTTCCGCCATTTCTAACAAGATCTAAGAAACCCAACAAACATAAACACATCAAGAACCTCTTTGCAAGATCACACAAAAATGCAAAATACCAAATGAAATTTACCATTTTGATCGAAATGCATGCAATTTCCCGAATGAAATTTATATAGGTTCACAAAACAATGTGAGACCAACCCAAAGAAACTCAAAGAATACAAATAAAATGTGATGAATGTATACTCAAACTTTTTTGGCCACTACTACTGCGAGCTAGTGGTTTTTCTCTTCACTTCATAGTAGGGTGGTTTCTGGTTCGATTCACTACACACAGTGGGCGATCTCTGCTTCCATTCTCGTAGAATCTCGTAGAATGCCAGGCCAATACACATAATCTCATTTCTCAATATCGTTGTATACAAAAATAAAGATGAAAACTTTCACGGCAATCAAACGGAAATTGCAACGAATTCACGTAGTCTCAAACTTGACAGAAATGCAATGCAACATTTATATTTGTTTCTTTTTTCTTTCCAAATTACAACATTATTGACAAATTCTAATTTAGAATGTAGACCACCATCATTCATGACCAACGACGAACAAATACAAAACAGAAAGTGATAAACATCAAACCAGAAGCATTATCTGATCCAATTTCCTTTACCTTCTTATAGTCAGCGTGAAGAACAAGCAGAAAGAGAATGTTGAAGTATGAAAATGGTCGAAAATAAAAATATAGGTATGAAAAAGACGCAGATAGGATTGAGTTTTTGAATTACCGTTAAGCGAGAGAGACGATGAACTGTAAATCGAGAGTGAGAGAGAGATGACTTTTGGTTTGGTTTTGGAATTTGTGGTGGGATTTGGCGACCGTCGAAGTCGCCTTTTGAAACGAAAGGTTACTGGACGAACGGTTGTTTCATCTTTCCAAATCTTATCCGTACACGTGTTCAAAACCAATGGACCTCTATGGTCTAGATTGACTTTTCTATTTTATAATGTTCTCATCATTTTCACAAATCTTGTTTTTTTTTTTTTTCAAAAATAAAATTGCAAAATCAAAATGTAGGTATATTTTAGATAATGTGTCAATATTATTGTCGTTAATACAATAAGTATGTTTTTTTAACCGTTAGTGATCTGATTTTAAATTAAAAACATGATCTTACTTCAAGAGGAAAATCGAAACCAATTGAGGCATGATTTTTACACAAACTCCATTACGATTGCATAGCTTAGGACTAAAGGCTACCGGAATTTCTCAACCAGTTCCGTGAGAAAGGGCTAACTACGGTTAGCTTTTTCGATAGCATTCCATCACTTGAAGTTACTAGTTTCGGTATCCTGCCACCGAATTGTTGTTGCACTTTAATACCAAAAAGTAAGTTCATGATGAAGCTATTAGCCAACTAGTTCTTATTATTGAAAGGGGAATTTTCCAGGCAGCACATACTCAAAAGTTCTCATATTGACATAGTACAGCATGCTAGCAGGTTCAAACCGGTGCCCTATCCGGCTGTACAACTCGGAAAAGGCGAAAAAAACCCAAAACAAAAAACATTAGGAGGCACAGACCCTAAGAGTCTAAGATCATTCCTTATTGCTGGATTTTATTCAGAAGGACCTTACTCATAGTTAGTGTCTGCAGGTTAACACAAACTACTGATACTGGCTTGCGAGTTTGCCATCCTTCACAATGTAGTTCGGTGCCGGAAAGTCTTCTCCCTTGAAGTAACTGTCAAGCATGTCCTTGACACCAGCAGCGTAACGCAGCTGTGCATCAATTGTGGTGCCGGATATATGAGGCGTCATGGCCTGATTTGCCATCTGACGCCACGGATGGTCTTTTGGTGCTGGTTGCGGGTTCCAAACATCCCCGCTGTATCCTGTACAAGCATAGGAACAATTAACCAAACTCGAATGCGGACATTGTTTGTTAGTTAGTTAGTTAGTTACCGCCAATGTGTCCATTAGAGCAAGCATCAACAACTGCCTGGGTCTCCATGATTGCGCCCCGAGCATTGTTAACAATCAGCACTCCCTTCTTACACTTTGCAATTCTTTCTTTGTCAAATAGTCCTCTGAATCAAAAGATCAACATCCATTCAGTTAATAAAGTCAATTTGATTTACACCTCAATGCTCTCAATATTATATATATAAGCCTATCTTTCATTGTCTTGACCTTATCAGTTTCTTAGCAGCAGATGAGGTTCCAAACAAAATTATATGGTCATAAAGTCAGATGATTAGTCCAGATGAAGGTCACATGACACATAAGCACCTAAATTCGTACTTTTCCTATCGTTTTGTTAGCCGTAGATAAGGTGCTAAACACAATTTCATAGTAATAAAGTCGAAAGATAAATCAATAAATTAAGTCACAAGATTAGGCTTGCCAAAAGTACCTTGTTTTTTCAGTAAGGGGTGTGTTGATAACAATAACATCACATTTTGGAAGCATTGCATCAAGATCCTCCTCAAACTTTGCCCCGGTCTGTTGCTCCAATTCCGGATCAATCTTGACCCGGTCATGATAGAGGAGATTGCAGTTGAAAGGTTTCAACCTTTGGAGCAAAAGCTTGCCAATTCGTCCAGCACCAACCGTACCCACGGTCTTCCCTTCCAGATCATAAGCTCTATAGGCAATGCCTGCAACATTCCATTCCCCACTAACTACCTGCTTATACCCGGGCACAAAGTTCCGGACAAGAATGAGGATTCTCATGAGCTCGTCCTCTGCAACCGAAACCACATTGCTTCCTGTGACCTCTGCAACAGTTAGTCCAGCAGCAGCAGCCGCCTTCAGATCAATGTGATCAGACCCAATTCCAGCCGTGAGAAGCAGCTGCAAATTCTTGGCCTTTTTTATCCTCTCAGCCGTGACATAGGCAGGGTGGAAGGGTGTTGTTATGAGAACATGAAGATCTTCAATGTGCTTTTCAAGTTCTTAAAAAACAACAACAAAAGGGAAAAACACAATTTCCATTAGTTTGAACTCTAAACAATTCGAAAAACCAACCTACTAATAAATTCCTCCCTAACCAACAAGTTTCGGTCAGTAATAGGCGAATTGAAGTTAAAAAACGAAATCGATCAAATTATACACCCAGATTTTCACTATCTATCACATTATATGAAAAAGGTACTGAATTTATATGAAAAACGACAATTTCCATTAGTTTGAACTCTCAACAATTCGAAAAACCAACTTACAAAGATAAATTCATCCCTAACTAACAAGTTTCCGATCAGTAATTACGCAAGTTTCAAGTCCAAAAACATCCTAATTCCATCAAATTCTATACTCAAATTTTTTTTTTTTTTTTTTGGTAATGTCTATACTCATATTTTCACATAGAATATTTATGACATTATATTAAAAAGATAGTGAATTTATATGAACTAACCACAATTCGGTCCTTCTTTGTCATCAGTGACTATATACTTGTGGCCTTGTGATTCCAGCCAGTCCCTTATCCCCAAGGCTCTCTCCTCACAACCCAGAAAATTTGGGTTCAATTCTGCATATTCATTAGCCTTGTAAAACACCCCAACAATCTTTTTGCTCCCAGGAGATGCCTGCTCATAGCCATACTCGAATCGCATCAACCAAAACCCAAAAAAGACAATCTTTAAAATTTATAGTAAAATAAAAACCCATTTCCCAAAGATGGGATTTTGAAAAGGTGATCAACAATCAACTTGGGTTTTGCTCCCAGGAGATGCCTGCTCATAGCCGTACTCAATTATATCAAACAAAACCCAAAAGAAACAATATTTAAAAAAAAAAAAAAACATTTGTCAAAGATGGGATTTTTAAAAGGTGATCGACATCTGTTTTTCTCACAGAAAAATATGGAGGGAAAAAAAAACAAAAGAGCAGCAGAATCCTGATCAGCAACTAAACAAGGTTGATTAATTAAATCAATTGGTGAATAAATTGTTCGAAATTATGAAATGGGTTGCTTACGTGGAGGTGCCTAGAGAGAATGGTGGATGAAGCTGAGCCGCCCGATGAAGCCAGAGCTCGAACAGCAGAGGTAATCGCACCCTTCATCGCCATCTTGTTCTTCAATTTCTTTTGCTGATTGAAAGAGAAAGCTCTGCCTTTTGCTCTGCAACTGAAAGCCCTCTTCTCAGTTATTTATAGGAAGCAAACTCTGCTCAGTCTCTTTCTCTCGCAACGTCTCTTAATTCGCTCGAGATGACAAAACTGTGTTTTTTTAATTCACTTGGCCTACGTTTAGCAAGCCGTAAGATAATATAATATGAAATTATTTTTATTAAATAATTAAAAAAATAATAATTTTGAAAAAATAATGATAATTAAATAATAATTAAATAAATAATAACAATAATATACATAATATCAATAATTAATAAAAATAAAATATATAATAAATAATAATAATATACATAATTAATATTTATGATATATATATATATATGTATATTTCTTATCAATTAGTATAATAAAATTCATCCAGTATAATAAAATCTGCATTTTAATCCGGCAGAGTACTAAACGCTCGACTAAATAATCAGTCTATTCGGTTGACAGATTAATCTATTCGACTGAAATAATAACTACAATCCGACATAACAAACGAAACTTTATAATTTTTTGTCTTTTCGCATCATCTACCTCATATTTGCCTATGCATGTTGCGCACGTGTATAATGTACCTGCTTGAAAAGAACTCTGTTTTTCCCGAGATTGGTCCGTTCAAGTGTGCTTTGGTATGAGCTTACAGGAGGAAAGAGGAAGCCAATAGTGTTTGTATTACCTTCTACTTCTATTATGGTTGATTTCAATTTTTTTATTTTTCAAGAATTTCGAATTCGATTATCTTATTAATTAAAATAATACGTAATTAATCTGTAAAAAATTATTATTATGTATTGTGAATTAATTTTAATTTGAATGTTAGCAGATATCATTTTATTATTTTTATGATCCAAATATTATATTAGCTTCCAACACTGCCCTGTCCATATAATCATCAATTCAATTTCATCATCATATAAAACAGACCATTCCAAACTTGCCAAAAAATATCAGTGTGAAAAATCCGACTGACAAAAGATGGTGGAATCATAAATCATTCGAAAATTATAAAGCTGTTACGTGGTCATAATTTTTATAATATTGATATTTCTACTAGTATAGACGACAACAGCATATCATGGTTTCAATATTAATTTAATATATTTATCAGTTAAATATATTAATTAATCAAATATATTTATTCGCAGGTTATTTATTATTATTATTTATATAGTTAATAATAAGTTATTTCTCTCGGTAGATTCATCTATTAAACACTATCTCCTTTAACCAATCAAATATTTTAGTGACTCTCAAAGCCTCACCTCCTTTTATAGGTAATTCACAACTTATACAAAAATTTTGTCGATTTCTCAAATAAATTATGTTAATTTTTTCTCTCGATTCAATTTTAATCATGTTTGTCTCGTTTTTGTAGGGTGTAAAAAGAGGAAACCAAACAATTGACCCAAAAAAAAAAGGCTTATTACTTGATATGCACCAAGAACAAGTCAGCGAATCTTAAAATGCACAAAAAACTGAAATTTGCCTTAGTTTGCACCCAGAACAGGCATTTCGTTATCTCTGTTGCACCATCTGTCAGTCTCTGTTACTAACGTCGTTAAAAGTGCTGATGTGACCGTAATATTACAAAATATGTTTGGGCAATTAAGACATTTCCTATATTTTATTAAATTATATATTAAAATTCTTTTTAAAAAATTAAAACTAATTTTCCCCTTCCCAATCCACCCGATCCTCGTCTCTCTCTCTCTCTCCTTCTACTGGACCTCCCCCCACCCACCACCGACGTGATTGGGGAAGGTTTCATATAATGCAAAGGAGTTTCGCCTGATGTTCGCCGCCGAGTTCCACCTTTCTCGCGCGCTCTCGAAATCCAAGAAAAAAATCCCGCGTCTAGGCTCTAATCGACCAGCTCGGCCTCTGAAATGCGACCAAGACAATCATTGGTGATGAAGGCCACCGCGGCATCTCCGGCGGAGAACGACGCTGTGTCTCGATTGGAATTGATATCAACCACGATCCTATCATTCTCTTCCTTAACGAGCCGACGTCCGATCTCGACTCCACCAGCCTTCATGGTGGTCAAGGTCCTCCAAAGAATCGCTCAGACCGGTTGCTCTTCCTGTCTAAGGGCCAACCCGTTTACAGTGGCCCGCCTGCCAATCTACCATCTTACTTCGTCGAGTTCGGGCACCTGATACCCGACACCGTGAACCGAACTAAGTTCGCGCTGGACTTGGCGATGGAAGTGCTGAAAACGGCGGTGATGGAGGTTTTCGAGAGCGCCGATGCATTTCGTGGGTCGACGGTGAAGATGGTGGTGGAGGTATTGAGTCCGGAACAGACTATTAAGGTTTAGGCAGCAATGACTGAGTTAGCTTCCTTTGCATTATATGAAACATTCCCCAATCACCTCGATGGTGGGTGGGTGGGCGGTGAGTGGGTGGGCGGTGGGGGGAGGTCCAATAAAGCGAGAGATGGAGATGAGGATCGGGAGTGGGTTAGGAAGGGGAAGGGGAAGGGTAAATAAAATTAGTTATAATTTTTTTAAAATAATTTTAATATATAATTTAATAAAATATAGCAAATGTCTTAAGTGCCCCCTATAAATTTTATAATATTACTGTCATATCGTCACTTTTGACGGCGTTAGTAATATAGATTGATGGATGGTGCAACGAATGTAATGAAATGCCTGATTTGAGTACAAACTAAAGTAAAATTTAGTTTTTTATATATTTTAAAATTTAATAATTTATTCTAGGTGCATATTATATTAAGTAATTGACCTAAAAAAAACAGAAGAAACCAAACAAGAAATCTTTGTAATTATTTTGCTGTTGGCGGACCTTATCCAAATTCAATTTGTCGTTTGCCTTTTGCAGATAGGCTTTTTCGAGCCGCCGGGCCGGGCAGTTGGTGGTGGTTGTGTCCCATCAACTGCTGGTGAAGGCTTTTTTGAATTTTGATGGATTTGGTCGGGAAATGCCCAGAACCCGAAGCTACTGACCCGACAAAGATGTGCACAACTGGGGGAGGTCACTACTTAATCACAACAGAAATCAGAAATTAGTAGTAATCAATCATCAACACACCTAATCACAACAATCATGCCAAACGCCATGTACTGATTTTATTCTTCACTAGTAAGCTACATTCACACTTTACCCTTTTTGATGACCATAAAAAGTACCAGTGAGATTTTTATACAAAAACAACCGGTTAGATTCGAATAATAGATTTTAGGATACGTTTATTTACTATAAATGAAAATAATAGGTAATGAAAGAAGTAGTCAATCGAATAAATAGGAAATCGGAAAAATGGGTAATCATTCACATTAAGTTATTTACTAACAATATAAAATTAAAACAATAATATGATTGATTTTTATTTTATTGTTTACTAACTCATATGAATCGGAATAAAAATTAACTTGATTATTAAAATGTTCTTGCACATATATATATATGATAAACTACATAAAAGTACCAAAACTATAGGGGTCATTTCAAGTTCATACCCCAACTATGAAAATTTGCATCTAGGTATCCAAACTATATTACCATAAACAAATCACTACCTCCGTTACATTTTGCAACCAATAAGTCGTTAAAATGACACGTGGCAAGTGATTGATCCAGTCAGCAAGTGATATGACAAAAATTAGAAGGGCAATTTCGTCATGTCACTATTTTATCCCATTTCCCTTCTTCCCTTGTCTTCTTCTTCCCTTCTTCCTCTTCCCCAATTCATCATCTTCATCAATCATCATCATCTCATCTTCATCAATCATCATAGCATACTTCTCAACTAAAAGTGCCCAAACCCAAACAATATTATTTGGAAATCAACCAAGTTTTGTATTTTTCAGAATTAAGATTTTATTTTCGACAATGAACCCGCCACCGTCTGTCAACATCCAACCCCCTCCTCCTCGCCGTGCTTCCTGCTCACCGCGACCACCCCAACCAGTGGGTCCCAACGGAAGGTTGCAATCACCGTTGATTTGAGCAAAGAGAGCGCCTTCGCCGTTCGATGGGCCATGCAGAACTACCTTCATCCCAGGGACGAAGTCCTCCTCCTCCACGTGTGACTCACGAGTGTCCTTTACGACGCCGACTCGGGCTCCGTCGACTCCAACAACGAAGTCATTTCTTTCTATTTTGAGTCTCAGCAAAAATTGGAGGACGAATTCGACGCCTTCACCACGACCAAAGCCGCGTGACCTGGCCCAGCCGCTAATGGAGGCCCAGTTTTCGTTCAAAATCCACATAGTGAAGGACCACAACATGAAGTATGATATGATGATTGATGAAGATCAGATGATGATGATTGGTGAAGATAAATAATTGGGGAAGAGGAAGAAGGGAAGAAGAAGACGAAGGGAAGAAGGGAAATTAGATAAAATAGTGACATGACGAAATTGCCCTTCTATTTTTTGCCACATCACTAGCTGTCTGGATTAATTACTTGCCACATGTCATTTTAACGGCTTATTTGATGGAAAATGTAACGGAGGTAGTGATTTGTTTATGGTCATATAGTTTGGGTACCCATATTCAAATTTTCATAGTTGGGGTATGAACTTAAAATGACCCTTATAGTTTATGTACTTTTATGTATTTTATCCTATATTATATTATATTTATTTTAGTTTTTTTAAGATTCAGGTTGAGCTTTACATTGCCAATAACAAATCCAATATGTCATATATCTTGTTGTGATTATTCACTAATAAAATATGAGAAAATATGTCTGATTGATTTTTCTTTTTTTAGCATTATATAACTCATTAATAAATATTGTAAATCATGTTTTTAGTTGCTGAAAGAGTTGACTCGGAAAATGAGGATTTATTCACATAAAAACCTCAATAATAGTTAGAATTATTGTAATTAATACTTGTAAACTATGTTCTTTGTTTTTTTTTTAATATTGAGTTGGGGTATTTTGAATTATTGTATAATTGTAGGTTACTTTAGTAAATTAAAATAATGAAAATAAGTAATGAGAATCATTCACACCCGTCCCCTAATTAATAGGATTACCCCAAAATGGATGATGATATTACTTATCTTGAATGAGTAATGATTACCTAGTTGAAAGTAAACGCAGGAGAAGTAAGTAATGAGAATCATTATCTTTGATTTCATTCCCATTACTAGTAAGTATACATGTAGAGCAAATCCGATTAGTGCTTAAACCTCCGGACTAAATAGAAACAAAAATTTAGTGCCACAATCCTAATATTTAATCACAATCTACTTGCGTGGCAAATACATCCTCCCTCTATTGGACCACATGACCAGTGCTGAGTGGTTTTTAAGTGTTATGCCTTAAATATTGATATCGTTATATTTTTAATCCGTTTTATTTACAATAAATTATAAACGGTTATAGGACATATAATATTAAAATTAACACATATATTGTCTTTTTATTATGTAAAATGTTTGATTTAAAGTTTATAATATATTATAACTTATCGTTTATTCATATCATAACACTCAGCATACTCAAATTCGTAACACCATGTCGATATAATGTCCGACCGTCATATGCAATAATTTTCCGGCACTGAGGCGGCGGTAGGGCCGCCATTAGCTGCTTACAGATTACTTCTCCAGCCCCAACCGGACAAGCTGGACTTTGTGGCCACTGGACGGCCCAATACAGTTGGGCTTAATGTTCACGTGCCAAACACGTGACTTTGATACTAAGCCCAATTAAACTCGGCTTAGTGTTTAACGGCAACAGTTCTTGCTGAAGTTTTTGCGGGAGAAAGTGAACTGAACCCCAGGCTGCAAAAAAGGTGAATTTGGAAGGTCAAAGCACGGCGGAGATGGAGCTTCCGGCAGCAACCGTGACTCAGCGCGATCAATGGAGGGTGGAGGGTCAGGTATTTAGGATATACGAACTCTTTGGGAACCTTCCCCCCAACGCCCAATCCGTAATGTAAGCAAAAGCTCCCAACTTTCCACTCTCAATCAATCCTAGGGTTTATAAAGAATTTCCCTTTTGTTGCTTATTTAAATTATTAGTGCTGGTTCTACAATTTTAATGATTTTTCTTTGTTGGGTTTTTATTTTAAAGGATAGAACTTCAGCGTGATAATCACGTAGAGTACTTAACCAGAGGCCTCACACAACTCCCTCAATCGTTCTGCGTTTTGGATGCCAAGTATAATTTTCTGTCTGTGGGCTGAATTTCATAGTTTGTTTTCATTGAAGTTTTAATTTTTATGAGATGGGCATTTGTTTACAGTCGACCTTGGCTCTGCTATTGGATTCTGCACTCATTGGCTTTACTAGGGGAGTCTGTTGACGATGAACTGGAGCATAGTACTATTGACTTCCTTAGCCGGTGTCAGGTATGCGAATAATGAATTGGAAGTTGGATCATTGTCTGATGATCTCACATTGCTTAAATGGAACGAAAAGGAAAGTTTTCTTTGGTGTTGTGTTAGAATGGAACTGTATGTTTGAGTTCTCATGAAGTTTCCTTTTGATTCCAGGACCCAGATGGTGGATATGGCGGTGGACCTGGACAGGCAAGTAAATGGTCTTACTATTTGGAAATGTTGCTATGTGTGCACGTCTATATATATATATATATCTATATATATAATTAACTCTGTTGGTGTTACTTGTAATAGCTTTGCGAGAAATGCTTTTGCCAAGCCTTAAATTTTGTTGGTTCTTCCGTTCTATACTAGACTTGTAGAACATTAAAGATACTCTATTTTATATCACATGCATTCTTTTGCTTACAATAGTCAAGGTGTTTGCTGTTTTCTCAGTTGCCACATCTTGCAACAACATATGCTGCAGTCAATGCACTTATAACTGTTGGTGGCGATAAAGCTCTTGCATCAATTAATAGGTGGTCATTTTATGTTAAAAAAGTTTATTTGATTACAGTGAAATTTCAAGCTCTTTTGAAGTGATTTGACATGATTTTACTTTTTAGAGGTCAACTATACAAGTTTCTGCGGCAAATGAAACATCTAAGTGGGGGCTTCAGGTTAGATATTACATTAATTTTTGTGGTTTTCCAGTTTTAGGATAGAAAATGACTTGAATTTCCAGATTTATACTTCACTTGGAAATATTCCCAACTTCCCTCTTTCTCTTTCTCTCAATCCATGCCATCCTTGTGGTTTTTATTTTTATTTTTAATCAATATATGAGTCTATATTGCCTTTCTTGGTATGAAATATGAAAAATCAGCAAAGAATTTATTGTTGCTTATTATTTCCACAAAGTAAATAAATTTGTAAAATGATAATTTCAGTACGTTCGTTATTACTTTTCACTAACTACTTCCCGTTAGGATGCATGATGGTGGAGAAATTGATGTTCGGGCTTGCTACACTGCGATTTCTGTTAGTCTCTCTCTCTCTCTCTGTTACACATACACACACAAAGACATTGGTGCAGATTACTAGTGTCCACATAATTTTTTATCATTATAGTTATGTTCATTGTGTACGACCTTGCTTTCATCATGTCAAGTATACCGATTCGCAGGTAGCAAGTATTTTGAACATTTTGGATGATGAACTGGTTCATAATGTTGGAAATTTCATCTTAAGGTTGCTTACAAAATCTTTAATTTATTGGAACTGAATTTAGCTTGGTTTCATACTTTGATGGACTTTGTATTGTTGTTATCATGTTGTGACTTGAGTGCTTGTCTAATGGTCCCTGATTTTAGAGTTTTTTTCTTTTCATATTTGCTGCCGTTCTTTAGTGTTGCCTTTGATTACATTGACTCATTGACTTAAGTTTACCTTCTTGATATGAATGGCATTATATCTGGGATAACTTGACTTTTTATCTCTTTGCAGTTGCCAGACTTATGAAGGTGGCATTTCTGGAGAACCTGGTTCTGAAGCTCATGGTGGGTATGTTTCCAACTCATATCTGTTTAAAATATAATTCAATATCCTATTTTCCTGGTCATGTTGATGAAGTATTAGAGTTGAGTTCTTGAGTATGAGCCTCAGTTTCTGATATCACTGAGTGATAATGTGACTTCAGACGTATTTACCGAGAGAAATCTTTTCCTTTGCTGAATAATCTTTGTAAACTTTTAGGCCAATGTCCTCTAACAAGTTGGCATTCTATGTCCTGTTGGTATCATTTGCTATTTACCTACTCTGAAGTTTGCATAATACTAATGTCGTAGAGTTTTAGGTATCAGTATTTTGTTTGTTTCCCTTTTCCATTCACTCACATACAAGATACATGTGTGCATTCCTTTGGTAAGACCTTTCATAGATCTGAATTTCTTTTCTTCAGGTATACCTTTTGTGGGGTGGCTGCAATGATTCTGATCGATCAGGTCCATCGCTTGGACTTGCCTAGACTAATTGTAAGAAAACTTTTCATCTCTTTTGTGTATTTCAGATGATAATTCTTTATCTGACTACTGTAGATATGAAAATCTGTTTGAGCATTTTTTATATACTTCTATTCTGCTGTTTGAGTAGTTTGCTATTGTATTAGGATTGGTTGGTATTTCGACAAGGGAAGGAATGTGGATTTCAGGGAAGGACTAATAAATTGGTTGATGGTTGCTACTCATTCTGGCAGGTAATACTTCAACCTTTTCTTCATTTTTGTTTTTAAGTACAGCACAATTTTGATAGAAATCGAAAATCTTTTTGTATGACTGCTAACCTAGTCTCTTCTTCGGGATCCTTTTTAATCATAGTTGAATTAATTATATTAATTGACCAGGGAGGTGTTTTTCCATTATTACAAAGATTGCGTTCAATTATTGATGAACAAATCATGCTCCGGGATGCTGGAGGACACTCTACAAATGGCCCACACACTTCTACAGCATCCAGTATATCTGAAAGTGGGAAAAGTTTCGAAGGCACTTCATCTCGTGTCAATGAGACTTGCCCATCTATGAAGGAAGGTAGGTCCACTTATCCGAGTTTAATATGTTTGCACACCTATTTATTCTATACCTTGCCACAATAAATTGCCTTGCTATTCACTCTTCTAGTTTAGTATGTTGAGGTTATCTTATAATCTTTTCGTTCTTGTATGCATGGCCGAATGCTCTCTGTGCAGTGAATTTCAATGATATTGGTTATAATTTTGTCAAGAGGCCTGCAGAATTGGAGCCACTTTTTCACAGCATGGCATTACAGCAATACATTCTTCTGTGCTCCCAGGTTTGGTTTTCAAATTCAACTCCATCTTTGTGATAACTGGTTGCTTGACTGGATTAGTTTTTGGAATTCTCTTTTGCTTAAACATTGCTTTACCATTAGTTCGTTTATTCCCCGTGGGTTTTCTACTGCACTATTAATAGCTCAATGTTCGGAGAGAGGCCAGCTCTATCAAACCATAAGTTTTCCATTTAAAGGTCATGCTTGGCTGGCATGTATGACACTTTGTTTTACAACTGTGTTAAACACAAATGATTAATGGAACTTTTCTCCAGAACTCAACCTAAACCTAAAATTATGACCCCGTAAAGCCTAAATGAGAACCATTCGGGTTTACATATTTCTAATTTGGTTCTGTTGCTGCAGGAGGAAAAGGGTGGAATGAAAGACAAACCCGGGCTATCCAGAGACTATTATCACACATGCTATTGCTTAAGTGGTCTTTCAGTATGTCAACATATATGGTCATCAGATGAAGAGTCGCCAGTGTTGCCTAGAGCAATGATGGGTCCCTATTCCAATCTGTTGGAACCAGTACATCCCCTCTTCAACGTCGTCTTAGAACAGTATCACGAAGCGCGCGATTTCTTCACCAGAGACTAATCTGTACTCTCCCTGAATGTCTTCTCAAGGGCTGGATGATTGATGCATAATTTGTGCCTTGTAACATTTATACAATTCTGTGACAATCTCTGCCTTGTATGACTAATCATCTATTATTATGTGGTAAAATAGTAATATGTAGACTTTATAGTGCATTACTCTCCAATCACTTGTTTGAAACTTTTGAACTGGTGATGAAAGACATCGATGTCGTGGAGAAATTAATTATGTTTTTTGTTTTCAACTAATTTTAGCTCGTGGCGGTGTCTCTGGTGGTCCCATTGACACCAACCTTTGATGGCAACACGAACAAATTTACGCAGTTTAAAGAACAAAACAAAGCAAGTGCCTGCTTTATTCTGCTTGAAGGTTCTCAAAATTTAAAGTCTCCTCCTTTTTGTTTTGCTCCGTCAAAATTTTGTAGTCTTGAAGAAATGGAGAAGAAAAACTGTCAAAGTGAAGATGGAGATGAACTCCATTCTTCAACCTCCTCGCTGTCTCCATATCAGACTCCCGATCACAACATCAAGACAGAGAACCACCAAACACCACTAGAAGAAAAAGAAACGCCACCACCTTCTCCACCGTCGGATTCTCCAGCACACTCGATCGATCAACCACCACCAGAAGCAGAAGAAACGCCGCCACCATCTCCACTGTCGGATTCTCCACTGTCGGATACTCCAACACACTCAATCCATCAAGCCTATCACACCTATGAGTTCAGAGTCACACCTACAGACACCATGCCGGCGTCGCCGCCTGTCGAGCCGGCCCAGACTTTCCGGGCCGAGCCCAGGGTTGCGGGTCCCAAATCCGAAGATGGGTTTTCTGGGGTGAGAAAAGTTGACTACGAAAGTGGTGGCGCCACTGCTACTGGCGGCGTAAAGGTGCGAACTTTGAGACCCATTTTGTCGATATTGAAGAGGTCGACGAGGGAGAGCCTGGTGAGGAAGGCTTCGCTTGGGTTTAGGGTTTCTGGGTTTTTGCTTTGCTTGATCTCCTTCTCGGTTATGGCGGCTGACAAGAACCAGGGCTGGGCTTTAGACTCCTTCCACCACTACAAGGAGTTGAGGTTTGCCATTTGTCAGTCAAAGTTCTGGTTCCTTTACTCTGTCTGAGTTTCTGTCTGCTCCCTTATTATTGCAACACAAACAAGCCCTGCACTTTCTGCATACAAACTTTACAATTTTAGAGTAATTTTTGTTTAATTTGTGGACTTTGTTGTGAATTTGTAGGTACTGTTTGGCAGTGAATGTGATTGGATTTGTATATTCAGGGTTGCAATCCTTTGATTTAACCTATTTCTTCACCAGTGGAAAACACATAATGCAGCACCATCTGCGCTATTACTTTGATTTCTTGGTGGATCAGGCAAGTCACAAAACATGTCTTGTGCAAAAAATCTTTCTAACTCTATAATAATCTTACTTAACTCCGGAGCCCCGTTTTTTTAGTTCAAGTAGTTAAGATCGTTTATCTATGCACTTAACGTCTTATGTTTCAAATCGCCATATCACTTATATCATTAAAACTTAACCCCGACCACATTACAGAGAACCGGACTTATAACTCAAGTAGTTAAAAGCACATTCTTCCAATATTGCTGGGACCACAGGCTATGAAGGTGGTCCTTCAGCACTAGGATAGTTGGATGCCAATTACTTATTGGTTTGACTATTCTTTCTTTCGCTGTTTCTTTTTGTTGTTATGATCGATTATGAATGGACTCTAATTGTTTAAAGCTCACATCTTGGCCATTGTCTCACACACTATCTCATGATCAGATTCGATCAAGTTGGTTCTTGACTTTTCTTCCACCTTTTTGATGCCTTTCTTCTGTTATTTTTACCACATCTTAAAGTAAAACACATTGGAAGTGGAATTCTTCTACATTCTGATTACTGGGTTCTATGTTGTGTTTGTTTGGAATGGCAGATTTTGACATACCTTCTGATGTCGGCATCTTCGTCGGCTGCCATTCGGGTTGACGACTGGGAGTCGAATTGGGGCAAAGACAAGTTCCCGGACATGGCCCGGGCGTCGGTGGCCTTGTCATTCCTTGCCTTTGTTGTCTTTGCCTCCAGCTCCCTCATTTCTGGTTACACTCTTTGTACTCTAAATTCCCGCTACTAGTTCTTCATACTTACTGAATTACATATGGACTTGTAACAAAAGAAAATGTCATATAGTTTATATGAAAATGAAAGTTATGTTTATGGTTACATCTTTGTCATGGTTCATGGATGATTTGGCACAAAGAGATATTGTTCAAATTAAGAGTTGCTTACTTGCATAATGGGAAAAAAGCTATCCTGGGCCTATTGGATTATGGTCCACATAAGGAGTTGTTAATGGGCTTCCAAAGTGGGTTTCGGACTTAAGGTGACCTAATTGTTATTGACACTTTTAAAAAATGGGTAAAAAGTTGCTCATTACAAATTTTTGTTTAATTAAAGTATATAAACAAATGAATTAACAAATCAAATAGTTTAATAAAATATTATAAAAAAATAATACTTACATCTCACCTTGATGGTACCTTCTCGTACCATTATTTAGATTTATCGAATTGTTGTTTTACATATATCATAATCGAAATCAGTCAACTCATAAATATTCATTTCAATATCATTTACGCAAAAAAACAACAAAATTACAGACTATTTAGCCATTCATATGAATCAACTAAATGAATTGTTCGTTATGAGGGTCTAATTGTTACTAAAATCATTGATTTATTTGATACATATGAATAGCTAAACGACCTATAATCTTATTCATTTTTATGTAAATGATATTAAAATGATAATTTACAAATGAGCAAATTACACTTTAATACACTGTGATTTATACTAAATTTCAGAGTTATACCTAACGTTTCAAATTTTGCATTTAAGTACCCTGTGGTTTATACCAAATTTCAAAGTTTTACCTAACGTTTCAAAATTTGCATTTAAGTACCCTGAACTTTTTAAAACATTACAACTTGGCTCAACTATTAATTATTTCGTTAGGATCATGGTCACAATCATGTATTATGTTATGTTAATACATTAGATTTTTAATAAGAAATACATTTGATACATACTTGGTATATGTTGTTAATACATATTTGGTATTATGTTGTTAATACATACTTGGTATTATGTTGTTAATACATACTTAGTATAACATACATCGATCATGGTACTTAAATAATTAACAAATGTATTATGTTAATTATATATTTTAATAAGAAATAACAAATGTATGTATTTTTAATGTTTTATTTGAATTTATTATTATTATTTTTATCTACATGTCATAATAAAATTTAAAAGGTAGGTCCCACAGGTGAACACATAAATACTTAACGGATTATCTAACAAAATAATTAACAATGGAGTCAAGTTATAATGTTTTAAAAAGTTCAGGATACTTAAATGTAAAATTTGAAACGTTAGATATAATTATGAAATTTGATATAAATCAGAGGGTACTTAAATATAAAATTTGAAACGTTATGTATAACTCTGAAAATGAACGATTCTGATTATAATTTTACATACAAAAATAATTCGATAAATCGAAAGAATAGTATAAGGAGATATTACTAAAATGATATGCAGGGATTACCTTAATAGAAATATTAAAATTTGGATATTGTTTTTCGGTATCACGTGAAAAAGTGTGCAAATGCATCTTCAGCCATAATTTGGAGTATTTTCTTTTCCTTACTTTGGTCCCGTAGGTAAATTCCCAGCCGTCACATCCATCTCCATCACCAACAAAACAACACGCTGTCACATTCTCGTAGGACCTCTATCCACTATCCAACCAAGTCATTATTATTTTTTCGATAAATACCACGTCATGTTTCACACTAAAAAAAGAGAATTTAATTCTCATTCGGAGTATGATTGTCAATAAAATCGTAATTTGCTAAACTGCACCACACATTCTGGTTACCATATCATTATGCATCTTGTGTATTAAAGTAAAGCCATCTGAGTGTTTGTAGTTATCTCACTCATTTGCTTTGCTTACAAGAAGAGAAAAAAACCCTTCAATTTCCCTGCAAGTTTTGGTATTTTCTGTGCATCAATGGCTGCAGCCTCGGGTGATTCCATACCCTCTGCAAACAAGGCCTGGGTTTACTCAGAGTATGGAAAGTCTGCAGAAGTTTTGAAGTTTGATTCAAATGTGGGTGTGCCTGAAATTAAAGAAGACCAGGTGCTGATCAAGGTGGTTGCTGCGTCTCTTAACCCAATTGATTTCAAGAGGATGCTTGGATATTTCAAGGCCATTGATTCCCCTCCACCTGTGAGCCTCTTTCTCTTTCAATTTCTTCTCTCAATTTTTCGGCAACTTGAAGATATTGTTTGGTGTTATTGAATTCATCTTGCTGTAACACTATTTGTAATCATACTTTCTCTTTTGTGTCAATTCAAACACATTAGAAAGAGTTGAAAAAGAAAAAAAAGGAACTTTTCCGTTCGCAGGTTCGATTCCCCTGAAATCAACTTATGATTTAAGTGGGAGGCCGTGATGCTTGGTTGCTATGTAATGTTCACGAGATTTTACCTGTCAGGGTGATTCTATCTTAGTTCCCTCTTTTAAAAAAGGAAAAAAAAAAAGTTTCTTTGAAGAATCAAATTTCATCCAGTTGATCTTGTATGAACTTTTTGTTTTTATCCATACAGTCATGTTGGGTGTTTAGGATATCATTTGCTTGGATAACTCACTGTATGACAAAGTAAGAAATGGCGGCCAACTTCCAAATTTTCGCCAATTTGTTAGGAGATGGATTAGTCACGAAGGAAATCCCCAATCCATCTAATTTCCTAAACTTGGAGAAAACTTTGAATTCGGCTTTCAATTCGTACTTCAATTGACCTCGAATGCTAGTGATTTATTCAATCCAATCCAATTCTAGGCACGAAATTGTGAATATCTTCGTACTGCATGTTCCACTTGTGTGAATGAGGTAACATAACATGTACTATTGTTGTTCCAAATTGCAGTGTTTTATATATTGAATTAATTTGTTTTTGCAGACAGTTCCAGGGTACGATGTTGCAGGTGTGGTGGTGAAGGTAGGAAGCCAAGTGACAAAGTTTAAGGTTGGGGATGAAGTCTATGGTGATCTCAATGAGTCCGCTTTGGAGAACCCAACAAAGTTTGGGTCTTTGGCAGAGTACACTGCTGCAGGAGAAAGAGTATTGGCTCTCAAACCCCAAAATCTGAGTTTTGTTGAAGCTGCTAGCCTTCCCTTGGCCCTTGAAACAGCCTATGAAGGGCTCGATCGGACTGAATTTTCCGCCGGCAAATCCATTCTTGTTTTAGGTGGTGCTGGGGGAGTCGGAACACACATTATTCAGGTGCAAGCAAACATTTGCAATCTCCCATCTTTTCCCATAAAGTAGAGCTCTTGATTCATACACTTGATCTATAACAATGGATTTTCTTGTGTGAGGCAGCTGGCAAAGCATGTTTTCGGGGCTTCAAAAGTAGCAGCTACTGCAAGCACTAAAAAGCTGGATTTTTTGAGAAGCTTGGGTGCTGATTTGGCCATTGATTACACCAAGGAGAACTTCGAAGACCTGCCTGAGAAATTTGACGTGGTGTATGATGCAGTTGGTAAAGATTCTTAATTTTCGTTTGCATAGTTATATGAGGAAGATAATGAACAAAAGACTGATGTCATGTGATTTTAATGGAAACCGATAACAGGTCAGTCGGACAAGGCAGTGAAGGCGGTGAAAGAAGGCGGGAAGGTGGTGACAATCTATGGCGAAGTAACGCCGCCAGCACTCACATTTGTGCTGACTTCAACTGGGACTACATTGGAGAAATTGAAACCCTACTTGGAGAGCGGGAAGGTGAAGCCGGTGCTTGATCCCACCGGACCATATCCATTTTCCAAGACTGTTGAAGCATTTGCCTATCTGGAAACCTCTACCGGAAAGGTGGTTGTGTTTCCAATCCCGTGAGTTAGAGACTGTAGGCAGCAGGCAGTTTGTGTCCGATGTATTTGTAATCTAAGTTTCTCTTTCACTGTCTTTGTTTCTAAGTTTCTTTGAAGACTCAAATTGCATGTAGTTGATCTTGAAGGAACTTTTGGTAGCTTGGCAAGTTTCTATTTCATGTTCCACCTGTGTTAGTGACACTTTTGCTGGAATCTCTTTTATTAGAATTACGTCGAGCTTCATGGTAGTGCTATTTCCAAAATCCACATCCAAGTTCTTCTATAACCCATAAGCAATTTTAATTTTATTTGGTAATCGTTATATGTAGCTAGAAAAGTTTGGTTTTATTACATTATTTTGTTTCTGCAAGCACAAAAAAACTAGGGTTTTGAAGAAGATTGGGTGCTGATTGGCCATTGATTACAAATAGGAAAACTTTGGCAAAGATTCTTCATTGTCATTTCCATACTCATACGATTCTACTCATTACCAGAACAGAAGACTTATCTTCTCATGTTTTTTGAAACCAAAAATAGGGTAGTCGAAGAGGGTAGTGAAGGTGACCATCTTTGAATTCATATATGTGCTGACTTCAACCCGGACCATATAGGGAGAAACTGAAGCCTTGAACCACAAGGTGTGGGGCAGTGAACCCCAAGGTGTGGTGTAGTGAACCATAAGATGTGGTGCAGTGAACCACAAGGTGTGGTGCAGTGAACCACAAAGTGTGGTGCAGTTGGTAAATTGCCACCTCCAAAGGGCGAATTTTCTGGTGCTTAACTTGCAGGAGTTCGATATTCGTTGAGAGCATTTTGTGGCCAGGGACAACCCACACTCCGAACGGAGATTAGGCTCACCCTTCAAGTATAGGGGCCCTTTGTGATATTTGCCATAAAACTGAAGCCTTGGATGGTGGGAAGGTGAAGTTGGTGCTTGAACCCACCAGACCATATCCGTTTTCTGAGACCGTTGAAGCATTTACCTATCTTGAAACCTCCCGAGCTACCGGAAAGGTGGTTATTGGCACTTTATGCCCAGGAGCAAGCCGCACCCCGAGCAGAGATTAGGCCTACTCTTCGAGTGCGGGGGCATCTCGTGGTATTTATATAAAAAAAAAGCTTATTACTTGAAATGCACCCAGAACAAGTCAGCGAGTCTCAAAATGCACATAGAATTGAAATTTGCTTCACTTTGCACCCAGAACAGGTATTCCGTTACCTCCGTTGCACCATCCGTCAGTCTTTGTTACTAACATCGTTAAAAGTGCTGATGTGGCAGTAATATTACAAAATTTATAGGGGTAATTAAGACATTTGCTATATTTTATTAAATTTTATATTAAAATTCTTTTTAAAATATTAAAACTAATTTTAATTACCCTTCCCCTTCCCTTTCCCCAACCCACCCGACCACCTCGTCTCCCTCTCTGGACCTCCGCCCATGGCCCTCCTCCTTCTCGTGTTATCAACAACACCCAAGAGCTCTCTTTCCACTTTGCCTACGTTTCCTTTCCAAGACTCTTTCTTTCTTTCTCTCGCTCTCTCTCTCATCGTCCCCAACTCACTCTCTTTGTGCAATGGCTCCAACGCATTCATTTTCCAAATCCAATCATAGGCACACAACCCAGATCAGGACCCCACAACCTAAGCATCGTCTCCAGTTCTTGAAAGCACACCCATCTCCAAACCCGAACTCTGTCGCAAAAGACCCACATGCAGAGCACCCAGTTTAGGTTCTTGCTCGAATATGTGACTAACCAGACAGAAAAGAACCATCGGCATCGGTTCTTCAAATCAATCCTCAAAAGCAGAGCATTTGGGTCCGGGTCGATTTCGGGTAACGAGATTTCAGACTCAATGGGGTTTCTTTTTCAGAAGAAGATGATTTTGGGGCATTTTATAGCAAATTGTGGGGTCCTGATCTGGGTTGTGTGGTATGATTGGATTTGGAAGATGAAGCCAGAGAAGAGGGCGCAGTTGAAGGCAACGAAGAAGGTGCACTAGAAGAAGGTGCTCCAAACGACGTTGCTTAGTGATCGCTTCTTATAGTTCCGAGCAGCACCACCCTTGGCTCCTCCCGTCATAGTTTGGGCCTGGCGGCGGCCACCCTTGGCTCCTCTCGTCATAGTTTGGGGCCAACGACGGTTATGGAAGCTTGAAGACAAAAAAAGCAAACCCACCAAAGCTCTCTGATCATCGTGGAAGGCCCCTGTCTATCTAGACTGCATTTGAACTAAAGCATTTGGTTTCATTGATTTGAAGGCCCCTGACTATTTCGACTGCATTTGAACTATGAAGGGCTTGAATGCATGTTATTCGCTAATGTGTATCCCGCAAAAAAACTAAGGTCTCCAGTGACAACTATATTATTTATAATTTTATTAAGCGTGATAGTGGGGTTGAAAGTTTATAACTTGAAAGTTTGTAACTTTATATAAAATTGATCTCGATTTTATTCTTTACAAGATTTAAATTGGAATTACACATTATGTAATAAAGAAGAATGCTATTGACCGTACCAATAGTAACGTTTTGTTTTAATTTAAAAATAGACACACACGTGGGGGTAATTAGTTGGGCCCACTTGAAACTTGAGAAAAGGAAAAAGAAACTTTACGTAATACCAAATTAGGAAAAAAATTATAATAAAAGAGTGAAACCAACTAGGCGTCACTAATGACATCTGACCTTTTTTTTTGGTAGCTTTAACTTCATTGAAGAAACGTCACATATAGAAGAGTGAAAAGGAAAAGAAACCTACTAGTCTGAGTTCTCTATGAGAAACTTCATTCAACCAAATGAACTTATGTCTAATTTGAAAAAAATCATTTCACCAAGAAAAATCGGCTTTAGATTAGCTCACTGCTTAACTCATTGTAAATTTTAATTTTACGTTTGTGCCTAGTTAGCGATATAGAAATACACGAGAAAATGTATCTATCTACTTTAAATAATTTATTATCCCTTCTGTCACCTCTTCACAAACACAAAAATTGAAAATTAAAAACGAAACAGAACACAATAGTGGTTTAGGTTGTTGTTACACAATGAACCTGTTAAGATAATACATCCAGATGCTTAGTTTGGAACTTAGGTGAACATCCAGCATCCTTCACATTCTTTTTCACAAAATAAACGACAGCTGTCACATTCCCATTGGTCCACCCTCTCATCCCATAATTACACTAATCTCTGTATTTAACCCTTAATATCCCTCTGATTGTGTACTCATCCCATTTGATTTCTACACAAGGGGAAGCAAAAAACCCTTCAAATCCCCTGAATTCCAGTTCGCCGGCGCACCGATCGGAAATGGCTGCCGCCCCAGGTGATTCCGTACCCTCTGTGAACAAGGGTTGGGCTTACTCAGAGTATGGAAAGACTGGAGATGTGTTGAAATTTTATCCAAATGTGGGTGTGCCCGAAATCAAAGACGACCAGGTGCTCATAAAAGTGGTGGCTGCAGCTCTCAATCCAGCCGATTTCAAGAGGGCGCTTGGCTATTTTAAGAACACCGACTCCCCTCTACCTGTGAGCCTCTCTCCCCTTCATTTTCTTTGATGCATTTTTGTTTGTATTGTTTGGGTTTATTTATCTTAATTTTTTTATAACCTTTTTTGTTTCTCAATTTTTTTGGTAATTTGAATATATATTTTTGGTGTTTTGGATCCATCTGGCTGTAAAGATGTCTTTTTTTCTCTACTTTTTGATAGAAGTAAGAGTATTAAAAAGTAAGAGTATTTCATGTATTTCCACTATAAACTTGTAGACGGTGGATTTTTATCATGAACTTTTATTTTCGCCAATTTATTCTGTAAATTAGACTAGAAGTAATTACAATTTCCATTTTGTGCAATTAAAAAAAATCAGAAATTAAGGTTTAAAAGAAAAAAGTAAGTTGCTTTGAAGAATGAAGACACTCAAATTGCATCTAGTAAGTTGATCTTTGGAGGAAATTTTGTTACCTTGGTAGGTTTTTGTTTCATGTTAAATTTGTACTTTTTCGCTTATCGTTGTTAGAAGCTCTTTTCGTTATCTGAGTGCGCTCAGAGCGAATGTTAGAGATTATGTTAGAGATTGTATTATGGTATGTTTGGATGAGGAACTTAACGTTAGATTGAGGGATTTCATATGCCTAGAAGCAATGCATTTATAAGAAATTTGTAAGTAATTATATGGTAGATGTTACTTTGGGAACTCCTTACTTAGTGGTTTTGTTATGCTCATGCGTGCGTGTACTTCCTCGGTAGTTGTTCAACTAGTTACTTATAAATCTATCTATTTAAACTTTGTAGTGTATTTCTAATAATACACCCTAAATCCGTTGGTTAGTTTGAAGTTCCTCGGCCAAACATACCCTTAGTTACGCAAAGAATATATATAGATTCTGGAATGCTTATTTATTAAGTTACTTTGTTTTTGCAGACAGTTCCAGGGTATGATGTTGCTGGTGTGGTGGTGAAGGTGGGAAGCCAAGTGACAAAGTTCAAGGTTGGGGATGAAGTATATGGGGATATCAATGAGTTCGCTTTGGATAAACCAAAAAAGATTGGATCTTTGGCAGAATACACTGCTGCAGAAGAAAGAGTGTTGGCTCTCAAACCCCAAAACCTCAATTTTGTCGAAGCTGCTAGCCTTCCCCTGGCCATTGAAACCGCATATGAAGGCCTTGAAAGAACTGAATTTTCTGCCGGAAAATCTATTCTTGTTTTAGGCGGCGCCGGGGGAGTCGGAACGCATGTTATTCAGGTGCAAACATTTCCAATTGCCCCTATTTTAAGTGGGATTTTGGTTCATTGTGTTGATTTAACATAAGAATGAATGTTTTTGTTTATGTGAGGCAGCTTGCAAAGCATGTTTTTGGTGCTTCAAAAGTAGCGGCTACTGCAAGCACTAAAAAACTTGATTTTTTGAGAAGCTTGGGTGCTGATTTAGCCATCGATTACACCAAAGAGAAGTATGAAGATCTTCCTGAGAAATTTGACGTGGTTTATGATGCAGTTGGTAAGATTCTTCATTTCTGTCTTGCTTTCCTACTTGTGTTTGTGAATCAAAGACTGATTACGCTTTACGATGCTTTTGGGATCAAAAACAGGGGGGGCAGAGACAGAGAGGGCGGTGAAGGCGGTGAAAGAAGGCGGAAAGGTGGTGACGATTGTGCCAGGTCCAGAAATACCACCACCAGCATTCGTATTTATTCTGACTTCAACTGCGACTATTTTGGAGAAGCTGAAGCCATACTTGGAGAGTGGGAAAGTGAAGCCGGTGCTTGATCCGACCGGACCATATCCGTTTTCTAAGGCGGCTGAAGCCTTTGCGTATCTTGAAACCTCCCGGGCCACCGGAAAGGTGGTTGTGTATCCCATCCCATGAGTACGATGAGTATGTGAGATATAGAAGAAGTAGAATAAGGGGATGTGGCAGTGTTTATATAGATGTAGAGTAGACTGCTGGTTGTGTAAACTTTTAGTCTTTGTAATAAGGGGATGTGAAATGTGAGTGAGATGATGCATCTTGTTTGTATTTATCTATTTATGCATCTGGTTTATATATGCATCTTTATAATAAAATATAATAAATATCTTATTTACTCATATAAATTTTATAATATTATTATTACATCAGCACTTTTAATTGCGTTAATAATTAGAGACTGACGAATGGTACAACATAGTTAATGGAATGTCTGTTTTGAGTGTAAATTGAGATAAATTTCAATTTTGAGTGTATTTTAAGACTCGTTTATTTGTTCTGGGTGCATAATTAATAAACCTTTATCTATATGTGCATGGGGAGTTTGGCTACTTTGCACTTTGTTTTCATCCTACTTGGATATTGCTGTGTTTTATTCACGAAGGAAATCCCCAATCCATTTAATTTCCTAAACTTGGAGAAAACTTTGAATTCGGCTTTCAATTCGTACTTCAATTGACCTCGACTGCTAGTGATTTATTCAATCCAATCCAATTCTAGGCACGAAATTGTGAATATCTTCGTACTGCATGTTCCACTTGTGTGAATGAGGTAACATAACATGTACTATTGTTGTTCCAAATTGCAGTGTTTTATATATTGAATTAATTTGTTTTTGCAGACAGTTCCAGGGTACGATGTTGCAGGTGTGGTGGTGAAGGTAGGAAGCCAAGTGACAAAGTTTAAGGTTGGGGATGAAGTCTATGGTGATCTCAATGAGTCCGCTTTGGAGAACCCAACAAAGTTTGGGTCTTTGGCAGAGTACACTGCAGCAGGAGAAAGAGTATTGGCTCTCAAACCCCAAAATCTGAGTTTTGTTGAAGCTGCTAGCCTTCCCTTGGCCCTTGAAACAGCCTATGAAGGGCTCGATCGGACTGAATTTTCCGCCGGAAAATCCATTCTTGTTTTAGGTGGTGCTGGGGGAGTCGAAACACACATTATTCAGGTGCAAACATTTGCAATCTCCCATCTTTTCCCATAAAGTAGAGCTCTTGATTCATACACTTGATCTATAACAATGGATTTTCTTGTGTGAGGCAGCTGGCAAAGCATGTTTTCGGGGCTTCAAAAGTAGCAGCTACTGCAAGCACTAAAAAGCTGGATTTTTTGAGAAGCTTGGGTGCTGATTTGGCCATTGATTACACCAAGGAGAACTTCGAAGACCTGCCTGAGAAATTTGACGTGGTGTATGATGCAGTTGGTAAAGATTCTTAATTTTCGTTTGCATAGTTATATGAGGAAGATAATGAACAAAAGACTGATGTCATGTGACTTTAATGGAAACCGATAACAGGTCAGTCGGACAAGGCAGTGAAGGCGGTGAAAGAAGGCGGGAAGGTGGTGACAATCTATGGCGAAGTAACGCCGCCAGCACTCACATTTGTGCTGACTTCAACTGGGACTACATTGGAGAAATTGAAACCCTACTTGGAGAGCGGGAAGGTGAAGCCGGTGCTTGATCCCACCGGACCATATCCATTTTCCAAGACTGTTGAAGCATTTGCCTATCTGGAAACCTCCAGAGCTACCGGAAAGGTGGTTGTGTCTCCAATCCCGTGAGTTAGAGACTGTAGGCAGCAGGCAGTTTGTGTCCGATGTATTTGTAATCTGCATGATGTTAACTTAAACTTGAAAGTCTTGTACTAATGGGATGTGCCATGATGCGTGTTACATATGTCTGTTTACTCGATTTCCTTGCTCATAGGTCCTCTCTCCATCCCATGATCATATTGATGTCAATTTCCGTTTTTCTAGTGTTGTTGTTTTTTTTTTTCTGTGGATCAATGGCTGCAGGTTCAAATGGTTCCACATCCTCTGTGAACAAGGCCTGCTAGCTTGTACTCAAGAGTGTGGAAACAGGAAAGTCTTCACTTTTGAAATTTGATCCAAATGTAGGTGTGCCAGAAATAAACAAAAATCAGGTCCTCATCAAGGTGGCTGCTGCATCTCTTAACCCAGTCGATTTCAAAAGAAATGATTGGCTATTTCTGAGCCTCCGGCTCTCCTCCTCTGTGAGGTTTTTCTCTTTCACTGTCTTTGTTTCTAAGTTTCTTTGAAGACTCAAATTGCATGTAGTTGATCTTGAAGGAACTTTTGGTAGCTTGGCAAGTTTCTATTTCATGTTCCACCTGTGTTAGTGACACTTTTGCTGGAATCTCTTTTATTAGAATTACGTCGAGCTTCATGGTAGTGCTATTTCCAAAATCCACATCCAAGTTCTTCTATAACCCATAAGCAATTTTAATTTTATTTGGTAATCGTTATATGTAGCTAGAAAAGTTTGGTTTTATTACATTATTTTGTTTCTGCAAGCACAAAAAAACTAGGGTTTTGAAGAAGATTGGGTGCTGATTGGCCATTGATTACAAATAGGAAAACTTTGGCAAAGATTCTTCATTGTCATTTCCATACTCATACGATTCTACTCATTACCAGAACAGAAGACTTATCTTCTCATGTTTTTTGAAACCAAAAATAGGGCAGTCGAAGAGGGTAGTGAAGGTGACCATCTTTGAATTCATATATGTGCTGACTTCAACCCGGACTATATAGGAGAAACTGAAGCCTTGAACCACAAGACCATAAGGTGTGGTGCAGTTGGTAAACTGTCACTTCCAAATGGCGAATTTCCTGGTGCTTAACTTATAGGAGTTCGAAACTCGCTGAGAGCACTTTGTGGCCATGGACAACCCACACTCCGAACGGAGATTAGGCTCACCCTTCAAGTATGGGGACCCTTCGTGATATTTGCCATAAAACTGAAGCCTTGGATGGTGGGAAGGTGAAGCTTGATCCCACTGGACCATATCCATTTTCTGAGACAGTTGAAGCATTTACCTATCTTGAAATCTCCCGAGCTACCAGAAAAGTGGTTGTTGGCACTTTATGCCCAGGAGCAAGCCACACCTCGAGAAGAGATTAGGTCTACTCTTCGAGTGTGGGGGGATGAGATTAGGCCCGCAAAAGGTTGGTTGTTGTTGGGATATCTTTGTAAGCTGTTAGTTGTTTGAACTTTAAAGAGTTGTTGTAATAAGGGGATGAAATGATGCATAACATACTGTAACTAAACAGTTGGTTTCATTGATTTTTGAAGGTCCCCTGTCTATTTAGACTGCATTTGAACTATGAAGGGCTTGCATGCATGTTATTCGCTACTTTGTATCCCCAAAAAAACTAAGGTCTCCGATGACAACTATATTATTTATAATTTTATTAACCGTGATAGTGGGGTTGAAAGTTTATAACTTGAAAGCTTGTAGCTTTATATAAAATCGGTTTCCATTTTATTCTTTATGAGATTTAAATTAGAATTACTCATTATGCAATAAAGATGAATGCTACTGACCGTATTAATAGTAACGTTTTGCTTTAACTCAAAAATAGACACACGTGGGGATAATCGGTTGGATCCACTCGAAATTTGAGAAAAAGAAAAAGAAATCTACGTAATACTATATAGTAATATTTTGTTTTCACTATAATTTTAGTGAAAAAATATAATATATACAAGAATGAATAAAATACACTTTGTTTGACAAAAACAAAAATAAAAGAGTGAAACCTACTAGGCGTCACTGATGACATCTTATGCAAAGTTAGAGATATAAAAATCATTTCATCAAGAAAAATCCGCTTTAGATTAGCTCACTGCTTAACTCATTGTAAATTTTAATTTTACGTTTGTGCCTAGTTAGTGATATAGAAATACACGAGAAAATGTATCTATCTATTTTAAATAATTTATTATCCCTTCGGTCACCTCATCACACACACAAAATTTGAAAATTAAAAATGAAAGAGAACACGATAGTGGCTTGGGTTGTTGTTACACAATGAACCTGTAAAGATAATACATCCAGATGCATAGTTTGGAACTTAGGTGAACATCCAGCATCCTCCGCATTCTTCTTCACAAAATAAACGACAGCTGTCACATTCCCATTGGTCCACCCTCTCGTCCCATAATTACACTAATCTCTGTATTTAACGCTTAATATCCCTCTGATTGTGTACTCATCTCATTTGATTTCTACACAAGAGGAAGCAAAAAACCCTTCAAATCCCCTGAATTCCAGTTCGCCGGCGCATCGATTGCCAATGGCTGCCGCCCCAGGTGATTCCGTACCCTCTGTGAACAAGGGTTGGGCTTACTCAGAGTACGGAAAGACTGGAGATGTGTTGAAATTTTATCCGAATGTGGGTGTGCCCGAAATCAAAGACGACCAGGTGCTCATAAAAGTGGTGGCTGCAGCTCTCAATCCAGTCGATTTCAAGAGGGCGCTTGGCTATTTCAAGAACGCCGACTCCCCTCTACCTGTGAGCCTCTCTCCCCTTCATTTTCTTTGATGCATTTTTGTTTGTATTGTTTGGGTTTATTAATAATCTTAATTTTTTTTAACCTTTTTTGTTTCTCAACTTTTTTAGTAATTTGAAGATGTAGTTTGGGTGTTTTGGATCCATCTGGCTGTAAAGATGTCTTTTTTCCTCTACTTTTTGATAGAAGTAAGAGTATTTCATGTGTTTCCACTATAAACTTGTAGATGGTGGATTTTTATCATGAATTTTTATTTTCGCCAATTTATTCGGTAAATTAGACCAGAAGTAATTACAATTTCCATTTTGTGCAATTAAAAAAATCAGAAATTAAGGTTTAAAAGAAAAAAGTAAGTTGCTTTGAAGAATGAAGACACTCAAATTGCATCTAGTAAGTTGATCTTTGGAGGAAATTTTGTTACCTTGGTAGGTTTTTGTTTCATGTTAAATTTTTACTTTTTCGCTTATCGTTGTCAGAAGCTCTTTTCGTTATCTGAGATATTTCAGTGCGAAAATTAGAGATTGTATTATGGTATGTTTGGATGAGGAACTTAACTTTAGATTGAGGGATCTCATATGCCTAGAAGCAATGCATTTATAAGAAATTTGTAAGTAACTATATGGTAGATGTTACTTTGGCAACTCCTTGTTTAGTGGTTTTGTTATGCTCATGTCGTGCGTGTACTTCCTCGGTAGTTGTTCAACTAGTTACTTGTAAATCTATCTATTTAAACTTTGTAGTGTATTTCTAATAATATACCCTAAATCCGTTGGTTAGTTTGAAGTTCCTTGGCCGAACATACCCTTAGTTTTGCAAAGAAAATATATAGATTCTGGAATGCTTATTTATTAAATTACTTTGTTTTTGCAGGCAGTTCCAGGGTATGATGTTGCTGGTGTGGTGGTGAAGGTGGGAAGCCAAGTGACAAAGTTCAAGGTTGGGGATGAAGTATATGGGGATATCAATGAGTTCGCTTTGGATAAACCAAAAAAGATTGGATCTTTGGCAGAATACACTGCTGCAGAAGAAAGAGTGTTGGCTCTCAAACCCCAAAACCTCAATTTTGTCGAAGCTGCTAGCCTTCCCCTGGCCATTGAAACAGCATATGAAGGCCTTGAAAGAACTGAATTTTCTGCCGGAAAATCTATTCTTGTTTTAGGCGGCGCCGGGGGAGTCGGAACGCATGTTATTCAGGTGCAAACATTTCCAATTGCCCCTATTTTAAGTGGGATTTTTGTTCATTGTGTTGATTTAACATAAGAATGAATGTTTTTGTTTATGTGAGGCAGCTTGCAAAGCATGTTTTTGGTGCTTCAAAAGTAGCAGCTACTGCAAGCACTAAAAAACTTGATTTTTTGAGAAGCTTGGGTGCTGATTTAGCCATCGATTACACCAAAGAGAAGTATGAAGATCTTCCTGAGAAATTTGACGTGGTTTATGATGCAGTTGGTAAGATTCTTCATTTCTGTCTTGCTTTCTTACTTGTGTTTGTGAATCAAAGACTGATTATGCTTTACGATGCTTTTGGGAACAAAAACAGGGGGGCCAGAGACAGAGAGGGCGTTGAAGGCGGTGAAAGAAGGCGGAAAGGTGGTGACGATTGTGCCAGGTCCAGAAATACCACCACCAGCATTCATATTTATTCTGACTTCAACTGCGACTATTTTGGAGAAGCTGAAGCCATACTTGGAGAGTGGGAAAGTGAAGCCGGTGCTTGATCCGACCGGACCATATCCGTTTTCTAAGGCGGCTGAAGCCTTTGCGTATCTTGAAACCTCCCGGGCCACCGGAAAGGTGGTTGTGTATCCCATCCCATGAGTATGATGAGTATGTGAGATATAGAAGAATTAGAATAAGGGGATGTGGCCGTGTGTATGTATCTGTAGAGTAGACTGCTGGTTGTGTAAACTTTTAGTCTTTGTAATAAAGGGATGTGAAATGTGAGTGAGATGATGCATCTTGTTTGTATTTTTTATAGGACAATATTTGCATCTCATCCTGGTGAGATGTCCTCGTATCCCCCATTTGATATGAATCAATTACATATAGACATATTATAATCGAAATCGTTCATTATTTAAATCATTATGTCAATATCATCTTCGTAAAAAATTAATAAGATTGAAGGTTGTTTAGTTATTGACATGTATCAAATAAATTAACGATTTTGATAAAAATTATGATCCTTATGGAGAATCGTTCGTTTAGTTGATAAATATGAATAGCTAAACGATTTTTAATTTTACTGATTTTTTACGGAAATGATCTTGTCATGATGATTTAGAGAATGAACGATTTCAATTATAATATATGTACAAAAATAATTTAATAAATTGTTGTATTTTATTTGCTTATAATACCATCTAGCATAAAAGAGATATTTTACTTTTGAACGAATCTAAACGAATTTTTATACATAATCATGATATTTGATTAATCTGCTTTCACCCACCGGTGGGATCCACCACCTTCTCCATCTTCGTTCTCCCTATTTCTAGTCAAGAAGATATTGTTGAGAATTTAAAATATTCATTTATCCTTCATTGATTTCCAATGAAAAACAGACAACAAAGAGGGAGTGGGAATAAACGACGACAATTTCTTAGAAGGGTTAAACTTTTTGAACAACTGAAATACAATTAGTATTTTAAATTCATCATTCTAGAATGAACGAAATAAGACTTACGCACCGCACAAGTGGCCACTAAATCTCGAAAATCTCACGACCGGCCTACTTGCATTTGATTTACATGTATGAAGTTGCACATGTTGCCCCCATACATTCCGTTGGCTTATGTTTTTTCAACCAAAATTAAGTCACAGCTACTGGATTAACCAACACCAATAAAAAAATTTGGACTCGTCATGCATGATTAAGACTTCAAACTTATAAAACTATAAATACATGTAGTTTCTTAATTTCTTTGTGCATAAAAAATGGCAGCGTCGTGTTTGTCATCCATATAATAACACTAATCTTTGTATTTAATCCTTAAAACCCTTCAAATCCCCTGAATTCCAGTTCACCGGTGCACCGATCGTCCATGGCTGCCGCCGCAGGTGATTCCATACCCTCTGTGAACAAGGGTTGGGCTTACTCAGAGTATGGAAAGACTGGAGATGTGTTGAAATTTGTTCCAAATGTGGGTGTGCCCGAAATCAAAGACGACCAGGTGCTCATAAGAGTGGTGGCTGCAGCTCTCAATCCAGTCGATTTCAACAGGGCGCTTGGCTATTTCAAGGAAACCGACTCCCCTCTACCTGTGAGCCTCTCTCCCCTTCATTTTCCTTGATGCATTTTTGTTCCTTTTTTTTGGGCTTATTAATATTGCTAATCTTTTTATAACCTTTTTTGTTTCTCAATTTTTTTGGTTATTTGAAGATATTTTTTTGGTGTTTTGGATCCCTCTGGCTGTAAAGATGTCTTTTTTCCTCTACTTTTTGATAGAAGTAAGAGTATTTCATGTATTATAAACTTGTAGATGGTACATTTTTATCATGAACTTTCATTTTCGCCAATTTATTCGGTAAATTAGACTAGAAGCAATTACAGTTTCCATTTTTTGCAATTAAAAAACATAAAAAATTAAAGGTTAAAAGAAAATGTAAGTTTCTTTGAAGAATGAAGACACTCAAATTGCATCTAGTAAGTTGATATGTGGAGGAAATTCTTAAACCTCGGTAGGTTTCAGTTACATGTTAAATTTATATTTTTTCCGCTTATCGTTTTCAGAAGCTCTTTTCGTTATCTGAAATGGCTTAAAGCGAATGTTAGATATTGTATTAGGGTATGTATGGATGGGGAATTTAACGTTAGATTGAGGGATTTCATATGCCTAGAAGCGATGCATTTATAGGAAATTTGTAAGTAACTATATGGTAGATGTTACCGTGAGAACGCCGTATTATTTAGTGGTTTTGTTATGCTCATGTCGTTCAACTAGTTACTTCCTCCTCGATAGTTGTTCAACTAGTTACTTATATATAAATCTCTTTATTTAAACTTTGTAAGGATATTCCCCATTAATAATATACCCTAAATCCCTTGTTTAGTTTGAAGTTCCTCTGCCAAAGATACCCTTCGTTTTGCAAAGAATATATCTAGGTTCTAGAATGCTTATTTATTAAATTAATTTGTTTATGCAGACAGTTCCAGGGTATGATGTTGCTGGTGTGGTGGTGAAGGTGGGAAGCCAAGTGACAAAGTTCAAGGTTGGGGATGAAGTATATGGGGATATCAATGAGTCAGCTATGGAGAAACCAAAAAAGATTGGATCTTTGGCAGAATACACTTCTGCAGAAGAAAGAGTGTTGGCTCTCAAACCTCAAAACCTCAATTTTGTCGAAGCTGCTAGCCTTCCCCTGGCTATCGAAACAGCCTATGGAGGCCTTGAAAAAATTGAATTTTCTGCCGGAAAATCCATTCTTGTTGTAGGCGGCGCCGGGGGAGTCGGAACACTTGTTATTCAGGTGCAAACATTTCCAATTGCCCATATTTGAAGTTGGATTTTTGTTCATTATGTTGATTTAACATAAGAAGGAATGCTTTTGTTTATGCGAGGCAGCTTGCAAAGCATGTTTTTGGTGCTTCAAAAGTAGCAGCTACTGCAAGCACTAAAAAACTTGATTTTTTGAGAAGCTTGGGTGCTGATTTAGCCATCGATTACACCAAAGAGAAGTATGAAGATCTTCCTGAGAAATTTGACGTGGTTTATGATGCAGTTGGTAAGATTCTTCATTTCTGTCTTGCTTTCTTACTTGTAAATCATAGACTGATTATGCTTTACGATGCTTTTGGGAACAAAAACAGGGAAGGCAGAGACAAGGAGGGCGGTGAAGGCGGTGAAAGAAGGCGGAAAGATGGTGACAATTAGGCCAGATCCAGAAACTCCACCAACAGCATTCGTATTTATTGTGACTTCAACTGCGACTGTTTTGGAGAAGCTGAAGCCATACTTGGAGAGTGGGAAGGTGAAGCCGGTGCTTGATCCGACCGGGCCGTATCCGTTTTCTAAGGTGGTTGAAGCCTTTGCCCATCTTGAAACCTCCAGGGCCACCGGAAAGGTGGTTGTGTATCCCATCCCATGAGTACGATGAGTAAGTGAGATATAGAAGAACGAGAATATTCATTAGCGTGTATTAATATATATGTTGACTGCTGGTTGTGTAAACTTAGTCTTTGTAATAAGGGGATGTGAAATGTGAGTGAGATGCTGCATCTTGTTTGTATTTATCTATATATGCATGGGAAATTGACAATTTACTCTTATCTTTATTATAATTGTGTCATAAAAAATTTAATATTTGAATTAAACATGGGTAATTTAAAGCTTTTGAAAATTTAACCAAAATGGTCTTCTTCATATATATATATATATATATATATATATATATATATTAAACTCTTAGTATCCAATAACGTGTGCGTTAATTTTTTTTTTTAATTTTTGTTAAAAAAAATTAAAATAATATTAATTTTTAATTTTTTAAAATAAAAATAAGAAGAGTAATAACTACCTGAGTCCAGTATCTTTGTTTTTACCACCAACTCCTTCCATTAACCATTATTATTATTTTTTAATTTTATAAATTTAATATTTAATTTTATTATATTCTTAATTATTAAATAATTTAAAAGGTATTTTCATTATAATTTTTTGATGAATCCTTTTCCTCTTAGTTTTATAATAATAGAAATATATATTATATAAAATAACTATAAAATATTTATGATTGAACCACCCGTAATTAATTTTTACTAATATAATTCCATGATAAAACATCTTTTCAAACAAAATAAAAAATTATAATTCCATGATTGCATGCACCACCTATCATCTTTATACATGATCAACATGATTGACCATTATATTTGAAAAATATGCTTTCACCGGCCTCCACCCCGCCGCCGGTGGGATCCATCACCTCCTTCATTCTCTTGCTTTCTATTTAGTGCAAGGAAATTGTTATTGAGACTTAAATGTTCATTCGTCCTTCCTCATCGGTTTTGAGTGAAAGAAATAAAGAAGAGAAGCAAGAACGACTATTTCATGGTGTGAATAATAATTTCTTAGAGCATGTACGTAGTTCAATTTTTAGAGCAATTGAATTGTTATTAACTCTTTAAACTAGTCATCTGATAGTTTTCTGAGAGAGTTGAAGCATTTGCTTATCTTGCAACCTCCCGAGGTACCGGAAAGGTGATTGTTGGCACTTTGTGACCAAGAGCAAGCCGCATCCCGAGCGGGAATTAGGCATATCCTTTTGTTAGATGATATGGTTAGTTGGTGACAAACAGATTAGGTTAATTGGTTTGATAGCACACGTGGAGACCAAGAAAATAGGATAGAGCTCCTAGGTCCTTCATGTCAAACTCTTTACCCAAAGCATGGATCAATCGGGTCATTGCAGCATGATTATTCCCAGTCAAGATGATGTCATCGACATACAACAAAACAATAAGAAGGATTGGCCCCCGATGAAGAACAAACAAGGCAGAATCAGAGAGGGATTGAACAAATCCCAATTTGATCATATGACTAGTAAAACGAGCATTCCAAGCACGAGGAGCCTGCTTCAGGCCATAAAGAGATTTCTCTAACTTGCACACATGGGAAGGAGTGTGAGATTTCTCTAACTTACAGCTAAGATAGGAATCTTCTAACCAATTAACCTAATCTGTTGGTCACCAACTAACCATATCATCTAACACCTTTAAGTGTGGGGGCATTTCATGGTATTTAGTAAAAAGAGAAAGAAAAAAAAAAAAAAAAAGGGTATTGTTGTTGGGATATATTTGTCATCTGATAGTGGTTTGAACTTTAAAGAGTTGTTGTAATAAGGGGATTTGAGATGATGCATAACATACCATAACCAAAGCAGTTGGTTTCGTGCCTTTGAACTATGAACTATGAAGGGCTTGAAAAACTAACGTCTCGATTGACAACCATTTCATTTTTACTTATTTATTAATTTTATTACATGGTAATAGTGGGGCAGAAAGTTTATAATTTTATATGCAAACGACATCGATTTTATTCCTTACGAGATTTAAATTGGAATCACTCATTATACAATAAAGAAGAATGCTAATAGACGTACTAGTAGTAACGTTTTGTTTTTTGTTTTAACTTAGAGACAGACACACACGCAGGGTAGTTAGTTGGACCGACTTGAAGAAAAGGAAAAGAAGCCTACTAGACATAATACTAATGATATTTTGATTTTCTGTTTTCAGGATAATTATAGTGAAGAAATATTTTATACAGAATAATGAACAAAAGACGACAAGTCGGTAGTATATGAATTCATTTCCCATTTCAGGACTAAATTCCAAGCAAACAAACATGACCTTAAGGAGACACTCTCGCGAGGATAATAGGGTGGGCCCACTCGAAAGTTGAGATAATTAAGTGAATTTCTTATCACTCATTCCCACTAAGTCCCCAGCTCAATCCGTCAACAATGAGCAGGAGGGAGGGCTGCCAACACGGCATGGTCCGGACATGCGACGCGCACCGTCAAGTCAACAAGACGGAGATTGACTCACCACTCACGGCGGGGGCGTTCACAAAGGTATCCAACAAGCCCACCAACCGCTCTAAGTTCACCGGTAAATGTGGCAAGCGGCGGTGTAATTTCTGTCACATTAATTTCCAGGCTTTAAAGTCCAAGGATAAGACCAAAGGGAACCAAAAGCTCAAGTCATCCGACCGCGTGTCCAATCGCCGGTTGCTCACTTGACGGGCCGTGGACAGTCGACCGGCCGGGTTTAATTCTTCCAGGTTTTCTGCCACCGAGATTTTGGATCACATAATCTAGTGATTATGATAGTTAGGATGAGGAATCACAATAATGATGAAATCAACGGCTGTAATAGAAATCATACGTGATCATTGTGGTTTATTTATTTATTTAAATTTTTTTTGAAATGTACGATGAAATCAACACTACATCCTCTTCTTTTCTTATCCTTTTGTAGTTTGTACCATGATTATTTTGATGTACAAGTTAATGGTGATGGTGACAAATGTTATTTATTAATTTTGATTATATTCCAATTTCGCAACCGAATTCGAATTTTCTCTGATTTTCATTTTAAAGAAAAAAGGGAAAAAAATATTTGATTATATGCCAACTAATTCATCTTTGATTTCTGTAAGCTCTACCATTTGAAATTGCATAGAGATATAAAGTATATATATATATATATATATATATATATATATATATATATATATTATAAAATAATTATAAAATATTGTGCACGATTGAATACCACCTTTGATTAAATATTTGTACTAATATTTACATGATTGCATGCACCACCTATATATAAGTTTTTAAACATGATCATGATGGACCATTATATTTGAAAAATCTGCTTTCACCGGCCTCCACCCCGCCGCCGGTGGGATCCACCACCTTCTTCATCCTCTTCCTCTCCATCTCTAGTAAAAAAGTTGTTATTGATATTCTAAAATATTCATTTATTGATAATTTATGTTGCCTCATACAATACGTTGGCTTATTTTTTTAACCAAAATTAAGTCAAAGCTTAGCTTAGTGGATGTACCAACACCAATAAAAAAATTTGGACTCGTCGTGTATGATTAAGACTTCAAACTTATAAAACTATAAATACATGTAGTTTCTTAATTTCTTTGTTCATAAAAAATGGCAGCTGATATTGCAGCTCCGAGTTTATTCTCATCCATACCCTCTGTGAATAAAGCTTGGGTGTACAAAGAGCATGGCCAAATTGCAGATGTCTTGAAGCTTGAAACAGATGTGGGTGTGCCTGAAATTAAAGAAGACCAGGTGCTCATCAAGGTGGTCGCTGCTGCTCTCAACCCAATTGATGCCAAGAGAGTCCTCGGCCTTTTTGCGATCACCGACACTACTCTACCGGTGAGCTCACTCAACACTGTCTCTTTTCGTTTAATAATCATTCGGTTTTTAATTTTTACTTTTAAATTTTTAGTTATGAAGCAACCAAAAACCAAATAGTAGGTTAATTATCAACGGGCGTTAGCTTTTCTTTTTTGTTTCGCAAATCTAAATTTTTATATTGATTGAGATTCGAAAGTTGATGGCATAATACACGTCTCTAACAACTTTCTTTTAACGCCCAAGGAGACAATCAGACTTTTTTGACAACTGAGAACATCACATCCAAAATTTGATAACTAAGAACAAAAGTTTCAATAAACAACCAAAACAACTATATATTTACCAAATTTGAAATCTCAACAATGACGCCCGGCCCCTAAACATAACAAATATATCGAGTTAGTCGCTTATGACTTCGGATTTTAACTCTCAAGTTTGGGCCCACACCATCCTACGCAAAAACTCCCTCCCGCTCTCCAAAATTTTCTAAACTAAACCTTAAATCCTAAACCATTAAACTCTAGTCCCAACCCTAAATTCTAAACCGTTAAAACTCTAAGGAGCACCCTTGATTTTGTCAAGATCAAACAAAATCATGAGCCTAAACATTGAGTTTGAATAATGGTACGTTACCCCTTGGTTCCCTTCGACGTAAATAGGTAAAATCACGATTTTCGTTTGTTTAATAAATCATTTGTTTGGCAGACGGTTCCGGGGTTTGATGTGGCTGGTGTGGTGGTGAAGTTGGGAAGCAAAGCCAGAAAATTCAAAGTTGGAGATGAAGTTTATGGAGACATCAACGAGGAGGGCAATATAAACTTGAAGAAGTTTGGGACTTTGGCTGAGTACACAGCTGCAGAAGAAAGACTGCTGGCATTGAAACCTAAGAATCTGAGCTTTGCTGAAGCTGCGAGTCTTCCCCTGGCGATCGGGACGGCATATGAAGGGCTTGAAAGACTTGGACTTTCTGCTGAGGCTCATCAATCCATTCTTGTTCTGGGAGGTGCTGGAGGCGTTGGAACTCATGTTATTCAGGTACGTTTTTCATATTATTAGGATAATATATACTTGTATTGCACCTGCTCTTGGGATTCCTCATCGTCTCTTTCATTGTGATAGATTAACGAATTTTCCTCATACACATTTTATAATCTGAACCGTCCATTTTTAATTAAATCCCTATTTAATTAAAACTAATCTCTTCAAAAATCATTCAAATTGGATATTATTTATCATTCATACATGGATCAATTTGAAATGGTACATCGGTTCATCACAATGAGTATATATCTTACTTTTTATTAAAATTGTCCCTTTGCGGTTTGATATACATATAGATATATGTGTAATTAAGAAAAATTCGTTAATCCCAACATGAATGACAAAAGGTACCCTAAAAAGTGGAATGCAAGTCGTATTCTAGCTTGTTTAGATTATGTTTTGTATTGTGGGTTGATTTTTAATTAAGTTAATGTTTTGATCGTGTGAGGCAGCTAGCAAAACATGTCTTTGGTGCCTCAAGAGTAGTAGCTACTGCAAGCACTAAAAAACTAGACTTGTTGAGAAGCTTGGGTGCAGATTTGGCTATCGATTACACCAAAGAAAATGTGGAAAACCTGCCTGAGAAGTTTGACCTAGTTTATGATGCAATTGGTAATTAATAATTTATTAAGTTTTGTTTAAATTAGGGACCGTTTGATTACTATTTCATTTTTATTTTATTTTTTTGCATGAAACTTGTAGAAATTGAAATATTGGCGGATAGAAGGAATGACACAAAGAGAAAACTAGCCGTTTCATATCTCAAGCATAAAAAGTAAAAACTGACCGGAAATTGAAAGCAAAAATGTTTATCAAACGGCCCCTTATTATTTCAATTTATTTTGTAGATAATATAATTCTAATTCATTTGGATATTAACTGAAAATAATAGGTCAGTCAGACAAGGCAGTGAAGGCAGTGAAAGAAGGAGGGAGGGTTGTGACAATATATGGTCCTATAGCACCACCATCTTCCATGTTTGTGCTCACTTCAACTGGGACTACTTTGGAGAAGCTGAAGCCTTACTTGGAGAGTGGAAAGGTGAAGCCGGTGCTTGATCCGACAGGGCCGTATCCATTTTCGAAGACGGTGGAAGCCTTTGCCCATCTTGAAACCTCCAGAGCCACCGGCAAGGTGGTCGTGTATCCCATCCCATGAACATGAGATGATCACCGGCCATTGGCTCGAGTTTCTGTCTCATAAATAAGACTCACAAATAACTTCGGTTCACTACAATATTGTAATAAGAATTCTTGTCATGGGTGGGCCCCTAGGCCCATAACGGAGTCCATGTCACTTAAGTAGGCCAGCCAGTCCCATCTGTATGCGTATCAGCGCTATAGCAAGTGGCATTTAGTCCCACATTGAAATGTTTCAACAACCTTCAGCCTCACTCTTCTATAATTAGAGGGTTTTCTCCTATATTGGAAATAACTTGGCTGCCTAACCCTTATGTTGCTGAAATTATCACTTAATCCTTGGCAATACGACACTTAATGAGCTTCAAAGATTGTTAGACTGGCATCATACCAGTGTCCCTTTACTCTCTTTCTCTGCTATTACGGTATGAATGCATTTAATTCCTCCACAAGTGGTACAACTCTAAGTTGATCTATTTTGTACATCAACACATAATGATAACTTTTTTGAGAAAATTTGAAATTTCATTCATAGAATCAAGATACAAAGTAAAAACAATTTAACTAGACTGCAAAGCTTGACGGCGAACATGGGAAAGTACTGCCTGTGACCAAGTTCGACATCTGTCGAAACGGTCTGAAGGGAATCATACAAAAAACAATATAACTTGAATCTCCTAAGCATCATCAAGAACATTAAAACAACTAATCTTTGCAATTCTGCAAAAGGCATAGCCAACCCGATATAATAGGCACTGGACTTATTTGCCCAAAGCAAATAAAAAGAATTAAAAACAACCCAACAAAAGACAAAAATTGGCTATTTCCACCGTTACCGCCGCCTATCACTACTGCCATTGTCGCCTCTATAGAATATCATCCACCACCATATCGCATATGCTTTGATCCACAGTTATTGACACCACCACCACCAATGGAGAATCGGGAGTGCTCGATCAAAACCCACCAAGCCGCATAACGAGCAAAATCCTCGTGAAGGCATATCAGACCCTTAAAGACAAAAGTTTCACCGACAACTTGGTCAGGTGGGACGCCGAAACCCATGAACATGATCAACACCATGACAGTAGAACAAGAAAATGAAGCTAGAAGATGGACGAACTCAGGTGAACTCGACACTAAGACCAGTTGGATTATATATCTAGTTTATTCATTACATTCCTATGGGTCTTGGGAGCTTCTCCTTGGACCCAAATAGGATCGATCGAAGAAGAAGTTTTTAATTTCATATACGTATTTTCTTTTACTATTTTATCTTATGGCTAGTTTTCCAATTTCCCCCTTGAACTTGTAAACGGCGGCAAATTTACCCCTTAACTTTTATTTCAACTAATTCCCCGCTTAAATTATTATCCAATTTTCCCCTTACGGTTATCTTTAACCACTTTAGTCCAATTTTCCATTCAGAAAAAAATGTCACATGCAAGTCACATGACACTTAATTCATTAAACTTTTAGCCCAAAAATCGTTCAATCTTCTTTCCCCCTCTTACTAGAACACAGATATAGATAAAATAACTATAAAATATATGGCATGAACCACCTATCATTTTTTATACATGATCAACATGATTGACCGTTAAATTTGAAAAATCTACTTTCGCCGGCCTCCACGTCGCCGCCGGTGGGATCCACCACCTTCTTCATTCTCTTCCTTTCTATTTAGTGTAATTAAAGAAGTTGGCATTGACACTCTAAAATATATATTCATTACAGTTATTATTGACATTCTAAAATATTCATTCGTCTTTCTTCACCGATCTTCGGTGAAAGAAACAAAAAGAAAAGACGGCTACGATTATTTCAGAATACGAATAATTACTTCTTAGAGTTCATACGTAGTTAAGTTTTTAGAGCAACTGAAATAATTATCATATTAGCTCTTTAAATTAGTCATCTGATAGTTGTTTTGACGAAAGAATTAAGGCTTACCGACTGGTCCTAATCTTGCCTCATACATTACGCTTGCTTACTATTATTTTTTTTTCACCAAGTCGTAGCTTACTAGATGAACCAACACCATTAAAAAAAAATTGGATTCTTCATGGATGATTAAAAAAGGTCGAACTTATAAAACTATAAATACATGTAGTTTCTTAATTTCTTTGTACATAAAAAATGGCAGCTTCGAGTTTGTCATCCATACCCTCTGTGAATAAAGCCTGGGTGTACAAAGAGCATGGCCAAACTGCAGATGTCTTGAAGCTTGAAACAGATGTGGGTGTGCCTGAAATAAAAGAAGACCAGGTGCTCATCAAGGTGGTTGCAGCTGCTCTCAACCCAATTGATGCCAAGAGAGTCCTCGGCCTTTTCCGGATCACCGACACTACTCTGCCTGTGAGAAAACTATTTGGTTTTTTGTTTTTATTTTTCACTTCTAAATTTTTGGGATTTGGAGAAACTACAATTTAAATGCTTATCAATGTTGGTGACTAAGCTGCGTCACTTAGCAGCTGACCTGGCAGTCTACTAAGCTGCTGACTCGAGCTAGGAGGTGTCATCAGCTAAAAGCACAAACTAAAGCATGTGAGTGAGTGTGTGAAGAAGTTAGAAATTGCGTAGTGTGAAGAAGTGTGTGAGGGTTTGTTATAACATCCCTAGCCGTTTTGTAAGTGAGAGAGAGTGAGTGAAAACTGTTATGTAATTGAACAAAAAGAAAATGAGAAATAACAAGAATACACATGGAAAGAATCAGTCATATATGATCTCCCTTAGCTCAGAAAATCTCTCACAAACGTTTCATCAAACATCTAGAGTGCAGATGATCATCACATTGATCATCATCTAGTCACTGCAAACTTCCCTAATCAAATAACCCTAAATCTAAACAGAGAACCAGACAATTGAATTGAATGCATCACGGGCTAATCCCGATTAAAGGATTTCAGCTAGAGATTAGAGTTTAGGGATTATACCTTGCTTGCAGCTGTTCTTGATTGAAGCAGCAAGCCAATCCCAATCGCACTCCGAGAGAGATCATCATCCTCTTATCCACACCGATCGCGATCAACCAAATCCCCTGTGATTCCACCATAAGTCTGGTCATCCGACATGGTATCAGAGCTGTGAGATCATATCTCTGGGGCGTCTGACTGTGGTAAAGCCAAGCAGGAGTCGAGCATGAGTTACCTTCACTGCCAAGTCATGGTTGGTAATGGAGGAGGTGAACCGAAGATACCTGTATTCACATGAGTAAACTATGACTTCTGGAATATAAAGATGAGAACAACACTGAAAGCATGCGATCTATGGACAATTATCATTCAAGGCTTACCTGAACCTGATTTTGAGGGTGACAATGAAGAGCTTGTAGCAGCAGCAAGCCATGCTGATCAGATCAAGAACGCCAATGCTTTGAATCTGATTCAGAATGCTGTTTCTGAGGAGATCTTCCCTAGAATCTCAAATGAAGAGATAGCCAAAAGTGTTTGGGAGATTCTGCAGAAGGAGTACAAGGAGATCCCAAGGTTAGAGCAGTTAAATTACAAGGTCTTAGAAGAGATTTTGAATACACACGTATGAAGAATGATGAATCATTTTCTACATACATGACTAGATTGTTAGCTGTGGTTAATCAAATGAAAACATATGGTGAGGATGTAACTGAAAAGAGATTAGCACAGAAAATCCTGATTAGTTTGACTAAACCCTATGATTCAGTTGTGTCCATAATTGAAGAAACTAGAGACTTAGAACAGATTAGTGTTGAGAGTATCTCTGCATCAATCAGGGCATTTGATCAACGTTTGGAAATTCATTCTGAGGGTGATGTTGAGAAAGCTTTCTCAAGCATGAGTGTGAGCAACAAGTCTCAGGTTTAGTCAAATCAAGGAAAGTTCAAGAAGCAGCAGTTCAAAGGTGGAAACAAAGGATGGACTAATAGCAGATTCAATGGAAATGCTAAGTATGAGAACAAGTTCTCTGGGAATCAGAAGGGTGACACCAGTGGTTCTAAGGATGCTTGCAAAAATTGCAACAAGCTTCACTGGGGTGAATGTTGGTTCAAAGGCAAAATGAAGTGTTTCAAGTGTTCTAAGTTTGGCCATATTGCCAAGGACTGTTCTGAGAACCAGGTTGCTAATCTAGCTCAGAAAGTGAATGAAGATGAAAGCATCATGTTCTATGCTTGTCATTCAGCCTCCATTGAGAAGGATGTGGGTGTGTGGTATTTGGACAGTGGGTGTGTGGTATTTGGACAGTGGTTGTAGTAACCATATGACATGGCATGAGTCTTTACTGACCAACCTTGATCGATATTGAATGTAAAAGTAAAGATTTGTACTGGTGAGTTAGTACAAGCTACAAGGAAAGGCTCTTTACTAGTTCATACTGACCAAGGTGACAAGTACATCAGGGAAGTGATGCTTGTACCTGGTTTAGATGAAAATCTACTAAGTGTAGGACAGATGGTGGAACATGGTTATTGTCTTGTGTTTGGGGACAATACAGCAGAGGTCTATGAAGACAACACCATGAAACAAAGGATTGTCAAGGTTCCTATGACTGGCATCATGTGTTTCAAGCTTTCTCTTGACTATGTGAGTCCAGTAGCTAGAAGAGCATAAGCAAAGGAGAGCACAAAGTTATGGCACAGGAGGTTTGGGCATCTGAACTATGCAAGTCTAAAACTGCTAAGACAGAAGGACATGGTGATTGGTCTACCTAGCCTAGAAGGTGACAAAGAACTCTGTGAAGGGTGTATATCAGGGAAACACCATGTGAGTCCTTTTGACACAGAAGAGGCTTGGAGAGCATCTACACCTCTTGAGTTAATACACTCAGACGTGTGTGGTCCTATGTAAACAGAAACAATGGGAGGAAACCTGTATTTCCTTACTTTCATTGATGATCACTCAAGGATGTGCTGGCTGTATTTCCTAAGACACAAGTCAGGTGTGTTGAATGCGTTCAAGAAGTTCAAAGCTATGGTTGAACTACAAAGTGGGTGCAAGGTGAAGAAGTTAAGAAGTGATAGAGGTGGAGAATACACCTCAAATGAATTCCAAAGGCTCTGTGAAGAGAATGGAATAGAGAGACAGCTGACAGTAGCTTACTCTCCTCAGCAAAATGGGGTTGCTGAGAGGAAAAACAGGACAATAGTAGAGATGGCTAAGTCTATGTTACATGGTAAGCATCTACCCTATGAGTTCTGGGGTGAAGCAGTTAACACTGCAGTATACATCCTAAATAGATGTCCTACCAAGGCTGTGCAAAGCAAGACCCCATTTGAGAAGTTCTCTGGAAGAAGACCAGGAGTGTCACACCTAAGAGTATTTGGCTCTATATGCTACATGCACATTCTATCTCAGAAGAGACAGAAACTAGATGATTCAAGTATCAAAGGTGTCCTAGTTGGCTATGTTAGCTGTGAGAAGGGCTACAAAATCTATAATCTGGAAACTGGAAAAGTTGTGGTGTCAAGGAGTGTGATATTCAATGAAGAAGGAAGCTGTGATGGGAAGAATCATGCAGAAGTGCAAGGATCCATATCTTTGAGTTTTGACGCTGGAACTGATGGTGCTACACCAGCAACTCAAAGTCCTCAAACTACAATCATCAGCTCAAGTTCAAACTCAAGTTCTGAATCTGATCCTAGTACAAGTCCTAATCCTTGTGATTCACCTAGCTCAAGTATTGGAGATACACCAGTAAGGCTAAGGAGTCTAAGTGAGGTTTATGCTAGGTGTCACATGTGCATAATTGAACCTGAAAGTTTCAATGAAGCAATCAGGGATTTAGCTTGGAAGAAAGCTATGGAGGATGAGATTCATATGATTGAAAAGAATGACACTTGGGAACTGACAGTGAGACCTACTGACAAACCAGTGATTGGTGTCAAGTGGGTGTACAAAACCAAGCTTAACCTGGATGGATCTGTTCAGAAACATAAGGCTAGATTGGTAACTAAGGGATATGCTCAGAAACCAGGAGTTGATTTCAATGAGACCTTTGCACCAGTTGCAAGACTTGACACTATCAGAATCCTAATTGCTTTAGCAACACAGAAAGAGTGGAAGCTGTTTCAACTTGATGTGAAATCAGCATTTCTAAATGGTGTTCTAGAGGAAGAAGTATATGTAGATCATCCTGAAGGTTTTGATGTCCAAGGACATGAAACCAGTGTCTACAAGCTAAACAAGGCACTATATGGACTAAAGTAGGCACCAAGGGCCTGGTATGGGGAGATTGATTCCTACTTACTAAGTTGTGGTTTTGAGGGAAGCCCAAGTGAGGCAACTCTGTATCTAAAGTGCAAGAAAGATGAAGGAACCCTAATTGTGTCAGTCTATGTAGATGATATCATCTACACATGTGACAGTGCTGCTATGATGGATGAGTTCAAGCAGGACATGATGAACAAATATGAGATGACAGGCCTGGGTTTACTGCATCATTTCCTAGGGATGGGTGTTCTACAGTCAAGCAATGGCATCTTCATACATCAAAGGAAGTATGATACCACATTGCTAGAAAAATTTGGACTCAAAGACTGCAAACCAGTGAGTACTCCTCTAGTGACAGCAGAGAAGCTACAAAGGAATGATGGCAGTGAAACAACAGATGAGCAACTCTATAGGCAGATTGTGGGAAGTCTCCTCTATCTTACTGCTACTAGACCAGACATAATGTATGCCTCAAGTTTACTGTCTAGATTCACGCACAACCCTACCAAGAAGCACATAGGCACTGCTAAGAAAGTGCTAAGGTATGTCCAAGGTACACTAACCTATGGTATTGAATATAAGAAGGGAAAAGCAGCAACTTTGGTGGGTTTCTGTGACAGTGATTGGGGAGGTTCAGAAGATGACATGAAAAGCACATATGGATATCCTTTTTCATTTGGTAATGGAGTGTTTTCTTGGGCATCTGTCAAGCAGAGCAGTGTTGCTCTTTCAACAGCAGAAGTTGAGTATGTCAGTGCCTCTGAGGCAACTACTTAAGCTGTCTGGCTGAGGTTTGTTTTGGGAGATTTGGGAGAAGAACAGATAGAGGCTACCCCTCTACTGTGTGACAGTATGTCAGCCATTGCCATGGCCAAGAATCCAGTCTTCCATCAGAAGACCAAACACATAAATAGGAGGTATCATTATATCAGAGATGCAATCCATAATGAAGAGATTAGCCTACACTATTGCAAGTCAGAAGAACAACTTGCAGACATATTCACCAAGGCTTTACCTAGAGAGAGGTTTAACTACCTAAGGGGTTTGCTGGGAGTGGTTCCAGTGACTAGCTTAGGAGGGGTTGTTGGTGACTAAGCTGCGTCACTTAGCAGCTGACCTGGCAGTCTACTAAGCTGCTGACTCGAGTTAGGAGGTGTCATCAGCTAAAAGCATAAACTAAAGCATGTGAGTGAGTGTGTGAGGAAGTTAGAAACTGCATAGTGTGAAGAAGTGTGTGAGGGTTTGTTATAACATCCCTAACCGTTTTGTAAGTGAGAGAGAGTGAGTGAAAACTGTTATGTAATTGAACAAAAAGAAAATGAGAAATAACAAGAATACACATGGGAAGAATCAATCATATCTGATCTCCCTTAGCTCAGAAAATCTCTCTCAAACGTTTCATCAAACACCTAGAGTGCAGATGATCATCACATTGATCATCATCTAATCACTGTAAACTTCCCTAATCAAATAACCCTAAATCTAAACAGAGAACCAGACAATTGAATTGAATGCATCACGAGCTAATCTCGATTCAAGGATTTCAGTTAGAGATTAGAATTTAGGGATTATACCTTGCTTGCAGCTGTTCTTGATTGAAGCAGCAAGCCAATCCCAATCGCAATCTGAGAGAGATCATCATACTCTTATCCACACCAATCGCGATCAACCAAATCCCCTGCGATTCCACCATAAGTCTAGTCATCCGACAATCAACGGGCCTTAATTTGTCTCTTTTGTTTTCTCAACTAAATCGCAAGGTTTCTTGGCAACTTAGAACAACATAACTCAAACTTTGACAACGGAGGACACCAGCAAACAAACAAAACGTAACTATCCCCTGAATTTGAAATCCCAATAATATATAGCGCCCTTAAATAACAAAAATACTGAGCTGATCACTTATGACTTAGGTTGTAGCTCTCAAATTTTAAGCCCACCACCACCCCTTCCCGCTTTCCAAAACTTTCTAAAACCCTAAATTTTAAACTGTTATATATAAATTTCGAGCACCCTTAATTCTATAAAGAACAAACTAGTGAAATTACAGTTCCACAAATTAGGATTGGCTGGCTTGACAAGTAACATCCTTTTTTCTCTTAAGCACAAATAAATAAAATCACAATTTAAATACGTGTGGTCCTTGTTCGGAAGAAAGAATATATTTTTATGGCTTATTAAATCATTTGTTTGGCAGACGGTTCCCGCGTTTGATGTGGCAGGTGTGGTGGTGAAGTTGGGAAACAAAGCCAGAAAATTCAAAGTTGGGGATGAAGTTTATGGAGACATCAACGAGGAGGGCAATATAAACTTGAAGAAGTTTGGGACTTTGGCTGAGTACACAGCTGCAGAAGAAAGACTGTTGGCTTTGAAACCTAAGAACCTGAGCTTTGCTGAAGCTGCAAGTCTCCCGGCGGTGATCGGAACGGCATATGAAGGGCTTGAAAGACTTGGAATTTCTGCTGAAGCGCATCAGTCCATTCTTGTTCTGGGAGGTGCTGGAGGTGTTGGAACTCATGTTCTTCAGGTCCGTTTTTCACATTATCAGGATAATACTTATATTGCACCATACACATTGTGATTAATGAATCTTCCTCATACAAATTCTATAATTGGAACCGTCCATTTCTAATTAAATCCCTATTTAAAGATCATCACTTCAAAAAATATCATTCAAATTGGATATTGTTTATCATTCATACATGGATCAAATCGAAATGGACGGTTCATCACCATGAGTATCTTACTTTTTATCAAAACCGTCACTTTTCTGGTTGACATACGTATAGATATGTGGGTGATTAAGAAAATTTCGTTAATCCCAACCTGATTGACAAAAGTTACCCTAAAAAGTGGAATGCAAGTCGTATTCTAGCTTGTTTTGATTATGTCTTGTATTTTGGGTTGATTTTTAATTAAGTGATTGTTTTCATGTGAGGCAGCTTGCAAAGCATGTTTTTGGCGCTTCAAGAGTAGTAGCTACTGCAAGCACTAAAAAACTGGACTTGTTGAGAAGCTTGGGTGCAGATTTGGCTATTTGATTACACCAAAGAAAATGTAGAAGACCTGCCTGAGAAATTTGACCTAGTTTATGATGCAGTTAGTAATAATTCATTAAGTTTTGTCTAAAATACGGACTATTTGATTACTATTTCGTTTTCTGTTTTCAATTTTTCCTTTTTTGCATGAAACGTGTAGAAAATAAAGTATTGGAGGGTAGAAGGAATGATAAAAGAGAAAACTTACCGTTTCATATCTCAAACATAAAAAGTGAAAATTGATAAGAAACTGAAAACGAAATGATTATCAAATAGCCCCTTATTATTTCAATTATTTCGTAGATAATATATGTAAGACTAATTAATTTGGATATTTATTGCGAATAATAGGGCAGTCAGACAAGGCAGTGAAGGCAGTGAAAGAAGGAGGGAGGGTTGTGACAATATATGGTTTAGGGTCCTATAGCACAACCAGCCTCCATGTTTGTGCTCACTTCAACTGGGACTACTTTGGAGAAGCTGAAGCCATACTTGGAGAGTGGGAAGGTGAAGCCAGTGCTTGATCCGACCGGGCCGTATCCATTTTCGAAGACGGTGGAAGCCTTTGCCCATGTTGAAACCTCCAGAGCCACCGGCAAGGTGGTTGTGTATCCCATCCCATGAACATGAGATGACCACCGGCCATTAGCTCGAGTTCTTGTCTCATAAATAATACTACCTCACAAGTAACTTAATTTGGTTCATTACAATAATATTGTAATAAGGGGTGTGAGATTCATGTAATATAAGTTGGATTTTACTTTCTTAATTTCTTTTCTACAACAAACTTTTTCTAGGTTTGAAGCATGTTGATTAGGGCCGGAATGCTTAATTGAGTTCGGCCCACGTACTTTTGGGTAGAGAAAGACAATAATTACATATCGTATATATCAAATTCGACCGACTAACGTACTGACTAGAAATATAGATGTATTCAACGTATGCACTACTCTCGGACTCCTCCAAAGCACCAAACACAATAGATGGGCCTAATGAGCTACACAAGTCTACGTCACCCAAATTGGTCAGTCAGCCTCACTAGATCACGTGTCAGCACCTATAGCAAGTAAGAGATTAATCTCATATCGAAATGTTTCAACAACCACCCTCACTCCATTATAAATATAGAGCTTTCTCCTCTTTAAAAGATAACTTAATTAACTATATTATCCTTGTGCTGCTAAAATTACTACTTAACCCTTATCAACACGATTGACTTAAACTTCGAAACTACGATGCCACTTAGTGCTATGGCCTCTTGGTATTCCACTCCACATGTTATCTGAAAGGCCTTGAATTCGACTCTCGTCAGACTAGCTAGGTCGATATCTAATCTATATATAATGTAATCCCCCACCCTCAACAAGATAACAACTTTAAGTTGATCTATTTTGTGCATCTGTAACACATTTATATTTACTTTTTGGTAAACTTTCCAAACATTAAACTTTATTTATTAAGCATAACAATAACTTGTAGTTGATACAGGAATATTATTGGGTTTACATTGCTTCACTTTTTTCTAAATTTTAAGCACTACATATCAATGGATGCATGGCCCGAGAATTTAACCGATGAACCTTACATGAATAACTAATATTAAGTAGGATCAAATGGAAATAACCTCCAGCATACTTCCTTTGATCTTACAATTATTTTTGTGTCCTTTAATTTCTTATACGGCGGCCGGCCAGCCCGGTGATCGAGCTACATATCCCGTGAGTCCAGGCACCAGCAGTAGTAATCAGACCTTGAGATTTCCAGCATTTGTTCTGGACTCATCCTCTCGAGCTCATTTTGGCGCCACGACGCAAAGTTATTCCGGTTTTGTGGGTCGGAAGCCAGAGGGTACGCCTCTATTTTGTGAACTTGGGATCTCATTCTCATGTAAAGCTTCATTGTTGCAACACAATCTTCATAAGGATCTTGAATCCCACTTTGAATGTCATATCTAGGTGTAAAAATTCCATCAATTAATTAATTAGTGTTACCAATTTGATTAAGGGAAATTAGAGATTTGACTGACAGTACGTGATTGAATTGGTAAAATTAAAAACGCATGTCAGTATCCAACGGCGCTCAAATGCTAACCCTGTATTAAGACGTTAACGAGCTCAATAAGATTGCTCGAATTGTGTTAGCCAGGGTACACTTACCCAAGATATGCTTGTGTGAGGTACTTGAGTGAGTTGCTGAGCTTGCTTGTTTTCATCAATGGAGGATATTTTGCAGTATCCCTATATATATAATAGTCACACATTTGAAATCATCAATTAGAAAAAAGATCAAATTTTCCTTAATCATGAATCTATGATAGATTAATTAAGATGATATATTCTAAGGATTATCAAATTAAATTATTTATTACCTGATCATTACTTGTGGGTATTCAATCTGCAAAGCATCAAGATCATGCTCCAAACCATGTCCCACAAGAATCCTAGCCTTTCCCCCTCTAGGTCGAATCTTCCACATTGGTTCCCCATTGCACAGGAAATCTTGAATCTTCTTTTGCACTTGCCTCAGAGGCATTGCATCCCTCAAGTGCTCAGGACGAATTCCAGTCGTTTCATACCTAAATTCACACAAATCGAATTTTACACTTCTCGACCAATATAATGTGTGAATCGAATTTTACACTTCTCGACAAATATAATATGTTTTCGACAAAATATAATGTGTTTTGTTATTCTAAGTGATTATTAACTATAAATCTTTTTCGATGCCACATATGTATACCTATAATTTGTGACTGGAATGAGTGGCTTGACATAAGACTGAAACACAATATTGTCATATTCATCAACGAGGCACACTTTTGCGCAGAGATCCAAGGAGCCATCGCTTCCCCCACCAACCATTTTGCAAGCAAGTGCCACGACTTGAGTGCCTCTTGTGCTCCCATTTTCAGTATTGTCACGAATGCCCAAATTCGCAAATCGACCCACCAGTCCCTGCATGTCGTAAATTCAGTCATTATTAATCATTAGCTAATAATCGGTAGAAATTAATAAATAAAATTATGGTGTGGGAGAATTTTTACAGAATTTGCGCCGGAGATTTGGCACCGGTCTTGGTGGAGCCGGAGAGCGTAAGGGCTTTCGAGGATAGCTAAGCAGAATCTGCATCCTCTGGTGCTGAATATGCTCCGGCATTCTTGTTTCGGCAATGGACCTACAGAAAAAAAGAATAAAAAGAATATATACTATATAATATTTATTCACTATTTTCTATCTACAGAAAAAGAATTTTGCGAGAATATTATTTTTACTATGAACACTATGTGCAAGAGAATTAGATTTGATTTGTTTACCGATGAGATGTTCGCGGAGAGATTCGAAGGACCTGCAATGTTTCTTACAGATTCCGCAGGTGGGTTCATGAGCCGAGTGGTACGAGGTTTTCATGTGCTCCACCAAGTGCTCGATTCTGTTGAATTGCCTGTAGCATGCTGCACACTTGTTCCTGATACATTCATACATAAATAATATTATTAGCTTTATAATTAATTACCATAAAATAAAAATATTCGAAAATATCAAGTACGTTATAACGATATTCTAGGGTTACATAATGAGCCGGCCATAACTAGATACTGAATTTAACGAGAGATATGGGGTGAGAGTGTGTTTGTGTTAACCTGAGAGTTTCCGACGACTCCACTCGGTTGTCCATGGTGGTGATTGGATGAGCTAGCTAGGTGGTTGTTGGTACTAACTAGGTAGCTAAAAGAAAGTTGAGGAAACTGTGAGAGACTTGAAGGTGAAGGTGGGTGGAGGAAAGGTACTTATAGGGGTAGTGGAGGAAGAGAATGTTTGCAGCTATTTTGAGCTAGGGATCGGTGTGTATGATTCCTTGAAGAAATAAAGTAAGTAAGATTAACTATGTTGTGGAGGCCTTTTTCTTCTCGTCAGCTGATGAGTACTAATTAGGTATGGTTTTTACCATCCTAACCTAAAGAACATTCGTAGTGATCCAAAAGTTTGGGGCCACCATTCAACCAGAATATTTCTTCTCGATAAATAACTTATGTGTTGTCAATATCGTATAATAGTATTTTTTATTACTTTTAGAAATAATAGATCATCAAATTTGAATCACTTATATATTCACACATAATAAATTATATTTTAGTGATTAAATTTAATACTTATTAATTCACACATAATTTATTGTTTGACTTAAGCCAAATCCACAAAATATCATATTGTAAAAAGACTTTTTAATGCTTCTCTAGCTACTAGGCGAATATCCTTACATTGTGCTATATAACTATACACACAACATGTACAGTTTACACAACAAGTGATCATCATGTATTTAACTTCTCTTTTTTTTTTGCCGAACTGAAAGTTTCTGGTGCAACACACATTAGTGCTAGATTAATCTTCTGTTTTCGATGAAAAACTAGACAAACTTCATAGATCGGAATAATCCATTAACGACTGATCATATATATATAGAGCGACATCCCAAAAATATTCATAACCACAAGTATGGATACGAGAATCAAACTTTGACAAAGGAGTTCCCATATATATAAACGTCATCCGCATATTCGTATTTGGTCTAACCAGTGCAGCTATATATATAGTAGTGTAATTTCCAAAGAATATGATTATTAGTGATCACAAGTCAGATCATGAATAATGCAGCATCAATCAAATCACGAGCATCAGATGAAGCTCTCTCCTTTTTATGGAAGAAATATATATTCGAATTCCAGTCAAAGATTCGAAACTTATATATCATCAGAAATTAGAAACCGATGTACGAATAGGCAGCTTGTTGGTTGCTAGTTATGGATGTGAAGGCAGCAACTTTTATCGATCAACTCTTCTGCTTGGATAGATATAAAGCAATGGTGGCTGATAAGACAAAAGCTCGACAGCTAGCTAGCAGATAAAATAAAGTTACTAAAAGGGTCATCGATCCAACATGAATATTATCACTCATGCAGCAGTTAAATCTTTTTTACTTTCGGCAAAGCTTTCATGGAGCTGCTGGTTTATGTGCTATCTCATCTTTACTGCATGCAATCAAAAGAATATATATATATATATATACATATATATATATATTGATTTGTTCTTGGATGAATCTTCTTCAATCACCACCTTGAGCCCTTGGTTATGGGGGCTTTAGGGTTGGAGACAGGGACAGAGGATTTTGACTTTAGGGCATGGCCGGGGAATGTCAGCAAGACTTGTCTTTTGACCAAGAATGGCCTCCACACGCGAGATTCTTAAGTTGTTGTAGCTTTGAAGATATTCTCCAACCAAAAGGAAAGTTACAAAAAGAAAATTATGGGTGCCACACGAATAAATTTTGATCTCTTAATTCGTTTTATTTTAAAATTTTGAATGATATTCAACGCATTGAAGAATCTTTTAAGGAAATTGATATTAGAATTATTAATTATTTCGTGATTCCATATATGGACTTCTGGTCCACAACCATGCAATTTGCACCACTGCATGGTTCGTTTCATTTTCTTTCGGACCAACATATCATCATCATCACTCACTCAGCTCTCTCTCTCTCTCTCTCTCTCTCTCTCTTTATGAGTGAATAATGAATATGCATCTGCATATTATATATGATCGTGTACGATCATTTCCTTTGTTTGACCAAATTACAGAATTGAAGAGTACTACGCTAGTCGGTCGATCGAAAGTGAAGTGAAAGCAGGAACACACAGGCGTACATGCGCATTAAGAAGACTCCTCATCTTTTGTTTTCATAAGAATATGCAGATGATCCAAACATATATTCAAACCACATATTCATCCTGAATTTTTTTTTTTAGGGTACGTCAAGATGTAACGGTCTTAAATTACCCTCTCCAATATTGTGATAATAAAAAAATATGTATTTATAATCTATGGAGATAGAGATTCTTGGTGGGAAAAATATGCACTTTTATCTTACCATAAGGATGGAAAATACCTTTAAAAAATTTCCTTTTCTTTTCTTTTTGTTCCATTTGTACAACTTCGATTTTTATAACTATATATATTTTTTCATATCCTAAAAACTAAGTGAATTCTAGTGGTCGTCACGGTTAGATGATTCTATTTTTCTCATATTTTTTTAGCAACGAGTTCGTCTGTAAATATCCATCGCTCTCTTGACTGCAATATTTTAAAGAAAGCATATATACGTACCAATACATGTTGGTCGAACTAATAGATTTAACCTATAATTAACAAACACCTAGAAAAGTTGAAAAAAAAAAGGTTTATATATTAGTGAAGGGAGAGGGATGAGGAAAACCCTCAATTAGTTTTTTGCATGAAGATGCTCTCTTGATCGATAGCTCCTACGTTTGACTACCAAATCTGGTCAATGTGGTCATACATGCATGAATGATGAGATGACCTCATCAAGATTCATGACATGGACCAATCTACCGAGCTATAACGTGTCCACTTAGATTTTAGAAATCACTCCGACAAATTTGTCATGTAATTAGTTGTATATATTTTTCTTATTATCATATAATTTGGTTACTGGACGTACATACGAAACAATATTATAGATTGATGAATGAAAACTCAAAGACAAAGAAAATCGAGCTTTTCCAAAAAAAATTACTACATTAATGCGATATACAATCAATTACAGTTAAGAATCCCTTTAAATATCATCAAGTTCGATTGTATTCAAGCTAGGGTTCTAGAAATGAACCAATAAGTAATTAATAATTTCAAGACACATCGTTCATACTAAAATTCCGACTTACTTTACAATGAGATAGAATTAGCATAATTTTAACTCGAATATTTTTGCTTGACTATGATATATGCTCTTTGCATGAGAGGGTCGATCTTCGTTTGACTAGCAAACCCGTTCAATGTGGTCATAGACATATGGACAATAGTTGCATCCCACCCTGGTGGGATGCCTTCGTACCACCTTTTCGATTTATCAAATTGTCTTTGTATATATATATCATAATCGGAATCGTTCATTCTCTAAATCATCATGTCAATATCATCTCTGTAAAAAATCAGTAAGATTAGAGGTCGTTTAGTTATTCATATTTATCAACTAAATGGACGATTCTCTATAAGGATCTTAATTCTTACCAAAACCGTTGATTTATTTGATACATGTGAATGACTAAACGACATCCAATCTTGTTGATTTTTTACGGAGATGATTTTGACATAATGATTTAGAGAATGAACGGTTCCGATTATAATATATGTCAAAATGTAATTAGTTCATATCAAAAGAATAGTATGAGAGCATCCCACCGCATATATTGGTAATAGGTTAGGAGGCGATCATAAGGATGGAGATGGACCAATAGTTGCCTTTTAGTTGGCAATAATGCGATCCATATATGCAAGTCCATAATGTATCCACTTGATTCAAGAACAAAGTCAAACTCCTTGGCAAAAGCTATTAAAGCTAATATATTATTCTCTCTTTGTCATCATCAAAGAATGAATCTATTGTATGCTACTTTTTCACACGTGCACCTTAAACTCATTCTTAAACGCATTTATATATATATATATATATGGAGCCGGATCAATAACACCATATTTTTAATATAAGATTTGACACAAATTTTTAACCATTAGATTAATTCACCTTTCAATACAAATTTTTAACCATTAATAGTTGAGATGCAACTGAATTTGTAAGATTAATCTTTTTTATTCAAATAATTATCACCTTGAAAAACAAAATCCTACATTCCTAACTATGATTTTTCTTCCATTAATTATGTAACAAAATCTTTTTACTTATCTTATTCCTTACAGAAACTCTTATTCTATAACCGGAAAAAAAAAATTTCTCTTCTTCTTCAACCGTGTTATTGCCACGCCAATAAAATTAAAAAAAGTAGTTTTTTTTGGCACTGGAGATGAAGGGGAATTCGCTGGTACTTAGGCGAGAAAACATTTTTGGGGTTTTTTAGTGATCAATTTATGGGGTCACTACAAGAAAATCGAGGTTGTCTGATAATTTTTGCCCGACGAAGTAGTTTTCGCCGTGTAAATACATTTTGCCCGAAGAAAACAAAGGATCGCCGGGTAAGGTGTTGACGGGAAGAATAAGTTGTTGGCGCGTAAAATAGGAAGTGTTAGCCCGACGATTTCTTCTATCCATCGGGCAAGATTATATTTAACGACGAATATTGGTTGTCGGGTAACACTTGGCGTTGACTAAACTTTGACCGACAAATCATTAAACTTGGCCCTGCGAATATGTTTCGTCGGGCAAAAGTCTAAATACACAAAATAATCCAGACGCTCCTTTCTTCTTCCTCTCTGCCTTCAATATCATACTCTCATTCTCTCTCTGTCTCTCTCTTTCTCGCTCTCACTCACTCACTCTCTCTCTCTAACTACAATCATCATCTCATCACAATTTTCACTACCAATCAAATCCCTTTCTCTCTCAATTACCAATATCAATTTTGAAGGCTTGAGAAATTAATTTTTTTAGTTTTGAAATTATAATTTTTGATTGGAAACTAATTATGTTTTGTGTTTTAGGAAATTTGTGGTTGATTTGAAGGAATACTTATAAAAAGGTATGTGTGTTTGCCTCTCAATTTAATTTTGTTAAGAATTTTGGATATAATTATATTAGGAAATTGTGTATTTATTGTGGAAAATGTGTAGAAATTGTTTAGAATTTGTGGAAATTTGTGTAGGAAATTAAAAAAATTGTTAGGAAAATATGTTATGAAATTAGGGAAATAGAAAATATGTTAGGAAATTAGGAAATTAGAAAATATTTTAGGAAAATAGGAAAATAAAAAATATGTAATGAAATTATTGAAATTAGAAAATATGATAGGAAATTAGAAAATATGTTAGGAAAATAGAAAATATGTACGGAAATTAGAAAATTGTAAATTCTATTTTATGCATAATTAATACATGTTTGTATTTGTGAATTTGTTGTGATATTTTTTGTAAAACGCTTTATGTAGTTCCGACGGAGTGAAATATGTTCATATTTTAACCGTTTATGCGAAGTTAATCGAGTTGATTAATTTCGTATAATAAAATTCAATGAAAACCCTTAGATACGTTTGAGAGTCAGTGAATCGGGTTGATTGACTGACTCTTGAATTGTCCATTTATTCGGACAGTTTGGGGTGCGCAACTATGTGTTGTGTAGTTGGCGGTCTACGAGGTTAGGTTTCGATTGTGGGAAATTCAGTTTGTATCCCCTCAATGTTCTCTGAATGCATACTAGATATTTGTTTATAATATCTACCTCATGCATTTGGGGAACTGCCGAAATTTCCCTCGATCGAAACTTAGCCTCGTAAGTCGCAAACTACACAGCACAGAACGTGCACCTTGAATATGATAGGGTCAAATCACCGGAGGCATAAGAAGATGAGCTGCTTTTGATTTTAACTTATTCTAATTACAGGACAATATTAACTCAATTACTTACGTTGACTCTATGTTGTGAAAGCAAGCACAATGGATAGAGGCTGGATGCAAATGTTGGATAGATCTTCTTATCAGTATTTGGATAGGATCGACAGCTTCATTGCCTTTGCACGTAGTCATTGCAGTGATGAAAGACGTATAAGGTGTCTGTGCCGTAAATGTAACAATTGCAGTTGGATGCCGTTGAATGAGGTCCAAACTCATCTGGAATTGAATGAGATCGTACACAATTACACTAATTGGATCTATCACAGTGAAGAAATATTTTTCGCATCGATATCTTTGGTTCTCGGGACCCGTCGGGACGAAAGTGCTTTGGATGGGCGATGTGATAATGATCAAGTCGTTGAGTTATTAACCGATGCTTTTCCACCCACATCGGATGATATGGACGATGAGGTGCCCAGGTTTCAACCCAAAGACTTTGAGCTCCATTACGAGAGATTGTTGAAAGAAGCACAATGCGAATTGTACCCCGGTTGTAAATATTTTTCGGTTCTAGGGGCAGTTGTGGAGTTTATGCACATGAAAGTTGAGTATAATCAAACGAACAAGAATTTTGATCACATGATGGAAATCATCATCCGAATGCTCCCTGATAACAACCGTCTACCTAAAGATCATTATAGCTCGAAGAAGCTGTGGAGGGCCTTGGTTTAGGTTATATCAAGATCCATGCTTGCAAGAACAATTGTGCATTGTTTTACGGTGAATTCGAGCAGCTTGACAAATCTCATGTGTGCAATGAGCCTAGGTTTCAAAAGAACAAGATTTCGAACAAGGTGTTGCATTATTTTCCACTGAAGCCAAGGTTACAAAGATTCTACATGTCGTTCCACACATCCCGTGATATGAGGTGGCACAAGGATGAACGCATTGATGATGATGTATTGAGGCATCCGTCAGATGGAGAGGCTTGAAAGGAATTTGATAAGATGTATCCCGAGTTTACCGCGGAGCCAAGAAATATCAAATTAGGGCTCGCTACTGACGGGTTTAATCCGTTTGGGAGTTTTGCAAAGCACTATAGCACTTGGCCGGTGGTTATGGTTCCGTATAACTTGCCTCCTTGGAGATGAATGAAGAAATAATTCACAATCCTCAGTACTTTGATATTGGGGCCCAAATCGCCGAGTAATTTCATCGATGTATATTTGCGGCCGTTGATTGACGAGCTCGTGGATCTGTGGAAAAATGGTGTCTGAACATACAACAAGTGCAGTAGAGAAATGTTCACTCTACGAGCGGCCGTAATGTGGACAATTAATGATTTTCCTGCTTATGGTATGTTTTCGGGATATAGCACCAAGGGCTATCTTGTTTGCCCGACATGTGGACCAGACACAACGTCCTTTTGGCACACATCAATGGTATGCTACTTGGGTGCGAGAAGGTTTCTGCCGTGGGATCACCGATGGCGAATGCAATATGACCCATTTGATGGAAAATCAGAGTTATGAGCTCAACCAAGGGAGAGGTCCGGTGATGAGATATTATCCAAACTTAACAGTATACATGACTTCGTCACACGAGGACCGAAATCAGCTGAACAGGAAAATTGGACGAAAAAAAACATATTCTTCTGGTTGGCGTATTGGTCGAAATTGAAAATCAGACACATCGCGGATCCTATGCACATCGAGAAGAATGCTGCCGAGAGTGTTGTGGGAACGACTTTACCCATTGAAGGCAAGTCAAAAGACACAAAAAATACTCGTCTGGGTATACAAGAAATAGGGATTCGGCCTAATTTTTGGCCAAAAGTCGTCAATGGCAAATAATCATGGCTCATCTAAGTTATACATTTACACCAGAGAATAAGAAAAAATTCTTGAAGTGGTTGTAGGATGTGAAATTTCCTGACGGGTACATAGGCAATATATCCTGAAACGTTAGCACCGACGGTGGGACCATGTCTGGTATGAAGAGCCATTACTATCATGTCTTGCTACAATGACTCATTCTGATTGGTATTCGTCCTTTCTTGGAGTCTGGTGTTGTTGAGACGATAGTTTATTTGTCTCAATTCTTCCAGATATTATGTGTCAGATCGTTGGTAAAGGCGAACCTTGAAGCAATTAACGAGGATATTGTCTACATCATGTGCTAGCTAGAGCAAATATATCCACCTGCATTCTTTGATGTAATGGTGCACCTACTAATACATCTGCCGGATGAGGCAAAGCTAGCTGGCCCGGTGCATTATCGTTGGATGTACCCAATCGAGAGGTATAACGTATTCCTGATGTTTGATAATATTTCCTTACTATCATGTATATATGTGAATCATAATGTATATTTCCTTGTAGAATGTTAGGTACGTACAAGTGGTATGTTCGTAACAAGACACGTCCCGAAGGCATACATTGCAAATGAGGCACTGACATTGTGTGCAATGTACCTTCGGAATGTTGAAACTTCCTTCAATAGGGCCTCGCGCAACGACAACGGTGGGGAAAATGGCGAATAAATTTGCCTGACGAATATACTTGTACCTTCGTCGGGCAAATATCACGTGTTTCTCTGGTCGGTAGGCAGTTGCCGAAACTGGAAATGTATGCCCGACGAATATTCATTTATCTTCATTTGATTCGTTTTATTCATTTAATTGTATTTTTTTTTAATATATATTTTTTAATTATATATATTTATTTAATTAAATAATTTTTTTTTTAAATATTAAACTTTTGCCGGACGCACAATCCTTTCGTTGGGCAAAGTAATATCTTTGTCCGGCGAAACGTGCTCGTCGGGCAAAAGATGTTGACTTTTGGATTGCTCGACAACTCATATGCGACTATTGGATCTGCCGGGCAAGCTTTAAATTGCTCGACGAATTTACTGTTTTCGTCGACTAACCTCAAGCCGGATGGCAGTGGCCCGACGAACGTTGCCCGACGAAGAGTCGCCGGGTTTAATGTTGCCCGACAAATAGTGAACTTTGCTTGACGAATATATTTCGCCGGACAAGCCTACTTTTCTTGTAGTGATTTTTGTAGCGATCAATTTATGAGGAAGAAGAAGACCCCTCTGTTGAGGAAGAAAACCCCTCTGTTGAGGAAGAAGGGAAACTTAGAAGATCGAAGAAGATGAGGAAGCGAACTAGCTAATAAGAAGTTTTTAGTATATAATCTTTAGATTGTATACAAATTATCAAGATTCTATAATTTGAACAATTTCACCATTACATTCGATGAATAATCTTGAAGATATGCGTTGTTTTTGTGTTTGAATACAGATGAAACAACGAAGAAGATGCAAAAAGTTGAGTTTTTCAACGCCAACCAAAGAAACATAGGCTAGAGAGATTAATTAATCTGATTAGAATTTAAGATTGTTAATTTTACAAGAAAATTCATGTAAAATTGCTTTGGTTTGCCTTGATCATCATGAAATTCTATCAAGATGAGGGAAGGGGGAAGGACGATGAAGAAAAGGCAAGGGAGGAGTGGGAAGTTGAGAGAAACAAGGAAAAATTATTAATGTTTTTATTGTTTGAAGGAAAATAATTAATGCTTGAAAGAAGATTCAGGGAAAATAATTAATGAGAAAGGAGAGAGAATATTAATTTAAATGTTAGAGGAATTTTTTTTTATTAATTTATAATTATTTAAATTAATAAAATTTAATATAACAAATTAGATTAATCTGAACCATTAAATATATATAGATCTAACGTGTGTATATATATATATATATATATATATATATAATGTTATTCAAGAGAATTTTTGTCAACGAAAGCAAGACTGTTAAATGACTTCTATAAGATTGAAATTGAAACAAGTAAAAAAGATAATACTTACATCCCACCCTAGTAGTACCTCCTTACACCAGTACCTTTTCGATTTATGTAATTTTTGTTATCCAAATATCATAATCGACATCACTCAACTCCTAAATCATCATTTCAAGATCCTTTATCCAAAATATCAACAAAATTGGAGATTATTTAGTCATTTATATATATATATATATATATATATATATATATATATATATATATATATATATATAAACTAAATGAACAGATCACCATGAGGATCTTTTTATTTGTTACCAAACCGTTGATTTATTTATATACATGAATGGCTAAACATTTTACGGAGATGATCTTGAAGTGATGATTTAGAGAATGAACAGTTTCGATTATGATATATATATATATGTACACAAGCAATTTAAGAAGATATCATCAAAGTGAGATGTAAGTATTATCCAAATAAAAAAACAAGAAAAATATAAGAACACCAAAAGAAATTTGAGGGAAAGAATATCTTCGATTAGTTAAGAGTAGTATATACACCAATCCAATCCAAAATGGTTTAGCACAAATGAGAGCTATCCCTTATATGTAAACATTTCAATCTCACTAACCCGGGTTAGGGGTACAATGGTCTAACAATCTATTATTACACGTAGAATTATCTAAAATGGACATTGCTAAGTAGATCACATTTATAAACCACACTCTAATACAGGTAAGACTCACCAACACAAATAGGATCCGCATATATTAGTCTGTAGTTTACAAATGTAGTCTACAAATATAATCTCCCTAATATTTTTCATCTAAAATATACAAAGTTATTTTCGTATAGAATATTGTAAAAGTCAACTATCTGGTAAGTTCGTAATCAACGAATCGGACTTACCGTGTGCGAAACTTTGACCCTCCATATTTGGGCTTGACACGGACACTAGTCATATATTCCACCACAACTTATTCTGAATACAAGGCCCATGAAAACAGGCCCAAAGAAAAAATGGTACAGTTCCCTTCGGCCCATAGAATAATTTATTCCCAATCTGTTTTTGTCATTGTTGTTGGTGTTGAAGATGAGACAAAGCTCCAACCAAATTAGTTCAAAGTTCAATTTAAATATTTTCTCTACTTTATTAAATTTATATATAACATCATAAAAAATAATCAAAATTGTTTGTTGATACATCGACTTTAGATTCCCCTATCATGGAATTGGTGGCGTACCTACTCATGATCTTGATTTGAACATTACAAATTAAAATTTAGATTTATTAAGAAGGAAAAAAAAAAAAACCGTTCGTTTCGTATTTTATCATACAATTTTTCCTCAAAATTGTGCGTAATATCTTTTTCATACTGCTAATACCCCGCAAATTTGTGATGTGATATCGCAACTTAGTCACAAGTCTCTTAATCCTTACGACAAAACTCAATCGTGCGAGAAAAATCAAACTTACTAATCTTTTAAACATGAAAATGATTTGAACACGAAAACTCCAACTTGAAAAATCCTCTAATACTCAATAACCAACCACTAAGTAGTATAATTAGTATAAGTATAGTTTAACCACAACATGTTGGTTCAGTAGTTAGGGTGTTCACATGCTCGGTATGCTCTCGGCTTGTTCCGAGTTCGATCATTATTGTTGAATCTTCTGATTATGGTCAAATATGCGCTAAAATGTGTGTGTGAGTCTTCCTGACGTATGCTCCCAGCTTGTCATGAGTTCAATCCATATTGTTGAATCTTCTGATTGTGGTTAAATATGCGCTAAAATGTGTATGTGAATCTTCTTGACTATACTCCCAACTTGTTCTGAGTTCAATTCTTATTATTAAATCTACTGATTATGGTCAAATATGAGCTAAAATGTGTGTGTAAATTTTTCCGACTTTCGAAAAATAAAAGTATAAGTATAGTTTAATTAGGTTGGGGCATCAAAAGATTAGATTGGGGCATCAAAATGTGGTGATGAATTATTATGATAATTAATCAGATGATATGAAGGGAATAGTAGATGTCCCCAACAACACCAATCATTTATTTAAGTGAACAAAAATATATGATAAATTACTTTCCTCAATAATCATCGGGATATGCGCCTCCCAAACCCTTCTTGTTAGCTCATTGGCCAAAAACTTTCACTCACATTCAGAACTAGCTCACAATTTTATAATTTATAAATAATAATAATAATAAAGTATTTCGATAATTTTCTTTTTTAATTTATATTACCAAGATTTTTTATAATTCACCTAATTTTTTTTACTAAAAATGTTATATTTTTACTCACCATTATTACTAAAAAGTATGGAAGAAAAAAAATAGAGAAATACTACATAAAGGAAGGTTGCAATTCTATAAGTAGACCTACTTGGAAAATTAAAAATAGTCTTATTACTTGATATGCACGTAACACAAGTTAACGAATCTTAAAATGCACCTAAAATTAAAATTTGCCTCAGTTTGCACTTAGAACAGGCATTCCATTACCTTCGTTGTACTATTCGTCAGTCTATGTTACTAACGCCGTTAAAAGTGCTGATGTAACAGTAATATTACAAAATTTGTAGGGGCAATTAAAATATTTGCTATATTTTATTAAATTATATATTAAAATTCTTTTTAAAAAATTAAAACTAATTTTATTTACCCTTCCCCTTCCCCTTCCCAACCCACCCGATCCTCGTCTCCCTTTCTCCCTCTACTGGACCTCCCTCCATCGCCCACCCACTCACCGCCCACCCCTTTCTTCCTTTTTGGAAGCTCTGGGATAAATTCAATGGAACCCTTCTTAAGTACACCTAATAGGTTAAAACAACATGCAATTAGTCTACCGACAAGCTCTCAAGGAGACGATTCTAATGGTATCGAAAAAAAGTCCAACGATTACCTTGGGGTATGAAAAACCAACAATTATCACGCGGCTCTGCAATTTCCGGCTAGTTTGTCATGTCCGCCGTTGATCCTCACACCAAAACAACATGTAATCAGTCCTAGGAAACGCCCTCAACATGAATAATCTCAATCTTAAGCTTAGAGGGATCGATTTTACCTCGTTTGGCCGCAAACTCTCTAGGTAGCTCTCGGGTCCTCATCGGGTTTTGTTTCGCCGTTTGGGCCACAGTGGTCCTCGTGGCTCACAGCTTAGTCCGTTGAACTCGTTAGGAGGAGGCGATCACCATAGGCAGTGGCCGAAGCCCTGGTTCGGGATTTCGAGTGATGGACGTTTTCTTGGTAGTTTACGATTTTTCTTCGAGAAAGCAGAGGTTGACAATGCAAAGGAGATGAGGGTGAAAGGCAGGGTTCGTCGTCGTTTTCTTTCAGAAAATGGCTCTCTGCATTGGTTACTAGAGCTGTTATGCTCTCTCCGTGTTGGTGGAAGAAGATGAGAGCGAGGGAAAGACGAGAGAGAAAGAGAGGTGTGCGAAGTGAGGGAGAAAGATGAGTGTTTTAAGAATTTGGGTGATCTCTGATTCGAGGGTTTGGGTGGAAGATGGTGAGGGTGATCGGTGACCAACGATCGGATAGGGGTGATGGGTGTGTAGTGGTTCTTTGTTTTTGGCCTCTTTCTCAGAGAAGAAGATGTGTTCGAGATGGAGAAAAGAATAAGAGAAATAGAGGGATATATGGTTATGATGGGGTTTTGGTTTATGCAAATGGGCAAGAAGAAAGGGGTGGGCGGTGAGTAGGTGGGCGGTGGGAGGAAGTCCAGTAAAGAGAGAGAGGGAGATAAGGATCGAGTAGGTTGGGAAGGGGAAGGGGAAGGGTAAATAAAATTAGTTTTAATTTTTTTAAAAGAATTTTAATATATAATTTAATAAAATATAACAAATGTCTTAATTACCCCTACACATTTTGTAATATTATTGTCATATTAGCACTATAGGTGCAATTTTGAACAGTCATTTCAATCTTTTTCTTCCAATTCTAAGAAAGAAAAATCCCGAAAAATCCGTCAATAAATGACGAACCCCATTATACAGATGATAGGACAGGGCTAAAGCAGTAATCTCGACGAAGATGGGGATGAGCTTTGATGAATAAAAGAGGAATTGGTAGAAATTCTCATAGGTGAAGCAAATAAAACCCATTTTCAGACAAAGAAGATAAAAAAACAAAACACGTGAAAGAAAAATAAGAAGCAAGTCCTGAGGGAGTAAAGAGCCCGATTTGATTTCTCGTACACTGCCCCTTCTTTTGAATGGGCTTTTAATGACATTAGTAACAGAGATTGATGGATGATACAACAGAGGTAACGAGGTAACGGAATGCCTGTTCTAAGTGTAAACTGAAATAAATTTTAACTTTAGATGTATTTTAAAATTAATTAATTTGTTCTGAGTGCATATCAAATGGTAAACCTTAAAAATATGGTGGGCGTGGGCCTACTGATACGTAACTTTACATGTTGACTCGTTTGGGCCCACAGAGTCCGGTTGGCTAATAAAGGCCATTATACAATTTCATCGAACGCCGAAACTCACGACCTCCCAGCTGATACCAGCTGTACGCGATCCACGTGGAACGATACGGAAGGCCGACCAATCATTAAATCAACAGTCCATAAAGCCCGAGGCTTCTCCCTTTAACGCCTGCCACGTGGTAAAGTGAGATTAAAGTTTCCTCTTCCGTAAGTATTTCCTCCTCCTTTTGGCGTTGAAAAGCCGTTAATCCCGCCAACTTGGCGACGTCACAGCGAAAACAAAATTAATTTTAATTTTAGAAAAAAATAAAATAAAATAAAGAGTGAGAAAGAGAGGAGTGGGAGGGAGGTCGCCTTCCTCATTGCTTCAACATTCCAACTCTCTGCAACCCCACTGTATATCTACATATAAATAAATATTTATTTGTCTCAATTATTCAATTTCCCAATTTACCCTCGTCCTTTGTCTCAGCCTCTTCGTCTTCTTCTACCCTTCATACTTGTATATATGTATTTTTAAGGAAACATCATCAACCCACAGGGAGCTTGAGGCCTTAAAAGGCTTTGGCATTCTCTCGGCTTCCCGCATTCATTTTATTCAGGTAAAGACTCATTTATTTTGGCATCTGTTTTTTTGTTCCACGGTTTATGTCATTTATTGTTGCCAAAGGTTTGAGCTTTTATTTGTTTTTGTTGTTTAATGTTTCATTTATGGGTAGCTGTTTAATGGGTTCTGTTCTTTTTTGTTTTTTTTATGTCGTTTATGGTTGCTAGATGCTAAAGGTTTGAGCTTTATCCATATTTGCATTGGCTTTTATTTGTTTTTGTTGTTTGGTGTTTGATTTCTGGGCAGCTGTTTAACGGGTTCTGTTTTATTTGTATTTATTTTTTTTGTCTCTTTTGTATTGAGGACTTAACTTGCTTAGAATTTCATTCTTTTTTGGGTTCTCCATTTCTGATATGATCTTAATTTAGTAAGCAATTAGGAGTTTTGGAAAGACATTAACTTGACCACAGATATGATTTGTTTTGTCAAGGTCATGATCAATTTGCCAAGTGAATAACTTTGTCACAGACTTACAAATATTTTACTTTGTTTTTTTGTAATGATTTATTGGTTATGCTCTTATTCAATTTGTTTATGCTCAAGCAGAAGCAAAACCCAATAATGCCTGGATTGGCTATGGAGGCAGTGAATGGGAACAGTGGAGCAGATGAAGCCAACGGAGACTATGGCTCACCAAGAAGTGAAATGAGTCTTCAAAGTCCTCAAAGTGAGTCCATGGGTCTGGCTATGGATGGTGGTGGGCATGAGATTGACACCACGATTGAGCAGTTGTATCACAATGTCTGTGAAATGCAAAGCTCTGATCAGTCCCCATCCAGGGCTAGCTTTGGATCATTTGGTGCGGAATCGCGGATTGATTCCGAGCTCAACCATCTTGTTGGATATGTTGTTCCTCATCAGAATCCGGAGATAAAAGAGGTTGTTATGGACTCAACCCCTAAGAAAGCAAATGGGAATATGTCTCCAAAATCAAGGGTAAAGACACCGTCTTCAAAATCAAGAAGTCCTAAGAGCAAATCTCCCCATGAGAAGCCTCCACTTGACAAGAGGAATCCAAAGAAAGCAAATGCAGTACTATTCTCAAAGAACAAGCAAAGAAGCTTTGGTTTACGCGTGGCAAGAGTGCACATTAATGGAGTTGAGGATCCTTCTGAGGCGGCAATAGATAACCCTGATCTTGGACCGTTCTTGCTTAAACAGACAAGGGATTTGATTGCTTCTGGAGAAAACCCCCAGAAAGCGCTTGAGCTAGCTCTTCGTGCAGTGAAATCGTTTGAGAAATGTTCGAGCGAGAGCCCCAACTTAGAGCTGGTCATGTGCTTGCATGTTCTTGCAGCAATTTACTGCAGCTTGGGCCAGCATAATGAGGCAATTCCAGTTCTTGAGCGTGCCATTGATATTCCAGCTATCGAAGATGGCCAAGATCATGCACTAGCAAAATTTGCAGGCTGCATGCAATTAGGCGACATCTATGCAATGACGGGTCAGATTGAGAATTCAATTTTGTTCTATACAGCTGGGATGGAGATCCAAAGGCAAGTCTTGGGAGAAACAGACCCGAGACTTGGTGAGACATGTCGGTATGTAGCTGAGGCACATGTTCAAGCATTGCAGTTTGATGAAGCTGAAAAGCTCTGCCAGATGGCGCTTGAAATCCACAGGGAGAATGGCTCTCCAGCCTCGCTTGAGGAAGCAGCAGACCGGAGACTCATGGGGCTTATCTGTGACTCAAAAGGTGATTATGAAGGTGCTCTTGAGCATTATGTTTTGGCAGGCATGTCAATGTCTGCCAATGACCAACAAGCCGAAGTTGCTTCAATTGATTGCAGCATTGGGGATGCCTATCTGTCTCTAGCTCGGTATGATGAGGCGGTGTTTTCTTATCAAAAAGCTCTCACCGTCTTTAAGACAACCAAAGGAGAGAGTCATCCAACGGTTGCTTCTGTTTATGTCCGGTTAGCTGATCTGTACAACAAGATCGGAAAGTTTAAGGAATCAAAATCATATTGCGAAAATGCACACAGAATTTATGGGAAGCCTAATCCCGGAATTCCCTCAGAAGAGATTGCTAGTGGTCTTATTGATGTTTCTGCTATCTATCAATCCATGAATGATTTGGAGCAAGCATTGAAGCTACTCAAAAAGGCATTGAAGATGTTTGGTGATTCGCCGGGCCACCAAAGCACAACTGCAGGAATTGAGGCTCAGATGGGGGTCATGTACTATATGATGGGGAATTTCTCAGACTCATACAACATATTCAAGAGTGCCACATCAAAGTTCCGTGCTAGCGGGGAAAAGAAGTCTGCATTGTTTGGGATTGCTCTGAATCAAATGGGTCTGGCTTGTGTTCAGCGTTATTCGATCAATGAGGCTGCAGATTTGTTTGAAGAAGCCAGGAACATCTTAGAGAAAGAGTATGGGCCATATCACCCTGATACATTAGGGGTTTATAGTAACTTGGCTGGCACATATGATGCAATGGGCAGGTATGATCCTCTTCTTTGTTTTGGCATTCATTTTCTCAAATCGTTTTCTGTGTTCTAGGGCTCGCTACATGAAAAAAATTCTGGAATATGCTTATAACTAAAGTGTCTTAAGCTAGAGTGTATATAGCATGCTTTAAGCTTCTTCTTCTTTTTTATATGCTTATAACTTTATTCTTTCTTATTACTTTTGTAACTAACACAGGTTGGATGATGCCATTGAAATTCTGGAATATGTTGTTGGCATGAGAGAAGAGAAGCTCGGAACAGCGAATCCTGACGTGGCCGATGAGAAGCGGAGGTTGGCTGAGCTGCTGAAAGAAGCAGGCAGGGTTCGGAGCAAGAAAACCAGATCCCTAGAGACACTTCTGGACACCAACAACCCGCGGATTGTAACCAACGACATCATTGACGTATTATAATGCAACTGGGAAGTGTATAGGATCGTAGGTAAAGGATTGTTCATTTGTCCTAGTAGATATTTAGTTGGTTTGTGAAAGCATGAGTTTTTTTTTTTTTTTTTTTGAGTCACATATTTGTTTGAAGTGTTGAAGAAAGAAGAGGGTTGGTGATGATTTCTTTGTCAGATTCTTGATTTGTATGTGTCAATGTCAATAATTGAATAAAGAAATGGGTAAAGCATCATTTTCTTTTGCCGGTGCACCAAAATAACTGTTAATTAAACTAGTTCAATCTCTTCCTTGTTTGTCTTCCAAGACTCTAAAGTGCTTCTGATTTAAAGTCAATTTCCCAGTTCCCAGTTGAAAAATCAGCTAAAACCTTAAAAACCAACCTTCAAGCAATCTTTTCCACTTAAAGAATAACAATTCTAAAAGGGTAAAAGACGTTAAGATTTCAGAGTTAGTCTAATGATCTAGCTTTAACAACACCGATATTATCTCTACTTACTTAACTATATAGGTGTGGGGTTTTGTCTCAAAAGGTAACGGGCACAAGTACTAAGGTTTGGTGTTAAGGTTTCGGATCTGGTATATTGTATTTATTTATTTTAAGTGTCCGATTCATATTCTTAAATCATAATTTGGCAAAAAGAAAAAGCAAAACAATGATCATAAACAACGTAATTATGTATTAGTATTCTGCTAAAAGATTTTCAAACAGACAACCCGGGATTATTGATTCTTGATCGAATGGTGGTTCCTCAAAGACTCTAGGACCGACGACAAGCCCCGGTGATTGAAACCGGCGGATCAGACAGCGAGCCGTTGAGAATGTGATCGGCAATCAATATGTTGGCTGCCTGAGAGTAATGTATGCCATCCCAACTGATAAGCCTCGATGGATTCTTACATGGATTGCCATAAATTGTTCCATTCACTATTGCCTTCTTTCCACAATCAACATGAACTCCATAGTAACTCCCACAGCAGAACTCGAACGGATCATCAAAACCTGTCACATACATAAAATTTGTCGAATCACTTGGTAAAAACATGTCATGTTTTCATCAACTGATTGAAGCTAATACCTTGGTTTTTTGCATTTTTAATGAGTGCATATTTAGCTGAATACACATCAACATATGTGAACACTGCAAGAGGCAGGTGTTTCCTTAACTCCAGCACCATGTTCTTGAGCTGTCGATTGAACTCCTGAGCCACCTCATTCAGAGGTTTCACACAGCCACTCTCATCCAAGTTCCCGGGCTTCGATTTGTCGTAGATGACGCTGTAGGGCAAGCATCCGTGTGGGCCCGTGTTATGAACCCAGAAGAACCTTGCCCCTTCCTTGTATAGTTGCTGAAACAGATAATGACACAAAATTGGACTCAATTTGTTACATTTTGGTCATGGCCAAGTGAATGCAGTTGCAATCTTGATTTGATACTTACAGACATTGCTTGGGATAATTGGATGAGAATTGCGGGAATGGTGGCTCTGACTTCTTCGATCGTCCCGTGTTGAATCCCGTAGGCAAGATCGTTCTGACCGATATCAAATGTGTAGAGGGCTTTTGAGAAGTCTTCAGGCCTAGGGAGTCTTCCTGGTGCCAAAAATTAAACATTTTCAATATGCATATTTTCTTTACGAGAAGATATTCTAAACTACTCTAATTTATCGAATTTCGAACACTGAGTGTAGAGAGTGACTCACTGTTTGAAGTTGAGCTAAGTTGTTTATAGAGAGCAATGCTGTGAAACTTGAATCTTATAAATTGGGAAACTTGAATCCCAAGATGAAAGGGGCTGTAACCGCCACGCCGGATGGAGGAACCGCCGGTGGCGAAATTGGCACCGTGCCGGAAATTGGTGCCAAGTGAGTCCAGATATGGACTGAGGTATGGCAACTTCAATTTCTCAGCTGCAGAAAAAAGTAGATATAAAATAAGCTGCGTATATAAATCCGTTTTGATACTCATTTCGTTTTTAGTTTATGGCCCCTTACTTATGAAGTCTATGATTAGGCGGCCGTCAGCAAAGCGGCCAGAAGAATTTCCAAAGAAGGTTTCACCATTGGGAGGAAGGACCTGAGATATGGCTGCTGAGATGGCCCCAGTGTCTGAATTTGAGTCCCCAAAGTTGTATATTGCTGGAAAGCCACAGGTCCCAGAAGCACCAGCAACATTCACTCCCAAAGCTAAAATCCCAAAGGCAAAGGCCAAGGCAAGATCCATGGCAGGCTTAGAAGATTTTGACAATGATTATCCACTCAAACTTAATGTCAAGGATTTGTTTGTAGCATGTTGGAGAGGACCCTTTTGTCAGAAAATTTAACTCAAGGTGGTTTTGGGAAAAAGATAGAAAAGTGGAATACTAGTTAAAAACATAAAATAAAATTGGGATAAGAATCGCGTTATTGCATCTATTCACATGTGATTGGATAATGCAATTATCCTTTTTTTGATCAAATGATGTCATTGAAGAGATAATGAAAGTACAAAAAGTTCGGGGACAAATTTGTAACGGAGTCTCATTAAAATCTCACCTTAAAAATCGATGATTTAAAAAAAGTCTACTTTGCGGAATGAGCTGGCATTCTTCATACTGGACATGCTCATGTTCCTCCTACTGTTGGAAAGCTTCAAAAGTTAGCTTTTTATATAATTTTATTATTCGCAATTTCGAACTGCAAATATGAAATTAAAGTATTTTTAGTGTAGGCGGTTCACGAGAGAAAAATCAACTCACATGAGTTGGCAAAAAATTTCGGAATTTTGAGATCTGAATACAAAATTACATGTCATCACTTCACATCATCAAAAGTATACACGCTAGAGATTGATAGATGATGTTTGATAGTATGAATGTTTTAGGATCAACTAGGCATTAAGCAATCGAAATGGCACTTGAGTAAGAAAAATAAAGCCAAAGTAAACAGATTAAGAAAACAGAACCAACTCTTTTGAATGCTCATAAACTTTACTTTCTGTAATTTCTATGGTTCTCCAAATATAACGATTCCAAAATATTTGGATCAAATTTTCGTTCTTTTATTTCAAACAAAGAATCAGTAAATAGGTATGAGAAGGCAATAAGAATTAAAAAACCAAAAGTGTAAAATGCAACCTGGTGCCTCTTTCACCAGAAGTTGCTGCAGTTGTTAATGCTTCAACCTGAACCAAAACGAAATGTATTGGTGACAATGAGAACCCTATACTGTGAAGTTCTTAGCCTAAAAGATTGGCTGTTTGTGTAGTTGTCGCGAACTCCAAGAAGTCCGAACAGAAGAACAAGGGAAAATTACAGTTGGAAGCCTCTTGCTTTCCTCAAGATGGGGAAAATCAATGGTGTAGTGAAGTCCACGGCTTTCGTGCCTTGCTAGGGCGCTGCTAACAACCAGCTTTGCACAACAGAAGAAGTTCCTCATTTCACAAGCCTCAAGCCCTACCATTGTAGGTTCCCACCCTAGCTGAAACAAAAAGTCCTCCCATTTCGCCTCCAGATCACAAATCTTCTGCTTTGCAGCCTCAAGCCTAGTTGTAGACCGAACGATTCCCACATACTTCCACATGATTGATTGCATTTCTTTTCTTACTTCCCTTGTCCTTCTCAAGATTTTGTTGACGACACTGTTATCGAGTGACACAGGCACAATGGGTCTTTCCCACCAATCTGAAGCACTGAAGTCAAGCCTAGAGCCCTTCATGTGGTCTATTGAGGGCTGGACTGCTCTTCGTGCGAAAACCAGAGCTTCAAGCAATGAGTTACTAGCAAGACGGTTTGCTCCATGCAGCCCCGTGCAAGCAACTTCACCAGCCACATACAAGCCCCGCACGTTTGTCTCTCCCTGGAGTCCAGCACGGACTCCCCCACACATATAATGAGCAGCAGGAACCACGGGAATTGGCTGGCGGGTTATGTCCAAGCCATACTTAAGGCACTCAGCTGCTATGTTGGGAAAGTGTGATAGAATTTTTTCCTGTGGCTTGTGACTTATGTCAAGTAACACGTACTTCTCATTGCGCTTTTTAAGCTGGTCGTCAATGCCTCTTGCCACCACATCTCTGGGAGCAAGTTCTGCTCGTTCATCATAGAGTGGCATGAACCTTTCCATGTCTAAATTGTACAGTATGCCTCCATCACCACGAACAGCTTCAGTGATGAGAAAGGCATTTTCCCGAGCCTTGGTAGGTTTAACAGGAAGGCCTTCATCAGCTAAGGCCGTGGGATGGAACTGAACAAATCTGTAGAGCAAAACCAGAACAATAATAACATGATGGGTGATAACTTCATTCAAATTTTTGAAGAAAAATTTGTAAACTGAAGTGCTTTGATACCAAGGTGTGATTGTTTCATTCAAAATTTTCAAATGACCATTGGATTGCACGACATAATCAACTGATCTGATTATTGTTTTTCCCCAAAAGTATTTCAAATTAGCGATATATATTTACTTACTCCATGTTGGAAATCACAGCTTGAGCTCGATGAGCCATAGCGATTCCATCCCCTGTGGCTACCTATGAGAATAAACCAAATACGGGTATATCAGATGAGCAATATACTTATGACAAAACAGGTAATCATTCTCTGACTATATTTTCTACAATCACTCAATTTCTGTCTCTTAGTCTTAACTACTTAAATAAAATTACGGGGTAACTTCAAAAACATGAAATACCGGAGGATTCGTAGTTGTCGGATAGATTTGTCCAGCCCCACCTGACGCAAGTAAAGTCACCTTTGAAATAAATCGTATCACCTGAAAGGGCCATAAGAAAGGAAGTTTGAATTTCAAATGTGGAAATATATAATCATCATTGGAAAAAGGCAAGGAACAAGATGATGATTCTATAAACTTCTTTCAGCAAAATATATACCTCTAGCGTTTCTGTATTTAAAGTGTCAACACCAAGACAAACTGTGTCAGAACCATCCTGCATTGACACAGATACATTTTTCTGTTAGGAAAAAACCGAAAAGCATTCGCACATTTCCATCATTCAGTTTTAACTATATTGAATCAGCATGAAGACAATTAGACAGTGAAAAATTTCACTTATGTCCCAAGTGTGTGATAGAGGAATATTATGGTATGATAAACTAGTTGCCTTTCTCAAAGTCAGCCCACTAACACCAAACAAGCAGCATAGATGGTGTTCGCTAACACATTATATTTTCAAACAAACCAAACATGAGGAAAAAGTAAACCTGACAAGTTAGCAAATCTATTGCAAGATGGTGCTGAAACATGAAGATATTAGGATCCTTAAGAACTGCCTCCAGCAGAGCTCGTTCTATCTCCCTTCCAGTCATATCAGCAGCGTGGACAATTCTGTGATGAGAGTGACCCCCTTCTCTTGCTAGGTGCAAGTTTCCATCCTCCCTGTGATCAAATGATGCCCCCATGGCAATTAATTCTCTAATTCTTTCAGGTCCTTCAGTGCAGACAACCTGAACAAAATATCAAACCTGACAAAAATTATGAACAAGTACATACACATACCTATTCACAATAATCAATTACTCTCTGAAACTTATTTAAGTTAACTTCTAAGTTATATAACATACTCTGACAGTCTCCTCGTCACAGAGATAAGCCCCAGCTATGATGGTGTCTTGGACATGATTCTCCACAGAATCCGAAGGGCACAGCACAGCACTAACACCACCTTGAGCATAGTTCGTATTACTCTCGTGAGGCTCAGCCTTGGTAATCACAGCAACAGATCCATATTTTGCCACTTCAAGGGCATAGCGGAGCCCGGCAACTCCACTACCAATAACAGAAAAATCAAAAAACTTAGTGGAACCATCTCTCAAGCTTGACGACGTGATTGTTCTTAAGGTCTTCAAGTTCTCGTTAATTGGAGACTGGGAAAAGTTACATCTCTGGATCTGCAAGAACTTAGATACCCCACAAGACCTGGATAATTGTGGAACAAAGCATGAGCATGTCATTAGATAACCAAAACCTACATGGTGGAGCAGCATTGGCATCACTTCTTATGAAGAAAGCGCAATGCTGTGCATGAAAAAGTGAACCAAAAGACTTATATAGACAGATTAACTACAGGATCACGGCAGAAATCAAATACCATGAAAGGTCTTTCTGAATGCATCCACTAGATGCCACATTGGAAACCCAAGAGGTCTTTCTACAACCTTGTCCATTGAAGTCCCTCAATCTACAATGTAGTTTGCCACTTCCAGCGGGTATACAAGTCGTCATTGCAACCCTTCTGTAGGTTTACAAAGACTAAGGAAAGAAATCTATTTCAGGAATATATATATAAGAACAAAAGCTCACACACAATATGATCATCATAGAAATCGAAATTAACAAAAGAAGTATAATTGAAACTACTAACAAAAGAAACAAAATTTATAAGATCCCATTTCGTATCTAGCCAAAAACTAGTAGAAAATAAGTTCAGTAAAAGAGAAGAAGAAAAAACAACTGGATTACCCACAACTTTATATTTGAACTAAGCAGAAACTTTAAAGACCAGGAAACAAGCCTTCCATGATCCAAGCAGGGTGTCAAGACTTATAATTTAGTAGTAACCCATAAGGTTACTTTCACCCAGAAAGGAAAAAAGAAGGAAAATGACCACCTTAACATATCAGCATACCGCAAAACAAAACCCAGATTCAAGAACCCAGCAAAAAGTTCTAAACTGGTAAATTTAAACAAACCCATCATAAATTGAAGAACCCATTGAAGCGTAAAATCAAACAGTTGAGCAGCAATGCTTACAGATTGTTCTAACCGAGTATTTCAGAGGATTAGACGCTCTTGCCACATCAGAAGTATCTGAATTTGGGCTTTGCTGGGTTTCAAGGAATGAACCGAAACCAATGAAGAGAAATATTTATAGACAGATAGGACGGTACGAGTTATTAGGCATGACAATCCAAATATGAGATGACGAAGAGAAGGGGAAAAAAAATGGGCAATCCCTACATTCAGAAGACGCTGCGCCCAAGCTTGAAGCTCTATTTTTTGCTACAGAACCATCGCCGAACTTGGCGCCATACTTTCCTTCAGTGCAACCATCCCTTCCTTTTACTCGATTTTTTTGTTCTTTTCCCAAGATTGTTCAATTGTTTGTCCTCATTATTAACGGTTACTTGTTCCTTAAATGTGTAACATTGGCCAGGCTGATTACGAATTTAAGATGCATTGGCATTTCCCTTTAAACGCTACGTACTAATTCTCGAGAATTAGATGAGTTAGTCAAACACACCATTCTTCTCTTTCAAATTCAACTTTGATTTCCTTCCTTATGACTAGAATAACTTAATTTAGATTATCGCTTGTATAATATTTACGTGCGTATTGATAATTTAAATATTTAACCAACAAAAAATAATAACAAACTATTAGTCTAATAATATTTCTTTCAAATTTATTTAAAAATGTTTATACTCCGCGTGAGAAAAGTGAGATTAGTTCAAACGAAATTCAGGCGCAAGAAGTTGATGTACTTTAATGATAAAATAATATCAACCCGTTACTGTTTGGTGTTCAAATCTCAAATTTTAAAGTAGAATAAGTAAGGAATTTTTTTTAAGAAGAGGGAATCATATTGGGCTCATTTCATGTTTGAATAAAATTTTGCAAAGAGTAGGAATTCATATTCCTACCATCTATTACTCCAAAACAAACATAGCCGTACATTATTCACATATAATCGCCAATTAACCACAACACCGCGTAATATTATAATAAATTTATATATTTATTTATTATTTTTATCTGAATTAGTTGGAATTAGGTGGCACGATAAGTTTTGATCAATTTATTTTTGTTGATGCCTAATCTCAATGAATTTTTGTTGAGTAATATTATGTTGCCTTTGTCCATTCAAAAGCTGAGGAGGCGACTCTTGAGGTTGGTCAAAAAGACTCAAATGATATTTTCGTGGTATATTCGTGAGAAATTTGAGCCACTAGAGTATAATCTTGAAAAAGTGATCATAGATTGGCCACCCACAAGTCCAAAAAGTATAGACTTTCAAATTGGCGGGCTCTCAAATTGGACCATAAAACATATAGATTTGTACTCATTATCAAAACCAAATCGAATTGAGCTTCTATGAATACACAGTATGAAGAATTTATAGTTTAGACTTTAGACTTTAGACTTAGGATTTAAGTTGGGTTAGATTTTGATTCCAAATTTGATTAAAATTAAGTATTGTCACACTATATATATATTTGATTGTTAAACCTACACTCTATAGGGTGGTTTAGTTTAATTAATGAAATTAAGAAGTTGGTTCGACACTCAATTATTGTGTTATTTAGTTTTTTTAACATGAATTCTACATCGAAATTAATCCAATACAAAGAGATAAGGCGGATACGATTAATCAGTTATTGGAGGTTGGAGGTGATTGAATCAAATTGTGTCCACCCATGATCTCAACCAAACATTAGTTACATTACTCACAATCTCTTTTCTAGATGATGGAGAATGATTATTTTAATCCCAAATTTGATTTATGTATGATTACGAAACAATAGAGGTGATTCGCGGGCAATTGTTGGAAGGTCAATCCAACCCTAACACAGCTTTCACAATTCAAATACGAGTTAACTCGGGTTTCAACGGGTTTCAAGTTGAATTTGGGTTGATTCGAGTTCAATCCAGAAACTTGGAAGTTGGAATTCACAAGTTCAACGCAAAAAATTCAAAATTATATCATTCAATTAGAAAAACAATCACCACATTCTTAATAACAGCAACCTAAAATTAGCTAGAGGGACATGTTGGAATTAGCTAAAGGGATCGCAGATAGGGAGGAATGAGAAGAGAGGGAGGGGGCGGCCGTGAAGTGGGAAATTCCTTGAAATTAATGGAAGGAGGAGGGTGTGGTTTAGAGAAAGGAGAAAAGAGAGATCGAGACAAGGGGTTTATATGCCACGTGGTATTTTATAATTGGTCAATAGAAAGTGTATTCAATCTTACATTTTAAATAATTTTAAAATCTAGGTGTATTTAATTAATATTTTAAAATAATTTGTAAAAATTTATGCGTATTCAATTGTGATTTTAAGTGATTGTTTTAAAATCCTTAAAAATCTAGGTGTATTCAATTAATTTTTTTAAAATTTTGGTATAAATCCAATTGTATTAAAAAACTTAAATATTTTATATGATTCGATAAATTTGTCGACTTCAATTGATTTTAAGGTGAAAATTACACAAACAAATCTCAATCAACAATCCACGCCTCACCCTAGATATTTCAATGAATTTGTTATAAATAAAAAAAAATAAAAAAAAACCATATTTCCCAACTCCTTCCTCCTCCACTGCACCTCCCTCTTCTTCATACCAGTTCTCTCTCTTTCTCTCTCTCCTCCGCCCCCAAGTGCTCTCTCTCTCTCTCTCACTCACTCTCTTCCTACACATACTCTATGCCATCTCTCTCTTTCACACACTCGTTCTAATCTCTATCAGTACTATCTTCTCTCTTTAGTCCTCTGCTTCATTGAACATGGAGCATTTTTCTCCGTAATTGAATCCACAACACAAACAAATGTGAGGGGGCTCTTCATGGCTAAAGAAGTCGTATAAACCATAATCTATAGTTGTTGGAGATTTTTCAGAACTCTCTGAATTTGGGAGAAAGAAAATCAGGATACAAGATCATCGATCTTCTCCTGACCTTATGGAGCTACTAATTAAAGACGTGTTAGAAAAGCATATGGAAACTTGCGATTGAATTGTAGCCACTGCGTTTTCTGAGGCATTGCCTCTGTTGTTTTTGCTGGTTTCGCCTCCCCGAGTTTCCTCTGGGTGCACGCGTTGTATTGCTAGAAAAAAAGAATGAATTTAAATTTGCATCCCATTAACGTTGTGACATTCAGAAGCCATTCAATCCGCCAATTAGCATCCCGAGAAACATGATTAAAGGAGATAGCTTTGAAGTAGTACGCCAAACATTGGATATTTGAAATTATCATATTGAACTTCTACAAATTCTAAGTCCTCAACAAACTAACATCAATAAGACACTTAGAGTCACCCGCCACTTCGTCGTGGCTATTGATGTTCTTACAATTTTCCTCGTTTGAAACCGTTTGCAACTCTTAATTTCAAATGAGGATGAAAGTATCGCAAAAGTGAAGAAGAAGGAAATGATTGAAGTAATCTATTTACCCACACACACAAAAAACACGTGCGTTTTTTTATAAAGGTTTTGATGGAGATGACCGGAGTTACATACAATGTGAAATGCGATAACCAAATTAATGAAAATGAAACATAATGACCAAAATAAAACTATACCAAAAATTCAATCAACAAAAAAATATTCACCCATTTTCTACCTTAGCCAAACTAAAATTTTAGAAATTAGTTTATGGTTCTTTAACCTCTTGTATTCATATATAAAAAATTAAAATAAAACTTTTACAAATTTTAGAAAATTGCTTTTAAAAGAAAAATGATTCACAAAAAAGAAAGAAAAACAGAGTAGTAGGCCTAATGCTTTTGGTATGGTATTGTACCTAATTAGTACGGGTTGGATTCAATCATCTGATGGAAAAAGGACCTGAATATCAAATAGATCTATTCGGTCTCCTGTTTCCTCCTCCTCTTGTTGTAGTGGCGACGGCGGCGGCGGCTTGTGGCGTTGTGAAGAGGAAAGAAACATCGACAACGGTTGTTATTGGTGGGCGTTCCATCTCTATATAATCATCCTTCTTCATGACTCTCACTTTAATTAATTAGGTTCACTTGTTTATCAAATGCACTTTCTGAGTCTCTTCACAATACAATAAATGTAAATGTAAATAGCAATAAATGTAAATGTAATTGATGGTTTAAATTAGGTCCTTCAGAGAGATTGAGGCTGATCAAAGCATTTAGTGAGAGACAGGGACTACTACCTCCCGGGGAGATAAGCCCGCCCAAGCCGTTTGATCACAACTTGGGCAAAGGTGCACTTATGTTGGCCGCCGGTCAATTTGCGCTTGCATGTGGGTATATGAGGACAAAGAAGACCAGGAAGGAGGCGTGTTACTTGATCGTTACTTGTCGACCGACTCCACCAAGAACTGCTACCTTTGGTCTCTTCGTGTTCGACCAACGCCCTCTACATTTCTTCAGCAATGATCCTCCTCAGTTTATCTTGGCGGATTCGAACCTTCCATGTGTCTTTAATCATGGTCTGGTCATCGGGTGTAAAACCATGATTGGGCTTCCATTTGGTTTTTTCTTTCTCCATCACAGCTTCCAAATCCTCCATCCTGGTCTCCTTTGTCCTCATAGCATATGTGGTAGACCCCAATAGTAATGCATATTCTGAAGCAGCGAAAATGAGGGTACATGTGGACAAGTACACATCAAACTCGGAAACGCTTGGGCTCTGCAAAGGGAGGTGGTAGTGTCACTCTCCTCCTCAATGCGTTTCTCTGCCACGCTGCCTTTGCCAACCTCAACTACCTGCTGATAGAAGCCAGAGCCGTCTAAGCATTACTTGTCACTGATGAACAGAGGAAGGCTGCTTGATCATTACTTGTCAACCAACTCCACCAAGAACTGTTACCTTTGGTCTCTTCATGTTCGACTAACGCCCTCTTCACTTCTTCAGCAACGATCCTCCTCAACTAATCTTGGGGGATTCAAACCTTCCATGTGTCTTTAATAATGGTTTGATCATTGGGTGTAAAACCATGATTGGGCTTCCATTTGGTTTTTTCTTTCTCCATCACAGCCTCCTAAGCCTCATTCTTGGTCTCCTTTATCCTCATAGCATATGTGAAGGACCCCAATAGAAATGCATATTCTGAAGCAGCGAAAAGGAGTGTACCTATGGACAGGTACACATCAAACCCGGAAGGCTTGGGTTCTGTAGAGGGAGGTGGTAGTGCCCCTTTCTGCCTCATTGCGTTTCTCTACCACGTTGCCTTGGCCAACCTCAACTACCTGCTGAAAGAAGCCACAAAGCCGCCTAAGCATTACTTGTCGCCAATGAATGGAGGCATGCTGCTTGATCATTACTTGTCGCCAATTGGTCTCTTCGTGTTCGACCAACGCCCTCTTCACTTCTTCAACAACATCCTCATTAGCTCATCTTGAGGGATTCGAACCTTCCATGTGTCTTTAATCATGTTCTGGTCGTCGGGTGTAAAACCATGATTGGGCTTCCATTTGGTTTTTTCTTTCTCCATCACAGCTTCCAAATCCTCCATCCTGGTCTCCTTTGTCCTCATAGCATATGTGGTAGACCCCAATAGTAATGCATATTCTGAAGCAGCGAAAATGAGGGTACATGTGGACAAGTACACATCAAACTCGGAAACGCTTGGGCTCTGCAAAGGGAGGTGGTAGTGTCACTCTCCTCCTCAATGCGTTTCTCTGCCACGCTGCCTTTGCCAACCTCAACTACCTGCTGATAGAAGCCAGAGCCGTCTAAGCATTACTTGTCACTGATGAACAGAGGAAGGCTGCTTGATCATTACTTGTCAACCAACTCCACCAAGAACTGTTACCTTTGGTCTCTTCATGTTCGACTAACGCCCTCTTCACTTCTTCAGCAACGATCCTCCTCAACTAATCTTGGGGGATTCAAACCTTCCATGTGTCTTTAATAATGGTTTGATCATTGGGTGTAAAACCATGATTGGGCTTCCATTTGGTTTTTTCTTTCTCCATCACAGCCTCCTAAGCCTCATTCTTGGTCTCCTTTATCCTCATAGCATATGTGAAGGACCCCAATAGAAATGCATATTCTGAAGCAGCGAAAAGGAGTGTACCTATGGACAGGTACACATCAAACCCGGAAGGCTTGGGTTCTGTAGAGGGAGGTGGTAGTGCCCCTTTCTGCCTCATTGCGTTTCTCTACCACGTTGCCTTGGCCAACCTCAACTACCTGCTGAAAGAAGCCACAAAGCCGCCTAAGCATTACTTGTCGCCAATGAATGGAGGCATGCTGCTTGATCATTACTTGTCGCCAATTGGTCTCTTCGTGTTCGACCAACGCCCTCTTCACTTCTTCAACAACATCCTCATTAGCTCATCTTGAGGGATTCGAACCTTCCATGTGTCTTTAATCATGTTCTGGTCGTCGGGTGTAAAACCATGACTGGCTTCCATTTGGTTTTTTCTTTCTGCATCACAGCCTCCCAAGCCTCATTCCTGGTCTTCTTTGTCCTCATATATGTGAAGGACCCCAATAGTAATGCATATTCTGAAGCAGCAAAAAGGAGTGTACCTATCGAGAGGTACAAATCAAACCCAAAAGGCTTGGGCTCTGCAGAAGGAGGTGATAGTGCCCCTCTCTGCCTCATTGCGTTTCTCTGCCACGTTCCCTTGGCTGGCCTCAACTACCTGCTGAGAGAAGCCACAGAGCTGCCTAAGCATTACTTGTTGCCGATGAACTGAGGCAGACTGCTTGATCATTACTTGTCGACCAACTCCACCAAGAACCGTTACCTTTGGTCTCTTTGTGTTCGGCCAACGCCCATCTTAACTTCTTCAGTAACGATTCTCCTCAGCTCATCTTGGGGGATTCAAACCTTCCATGTGTCTTTAATCATGGTCCGGTCATCGGATTCAAACCTTCCATGTGTCTATAATCATGGTCTAGTCATCGGGTGTAAAACCATGATAATCTCAGCATTGGGCTAGGTCGGGTTGAGCATTTTTCATATTAAAAAAAGTATTGGGCCTGATCGAGTAACTTTGATGAAGTGTACAAAAAGCCCAAAGTTGAGCGGATTAGGACTTCAACTCAACTTTACTTAACCCACAAGTGATTAAGTTGAAATCGAATTGAATTAATCGGAGGTTTTTTACTAATTTAAACTTCCACAATTTGATTAAAACTCGAATTTAACATACTCGAATCCGAGTTGGTCCAACCCAATTACATTCCTACCTACGGGATCATGGCCTTAACGAGTCATTGCAGGGAGATGGTTTGGATCATGGGTCAAATATTCTTGTTATTTTAGTTTGGGCCTTTAGGCCCACTATAAAAGCCCAAAGAAAAATGAAAAGGGTTCCCACAGTGACTTGTTCATCATTCGAGAGTGCCACGTAGGCGGAGGTATTGAAATGGTCATCGACGTTTGGGGCTTGGCCTGTGGAGAGATGCGCGGGCGCGGTTTCGTAATTTTCTGCTTCTTTTTTCTTTCGTTTCTTTTTTTGGGGTGAAGGCGGTTTCATTAATTTTAGCTTCAAATAACCAAATCATCAGCAACAACAAATCTCTTGCTTCTTCACTCTTTCTTCTTATTCTTCTTCTACTTGATAATCTTTTCAATGGCTGCATTCTTTACTCAGAAACCCTAGCATTATCGCCATTGTCACCCAGGCGAACGTTGAGCAACAGCTATGGGGAACTATATGAACAAGGAGCCTCCACCGCCTATGGTGCTCGTCCCGCCTCTCTTCGATTTTCCTCCTCTCGCCGCCCGCACCAGGTTTTGTTCCAATTCCCGCCGCCTATCATCCTATCCCCAACTTATCATTTCTGAAATTCTCTTTTTATTCGTTTCTCACTCCAACAATCATTTTGCTAATGTTGAATTGTGAAGCGTTTAAGGTCTTCGCTGCTTAGTTATGAGTGATTCTAGTTGTTGAAATTTCCAGCATTTGATTTCTGCGATTGAATTGTTCCTCCTGGTTCTGAATATGTTTTTCTTTTCCGATTAAATTAGCTATTTATATTTTCTTGTTTATGAATAATTTTGATGCAGGATGTTGGAGTCGTCATATGACTTGTTGTTTGGGAAACTTGCTTTGAAATGTCTGTTTGATGATTATTTTGAGCAAGCAAGGCATTTCAGCACAATGATCATGCTAAAGCCCATAGACGACCCTCATGTCGATTTGGTTGCAACTGTATCCTTCAAAATTTTGCTCTCTAGCCCATTACATATATTTTAGCTGAAGATGGAAATGAAAGTTGATTGTTAAAGGCCAGGGGAAATGTTCCTTTTTTTTTTCCTTAATATACGTTTAGGTTTCAGGACCACTTGATCACAAACCTGAGGAGAATATTATTGGAAATGCATTTTTCAGATGGCAAAGGTACTGTTGAAGTAGATTCAGATTCCCGTTGTACATGAATTGCTTTTGCTGAGTAATTGTTGGACGAAAGTGTAGTAACAAAGACAATTTCTCAATTCTTTTTGGTTGAGCAGTGATGTTCATGATCCTCATACATTCATGGACCTCTTCGTGTCGACCTCTGATCCGTAAGGCTCTCTGAAGTAAAAGTTTCTTTTTTTTTCTGGTTTGTTATATTGATAGCCGTGATTATTTATTTACTTATTGCCATAATTTCTGTCACTTTAGGACTTTGCAGATGAGGGCCTGTGCTTACTACCCAAAATATGGATTTGGAGCGTTTGGAATTCTCCCAATGCTGCTGAAAAAAAGGTCTGTCATATAGAAACCCCCTAATACAAATTCCAAATGATTTAGGGACAGCTGGTGCATATACACATGAAATTTGTAATATTGACAGGGTCCGTTACTCTTGCAGGGTAACTTCTGAAGACTTTGGTGTTATGGGATTGAGATATGGCTCATCCAACTTGTCTGTTGGAGCCACAGCCATGCCTTTTGCCTGTACGTAACCTGAATTTGTATTTTATGAGTTTTCTTGCCGTATGAGTCATACTTACATATATTTTTGTTCTGAACATTCATTTAATGTTATATCTAAATATGGCACAGCTATCAAATTTATCTGTTAGGGATGTAAAGTAAGAAGTTACAACTTCGCCCAATAAATGCGGGAGAAAAACTTTGCCGGGTAATTCTTGTTTGGCAGTTCTGACAATTTTGGAGAATGGCCGCTTTATACCTATGATTGCAATTTTTCATAATTTGGCTTTTAAAAGGGGAAGAGAACTCTGGTCTGGAGTGATCATTTCTATCTGAACTTACCAGGTATGGTGAAAACCTTGTTAAATGTAACTTTCTTATTCTGCAGTGCAAGATGAGTGCCCAAGACGTGCCTGGTTGGTCAGCAAGATGGGAAGACTGACAGCCGGGGTGCAGTACGAACCTGAATGTAAGTCAATCAGGTGCATTTTCATTACTGGAGTAAAAATTGTTCCTTTTTTCCATGTGGATACTTCTGTCATCTCTTGATGTTGTTATATGTTATTTTTGGCCTTGGCCCAGTAGAAGAAGGGTGTCTAGAAAATTTAGATAAAGATCGTAAGACAATTTTATTTCAAATGTTAATGTTGTTGGTTAATTGTTTTTAGATGGAATTAAAGACTGTCAAAAATACAGAAATCTAAGGAATTGGAGTGCTGCAATCGGTTATGGAGTGGGATCAAGCAGTCCTTTGAGTCCATCATTTAATTTTGGCCTCGAGCTATCAAAAAGTTCTCAGGTTTGTTTTTCGTTTAGTTTGATACATATTTTAAGGTCAATTGATTCCATGTACTGAGTATTTTTGCTATTGTTCATTAGTTTTTCTAGCACCTCATTAACTTGATGTTAAGGTCCAACGCTAGATATTCAAGTTCTCAATCATAATTTTCTTACTGCAACTCTTTGTGGGTCTCAAACATTAATTTTCTTACTGCAGTTCATTGCCTCATTCTATCAACATGTGGTGGTCCAAAGACGGGTATTATCTATACCTGGTTTATTTTATGCTACCAAAAGTTCTTTTTAAGTAAGTTTTTATAGTTGAATCATCATGTACTGCACTAACTAGATTTGAACTGCTTTAACGAAATAGGTGAAGAACCCCCTTGAAGAAAATGAAGTAGTTGGAATTACAAATTATATCGATTTTGGCTTTGAATTGCAGACAAGGTAAATAATCGATTATACTTATTATGCAACGAATTTGGTGATATCTGATTATAATGTGATGCTGTTTTGAAGGGTGGATGACATCAAAACATCACATGATGTACCAGAATCAAGTGATGTACCTGATAATCAACCGAATGAACCTAATGTCCCTGATTCCACCTTTCAAGTAGCTGCATCTTGGCAAGCCAATAAAAACTTCTTGGTGAAGGTACAGCATATTTGATGCAATCTTGTGCTTTCAATTTCAGGTCATATCAAGTTCGTGAAGCATTTATGATTAATCCATGCAGGGAAAGGTGGGCCCTCTGAGCTCATCGATAGCATTGGCATTTAAATCTTGGTGGAAACCTTCTTTCACATTCAGCATTTCAGGTATCTCTAATTAGTATATTTCGTGAAGACCATCAAACCTGTATTTTTATTGATGCACTTAGTAGATCTTTTTTGACACCTGAAGGACCTTTAAACCTATGTACTTTTATTGTCTTGGAATTGGGCCTGAATGACATAGAATTGTTCGATTATTTAAAGCGTTTCTTTGCATGTGAATGCTCATGTCCAAGTACCGGATGATTACAAACTGAACCCTTTCTGTTTTGCAGCTACTAGAAATCACACTGTTGGGGAGACCGGTTATGGTTTTGGCATTCGCATTGAGAATCTTAGACAAGCCAGGTTCATTCATTCATTTATTTCTTTTCTTGCCCTTGTTAGAAAAAACTACCCTATTTCAAATGTTTAATGCCTGTATATGGTGAATGCTTATTTTTCCCGCCTGTATATGCGTTTTGTTTCAAAATAGAATATGAGACCCTCTTCATTTTTAGATCTTGTTCGAAGTGTATATGAACTCGTCTCACGTAGAATTCGTTGTTTAAACCCTTTTGCAGTTATCAAAGAGCTGATCCCAATTTTGTAATGTTGACACCAAACAAGGAGCACCTGGCAGAAGGCATTGTTTGGAAAGTTGGGAAAAGACCGATGCTACAGTCAGATATAGATTCTGAAAATTTCGACGGAATTCCCCAGGAATTAAGACCCCTGGGGAAAATCATGTAATTCATATTATCCCTATGTGATTTTTTTTTTCCCTTTCAAGAATAGGAGATTTTGCTCTTCTTTCGGGTTATAAAATTCGGTTCGGTCCATGAGTCTAGTGATATATGCATGCTGGCTTCTTCGGGGACTCCTAGGAGGGAACTAATTGAATGAATTACTTTTAGCTCCATGACTAGGTTTCTTATTTCAGTAGTTCACAATAATCATCTGTTTATCAGGTTTGTTTTTCATTTCGATGTCGATAAAATCCATGTAAGTAATCGAAATTAGAGTGATTGATTTGGATTGATCGGTGAATTGAAATTTGAAACATCCTAGTCGTTTGTTAGGAAAAGGATGTGAACCTTGGTTTACTAAAATAAGGTAATGATGGAGTGTGGACAATTGATACATGCTTGGTGTTTTCGTAAGCGTGAAGTTGCTTGGTGAAACCGGTTGAAAAAATAGCTGTAAGTGGCTGCCTTGGACATAACGAACCGGCTCTCTAATGGTTTGACTTTCACTACTTTTACACGGTCAACGCCGGCTAGAATAACACTCCCATAAATAAGACCTTATGTAACAATTGCAAAAAAAGAAATGTAACAATTAAGATGGGTTTCCCACACCACTTTTTATGACGACATTTCACCATTTTTCAAGTTTAATGCAACCATCGTCACCTCCATGCCAATAAGGTGATAACCCAATATTAATCATCTCTTTCATTCCCTTAAAAGCTAATCATTGGACTCAGTACTAAAATAAGTTGTTGGTTAAAAGTATATGTTGCATAAAAAGAATTGATGGTTGAGTTCTATTAAAATTAATTACAATTTTGAATTTAGTGAATCGACCGAAATATCCTACATAATTCGAAAACGAGGTACAAAAATTGTATATTGTTAGACTTCACATAAACTTTTTTCTTGAAAAACCCAAACTCAAAATACAAAAATGTCAAAAAAAAAATTTCAATCCACAATATAAAACACTAGAGTTCATAAAAACTTTATAATTCCAAAATCCTAACTCGAACATTTGAAATAAAATTTAATTTCAAAACACTAATCGTTTATTATTAGTTCACTAAAATCTTTATATTGAAAAAATCAAACTCAGGGCAATATCCAACCCTAGATTACATATAAATTTTATATTTCCAAAAACCAAACTCGAAATTCAGAAGAAAAAAATATTTGACTTTAAAACTCTAGTCGTATATTGTTAGAATTCATAAAAACTATTCTATAAACCAAATTCAATATTAAAAAAATTTCGAGATTATTTTTCCAATCCACAATGTCAAATGTTAAAGTTCATATAAACTTTTTAATTCTAAAATCTAAACTCGAAATTTTAAAAGAAAAAAACGAAATCTCAATATTTTATTGTTAGAGTTCATATTGTTAAAGTTATGAATTTCGCACACAAATATATATTCGTCATCTATAAACATACTTCACACAAATACATCCTTATCATTTACGGAGTCGACTTTAGAACATTTCAGTTGCCAACACATAAGCATTTCCAAAGGAGCATGCTCTGCCGGCTATTTAACCGTTAAATATGAAAAGAAATTTAAAAATAATTAATAAAAGAAAGGATGTATATATATACAACTACTCTCACTCTCAGCTCACTACACTACAATGAACAATCTACACTAATCTACATTGTTCGTTATATGGAAAAATAATCACTTGGATATAAATAAGAACTGAAATCAAACTGCCCAATCCTTTCTGGGGCAGCTGTCCAAATCCCACCCATGGCTGCTTCTTCTCTGATTTCCACAAACTTCCACTCTTCCCCAACTTTCTCACCCCCATTTTCTCACTCCCCAAACAGAAAGTTCACGACTTTTCCAGTCTCCAAATCCTTTTCCATCCACAAAACACCCTCCTCAATCTCACCCATCCACTCTCTCCACCACAGAACCCAAAAGGGGTCTCTGATCCCGCCGTACAAGTCCTACTGCCCTCCATGCCTCCACAAGCTTCTGCTCGCCACCAAAAACCCCTTCTCCTCCGCCTTCGATTCTCTTCTCATCCTATGCGCCTCGGTAGCCTTGTCATTATCCCTGTTCATCGCCGATGTGGATTCCGCCTCCGCTTTCGTGGTCACGCCGCAGAGGAAGTTGCAGTCCGATGAGCTCGCTACGGTCCAGCTTTTTCAGGAGAACACCCCCTCTGTTGTTTACATCACCAATCTTGCAGCCAAGTGTGTTTCACCATTCTCATTTGTGCTGAAAAGTTTGCTCCTTTATGCTTAATTTCAATTTGTATTTAGTTTGTGGCTTTTGGGTTGGGTTGGGTTGGATTGTGATTTTGAAGTTGTGGTGGGTTTTAGGCAGGATGCTTTTACTTTGGACGTGTTTGAGGTGCCACAGGGTTCTGGGTCAGGCTTTGTGTGGGATAAAGACGGTAACATTGTCACCAATTACCACGTCATACGTGGTGCTTCCGATCTCAGGTTAGTTCTGATTCTTTCTTCCTTGAAATGCATTTTCTGTTTTCTTACATAAAATTTCAGTTTGGGGAATTGTAATATAGTTGTAGTATTAGAACAATTTTGATGCTTTAATGTTGTTCTACTTTTCCTAAACATCATATATATGTGTAACCAAATTTTGCTAAGATATATTCTCTATGTGTTTTGACCTCCTTCAAATTTGATAATTTTGTTGTAGTTTATAGCCTAAGGATACATGACATTTACGGGTTGAAAATTATGACTCCTTCACTATAAGGATCATGTTACTCCAATTCTAAAGAGTGTAGGATTTGTTTATAATAGTGAAAAGGGATCGGCCTGTTGAAGTTTGAAACTCTTTTAGGTCATTGCCTACATATGTATTTTAATTGCTACTTCTATATATGGAATCTTGTCAAAGTTTTTCTGATATTGTGGAACTGTAAATTCGGTTTATTGATTGGTTTCTCTATCTTTGGTGGCTTCATCATCTCACTCCATAGTATAATTTCTATGGTTTGACTCAAATTCGTTTTCATTGTTTTAGATTGTAGTGTTAACAAAATGTGACAGTGGCTTTTCTCCTCATGGTCTCTGCATCTAAACCTCTGCTAGTTATCTACAGGGTCACACTTGCCGACCAGTCAACTTTCGATGCAAAAGTTGTTGGTTTTGACCAAGACAAGGATGTTGCTGTTTTACATGTTGATGCCCCCAAAGGCAAACTAAGGCCTATACCTGTTGGTGTCTCAGCAAACTTGCTTGTTGGTCAGAAAGTGTTTGCTATTGGGAATCCTGTAAGTATTACTTTACTTTCTACATGTTTTCATAGCTCTTCATTATGGTTTTTATTATCAAATACATTGGAGATGGATACCACTAAGATACTTGATACTCATTTAGTTCACTTAACCTATTTCTTTTTTATGTGATTTTGCAGTTTGGGCTTGATCATACTCTCACAACTGGAGTTATCAGGTAGAGTCCATTCATTCCATCTTCATTTGGGTCTGTTACTCATGGGTCATGCCTGACGAACATTAATTTCTATCATAACATGTTTGAATCAGCTGAAACGGTCTTGTTTTTCCATTTATTCTCAGTCCACACTATTCCTCCACATTCTGCTGATATCCCCATATGAATGTGCATTTCCTTGTGAATGAGAAACTAAGTATTTTACTGATGCATTCTTCTTGCTATTGATAGTGGGCTTCGTAGAGAAATTAGTTCTGCTGCTACTGGCCGTCCAATCCAAGATGTTATACAGACAGATGCTGCCATTAATCCTGGTAATAGTGGGGGACCACTTCTAGATAGTTCAGGAAGCCTGATCGGGATTAATACAGCTATATATTCTCCTTCTGGTGCATCTTCTGGTGTTGGATTTTCAATTCCAGTTGACACTGTGAGTAGAGACCATGTGAAGTTCCTTCAGTTAACATTCCTTTTTTTTCATATTTGAGATAATACTTCTGACTTTCTTTTAAAATTTCGTATACATGTAGGTAAATGGTATTGTTGACCAGTTGGTGAAATTTGGGAAGGTCACAAGACCTATTTTAGGGATTAAGTTTGCACCTGATCAATCTGTTGAACAGTTGGGGGTTAGCGGAGTTCTTGTCTTAGATGCACCACCAAGTGGTCCAGCTGGAAAAGCGGTATTCTTTCCCCTTTCTTCTTTTTCAATCGAGTTTCATGTACTACAGAAATTAAATTTCCTTTTGTTAGTTAATATGATTAAATGGAACCGAATTACTAAAAGTTCCCTTCAAGTGGAGCTGATGAATCTCCAATTTGCAGGGACTGTTATCAACCAAGCGTGATTCGTATGGTAGACTCATATTGGGTGACATTATAACATCTGTGAACGGAAAAAAGGTCAGCAACGGCAGCGACTTGTATAGAATTCTCGACCAATGTAAAGTGGGTGATAAGGTATGTTCTTTCATCATATCACACTGTCCTTTGTTACTTCCCACGTTATAACTAGCCTGTTAAAATCTGGACCCAACTAGTACCTGCATTTCTCCCCTTATATGGTGTGCTCGGATTTTGAACTCAGGTGATTGTGGAGGTTTTGCGCGGTGATCATAAGGAGAAAGTCCCCGTTGTACTTGAACCAAAGGCGGACGAGTCATAGGCCAGTCAAATGGTTCAGCATGTGTATTAAAATGCAGTACATATGGGGCATATCGCCTCTGATCTAATGAATTCTCATTTAACCCTGAAAAAAATTGGGTTCCACGGGTTGGCCATTTATTTTTGTGTGTTGATAGTTTTATGGAAGGGTCTTGCGGTACATATATATATTTTCACTTTCAAATGCTAAACTTTTCTCTCAAATATAGATGTCGTATAGCCGTCACTAGTGGTCATTCTTGACATTGTAGTTCCATGTTTGTGATGCAGAAGCCCTACAGCTATTTTTGTGTATGTACAACATTGTTGCCAATGCCAATGAATCAATGCTGCTTTTACTTTTTACAAGGGAATGTTAATTGCCACTGTTTGGATCATCTTAACCTATTGATTTCAACTAGCAGGCACACCGTCCTGTAAAAATCTGTTCTTCCGGCAGCTGGAGGGTGGTTTTTGAGCTGAAGTTCTACTGAGGAGACTGATGATGAGGTAAATGTGTTTCATTGGACCAATGGTAATTTCTTGCATTGCAAGTCTTTTTGAACTTTGACAGATTTTGATTCATTTACTTTATGCTCACTCCTAATCGGGGTTATGGAATTGTTGGAGTTAAAAACAGTCACATTCGAATAGTATTGGATCATAATGCAAAAGGTTCGGTACAAGATCAAGATGATCCGAGTCAATAACACGAATGATTCTTGACTTATATGAAAGTTCTTGGCTTAAAATTGAAATGTGCTATAGCATATGATGAAGTAGTGATGGAGCTAGCCGCTTCTTTCCAATGATCACTTCTCTCTCTCTCTCTCTCTCTCTCTCTCTCTAACCCCCATGGACCATGGTTAAACTCCCTAGAGCTTCCAATGCAGTACGGTGGCCACCTCCTTAACCTAACAAACAAGCAAACAAGAAAAATTGCAGTTCTCTCAACCGAAATCAAGTCGGAAAGATAAAAAGGAGCCAAATTTGACCTTCGAAACATACATGTTTTATTTTCGAACCACGTAAATACAGCCTAATGAAAGGGAATTATTGAGAAATTAAGGGAGATGATTACATTGCAGTTGCAGAAAAGAAGAAAGAAATGAACAAACTTATTTAATAATGGGTAGATGATAATGAATGCAGGTTGATGGAGGATATGCGATGATCATACGGAGAGAGTAGGATTAAGGCTAAAGTCCACGTCCCACAACTCGAAACCTCCTTTCACAAAGTCATAGTAGCCTCCCTTCAATGCCAGAGTCTTCTTCAGCAGACCCTCCCTCACAAATGGATAGCTCAGAAGGTTACCAATCGACACATTCACTGCCTCCTGCAATATTATTATTCATATTGTAATATCCATGTTAATATTATAAAGAGATATGCATGTTCGAGCCAATTAATCGCACTCGACGGTAACTTTATGTGGAGAGTAGTAAAGATAAATGATTTGTGTTACCTTTTCACAGTGGCCGCATAATTCAGCGAAAGGAGCTTCCTTACCGTGGTCTGCCTTCACCTTCTTCCCGGCCGGGGCCGCAATACTCACCCAGTCCTCGATAAAGTCACTGCGTTATTTATTATTCACTCATTTATATGTCTCAGTTAAATTTCAAAAATAAATAATTATTAAGTAAGCGTAAGAGTCGGTTATTACGTGGAGTATGATCCATTTTCTGGAATGGACAAGAGTCCCTTGATCCCACCACAAGCGCTGTGTCCAATCACCACTATGTACGAAACCTAAAACCGCAATTAAGGATAATAACTACATTTTTAATTAAGAGTATGCAAAATTACGGATATGTCCTATTAATTATGTACCTTGAGATGCAAAACAGCATACTCCACGGCCGCACCTGTCCCCGGGTATCTAGTCTATATGTTCATAACCAAAAGAAAAAAATGCAAATTAAAATCCAATCTCAAAATATAAGATCATACTTGCATCTCACTATAATGATACATTTTCGTATCACCCTTTCAATTTCTCTAATTTTCGTTATAGATATTTCATAATCGAAACCATTCAACTCTTAAACCATCATTTTAAGATCACTTACGCAAAAAAATTAACGAAATTGAATAATATTTAGTCATTCATATGTATCAACTAAATTGACGGTTCACCATGGGAATCTTAATTGTTACCAAAACCGCTTATTTGTTTGATACATATGAATGGTTAAACGACCTCCAATCTTATTGATTTTTTACGGAGATGGTATTGAAATGATAATTTAGAGAATAAACAGTTTCGATTATGATATATTTATAACGACAATAAGATAAATCAAAATGATGATACCGCTAGGATATGATGCAAGTATTATCCCAAAATATATTATGTTACACAATATATATATATATATATATAAGGTTGTGACAAAAAAAAAAGGATAAACTACTAACGAATCATTGACAAGATTGTATTTTACTTAAAAGTTGGAATATGAAAATTTTTTATTCTTAGGTCCCTCTACTATGTTTTAGTCATGCATGTTTATTGTCATCTTCTTATACAATGCATGATTAGGATTCTAGCCCCTATTTTATAATTAAACTTAAAACACTTTTATAACTAAACTTATATATTACAATTGATTTTTTTTTTCTTTGAAACCAATAATGAAATTCGTGTTGTATGGGGTTTAACGGTCGGATATAGAAAGTTTTAGGGAGGGGTGGGGGTTGTTTAGGTTATGGGTGATGGTGAAAGAACTTATGACTTAGAGTAAACCTTAAACAATAAGCGATTAACCTAATTTTTTAATATCAAATAATAAAAAAATTTCAAATTTGAAATTATTCTAAACCATAAGCGATGAAATTATAATAAAATACGAAGATATTTCGTGTACACTAAAACATAAGCACTAGCGGTGGTCATTTTGGGCAGTGACATTATTGTGTTGATAATTTGTGGTTGAAAAGCCAGAGGACCGAAAGGGTTGAAAACTTGCGGTTCCAAAAGAAAAAAATTTACTATGTTTATGTAGCTTAGGTTTAAGACGAAAGGGTACCTTATCATATGGTGGGACCAAGTTAGCGACTGTGCGGACGACAAAAGCCTCCCCTGGCTGCATATCCAGAACATGGGATGGGCAAACTCGCGAGTCCGAGCATGCAAACAACATAAACTGCGTTCAACAGTTCAACCGTTAACCGCTTAGTTAATTAATAATAAATTGGTATATATGCAATAACCTAAAATAAATATTTATATATATATACATATATATATATGTACCTTGGGCCATTGGCCGGTGGCAAGTTCACTGTAGAGAGCTGGGTTCGTGCTGTGAAATTAATTAAGGAAGAAGATTAATGTTAATTAATTCATTAATTGCCAGCTTATATATATATATATATATATATATATATACGTACTCGTATTTCTCTTTCTTGAAGTGGATGAAGCCGCTCTTGAGCCTGTCGACGGCGTCATAGGTCTTGGTGGTGGTAGCGCCGTTGGTGGTGGTAGCGCCGTCGGTGGTCTGTAACTGGGCTGTGATCTCCTCCACCTTCGCAGCTGCTTCAGCTTTCAGCTCTGCCTTCTCACTGCAAATAATATATTTTTTTTATATATATATGCATTAACCCAACAGTTGATGATGATGACTTATAAAGTTCAGATAACTAATAATCAATTGGTTCTAATGAACAGTTAATAATATCAGACAGTTATAGTTAGTTAGTTACCTGAGAAGCTTCTGGAGAGATGCAATGGCCTCTTCATATTCCTTTCCCATTTCTTCTCTCTGCATATTTTACCCAAATATGTTAAATGCAGAACGAAATTTCTATGGTGATCGCAGCTAATACAGAAAAATTCCAATTTTAAATTGCGGAATTCTCACCCTTCAGTCGTTTAAATTAAAAAATCAAAATTCAACCGTTAAAAAATCTCCGATTTTAGTAGTGGATAATTTTATAAGCTCAGTGATCCGATGGAAGATATTCAAAAATGGTAAGTCCTTTCCATATTTATATATAGACTTTGTTTTCATCACAAAATATATATGAATAATCCAGATTTGGACGTAGAGGAGGTGTTATTTTCTGGCAAAACTAGTACCATACATGTGTCATTTTCTTTTCATGTTTTTTGTTTTAGGCCATACAAGTGTTATTAAGGGTTCTTAATTAAACGGTCCTACGTGGAAACTAATCAGATGGTGAAACAATGACCAGCCTCCACGTACATCGTCCACATAAGTATAGGATTAGTTGTGTGACAACAACACCCCTGATTAATTAATTAATAGATGACGTTGATGATACATATTATATATCATATCAACTCGCCTACGTGCTAAAGATTAATAAAATCGAATATATGGTAAGTATATTTATACATTTGATTTCGTTTATAAAATAAATGTCACCTTATAGTTTTAGATTAAAAATTTGAGATAACAGTAAGTTTATACAGAGATTTTCTTCTTAAAAGTCCGTTAGCATTCATCCTCTATACCCAAAAAAAAATGTATTATAGACAAGTAAGTAATAAAGTTCTACCTACCAATATTAATTATTCTATTTCAATCCACGTGAAATTGTGAATTGAAGTTGCATGACTGCATTAAACCGTGGCATATTTAACTTGTAAAATTTGAATTTGATGAATGCATGTTGATCAAATTGCGACCGCAAGTTTACTCACATTGCCATGTATGCAAGCCATCATCTAATAGATAGTGATATTATATTTTTTTACTTCCAGTTCGAGTTTGAATTTCTCTATCTATTATGTGAATAAAAAAAATATGTAATACGTACGTAGATAAAAGAAAATGAGAGTAGATACCCGAGTGAGAGCAGGAACGGAGCAAACAGGCTTGTTTTGGATGAGGTTAGGGGGAGGAGACCTAGAACCAGAAGGGGAAGTAGTAACCCTAGCAGAGACAGAAAGACTAGGTTTCCGGGTGCCGGTGGCAACGGAGGAGGAGGTGGAGGAGGTGGAGGAGGAGAGGTTGAAGCACTTAACTAAAGAAGCTGCAGACATTGTGAGCAACTGACCCTAACGCTCGGCTCTCTTTATACACTTCACTGTCCACTTATAACGAATATGAAATACGCATGCAATGGCCCCAAACCCTCAAGTAGTCAAGCCCTTAAGCCAATGAGAGCAAAGAGACATTGAAATTGTGAAACAGAAAGCTGAGTCAACGAGAGCTTCTAATCTTCAAGGATGAGGTTTGGACGGTGGAGATGCGCCCATCAATAAGATCGTGCATCTTCATTGCTATTTGAATTTGCATGGACGACGTCGTCTCCCCTTGGCCACACACAAATAACAGTGCCATATATTTCATTAATAGCTTCTTCACTACCATCTTCGTAAATTGCCGCTTCCAGATAATGCATTGGCTGTTTGCCACATACCCTATGCCGTTCAATGCGTTTTTCTGATTCCAAAGTGATTTTTTACGCTTGTCTTTTTTCAATCTTGCACTCTTTCGCTTATTTATATACGTTTATTGATTATGCTTTAATTGACTCAATTCCACGTTCATGTTTGTCAGGTAACATTATTCCATTTGGTGCATTTTTGCGTTCCTAGAATAACCTACCCTTGAAGATATATGAACGGACAATAATTTCCTTGAAGATACAACATATAATATATGATCCTTCTGTCTTGAATTAATAATCCAAAGCCATAGATATATATATTGCTTTTCAAAATCTAACATTTAAAAAAAAAAAAAATTTAAAAAGATTAAACAAGATCGACGTGCATGCTTCTGGTTCTGGGAGTTCGTAATATCCTGAGATGAAATGGAATAAATGGCTGAGATGTGACGGACATGATGTGTGATGGAACACAAGGATAAGGTTGTCCTGAGTCCTATCCTTAAAACATGGTTCTTGTGGATCCGACCTCTAATTTCTAACTACACTTTCCATCCTCTCATCCTATATATCATACATATACAAAACTTAGTAATTTACGAGAAACTTTATCGGAACAAAGAATTATAGAATAGTACGATATTATATAAATATAACTTAGTCGGAAATTTATGAACTTCGAGAAAGTTCATCACTTTTGCACATTGTTTGGACTATCCAATTTAGCTCATATTAAGCAATTTCATAGCCGAACGAAGAATATTGCTGAGTGTCGCCGTATCATCAAAAAATTACTCATGAAATGAAAAGAAGACAAGGTTTTCATGAATTATAAAATAGTACGATATTATATAAACATAACTTAGTCGGAAATTTATGAACTTCAAGAAAGTTCATCACTTCTGCACATTGTTTGGACTACCCAATTTAGTCCATATTGAGCAATTTCATAGCCGAACGAAGAAATTGCTAAGTGTCGCCGTTTCATCAAAAAATTACTAATGAAATGAAAAGAAGACAAGGTTTTCATGAATTATAATATAGTACGATATTATATAAACATACTTAGTCGGAAATTTGTGAACTTCGAGAAAGTTCATCACTTCTGCACATTGTTTGGACTACCCAATTTAGCCCATATTGAACAATTTCATAGCCGAACGAAGAAATTGCTGAGTATCGCCGTTTCATCAAAAAATTACTCATGAAATGAAAAGAAGTGGAGGTTTTCAAGAGAAATTGGGACAATGTAGCGTCCGTACAACATCATAAGGGAGAGAGTGAGAGACTCGAGAGGGGAGGGGAAATGGGGTTTTTTTTTCTTTCATGCATGTAAACAATTACAAAGCTTCCTTTAAGGAGTGGGACTTTAAATCGATTGTGTTATGTGTGTCGACATTTTCTAGCAAATATTGTGTCGACATTCTTGTGTCACTCTTTATTTCACTTCTATATAATAAATTAGATATTAGATCGATGACATAAAGTACGAAATGGATACGACATGATATGATGATATGGTGATTCGAAAATTTAAAAAATTTAAGATATAAATATAATTTGGATATGTCAATTGAAAATATATTTTAAATAATCAATAAATGAAAATTTTTATGAGCAGATTGAAACATAGTGAAGCCTTAACGAACTAACTTAGTGGTAATGAGTCACTGGGCGTAGTAGGAGGAACCATATTGGCAATAAACTTTAATAATTTCAAAATTTACCAAGTTTTATATATCTATAAATAAATACTAGATTTTGCTCCGTCATTTGTGTGTGAATAAATTTTGATCGACAACCTTTTTTCTTCGGTCCAAGGGAATCATATTCATTATCAAAATGCATTATAAATTAGAGGAGCTCAACAACTGACATGAGCCTTCTCGAATTTCCCCTCGAAATCCGGGAAGAACACTACTCCCGTCTGACAACTTAAAGAAATTCCCAGAATACATCTAAGTCCTTACAATTAATTATGAGAATTCTGCCAAAAAATCTGGCAGAATCTCCTCTTAGGACTGGTTAACCGTCTTAGCCCCTTGAATGAGCAACCACACCGGTGTCTAACCGCCCTGGCCATTTCAGGGTAAGAGAGATCACAATGTGAGAACCCATAATCATGATTCGAAGTTTATAGCACTCTGCTAACAAGCTCTGATACCAAGTTGACAGTAGATCAGACACTGCTGAAACCTCATACCAGTGGTGGCCCTACATGGTGACCGCACGAATTTGTTTTACACCCCAGCCTCTCGACTGATAACTTTTAACACCAAAGTTTAATACCTGAAAATACCCTTAACCTTTGGCAACAATAAATGTACTTTACAGGGGTTTCAACAACCTGTCAGACGCAGGATATCCTAGTAGTTAACAACTACCCCGGAGGACCTCCTCCGCAATCTAACAACACAACTGACGTGTCACCCTCTTGTGAACTGTCAATAACTCGTCAATTTGGGTCACCGCCCACATCAACCCACCAACCATAATGACGAAGGTACCAGACTTGGTTGAATTGAGTCTCACTGACTTACTCCGAGTCATATTCGATATCCCGGCTCATCCTGAGCACCCCGAGTGGTAACTCGATAACCCAGCTCATCCTGAGCACCCCGAGTGGTAACTTGATATCCCGGCTCATCTTGAGCACCCCGAGTGGTAACTTGATATCTCGGCTCATCCTGAGCACCCCGAGTGGTAACTCGATAACCCGGCTCATCCTGAGCACCCCGAGTGGTAACTCGATACCCCTGCTCATCCTGAGCAACCTGAGTGGTAACTCGATAACTCTGCTCATCTTGAGCACCCCGAGTGGCAACTCGATATCTCACTCTTCCTGAGGACCCCCTCAGACCTCAACGATATGACATAGAAAGATCCCTCGAACGCCTACATCGGATAACCCCTCAACGATCTGGTGGAGACGTACCCTCTAACGCTAGTCAGAGAACCCTCAACAATGTAGCGAAGAAAGACATCCTCCACGCCAATCATCGGAGAACCCGGTGGTAGAACATAATACCTAAAAGTACGCATCCTATGCAATCCCAGAAACCTAGTCCGTTCACAGCGCAACTAAAATACCAAATCAAGGAAGCCCTAGCCCCAAGGAACTTTTTGACACATTAATGACCTAACTCTCTTGACCTCCCGAGCCCAAAACCCACTCCCTGGTCAAGCATTACCGTTGGGATTACCCAAACGGGGCTCTAAACGAACTCCTACGACCTCAAAATTGCCAAAATCTGATCCGGAATGTCCCAAAACCCTAGCCATGCATTGCCGTGACCCCGGAATCTGTCCCACGCACCGCCAGGCGCCAGTAGAAAGCCGGGCCACGCGTCGTTACCATTCACGACGTAATATTCCGTCAACCCTAACGGAATATTCTGTCAAACCTGACGGAATCTCTTACGGAATCGGAATATTCCGTCCAGGCTAACGGCGTTAGGGTTCCGTAAAGCTCCGTTAACAGCGTCAGTTGACTCAATGGTCAACTGACGACTGACTGGGTTGCCACGTGGTAGCTGAGTCAGTCGCTGATTGGATGCCACGTGGCACGTCAGCCACCGCCGGCCGAACCAATCGTCGGAGTTCGCCGGAGACAATGACATGATCGCCGCCTCACCGATGACCGAAATCTGGATTCCCTCGTTGGAGAAGACGACTGCGCCGCCGTCGCTGGAAAACTCCATTTCCGGCCGACCTAGAATTTTTTCTAACTTCCTCAAAACTCAACCGTTTTTCACAAATTTTAGGTCTAAATCTATCTACTCTAACCCACGAACTCATAAATGACCTCAAAACACGAAACCCATACATGTATTGGCCGAAAAATCGATCGAAAAATTCTCAATTTTCCTTCCCTCGGTTCGGTGTCCTCCGCAGTTGTCTCCTCCAATGGTTGGTCCGGCTGTGATCTTAAGAAGGAGGAGATTTCGATTAGTCCCGCAAAAATGGGAGACTTGGCCTTGAATCAAAGTCCCAATTTATGGGTTTTGTGAGTTTGGGTCACACGGGTTCGGAGGGGGTGGGAGGAGGTCCAGAGAGAGAGAGTAAAAAAGAAGATGAGCATAAGATCAAGTCAATTGGGGGTTAAAAAACAATATCTACCCCTACCAAATTACCAAAATGCCCCTGACATTCAAGACCCGCATCTTTCGCACACGAACTCCGTTTTTCGCATGCCGCCTGTCTACGAAGGCGTGAGTTCGAGACCTACGCAATGGTACCCGAATCACATCTAAAAGTGTCTAGAAACAAAAATTGACTTTCACACCCCTTAACAACCAAGGGTAAATTCGTCTTTTTGCAAAATAATTTACGAAAATTCAATAATTAAATTTCCGAGTCGTTACAACAAGGCTAAACTAGAAAAAAAAACCAACTAAAAACCCAAAATAAAAATAAAAACCCAAAACAAAATAAAACCCCAGAATCTAAATGGGCAATCCACCAGCCGTCACCTCTGGACATCAAGTCTCCACTGCAAAGTACGAACTAGTCGAAGGAATCAAGGAAATCGATTTGTAGAGCATGGTTTGGAGATGAAAATCTACCAATGATAGCAAGGTCCTCCTCTTTATTTGAATACCCACCTACAGCTTTGATTGTTATTACTTCTGTAGGAGCTACAACTTCGTTCCTTGCAGCAACCATTGGAATATCACAGAACGATCTAAATAGGGTTGTAGCTTATTCAACTTGCAGTCAATTAGGTGGTCAAAGAGGTCAAGATTGGCCGACAAACTATAAAACCCATACGCCCAAATCGAAAGTATAGATTTGGAGAAGAGCTCTAGATGGGAAGCAGCATCAGGCATAGAATCCGGTAGATCAGCCGAGAGAGAAACCGATGAATGAATAGATCCAAGGGCGTGGGATTTGGGGAGATGATAAGTGTGGATGGAGGCGGGGATTGGGTTGGAGATGAAGTGATGGATGAGGTTTAGTGAGGGAACGAAAGATAGAAAACCAAGTGAAAGAAAGCCAAAGGCGACCAAAAGACCAAGAAAATGGTGATAAACGCCGGGTTATCATGCCACCGACTCTTAAACCGATAATCGACGTCCACCGACTGGAGCGGAACAAGGAAGAAACGTGAAAAATCTAGAGAGAAGAAAGCCTTTTCTCTTTCTAGAAGTTCATGAGCGAGACCTAAGACTGAAATTTTTTTATCACTAATAAGCTGCCGAGTATCACATGAATCAATAATTTACTAATTACTAGTACATGGAAGTAGCATATCTCAAATAAACTAAGAGCGCATGGTCGAATTGATATCCAACCAGTGAGAGCTTTAGAATTTGGGCAAAGTTTGTAAATGAAAATGGGTAAGCCTAGCGGAAGAAAGCACTTGGAACATTACGGTCCATGGACCTGATTGCAATACTCGTAGCACTTGGTTGCCAACAGCAATAAGTCCAAGACTCATGATTCACAATTCATATTCCTATAAATCAAAGGAAGGGCTTATATAAAATATGAGAAAGAGATGGCAAGAAAAATAATCAAAATAACCTAAATAATTAACACAATGACAAGTCTTACAACTTAACTAATGCAACAATTAAGAATAAATAACAATACGAGTAGAGCGATGTCTAGTACTAAAGGGATTTTAAAATTTTATAACATCCAACAGATAAATTACTTATTTGGTTTGGACGTTCCTAGACCCGGTATGTTTCCTGCTAGTTATGGATTCGATTTTCCTGGGTTATATTCTGATTGTAATTAGGGATGCGTGTGTGAGTCTTCCCGACTCCGACGCAGATTATTAGTCATTGGTTGTTAGTTTTGAGAGATACGGTGTGTCAATGACAAAAAAAAAAAAACCGATAAACTACTTGGCCATTCGGATATTCCACCTTCACCAACGTCTCTGGAGGACCTAATTTAAACAATCGATTATATTTACATATATGCATATATTAATATGATCTAATAAGAAATTGATGAATGAAAAATCAATTCCCAGAAAGAAAACTGAGACGTAGTTGTATTGTATCGTTTGTGAAGAGACTCAGAAAGTGCATTTGATGAACAAGTGAACCTAATTAATTAAAGAAGTGAGAGTCAGGAAGAATGATGATACATATATAAAGAATGATTCAAATAGTCAATGATCATAACAAATTCGCAGGAGAAAGAGCGGAGGAAACTCGACAGAGGTACTTACAACTGAGGCCTAAGAAGCGGCGGCGCACGGGAACTGGCAATCTCATTCTAGCTGCAGAGTGCAAATCCAAATCCCAAATATCAACCCTAGATTTTCTTATCGTTATTTATATAACTAAACAAGAACAGAGAATAGAGATGGAACACCCACCAATAGCAGCACCAAGAACCATAAAACCTTCACCTTTTTCACCTGGACGAAGCATCCCTAGATTAACCTCTGTCGCTCTTTCTTTCCTCTTCACAACCCCACAAGCGCCGCCGCCGCCGCCGCAGCCGCCGCTACAACAAAGTGATGATACTTTTCACAGATCCACAAAGTGATGATACCTAACAAGGTAGTTTAGATTTTAGGCTTTCTGATTCACCTTCCCTATCAGATGATTGAATCCAGCCCGTACTAATTAGGCCCAATATCATACCAAAAGCATTAGGCCTACTCCTCTGTTTTTCTTTCTTTTACGTGAATCTTTTTTCTTTTAGAAGCAATTTTCTAAAATTTGTAAAAGTTTTATTTTAATTTTTTATATATGAATACAAGGGGGGGTTAAAGAACCAGAAACTAATTTCTAAAATTTTAGTTTGGCTAAGGTAGAAAATGGGTGAATATTTTTTTGGTGACTGAATTTTTGGTATAATTTTATTTTGGTTATCGGATTTCACACTGTACTCATTTCATCTCCATCAAAACCTTTATAAAAATCTCACGTGCTCTTTGTGTGTGGGTAAATAGATCACTTAAGTCATTTCCTTCTTCTCCACTTTTGCGATACTTTCATCCTCATTTGAAATTAAGAGTTGCAAACGGTTTCACACGACGAAAATTGCAAGAACATCAATAGCCACGAAGTGGAGGGTGACTCTAAGTGCCTTATTGATGCTATTTTGGTGAGGACTTAGAATTTGTAGAAGTTCAATATGATAAATAAAATAAAAACCAACTAGGTCCCGTCTAACCGCTTAGGCGCTAAGTCCCTACCCGCCGCCATAGGAGCGCCTAGCGCCATTTTGAACATTGAGTATTTTACATGTTATCGAATTCTAATTAACTATTTCTTACCGAGAATATAGATTTATTTTCTTTTTAAAACCCGTCAATAAATAGACCTTTTGTTACGGGAACACAAAAAAACACCTATAAATTTTTTTTTGCAAGTCATCTCAAGCCTTTCAAACGCATCCAAACAATTGGATTAGCATTGTGGTATTCCTGATAGTGTGGGAATCAGAAGGTGCGGTGGACAGGTGGAACATCAATCCTCTCGTTCTTGGTTGGAATAAGAGGTGATGTCAATGTCATAGAAGATACCAAAAAGTTTAAAAAATTTCGTCTTTTATTGATACAAGTATCGTTGTGTTTTGAACGAGTTTCGAATCGGTGGTGGCTTTCAAAAACAAAATACTTGAACCAAATTGGAGTCTAGGTGTTCATAGTTCATAGGGTATTGATCTCCTCTTTTTACATATCTCTCGTGTCAGCAATTCAGTATGAAACCAACATTGTGGCTTCATTTTCATCACAAGAAAATAACTCATTATTCATATTATACAGGCGAGTTCATGAAATGGCATAAATATCACAACAAAATCAAGAATTGCACAACTTACATTATGAAAAATTCTTTATTTCGGGACTCGGCCGAACCTCGTTGCATATGATCTATATGAACTTGGGGCGTTGGAAAATCGTGGGACTAACGATATGATGCTGAAATCGCCCTCATGATTACTACTACTTTGGAGCCAGTCTAATTGGGCATATAGAGAATGAAACACAACGAGCAGCTTTTGCCAACATGAACCGTTCATTTTCAGTCAATGGCCTCTCAATCACCTTCACAATATTCACATCCTATCACATTGCAAAAAAGAGCCATAAAAAAGGAGGCATGTATGCTCATGCAAACCCCAAGAAGTCCGATTTCTGCTTATGGGAAGAGAAAACAGGAGCGGAGCTTTAATGCTTTAATGTTCTTGTTTCAATTTTATATGAAAGCAAAGCATTTACCTTTTTCGGTTGGTGAACAGAGGGTCTCACACTGGCAGTATCGCCGATGATGATGAAATTGTTGACATTCCCACTTTGATCCCTTTCGGATGGGGAATATGTTGAATGCTGCCAATGTCCATTGACAATGAACTTGTAGTAATACCTGCAGGGCATCAGCAGCATATCATTGTGTGATAATTTCAAGATTAGCTTGTCTAAGAGAACTCGAGAAGTCTAAGAACTTAGATAGGCAAAGGCATTAGATCTCATTTTTTAAACTTACTTTCCTTGAGAAAGTCTAACTTCAACTTCAAATCGTGATCCACCAAGGTGATTTGCTCGAACTGGTTCTTTCCAATTTGCAGTGAAATCTCCAACCAAGTTTACCTCCTCCCCCTGAAAATTGAGGCAGAGTGAATCAGGAGGCACCAACATAAACAAAAACGGGAGTACAAACTGAAGTTGTCATCTACCTCTTTCCCATTCCACACAAATGTCACAGCATGTGTTGGAGGTCCTTCATGTTTTCCATTTTCCACCAAGGCTATAAGATCCCATGTTGCCCACGCAATTGCCGGTCTGCATTATATTTTCCACAATATCTTTCACCAGTAATCAAGATTAAGAAGTACCACTAATCACAAGCAAGGGAATCATATTATCTATCCCTCAACAAAAAGAAATTATACCCTTGATGCTAAATCATTACATTTCATAATGAATAGAACTCAAAAAACACAGGTAACGTGCAAAACCTGTCAGGCCTGCATAAACGCAGCCCCGTGACATAATTATAAGCTGCATGAAGGGAAGTATCAGTCATCCAGTGCAGGTACGCTATTACGCAAGCAGGAGACCGATCAAAACCAGTTGTACAAGTCACAAAAACACGATGATTCTTCTTTAATAAGCGTAATAATAAGCCCACAGAAAATGGTAGTTTCTTCCTCAAAGCAAAAGAATCTCCATCCCTGAAAAACGAGAAGGAAAAAAAGTTCAAACATTTTATGAGGTCTAGCTACTTCAGCTGTAAGCTACTAAAGCATCATTTCACGTTTTGAGACATTCACAAATTCCTTTCCATTTCTGAAATTAACATTACATTATCAGGCAATAACATCCTAAATCAATTTTTATTCCTCCTTTGGGTGAAAGCATATGAAATTAGTAATAAATGTAAGCTAAATGTCCAGAAAATTAGTCAGATGTTGAAACTTAGTAATTAACACAATAGCTAACATTATTCCCAATTATCAATTAATAAACTGAGTAGAAAACAAAAAATGAAAATGCATGCACAACCTCCATGATCTGACGTGACGTGACTTCAAGCAAATACTCAGAGAATACCTTTCATTTATTTACCTTATTGGATAGTTGATCATCAGAATATCAAATTTTTGGCACGCCTCATTTATTGAGTTGGCATTTATTCCCCAATTTTCTGTCTCAGTTCCACCTTGGAAATTCAGTATAGCAGTAACTCCCTATATGAAGAATTTCATAGCAGTTAAAGAGAGACATGGAAAATAAGTTGATATAATGTGTAATATATAGACTACAAACTTCCAATGACACAACATAAAAATTTTGTTGTACATAAAAAACATAATGTATCAGCACTTACTGCGACATTTGACAAAGTCTCGACATCATCTTCTGTTTGTATACATGATCCTACATAGATTTGTTCTGTAATCTAACAAAGGAGTAAGATCGCGAATGAGCAACTAAATAAAACTTGCATTTCGAAAGGAAACAACAAAATCCATTCCCTAGCTTCATACAAGTTAGTCAAAGAATTAGATGAATGTCGCACCTTACTGTAACGCATACCAAGAGAATGGTTATAGTAAAACTCGCCTTTAGAGCGATCCAGTGCCTTAATATATTCCTCAAGTGGGAAATTTCCATGAGCCCATTCTCCATCTCCAGACTCCTCTTCAGAGTAAATGCAAACAAGTTTGCTCATGGGTTGGGGAAGAGTATTCCTCTGCAACTGTGACTGAATACGACCATTTTGGCCATTCAAAAAATTCCATCCTTGTGGTTTTAGAAACTTCGAGGAGAACATAACAAAGCCGGAATTCCCACCACTTCCAATAGACGATTGCAAACCTGAGGCCAACACAGTCTTGTTCCAAGTGGAAATAGGAACTCGGCCTCTATTGAATAGATTATCAAGATCATTCAAAAGAAGCAGTTGTTGAATTGGAAAAGGAGAGAAGGGCCTTTCAAGAACCAGGCTAAAAGCTCCTGCTTTCTCCTTCAGCATCTTCCTGAAGAAACCAAAGACTGAAAAAAATAAAAACAAATGAACTGACAATCTTTTGCAGTTAAATCATAAAGAAAATTGAAAAATTTTCAAAGGCTAATATGGAACCATGCACAGTAAAAAAAGAAATCTTTGCCCAGTACCCTTTAAATTCATCATCGTTCTAAGCATTAGAGAACCCCAATACAAAACCAACTCTTAGGGTCCTTTTGGTAATCGTTTCACTTTCCTTTTTTGAATTTTCATTCTTTGTGTTAGGAATAGAGGGCTAATACATGAGACAACGGAGGGATGTAGAATGATGGAGGAATGATAGAGGGAAGGTTGCCAAAGAAATGAATATGGATGGTTATACAAAATGGAAACTATTTTAGATTGTTTTGCCCTTTCAAGTTCTTGTTTCCTACATTCTCATTCATTTCTTCCTCTTCCCTCCCACCACAAATCTTCATCCCTCATTTCCTCCTAATCATTCCGCACACAAAATGAAAACTAAAAACTAAACACAAAATGGTTATCAAATGGCCCTATGACTTCTAGAAATCTAAAGTCAAATCCAATTAACAGACCAAAGGGTTCGTTCAGCCGAATCAAATAAAGCTGTTCAATTGAAAACAAGCATAGATAGTGCAAACAAATTTCACTACTTTTCACGTTTTAATTTTTGACATTGTTACCTAATGATGACACAATGATCAATGGTGAAATGAAAAATGTTAATGGCATACTGTGTAACACCGAAATCGTTGGCCTCAACAAGCAAGCCCCCAGAGGAATCACCAGCCTTCTTCAATGTGTCACCCACCATTACTATCCTCGACTTCTCCGCATTACCCTGCCAAATCAAATACAAAGAAGGGGAAAAAAAAGGAAAATCAATCAATCAAATTGGTCGCTGAAACAGAGAAAACAGAAGCAAAGCTCCGAACTTTGTTCAAAGAAGAGAGATACAAGGACGGAAACTACCCCTTTCTTGAGGGCGTGGACGAAGATTTTGCCGTCAACGGAGAGCGCGAATCGAATTCCGAGCGGTTTCTCGAGAGTGACCATGTACTCGTTCAAGTTCATCTTGAAATGTGAGCCATAGGACATCGCGAGAATCCTAAATGCTCCGCCATTAGACCGGAGCTTCTGCCGACGACCTTTCGTTGAACGGCCATTGATGAGACACGCGTGTCTGCCCCAAAAAGAGGAGGAACAGGCATCGATCGGCGGCGGCGAGGAGCGATCGAGAGCTCTGCAACTCGGGAGTTGCAGAGTGACCACCATGTTGTCGATGAATCCCTGACAGTTTTTCTCTGATGACCCGAGGAGTCTGAAACCGGAGCTCCGAAACTGTCAGTCCGCTATGTGCTGAAGCTTCTTCAGCTATCTAATCCATCATCCATGTGTGTGCGCTTTTTGCTTGTTGCGTTTCCCCAGCGCCACGTGGGATGAGAATGAAAAAGTTTGTGCCAATCAACCCCCGTGAAAAGGTTGACGTTGACTTGTGGAAGGAGAATATTGTAATTTCCTAAATGATGATGGACCGGTGAAGATGATCACATGTAGTTCCGAGAAGCAGGGGAATATTTTTTCCCGCGAGATATTTATTCATGAAAGAGAGATCTCCAACGCTAATCCCCTTCAAATAAGTGCTTATGGGTACCAAATTAAACTTGGCCCTTCGGATTACACAAAGGTTGGATTCACATTAGGCCGAAAAATGACGAATTTTGTTAACGTAAGTTGTATACGTGTACATTTTACCCGTCGAAAGATATAAATGATGTATACATTAACTGTTAGTAATTATCGATCAATACAATTAACACCGTTCAAACAAATATAATTTTACCCTAATTTGTAACAAAAATAGTTAAGAATTTTAACGGAATGACTGAGAATGCACATTTAGGCATAGTTTAGGGACGTCTCCTACTAATAATGAAGTTCATAGACGATAGCTAAAATTAGCATAAAATTTAAGGACGGTAACAACAATTTTCCCAATAAATAATATTGTAGAGTCGAATATGACATCAAACCAATCAAAGTTTCAGATTTTAGGCAAAAGCTCATTAAAATGGTGAATGAGATATATTCGTCGCTCCGTAGTGTTTTTGTCTATTCAAGTTTAGTCAAGTTCTAAACAGTGAAATTATTATTCTTCACGGACGTCGTCAACCAGAGGTAGACATTTTCCTATTTAGGATATGGGGATTTTCAAAGAGGAGATGCAACCCTAAATTTTTATTAGGAAGACATGTGTGTATATTGAAAGAGGTAATGACTGTCGACTAATTATACACTTTAGTGGTACGCATAACTCTTCACGTAAGTTTCATGTTTACGTTCTATTGATAACGATAACGTCATACATTGTGTACGCTCTTGTAAGTAGAGTAAATATGTTACGCTTTACGTAAATGAGAGGTTTCATGTTCACAGTCCATTGTAGAGGTTTCATGTTCCCTCCCTTCAACATAAATGAAGCCCAAAGTTTACTCTTATTTTACTCTTATAAACACACTTGATCAGTTTACCGAATTAGCCAGCTGGTATGAATGTATATAACTATTTTTTGTTCTCGTTTTTGTTTTTCGGTTAGGGCTCGTTCTTAATTATTATAATATCATTTATAATTGGACAATATTTACATCCTACCCTGGTGGGATGCCCTCATACCACCCATTTGATATGAACCAATTACATATTGACATATATCATAATCGGAACCGTTCATTCTCTAAATCATTATGTCAAGATCATCTCCGTAAAAAATCAACAAGATTGGAGGTCATTAAGTCATTCACATGTATCAAATAAATCAACAGTTTTTGTAAGAATTATAATTCTTATGGAGAGTCGTCCATTTAGTTGATAAATATGAATAACAAAACGACCTATAATCTTTTACGGAGATGATCTTGACATGATGATTTAGAAAATGAACAGTTCCGATTATGATATATGTACAAAGACAATTTGATAAATCAAAATGATGATACGAGGGCATCCCACCAGGGTGGGATGCAAGTATTGTCTTTTATGATTCGGTTTATAAGACTTTTGCAGGAGATGAAGGTGAAGAAATATTATCCAGAAACAACCAATGAGCAAAACACCTCCAAGAGATGACTAATTATGTGTTAGAATCGATCAACAGGTTTATACATTTGAACCAAAAATATTATACAGAAATTGTTTTTATTAACATTCCTGGTAAGTTTATATGAATAAGAATTCCAATTTGTAAAATGCTGCACAAATTCCAAGCCTCTCTAGAAGCATGATCCTGACCTCTCGGGTCATAAATAATAATATAATCTTATTTTATGTGCTAAATTACTAATAATAATATTAAAAAATAATTAATAATGCGTATTTCCATGCAATTTTCCGCAAATCAAGTTAACTTCATACACACTCCTAAATTATCTTTGTAAATTCACATTCACATTCACATTCTAATTTCTTCTCATCGTTAAAGTCATCAATTTAGGTCAAGGTGAAAGGTATATATATATTTTGCAGTTCACATTGTTCATCAAAATTTGTTAGGTATGAGATAACTAATGATTATATATATAATTTTATCCAAAGTCACCGTGAAATTTGTTTTTGTGGAGTCTCCACACGCGTCACGTCATCAACCAACAGAAATTCAGCCAAAAAATATGCATTTGGGACAAAAGTAAAACGTTTTAAAGAGTTCATGGTACTAAAATACAAATTTTGATAAGTTGGATGTAACTGTGAAATTTAATGTAGACGTGATGGTACTAAAGTGTAATTTGCTTTATATATTTTGCAGTTCACATTGTTCATCAAAATTTGTTTACTTTCGATATTGCGTCACATTTTGAAGCTGTCAATCCCAATCTACGTAACTTCAAGCAAGACTTTGTCATCGAACAAAAATAAGCAAAACAAAGAAAAATGTGAACCGATTAAATGAGCTGTCCTTGTTAATTAATTAAGCGGGTCAAGTTGTTAACCCATCATTATTTTCTCCATTAATACTAACGAAGATAGGAGCTATTGAATTTTGAAATGACTTGCAACCAGTAACTCCGGTCCGATAATTAGTCAAGAACTATAAACCTTTGTTAGATCGCCGGTCACTTCACTCTTCCCTAATACATAAGCTAATTCATTATCGTATCATTATCATAATTTCATCTCGTAAATTTATGCTTAGTTAAATTAATTAGAGCGTATATACCGATACACTTCGACTTGAAAAATCTACGTGGATGCCGAAATCGAAGTATGCTACTCGATATCTACATCTAGATGTTGGATCCAAGTGATGAAAGTCAAACGTAAAACGGTGCATTTTTCCTTAGTCGCTTAATTTATGATCATCAAAGTATAAATTACGTACTATGCTATGAGCTTCCGATGTCGCGGTAATTTCACTCTTCCTAAATGTATCATTTTACTTTGAATTCGTCACGTGAACCTATCGTCCATATGTCAGTCATCACATTTAAATTACAATATCCTCGTGAATTATTGAATCGAAATATGTCATGATGCTTTATATTTACATTATTAGAATAAATAGAATACTTTGCTGTCTAATTCAGAAGCCGGCAGATTTGCACTCAGAATGTGTCAACTTGCTTCAGTTCACATTTTCTATAAAAATTCCTGGATTTTAGGGCACGAAGGTTCCTACTTTTAGTCCAAAAGTGGTGGAAACTCAAACTGGAAAATAACAGCAGCATAGTTGGACAAATATTCTTTTTAGAATTGAAGAAAAAATATATCGATTTAGGGTGTTTACATGAGGTCGAAATTAAATCAGGAATATTTCATATGCGTTATATTTGTGATAAGAGTCAGTTGTTCAGTGAAATTTCAACACTAAATATAAGAGCAAATCAGATTAATACGTGAACTATTAGACCAACGTTCGGTATTCAGCACAATAAAATTGTATTATTCTATAATTTTCCAGTCGGTCTTCGATTTCCAGGTGATTGGAACGCAATTATTAGTACTCCAATTTGGAACCTCATTCACTATGCTTTGGCACAAATATTAATGCATTGTCATTTTCACTCACAAAGTATTCTTCGTAGTGGTGATTATTGTTTGCGCGTTAAGCCTCTTTATTTTTGTTACGTAATTAGCTTTTTTTTAATTTTTCTTTTCCTGTTTTCTTTTTTTTTGTTTTGTATTTTTCCACACAAAGGACAAGGGATTTTTGATTAACAAATATGCCACGTCGACTTCTTTCGTGCTCCATATTGCTTTTCTTGGGGTTAATGCATGTCGTTTTAACGTCTTCATAGTTGATAGTCGATGGCATCCAAATATTTGTGGCAACTCACAAATACTCGAGGCAATGAGACAGACTAGTAATATTATGGTCAGGTATGAAATGAACTTATAATTTGGAATCGACTCGATTGTCATATTATAAGTTTATAATCCTAGTTCATTTCTATTGTGGATGGAACATTTGAACTGTTTCAAAGACTGAACGTGTATTGTTTTGTATTGGACTCTTTCATTAACTGAAGTAAATATCGGCTAGATTACCATATTTTTCTGTCAGTGTAATTAGCTCATATAATATAAGGTATTTAACTTATGATTTTAGAAAAATTATATTATCAGGTAAGAGGATTGTGATTTACTAGAAGACTTTTAGTTATTTATTTTTCCTCGAATAAGTTGGTTTAATACCACTATTGACTTTTTTCTAGGAGTTCATAAACTTCCATCACTTACACCTAAATACACACTTGAAAAAACAATTTCCTATTTAGGATATGGGGATTTTCAAAGAGGAGATGCAACCCTCAATTTTTATTAGGAAGACATGTGTGTATTGAAAGAGGTAATGACTGCCGATAATTATACACTTTAGTGGTACGCATAACTCTTCACGTAAATTTCATGTTTACGTTCTATTGATAACTATAACGTCATACATTTTGTACGCTCTTGTGAGTAGAGTAAATATGTTACGCTTTACGTAAATGAGAAGTTTCATGTTCACAATTTATTGTATATCAAAAATAGGCAGATGCACAAATAAAGCGTATCATGTAGAGTAAATCACATACATTCCTCTAATAGTTTTTTGTTTTGTCCTAACTCGCTATGTACCTTGAAGTGATAGTGAATATACCCATAACATTTACGTTGTTGAATGAGCATATACTTGATGGACAACCAGCCTCTAGATTTAGGTTCCACGTATTTTTCCGCATTTCGTTCTATCTCAACCATTAATGATATCTAATGGTTTAACATACGACACATCAATATACTTATATTTGATTTTATATTTTCTTTTCTAATTTTCTTGTTATTAATTTTTCTATCATTTAAAGTTAATTTTACTCTTAAATTTAAAAAAAATTAAAAACTTAAAATCAAGAGAGAAAAAAAATAGAGTCAATAAATTAAAACCCTCTAATCCCCCCAAACCCAGCGAGAGTCATGTTCTCCACTTCCCTCCCCTCCCTCCACCGCAAGCCTTCCATTTTTTTTCCTTCTCCCACCCACCAATTTTATCATCACACACAACCCTCTAAGCACCACCATCCACCTTCAAGACAAAAACCCCAAGCGACCTACTCACCCTTCTGTCGATCCACAAAAACATTGCCCCATCTACGCCCCTCTCCTCCGGCCGATGAAGCCCACAATCCATTCTTCCAATTTGTCCCCCTTCCTGCCGCCGATGAAGCCCACAATCCATTCTTCCAATCCAGTGCATATCGATCGAAAGAGAGAGTAGGAGGATAAGAGAGCAAGAGAAAGAGAGATAAGCTTGTATATGGTGGAGGAGGCGAATGGTGGGAGGTATTGGGGAAGAGGGATTGAGTTGAAGATTGGCTCTGTTATTACTGAGTTTGAGAGTTGAATTTCATTATATTTTAGAAGTTGTTAAGGTTTTTTTGGGTTATATTTTAGAAATTAAGTTTATAAAAAAAAGTAAAGTTTTTAATTTTTAATCTTTTGCAAAATTTTAATTTAAAGCGTAAGTCATAAAAAAAAATTAATAAAAAACTGAAAAAATAAAGAAAAATTAAATTCAAAACTTGCTAATGTGTTGTAATTTAAACCACTAAATATCATTAATGATTGAGATAAAACGAAATGCGTAGAGTCCAAATGCGGAGACTAGCGGTCCATATTTGATACTTATGTAAACAAATCATGCACACTCATCCAATAGTAATAAATACGGTGATAATAAATACTCCTAATCATTGATATTTGCTACACTAACTACCGAGCATATGATAAAAATCTCAACAACACTAAAATATTGGACAAGTTCATCTTAATCAATTTAAAAAGAAAAAATTGATAACTCAACAAAACAAGATGTGACAATATACCATAGATTCAGTCTTTTACCTCTTTTACCATACCAAAGTATCAAAATTTACAGTAATTAATCTTTTACTTTAACCTGTACACAAAAGAATCAAAACTGGACCATCAATTACTTTAACTGTACATGAATTCCAAATTTGGGTAAACAAATAAGCACAAGTCTCAAAACTAAGTAAGATTTCCTTGCACAAAACAAAAAATATATATATTGTAATTAAGATATTATAGTGAGGACAAAACTGTAATTAGTAGAATGATTGGCTAGCGTCTAGAGAGCCGGGAAGGTTCTGCTCATGGCGTTGACACTGGCAAAAAATCCAACGAGGTCTTGCCTGTATGGAAGATACGACCGTCTCTTAGTATACCCGTCCTTCGCCACTGACTTATTCCGGACATAAAACGCCTCGTGAGCCATAGACACCGCCTTCGATCCTTTATTGCTAGCTTTCGGCTTCGGCGGCACACCCGACCCGGACCCGGAGATCTTGTTTTCCTTCACTTGTACTATTGTCTCCTTCTCTTTCTCGTCTTCTACTGCTTTTTTGGAGCTCGATGACGACGACGAAGGGGTCAAGAACACGAACGACGAGTTCTTACCGCCGCCTTCGCTGTTGCTCCGCCGCAGCAAATCTCTGATGCTCCACCGCCTCGACGACGAATTCCCGGTGGAGTTGCTCTTCTTGCATTTCCCACGCGCTTCTTGCGCCGCGGATTTCGGCATCCACACACAGTACGTCCCCGGTGGGACCGACTCCAGCTCGTCTACCTCGGACGATGACGACGACGGGTGAGCATCCTCATCGTCGTCGCGAGCGGCGACGGCCGTGACGAGCTTAAGATCCCGTTGACTTTTCTCCAACAGAAGGTCGCGGTTAAAGACCGGGAACACGGGGCCGATCTGGCTGTCGTCGAAGAATACCTGGTCGGCGGTTTTCTGAAACGACACGAATTCGAATTCATCGTCGTCTTCAACGTCATCGTTTAATTGCCGTTCCCCTTCCCCGGACTGATTGGACTGGTCGAGGAGTTTAAGGCCTTCGAATTCTCGGCAGACCTTGGCGGCTGTCGCCGCCGAGTTGTCGGAGGAGTAGCTGCTGAAGCTGGGACAAACCAGACCCTGTTCCAAATCGTCGTTTTGCATGATTTGTTTTTGTCTCTGGCGATTTTGGTGCGTTTGAGAGAGAAGCAGAGGATTGTGACGATTTGTTTCCCTCTGGGCTTATATAAGTAGGGGAAGGTCTTAAGTTGTAATTAATAATAATAATATTTAAGAATTGATTAATTAATAATTAATAATGGTGGGACCCGGAGAGAGTGAGGGGAAACTGGAAGGGGAATTTTTTTTAATTTTTTTTTTAAAACGAGTGTGTATGTTGCTTCTTGTTTCTTGGTGAACTTCGGGGTAATAATTACTTGTGATTCACACGTTTAACGTTAAGCAAGTTTCCGTAATTTGCATCCACGTCACAGGTGATTTTTCTCTGGTGTTCGTTATGTTCGTGTAATATTTGGTGTTCGATAATATCACTATTTTGAAGGCTACCTAATCTATCTAGGAAATCTATTTCCTAATGTTTTCAGGTATTGCATTGCTGATTATAAATTTATAATAGAAAATCTGCATATTTTTGGATTCTTAATGAATTTAGTAAAGTTCGAGATTTTTTTTTTTCATTTTATGAAAGTAAGGCTTATCATTAAAATCATAATGAAATTGTACACAAATGGGTGTGTTGTTGTGGCCTCATTAAAACTTCGCTGGTACTTTCAATTCGGTCGGAGGAAAAAGAGTACCACGAAATTAGCTGTTTTTTTAATCAGAAAAGCATATTCATTATTAGGTGTAAACAATTACAAGGAAATAAAAGCTCAAGAACAAGAACAGCCCAAAAACATAAATTAAACCTAAAAAATTAAAAATTCAAATGGAAATCCTAGATCTGAAATTAAGGAAAATCCCACATCTCTTGCAGCCATCCCACCAAGCCGTCATAGCCACCATTAAACCACAGAGTCACAACCAACAACGAGGAGAGAACTAAAAGTGAAACCGTAGTACCAACCGGAAAACGGGGATGAGCCAGCCACATGCGCACAAAGCGCTCCCATAATCCATTCAACGAGTGCATCATGCACTTTAAAAGCAACCCAAAACCACTGTGGGCTACCGAAGAAGACCGGTGTTGGGAGGGTCGTGGGGCGGAGCCTGGTGGCTGAGATTCCAGGGTGAGTCGAATCTAATGACATTTGGTGAGGGGTGATGTGAGAAATTTAGGGCTCGGATATGAAGATACACCCGAATTCACCAAAAGAGGTGAAGCGAAAGCCACCACAAAGGGTGGAGTCGGAAAACGCCACAAAGGGCGGAGTTGCAAATCAGAGAGGAAACGGGAAGATGGAGAAACCAAAGAGAATGGAGAAGATGAGAGGAAGAGAAGGAGGAAGAGGAGAAGGAGGAAAGAGAAAACCGACTAAGAAAATGGGTGGAAGAAAAAGCGGAAATGGGGGGGGGGGGGGGGGGAGGAGAGGGCTGCCACCATCCCCCACTTGGTCGGCGGCTAGGGTTTAGTGGGAAGTTTTTGCCTAGGGGATAGGAGAGGGAACTGAGAGAAAGGGAGAAGAAGAGTTCATTCATTGTCTTTTCCTCACGAAATTAGATGTTTGACAAATCTTAAAAAACTACACCTGAAATAAGTTTGATAATTTATGTATGAGAATGATTAAATCATGTACTATTGTTTAGCTACAATTTTTTTATTGCTCCAACGTTTAAAATAAAATGCATCCATAAGTTAAAGTTCTGTCGACAAAGAAATATGATTAAATTTGACTATTACTATTATAAAAAAAAATTATTAATACATGAATACGTTTCGTTAAAGGGCAGTAATATTGACAAGGTTTTTATAACATATCCGACAACAATTCAATCTTTATGAAAGAAAAAAAAAGAGCAAATTACACTTTAGTACCCTCACGTTTACACTAAATTTTAGAGTTATACTTAATGTTTTAAATTTTGCATTTTAGTACCCTGAACTCTTTAAAACGTTTCACTTTTGTCTCAACGACACATTTTTAGGCTGAATTTCTGTTAGTTGATGACGTGACGCGTGTGGGAACCTCACAAAAACAAATTCTACGGTGATTGTAGGCATAATTACTTAATTCGCTCTTGGTTATCTCTCACTCAGTATTTCAGCGGGAGATGTTAGGTATGAGATAATTAATGACTAATTATGTAATTTTCCCCAAAGTCACCGTGAAATTTGACAAAATTTTTATAACATATCCGACAACAATTCATTCTTTATAAAACAAAACAAAAAACTTATCCGTGACATATATTGATTCCGTATATAAATGTAGAGTTTTGCATAACAAAAGTCGGTTTAATGCGCTCGAACTTGGAGAAATTTTTTGATTACACGAAAAAGAAACTTCTAGAATGAAAATGGATAAGATTAAATTTGTTGAGAGTTGGACAAAACGAAAAGAACGAAAGGGCATGCATGTCAAAAATTTCAAACAGATCACTTAAATGTGATGTCGTAGAATCTTGAATAATGTCGCCCATGCCAACCCCGTGGGGGCATGCAGTCGACTTCTAGAAGAAAGATCATGGATCGTGCCCAGGAAACCAGCACAGCCGTTGATCAAATCACAAAAATAACCTTGTTTTCCAAGCAATATACCAATATAATAATTCAACATAATATAATATAATAATGTTTATTATATATATATATATATTATGCAATTTGGCCTAAATGTAGGAAAAACCTCTTTGACACACAAGAAGCCACGAACCCGTGTCAAGTTAATTACCTTATTATTATAGTTTAATATTTACATGAATAGAAGCAGATGTGGATGTAGACACGCAGTTATTAACAAGCAGAAGGTAAACGAGGCTTTATTTACCGAGTTTAAATTCAATTTTTTAGAATCATGATTTTACTTATTTGTCTTTGACGAAGTCAAAGAGTGTTCTTCGAGATTTAATAGTGGTGACATAGTTTATGAATCAGGGCTTAGTCCCCGGGATTTGGGGCTGAGCTCAAAATTTGAGAGCTAAATCGTAAGTTAAGCGATTAATCCGATATTGTTTAGTCTATTGACGGGGCTCAATAGAGGGCTGGGAGGGCTATAGTCCTTCCGACCAAACTTCATCCCTTAATTGTGTGAGAGCAATAGATCATTCAAGGAAAAAAAAATTCACTAGCACATCCCATTTATAAATTTAGCATGTATGTTTAGTCCATCCAAAATTCGAGTTCATGAACCGTCACTGATTTAGTCTAGGAGCATTGTTCATATATATCTTAAATTTGGTAATTAAATAGTGGTTGTTTGTTGGATCACGTGTTCTTATGTTTCAAATTTCGAACTAGGTTGTCATTAATTGTCAAAAAATTTGAGTTATGTCCTTATATGTTGGAAAAAAAAAATAGTCAAAAACATCTATATCATGAACCTTTTAATATTACATGAGTAGAAATTTATGTGGAAATAGCTATTATAGACGGTTAATGTGATATTTTATTTTTTACGTGCATTCAAACTTGAATTTTTCTCGCTGTAGTTTACGTCAACCTACAAATATATATTATATTATAAGAGTACATACGTGGAATAATGCCGATTAGAAATGTGGACTTTGGAGGCTTGTTAATTACGTTAATTATGTTGATTATGTTATGTAGGTATCAATATAATTAAGGTTTAATTAGGAGAATTGCTGACCTTATGTGTATGGATGTTTGTGATTTTGATGTGCTTGCGTTTCAAGCAAACATACGTATGCACACACTTCATTCATCTTCATAAGACTTAGCCTTTGTTTATTAGGAAAGAAAACACACATGGCCAGATATACCTATAGCTAATTACATGCATTATTTAATTTGCATGCTCATACTTATTTGTCTCAAATTAGGGTTTGGGATTGTTCGGTTTGGACCGGTTTCATTTTTGAACTAGTAAATGTTAAACGGTGCAGTTTTGCTCATTTGAGATACAATCAATTAAGAAACCGAATCAAATACATTATACCGTTACTGTAACAACCCGGACCATGAATTTAAAATAATTAAGGAAATGACGATTTTAACCTCGATTTTGGAAGGGTTCGGGAATCACTTTTTGACTGGCAATGATTTTGGGAATTTTTCTTGAGTCGTTGCGTGGGTCTCGAACTCACGAGTTCGTAGACATGCGGCACACAGAAAACAGAGACCCAGTGAGATCGTTACGGGTCTAGAAGCTTCAGGGGCATTTTGGTAATTTGATAGGGGTAGATATTTGTGTTTAACCCCCCCAATTTGATATGGTCTGGATCATCCCCTCGCTCTCTCTCCTGCCCGATCCTTCCCCTAAACCCGTGCGACCCAAAACTCAAAACCCATGAAATGGAACTTCGATCCAAGGCCGAGTCTCCCCTTCTAGTTCCTTTAATCGAAATCTCTTCCCTCCCACGATTACGGACGTACCAACTGTAACGACCCGGACCAGAATTTAAATTCTTTTGAGAATTGGACCATTTTACCCTCAATTTTGGATGGGTTCGGGAGTCACTTTTTGACTGGTAATACTTTTGGGAATTTTTCTTGGGTTGTTGCATAGGTCTCGAACTCACGAGTTCGTAGACAGGCGGCACGCGGAAAACGGAGATCCGATGAGTTCGTTACGGGTCTAGAAGCTGCAGGGGCAGTTTGGTAATTTTGAAAAAGTTGAAATTATATAACAGATATTTTTTTCTCTCCTCGAAGGATTGGTCGATGCAGTCTCGGTCCTACCCGAGTCCTCCCCGTGCGAACACCGAAGGTCCATATTCATCGGAGGGATTTCGATCCGATTCGAACAAAACCAAGGTTGGGAGGATCTTCCCCGGGACCCCACGAGCATTTTGGGGTAGTTATTGGAGCGGGAGCACCGCCGTAGGCGACGGACGGATGAGGGAGGTGAACCGAACATTCTCGACCGTTTTCCGGCCAAACCAGGTACGATCTCGGAACTTTGACCTCATATTTGGATTCCTGGTGAAAAGTAGATGAATTTCCATGTGTAGATCGTGAAAAACGGTCAAGAAATGAAGAAGTTAGAAAACCTTGAAAATCGGCCGGAAATGGCAGTTTCCGGCGAACCAGACGGCGGCGGAGGTGGCGGTCTGGTCATCTTCTCCTGCCAGCCTCCGGCGAAGGTGAGGCCGTCCGGTCGTCTTCTCCGGCAAGTCGCCGGTAACCGGTCGAGTCGAGTGAACCAGTCGAGTCGAGTGAACCGGTCGAGTTGGACCGGGTCAGGTCGAGCCGGGCCAGGTTGGACCGGTCCAGGCGCGTGAACACTGTAGCAGGCGCGTGACCGGCGCATGGCAGCGCGTGGGCGCGTGTTCTGACCTTCCGGTGGCGCGTGGCGGCGTGTGGGACTGTTCCCGAAGTCATGGCGACGCGTGACTAAGGTTTTGGGACGTTCCGTATCAGATTTTGTTGGTTTCGAGGCCATAGGAGTTCATTTAGAGCTCGATTGGGCAATCCCAGCGGTAAGGATTGACCGTGGAGAGGGTTTTGAGCTTGGAAAGTTAAGGTAGTTGGGTCATTATGGTGTAGGTGTTCTGAGGCTAGAGCGTACATGAATTTTGGGTTGGATGGTGATGGTAAGCAGACTTTGATTTATAAATTTTAATGCATGTATAAATATCTTTGATTTAATTACTGTTGTGTATGGTTGTATTTATAAATTGTAATGCATGTATTAATATCCTCGATTTAAATACTGTTGTGTATGGGTGCAATGATTGCTGGATAATTGTTGATCCAATATTTCAGTGGAAGTGTATTGTGAGAAATGATATGGTTGTTGGATTCGGTTTTGATATTGTTTGGACGTGGTAATTATTTGGGTACATGGTTATGAGTTGAAACCGTATTTGTGATAAATGATAAACAAAATATATACTTGATTTGGATACAAAACTGATTTGATGGGGCCTATAACCCGGGCCTTGGTTCCGTGTTGGCGGACTCCCGGTGAACCCCCAATATAAACAAAACCGATTTGATGGGGCCTAGAACCCGGGCCTTGGTTCCGTGTTGGCGGACTCCCGGTGAACCCCCAATATAAACAAAACCGATTTGATGGGGCCTAGAACCCGGGCCTTGGTTCCGTGTTGACGGACTCCCGGTGAACCCCCAATATAAACAAAACCGATTTGATGGGGCCTAGAACCCGGGCCTTGGTTCCGTGTTGGCGGACTCCCGGTGAACCCCCAATATAAACAAAACTGATTTGAGGGGGGCCTAGGATCCGGGCCTTGGTTCCGTATTGGCGGACTCCCGGTGAACCTCCAATATAAAAGGTGATTTTACAGAGATTGTGGTCGAGTCCAAGTAGTACATATTCTAGCACACCCCAAGGGATACCCTGGTGGCTAGGGATATGATATGATAGTCGAGAGATATGCCGACTGATATGATATGATAGTCGAGAGATATGCCGACTGATATGATATGCCAATCGAGAGATATGCCGGCTGATGAGATATCATAGTACAGAGAGTTGTGATACTGGACTAGCACACCCCAAGGGATACCCTGGTGGCTAGGGATATGATAATAGAGAGATATGCCGACTGATGTGATATGATAGCCGAATGTTATATCGACTGATGATACGATATGATAGCCGAGGATATTTCCGGCTCTAATATGAACCAGACGGAAATTATCATGGGCTTAATCAACCTATGGAAATACTTCGTTATCCGGGTCAGTGGGTTGGTGTGGGCGGTGACCCAGAGGGACGAATTATTGTTGATTCACCAGTATCTGACTAGTCTGTTGTCTTGTGGTTTTCCAGTAGAGATGTCAGCAATGTCTGACTTACTGACATTTGGTGTCAGAGAGTATTTCTATTTGAATCACCACTATTCCGAGGTCTTGGCTTTGACCTGTATATTATCCTGCGTCTGATAGTAGGAGTGGGTAGTAAGTACAGAGGTTCTGTTGGGAACCCTGTAAGGTTTAATAAAAATTATTTAAGAACAAAGGATATTTCTGGTATTTAAATTTTGAGGTAAAAGGGCTGTCAGACGGGATAAGGGTTCTTTCCGGGTTTCGAGGGAAAATTCGGGAAGGGTCCTTACACTAACCATCGGAGGATGTAACCGCGGGAGATACCGGACCGAGGGAAAGAAAAACTGGAACTTCCGATCAATATTTCAGCCAGTACATGTATGGGTTTGGTGTTTTGAGGTCGTATTTGAATTCTTGGGCTCGAGTAGATAGATTTAGACGTAAAATTCGTGAAAAACGGTTGAGTTTTGAAGAAGTTAGGAAAAACTCAAGGTCAGCCAGAAATAGAGTTTTTTGGTGACGGCGGCGTGGTCCTCTTCTCCGGCGGTTCGCCGGCGAGACTCCGGCGACGGTGGATGGCGACGCGGCCTTCTTCTCCGGTGACTGGTTCGATCGGCGGTTGATGACGTCAGTCGTCCGGCGACTGGTTCGGCCGACGGTTGATGACGTTAGCCGTCCGGCGACTGGTTCGGCCGGCTGTTGGTGACGTCAGCCGTCAGTTGACCATTGAGTCAACTGACGTCATCAAGGGTTTGACGGAATATGCTGACGGCGTTAGCATATTCCGTCAAAGGTTAATGAAGTTGACGGAACCCTAACACCGTCAGGGTTAACAGAATATTCCGATTCTGTTAGGTGATTCTATCAGGTTTGACGGAATATTCTGTCAAGGTTCACGAAATATTCTGTCGTGAATAGTGGCGGCGCGTGGCGAGTGTTCTGGCCTTCTACCGGCACGTGGCAGCTCGTGGGACCGAATCAGGGGTCACGGCGACGCATGGTTAGGGTTTTGGGACGTTCCAGATCGGATTTTGATGGTTTTGAGGCCATAGGAGTTCGTTTTGAGCCCCATTTGAGTAATCCTAGTGGTATTGGTTAACCAACGGAGCGGGTTTTGACTCGAAAAGTTCGAGGAGCGGGGATATGATTATATCAAGGGTTCCTTGGGGCTGGGGTTTTCCTTGAGATGGTACCTTAGGTGTACTGTGAACGGACTGGATTTATGAGATCGCGGGGCATGCATACTTTTAGGTATTAGGCAATACTACGGGATTCTCCGATGATTGGCGTGGAGGGTGTCTTTCTCCGCTACATTGTTGAGGGTTTTCCGATTGGCGTTAGAAGGTATGTCTCCGCCAGATCGTCGAGGGGTTCTCCAATGTTGGCGTTCAAGGGATCTTTCTCCGCCATATCGTTGAGGTATCTCAAGATGAGCAGGTTATCGATTTACCACTCGGGGTGCTTAGGAGGAACAAGTTATCGAGTTACCACTCGGGGTGCTCAGGAGGAGCAGGTTATCGAGTTACCACTCAGGGTGCTCAGGAGAAGCAGGTTATCGAGTTACCACTCGGGGTGCTCAGGAGGAGCAGGTTATCGAGTTCCCACTCGGGGTGCTCAGAATGAGCAGGGTCGTCGAATTACCACTCGAGGGCTCAGGATGAGCCGAGATATCGAGAATGACTCGGAGTAAGTCAGTGCGACTCAATTCAACCAAGTTTGGTACCTTCGTCATCCGGGTCAGTGGGTTGGTGTGGGCGGTGACCCAGATGGACGAGTTATTGACGGTTCACAAGAGGCTGACAAGTTGTGCTATTACAATAGAGGTTTCAGCAGTGGTTGACCTACTGTCATTTGGTATTAGAGCTTGTTAGAAGCTATCATGCGTCTGACAGATAGATGTAGTCAGCAAGTACATAGAGGGTTCTGTTGGAACCTCTGTAAGGTTTATTTAATATTTCTACAGTTAAAGGGTATTCATGGTATTAAATTTTGTGGAAAAAGGCTGTTAGACGGGAAAATGACTTTTCACGAATTTCGGGGTGAAATTCAGGAAGGATCCTTACTGTTACTAAGGCAGTTTGAGTTTATGCCAGATAAGATTTAATTTAGAGGTGAGAGTAGTTCGATTTGGATTAATTTCACCTCACATCACGGTTGAATTATTAGTTAATGTTAAACGGTGCAGTTTGTTTCGATTTGAGTTAGATCATTTGAGAAACCAAATCAATTAAATAGTGGTTGTTTGTTGGATCATGTGTTCTTATCTTTCAAATTTCGAACTAGGTTGTCATTAATTGTCAAAAAAATTTGAGTTATGTCCTTATATGTTGAAAAAAAAATAGTCAGAAACTTCTATATCATGAACCTTCTAATATTACGTAAATAGAAATTGATGTGGAAATAGCTATTATAGACGGTTAAAATGATATTTTATTTTTTTCGTGCATTCAAACTTGAATTTTTCTAGCGATAGTTTATATCAACCTACAAATATATATTATATTATAAGAGTACATACGTGGAATAATGCCGATTAGAAATGTGGACTTTCGAGGCTTTTTAATTACTTTAATTATGTTATGTAGGTATCAATATAATTAAGGTTTAATTAGGAGAATTGCTGACCTTATGTGTATGGATGTTTGTGATTTTGATGTGCTTGCGTTTCAAGCAAACATACGTATGCACACATTTCATTCATCTTCATAAGACTTAGCCTTTGTTTATTAGGAAAGAAAACACACATGGCCAGATATACCTATAGCTAATTACATGCATTATTTAATTTGCATGCTCATACTTATTTGTCTCAAATTAGGGTTTGGGATTGGTCGGTTTGGACCGGTTTCATTTTTGAACTAGTAAATGTTAAACGGTGCAGTTTGGCTCATTTGAGATACAATCAATTAAGAAACCGAATCAAATACATTATACCGTTACTAAGGCAGTTTGAGTTGCCAGATAAGATTTAATTTAGAGGTGAGAGTAGTTCGATTTGGATTCATTTCACCTCACATCACGGTTGAATTATTAGTTAATGTTAAACGGTGCAGTTGTTTCAATTTGAGTTAGATCATTTGAGAAACCAAATCAATTCAAACCACTATCCGGGCAATTTGGGCTTTAAGTAAGATTCAGTTCAACCCCCTTAATTGACGAAAATATTATATATTTATACAGAGTTTTTATTTTTTATTTTTTTGTTATCAAGAATGTTATCATTATATATCATAAAAAATAGTACAAGTATACCATCAAAATCAAATTATGACAGTAAGACCCACAAACCAATACGACAATACTAACATGGACAAAGCTGCACTAACAGCTAACAAATTCACATTACTGAAATTATGCAAAATTACAAATCAAGCCCAAAATCCTAATAGCCCCTATAATCCTAAATAAGCTACCTCTACGAAAAGAAACAATTACCGTCATCAAACCTATCAAATATGGTCTTAATTGACAAAAATAGTATATATTTTTACAGAGTTTAATACCTAATATCGTATAAAATGTCCCAAAACCAAGGAAAAGAAGCAAAGTTCAAAAGTTCAGCTTAATTTTATTGCAAAGTCAGGCAGAAAGGCAGCCATTGGTGTTGAATGTCACGGTCTGTCCTCAGTCTTTCAAGGAGGAAACAAAATCTGCAAAAATAATTATGAAATCTGTTAAATAACGTAAAAAAATAACTCAAAAAAGTTGCAAAGGGATCTCCAAATCCGGCCACAGCAACCCATTTGCCGAAAATATATAACAAACGATTAGAAAATTGTGGTGAAAAGGAAGTGCTTATTTGAAAAGTGCAAATTGGGATTCCTTCCTTTTTCCTTTTTGTGCTCCACAATAAACAATGGGAACAAGCCAGCCTGCCTTACACATATATATATATTCATATTATTATAGAGTTGGTGCCTGGAGTTCGATTTAAGGCCCCGTGCTTCACGCTAATGCATGCCAAGCGTCTTGCATTTGCGGAAAAGAGAGAGTTGAATTCGGGTGCATCGGAAAAAATACGTATGTTTTGGATCTTTTGATGAGGTTATACCTGAAAAATATAGGTGTAAAAGTGTGATGTGAGCATTTTTCATTCGTTATAAATAAAATGGACCCAAGACTACTCGATTCCGTCTACTTCGTAGTTTGAATCAAGAATTAGTCATCATTTTTTGGACTTGAAAATACGAATTTCGTTATGTAGAAAAAATTATACAAAACGATAGAGTGCTTGTATGTTAGCTGATTGAAATCTTACCATAACTTTCAACTCATATAAAAATAAAAGAATATCATGGGCCAATTGATTACAAATGTGTATTATTCTCTAGATTGTTCTAAAGACGAATTCCGTTTAAGTTTCGACCACAAGTAAATTCATAATCAATCCGGAGATTTTTCAGATCAAATAATTTTGCGGATCAACATATAAACAAAAACCAGCAATCTAGTATGAAGCACTTTTTGGAAGTAGCTTCTTTTTGGAAGTAGTTTCTTTACCATATCTCTCCATACTCCATAGTACAATCTTGTGATAAGATTTTCCAATTAGTTATATTCTTGGTGGAGCTTATAATATCATTACCCTTGATATCAATGTTGATCTACAAAATTAGTGGGTGGTTAAAACTTAAAAAGGTGGGATAAGATCTGCAGAAATCACAATGTATCAGTCTTTATCTCTGCCTCATTTTCATCATGTTTTAATTATTAATTCATTCTGAGAAAAAGCCAGAAAGCCTGCAACTTGCAAAATTAAAACCTTTGAAAGATCTCCATATATATATGTATGTATATAATTTATAATGGAGACAGCTTAAAACATGGGTTTTTCTTTTGTTTTCTGATAATTTTGAATTTTGGATTAATATATTATCAGCTTTACATGCCTAACCTACAAAGAAAAGTGAGTGGTATACAAAATACAAGTCCTCAAACTGTCAAACATTTACACAAACCAAACCAAACTAAGACTATCCATCCCCTCTACACATAAGCTCGAAAGCTGGATACCGGCCGGCCGCATCGCAGTTCGGTTCACGATTGTCTTTCCCTCAATCTCTGCCTCAGGTGCTGTAGCTTGCTGCTTACTCTTGGAGGCAATTCACCGGAAGTCTCATCGTTCGTACCCTGTAGTAGCCGTTTCTGTTGAATCACGTCGTGGCGCATTGGCTTAAAACGTGTCTGGAAAGCCCTGTATGAGAAGTATGGTAACAATGTGCAAATTACGACGAGGAGGGTGACCAGCCAGTACAGAGGGCTCGGAGCGCAGGCTTCCACGAGGACTTTGTGGGCCGTGGTGGACACGTTTGGTGAGACAGCGCCGTATATCAGTAAGAATATGTACCAGAAGGCGATGCTTCCCCAGATGAAGAAGTGCTGGATCCATGTGAAGTAGTTGATGGAGAGGGCCATTTGGCAGTTCACAACCCAGACGACGCAGGTGTACATTGTGACCCCGAAGACTTCATAGTCAACTACTTTGCCATCTTGCCGGAGAGCCTGGCCAATCATGGAGTTGGTGGTGAAGAAGAAGATGATTATGGAGCTTAAAATGCCGTTAATCATCCAACCAAGGATTCGGGTCCAGCTGAAGAGTATATTCTCCACTCCTTCTAGATATAAGGAGGGATACTGTCAACACAAGCAGCATGAACAATTAAGTTCAACGAATAAAAATGTCAAACCAATGATTTTGCCGTCAATTTTCACCTTAGAGCTATATTATTCATTTTCCTAATTTCAATATAAGGTTTCAAGAGAGAGAGAGAGAGATTGTATACCTTGAGGCACAGTCGTGCAGAAACATCCTGATCAAAAACACCGAGCGCAATTACAGGAAGCGATGTGAAGAAGACATTGTAGAACGACATGTACCAATCATTATAAGCAGGTTGACCAGAGAAAGCAGCATGGGCCTCGAACCAAAATAGAGTAAACCCGAATGTAATGTTCTTGTAGAAGAAGTAGCATATCTGCATCAACAGATAACAAAAGAGGAGCGCATATCAACTAGGTATGAATAATTCTTTGTTGCCTAAATCTCCAGACTATGCCAAACATTACAACTCTTGCTTTCTTATTTAAATTTTTTTTGGTGAATATGTTTTACCATCATTGATATGCGCCTGTAACACCAGTGCCCGTGTACAAGTAAGAGACGCTCCAGAAAACGAAATTGAGCTATTGAAAAATCACTTGCCATCACCGCCTGCATTCACGAATCATGAGTGCACCAGTGGCAGATCACATGTAGATCACTAAATACTTAGAAACAGACATACAAGAGGGACGCTACCTTCGACCATTTTGACACAAATCTGGATAATATAAATTCACTAGGAATTAAACACATGAATTTGATAAAAGTAAACACATTACTACACAATCATGCACCTAAGAGTGAAGATGTTGAAGACTAGAAAACATATGCATTCCCATAGGAGTTGGGAATGAAGACATGTTCGGTTGCTTATCGTGAAAAATCATGAAAAGCCAAACAAATAAGATTCACGAAAAACAAGAGATATAACCACCTGCATCCCTTCAACCCCACTAATGCCAACTCCAATATCAGCTTCTTGAAGCATTCCAACGTCATTTGCACCATCACCAACAGAAAGTGTTATTTTACCTGTTCCAAGTTTTACCAATCTCGTAACCTGCACATACATTATTTGATGTCAGAAACTTAGATTATTTGAATCGATACTCTCATGAGCATGATTGAGATACTTACAAGAGCTTTCTGTTTGGGTGTAGAACGACAACATATAACAGATGAACAATTAATTGCAAGCTCAAAAAACGATTTTTCAACTTCCTTCTTGAGTGAAAACTCCAACGACTTTCCATCGATTATCAAGCCAAATGATTTAGTTGAGCTGGGACTTTCTTTTGCTTCATTAATTTGTAAAATACCTTCTCCAATTTGCTTCCTTATGCTTACAAGACAAGCCTTTGAACAATCAAGGTTTCAGAAATTACCTGAGGGGAAAAGAAATAATAAAGGAAAAAAATGTCAATTTTTGCTTTAGGATTCTGTACCTTCTCAACTGCTTCTTTATCCCCTTGTTTCTCCAAGGCATTAATATCTGGCGAATCAAGACTGATGACAATCCGTTTCATATCTTGTCTAAGTAAACTGCAAGCATACCTGTAAACTTTGATAGTTGTAATATCTAACTGCAAGAGCATATCTGATCTAAACACTAGCAATAAAACTACTAACACACCCTATGTTAACTGCAGTTTCCATCTTATCCCCAGTCAACACCCATATCTTAATCCCAGCCTGGGCAAGCTTGTTGATACATTCAGGAACCTGCATCCCAGAGACCAATATCAGTATGTGATTAACTATCCAGGCATGCAAACTAAGGGAAGACTTAATAACAATAATCACCAATTATCTAATCCACATAAAGGAACTTATCACAAAAAATTATCAAAATTGAATACTCACCCCCTTTTGCAGTTTGTCTTCAACGGCTGTTACACCAAGTAGAAATAAATTCCTTTCAATCTTATCAGCAATCTCATCTACCAATACATCTCGACCTTCAGTGACAGAAGCTTTGGCATTCAGAAACTCCTTGTCCCATGCTTCATATTCTTCTACCCCAAGCTTGCGGTATGCAATCACCAAGGTTCGTAAACCTGCTTCAGCATATTTATGAATGTGCTCCTTCGACTGATCTTCAAACTGCCGTCCATCCTTTGCCAGCCTTTCAAAAATCACACTGGATACAGAGACATAAATGAAAATCATGGAATCAACAGACCAAACTTGCAACTTCAAGTGGTGAAGCTTAAGCATGAACTCTCAGGAGTCTAACCTGTCTGCGCCTTTGCAAAGGAGCAATAATTCATTTTCTGGACTCCTTACAATTACCGACATTCTTTTGCGAGAACTACTGAACTCTAAGACATGAAGTAGCTCATATTCCCTGGGATATAATAACTGAGTCACATTATAACCGAATCATAACAGACATGTATATATGTATGAGTGTGTGTGTGTGTGTGTGTATTTATATGGACTCATATAAGCATAAAGTTTATATCAGTCCATATATATGTTTCATACAACACAGAGGCTGTAGTAAGCAACTACAGTAAGTAGTTAATCCCGGGCCATTGATCTGTTTCCATGCGCAGGATAAAAATATGAAAAGTGGGAATGCTAACAATCCATAATTAGGTACTTATTTTAACTCTTAACTTAACTCCTTAATAAATATCCAAATTTAACACTGAATCAACCCATCTATCCTCTTGAGGATTAGTTTGGTTAACCAAATCTCAGAGCTTCATTATTAGCATATATGAGCACCCAGGCCAACTTATGTCATAAGAAAATGTCAAAATTTTATTTAAATTAGAAATCTCATAGGAGACTAGGGATGGCCATATGGGAATGGGCATGGGCATGGGTACCCATGGGTTTATAATATATGAAATTCTACCTTGGGTTATTTCATGTATTAAAACCCATGGGTACCCATGCCCATATGGCCATCCCTACAGGTGACAGAAGCTATTAGATGCAACTGTTATGGTTTCGATCCATGTCAATGCTATAAGGAGACTGGATGTAAAAATAAACAGGTCAAAGTACAGATAGAGCTCACCTATCAACCTTTTTCCCAGTTTCAAAATCCAACTCATGCAAGGATATGCTTGTTTGCGTCCTTTCGTAAAACTCAAAGCCAAGCTCCCTGGCAGCTATTACAAAAGCTGCTTCATCCGGTGACTCAGCTTCATAGGTTATTTCTCCTGTTTCTTTATCCACAACTGGAATGGCTGTATGACAGATTGCTAAAACCCGAAGGAATTTCTGTATGATATCTGAGTGAGGTTCATTGACCCACTGCCCATTCATGATGCGCTCGTCCCTAAAGTTGAAACCCTTAATTGACTTTCTAGAAGAAGCATCATCACTAGTTTGCTCTAGTGCATTAGATGATATATCACCAGTTCCATCCCTTCTGTTCGCCAGTGCCCTCTCCACTTCTGTCATGCCATGGCCATAAGGAGTGCCTGCTATCGAACATTTAATGAACTCCATGGAGTTACATGTCAGTGTACCTGTTTTGTCTGAAAGTATCATATCAACCTGGCCAAGTTCCTCATTCAGATTCGACGTGCGTGCATGAGCTGGCCTATCTGTTTCCTCAAAATACATATCCTGATCTTGGTTAATGAAAATACTCTGTAATACCTTCACAATCTCAATTGATACATATAGAGAGATTGGTATTAGATATCCATACAGCATAAGGGCCGTCAAGAAATGGAAAAAAGCAGCAAGGGCTGGTCTTTTGGGGTCATAAAACACAGTGGTATCATCAGGACGAAGATACCACCTTCTTAACTTTCCACCATGTATATCTCGTCTAGTCTGAATTCCAAAAAACAGAGATCCAGTAAAGGCTATCACAACCAGAGTACTGAAAAGAATGTAGATTATCTTATCCATTTTCCTCTCAATTTTACTCCTCTTTGAAGGAGGATCTGTAGCATTCTGCATCACTTTCGTGTCGTGACCAGTAAAAATAACAACACCGTAGACATATTCAGTGTTTTTCAGCTTAGAGTCTCTCAAGAGTATCTGTTGTAAGGAAAGTGGGTAGGGCTTACCATCATAGTACAAAGTCCCAACAAATGAATAAAGATTTTCATTTGGGTCCTCACACTTGATTACTGCTTTAAATTTTTCGAAGGAATTTTCATCCTGAACATGGGATGTCACCTCCAATGCATGCTTCAATTTTAAATTAGTTTCTCCATCAAGGTTCATAGTCTCAACATAACAAATCCCATCCTCATAGCTCGATGAAAGCAAAAGCAAATCCGCAGGAAAGTACTCATCTTTGTGCACCTTTACAATATCACCAACTCGGAGTTTCTTCCATCTGGTCTCGTAGAATGTATAATTCCTACCATAAACTCTAACCTTTCTATTGTTCGCCTCAATATCCTGAAACCATTTCAAAATACAGCCAACTTACTTAAAATAAACATCAAAATATTAAATTGAAGTTACTCCCTAATTATGTTGCTCTTTCTAATTATGCTGCACTGATTTCGGATATAAACAGTAAGTACCAATACATAAGAAAAGGCTCCACTAAATCTCCACCAGTGCAAACGCTCAAAAGGCCATCAATTACTAAATAACTAGTAACTTAACCTTCCATGCACATCATTAACAAACAATATATGTTGATTGTCTGATTAGCTTTTACTCTTTCAAACTCTGGACCGCCCCTCTTCTCCCGGCCCCAGAGAGAGTGGCTTTGAATTGAGGAACATAGTTCTAATGCAACCATACTCCAAATTCTTTACAGAGTGTTTCAAACATGACTAAATAAAGTTGAACTATAGATTCAAATTACTACTAAAATTATCAGCAAAACACAAAAATTAACAACTTTAGATAACCCAGAAACTATTACCTGTGTTCTTCGCCTCCAATCTTCAACAGCTTCCTTAGCCATAGTAGCTCCAATCACCACCAACAAGGGTGCAAGCACGCTAACAGCTTTAAAAGGCGCCAATGGACTAAACGACACACAAGCTACAACAAGAAAGTATATATTTGCAACTCTCCTAAACTGCTCAAACAAGGACTTGGGAATAAAATTAGCTGCTGTATACTTGGTAGTTGAAACATAGTTTCCCCTGTACCTCAACTGAAGTGCCTCAGGTTTATCAGGCTCATTACAATGCACAACCCTTGAGTACCCTCTTTCCCCAATTTGGGCATGACTATCATGGAAAGGCCGAACACACGAAAAATTGTAGAGTTTGCTAAAATGTATCATTATCTTTCTCTTCCTCCTTCCTGTCATTTTTTCAATGTTGCACCTTAATCAGGCAAATGGGTCCTTTTCCTTTAACTCAACAATGACTCACTCAATTCCCTCAACAATGCCTCACTCAATTCCCCTCATTCCCATCCACATTTCCCTTTCACTTTCCGGGAAAATCAACAACCAGCCAAACAAAGTCACACCAACATCCCAAAACACAAAATTTCCACCATTCCGCATCAAAACATCGAAAAATTAACCAAACAAAATCCCACCTACGCCAATGGAGCAGCAGAAAATTAGCACAATCGACCCAAATTTATCAAACCCATTGGAGTAGCTGAAAAATCATAACTCAAGCAACATATAAGAAGTTCGAATATGCTTTTCTTAGGAAGATAAACAATGTTTATATATTTCCAAGTTCCATTTTTTATCCCACTCACTATTTCTTCACATAAATATATAAAATACTCAAATGGCTACTTCTAGAAGCTAAATATCTAGGTGGGTTGGAATTTTAGGAAACCTAAAAGTTGTGTTTCAGATAATTCCTTACTTGCTGCTGCGGCGGCTGCGGCGGCGGCAGAGATCTCTTTCTTGCTTCTTTGGTTTTAGCTCAAATGTAGAGAGAGGAAGAGAGTAAAAGCGAGCTCCTTTGTATGAGTAGTAGTAGTTAGCTTTGCCGCTTTAAGAAGCAAGAGATGAGAGAGAGAGAGAGAGATGCAGGGGTAGATATAATGGGAAGCGAAGCAGGTGATCACAGCTGCCAGAGACTCATGTCATGACTCTAATGGCGCTTATTTTCCATGTAGATAGGGACTGGGACTCGGAGTCTTGAGCAGACAACGAAAGATGTACGTGAAGGTCGGTCGCAATCTTTGCCGCACACGTGGCTGATTGTGCTGATGAGTTTTTTTCACTCTTTCGTTTAGGAGTCTTGACCCTCCCACTCCCCCGCCCATCACAAAATTACAAATAAAATCAAACAAGGCAAACCAAATTCCTTATCCAAACTTTAATGCTCGCATTTCATTGTCAAATTTAAAATCTCTCATTATATTGTAAATAAAAATATCATTATATAGCACACTGTTAGAATTATGATATGTTAGTATTATATTCATGTCGTTAATATTATAGTCGGTTTGTATTATTCATTTTTGTTACGTAGTGTGAATCTGTAAATAAAATTATCATTAAATTGTAAGTATTATATAGCACATTGTTAATATTATGATATGTTAGTATTATATTCATGTATATAGCATGTCGTTAGTATTATAGTCGGTTTGTATTATTCATTTTTGTTACGTAGTGTGAATCTGTAAGATCTCAACTCTCTAGTTTGACACTCATAAAGAACGAACAAACTCTTGGAGAAGTACCCAAACTATAGGGGTCATTTTAAGTTCATATTCCAACTATGAAAATTTTCATTTAGGTACCCAAATTATATGACAATCAACAAATCACTACCTCTGTTAGGTTTTCCATCCAAATTGCCGTTAAAAGTACAGGTATCAACTTTTTGGTCCAATCAGCTCATGATTTGGCCAAAATTAGAAGGGTATTTTCGTCACAAAATTTCTCATATTAATTTTCCTCATAATCTTCATCAATCATCCTCATCATCTTCATCATTCTTATCATCCCCAAATTGAAACCTTTCCCCAAATTGAAACCCTTCTCCAATTGAAACCCTTCCCCAGATTGAAACCCCTCATCATCGACTTAGACATCAAAATACCCAATCATCACCCAGCAAACTAAACTAACCCACGGAGGCAGGATCGGACGCAGTCCTCCAAGAGGAGCTCCGAGGCGACATGGAGAAGGTCGAGCTGTTGACACGGTGGAAATGGCGGAGTCAAGATCAGAGGGCAGAGAAATACTTGCAGCGGCGGAGGGTGTGGGCGTGGAGATGTTGAACGAAGTGGATTTGGATGGTAGGGGAGGAAGGGTCTACGGGGGAGGGGTCACTGAAGAGGCGAATGGGGACGTCGGTGGAGGAGGGGTCGTCGAATGAGTTGGGAGTGGTCGGGTTGGGTTTGGAAATAGGGTCTAGGTTAGAATACGAGTTCGGGTTGTAATGATTGGGTTTTTATGTCTGATTCGATGATGATGCCAATTCGAACCTCCACACCCTCTTCTCTTGCTTCGGCAAGATCGCTAAGTCGGGTTGGAGAAGTCTGCATGTTGTTGCTGAGTTTGTGTCATGTCTGTGTGGAGTGGTGGTTTTGAATCATATGTGTATGTTGCTGAAAAAGGTAAAAATAGTGGATTGGATTGATGAGATGGGAAGATTGATTCCTATTGGGAATGTGTTTGTGAAATAGATCGGATGTTAAGATGATGATGGAGATGGAGATGTGGATTTGGGGAAAAGAGGAAGAAGCGAAGAAGAAGACAAAGGGAAAAAGGGAATTGGGGATAAAATAGTGACATGACAAAAATACCCTTCTAATTTTGGCCAAATCATGAGTTGATTGGACCAAAGAGTTGCCATGTATACTTTTAACTACAATTTGGATGGAAAACCTAAACGTATGTAGTAATTTGTTGATGGTCATATAGTTTGGGTACCAAGATGAAAATTTTCATAGTTGGGGTATGAACTTGAAATAACCACTATAGTTTTGCTACTTTTATATAGTTTATCCTATATATTATCGTGCTACCAAACACTGACACACATTGATTTGAATAGTCCACGTGTACACCAAAATTGTGGCATATTGGCCGACACTTAAACGTTGTTGACACATTCTGATCCGGATAGTCCACGTGGACACGAAAATTGAGTCATGTTAATCGACAATTGAACGTTGTCGCCACACCCCGATCCGGATAGTCCACGTGGACACCACAACCGAAGTCTGCAGATCGACACTTGATTATTAAAAGTTTTAGTTATGTAATTTATTCTTTTTTTCTTCAAATTTTACTTAATGTCTATTTCGCTTAAATTAAATTGAAATTTGCACGACGCACTTGTTTGTCATGTATCGATACGATAAAGAACATAATAGTTACCTAATTTGTATAATTCTCCAACACTATCATATGCAAAAAACACATACTTTAAAAAATGTATCCAAAAGAATATTTAGACCGAAATTTTTAAAACCTAAATTTACGTCTCCAAAATTCCAGTTTCCTCTCAATAAAGGACAATGGAGGCACTTTCTTATATAGAGCCATGAAGCTTCGAATGTCAAAAATGCGTACACGAGACATTCATATATTGCTAAGTTAATTTTTTGTCTCAATGCTAAAAGGATCTATCAATTTGAAATTACAAAATTAAATTGAAGTGAATTTTGTATAATACATAAATAATATATAAATAATATAAATAAACGATATAATTAAAATTTTAAAATATAATATTCATAAATAAATTTTAAAATATAATATTCATAAATAATCAATCATAATATTATATAATAATCTTTTCGATATCAACGGTCCTGCACAAAATTTAAAGCTTGACACGATTTTCCCTGCATCCTTGAACGGCATGGATCTGAGGTGAAGTTTCTGGTCAAAACAAAAAAGTGAGAACCTCTAAACCTCTTAGTCATCAGTTTGTCTACTAGCAACCATATTATATAAAAATAAAAATAAAAATGAATTACAGAGAAAAAAAACATGACATAATAAGGAAATTATTTGTTGCATCATATACAAATACTTGTTTAAAAACTATCAATTTAGAGGAATAAAATTTGCACAAACCATTTTTTTTTTCTCTTCTTCCTTGTTATATCTAAAACATTAAACCATCAACAAAGCTATTTTTGGATCATATAAAGTATATATGGGAGAATATCCAATTGTTTTATGTTATTATTCTTCTCATTTGTGAGGAATTTATGAATATATATATGTGTGTGAATTAAATAAAAAAAAACTCTTTAAATTACTTTCGATTCTAAACTTTTAAATATTTGAATTATACTTTAGCTTTCATAAATTCTGTATCCGACTCATCTACATTCTAATAATAATCTCTATAAAAATAATAGCTTAAACTGGCCAACTTTGATACCACATAATAATCACATTTTGTAGCATTGTGCTGCAGTGTCATTTTTCTCTACGGTGCAGTGAAAGTTCTCAGATTTTCAATTTAACAATTTTAAAGAGCGAGCTCTATATATACCTAATGTCGATGCCAATATCGTTGTACCAAACTTACCACCTAGCTCACCACCAATCTTAAGTTATTGATAATGCATCAATAATGCAGTTCGTTTCTTTATAATGATATACAGGAGGGGACTTCGGAAACCACAAAGAGAGTCGGCTAGCAAACAGGTATCAAACTTCACGAAAATATATCCTCACAATTTGCGAAAGTTGAACGTGAAAACTTCACTTATAAATGGAGAAGAATACCAATAAACATTGTACTCCTATAATTTGCGAACTATATACTAAAATGTATCCTTCGATTTTCTATTTACTTTTTAATTTTACTAACTTTAAACAGTCGTCTTGCCTGCTTATGTCGAGTTCGCATTTACGACAAAAAAATAAAAACGGATTATATTAGGTAGTGGTTTAACTCTAACGTAGGTCTCAAGTCTTTATCTTCTCGTTGAGGAATTGGAGGGGTTGGGCCGGTGGATGATGATTATGATGGCCATCTGGTGGAAGAATCGAAATCTCACCTTCGGCAAAGTTGGCTCGCATGAGCCTTTGTAGACCCGAGTTGGCTGCTTCTCCGGCGGACAGAGGAGACGCATGGTGGGCCCAACATAAATTGTTAAAGCTACTTCGGAACTGTGCCACGTGCAACGTGGCCCCCACTTCGTGTCGTTGTCGTTGATCGGCCCACCACCCCACCACCATCACCCTGTGGATCAATGTAGACGATGATAAATGCAAATCACGAGTAGGCATGCACGTCACCGATGCATATATGGCTATATTATGCAATATTATTGTCACCTAAGAAAATGGTTCAATTGAATTCAACCCCCCACTCCCAATTATTTTATTTTTGTAATCATTGTGATAAATACAATTGATACTAGTGTCAAAATAGTGTTATCTTCACTTTGTCTTTTGTCGGTCATATTAATATTATTCGCTTTTTATAAAATAAGTATAGAATTTTATTTCGGTCTGATCCGGTATATATAAAATTATAATTATGGAATCGACTCAATCATCAGATTATAAATTCATAATTTAGCCCAAACCCATTTTGGATGGTATATATCTACTAATTCTTTGATTCTAATAAATATATTATATAAGCTAAAAAAGGGTATCCTGAGCAATTTCAATAACCGGGTTCATTGATATTCCTGCTATCACACATATAATCATACTCAATTCGAAGGAATTGTTTAATCATAAAAGGGATTTTTTATAATAATGACTCAACGTCATTGTTCTTTCAAAGTATATATTATAAATATGAAAATAATGTTGATAGAGGTTATTAATTTGCGTGTTATAATATATATATAAGTAAATATACAAAATAAATACCACTATGATATTACGTTCTCACATTCTAATTCATTTATTAAAACGAAGGATTATCGCCTTCCGATCATAATTTGGTTATGAGTTTAAGTATGGCAACTCATCTACTATGAATTATGTGAGTAATTTATCAATTGTCCATTGAACTTGTATCTACTTAATAATTCTCCTTTAATTTGAATTATTATTAATGCTTAAATTTCGTCAGATTTATTCACATTGCATTCAATTTTTAATTTAAGAAATTCTAAGTCGATTATCAAATATTATTCATTATGAGTAATATTATTAAGGCAATATTGACCAAACAATAACATTGCATGGGAATTGCGGAAATTGACGAGTAAAAGTTCAAAGGCAATATAGACCAAACAACCATTTTTGTAATACATGACAATGGATACTTCATCTATATTGAGTATCGACTATATCGTTTATCAGAATTAAACCTGAGATCTCCCCACCACATAACAAACTGAGCGAAATTACACTAAATCGTAGCAAGGCCATAAAATCAAAATCCAATTCCTTTTTTGATTTGTTGATGGGCTTACCTACAGGCTTCCTTCACTTTAATAGCTAGGCCAAATGTCAGTAAAGCCCATTTGAAGAACAATTAGTGGATCCAAGCCCAAGATAGTTGATTGGGGAAAAATTAGGCAGTCATAACGGGCCTCATCAAAGCCTTTCCCTCGTAAATATACAACCAAGCACACGATGTGATCACGATAAAATCCGTTGCATGCAAAATATCGCCCGATATATTGACCAATTAAAGCAAAATACCATCGCGGGGCCCACCCACTCCAGTTGCAATCTCCCGGTTGGCCTCTCTCTCTGTAATTTGATTTTTCCGGGAAACAAATAAATTTTAAAAAAAAAAATATTCCAGCCAAAAATGCAGGCAAACTGGGAAAGGCATCCCTTTTTTTTTATGCCTTTTATTTATTTTAATTTAAGAAATTTTAATTTCGTTTAAGAAGCAGAAAAATGAAAAAGAAGAAAAAAGAAAAGGAAAAAACGGTGAGAGATTCGATCTGAGGACCTAAGCAGCAGCGACAGTTGGATATAGAGAGAGAAAGAGATAGAATAAGAGAGAGAGAGAGAGAGAGAGGCAATCGGGGGACTTCAATCGACGAGCAATTTGAGCTGACTCGACGCCGTTTTGTCGGGGACGCGCAGAGGGGTTCCTCATTTTTGTTCTGAATCTTTGTCAGAAACTCAGATTCAGTTCCGGACCTTCTGGTTCGTCTACTTTCACGACGAAACGCAACCAAACGAGCTCCATTTTTGGGTGGCCAAACCCTATGTCCGTCCCTGACAATTCTTCAGGTTCATCCGCCGGCGTTTGAATTTTAGCTGAATTGTTTTATTATCAAGTTCAAAACTTTATTATCCAGCAATTACAATTTTTTGTTTGTTTCCATTTCTTGTGTTTGTATTGAGAATCTAATACTTTGGTGGAGTTGGCAAATGGGCCGGTAGGATTTTAGTTTGATGATTTGACATGTTTTTGAGTTGGAATTTTTCAAATTCGAATGTCTAGTGTTGGTGTGTTGCTAATTTGATTGGGAAAATGTGGAAATTTAGAATAGTGGTCAGCACCAAAATTCTGTCTTAAAATTGGTTGTGATCAATTGTTCCAAATTTGTTTTTTTTTTGTTCTCTGAGGAAATTGTTGCATAGAAAAGCATGTAGGCAAAGAAGTGGCACTAGTGGGGACTGTTTTTCGGTTTTCATAAACTGATCAAACAAGATTGCTTGTATGTTGTTTGGATATACTATTGTAATTAGATTGACACTTTCCAATAAAGTTGGTCCATTTAGGATCTCGAAATCAAATCCTGTCACCTTTTACCGATCTCATGTTCATCTTTGGATTTTGTTTGGTGTTCAATGTACCTATTGGTTGCTTGGTTAAGTTTCGATTATAGATATGTTATGGTTGTTATGATCAATGTCATTGTTTTCCTTGTATTTGAAGTTCCATATTTCATCCAAAAGAATAATTTGGATCAATGGATTTTCTTTTGTGCTTATAGCTAACTATAATCTCTTTGACATTGTAGGAATTTTTTCTTAATTTGTCTTACGACGTCTATCATAGCCGTTGGTATTGCGAGAATATCGGGCCGTTCAAAGTCGGGCAACATTAGTTTTCACCTCTTGCTGACGTTGGTGCTAATTCCTTCTAAAATAACTTGAGATCGAAACCCCCTTATATTTTCCTGCCCAATTGAATGGTGTTAGGTAGTGGTTGAGCAAGGTCCATCAAGAATTCTTGTCAGTGGATGTAATTATATTGCCTATTGGAGATATTAGTATTGTATAATTAGCTAGGGTTGTTTAGGGTTCCTGAAATTAATTAGGCTACAAATGGAAACATTTGGTGAAAGAAATATCCCGATTAAGTTACTGGAAGTAACTGCAGTTTTGTGTTGAAAAAAGGGAAAATGCTATCAAATTGGAAACCCCGTATTAATTTGATGCTTATCTCCTTCGGGCACGTTTCATTCCTGTTCTTTGGGATCTCTAGAAGTAAAGAGGGTTTCAGCAGTGCAATATAAGAAGAAACCATGGATTATGTATCAGACAAAAGATTTCCCTTGGATGCAAAAGATTATAAGTTATATGAAGAAGTCGGTGAAGGTGTCAGTGCCTCCGTGTACAGGGCACTCTGTATACCACTCAATGAGATAGTTGCTATCAAGGTTCTTGATCTGGAAAAATGTAATAATGACCTGGTATGTAGACTACTCTCTTTTGTAATTCGCAATTTAATTTTTCTTAATGCATCTTATTTGTGTCTAAGTGATTTTTATTTGGGTTGGCTTGTTCACTTGAGTTCCATGTCTTAATTTATATGGACTATTTGAAATCTATGCAAATGTATTGCATGCTCTTTTGAGATGGAGTACCCAGTATATCATGGCTGACTTCAGTACCTTATGGGACAGGTATACTTAATTATTTTCATGTCGAAATTTTTCTCTTAAAGTCTGTGCTATAGGTTTTGCATTTTTAACAGAATTTATCTGAAAAGAATATAATTGAGTTTGTGACACTTTCGAGGTTATCATGTGTATTCAAATGCTTACAAGAAGTCTCCAATGGGAGACGTCAATATTATAAAAGAAATCCTTCCAGGAACATCTATGTAGGTTTACATGTAACTTCAACTATCATCTGCAATTATATATTTCTTGTCAAATTCTGCAGGATGGTATCAGGAGGGAGGTACACACTATGACTTTAATTAATCACCAGAATTTATTACGAGCACATTGTTCGTTCACTGCTGGCCACAGCCTTTGGGTTGTGATGCCATATATGGCTGGGGGATCCTGCCTGCATATAATGAAATCTGCATATCCTGAAGGGTTTGAAGAGCCTGTTATTGCGACTTTGTTGCATGAGGTTCTGAAAGCTCTTGTATATCTACATGCTCATGGCCACATTCATAGAGATGTGAAGGTATTGTACCCTACTTGTTGATCCGATCATTTTGCCATTAGTATTTGTGTGTACTTATTGCACATCAGGGGTTTTAGTCATTAACTGTCGTCCTCATTTAATAATGAGACATTGCAGTTTGTAGAAAACTAATGAAATGTGTACCCTTGGAACCAAGACTTCCTGATGAGAATTACTATCCAATGCTTATATGATTTTGAAGTGATTAATTCTGTACTTGTATGATATTATGCTAAACATTGTCCAAAAGCTTTTTCATATGAATAAGTGGCCTATATTGTTTCCTGTGTTAATGACATGCTTGTGTATGGTGTGCTTCATACTTCTTAGCATATTGTCATGCTTGCCTTTTTATGCTGAAGGTGGTCAACACTGGTTTTATATTTTTCATGTTCTTAACCTTCATTTTCAGGCTGGGAATATTTTAATTGACTCTAATGGTGCAGTCAAGTTAGCTGACTTCGGAGTGTCAGCATGCATGTTTGATACTGGAGATAGGCAACGTACCAGAAATACATTTGTTGGAACTCCGTGCTGGTAATTGTTTAATCTTTCTCTTCAACCTTTTTTTCTATGATGGTCTGTTATCGAAGATTCTACTGTCACTGTTGATTCGCTTAAGGGAAAGTTCTGTATCGTTAAAATACTCTCTTTTTCCTCAGGATGGCTCCTGAAGTAATGCAGCAATTGCATGGATATGACTTCAAGTGAGTGGTTTGCTTAGCTGATCACTCACTTTTTTTCCCTTTTCTTTCTTCACTTGTTTCTCTTCTGTTTCAAAGACTTTGAAGTTTCTTATGTTATGTTTTACCTTTTTCTCATCAACAGAGCAGACATTTGGTCATTTGGAATAACAGCACTTGAGCTTGCTCATGGCCATGCCCCATTTTCCAAGTATCCACCGATGAAAGTAAATATCTTGAATTTATTATATTTAATGGGATCTTCCTGGTTTATAGTTTGAGTTGACAACTTTTCTCTTCAATCCCCCACCCCCCATTGCAGGTTTTGCTGATGACTTTACAAAATGCACCCCCAGGACTTGACTATGAAAGAGACAGGAGATTTTCTAAGGTTTGTGTTGGCCAGTTGAAACTCACATCTTCCATTTTCAAATTTAATTCATGAATGATACATTTTCCAGTCTTTCAAAGAGATGGTGGCTGCTTGCTTAGTGAAGGATCCAAAGAAACGTCCTACCTCAGAGAAACTTTTGAAGCACCATTTTTTCAAACATGCACGACCAGTTGATTATTTGGCTCGTACCATTCTAGAAGGCCTTTCTCCACTAGGTGATCGTTTTAGGATTCTGAAGGTCTTGCTCTACACAGACTGTCTTTTCAACTTGATTATCAGATGATGTGGCATAATTTCAACTAAATTTTTTACTCGTTTATGTTTCAGGCAAAAGAAGCTGATCTTCTTGTGCAGAATAAGGCTTTCTATGGGGATGAGGAACACTTATCACAGGTGAGAGTTATTTACAAAATTGTAGAAAACTAGTTAGGTGTTTGTTTGTGCTCTAGATTGGTCTTTTAGGTTTCAGTATTTCAAGCTTCTTTCCCCCTTACACTTCATTTTTCCTCGCTGGGTTCTTGTTTTATTTACTTTGGTCTAAATGACGACATATTGCTTAGGAACTCAAAAGCTGCAGATATGAGTCCCTTGTCTTCCTTAAGGATCTTAACTTCAACATTATATGAGCAGGAAGCTTATGCCTAATGTTCCAAACTAAGTGCAATATATTAGGACCTCCGGTGTATTCTTTGTCACAGTTAAATTTGTTTGTGTGTATGCACCGTAGTGTGTAATAATTAAACTATCCTCAATATTTAAGATCACAATGCCTGGATTTTGTGTATCTGAATGCCAACACCATCCTGATATAAATCTTCTCACTTGCAGCAAGAGTATATACGAGGAATCAGTGCCTGGAATTTCAACCTTGAGGATTTGAAAAATCAAGCTGCCTCGGTAAGTAATGTGAATTTCTAGCCGATGTATGTCTAGTTAAGTATTCCTAACTACTTAAGTAAATTATTTTATTTGGGAAGGAATATACATTTGTCATTATCATCTTTATATTTTTATTTTACATTATCGCTGACATCGTGTTGCCTGCAGATTCAGGATGATGGCATACCTGATGCTGCGAGTAAGAACAAAAATGACATTGATGAAGATGTTAGTTTTCCCGCTGAGCAGGCATCCATTGAAATGGAAAACCAATCAAATGCTGCACCTGATCAGGAGGTATACTAACAGATATTCTGAAAACTGATCTGCATTGTGTTAATTTATTCTCCCTCATCTCTCCAATATTCTAGTTTCAAAGTTCTAATGATCCTTTGTGCTTGGCGTCTGCCTTTTTAGGATGGCTTCGATGATCTTCATGATTTGGACAGCTCACTTGCTTCATTTCCTATTAAACCTCTTCAAGCACTCAAGTATGACTGCTTTCTCTTTGTTGTCTTATATTAAGCACTGATAATAACTTAAGCCTTATCACATTAACTGACTTTGTGGGCCAAGTATATTCTTTACTAAGAAGTATCATTCTACTCTGAAATAATTATTGTTCAATATGTTTAGATATTTGATGCAAGCATTGCATTTAATTTATTTTATGTAACATGCTAGTTCATTCTTGGATTTTCTCAAAATTACTGAGATATTTTGTGTGTCTGGAGTGCAAACTTTAGTAATTTGGTTTTCTTTGGTAAATAACAAGTATCATTCTACTCCGAAATAATTATTGTTCAATATGTTTAGATATTTGATGCAAGTCATTGCATTTAATTTATTTTATGTAACATGCTAGTTCTTCCTTGGATTTTCTCAAAATTACTGAGGTCCTTTGTGTGTTTGGAGTACAAACTTTAGTAATTTGGTTTTCCTTGGGAAATTGTTGGTTTCTAGTAGAAACCTTGTATTTTGATGTAAAAGTTGTTGGCGTGTTTGCTTGGCTGCTTGAGTACGATTTGTTTAATCTCACTTCGTAGTGGGTTCTTTTGTTGCATTTCTTTTATATCATTTTAAGGCTTTATGGATCAATTTAGTTAAAAAAAAATACTTCTTTATGCATGCAATTATGTCTTCTGATGCAGAGGCTGTTTTGATGTCTGGGAGGATGATGTGAGTGCAACTAGTCCTAAAACCGTTGTTCAAGAAAATGGAAGAAGTGAGGGTCAGACTTCAGGGAAAAGTACTTTACCACGTCCTGTCATTCCGGAGCCTAAAAAATTTTTGAGCGGCTCATTGCTACCAGATAGTGTGCTTTCTCCTAAAAAGGTTATTGATGGGGAGAGGTAAGTTCTTTTAAGGATAAAGTTGTATGGTTTGTTTATTATTCTAGGTTCTCTGGACTAACCTCATTGGTAGAATGCTTCATGCCAGTGAATGAATGAAATGAAAGCTTTTTATTTCCATATGTGGTTATTTGTTGTCTTACATTTCTAAGAACACATATTTTGAAGGGATCATCTACATCCAAAATATCCACCTGAGCGGAACTATAGTGGCCCATTGTTATATCGCCAGAAAAATCATGCGAATACTTCTTCTGGTTTGACTCCTAGTCATGTGGTCTCCTCATTTATTCTATATGTATAATTTCTGATGGCATCAGATATTCATGCTTTAAAAAAAACCATGAGGGTATTGATGCATCTGTTTACGCAGCTGAGGATATGTCTGAAGGAGCAGTTGTCCAACGTAAGGGGCGCTTCAAGGTCACTTCAGCAGACCTCAGTCCCAAGGTACATATGAATCAAGAATTTATCATCACTATGTGCTAAGCTCGTAGTTAACATAAGGGCGAAGTCATGAATCAAGAAGTTATGCTCTCAAAATTGATTTTTTTTTTTTTGTGGCATATATTGGTTTCAGCTTTTCATCCTGAACTACCTGTTTGGATTTTATGTCAACTTTGTGAATTCTGAATTTACTTATTCTTTTCTAAGTTCAGTATATGCTCAGTAGGTACACTAAATTTGTGTAGCGATGATGCTTCGCTTCACAAAATAGTAGGGTTGCAACATAGCGGGATATCTTTTAGGCAATGGCTTTATAACCATTTCCGTTCTTATATCTTTTCCAGGGTCCTTCAAACTGCTTCTTTAGTCCTGCTATTGGAGGTCCGACGAGTCCAGCAACTACGAACGTTCCAGCTGGCACTGTTCTCCTATCACTACAAACCATTCTGCAGCAAAACGCCTCACAAAGAGTATGTGCTAGTTTTATTTCCCTCCCCATTTTCTAAATGAGATGTATGTCTCAATTTTCTTTTTTCCTCATTTGGCAGGAAGAAATAGTTAAATTGATCAAATATTTGGAACAAAGCTTAGGTAAATATCCCAACTTTTCTATTCACATTTTTGGCCTTTCCTCCTTGTGTCTGCAAGATTTTTTGTCGGGTTTGATACTTTCAACTTCGCACAGGAACACAAGGAGAATCCACTGATGCAAGCACCAGTGACCTTTCGCAGGTAATGGTTGGGTTCAATTGTTTTGTACTTGATGGGCCGTCATGAATTGAAAATACTTGGAAGCTTACCGTGTTTTTATTTATTTAGTCATTGTCGTTGTAGATTATGTTACATCTGATTCTTTATAATTATTTGCTCTTAATTGGATTATTGATGCAGCAGATGCCTCCGGCTTCCTTTAGGGAGAGGGAATTGCAGTCTATGGTGGTTCATCTGCAACAGAGGTATCTCTATTATTATAAAGCCAAAAGAGTCAAAAGGCTTCACCAAAATTTTTTGGACGAAAATACCCTTGTTATGATTTAAAAAACATGAACAAAATAGTAAAATTATATATTTTAAATAATAAACACTTTTTTTTATCAATAAATAATAAACACTTAAGTGGAGGAAGTGGGTATTTACTCCCTCCCTCTCATTCCTTTTTAATTATTTTTTTATCTTTTTGGATTTATTTTCGTTTCTCCTTTTTAAAATTAAAAAAAAAAAATTACACACGCGTAAGCGGGTGCAGGAGGCTAGTATGAGTAATTAAAGGCCTTTCGATGATGTAGTTTTAATCTTCTTATCGACATTCTACTTATACTCCGTCTGTAAATTTCAGTGTTGGGAATCTCGTTGAACAATTGCAACGACAGAAAATGAAAAATGGCCAGGTATATTTATCTCGAATGCCCTTTCCTTTTTAGTGGTGAAAAGAAACATGTTTTCGGGTTAACTATCCGTTAATCAGAACGTGCCTTGCAAGTAATCAGAAGATGTCTTCTCTTTCGTTTGCAGTTAGAAAGGCAATTGAAAGATATGGCCAACAAAGACGAAAATGTAAGAAATGGAAGTGAAGCATGAAGGCAATGCCATGTCCTCAGTCCCCCCACCACCTCTCAGGCAAACAATTTTTGCTTGGGCCGAAAAATGGAAAATAATACCGAAGAAAGCAGCCTGATCGACGGCGGTGTTGTGTCCATCGCCGGATGATTTTGTTGGTGCTGAAATCGTCTGTGGGGTTCTGCAAGAAGGTAGTGTTGAATTGCAGGAGAAATTTTTTTGGTTTTATTCTAGTGTACCATATGTGTGAATGTGTTAGTGCAGACATTCAAATTTTGAGAATGCTATTCCTTGAATCCCAGTTGTGTAACATGTAATTTATTGAACTGATAATGTAATTATATTTATTTTAGTTCAATTTCTCTCTCTCGATTTTTGGTTTTTTAATATAACGATATTGGGAGATATTGGAGAAGGGGAGTATATAATATAGCAATATACAGATTGGATATTGACTTTGTTAACACTGGAGAGGAATATTATTAAACTGTAGGACTAGTTTCAGCTCAATTTTCTCGTTAGAGCCTTAAGATTAAAATCAACAAAAATTTCAAATCCAATTCAATTTGGATTGTAAAACACCAAAATGGATAGAGCCTTCAAATTTTGAACAATCAGCTCAGCTCTATTTGTGACCGTTAAAAGACATCAACTCAAATGATCTGTCTCATTAATTGGTTCCTGAATTCTTCATACAACTGTGAAGCTACAACAGAAATTGAAGTACGAGGATACACTCTAGTTGTACTTACCGATTACTGGAGGTGACGGTTGAATCCGCGTGAAACGTTAGTGAGAGAAAACTAGGGTTTTTGATAGCAAACTTCATTTCCCCAGCAGCACACCATTACCAGAGGCGATTTTCGATCACAGCAGAAACAATGCCCTTCAAGGTCTCCTGCATGACATAATTGGAAATTTGGAATCACAACTTCTAACATTTTATTGCCCAGAATGTATCTAAAGAGTAAAGATTATGGGGTTAGTACCACAGAATGGTCTTTGAGACCAAGAGACATCATCAATGGCTTCGAGGAGCCTGCGTTACTGCAAAAACAAACTCACTGCATCAGAACAATACCGGTTCAGCTCATCTTTCGTGAAAGAAACAAGCTGTTCAACACACATATTACATTCACAAGTTAACCTCAACAATCTTCGCCAGTTTTTTCTGTAAGGCTATATTTGGATGAAGAACTTAAAAGCACCAAGGAATGTAGGATAAATTAGTTAGAAATGGATCACAGAACATTAGATGGAGGGATTGCAAATGACAAGATGCTATGCACTTTGAAGTCCTTTGTTTTAGTGGTTTTGTTATGCTCGTAGTACGCATTTTCAATACCTCCGTTAAATTACTGTTGTGCATTTCTCAATAACACATCTTAAATCCCTAGTTACTTTGAAGTTCTTCGTCCCTAAAGGATCAGTAACTGCTATCAAATCGGGACGAAAGGAAACACCAGTCCATACATATTATCATCTGGAAATGGAGATATACCTGATGTGTTCAATAAGCCGCCGAGCACAGGATACTAGCATTGGCTGCAAATGTTACAAGGGATATAAATGATCACACAAGTTACTCAGCTAGGGATATAAAACTAAACATGCTACATTCCACTGGCTACCTCACCTCATCTCGCTTTCCAAAAATCACAGAAACGTTGAATGTTGGATGAATTGCCACACCTTCTTCCTTCCTGATGATGAAAATAATACGCACCACTTAAGAGACATCAGTTGGGTGCCATTGATATTAAGCCAATAAATAACCAAAGATGAAAGCAAAGAATTCTGGCAGACCTGGCTTGCAGAAGGGTGCCCATAGCTCCTATTTGAGTTGCAATAACCTGAAAAGTGTTTGAAAAAATTAATATTTGACACAAAAATCCTATTTTGAAAAGATGGGAACCCAGAAACTCACAAGGAAATGATCATCATAGCTGCAAATCACTACATCTGTTTTGTTCCCCTGAATGAGATTGGAAGAGGTATTTTAGCAAACAGGTGGGGACCACAAATCAGAAACCAAGTTCATTATCGAAAACCCAGAAAAATAAAACACCTTAATTTCCAGTGAGAGCTTATTGTGTGGAACAAGGAAGCCGGCCATGACAATCTATCGCCAGTCGCTAGATTTTCTCTGCTTCTTGAAGACGACTTGCAGAAGACTCAATCGGACACCGGTAAATGAGTAAATCCCCCCGTCGTTTCTTAGTTTTCAATAAATTGGCGGGCCTTTGAGTTCGAGGCCTGCTGTAATTTGGGCCTACATTTTTAAGCCCGGGATATTTGGGCCTACTGCTCAAAAGATAAGGCCCATTTTGCAAGGTGCAATGGGAGATTTGATATGTCACTTGAGGTGCACGTGGTCGTTGAGAAATTATTGGCAACTAACAAACAGGAGGCGGCGTGCGGCTTGTGGAGGGTAGATGATGTCCCGTGCTCACTGGTCCTTCAAAGGCCACGCCTCACGGGAGGACTAACCGACTAAACTGACCACGCAGCTTCCCCAAAGCCATTAGCCGTTAGCCATTAGTTATATTAGCCAAGCCAATTCATTTGGGTTACTTTTCGAGTCAAACCAAGTAAAAATTACGATTGTCTCCTTGTACTTTAAATAGTTTTACCCGTAATCCAATTTGTCTTAGACTACGAGTCAACCATAATTGTACAAGCTAATTTGTATTAAACTATGTGTAAATTATAATTGTACATATCTAACTCGTATTAGACAACGCGTCAACTATGATTCTCATTTTGTACTTTAAATAATTTTACTCGTAATTTAATTTGTCTTAAATTACGAATCAACTATAATTGTATAATCTAATTTATATTTTAAACTACGTATCAATTATAATTGTACATATATAACTCGTATTAAATCAAGCGTAAACTATTATTCTCACTTTGTTCCCAAAAAAATGGGTGAAATATACGAACAATTCTCCGTTTAGCTTCCTTGTGGTCTTGCTTGACTTAGGAGTTAGGACTCAGCTGATCAGCTTAGCTTAGCCTAGCTTAGCTTAGCTAGCGAAAGGTCGTTAGAAGATTTTATGATGATGGGATTGAAATCTGAAAAAGCGAGCTTTGCATGACTGCCAAATGCCCCCAATACAATTATATACATATATATATATATATAATATCTAAAATAGTAAATGTCTTTGTTTGTTTGGTTTCTTAGTGCGATCTCAGTGTAGAAAGAGAAGAAAGGAAGCTAGCTGGAAGCTTTCTCTTTTCCACCGCCGTCTCTGCCACCGCCAACTTCCACTCGTGTCAAAATGGGGCTTGTGGGTTTGGAAGAGAGGGAGAGTCTTGAGCTCCAAGAATTCTGCCGTATGCTGGTGGCCTCCGCCGGCCTCCGCCGCAGGAAAGAAGAGCAACAACAGCTGCAACAACAACAACCAAACGACAAGCGTTTTAATGATGAAGAAGACATGTGGGTTTGTGTCACTAGCGGCGTTTCCTACTTAGGCCTCGCCCTCGTCAACCAGCTCCTCCTCCGTGGCTACTCTGTACGGATCCTCGTTGATAACACAGGTAATTAAATTAAATTAAATTTTAACTAATATTAATTCTTCTTCTTATCCAAAATTATATCATATATAAATAGTCTTAATTTTACTTAATTTTCTTACCTGATTGTTCTAAAGTAGAGAAAAATTGAACTCAAGTGCAAAGGAATCACAAGGCAAATTCTTCTTCATTCATTTATTTTTTTTCATTTTGGATCTTATTTGTGAAATTAAGTTGCATTAGTCTTTCTATTTTTAAATTTTTTCTTCTACATATGTCATGACCAAAACTATAATTTTCTAGATTATTTCAAGATTATTTTTATAAAAAATTAAGTAAATGAGAGCTTTAACAACTACCATAATCGTAAATTTGTATATTTAATATAAAATTAGAATAATTATGATGATTTAAAAAATTAACGATTTTAATTATTACATATTTTTTTATATATATATAAAAAAAATTTAAAATAAAGAGGACATCCGCAAGAAGAAAATTAATTATTACATATTTATATAATAAAGTGGATGAATGAAAAAAATTGGTAATGAAACAATTTGTTTTATTTATTTATTAAGAGAAATGTTTTTCTGAACTACCCGAATTGACCCTGAATATACAGAAGATGTAGAAAAATTGAGGGAGATGAAGACAAGCAGCAATAATGACAACATTTCAGCAATAATGGCGCAGTTGACAGGTGATGTTGAGAGCTTGTCGCAAGCCTTCAATGGCTGTCGTGGCGTCTTCCACACCTCTGCTTTTACCGACCCCGCGGGCCTCTCCGGTTACACTGTATGTCTACTTCTAATGAATTGCCATTATCGTCCCCTACTTTTTAACTACTTCGAGCACAAGGGCTCTGATTAATGGGTTTTTATTTTTTATCATGTGATTAGAAATCAATGGCTGAGATGGAAGCAAAGGCTAGTGAGAATGTGATGAAGGCATGCTCAATGACACCATCTGTGAGAAAATGCGTGTTCACGTCTTCTCTTTTAGCCTGCGTATGGCGAGACACCGGCAACCAGAATGACATCTCCCCTGTAATCAACCACGACTGCTGGAGCAGTGAGTCACTTTGCATAGACAAAAAGGTACGATTTTCGTCGAAATTACGACCTTCTCCGGTGACGAAAGAACGTGTTGTTTGATCTTGAAAGGGTATTGTCGTCACTAGCGTTTTAACTTAGTTTATAAAAATGGCAGCTCTGGTATGCGTCGGGGAAGCTGAGGGCGGAGAAGGCTGCATGGAGAATAGCTGAGGAGAAGGGTGTAAAATTGGTCACTATTTGCCCCGGTTTAGTTACCGGCCCGGAATTTGCAACTAGAAACTCAACCGCTACAATTGCATTTCTCAAAGGTACTCATATGTCCCGGGTTGGATCGATACATTTTCATATCAAAATTAAATTGTTAAAATTTTATTGGTTTTGTAAGGTTTGGATTTTTCTAGAATATTAATGAAACCGAAAATACAGCATTCATGATATAGATTACTCAAAAACATTGGAGATTGAGGGTAAGTAAGGTGACTTAGGGTAAGGATCCGGTGAGAAAAGGTACATAGTAAGCACTTCCATTGCTTAATTATATCAATTAATAACAGTCTCATTTGAATTCGAACATATTTTCAAAATGCAAAATCGGAATCGAATTGCCGTTTAATGTTTCGATCTAGAATGTTCATCTCAACTCTCTGTGTCAAAAGCAAGCATGAATCTTTGTCTTCAGAACAACGCATCATTGTCTACAACCGGTAACTCCGGCAACTCTGATGATTAAGATTTTGCAAATGTCCACAGGAGCTCAAGAAATGTACCAAAGTGGAGTGCTGGCCACAGTGGACGTCACGAGATTGGCGCAGGCACATGTTCGAGTGTACGAGGCGCAGAACAAGACGGCGTTCGGCAGATACATTTGTTTTGATCAAGTGATTGAGAGGGAGGAAGAGGCGGAGAAGCTGGCAGAGGAGACAGGCATGTCCAAGAACAAGATCATCGGCGGCAATGGGCATACCCAGGCCCGGAATCATCGATATGAACTGTCAAATAGGAAGCTCATGAGTCTGTTGTCGGCGGGGACACTAGGGTTTTGTTATAATCAAAGCCGGAGTTACAATTAGGTTGTTCCAGCTGTTATTATTACTGTGTTTGACCAAAATTTGGTTAAATCATCAAAAATTTTGGTCTCTGGTTTATAATTACAGATTTTATCTGTGCTTGATCCCTTTTGAGTTTTGCCCAATTAAATGTGTGACCAAATGATCAAATTGAAAATGCAAGTAACAACTGATGAAATCTAAAGCATATGTTTCAAAAATAAAACAAGATGGACCGACCCGATTAAGTCCTGGAAATTCATCCAAGGAAACTACTATCAGAAACACATATCGAAATACCCCAAATAAAGGAGAACCCAAAAAGTGCAGAAGAAAATTAGGGCAAATTGAAGAGGGCAAAGTGGGGAATGATAAAATAAGAAAAAAGAAAGGGGGATGAAGATTGAGGAAGCTCAGAGAGTTGCTAACTGTGCTCAAGGAAGAGCCCTTTTACAGGCTCCTCTCATACAAGAGGTGTCAGAAATTTATAGCACTCATCATCATCGACGCCATCTTCACACATACACTGAATCAAAACCCTAACAAATCTATTCAATTCAACAAAAACAACCATCGAAAGATGCAAGAACGATGTGTTTTGAGAACTGTGAGATAAAAAAAAAACAAGATTAAGCTTGAGGAGAATCAAAAGTTTAATCAAAATCTAAGGGTGAGGGGGGATGAAGATAGAGGAGGCTCAGAGAGTTGCTAACTGTGCTCAACGAAGAGCCGTTTTACAGGCCCTTCTCATACAAGAGGTGTCAGAAATTTATAGCACTCATCATCATCGTCGCCATCTTCACGCATACACTGAATCAAAACCCTAAGAAATCTGTTCAATCTAACAAAGTAAGAATCAAAAGCAAGAAAGAGAAGAAATAGGGCGGCTCACTCCCTCTCTAACTAAATTCAATGGTATTAGGGTTTTCAGTTTGAGGAGATGACTGGGAAGATTTTATAGATTTCGTTTCTGGGTCTTTAGGGTTCACAAGAATCACAACCCATATCAACCCACAATGTTTCATGGGCCTTTATCTCCTCCTTACCCAATCTCACTTAAAACCCGAGGGAAACTTCAAAAGCCCATTTGCTTAAGCTCTGTCCTTTTTCCTTTTTTGGTCCTTAAAAATATTAGTTTAATATGAGTATACAATTATAACATAAGTAGATTGATAATTTCACGTGATTAATAGTTGCTTGTTGCTTAAGAAGATTTCTTTGTGGATTCATGGTGAGCCTCTATTCTATGTCTAGGAGTAGAGATGAGAGCACTTTCACCCGGCAAAACACTTATTTCCCGCTCTTCCTACTTAGTCAAGATTTGAAAACGAACATTTTTTTTTTGGATGATAAGATGATATTACAAGGTTTTTCGTTAACTAGGTCCCAAACTAAGCATAAATATAATTTGATAGGGTCAATGTAAGTGAAACTTAATTATCGATATGAACGAGGGGGATTATATAATACACATTAGGTATCGGTCTTACTTTTTACAATAGTCAAATTCAAGACCTCTCACATAACATGTGTAGAGGAATACAACTAGCTAAACCGTGGACTAAGTGGCAATGTAAGTGAAACTTATAATCTTGTAATAAATAAAAAAATTACCGCTAAATTGAAATGAATACTTGTGATTTTAAGCTATAGTAAGAATCCAAATATTGTTTATTTATTTTCGTTGATTTTAGGTGGTAGCGGTACACTACGAAGTACTACTTATTGATAATTTTCCCTAGTCTTTTGAGTATCGATATAATTTTTCATTATAGTCGAATTTGAAATCATATATTACACCGTTAAAGTACCCGATCTTCTCTTTTTAAGTCTAAAGTCTAAACGGACAATTACAAATGGAGATTGAAGAAGGGCTTTTGGTGAAAGTTTTGTTTATGTTGATCATGCAGCTTTTTGCCAACCATGGGCGGTTGGATTAGCACTTAGCAGACAGCTTTTGTTTAGATTAAGGAGAAAATCAACAAACAAAGATATGATTCTTAATTGAGTTGAAACTTGATACACCAACACCAACAACAACAAAATATACCATAAACTTATGAAACTAAATTCATCAAAAGAGCCGGCAACAGATACATATATATATAGAGAGAGAGAGACCATGGAGTCTTCACGGAGTCCTGAGACATGCATTGTGGTGGTCATGATGATTCCTAATTTATTTGTTTATACATGAAATTGCTGACAGACCAAAGCCCAGACGGCCCTTCTTCTTCGAAACTTGATGAGAGATATATAAGAAAGAAACCAAACCATATGAGTCCATGGAAACACAGTTACAAAATCATATATTTTGATAGCTAGGATCAACTACAATATTCCCAGGGCCGGCCCTGAGATATTGGGAGACCAAAGGGAACCTTCAAATTAGGGTTCCATAATTCTTTAATCCTTAAAGTGTTCGTATATCACAAAAAACAATGAAATAGTATCCTACAATTCAACAATCAACTCAAAAATTGAACTGGTGGGGAAAATAAATTGTACCTGATTGACGAGTTGGAAATTCGGTAATAGATCTAGCAATGTGTTCTGTCCAAAATTAGCTTCACAACTAAATATAGTCTCCCAAAATTAGCTCCACCAAGAGATCCCCAATGAGATTCGAACAATGGTCCTCTTTGAAAGAAGAGAATGACCAACCGAACTCACCCAGACAAATAATTTGATTATTGTTGAAGTAACATGATTATATACATAATTATCTTAACAACTATATATAAAAAATATATTTTAGGACCCCTTAAGATGAGGCCCGAGACAGCCGTCTTATACGGTTACCCTCAGAATCGGCCCTGAATATTCACATCTACCTATTCGTTTGTTTTAATTATTAATATTTAATGGAACTTCGAAACTTGAAATTTGAATATGGTTTCACAACTTGCATGATGCATTACTAATATATTTACTCCATCACTCTGAAATATGTCATTAACTAACAATCCAAAGGGCAATAAGGAAATGAATATTTACTCCATCTATTCTCAATTCTTGTTCATCAGATTCCATTAGTCCATGAGTACCATTTATGTCCTACGATGTCAATAAAAGACAGTTAGTGAGATTAGAACATTAAATTTAAGAGCAAATCAGATTATTTATCGAATAACTAAATATCACTTATTCAGTTTTAATTTATTTTTGATACATAGATATCAGGATGAGAAATTATATACATTGAGCATCGACCTTATTTTTTACAAAAAAAAAGGAAATTACTAATATATTTACTCTATTAGTGTGAAATACGTTATTAACAAATAATTCATAGGACAATAAGGAAATGAATATTCAAGAAGTTAAATTTTTTCACCAATTACTAATTTTTTTTCTTCTTCTAACATTTCAGTTCTCAATTCTCTCTTCATGGGGCCCCCCGCGTCTATCTGAGGTCGATATTAATTAGGCTATGAGCACTCTTTACGTCTTACGATGGCAATAAGAGATAGTTAGTGAGATTCGAACACTAGACTTGAGAGCAAATCAGACTATTGATTGAATCACTAAACCATCTCTTAAATTTTATTTTGTTTATAATACAAAGATATCTAGAACGAAATTACACGTCGAATATCAATTTTATTTTTTACGATAATTAAATTTAAAATCTCTTATTATACATGTGAGAGAGAGAGAGAGAGAGGAGGGGGAGTGGAAAACGAGCAGGGTCGAAGAGGAACAGTTCCCTATATTCGCTGTCATCGGTACTCATGAAAACCAATGCCTCATCTCACCATCACCACCGCACATCTCATCATCATCACCATCATCTCAATTTTACTCGTGAATTGTGACGACTGATGACTCTTATTTTTTTAATGTCCTTTCTTTTTTTTATTCTGCTCCTCCACGTAGAGTTTAATTTTCCCCATTAAACAAAATCTTTTGCTTTCATTAACAAAGCTTCAAGTCAGTGAACAAAGAGAGAGAGAGAGAGAGAAGAGAGAGTTGATTGATTCTCTCTCTCTCCTAACCAAATAGGTCATCATATATATAAAGGCTTCTGGCCATTTTAGATCAGATCGTCATTCAAACTTCCTTCTCTCCTTCCATTTCTGCTCATAATCGAATTCCAAATCTATTCTAATTCAACCACATTGTCTCGTCATCGTATTTCCTCTCTCACCATTTGAGCTAATTCCGACTCACGTTCATCGGAATCAAGCTGTCAACGTACCCGAAGCTACATTTCTCCCTTCTCAGCCGTTGATCGATCTGATCAACTCCCATCTCAGGCCAGGTCAGTTTTTTTCTTTCCGTTCATGCAAAGTTACATTTGCACCCTGCTTCTACTCATATTTTGAATCATGACATTCATATAGATCCTAGCTTATAATACATTCGGCTTTCTTTGATCAGTTGGTGCATTTTTTATTTTTTACTTTTCTAATTACCGAGAGTGATTGGGTGATTTACTGCGGGTAGGGTCCCACTAATGTTTACCCTTTTATCTTGCATGAGGAGAAGAAAGTCTTGAACTTTGAAGGGGCATCACTGCTCACTTTCACAAAGTTGAAATTAATTTATATATTCAATATTTCTTTTCTCAATCCATCCTCTTTCTTGCATGTGACCAAATAATTATTCTCTTCAGATCTAATATAATCTAAAATACAGATAAAAAAAAACGTAATTTTAATACATAATCAGTTACTATAAAATTGATATCGAAGTTCGTTCGAACTCGTTGGGAGTATTTTATGACTAAGAATAAATTACACTTCGAGAAGGGATTAAACATACTTTTCAATTGAGAGGAACACCCCGTGACACTTAAAAATAAATAAAAAAAAACTAATATCGAAATATTTGATATAATAGTTGTTCTTTTTACCAAATTTAACCAAAAACTTTAATTTCCTGCCATTGTTCTTTTCCATGTTTAATTAAATTAATTGTTTTCTCTTCCTCTTTTCCCAGTAGAATCTCCGCCAAATTTGAATATTGTTTTAAATGATTCTTTCTGCTTGGAATACATAGAAATTGGCAAGGATGAAATGAACAACTCTTTTTTTTTTTTTTGCAAAAATAATTTTCATTGCATCCTATGAGTCTCACGTTATAGTTTGTAATAAAATGAACAAAAACTAGTTGATTATTATTCAATATTTTCCCAATTTATAATTTTGATCGTTCTAAATGATATACTCCGATTCGGAAAGTTCACGGGGACATCGTAATTGAAATATGCTGTCCGACACCTGGACACTGACTCTCGATGACGAAAGCCAAAAAAAAATAAAAACAACACATTTTAAAAAGTCGATATTCACGTAAACTTTCTGAATCGAAGTGTGCCATTATATACGTAGCATGACAATTTGTTCAATATTTATTTGGTCGAAGTATCTTTTAGTTTTAAGCTCCATGTGAACATCCTTGTGGAAATATAATGCTTTATCACAGCAACACTTTTTCCCTCCCAATCGGTTAATACTATTCTCACATACATTTCAACTTTTTCCCTCCCAAAACCCTTTTGTCTTTCTTGGATAAAGTGACCGACCTCTATTTCCTTCTCGCATGGCTTTTGGCATATGCTGATAAATCAATCCCAACATTTTAACATTTACGTCGAGGAAAGTTGTCCACCACTTAACAATTTCCTATCTTCGGCCATGCGTGAGTTATGACAGTGTCAAATACACGTATTCAATTACGTATAGATTAAATTCCAAGAAATATTTTATTAATAATAGAGAAATTTTTATGCAACGGAAATAATATTGTAGCAAGAAATATTCCCAAACGAGGAAAACTTGTACGTATTGTAGCCCATACGAGTTTTCCCTTCTTGTATTCTCTTTTTCTTGGCCAGTCATCTCACAGGCATGGGTTCGATTCTTCTTAGGTTTAGGTTTGAGCGTAAGGTGAGTATTCGACCTTACGAATGTGCCTAAGTCGTCTCATTTTGATAATTCCAAAAAGGATAATACTAAAGATATTATATTTGTAAATCACACACTAATACATATAGCACCAACAGAAATATGACTTATTTTGAATTCATGTATTGGTCGATACAATTTTTGCGTAATAAAACGTGATTAACTTAAGATATTGATCTCGAATCACGTTTTTCGTATATATTTTTTCCCAACCGATGAATTGAAGGGGTGAGTGGAGGATAGGACAGAGCATGCATGAATTGTTTCAAAGCTGAATTCGGCATGGGACATGAAGTGATCATTCATCTCACGAAAACACATTGCGGGAAACTTATTCATAAACTTGGGCCTCTGCCTGACGTGTCAGGTGTCTTACTCCAATTTCCACTTTTAACCTCAACTTTTTCATTCGTGGAAAACAAAATGTTTACTGCTCTGCATATGCTTCTGTCTTTTCACTACCCACTCCATTTTACCAAATTGCCCTGACCCCTCCACACCGCCCCCACCACATTGATCTAGGGCACTGCCCTCCATTTATACTGCCTGTCATTTCACATGAAAAGGGTCGTATTTGTCATTCAATCCCTTTTTGCTTTTATCTGCCAGAATCAGTAAAAAAAACACTTTTGTACATCCACTTAAAACCCTAGGACTTATCTGAAATTTTTACCCACGCGCTCCTAACAAATTAAACACACACCGATCTAGTCAATGGTCATGGTCAACGGTCAATGGCTTAGTCCCAAAGAAATAAATTTAGGGAGCTCTTTTCCTTCATTGACAGCCAAATTATAAATTTGTTTCAATTAGGGTTTCCCACACTTCCTAGGGTTTCATGTTTCTCCTTCTTCTTTCCTTTTTTCTTTTTCTTTCTTTGTATCTCGAATCAAATAACTTTAAAAATTAAGAATTTATTAAATAAGATATTGCGGAAATTTTAATAATAAGAAGAACAAGAAATCACTTTATCTCTTACGATGAAATTAATGTCTTGAAAAGACTAATTAAACTTTAAATAATGAGAAATTTGGAAGATTTGCAATACAGCATCCCTATTACGATATTTGGTTAGTCCCTCTAATACAAATTTTGTTTCTTTCTCTTCTCTCTCTTTTTCTCCATATAATGTTCTTGTGGCGGGTTCAATCGAGTTGGGTGCGAGTCTCTGTCTTCCTAAATAATGAGATGGACCTTCTTGCCCTTGTGTAAATGACCAAGAACACAAATGCATGAAATTATATATATATTTCCCCCCTACGTAGATATATATACAGAAAAACCAGGACGGAAAATCCCTCCCTAGAAACTCGGGATCAAGAGTTATGCTCCTCTCTCCTTCATAGGACCTGAAAATCTCTCATATTTTGCAGGTCAAGTACAAATCCAATGGACGAGATCAACCCACCTCGGTTGTCCCGCGTGTCGCATGTGACACCCGAGACGCCTTCTGACCAGGTGGGCAAGTCATCACCAGCTGGACCCATAACAACAACAACAACAACCGCGAGGAGGAGCCGTTACGCGGTTGTTGAAGATGATGGAGGAGGAGGTGGCGGAGGGGGGGATCGGATCGAGTGCTCCGGCAAGTATTGCCAGTCATGCAGCGCCACCGTGATCGCCGACTGCGTGGCGCTGTGCTGCTGCCCCTGCGCTCTGGTGAACTTGCTGACGCTGGCGTTTGTTAAAGTGCCGTGGAAGGTGGGGAAGAAGCTGGTGAGATTAATTGGGAGGAAGAGCCAGGGGCAGAATCGGAAGATCAAGAGAAAATGCAAGGCGGATGATCATCATCATCATCACCACCGTCAAAGTTGTCATCAGTGGGTGGTGGAGATTGAAGAAGGGGAAAGAATGGCTGAGATTTCTTCATCATCATCGTGCTATGGGTTTGGTGAGGAGGAGCAGCTCATGGCCATGGAGTGTGTATGGTTAGAATTGCACCAGATTGGTCATCTGGGTTTTGGGAGGGTTTCTTTTAGGGAAATTCGGGAAGGGCAATTAGGGAACAAAATTTAGTTTATACCATTAAATTGTAGGTTAATTTTGTACACTTGGGAGGGATAGGGTTAGGTTAATTGATTGTCAAATATTTTTGGGGATGTAGTTTCCTGAATATTAAATATAATTAATGTATTCTTTTCCTTAATCAGGAAAGTAAAAATATCACTAGACAAAAACTGTAAGTATTTACGAATGCAGAATCCTTATCTGGATTGTTGATGAATTTTTTTATTGCTACTTTTCTATTTGTATTTCTATGTTTTTATTTTTTTGGCATTTAAAGGATGATATTTGTCTTTAAATTGTGGGAATTTAAAGTACATTGAATTTTTTTAATATATATATATATATATATGCTTGATCAAACAGAGAGTTCTCACCTAGCCATGTTAGTGTAAGCATGCATGGAATTATAAAAAGGATTTATGACATTGTTATTGAGCCCAATAAATTAGATTTTTTAAAAGTTTTAAGTCAAAAATTATTAAATTTAATAAAAATTATGAGTATAATTAAGGTTCGAAATTGACTCTAGAGATCTACAAATATAAATAATTTCATGTGTGAAATTGTTGAAACTTAAAATAAGATGAGAATGATATACGTACATTACAAAAATTTAGAAATCAATTTCGAAAAATTGTGAGCTTAATTAGGCAATATATTTTTTGTTTACATTAATAAAAATACTATAAGTCATTTAGGACATGTTTTGTCATTTATGGAACCCAATAAGTAGGTGTTTTTGAGTTTTAAAAGCTAGAATAGGGATTCGAAGGATCGAAAAATATATGCAATGTCCTGTAAAAACTTTAAGAAGCTTATAGGGAGATAAGAATGACATTATAATAAGGTTTTTTAAATTTTTATAGACATTTGAATAAACTGACGAAAATCGTGAATAATAATTCACAATTTTTGTTAAAAATATGCCTATTTAATATTTGCATGAGATTTTTCGTGCCCATTAACACAAATTTTATGATCCTTTTGTGGCATGTTCATAATTTATTAAGCTAAATAAGTAAGTTTTTTAAGCCATAAACAATTAAATTCGACAAAACAACTAAGGGTTCTAGAAGTGAGTCGGCTATATATAGGGATAAAATAATATATGAAATATCTTTTATAATCATTAACATTTTGAGAATACATTATAACAAGATTTTTTACATTTTTTTTATAAATTTGAATAACTCACAAAATATCTTGTATAAACATTAACAGTTTGAGAATACAATTATAATAAGATCTTTTACATTTTTTTTTTTAGAAATTTGAAAACAATGAGTAGTTATTACTCATAGTTTTTGTGAAAATTTAAACTATTTAGATTTACGAAATATTTCTCGTGCACATTAACACGAATTTTATAAGTCGTTTAAGATATGTCCCACAGTTTATTAAGCTCAATAAGTATGATATTTTTTTATTTTTAAGCCAGAAAATGTTAAACTCAATAAAAATTACTAGCATAGTTCATAAGTGAAGCTAGGGATCGAAAAAGGTAATGTTCCGTATGAACTTTAAGAAGCTTACAATTAAAAGAGAATGACATTATTATAAGGTTTTTTTTAACATTTTTCTATAAATTTGAAAAACCTACGAAAAAAACATGAGTAATAATTCATAATTTTTGTGAAAAATACGAATGTTGAGTTTTCTTAAAATATTTTTTGACTAATTTTGAAAAAAAGCAACCCCAAAGATCCATGGAAGATAAAGATTTTGAAGTAAAATTTAAATATTTTTCTTAATTCTTAATTTTTTTTGAGTATTTAGCTATACCCAGGGTCTGAAATATCTCTACATATTTATATTTTAAAATGTCTTAACTTTATTTTACACTTACATATTCTTATAGTACGATTTTTTCTTCAAATTTTTTTCTGAGTGTTATTGGTCATTTTCCACAAGTACCAATTGCGGACTTTAAAGATCGGAGAAATTATTAGATGGTATTAATTATTTTCCGCTCAAAACGGAAAATTTCCGCGAAATTTTCTAATAGTAAACTAGCTCGAAAATCAATTTTTTACAAATTTTCTAGTAAAAGAAAGTTTTTGGAATTTTGAGATTCGAAGTAAAATGCTCGTAATCAAGACTATTAATGACTCAGTTGGACGAAAAGGACACTTCACGGCCCCGCCAATTTTTAGCAACGCCTGGCATAAGATACCTTCCTTTATAATCCGCCGCGTGGCAGAGTGGCAATAACGGAAGGGGCGTAGGTTAGCACTCTTTTATTGGCAGCCACTATCCTATACCTTGGTGCGTATTGAGCCTACACGGCGTACGGCATACGGCTTCGAACCCATACAATAAAGCAGAGCAACTCTCTCTCCTTGTTCAGCAAGTGAGTAGCGAGTGAGAGTTCATCAGAGCGAGAGAGAGGGGTCGAGAAAGTTCGAAGCGAAGCGAATTGAATTGAATAGCGGACGAGTTGACTCAGTGAGCGAAGATGGAGAGTGAGCCAACTCGGATAATGATGGGAGTAAACGAGTCGACGATCAAGGGGTATCCGCACGCCTCCATAAGCAGCAGAAAGGCCTTCGATTGGACTCTGCAGAAGATCATCCGCTCCAACACCTGCGGCTTCAAGCTTCTCTTCCTTCATGTCCAAGTCCCTGACGAAGACGGTCATCTCTCTCGCTCTCACATTCTCTCTCTTTCTTTCTGTTCTTCTTTTATTTTTCTTCAATAGTTCATCTTTATACCCTGCTTGATTGCTGAGAAAATGGAATCGAAATCGAAATGAAAACCAAACATATAATTTTCTAATGGAAATATTAAAGTGATTTGATCGAGGAATTAGGGAATCGCAGATTATGTATCATAAGTGATAAATTGGCTTCAAGAATCAAGATTAGTAGCATTGGTTTGTAAATTAAAATAAATCGGTGATGATTGTTGATTTCAATCTAATCTTTAGCATTTAAGCAACTTTAAGTAAAATTTAGTACCAAACGGGAGGCCATAGAGTATGAAGGCACTTGATAATTTATAAAGTTTAATGATCACTTCTTTTTACTTTTGTAGTCAACTCTTGTTCGTTTGAGTGGTGAATAGTTTCTGTAATTTTATGTTCAATGTTGGCTTTGTGAATATCGTCTGACCACTATGTGTATAATTTTCCTTTCTTTATGATTGTATCTCAAAGTTGCTTCATTTTTGTTCTGAATCTAGTGTTTCATACGTTTTTCTGTAATTTTAGAATGCTTTATGTGAACCAAGCATCCTAATTATTGTAATTGTAGTCTTTAATTATCAACCATGAATATATCATAAAGAGATTACGATCCCAAATTGATTTGAGTTCATTTGTTATTCGAACAATGTCAATATACACATAGTCCACTTATATACTTATATTGTTGAACTTTTGTATATTCTTGTTGAGTTGAGCATGCTTAGCACTTCATTATCATTTCTTGAAAAATCTCTCCTTTTTCCATTGAATTCACAATGTGACGCTGCCACTCTTTGAAACCTATCTTCCTCACTATGTATCAACTGCCGACTAACTATTACTGCTCATAATATGCTGCGACTGCTTTCTATGACAGGTTTTGATGACACAGATAGTGTCTATGCCTCACCGGAGGATTTCAAAAGCATGAAGGATAGAGACCGGGCGAGAGGGCTTCATCTGCTGGAATTCTTTGTTGACAGATGTCATGCAATTGGGGTACTGACATATATCTTCAGGATCAACTTTAAATAATTGCATCTGAAAAATACTGCATTGCATTTGAAGTTTACAAATATGCATATTTGAATGCTTGTAGGTTGCTTGTGAAGCATGGATCAAAAGAGGGGATGCCAAGGAGGAAATCTGCCGTGAGGTGAAGCGTGTGCAGCCGGACTTTCTGGTCGTGGGTTGCCGGGGTCTTGGTCCTTTCCAGAGGTATGCTCTAAGTCCTTGCCTTTCGTAGACATGCCTCATCTCCAGAGTTTTTGGTATTTTTAGATGCAGAAACAATTGTATCCGTATTTAGCAACTGTCGTATATGCTCATTGCCCTGAAGCAGAATTGGGTTTATTATAATGAAGTCTATCCAGTTAACTAGCAGAATTCGTCTTTCTATTTGCTTTGTAGGGTTTTCGTTGGGACTGTGAGTGAGTTTTGCGTGAAGCACGCTGAGTGCCCCGTCATCACCATCAAGCGCAGCGCGGAGGAAACCCCGGAGGATCCTGTTGATGACTGAGTGAGTTTCCAGAATGTGTATGCTTAATTTCTGTAATTTTGTCAATGCACTTCTGAGAGCAAGACCCTTGTACCTAAACACCAACTGGGAACAAATTTACATGTAATGCTTGTGTCGCGGTTTTTTTTTTTTTTTTTGAATTCGTTGGCATTTATATGCAGAGGAATTATACTATTCTGTTCAAATGAGCTTCGATATTGTGTAACAATTAGTTTGAAAGCTCTTTACTTGGCTTTCTTCTTGGTCTAATATCATGTTAATATGATCTCTTTGCAATATTTGTTGCTTTTGTGGAATGGAGATGTAAATGTTGAACTTCAAAGGTAGCCTTCTTTGATGAGAGATGGAGAAAAATAGTCTAAAATGCTTGTGTCTAGTAGGGTGACGATTTCTGACACGTTTTGATAAACTATTCAAGTTTTGTACAAAATATATTCATGTTAATTCGTGTAATTAAGATTTTGGATCAATTTTGATGATTTCTGACACGTCTCATAAACTATTCAAATTTTGTACAAAATTTGTTCATGTTAATTCGTGTAAATAAGATTTTGGTTCAATTTTGATTATCCGTTTATTAAATGGGTTGGGAGCAGTGTGATGATTTATTAACGCATTTAATAGACAAGTTAGTCATTAACTCATAAGCAATTAAGTTTGGGTTGGCGATACGGCATTAAATACATTGAGTTCGAGTTGAACGTATTCAGACAAAACAGAATTCACATCAAACTAAAACTTTTGAAATCAATAATGAAAGTTATTGCCCCTCACCGAAAGCTCCTTGTTGATCTCTCTATATTGTATTCAACAAACTCTACATCATGGGGTGCTAATTTTCAACCCTACTTCATAAATGACTCGAAACCTCCACGAAATTCATCCGGGTCAATCTGCACGAATAAAATTTCAGATGATTTTTAGATCAACCTGTTATATAACACGTTTGATAAATAAGCGAGTCTTGATCAACCCGTGTAATAACCTATTAACTCGTTTAATAAACATATCAGTTACTAACTCATATATCTACGTATTTACCTATCTATATACCTATTAAATCTTTATAATTTTAAGATTATTTGGAGAAGAATTCATAATATATTGATAGTATTTTGTAGTATATATTAAAATTTTAAGGTGTATAACATAAATTCATGAAATTAGAAGGTCAAATAATTTAAATAGGTTAAACATGTCATATGTTAATCGAATTTTGAACACGACCTGTTCATTAAATGAATTACACGGTTACCTGATTCATTAATGAGTCGAGTTCCGATTAGACATCCTTGACACGATTATAAACTGGTCGAATTCGAGTGGGGCATATTTGAATAAAATGGAGTTTATGTCACCAGACGAACCCAACAAGACCCGATTCATTGCCAGCTCTACCTACATGTAGAGGCAAATGTTTAACTTGATCCACAAGCATCCCACAAGAAAGTAGAAACATTAACCCTAGACCTACTCCATATGGGTAACTAGCTATATCATAAAACTGTGCAGCATCAGCGGCAACAACAAAAGATTCAAAAACATCTAACACTGAACCAATCTAAGCTGAACCTTCAGCCATCGTGCTTACCGACTCCAACAACTCCTTGATCTCACTCCCCAATTTCGATTTCGTATCACGGGACATTTTACCATCTGAATTCTCCAGCATTGAGCTCATCTTCTTAAGTTTCTGCTTAATGAAATCAACCTGTGAGACCTCGCTAGCTACCGGTTTCTGCGAAGCCACTGGCTGAATCTTGGCTTTGCCTCTGGACATGGCTGCAGGAGAATTTGATATTTCACTCAGATCACGAATCTTTGCAGCAGCTGACAGATTATGAAGCCGGAAATTGACATTGGAAGCTCCAAAGGGGCTGTCATTTTGGGAATGGTTGAAGGCTTCTTCTGCATCAGAGATCTTCACAAACGAAACCCGAGCGCAGAAGTTGTTGTAGAACATCTCGGTTTCTGATTCATTCAGCTCTCCGAATTTGCTATATATCTTGATAAGATCAGCTTTTGTGGGCAGAGATGATCCAGGGCCAAATGTCACAAAAAGAGAAGCAGGTGACACAACATCATCAGTCCTCTTTCGCCGTTTCTTCAAATCCGGTGCTCCAGTAGCAATCTTTGATTTTTGCTCCGGTGGAGGCTCATCTGGCTTTGTCTCTTCAATCCTTCTGATCTTCTTCTTTCCCGATTCACTGTTGGGGAGAGTTTCGTCTGTCTCGGATTCTGAATTCTTTCTCTTCCTAGAAGATTGAGGTTGAAGGTGCTTGTAAACTGTGTAGTTAAAACCATTGCGATAAACTGAGTCTCTGAATATGGAAATAAAATCCCAAAAAATATCAAAGGACTTCCCTTTGATGTCATGACATGGATTAAGAGCTGCAGATCGGACTTCAGACAGCACAAGACTCGTGGATGCATTAGCTTTCGTTGGATCAATTTTCTTTTCCTCATCTTTTGCTGGTGGTTTAGGTTTCGCGCCACCAGATACCTCATTCCCGACATCAACTTCTTCAGAGGGTTTCTTCTTCACTGTCTCTGGGCAACCATTCAACATCCGAGGGGACCCAATCTGAGCTTCGTCAGCAAGCTTCAGATATTCAAATTCCATTTCTTGTTTCCTTCTCAGCGTGCTTAGATTTGTGAAAGGAGGCGACAAGTACTTGCTCTTCTTCCTTTCCCTCGAAAAAGAGCGGTGTTCAATGTGTTCTTTCATGTCACCTTGTACACCACTTTCCTCTTTGGCATTGCCATCATTACCATCAATGTCAATACTCAGATTTTTCTTCCTTCTCCTTGACAAGCGTCCCTTGGTACTTTCTCCCTTGCTGTCACTGCAATCACTTTCAACACTTAGAATTCTTTTCACCCGATTTCTTGGTGACCTTGAGAGTATGGCTCTTCTCTTATCCAATTCAGCAATCAAACTACCCTCATCATCAGAACTCTCACTCCCGTTCTGCTTCTTTTCCCCTGATACCGCTTCTTCCGTGGCCATAATCCCTCCATTCTTACTTTTAGCCAGAATATCATCTTCCCCTCCCATAAGATCCGCCATGCTTTTCTGCTTCCTTCTTTGGTACTGCCTATCCTCTAAAATCTGGTGAGAACATTGCGAAAAAGGTTGATTAGTTCGGAAAGTCTTAATACCTATCGGAGAAGAAACCCAGTCTTCAAACGGCCCTTGCACCGGGACGTCCACTGCTCTCCACCAATCGTCCTCAAGACCAAGAATCTGCTGTGGTTCACAGAACTCAGGCAACTGATAACCCCCTTTCAAACAATAAAATGCTGACAACCAACTCTTTACAACCGCGAGCTCAAGCTCACTAGCCATGGACATATCTTGTGCAGCATGTTTCAATTCGGAAACAAGCTCTGCTGGATCAGCCAAATGAGCCAGAAAGTTCTCAACTTTAGCTTCGGGGACAAGTACACCTTCCTTAACTCCAGCATTAATCGCCAATGGCTGACCAAGACCACTTAAAAACACTTTCTCCACGCAACCACAGCTCATCTTCAGCTTCACAAGTCTCCCAATCTCATCCACCGCCTGCTGCACGGCGGTGACAAAGGCCTTGGAGCTGCCCTGCTTCGACATCTCCCCGAAATTTTCCTCAAAGGGTTTCAGCTGCGACGGATGGCACCAAGCAAATGTTCCATCTCCAAAATACGCCACCAGGAGCTGCCTGTCCTTGGGTTTCAATTTCGCTGCGTACTCCGACGCATCTGAAGCGTCAAAAATCTGGGCAGGCCACCATGGATGGCTCTTAATCTTCCCCCACACAAAATCTCCCACAGAAAAATCATGTTCTTCATCATCCATCTCCTCACTCATGTCGAATTTCCCATCTGGGTCTTCTTCAACCTCATCAGCCAAAGAATCACCATTCTGTTCAACCCTAGTCTCGCCCTCATCAATCTGTGTTCTCCAAACCGGGTCTTCTTCAATTTCATCCAAGGACCCCCCATTTTCTTCAACCCCAGCTCCGCCGTTCCCGGCCGTAACTACTTGATCAGTCGTAGCCTCCAAACCGACCGTACCACTACCCACATCGCCACCACCACCCCTTTCTGCACCGGCCCCGCCTGAACCGACCTCCTGGGTTCCACCGGAGTCTTTAATGGCTTGATGCTCACCTGGTTCAGGTAGAGAATCTGAACCCATTTTCCAGGAATATGAAAATAGTCTCTCGGGAAAAATCAAGCTCGACCCTTGATTATTTCACAGCTGAAACGAATAACACACAAACCCCAAAAACCAAAACCAAGTACGTGTAAATCAGTAGATTGATTCTAGGGTTTAGGCTTTGACGCTTCGTTGAGAAAAAAAGCTCGAAAATGAGACTAATATAATAGTAAATGAGTAAATGTCTCCAATCACAGACGAGCATAAAAGTATACAAGGAAATAAAAAAAAAAAATAGCAAAAACGAAAAGAAAAATAAAAGCAACAATTATTTACCTGAAGACAACCAAAAGCTTCGAGCTTGACGAAGAAAGCAGCGATTTTCTCAGAAAGGCTGAGCAAAAAATCAAAATTTGAAAACGTTGTCTGCGTGAGAGAGAGGGACGAAATTGTGAAGGGGAAAATATCGTGGTGACGTGGCGAGAAATTGGTGCGAGGCGGTTGTGGTGCTGGGAGATAAAGAAGCGGCTATTTCGGTTTTTTGTCGTTCTGTGGAGAGAGCGGCCATCTCCACGTTTTGTACCCGGCGAGCTGACATTTGTGTTGGAAATGACCATACGCGCGCGAGTACGTACCTAGAGCATACTCGCCGGTTTTTACAGCCACGTGTGGTTTGCGAAAAGACTCGAGATTTGGTTGGCTGTGGTTTCGACGAGTTTTTAAGTTCGTGGCTGATGTGGGGCATTGGGGAGATCAAACGGCTGAGAAGCTTTGATTGTACCAACGTTAAACGAAAAGCGCGGACCTGGTGTGGATGGTGGCCACGTGTCTACTATGGCTCACGTTAGACCGAGGCCATGAAGGCGATGCTGATTGCTGAGGCAATGGGACGACGTCGTCGTGTTTCTGCTCACTCCTGAAACCGCTGCTTGTAGCATGACGTGGCGTATTTTAATTGGTGATTGGCTTAATATCCACGCTGAGGATTTCAGCCAATCCATTCCATAAAGAGTGCAGCTGTGATTTGACAATATAGAACATAAACTGTTTATTTATTAGCACAAAAGGATGCACATATTAGATTTGGGTCATCCCCTTACCATTTTATCAAATTTCCATTCACTTTCAAACCATGTATTTACGGAATAACGTGTAGAGATTAATACTTCTAAACCTTCCTATTTATTATTTAAAGAAATATTTCAATTTAATTACAAATGTCTCTCAATTCCTTTCTTTTTTTTATTTGTCTTTAAATTATTTATATATATTAAATAAATTAATAATTTCGATAATAAACGATCATTTAATTTTCACATATAAATTAAACGATCATTTAATTTTCACAGATAAATAACAATATCCAATTTATTTTTTTAGATACAGAAAAAAGAACAATAAAAAAGGAAACCACGCGAGTATTCGAGAATCACATGATCAAACTAGAGAGCCTTAAATGTCGCCGAAGGAATTATACGAACTCAAACATGAGCTCTATCTTTCGAGTGCCCTAGAGAGGCCAAAGCATCAGCTACGAAATTTGCTTCACGGAAAATGTATTTGAATTTAACGGAGTTGAAATTATAAGAGAGCTCCAAAATGTTCGAAATTATGGTAGATAACCTCCATGATGTAGCACACTTCCGGAGAATGCAATCGATAGTTAGTTTGAGCCGCCTTCTACTTGGATGTCAGGGTAGGGCACAAATAACTTGAACTAGACCTTCAAGAAGAGCAAAAACTTCAACAATGGTCACATTGGTGGGCCAAATAAGGGTGGATTCAGCCGAAGGGGGTCACCATTCTCATCCCTTGTGACAAAACCAGAAGAACCACTAGAATTTTGTTGAATAATCGTCCCATCGAAATTTGGTTTGACATTGTTTTTGAGGAGGAGCAAGCCATCTGATTTTGAGAGTCATGAATATGTTTCTTGTGGGTGCAAATGCAGAACACACAGTTTGGTTCAATATTAAACTTTGGCGATAGTTTCTACGTTAATTCTTGTTACCTCTTACTCTCTTTAGTGAAAATGAAACAAATCCACCCAAATTGCACATCAAAATTGGAATAAACAAACCCTAAATTAATCTTGCCAAGTGCAAACTAGCACCATTTTTTCTACTTGAGCTGACCACAAACATAATCCACATACAATGGCTAGCATGTTAGAGACGATTAATTTGTCCCAAAACAAAAAATCTCATTATGAATAACATACTTATCACCCCGATCTTTACTACAAAAACAAGCCGGCATGACAACGCAATTCAATTCAATTCAATACGATTCAAGTCAATTCAACTCAATTCAACTCAATTCAATTCAATTCAACTCAACTCAATTCAATCCAACTCAACTCAATTCAATTCAAGTCAATCCAACTCAATTCAATTCAATTCAACTCAACTCAACTCAATTCAATCCAACTCAACTCAATTCAATTTAACTCAATTCAATTCAACTCAATTCAATTCAATCCAATTGAATCCAATTCAACTCAATTCAATTATATCACCACATTGTACCCATTTGATTCAAGTTATTACCTTCAAATTACAATTACAATGAAATGGGGGATGAACAATGTCCACATAAAATAAATAAATAAAATAAAACCTACATCAAAATCTTCCTAAAAGGTAAGTAATTGGAGCATACACAATTACACATTCATTTCAATTCAATTATATATGAAACAAAGCAAAAACTAAACCATACATAATAAACAAAGCTACAAAAACCCAAATTAATCAAATTTTTTTTCACCTTAAAATTACAATTACAATTCCAATTGCATTCAAATTGAAATTGAAATTGAACTTGAAGCAAAAGGGCACAATGCCTGCCATTTCCACTAAAACCTAGAGCTGCAAATAGTACACAAAAACAAAATGCTCAATTTACTAAAAAAAAACCCCAAATTGATTAGACGATATTAACCTTAGCTCCGGCCGCTTCCAGTTGCTTCTTCGCCTCATCGGCTTCGTCCTTCGAAATTCCCTCTCTGAATTTCTTAGGCAAACCCTCAATCAGCTCCTTAGCCTCCTTCAGCGCCAAGCTCGTCAAAGCCCTAACCGCCTTAATCACCGCAATTCTCTGGCTGCTCGGGACCTCCTCGATCACTACGTCAAACTCCGTCTTCTCCTCCACTTCGGCAGGTGCATCGCCGGCTCCGGGAGCCGCGACCACAGCCGCGGCTGGAGCTAGAGCCGCGGCGGAGACACCGAGCTTGTCTTGGAGGAAGTCGACGAGGATGCGAGCCTCCTCGAGAGTGAGGCTGGAGATATCGGCGCCGAGCTTCTCGATCTTCTCCGGGGCTGCGACGGCGGAGAGAGGACGGAGGTGCGTGGCGCGGTGGGTGGAGATGGGGTTTGGGGTGCTGAAAGGGAAGTGGACGGTGGGTTTGGGGAGGTGGGAGGGGAAAGAGGGGGCGGCTGGTGAGGCGGAGTAAGATGGGGTGCCCAATGTGAGTGTGGAGAGAGTGGCAGCCATTGTTGTGGTGGTGCTTTGGGTTTCGGGTCCGAGAAGGAAAGAGTGAGAGAAATTGAGAGAACGAAGAAGATAGGATAAGGAGGGAATGAGGAAGATAAATGTCCTCCATGGGTAATGTAGATAGTGCTTTTCTTCGGCTGACGATTTTGCCCCTGTGAGTGAGAAAAACTACGTGCAAATTGTGAAGCATTTTTGTCGTTTATGTGGGGGTGCAAAAGGTATTTGGTAAAAATTTTGATCAGAGAAGGGGCATTCCGAGAATCGAACTCGGGACCTCTCGCACCCAAAGCGAGAATCATACCACTAGACCAAATGCCCACTTTTGAGTATTTCTTTCCCATATAAATACTACTCTTCTTCACATTGTTGTACTTTGAAATAATTATCTATCGTATTTATCGAGATATTCGTCACGAGAATAATCACTTTCGTATTTTCAAAGAATTAAAAAGTACATTAATTAGTTAGTCCCTCACGAAAATGGTTTTTGCGTAATCAAAATTAGAAGGCATGTAATCAGCCCCTTTAGATTATTGCTTTGCTTGATCGAAATATTCCAAAATTGATTTGGCATTCCCAAATTTTTCTAAAACATCACTTAATATCGCAAATAAGTAATGTTAAACAGAGCTGGTGAGGTCACACCTAAATTCTTCTCCACACGTTATGCGAGATGTTTCAGTTTCGACTATTGTAAATAACGAGATCGATACTAATATATATATTATAGTTACGTTTCTCCAATATCATTGTATAAAAAAAATACAGAACTGAATGTGTTGTTCGCCAAAAACAAAAAAGAACTGAATGTGATGAAAAGTTGGGCTTGTCCAAATTGTTGTTGGAGAATGGGCTTGGGCCCAACAAGAAAGCAACTTTACCATTGAATGGGATTGATCAAGCAAGATGACACAAATAAATCGAGAAACGATTAAGAAAAAAATTTCCATATTGTTTGGTAGCATACCCTATATAATTGATGTACAAGGATGCATATAATTTGTGTATTTCATTCCATATTATTCCCACTAAAGTTTTGCTTCAATAGATAACCATCCCTCAAATATTTGAAGTATGTCAATATCACCTACACCTATCAATCCCAACCATAACATGTTTACAAATACATCAACCCAAACCAGTTGCTTCACCACCTTCTGCGCTTCCTCCCATACCAATACGCAAACGCAGCAATCGACGCAGCCAGAACTACACCGGCGGTTGCGTGGAAAGCATACACCGGTCTCTCCAGAATAATGCCGGAACCAATCACCTCACGCGGTGGTGATGGTGGCAGTCTCTTACTAACAGAGACCGCAAAACCCAAACCCTGCCTTTCCAACTCCCCCAAGTCATCAACTTCCGGCTTCAGCCTTGTAGCCTTGGCTATAGCTTCATACTCTTCCTTGGTTCCGCCTTCAAGAAAGGATCCAACCAACTGCCCTTTCCGTACCCAATATGCCCCGAATGTGCCCCCTGAGAAATCTCCGAAATGGACTACATCTCCTACACTGTCCCCGTAAAACTGCCAAGACAATGTGAAGACTCTGGAGTAAAAGAATGGTAGATAGTCAAATTCACCCACTTGGTTTCGATCCATAATCGCATTTACAGCGTGTCTTGCAGATTTTCTTGCTGAATCGACATGTTCTAGCCTCCGGGACTCACCAAATACCTTGACTGGAAATGTAGCAACATCTCCCACAGCATAAACTGAGCTATTGCTTGACTGCATCTTCCCATTCACTTTGATCCCACCTTTCTCCAGTGTAAGTTGCCCTTCAAATAGGCTTGTGTTCGGACGAATGCCTATTCCCACCACGACCATGTCTGCAGGAAGACTACTTCCATCCCTAAGATTCACCGCTGTGACCTGCGCAAGAGGTGACCCGAAAAATTTAGCAAATCACACACAGCATCGGATTCAAAGATTGTTCACATTTACCTTTCCTTCCGGGTTAATATCAAACGAGGACAAGATGGTCCCTTTAACGAACTCTACTCCCTTGGACTTGTAAAACTCTTCATAATAATTTGCAATCTTGGGTGTGAACAATCGGGCCACTGCACGAAAGAGAAAAAGCATTGATATATTAGTACTCTTCCTAAACCTTCCCCAACACACGTGTGCACAGAAAAAAAAGAAACAAAGTTGCCAAAACAGGTTTTGGATGAACAAGATAGAGTATGAGACTGAAAATACGTACTGCAATGGTCTTCGGGAAAAACCATTGTTACATTCATCCTATTGATCACCAATGATGCAGCACACTCCATTCCAATGTAGCCGCCACCAATGACAACGGCATTCCCCCCGGAGCAAGATTGCACCAAGTTAACAATTCCGTTTGCATCAGCTAAATCCCGTAAATAACAAACATTTTCAGAATCTGATCCTTTGACTCCAAATTCTTCCAGCTTCAGTGCCTACTTTCAAAACGTGCAGGCACACACAAAAATTCATTAAGGGAGGAAATAGATTTATCGAAATTTTTCGGAAATAACATGCAATGCTTGAATTTAATTGCAGCTATCATTCAACTACTTTAGAACATATAGGCAAGAAAAGGTAGAAGACAATTATAAGATCAGTGTCAATACCCGAGCACCTGTTGCAATGATGAGAACTTTGTAACTGATATTCTCCCCTGATCCTGTCAATAGTGTCTTGCGCCTCACATCAACAGACTTAACTCGAGTTCCAAGAACTAATTCGATCCCTATAGAAAAATGGAATGAGAGAGAAAGAGAGAGAGAGAAGATTAAGATTCTACACAAGGACAACGAAGGTTTGTGATTTTCAAGTTTAGTATTCATATACTAGGTTATATTCTGCGAAATGATTTATGAAGAACTAAGTGTTTACGCAAATTCATAGAGAAAACGAATATGGATTAAGGAAAGAACAAAAGATTTGCAACTTTATAGCACCTAAGTATCACATACATTCTCAAAAGGAAATACCATCTCCTACAATTCTCATTTACATATAAAAGTTAAAGATGCAAGATGTCATATATACTTACCATTCTCCTTATACCATTTTGGAGTCAACCTTTCTTCATTAGCGCCAACACAAGTGTGAAATGATGGAAGGCGTGCCGGTGCTGCACATGACCACAATATGTACAAATTTAATCAATGTAGATCTGCGGACAGAAATATGTGGGAAAGAAAAAAGATTTCAAAGCAATCAACAATGGACATATGTTTTTCATTTTAATAGAACTGAGAACACATGGAGACAAACCAGTGAAATTCTGATCCCAACCCGAACCCCGGAAGGATTCTGATTGAGAGTATCAATGTCATAAGATACAAACAGATCTGAAGTCTATTGTCTGTGACATAGAACAAATTATATACCTTCGGGAAGTAGAAAGCCTTTGCTTAAGGCAGGTCTCTCGTAAGGCGGAACCTGAAAAGGATATAAATTCACCCTGGTGAATTTCCCACCTCAACAAATTCACTTCCACAAAATTTCTCACCTCTCTCACAAATTTTTCAACAATCGAAAGTGATAAAGAAGGCTTCATGTATTGAAATGGTTACATGCCTTGTTTGAAGCATATAAGGTTACATGATGCCCCAGCTATCCCGAAACCCATCCAAACTTTGATTGAAAACGCAAGGTTCATTCAGCAACGGGCAATTGGAATGGCCAGTTCAGGAGCCTCTCAGTCAATAAGGCAGTTCATGTGTTTGATTATAATTGCAGAACCAGTTTATCTGTCAATTATTTTCATTTTAAAGGACTGTTTTTTTATTAGCACGTGTTGTTTCTTTCTAAATCTTTCCATTATGCATACCATTATCTTCCCTCTTCACTTTAGCAAATTCAAATTTACAAAAATCTTCCATCTTGTTCGAAGAATTTCGCAGTCAATTATTTGCAATGATCTAGAACTAGACAAGCATATATCATGGATGTGAGAGTGTACATAAAGTCGGAAGGTCCACATTGTCAAAATCCAATAAGCTAATAGCACCCACTAAACATAAATTCATACAATATCAACAATTCTCCAAAAGAAATAAAGCAATGCCCTTTGTATCCTAATTGAGAATCTAACAAACCCAATTCTTTGAATTTGAAAACCAACAATAGTTAAATTCGCAATTGAAGGTTGAAAAAAGAGCAAAAACCCATCAAATATATGAATCATTTAAGCGTTATGAGCAAATCATGATTCAATGATGAGAAGAAAAGGAGAAATAAACTCACTGGTTCTTCAGATATGATGCAGAGTTCACCATGAGAGATGCCTCGCTTGGTGAATTCAAGAGCTGCATACCCAGCAGCCACCCCTCCTCCCAGAATCACATACAAAAATGCCCTGCCCATCTCACTCTATCTCCTCCTCGATGTCGAAATTAAAGAAATTGATTTAATGAATTAAGGGAGAGCTTGCGTTTGCCTTACTTTGAAGGCTCTCCCAACAAAGATGAACAACACTCCATCGATCTTCAAATCCGAATGTGAATGTGATGTCAGATAGATCATGAGGGTCAGAGAAGAGGCGCGCTTTTTACTTTATTACCCTTTTTTATCTTCAGACTCTAACTCTGGATATTGTTTCGTCTGTGTATGCCAATTGCCATATACCGTTGGATGAGGTTTGTTGTCTGGGGCCCGAGCTTTTTGTTCTTTTTGGTCGGCCAGGCTAGTCAAGTGCCGCCACGTGTCATGAGAGTCCTGCCGCCATGTGGTGATGGATAACGTACAGATTTGTTTACTGGGAATTGTGAGGGATGGTGGACGATGAAGATGAGATTGAACATGGCGCCTGAGCCTTCGGGTCTCCGCCACCCATTTTTGTTAACTTATCCTCTCATCTCTATGGCTGTTGCGTTTTGAAGATATGAACATATTGGCATATTGGATTGGGAGGTAATTAAAATAAAATATAGTCATTTTAAATAAGAAAATGTTTTCGTTCGTATAAAATCGGTAATAAACTATTATGATTCGTGACTTTAGTTCTGTTAGTCAAACGTACGAATTAAAATGGTACTTGAGTTTCACTGATTATAAATTATCTAATACTTCATAAATCACGAATCAGATTGACTAACGAAGTTATAGTATTTAAAGATACGTTCGAATTTCACTTCCAATCTATTATCTAATACCTTAAAATTCATGAATAGAATTAACATTCAGTCACTCCTTACTCATGATTTTTCCTTACTATAACAACTATTACCTATGTGGTTAAAAAATGGAAATTGATTTTGGCACTCCACAAATTATTTGTTGCAGTCAATTTTTTTTACTTTAATGCTTCCTTATTTTTTTCATAAATCAAACTTTCCAATTACCCATCTTGCTTTTGAATTTACTATTATTTTATTTTGATTTTTTTTGTTTATATAAAACATTTGGATTTTTTTTTTCTAAAAACCCTATCCTCCCGCTTTTTATTTTCATAATTATGAGTATTATATTTCTGCCATTAAAGTATAATGGTAATTATGGGTTGCTTGATTTTTTTTTATTAGAAGACTGCTTGAATTATATGGACATTTTACTACATATGTACATGATCAAAAAAATTTATTGCAATATGATAAAAAAATGCATAAACAATAATAAATAGTAATATTTGGTGATGATTTATTATTAAGTCATTAAATTATTGTGAAATTTTTTAAATTCTTATAAAATAAAGTAAATTTGCTCTATTGTAGCGTTGGGCTTTATATATGTCCATTTGATGATATCCAAACCAGATTGGGATCACGGTCATGGATAAGAAATACTCTACTGGAGCCCAGTCCAGCTGTATCTGGTGGGCCATTGAAACCAAGCGCCGAATCCGAAGAGCCTTCTACGAACTAGAAGGCCAAAAACGACAAAAGAAAAGACACGAATTTTAACGTAGGCCTTTTATTCCAGGCATGCATCACGTGTCTTTTTTCTTCCTCTTGTTGGCTTCAAGTGTTCTTGGTCAACATCGTATTCAATAAGTTGAGGATATCTTCAATACAGAGATTCGTATTGACTACATAGTAGAAGATTTTTAAATTTCGGATTCAACTATCGTAAAAATTGAGATCATAAGATCATACTCAATGTATATATATCCCGTCTTAATTACTTTCAATATCGGAATGCTGAAGAGAAAAAATATTATGTGCACAAACCTATTAATACAACCGAAAATTTAATGATGCACAAAGAGAAGAGTAATAAATGTAAAGATTTGGTTGTTCTTATCGTTGATGTTGTTAATGTTCTTACCGTTGACTCTATGAGCATAGTCTATTTAAGGAATGTGTCGATATAATTGTTCTTTGTCTTTCTGGGCTCGGCCCTCCACTGTACCAAAAAATTAAATGTAAAGATTTCGTTAAATCCTAAAAGATAACTAATTTTCACACTTCCTAGTCTCCTATATGCACTATTATGTTTCTTTTCATCTACCTGATTTTATTTTGATTTACTTAATATGACCATTAGAATTAAAAGAAGAGTGCATGAGAATTGAGGAGATTGAAATACTGATTAATTAAAAAAATATTGGGCCGAGTAGTAATCCGGACATCTCATTACTTAAATATGTCTCTGTACATATAAATGACAACAAATCTCGTTAGTAATATTCAGTAAAAAAATTAAATTTGTCACATTTATTTTAATCAAACTATTACGGGACATACATTTCTCAATTATCAAATATTGTAGATGGTTAAGATGATCAAATTGAAACATATTGCAAGATCATCATCAAACCCAAAGAAAATATCAAAGCCATTACCCAAGAATCTTAAATTCATGGGAAGTGTTGAAGCTAGAGCCAAGCAACATGCATGATTCACCATTTTCTACTCATGATCATGATGACATGTATGTATGTTGGATTATATCCTCTTTCATTCCCATGTCCGAGCCTACATCATCATCAACGATCACACCCATACATGATCACATGAATGTTGGAGCATATCATACGCGCCTACAAAACTTGAGCATCGAAATGTTTTCTTCTAACTACCGGCCTCTTCCTCATTCATGTCGTTAGCAAGCGAAGATGGTGTCATCATGCTTCTCAAAGTAACCAAGCAAGAAAGAAAACTTGTTGGAGGACTCGAAATCTCATGCCTCGATCAACAACCGGTCCACGCAATAGTGTCGATAAATCATTCAAGCAAAAGTAGTCATGCACGAATTCAAGACTGAAATTAAGGATAGGCTAAATTAAAGTTAATTTTTCCTCAGTGTATAGATTTTATCGAAATTCTGCAAAATTTGTTTTGGTTATTTATGTTTCTTATATAACTAGAGACCTATTTAGTTATGTAAAATATTATCGCGCTTATAAAGTGATAAATTACAATAAGAGACGATGCAAATATGTAAAGTCTTAAATGAACAAAACAGCCACACTCAAACTGATATAGAATATAAGTGGACTGGATGGACTGGCTAGAGACTATTATACCTAAGTATTTTTCGTTTTTCTCATGTTTGGAGTAGGTTGGATCCGCTCTAGCCCACCCTGTAACTCCGTAAATATTCACAGGGAAACGATTCATCCAAGATAAATATTTATTATAAAACATTCACGATTCAAATTGATTTGTAATAATCTAACTCTAATTTTACAAGATATACTAAAATTGACGGATTATAAATTATCTAATACTTGATAAATCACGAATCATATTGACTAACGAAGTGATAGTATTTAAAGGTACGTTTGAATTTCACTTACAATCTACTATCTAATACCTTCAAATTCATGAATAGAGTTAACATTCAGTCACTCCATACTCATGATTTTTCCTTACTATTATACCCAAGTATTTTTCGTTTTTCTCATGTTTGGAGTAGGCTGGATTCGCTCTAGCCCACCCTGTAACTCCGTATATGAATTTAACAACATAACATGACAAATATTCACAGGGAAACGATTCATCCAAGATAAATATCTATTATAAAACATTCACGATTCAAATTGATTTGTAATAATCTAACCCTAATTTTACAAGATATACTAAAGTTGGCGTCTCTAACATTACTTTTCGTATGAATTGAATGGTTGTTACACTTACACATGCATCCATGGAAAACAGAAGACGAAAATATCCGGGCTGCATATTTGATTACGTATTGAATGTGGAGGTTCCACCCTCCTACGATTTGTCATACTCCCTCACATGTCCACGACTTGTGATGATGATGATCATCATCATGGAATCACATAAATATAATGCATGCCATTTGTGCGCTTTGTAGGCGCCCAAATATTCCACCATATCGTAATATTAGCGACGCAAACTTATTATATTTAAGATATATCTGATTTCTTCTTAAATCAAAAACAATTTTACAATTTTAAATTGTTTCACTTCTTAATTTTGTTTTCTTTAGAGCATTTTCAGCAGAGTTCCTACATTTAAGCTATTTGTGCGCTTTGTAGGCGCCCAAATATTCCACCATATCGTAATATTAGCGACGCAAACTTATTATATTTAAGATATATCTGATTTCTTCTTAAATCAAAAACAATTTTACAATTTTAAATTGTTTCACTTCTTAATTTTGTTTTCTTTAGAGCATCTTCAGCAGAGTCCCTACATTTAAGCTACATTATAGTTAAAATAATTGGAAAGTTATTTTAGCAAACTATTTTTAAAAAGTTTACTCCAGCAGTGTTTTCTATTTTGACAAATCTTAAATATTTTATTATTTGTTTCAAGTGAAACATTTGAATATCTTCAAGTTATTATTTTATTATTTATTAAATTTATCCAACTGTGAGGAGATAGGAATCCCTATTTTTTCTCTCGTATTTGTTAAATTTAGGGATCCAAAACCCCCCTAAAATATCAAAATTCTAAAGTAAGGAATGTGATAGGGACTCTGCTAGAGCCATTTTTTCTTTGAACATCCCTAACTTAGATAAAAAAAATGGATTTTAGAGACTTTGCTAGAGATGTTCTTATTTTTTCTCATCCATACGACCACTTTTCTTCATATCTCTTTCCTTGATCTATTTTGAAAAATGAAAATTTAAAATTTAAAATTAAAGAGTTATCAAACCGACCCTAATTTAATCAATTTTCACTTCAAGAATATATATTTTTATTTTTTTTCCCCTTCTTCAGCCATTTCCTTTCGTATACTCCACTCATATCTCAAGCACAAATCCAAAAAAAAAAAATTCTCAAATACTAAAAATGAAATCCAAAAATCAAATGGTTATCAAACTTGCATATATGGACCTACATATACAATTTTTTGTTTTGATTTTCATTTTTTTGCCGTCCGTTTTTTTTTGTGCATTATTTATTCTACATTTCACTCGCCATCAATTCCTCCACTTCTCTATATCTCTTTTTGTCTTCCTTGTATTTCCTAGCGATCAATATCTAACTCAGAAAATGAAAACCAAAAAATCAAGGTCCGTTCGATAACCATTTTGTTTCTAATTTTTTATTTTATTTTAGGTGCTTAAGCAGATATATAAGAACAATAGGTGACCGTATTACTAGAATGAAGACGAATGGAGAAAGGACGGTGAGAACGATATTGATTACATATATGCATGTATAAAAACGGTAATCAAAAATAAAAATTAGAAATGTACGTAGAACTTTTTAAACTCGTTACCACTTTGAATACTTCTTTTTTATTCATCCTTCATTTCTTTCCCCTTATGCACAACCATTCTTCTTCATCGATTATTTCTCCTATTCTAAGTATAAAAAGTGAAAATAAAACCGAATAATTATTTAAGAATCAACAAATTTTGCAATCACAAACATGGAGCGCGCTTATATATTTGGGCTCGATCATCAATCTCCAAACCCATAATCAACACACTAATCATGATTAGAGAAACCTTGTGAACCCAAAGAAGGCCCAATTAATTAATTAAACCAACTTTTATGAGTATTAATGAATGGCCCAAGGATATATTTTTTTTTGCGTCCAACATGATACCTTGATTCTTCCATGTTCAAACTTCTGTTCCACATTCATGGCCGACCCAACATGTGATTTTTCCCTATCCACCACGTGATTGTTATCATTCTTGCCTCGGCAATCAATTTGAAATTCGGCACAAAAAACATGTGATGAAAATCGAACGAGTGGTTGAGAGACGAAGTACGTTGCTTTTCGTATGAGCTCTGGCAACAACCCAAGATCTGCCCTCCATTATATTTGCCATTTTTGGCAATGCAATGCCAGAACAAATGGGACCCATCACCTTCTTTTGTGATCTATTGCTTTTGAATCATAATATCATAAGGCTTCGATGTTAATGCTTTAAGGTTGGCTGTAAATCAAGGACAATTTATCCGAACGAGCTTGCATCTGTGTGCTGTTTTACAAGTCGTTGAGTTTGATTTTTCTTGAAATCGAACAAAGATTTAAGTGGGAGACCGTAGTCATGTAAGCTATTACACTAATCTTCCGAAATTTTATCCGACAAAAGTGAGTCTAATGTATCTCTAACTTAAAAAAGAGAAAAACAAGGGATAGCTACATACCTAATTTTGTTTGTATTCTCTAGCCTAATCAAGTTTGTTTAAGGTTGAGTTTAACAAAGATTCCCACTAATAGGATTGTCCTTATAAGAAGTTAGACAAAACACCTATATGACCTCATCATATCATAGTTGTTTATATGACGTTAACGAGGTACATAAAGCTAATCAATAAAGTTTTCCGTTCAATTAAGATTTTCTAAATATGACTTAATAAGAAAGTACTCGACTTAAAATTGAGCAAACTAAAGCAACGTCAACAAGTGGGAACAAAAGAAGCTCGACAACAAAAAAGGAAAATGAACGATCTTTTCAACCTCCCTATGCCTAGAGGAAAAACACATAACAATTCAATCGGATAATTTAGCCACGTACGCTTAAAGAAAACACATTCATCATATCCCATTCGTAAAATTATATCGGGGAATTGATTAATTTTGTACCAAAAATTAAAAAGAAAATAATAATAATAATATTATTATTATGAGATATATATTATGATTAAAGGGCATTGGTTGCAAGTTGTAAGTTAGGCTCACGTCGAACATCAATCTCTTATTGCATGCCCATGCATGACTTTGGAAAGCCAACATGGAATCTGACAAGAATAGCAACGTTGGCTTTCTACGTGTCGACTTCTCACTGGTTCGTTTGTCTCATAATATCATTGTACGGCACTCCCATCCATCCCTGTACGTACCTGTATAGTCATCCTAAATAAAAATCTTATTCGTTAACTCAACTAATCAAATAATAAAAAAAAGCCACGAATAAAAAACAAGCCATATTATGTTTTAAATTAATTTAAATTGTAAATAACTGAAAAATAAATTAGATTAAAACACGAAATTAATTTACATGAATAGCTGATTTGTCTCTCTGTAAATAAAGACGAATATATTTATGTGTATATATATATATATATAAATATTCTAGAAAAAAAGTAACAAATATATATATATATGTACTATTTTTTTAATATAGACAAACCTAATAATTAATGATCCAAATAAGATTTTGGACCTTAATATATATCGAATTTCCGTTTGCGTAATTACTCTCCATTTAGCAACTGCATGGACCAGAGATCCTCCATGCTCCAGTAGTTTTCGCTCGACTGCTCGGCCGCAGCGGCGGCCGCCTGTAGAGAAGCGGCGGTGGCCAAGGGAGGAGAATATACAGCCTCCATATTTACAGCGGGGTATGTCGGCGCGGCGTGGCTAATTGCCATGGGGTCGATGGCGCTGGAGATGGACACTTGACTTGTGCTGGCTTGATTATCATTATTCACCTCGGACGAGCTTTGTCCAGGTGTAATTATATTCTCGGCTTGCTTAATGTGCTTTTGAATCCTAGTCCTCCAATAGTTTTTTATTTCGTTGTCGGTCCTCCCCGGCAAATGCTTTGCAATTTTCGACCACCTGATCAATATCAATAGGAATCTCCATCATCATCCTCATCCTCATCGTCATCCATCAACATAAAAACAATATATATAATATATATAAATATCTTTGCAATATGTCAAAAACAAACCACAATAAATGATTCAACAAGAACTTGTACCATAGATATATATATACATATATATATATATAACTTCAAATTATGGATCTCAATTATATAACACGAGCAATTCATCAAACATGATATAAACTCGAATAAATTAATAATAAAATAATAAACGAAAATTACCTTCAAGGACTTGCATTATGGCTGTGTTTTCGAATGGAACCCAGTATATATAATAATAAAAAATTGCAGTAATTTTGAATTAATTTTTTTTTTTTTTTTAATTTGCCGGAGATGCATGTTCTATGGGTGAGATTGAAAGTGGGTTAAGTCCAAGGTGGACAACTCTCATTTCATTTGTGTATATATAAGGCAGACCAAGACACAAAGACTTGGTCATCTAGAGAAATATTATTAATTAAAAACAAAATAAAACTAAAGAATACCCATTATTTAGTTTGCTATATTATATTTCCAGTTCCTCCATGGTCGATCTCCATCTTCATCAAAAGCTTATACATACATCCTTGAGCTTCAAACGGAAAGCTCAGAATGTTTGTATATATATATTCGAGATGAAATTATGAATCATCATATAGATCCATTGTTCTTGATTCTTAGAAATAATATACAATTAATTATATATGTCATATATAGTTGTACCATTTTCTTGGAAATATAGCAGGTGGAGTTTTGAAAAAATCAAGCTGATTTTGCAGCAAACTGAAGAATATATATATATATATATATATATATATATATGATGGTATGATGATTAACAGTTAATGATGAGGATGATTTGTTGCAGATCGAAATTACAGACGTGGATATCGCGAGCTTTGCTGCCTGCTGCTAGCTTCATCATCTCTCGATTCATTTTCATCAACATATATTTATTTCCATGCATATATAATAATAATAATAATGTTATTATATATGAGAAAAATAGTAGAGATCGATCGAGGTGGGAGCGGGCCATGGCGGGTGAGAGGATGAGCAGCCAAAAGAGTATGGTTGAGGTGAGGGTGGAAGCTAAGGCAAAAGAGAATGTCGTTTTGTTCTGAATGTGAGGGTACGTTTGGTATATATGTGACAATTGACACCATTTTTCACCTTAAAATGGAAGCTTTTTAATTATTTTCCATTTCTTTTTCCACTTCCATCCCTCAATATCTTCATCACCACACCCACAAACTCTTCCCAGTTTAAGGCTTTGTTTTCTTCTTCTTGATTTATTCAAAAGAAGAAAACAACTCTTTTCTTTATTTTACATATATATATATATATATTCAAAACAGAAAACAACTATTTTCTTTTATTAAAAAAAATTGTACTTAATACCAAAAAAAATAAAGAGAAAAGAAAAAGATTAAAACAACTTATTTCTTTCTATATATATATTCAAAAAAGAAAACAATTTACTTTTTTTTTTCAAAAAAGAAAACAATATATATACTTTACAATACTAAAGTGAACCACATATTTTTACGCCATATATATATATATGTAGAATTATGTGGCATTCATCAAAATTTTTTCAACAAGTAAATTATACAATGTTATATAATTAAGAACAACTTAATGAAAATTTACTGTGCGAGATGGGTTTTGCTCAAAACATAAAAAATAAAAAAAATCAGCTTTCTCACGGGTTCTATGTCCCCACAATATCATGGGTCCATTCCATACAAAAGGGTACGTAAGTTTTTTTTAATTGATTAGAAAGAAAATTGTCTTTCAAAGTTTTTCTTTTTCATAATTAATTAGAAGCTATATATATATATATATGTTAAGAACTATGTTGAATACTCGTAATAAACATATTTGTAAATTGTTGATTTGGTATATGTCCTTCCAAAAATAATCAACCATAGCAATATCGTCTTCAGCATCTTCCACATTTCCTACTAAAAAATAAAGGCTGCAAAATTAAGAGAGAGAGAGAGAGAGAGAGAGATAATATGATCAATTAATTGATGACATTAATTAGTTCTTAATTAGATAGCTAGCCTCTCCAAGCCTGGATATAATTAATAAATACCTAATTAGAAATTAAGTTAATGATCATATGGCGAAGGAAGAACACTGCTGTATGCCTTGGGATATGTTGCCATGGACAGATCTAATAACAATCTGCTATTTGAACTGTATGTCTTAGAGAGAGATCAGAGAGAGAGAATATATATATATATATATATGCACTTTATAACAAAAAAAATCTCTTGATCTTTCGAATGGATAATAACTATGTGGAATCCAAGTGAAGGACATGAAATGATCAATAGCTTTCGAGTTTTGGAAGCCATGAAACTAAAAGAAACAGATCCATGGATTTTTTTTTGCCCTAGTTATATATATATGTTCCTCATGTTTATTTACGCCTTGTGCTCGAAATCATTTTCGTGTTCATGGATGACTCAAAATCCTGACGTTGAAAAATTTACTCTCTCGATCGATCGATCTCTCTCTCGATCTCCCTCTGTGTCGATCGATCACTCTCTCTCTCGATCTTTTTTTCCCTTAATATATATACACGATCGATGAGATCCGAATGAAGAAACCCTACCTAGCTTGTCATCCAAATCATCAAGAAGGTGACGATGCCAAAGTATTAAATTGATCAGGCTTAATAAACACATAATCATATTTATGTATAATATTGCAAATATATATATATATATATTTATGTGTAATATGTGCTTAGGTTGATGTTTTATATATATATATATATATATTAATGATTTAAATTATCACCTGTTTCCCCACTTGGCATGCAGTTCCATGATCAACAGTTGTTCCTCAGGTGTAATATTGCCTCTCCGAACATCGGGCCGGAGATAGTTCAGCCACCGGAGCCGACAACTTTTCCCGGTACGTTTGAGACCTAGTGACACAATCAACACCTATAGTGACATATTTATCATATACGTACCGATCCACACGAAGCTAGGTGTAGCTAGTTATAGCTCCCTCCAAAAAAAAATAAAAAATAATAATTCTTTAGGTAGGGTTTTTTCTCAAATAGCTAGCTAGGTTATTAGATACAGAAGATCAAAACAGATTAGTTAGCCCAAATTAATTTTGTAAATATTTAGGGATTTCGAAGGCGTTACCGGCGGATTTGGCGAGGGAATTCCATACACCTTCACCATGATTAGCAATATAGTTGATGAGAATCAAATCTTCTTCCATGGTCCATGGACCTTTTCTGACTTCAACATCTTGAGATGATGAACTACTGCATGCTTTTTTATCCATTTTGTCTCTGTGTGTTTCAGAGAGAGAGAGAGAGAGAGAGAGAGAGAGAGGGAAAGAAAGAGAGAGAGAGTTAGGCAAGATAATAAGAGCTAATGGGCCGGGGTAGCTGGGGTTTTTATAGAGAGAGAGCAAAATAAAATTCCCCAGTAATATTCCTCGAGTTAATCAGGATTAGAGTGGAGAGCTTTTATCTAAGTGCTTTGATTAGTTGTATAAACATGTATTTTGCATGCATGATAAAGACTAATTTGCATGGATTATATATATATATATATATTTTTTTTTTTGGGGGGGTAAAATTAAATATGTATATAATTTTCTCTGTGTCTCAACATATATACGTACACATGCACTCCTAGCTACGTAAGCATATAATGTATGGATACAACATATCTGAACAAAAACAAAAATTTGTCGAAATTTGAATAATAACAAACACATGCACGTGTATAAGTCGAGGTAAAAGAGAAATATTCGTGAACTTTAATATTAATTACAAACAAATACTTATTAAAAGTATATTTCATTAAAATGACCATATATATTTATGGATAATACTTGCATTATCCCACCCCATTAGTACCTTCTCGTACCACCCTTTCGATATATTGAATAATTCATATAAATATATCATAATCAGAACCGTTGATATGATGCTAAATAATCATTTTAAGACCATCTTCGAAAAAAAGCAACAAGTCTAGAGGACGTTTAGTCGTTTGTATTTATCAAACAATTCAACGGTATTAGTAGCAAGGAAGGTCCTAACGGTTAGCCGTCCATGGAATTTATATATATATAAAAAGTTAAACGATCCAATTTAGTTGAATATTTGTATAAATAATCTTGAAATGATAATTTAGGAGTTGAACAGTTCCGATTATGATATATGTATACAGATTATAATCATGATACAAGGAGATATCACCAGGGGTTGAATGTAAGTATTATATATATATCCTATATTTATTGGTCATGGTGTCCGGTTTTTTCTCGAAGACAAGATTTTTTTTTTTTTTTAACTTGATTGTATTTATTGCCATGATTGATTGTAATAGGAATATGCAATTATCATTTTGAATTTAGACTTTAGTTTTCATTGCAGATTAATTACTTGATTAATCACTTCCTTCTAAAAAAAATCAGTTTAAAAACAAAAAAGAAAAATTTCACCCATATTTCTCTACTACTTTCCTTAATTATTATATATATATATACATGCATATACATCCATGTATAGAAATTTGTGTGCATTACTAGTATTAATTACTTTTAAGTGTGCATATATAAATAAGAACAATATTTGCATTCCATCTTGGTGGTAACTCCTCATACCATCTTTTTGATTTATTGAATTGTCTTTGTACATATATTATAATCGGAACCGTTCATTCTCTAAATCATCATGTCAATGTCATCACCGTAAAAAATCAACAAGATTGGAGGTCGTTTAATCATTCATATATATCAACTAAATGGACGGTTAGCCATAAAGATTTTAATTCTTATCAAAATCGTTGATTTATTTTATACATATGAATGACTATACGACCTTCAATCTTGTTTATTTTTTACGGAGATGATCTTGACATGATGATTTAGACAATGAACGGTTCCAATTATGATATATGTACAAAGATAATTAAATAAATAGAAAGGGTGATATAAGGAGGTACCACAGGGGTGAGATGCAAATATTTTCCATATATATATGGTTTGTGCAGGTTTGAGTCCCACAAAAATATGTTCCCTTTACTACTGGATCGATCGGCTAGGGCTAATATTTGCTCTAGTCGATCTGCACTCGATCTGCACAAGATCGAGTTGCCTTCTACCATTTTAGGGCAAGGCAGCAATAACTGATCATAATAAATAAATAATCCCATAAAACAAAGCCCATTTTATGTACCCTTTCCTTTTCTTCAAATTATAATTTTTTTTTCTTCTTAAAAATAAACCTATAGCTACAAGCTAGCTACAATTTAATGATAATTATAAGCACGCTCGTATAATGATCGTATATATATATATATATATATACGAAATCCAACTCGAAAATATACACTAAATCTTGGAATGTTAATTGAAAACATTTTATTATTCCACTCCTAGTAAAAGTGATATCGATCTTAAAAAAATATCACAAATAGAGGCGAGATATGATCTTTTGTGTATGAGTATAGGTTATTACTTCGCCATTCATTCACTTTTTTAAGTCTTTCGTATTAATTTAATTAGGTGAATTTGATTTATATATATAAGAATCATATTATTATTGAGTTACTCGACGAGTTTCATTAATTAGGTTATAATACTAATCTTACATTACCGAGAGTAAATATGTGAGTTTTATCCGTTTTAAATAGGAATCGCTCTTATAAGACTCAATTTTTCCAATTAATTACGAGAAAAAAAGAATCAAACTCAACTTTTTGATTCACTGTGACCATAACCGGAATTGGTTCCAGAAACTCGTATTTGTTGAAGAATCCCACATCGGAAGAATAGAAAAAGAAAATAATTATGAAATTATTACCTTAATTTGTTTTTTTATCCGTACAATATGGCTACATGCTAAGTAGTGTATTTCTCGTAGAAAGTCAAGATCGAGAGGACAAATTGTCATATGCTGAGGCGCCATGCTTGCATTAGAGTTTAGACCCAAAAAGAAGTTTTATAAAGCAAAGAGGAGTGACAAATATGAGTTAAAAATACCTAACCAAACTAGTATTAGCCACTCATTTTATGACTACATAAGAAAGTCTTCTCCCCCCCAAACCCCACGCACAGTCACCACCTCACATATATGTACATGTTATTTGACACTTCCTACAAAAGTCATACGAAAACCATACTTGTTTTAGAAACCCATATTTATTTTGTTGTGGGTTGTCTAGAACCCTATTCTATCTTCTATTCATGACCTAGATTACCTATTATAACGCGCATTAATCACTGAACGTTTGTCAGTTATATAAGAAGATGAGAAGATGTATAAACGTATGTACTACTACTGATTAACAATTGTCAGTTGTCATGCACTTACGCACGCATGGAGATCGAGAACTTCGACAGACAGACTTTGCAATGACACGCCGGCCACACGCATCGATAAATGTCGTTAACCCAACAAATCAAACTATTCCCGCATGATATAAGAAGATTTATAAACGCACGTAATGATCAACGGTTTATCAGTTGTCATGCACATACACTAGAGAGCTTCGACGAACGGAATTTGCACCGTCCTAATTAATTAGATAACAATATTAATTATATCTACATGTGTGTACAGGTAGCTAGGGATTGATGCATTTCTTTTTTCTTTTTTTCTAAATCAGATAAAGTATGGACAGAATCAAGTGCTCAAAGAAAAGAGGATGAGAGATTAATTAGTGGCCCTATGATTTAGGGCATGACATGTGATCACAGCTAACCATACAAGTTTAAGGCCACTAGATTTGCCACACCATGATCACTAAGAAAAATCAAATCAAATCAAAAAATCTCAGCCACGAATTTGTGTTTGTGTGCCTTCTGAGAATGGGAGATTATTAATAGCAGCTGTGTGATTTATACCAGCCATAAAAAGGAATAACAAAGACAAACTCACATTAGGGTTTCCTCGTGCTGTGTCGTTTTGCAAGATCTTAGCACTATTATCATATCCATTAGGGTTAGGTTTTCAGATAAAGATTGGGGATGATGATCGGGTTTCAAAGATTTTCTTTGTTCTCATGTTGATTAGCTTTTGCTTTGGCAGCAAGCTATTTATGTTAACCCGGTGTTTATGACTTGTGATACCTCAATTAAGTGTTAACATGGTTGTGAGTAATATCGCTTTCCTTCGCCAAATTTTGTGTCATTAAGCAGATAATAAAGTTAAGGGTTTGCTTCGACTCCATGCTTTAGAAAATTAAGTTTTAATAATCTTTATCGGGTTTACAGAAAATGTTATCTTGTACATAATTGAAGTGATTGAAAGTATGTTTGCGCATCGTGTATCGTTAGTTTCTTAACTTATTATTTACATCTTTATTTGTATGTTAATATAGATTGTTTTATGTAAGTTCATGATGAGTACTTTAATGACATGAGGTTTAACAATAAAACCCCACCTAAAGTTCTAGTTTATGTGTAAGTTCATGGCTCAAGTGATTCTCTCTCCCATCTAATCAAAGTACAACTTTGTATATAGGTTTATGAGTACTTCCGTAGCCACTTAGTGCTATGACCTAATAGTATTTCGCTCTACATGTTATATGGAAGTCACATGTTTGACTCTCGTAAATAACGAGATCGATTCGATACTCAATGTATATATTTGTAAACACTCTTCCCTAATATCATTGAATAAAAAAAGAGTAGTTCACTTCGTAATGACCTTCGCTAATTCTTTTTCTTTTTTTTTATCTTTTTCTTCCTACAACAATCCATTCTCTTTAGGACATAGTTAAATTTGTACATTCTATATTATTGAAAATTAGAGAACATTATTAAAGTAGTTAGCTACAAATAGCTTTTGTGATATTTGGGGTCAAATTTTAGCTAATATTATCGGATATATTCTTACGAATAATGATTCAGTATACACCCATCTGATGGATTCGTGATCCGACAATTCAGAAATTAATTTTTAAAATTAGTATTCAAATTTATATTAAAGGATGCTGCCTCTATTAAGTGAATGCAGTCGTTGAATCACGATCGTACTCTTACGTAACTTATTTTGAAACAAACAAAACAAGCAAAAGGACAAAAAACCAAAAAGTAAAAGTAAAAAGGTCAAAAGAATCCAAAAGTGAAATTAGGGTCCAAAAGAATCCAACTGCAAATTAAGGTCCTAATGACTCGAAATGTACCGACAAGGCCCAAAAGAAAACTGTGGAGGCAAGAAAGTTTTTAGTTTAATTTTAGGAAAAGGCAAGAAAGTATAATATTTATAAAAAGGCACTGCAGACATAAACTCTCTAAATTAATTGGTAATGAGAGCGTATCTCTATATCTCTATCTCTTATAGGCCCTTAAAATATCGATAAAATTTTCTAGGTGACTATTCCTTTTCCTTGATAATTTCACACGGTCCCAAAATGGACAAGAGAGTGACGTGGATCACATGCGAGGTAAATACGTATGTGGCTAATAATAAGTCTAATAATAAATCTAATACGGGAACATATCATATTGGGTATCATGAAATAAGTCTAATACGGAAACAGATCATATTGGATATCATGGAGGCACATATGGCCGTATGTCTTTACGCATAAATATGCATCCCTAATACCATGAAGAAAGTTAGAAGAAAGTTAAAATTCTGAAGGTTGATCAACACTGTTAAGAACAACCGAGATCCAAGGAGAATTTGAGCGTAGCTTCTGGTCCTTGACATAAAAAAAGAAGGTTGTAATATCCCTTCACATTCTCACCAGAGGTTCAATTGGAACTCGGCCAACCAGAGCCATGCATAATCTATAAGGCCACTCTTCAGTTGAAGAGAAACTTTCAAGTTCAGCAACAGATAAATAGAAGGAAACATGAAGAAGACGAACAACTGGGTTCAAGCGTCAAAACGATTATAACATAGCATCTTTCGTTTACAGCTAAACAGTATAGCTAAAGTAGCAAATACACACAAATTCAAAGAAAGTCTTGCCAAAACATTCTGCTATTACAACATTCATCGAAATAAAACGAAAACTATCCTCCCCCAGAATCTCCAAGGCAATCAACCAAACTCCTTGACCTCAACTCTTTCATGCCTGTAAAGAAAGAGAGGGAGGGTTGTCAGCAATATAGAATTAAACGAATTGCGCAGACAAAGCAAATATTGATGATATCGTGGCCGGAAGTTCCTGAAAAAATATATATATATATATTTAATTTGGGTAAACTTGCCTTGCTAGCAATGTTGTTAGAAAGCCAGTCCAACCCCTCGTACAGTCCCTCTCCAGAGGTTGCACAAGTGCTCTGGATGTACCTGAAAAAGAAGAACAGTACAAGCCATAATTAAGGTCGTAGTTTCTATCTTCAGAACCATTATATCAGTATTCAACTGTATTCATGATCTTCACATGATATTCAAGAACTGATTTCAAATTTCCTAGCAGTTTAGCTCCTTGTTAAGAGAAAGTTATAAGTAAAACTAACAACAAAAGTTCCGTCTTGGCAATTAGGCCAGCACCCTATCCAATTTGCTAAACCATACGAGATAAATTAACAAAGAGTCAAGGTCGTAACAGATGTTCAAATATGGACAAGCAATTAGAGGGTGAAAATGGGCAAATAAGTTACCAGTGACGTTGTCGGAGAGAATGAAGACCAAGTTTGTCAGTAATTTCTGCAGCATTCATGGCATTAGGAAGATCTTGTTTGTTGGCAAATACAAGCAGAACAGCATCCCTCAGTTCATCCTGAAATCAGATCAAAACTTTAACGTCACACCCTTGTGCCAAGAAAACATAAAGAGCATGTGCCACTGCTGTACCCTAAACAATATTTTGTTAATTTCCCTGGAAGGTAAACAGTTCTGTCCTAAAACAAATGAAGCAACGAAGGCATAAAATTATAAGAAATTCAACTCCAGGAAAGTATTTGGCAAACTAAATGAAAACTTGACAGCGTCACCAAATTCACGTAAAAGGAAGAAGATGAAACAACAAAAAACTCGAAGGCATAAACCTCCCTTTCTCCATTTACAACAGGAACCTTGAGATCATAGCACAAACAAGCAGTGAGAATATTAAGTTATGAGAATCAGTAACTACCTCATTCAACATCCTGTGCAACTCATCCCTTGCCTCAACCACACGATCCCTGTCGTTGCTATCAACCACAAAAATAAGCCCTTGTGTGTTCTGGAAGTAATGCCTCCACAACGGACGGATCTGCATTTGGAAGAAACTAGATCAGTCACTGACTATGTATATTTAGAACTTCAGAAATTAATTTCATAAGATGAGGATAGCCTCCAAACTTCTGAATATTCCACGAAAAGAAATAACATCCACATACACGCATCACAATATCTTGGCAAAGATATTTCACAAATAATATACAGAAATTTTGAAATCACCATGACTTAAAACATTGTGGACAATCAAGTATTAATTCAAAGATATATGAGAGAAGATAGGGAAAGAGAGTTACTTTGTCTTGACCCCCTACATCCCAGACAGTGAAGCTGATGTTCTTATATTCTACTGTCTCCACGTTAAATCCTGCAAAATAAAATAAACATCATAATTAAAACGAAAAGTTCGATACTTTGATCCAAAAGATGCTAGATACCATAGAATGAAACAAATCTTCATCTTAACTCAACAGATCATCGGGGGTAAAAGCACCACCGAAACCAAAACCAACATACTATTCTTCATATGCATAAAAATAATACCCAAAAGCGAAAATTTTCTAAATTCGAATCAAAATTTGAGCTTCAAATGAAAGATTGAACTTAAGAAATATACGTAGGGGGTTGGGGCTCACCAATAGTGGGGATGGTGGTCACGATTTCTCCGAGCTTGAGCTTGTACAAGATGGTGGTCTTACCAGCGGCATCGAGACCCACCATGAGAATTCGCATCTCTTTCTTGGCAAAGAGCCGGCTAAACAGCTTCGTGAAGGTAAGCCCCATTTCTATCTAATTCACTGCCACAGAAAATCAAACCAAAAAGCAATCAAATTTAGCAAACTTCGCATGCTGGGATTTCATTTTTCAATAAAACCAAGCAAAATCAATCCGATAATCATTCATATGGTACCGAACAAAAAAGATTATTCAATCAGATCCAATTTCATGAAATTGAAATAGCGAAAAGAGGGATTTCATTTTACATGGAGATCAAGATCATTCACAAACAGATCTACGATTCGCATATGCTAAAGAAGAATTCAAAAGACCGACGACGAAAGACGAGAGAGAGAGAGAGAGAGAGAGTCACCTGGAGGAACTAGGAAGGATCAAAATGAGAGGAGGAGCCAACACAGCAAAAGCCGCGATTTTTATTAGTATATGCTTTTTCTCTCTCCTGGACCCTGGTCAGTTAGTTAATCACCGCGGTTAGCTTCACAGCGACGTCGTTTTGTTGCGATTCCAATAATTCGTTTATGCCCCAAATCATATACCATTTCTAACTTTCAACTAGTAACTACCATCAATATTCTCATAATTTTTCATCACTTATAAGTTATAATGCAAATACCTAATTTTTAAGAGAATATATGAAACCATATGTCATGCTTATATTCTCTTTTGCTAGAGTTTATGTGCTCTCTTAGTAGTATTTTTTTTTATATGGTGGATAAGAGATTATATTCGACTCTCGTAAAAAATTAAGTTGATACTCAATGACAATAATGCAACTCTCTTTTCTATATCATTGTATTAAAAAGGTTATGTGTTTTAACAATTTCATATGAATTCATGTCACGCTTATATAAATTGCCAATTTGACGAATAATTGATAGAACTAAATTAACTAATGATGGATTGAAATTTTGAATATAATCAACAATATAAGTAGAATAGCGTAGACCTCGATCTTTACGACTGTAATTTACGTGGGATATGAAGATTTATATTTATTTTTTTTTTGAGCCACGATTTTCTATTTTTTCACTAGACATATATATATCTTCTTGTTCGCGCTTCAGAAAGACACAACACCTTTCCGCAAAAGCTATGGCTTGCGCTGCTTGGCTCCAGCCAATGTCCTCATCCCACGCTCTCTTTCCGACTCTCTGCCGCCGGTCGAACTTTCCCGCCATCCTCCACCGTCTCAGGAGCTTCTCTTCAACCGGCCAGCTAGTAACCACTATGACCCGGTTGAGCCCGGTCCGCGCTCAGGCCAAGCGAGGCTTCTCAGTCAAAGAAGACGAAGTGGCCTCTGGTAAGCCCAACTCTAGAAATTGAATAAAAACTCATTCTTTGTATGCTAAGTTAGTACAAAAATTGATTTTTCAATGAATTGAACAATGGATAGCTGCTGATGTTGAATTTGAGACGCCACTAAAAATCGTGGAGTATCCGGACCCTATACTGAGAGCGAAGAACAAGAGAATCGATTCGTTCGATGATAATTTGAAGAATTTGGTTGATGAAATGTTCGACGTAATGTACAAGTGAGTTTCATGGTCCATGATCGTTGGTATTTGCTAATTGCTAGGTGCAAAATACAAAATTATGAGAAATGCTTGCTATTTACAGGAGTTGTTGGCTTGGTTTTTACACAGAACTGATGGAATAGGCCTCTCAGCGCCCCAAGTAGGAATGAATTTGCAGCTCATGGTGTTTAATCCGGTTGGTGAGCGCGGCGAAGGGGAGGAAATTGTGCTTGTGAATCCAAGGGTTACTAGATATTCACAGAAAACCCGACTCTTCAATGAAGGATGCTTGTCCTTTCCGGGAATTTATGCTGATGTGCAGGTGAGTGCTGTTCTTGTACAGAGTTTTATGCTTCACCCTGTTATTGATTCCATTTTTGTGTTTGTTATTTCTAATGGGTTCTAAATGCCTGTAAAAATGCGCGAGATAATTGACTCTTATGCTATGTTTGGAGAGGAACTTCAAAGTAGCAAGGGATTTAGGATAATTAGTTACAAATGCACTACAAAAATTAGATGAATGGATTTCAAATGGCTAGATACAATGCACTTAGAAGGATTTGTAAGTAACTACTGTTACTTGGAAATCCCCTGTTTAGTGATTTTGTTATGCTCACATGGTGCATGTGCTTCCTCGGTGATTGCTTAACTAGTTACTTACAAATCCCTCCATTTAATTGTTTGTAGTGCATTTCTTAGTAGTATAACCTAAATCCCTTGGTACTTACAGTTTCTCATCCAAATGTAGCCCTAATGTAATAGTATTTGCTGCAATGCTTTGTTCAGTGCCGATAATTTCCATGATATAAAATGAACTCATAATTCTTTGTGTTTACTGTTTAGTCACACTTTGGGTGTCAATTTCTTACTTTTGATTTTGCAGAGACCAGAAACTGTGAAAATAGATGCGCGGGACATCAAAGGTGCAAGGTTTACAGTCAGCTTGTCAGGTCTTCCTGCACGGGTGTTCCAGCATGAATTTGACCATCTGCAGGTTCTTCATCCAACTATTATTCAAGCTACAATAAGCAGTTTAGAGAGGAGATTTTGTTGCATTTACATATTTGAAGCATAACGTACAGATTTAAGAGCTAGATTTATTGGGATTGATGAGCTTATAATTTACATAGGCTGTGTCACTTAGGATCCTGTGCTATGCAGATTAGGATTAGTTAGGAGATATTCAAATTTGAAGTACATAGAACTAATAAAACAGAAATGGTGGTTGTTTTCTCTTTAGATTATGTCCAGCAAGCTATTTTCATAATGTCTGAGTATCTAATTTCGAATTGAATTTGACATAGTCCAGAATTGAAGATCACAACATTTTTTCCTGCTGAATATTAATACATTAGATTATACACAAACCAAGAATGAAGAATATGGGTGAAGTGTATTTGAGAGGTGTATTTGATGTTTTAAAGTAGATTCTTAAGGGTACTAAATGGGGTCAGAAACTTGATAAAATGTAACACATGACAGACTACAGATGAGACATCTCCATGCATGCCCTAATATTGGGTAAACAAAGAAAACCTCCTCAAGAAATCTACGATATGGTTCTAGTTTTGTGAAAGTTGGAATAACTTCTATCATATGACATTATCAGTCGGATTGCACATTATAGTAAACTTTGTTCATTGTGGAAAGTTTCATAGCATAAAGAGGATCCTAGTGACTAGAAATTTGTGCATGGCTGATTTTTCCACCGCTCTCTTACATGGCTTCTTCATCTGCAGGGCATTCTCTTCTTTGATAGAATGAGTGATGGAGTTCTTGAAACCATTCGTGCACAGCTACAGGTTAGTAAATAGGCATCTGCCTACAATATTTCCCCCACCTTGCAGAAATCTAGTGCACAATAGGATCTCTTGAATTTCTCTTATTGAAAATGAGAACTTTCTTTTGGTCAATACGACTTCGGAAATTGTCATTATAACCTTCAAAAGGATTTTGTTCACAGTGAGATTAAATTAGTACGATGTTAATTCGTTTAATGTTGTCTTCTTATAACAGGCCTTAGAAAAGAAGTACGAGGATAAGACAGAATTTCCAAGTCCCGAAAGGATCGAAACCCGCAAAAGGATGAAGGCGGCTGCTGGTTTTGGAAATTCATCATTAGTATAGGCTTCCACAAACACTTAAAGAGTTCATAGATAAGAAGTTCGAAATGTTGTAATCTATTTTTCCTTGTTCACACAAATTCCACATTCATTAGGTTTTCTTAATTATAATTAGTCACCATCATGATTCTGTACTCAGCTTTATAATGAATCTGTATGAGATTAAATTTTACTAAACCACTTTGTATTGATTAATTTCTAATCAAGCTCAATACAATCAGTCCAACTCCAGTCTCACTCATTATATTTATATCTTGAAATACAATCTAAATTCAATGAAACCTAAACCTGTAGCAGGAAAAGCAGCAACATTCATGGAAATGACGGTCTAACTGCAACGTTGTCTTGCCATGGCTGTATCTATAGGTTCCAGAGACGAGCCTGCAATCTTCAAGGTAAATGTATATGTTCTTAATTTTTTACTATATATTTTTTTTCACTAATTAACTCCCTAGGCTAAGCTCAGGTTTAGCAAGAACCACTGCTTTCAGACTGAGTGCTGCTTGATTCTGGCTTCCCCGTCTTCAAGCAGTTAATTGGAGGGGCCGTGGTTGTTTTCAGCATCCCGTATGCCTCCCAGCAGAAAGGATCATACAAATGCTTGCCTTCATCAACTGATTTCAGCTGTATGGTATCCAGAGACACACCGGTGCAAGGCTTGCTGTCACTGCATGCAAAATGTACAGGTTTCGTCGTGTAAGTTCCTTGTATGTTTACATAATTCACACCTGAAACTGCCACAGCTGAGGTCTCATTTTGGCATTTGCTCTTGTCACAGTAGAATTGGTCTATCATGATTGGTGTTTCAACTTCTGTTACTTGTATGTTTGAGAACATGATGTTTTGGACCGACCCTGATCCTCCCTGCAGTAGAAAAAACCGTATGCAATATTTCTGTTCAGTATAAATACACGGGCGAATCCAAATATAATGTGTGTATTTTTAACACGTATCAGTACCTGCCAGGTCTTAATTCTGACTCCAGTGAGTGTATTGTGCATTTTAACATCTCTGACTGTGACGTTCGACACACAAGCTTTAGTATTATCCTTCCCTAGCCCTCCAATGCTGACTCCATGACCAGGTCCACAATTGACGTTGTGTATGTTTACATTTGAGCATCCTGTTTGTATAGATATACAGTCATCTCCTGTAGAGTATATCTTGTCTGTCAATATGCTTGTTTTTCAAATTGAAGTTATGACTTTTCTGTGTTCCTCAACAGAGAATTTTTGAAAAATTACCACAAGCAATATTCGTGCCGTAAATGTTAACATCTTGACTGTTTTGGAGGTGGATTCCATCTGTGTTGGGGCTGTCACCAGGGGATGAAATTGTTATATCAGAAACCTGAACATTCGTGCAGTCGTCGAACTTGAGGTGAGCCTGGGGGCTGTTCTGAAGTGTTATTCCGGTGACACTCACCCCGTCACTTCCATAGAACCTCAGAGCCTGCAGCGGAGCAAAATATATCAGCACCAGCCACAAAATTCAAATCCCAGGTAAGTAATTGAAAGCTGTTTATATTATTGTTACCGTTGGTCTGGTGCTTGGCATTTTTCCACTGTCACTTTCGACCTGAAATGAAAAAGGGCACGCATGCTAGATTAAATTCACTTGAAATAAATGTGACAATGATGTTTCTAATCTTGATAAAATCACTGGCCGGCTGTGTTTTTGGCTGATAGTTAATTACCGAATCTTGGGAACTATCTGCTGGATTGTAGGTAGGTGAGTCATTCCACCAAACAGAGCCTTGTCCATCAATTACACCTTTGCCCCTGATTGTAATCCCTTTAAGCTTTGTGAATTCAATCCATTGCAAAAGTCCTGAACCCCATGCCCCTGAGCTTGTTGGAGCTATGATTTTGCCGTCTAACTGTGACACATCAGAAGATTCGGAAACTTTAGAATCAATAAATCCTAATACCACCGAGACCTTTTATGATAAAGCCCGACATCATCTTAGGATTTGAAAACTCACCTGAAACACGATATTTGCTTCGCAATTAGGGCCAGAGAAAGAGATTGGGTTGACTAGGAACACAGACCCAGATGGGACATTTAGGGTTGATGCCTCCACCTTGCAAGCGGCTGCCCAGGCCGATTCGAATGCCTGCCTTGCAATGCAAGAAAACAAGTCAGTAATAGAAACTCTAGCAATTCAAGAGCATTAGTTATTGTACATAACAGATCACCTTAGTGTCATCTGTTCTTCCATCGCCTTTAGCTCCATAATCCAACACATTAAACACATTAGAGTTCCCGCCGCCGCGGCCGCTGCTTTTTTGTAGTGCCAATGCGGAGGTAGAGGCGGAGGCCGAGGCAGAGGCACCCTTGTTTTGCCGCCGGTGGTGTCTGCTGCCTCCTTTTCTAGCGTCACAGGGTTCGAAAATGCTCGAACACACCATCAGAAAGGCAATGAGGAGAATGAATGTGAGTGTTTTTAGGTTAAATGTCCTCATCATGTTCGTATCTTAATCTGTTTTGTTCTGAGAAATAGAAATAATAGGGTTTATATTTATAGGCAGAGAATCTCATGGAAACTGTGCACACACGAGATTCTACAGTTGAAAAACGACAAGATCATACCTTCCAAGCCTTCATTTTCAACTCTTAATTTTTCTGTCCTTTTGGGATTACTCCTGCGTAATAGCTTGGCGTGGCGTAAGGATGACGCGCATAAATCGAAAAATAATCCCAATATTTTTTTGTTAAGAAAAAAACAAGTTGATTTTCTAGTAGACTCTCGGCTGTAGTACTCTTCACATGACATGCTTTAGTTTTACCCTAACAACAAAACATACTCAAACACAAAGAAAACTTACAAGACCGGCCAACTAGAAATCAACTAAATTATTTGAGGCAGGAGAATATACGCTGATCTAATATTTCAAATCAAACAGCTTATTTCTTCACGTGAGCTTAGGTCATTTTTAGTACAACGATCGTGTTTTAGATCGGATGCGCTTGTTCTTATACATTTTAAATCTGAATTCGTTGTGTTTTATCCGAATTTGAATTCGCAGAATATCAGTATATAAGGAAACAAACTTAGATATTTAAATTAAAATTTTGCTGCGTCACCAACTAGCTTCCCCAACTTTGTCTTGCTTCAATCAAATCATACGAAAGATATATTGCGTTCATCATTTTGCTTCATTATTCACAAACGTCCAAATAGTTCCACAAATTTATTTAGAAGTGTTTTCAATATAGGTAAAAGCATTTTCGAGTTTCTGACACATCCCGACCCGGAAAATTCACGTAGACATCATCATTGAGGTATGTTGGCCGATATTAGGATTCAGCGACGTCCAGGTGTCGGCTATGATATCTTGATTACGGTGTCCACATGAACTTTTCGAGTCGAAGTGTGTCAAATTCCGATGAAAATGTTCAAATATTTTTTTTTTTATCAAACCCCTAGAAGACTTGAATTTTTTTTTTAAATTTCAACGTACATAATTATGAACAAAAGTATTCTTTAGAGAAGAATTCCTAAATCAACCATGCATGGGAATGGTGATATTTTATTTTAAAACGATATGCACATGAGTTTATAAATTAACCCTTTTTCTTCTTCTTAATTATAATTAAATCCACGATTAACAAATTAAACATACGAGATTCTTCATCCACAAGCTCACAATAATGATTAATGGATATATTAAGTCTGCAAACGTGTTCATATTTCCCCATGAAACTCTGTATTTTATACACTAGGGTCTGAATTCAGAGATCGTATCAAACAGCTAGGCAGGATTTAGGTATTCGATTTTGCATGCCACGTGTCACTGCTAAATCCTACCCACCTGTCATGCAACATTAAAATCGATTATTCACGTCTTTTTAAAGCCGATTACGATTCATTGTAGCTGGAGCAGAATATCGATATATCATCTGATCCATTATTCATATCAAACCGATATCGTTTTGATATGTACACACTAATCAATTTGATATTGATATAAGTTTTAAGGGAAAATGATTGCTAGCATATTTGAACTTTACACTAATTTTAGTTATCGTTATCTGAATTTTATTATTAGTAACATACATGATTGAATTATGTCTAAACGTATAAAGACAGTTTTTTCGTTAAATTTCCCAACGACGTTTTAAAAAATACACATGATAGGACAACTTTATCCTTATTCTTAACATAAATCGTTGATAAATTTAACGGAATTAATATTCTTACACGTTTAGATATAGTTCAAGGACATCTACTGCTAATAATAAAGTTCACAGACCATAGCTAAAATTAATGTAAATTAAGTTTATACACATTGGCAACAAATTTTCCTAACTTTTAATAAATTATCGAGTGTTCCGTCCATAACAATTAGTCTCGTGCATGTTTTGAAATCCGAAGATCATGCACGACGTGAAACCACATAATACCTCAAAAGTTGGTTGGGATGCCAATAAAAGCGGCAGACAAACATGGCCTAGCAATTATTGGCTTCTGGTCTTTATTTTTCTCCTTGGCATGATGTTGAATAATTTTGATTGTAATTTTCAAATAAGATCCACAAAACATACGGTGAATAGTAAAATATATTATTAATTAATTTTAAAAAATTAGTGACTTGTTTGGCTTGTGCGTTTGAACTAAGCTAGAAAACTCTTCCGAATCTCAGTTGAAAGCGACTGTTTTGCATCAAGCATGTGAATGCTCTTCATCATCGACGACAAACAGAAAACCGTTAAATCAGTTGGTCCTCCAGATATCATGCCACTGCTTTTGGGATTGACATTGGATTGTCTAGGCTTGCGTTCTTCTAGGGCTCCTTTGAGACTGCTTTTATAAAAAATTTACGAATTACGACTTTTTTAAGGAGCGGTTGGATCGAAAGACCACGACTTAAAGAGTAATAGTTGCATCATCTTTGACTGAATGTGTTCATCCTTTTTTGTCAAAAGGTGCACTTGACATGGTATTTTCACGATTAAATAATATTTCATTATGGTTGTTGTCATCAAGTCTTTTGCTCCCAATCGAATGTTTATTATCGAATGTTATAATTGGAACGGTTGATTTATTAAGTATTATGTAAAGATTATCTATACTAAAATTAAACAAATAGTGATGGTATATTCATCCATAAGTATTAATTAAATTAACGATTCATCATAAACATCTTAATTATTATCAAACTCGTTGATTGTTTTGATAACATATGGAAAACGATCACTAATTGGTTGATTTTGTGCAAGAATTATCATAATTTACATAATGTTTAAAAAAATGAACAGTTCCTAATTATTATATTTTGTCAAAATATATTCAGTAATAAATCATGAGAGGAAATGAGTACATTCACAACGCAATTAGCTTTTATTTTGGGCAAGCCCCATTGAATAAGTAAACCAAATTACATTCACCCTATCTTTTTTTTTTTTTTTAATGAAATACAATATCCATTGAAAGAACAAAGCATAGCCGGCCATTATCGAGGGCAAGAGGGGCGCCCGCTTTGGACCTAAAACAATATAAGGCCCGAATAAAATATATTATACAAAGAAAATTAAAAAATAAAATATAACCTAAAGTAGCGGTACATGTTTAATTAGTTTATAAATTGGCAGAGAAACCAAAGAGCAAAGATGGTTTCAGTAATTTTCAGCATGAAATTTTTCATGATGAAAATAAAAGGTTTTAACGATGCCTCATAGTATAAAAATAAAACAATTCGTTTATAAAAATTTACATATTTAATAATTATGTGTGAATATAGGGCATATTTTATATTCTTGTCATATGCCTTCAAATGTTTAGACCGCCTGACTTTGTTGATAACTTATAAATCATGTATTACTTTAATAGTTCATGCATTCAAATAAATTATTGGATTATGATTTTTTTTTTAATAAATATCATGATGTGTTCCCACACCTGAAGATTGAGCTTAATCTCCGCTCGGGATGCATTTTGTTTTTTGCCATAAAGTGTTCCTAGCGAGTGTCGAATTCCTATCAATTAGGTGTTAAAAATTTATCATCTAAAAATGACAGTTTGTCAATTACATCACACTTTATGGTTAATATTGGATTACGATTTTGTTCCTTAATTCCGTGATAAAAGTGGTGCATTAATGTTGTACGCTATTGCTTCCTGAAGTCACCAGACCAGTGATTAAAAATTAATTAATAATTTAATTAAAGCTTTTACTAGAAGACGCAATGTTTGAAAACAAATACCCACCTTTAACAAAGTCTCGTTCGTAATTCATGCGGTGCGAGTTTGTGTTTTGTTAGAAAAAATATTATTTTATATCGTTTTATGATTATATGACGTTCAAATTTATAATTCTGATTTTAAAAATATATAATATTTATATATTATCTTTGATAGTATTTTTTGATACTATCTTTTAGATTTATTGAATAATCCATATATATATATATATATATATATATTGTAATTTGAATCATTCAACTTCAAAATAATCATATCATTTTAAGAATCATTTATCCAAAAAACAACCAAATTAGAGATCATTAAGTCATCATATATGTAAAATGGATAGTTATTGAGGATCTTTATTGTTATCCATACCATTGATTTGTTTGACATATATAAATGACTAAAATATCTCAAAAGTTGTTGATTTTTTACATAGACGATCTTAAAATAATTATTTAGAAATTGAACGTTTTCGATTATGATATATGTATAAGGATTATTCAACATATAAAAATGATGGTACGATGAGGTATCACATAGGTAAGATGCAAATATTATATTTTTAAGGTATAATCTCAATAAATATCCATTTATATTATAACACTTAGACTTGAAGAATTATGTAGCAGTGATACAATACCAAGTAATAATTATTCGTTGTGTGAATTTTATCTAAGAATAATACTTGCATTGCATCACACCTTGGTGATATCTCCTCATATCACCATTTTGATTTATCGAGTTATCCTTATACATATATCATAATAGAAACCGTTCATTATCTAAATCATCAACGGCATTGCTAACATAACTGGGTGACGTATGACTCTCCATAAAAAAATGTCGTCCATAACAAGAAAGAAAGTTTGAAAACATATGGATGTGGATTAGTAATAATGTACAGCCTACCCGTGCATGTAGGATATCCAAATTACACTGATCACGCCGTGTGATTAGCACTCTATTGACCACTATTTAGGACTTTGTTTAATTAATTATTTATTTATTATCAGATATATTATGACTGGGATGTTTATTGATCGTGAGAAGCAGTATTTTACAAGGCAAATCTCACAACTGTGATATATAATTGGCTGCTTGTTACAAATTCAATGTTTCCAATTTTATGACATATATGTATATATTAAGCAGCATTCTTTTAAGTGTGTAGGGGTGCACCGGACCACGGACGAATAATAGTTACCCCGCTTCAAGTTGAGTTAGCGAGTCGTATAATAGGCGACCATTTTGCGCGATTCGGGGAGCACTTGAGTTCGCCGCCGGCATCCAACAGGATCTGGGCTTCGCTTGTATTGGTCTTTAAGTGGAATTTAGGTAGACCCCATTCCAATTTTGGAGCCAATTCCCGCTTCGTACTACCAAAAAATGAGATTCTTGCCGTGTTGCTACAACCGTTACGGCATTACCAAACTAATACCTATTTCAAAAAATTTAATGATTTTTGGGTATCTCTTCCATTATTTGTTGGGATTAACGAATTTTGCATGTACACATGCAATAATTAGAACAAGTTCGTTCATTACAATCAACTAGGTTAGAAATCGTGAAATGATTAACATATATCAATTATCATAAGAGTCATCGATATACATATATATATATTTATAAAGATAATATATTAAATTTCATTAAATAACAAAGACAATACAGTTGAATGTATGTTCTCTGCTACCCATATGAGTGGAGGAAATTTTGGTACAGACATCGAGCTCTAACTTGGTTCATTTTTCTCTCCCACAAAGCGCTATGTATTTTTCATATTTTAATTCATATGATATCAAATTAACAGCACAAATTAGCCGCATCGAAACACTATCATTATAGTTTAAATACTTTGCTTGATTTTTAAATTTGTTAATGGTAAGGACTAATATGTTAGTTTGAGATTTCACCTGAAGATTCCTAGATATACTTTGGCCTATACTTAAACGTAATTTCATTATATACTATTGTAATACGTGAGAAACCATTATTAAAATTTAAAAGTCGTCACAGCGACTTGGGTGCGAATGGGCTATTTGAACATGGGCTTATGTTGATAAGCCTGTATACATCAAACAAGAGGCCCATTTGTGAATAAGGCCCATGTATTCGATGGCACTCATTATTGGGTGGTTTTGTCAGATGGACTCTAATTCACTAACCAATCCAATAATGCTCGGTAAGCATTTTTAGATATAATTTCCAACTGATATGTATATTGTAATTCCCTCATGATATGTATAAAAAAAAAAAATTGATATGATTCTAATAATTGAGTTCCACGTCCAAATTTGATATCAAATCTCCTTAAATCACGAATCAAATTAACTAAGGGCGGTTATTGCTTAAATATCCATACTTATTTTAACACCTTACTTCTCATGCCTGATAATATTTTTTTTTTATATTGTACGAGATATTCTCACAAATATTTATATAGGATTAATTTCCACCTCTCATATGCCCGATAAATAAATGTGCCATAAAATAAGACTCATGTGATACAAGAGATACGAAGCTTCCAACCCTTTTGTGTTTGAATAAAATTTTCACATGCAGGATGTAGTGGATTTTTTTTGTTACATGCATATGTATATGCAATTATACTAATATCGTTATAATTTTTGTCTTATATTTTTTATTTTTTCACGAACATACCTAATATTATTTAATTATTACTTACTAATTATCGAAGTTTGAGTGCATTAGTAATTATTTTGCTGACTTTTAAGTATTAAAATTGAAGATAACACAATTACTTATTGATAAATGAATAAATACATGCTCATGAAATTCTCTAACCATTGCCATTATTTATAGATTTTTATTTTTGTTGCCATTATAATTGTTTATATAAAGTTCCTTTCTAATATTTTTTTGATGAAAGTATGGCTTATCATTAAAATCGTAATAAAATTGTACAAAATTGGTGCTTTATTGTGGCCTCATTAAAACTTTGCTGGGCTTTCAATCCGATACGAGAAAAAAGAGTACAACACACCGCTGGATTAACTATGAGATAAATCGTCGAATATTACATCATAAATTAAATCGGGTGGTTTCTCAAACCACACCACTTCCAGATGCAGAATGAGCCTATTGCGAGCCAATCGGTGGGCCGTTTTATTTGCTTCTCGCCGTGTATGTAAGAAGCAGGCTTGGCCCAAATCCCTTGCGAAGGCCCGTGTATCATTTATCACCGGACCCACAATGGAGCAACTCTCCTTCTCCTGCGATAGAGCAGCCATCACACTGCACAACCTCCTTCGAAGCAGACCTGAGATAATCCCATTCTCGCCGCCAGCAGAGCGCCGCGTCGTGCTGCCAAAGATTCAGCATGCAACGCCGTGGTTACTCCCAGAGAAAAACCAGCACAGGCCGCCATGAATCGTTCGTTCCAATCTCGAATAATCACTCCGAAGCCTCCTCTCCCTTCCGATTCTGCAAACGAACCATCAAAAGTGCATTTATACCACCCATTCATTGGTTTCTTCCACAGGACAGGAGTCCGATTGGAAGTGTGAAGGTGGTGGTTGTGGAACGAAATCAGCCACCCATGAGCAGACCCAGCAATGTCGTGCAGAGCCAAATGTGACCCTTTCCAAACCAGGTCATTCCTCTCTTGCCAAATCGCCCACATGATCATCAGGAGGAGGCAAAAGCTCTCAGAATTTAGAGTTGAAGCCATCGAAGCGACCCAGGAAAACATGGGCATCTCTTGGAACGCCTGCGATTGAAGACCAATTGGGCTGGAATACCCACACAATTCTTGCCGCTGCACAGTCTCAAAACATGCTCGACAGATTCCTGAAATCCACCACAAAGTGGACAAGTTGTGTCAGTTGGCACCCTTCTTCTGCCTCTTTCTAATATTAATCTGTTTTTTTCGAATGAAATCAGAATATTATTACCATTAACATTATTTCTAAAATGTCACTATTGACTTGAATTTCTAGCATGAATTTCTCGCCATGCCATAGAGGATGCTAATAGGGAGTAAGAAATGTTATATTTGGTATCATTTAAATGTTATTTTGAAATTCGCAATCTGATCATGTTATTTGTTTATTTAACTAGAAAACAGTACTGATTTTCCATCTAGTTTCATGTTGAGGCACGATGCTATATTTCTATATTCGTGATAGTTTATAATAACGTAATCAGAATATTTTACTGGGGGGATTCTCGGTCTTCAGGCACACCAAATGATCCAGCTCAGTGCCACGTATTAAAAACGAGTCTCAAACATGGACATCAACTAACTCTTAACCGGATTTGATAAAATAGGTTGGGTCCCGCCCTGTTTATTCAGAATCAGAAGAAAGACAGAGTATCCAAAGGGGTCTCACCTGGTCAAACTCGCAACAAACGTCTCTGAAACTGCGAAGAGTAAAAGGAAAAGCCTCCCTCTCTCTGTCTCTCTCTGTCTCTCTCTCTTTTCACTTTTTTAATCATATTTTCTGTTGCAAGGAAAGTCGATAGGGTTTGGGTTCTCTCTCGCTCAGCTCCCGAGTCTTCATCAAGCTGTTCAGATCGGCCTCCTCACAAATGCAAAATGTGAGTCACTTGCACCTTCACAAATTTTCTTTCAGCTATAATTTTTCTTGCATTTTCTAGGAAACCAAACAGAACATATTTTTCATAGTTTCTGATTTGTAGTTTTTATTTTTAAAATTCAGGATATAAAGCTCAGTATTCGCCATAGAATTTGCAAAGGTTGAACCTGTTGGTGATACATGGCTTCAGCTGCTCCAGCACCGGTTGAAAATCCCAATGGAAACACAAAGTTTGCTGATAAGCTCCCGGAGGAGATTAATGAGATGAAGATCAAAGATGAGAAGGTGTTCTTCTGTTCAAATTTTAGGTTCAGTTGGATTTTTGTATTTTTTAATTAATTTATTTTTGAATTTTCTTTCGTTCGTTGACTCTTTTTTTATGTTAGGAAATGGAAACAGCTGTGGTGGATGGGAATGGAACCGAAACCGGCCACATTATTGTGACTACGATCGGTGGGCGAAATGGTCAGGCTAAACAGGTGCATTTTGCTAATCATAGTAGTTGAACTACTTCTGGTTCAGATGTGGCATGATGAATAATAATTTAATTTTATTAATGACATGAATCATTCTCGAAAAAGAAATTGGATGAATGCCATGAATTTTTTGTGTTGTTATTGCGGGAGTAAATTGTAGACGGGCGGATTTGGAAAATGTAGTTGTTGAACCTACGAAACATATGCTGATGTGATACATATAGAAAATATGTGCGTATAAACTCACACTTAGAGCATAAAACCGAAGGGGCATTAGAGCGATTGGTTGTGTTATAAGGATAGGCCAAGTAGGTGAGAGATTCATTCTCCTATTGTAAGGTCGAATTAAGCACGCGCAAAGTCCTCGGGGTTGTAGGGCCACCGCACCTATTACTAGTGCTAGTTATGTTTGTGTTACGGTATCTTAAGCTCTTAGCATTGACTCCTATTTGATTTATTATGCAGACCATAAGTTATATGGCAGAGCGTGTTGTCGGGCAGGGCTCATTTGGTATCGTATTTCAGGTAATGCCTAAATTACAGATTATAAGCTATTTATTTGTGTCCTTAATAATAGTTAGGCTGACCTTTCTTGACTATCACATAATTGAAGCTTCATTTATTTTATTTTGCAGGCTAAGTGCCTAGAAACTGGAGAAACCGTTGCAATCAAGAAGGTTTTGCAGGACAAGAGATATAAGAATCGAGAGTTGCAAACGATGCGTCTTCTTGACCATCCCAATGTTGTTTCACTCAAGCATTGTTTCTTTTCCACAACGGATAAGGACGAGCTCTATCTGAATCTTGTGCTTGAGTATGTACCTGAGACTGTTTATCGTGTGGCCAAACACTATAGCAAGGCCAATCAGCGCATGCCTATGATATATGTCAAACTCTACACATATCAGGTTGTTGCTGTTCTTTTGACCATCTGTAGTTTTGGCTGTTGTTGTGATAATCTACTATAATCTTATTCTTCTCTAGTCATTTTTAAGTCCTTACTTGAACAAAATCTTATTTATAAGGTCCTAGAAATCTAAATGCAAAAATCTTTTGCTAACTTCATACTTCTTGATTTTCATTCTTGTCAGATTTGTAGAGCTCTGGCATATATTCACGGGGGCATAGGAGTATGCCACAGAGACATTAAGCCGCAGAATCTCTTGGTTTGTACTTGGATATCTAATCTTTTACTCTTTTACTTCGATATTTGTTTGATTGTATTTACTTTGTTTACAGCCTATATATGGCTAGTCATTAACATATTTCCCACTACAATTTGTTGTTTCAGGTTAATCCCCATACTCATCAGGTTAAGCTGTGTGACTTTGGAAGTGCAAAAGTCTTGGTACTATTCTCTTCTTCTTGTGCCTTATATTTTATAGTAGAACAGTTGTCGGTGATAGAACTATATATAATGCATGGGTGAAAGCATAGAGCTATTTATTAAATTATAATACATGTGTACTTTTTCTTACTTCATACTCATGCAGATGACCCCCGGTTTCTTGACCCATTATCTTGTTTCGTCTGAAGTTATTCATTATTATCCATGACAGGTCAAAGGCGAGCCCAATATATCGTATATTTGCTCTCGTTATTATCGTGCACCTGAGCTCATATTTGGGTCAACTGAATACACTACTGCCATTGATATATGGTCTGTGGGCTGTGTTCTTGCCGAACTGCTTCTTGGACAGGTTCTCTATGTAGTATAAAAATTTGTGCTTAATCTTTTCACTTTTATCGGAAAATGAATTCACATTTGTTGTTTTGTTTCTGTCCCTTTTGGCCACGACCAATGTTGTAGCCTCTCTTCCCCGGTGAAAGTGGAGTTGATCAGCTTGTTGAGATTATTAAGGTAAAGTTCTCGTGACAACACCTGCGCTTGGTGGAAAGTATGTGTCCATCATTTGATCAACTCAGAATCTCGATCAATCAGGTTATGCAATTTGAACTGAATTCGCTTTGCTTCTATGTAATTAGGTACTGGGCACACCAACTCGTGAGGAAATCAAATGTATGAACCCGAATTATACAGAATTCAAATTCCCACAGATCAAGGCTCACCCGTGGCACAAAGTGAGTTTCCTAGCTTTTCCTTGGTTGCAATTGTTCTTCTCCGACGACTTTGCATGCCATTTCGCTTCTTTTAGAAGCTTGCCTGAAGCAAAGAAAGACTAATGACTTTATTATCTTCCAAGCACTTTTGACCTTATTTTCTTCTTTTTTCGTGCAGATATTCCACAAACGGATGCCCCCAGAAGCAGTAGATCTCGTGTCAAGACTACTTCAGTATTCTCCTAGCCTCAGATGCACTGCTGTAAGTAGCCTTTTCTCTCAAAGTCTTCTTGCCAAACCTTCAACTTTTCATTCCACTGAACCCTAAATGCTTGTGGGTATATAATTTAGTAACTCAAAAGTTAAGAAAGTTAAGGCGCACTTCCATTTCTGTTGATATGAAACCGAAATCACGTGGTTTCCACAGAAGGAACTATTTATGTCTATCAAATATCAAACTATCAACTCTGATTGTTTATTTTCTTCATTTTGGCAGCTTGAGGCCTGTATCCACCCGTTTTTTGATCAACTCCGAGACCCTAATGCTCGTCTCCCCAACGGACGCCCTTTGCCTCCTCTTTTCAACTTCAAGCCTCAAGGTTTGTTCCTTTTTCTGAGATTGTCTATCCATGGATTCCATCTACATTTATCTGCTGCTTATACCTAACGCGTGCTTGAAATGACAATCCATGTGCAGAGCTAAAGGGAGCAACTTTCGAGCTTCTGTCGAGATTGATACCTGAGCACGCCCGAAAGCAATGTGCCTTCCTAGGTATCTAAATAAAGGCACACACCGAGGCAAATTCAGTGCAGCTAATGTACCACTGTAATGCTGGTCCTTCATGTTAGTAAGAAAATTACGGACATCCTAGTTTGTTTCCTTGAAAATTGAAATAGTTCCAACACTTATTTTTCTAGTTTTTTCGCGACCGAAACATCACTCTTGAGACTCCTAATTAATGATTGGATCATTCGTATGTACTAAGCTTCATCTGACTTAATAGAATCTCTCCCTCTCCCTCTCTGATTCGTTGTAAATATCCGATGATTCAGAATGTAGTTGTATATGTTACTCTAGCCTACGGTGCAGTAGCCTAACCTTATCTCCGCCCCGAAAGCCTATGTGCGGCCGCGAGTGCCCGCCCAATATGGGCTTTTTCGATGGTGGTCACGGCCGGTGTTAACCGTGCTCATGCTCCATGGACTCCCCGTGATGGCTAGTTTTACGTTCTTACGATGTTGGACAAAAAAGACCCTCACAAGCCGAGAGGAAGATGTTTGCAAGAAATTTTAACAGTTACAAATTGCAATGGTATTAATTTGGTAAAACTTTTAAATACAAAATTTCTTTTCCTAGATAAGAAATTCTTAGATGGTAAAGTAGTAAGGGTGAGTTTGGATGATGGAAATAAATATGAGATTTGTTAAAAAATTAGAATTTCAAAATTTATATGCATCAATTCTCTTGTTTGGATGGCGGATGCATAAATCTAGAAATTTTAAGAATAATAAAAACTTGGAATTTGGATGTCGTAAATTCCATATGAAAATGTGTTATTTTCAAAATTTCATTTTTATAACTACCATTTATATATGAGCATTAAGTTACATGTTTAAATTTCATTTTATTTTTATGTTACCCAAACAAGAAACTTCACAAATTCTAAGAAATTTAAACATGTAATTTAATGCTAATATATAAATAAATAATAGTTATAAAGATGAAATTTTGAAAATAACATTTTTTTATCTGGAATTAATTTAAACTTGGAATTTATGACATCCAAATTCCAAGTTTTTATTGTTCTTAGAATTTTAGAATTTTAAATTTCTATATTTATGCATCTAAACAAGAGAATTAGTGCATAGGAAACTTTAAAGTCTAACTTTTTAACAAATCTCATGTTTTTTTTAAAGTTTGGATGAGGGAAAAAAATATGGGATTCGTTAGAAAGTGAGAATTTCAAGTTTCCTATGCATAATATGTTGTTTTAATGCATAAATATAGGAAAAAATAGAAAACTTGGAATTTTGATGCAACGAATCCCAAATTTAAATGACATCAAAATTCCAAGTTAAATTACATATAAAAATGTGTCATTTTCAAAATTCTATTTTTATAACTACCATTTATATATTAACATTAAATTACATGTTTAAATTTCATTTTACTTTTATGTTACCCAAATAAGAAACTTCACAAATTTTAGGAAATTAATTTCCATTAATTTCAATTTCGTCATTTTATAAATTCTTGATAATCTTAAAATTTGATATCTTGTAAATTTATTATCTACGCTATTACAAGATATCAAATTTATAATTTCAATTCCATCATTTATAAATTCTTACTATGATAAATAGAAAGAAATATTACAAGATATGAATTCGATATTAAATCGACAATCTGTATAACAAATGTATCTCTACAAAATCATATGAAAATGGTAAATTGGATTTTTTTTTTATGGGAAGTAATGGAACTCTTTATAGCAATGTAGCACTTGTGAATGTAGCCAAAGGAGGTTATAATACCTATTAACCTTTTACTAGAGACAATAACTTATTATAATTATTTTACCCAACCAGAGTTATCTAAAGGGAGTCGATTTCTATATTCCCATTTTCTCATTGTGCTATTTTATTTATTCTAACTGTCAGATAAAGTATATCAAAACAAATTCATTGGAGTGCAGAAAGAGAAAAATGGAATGTGAAAATCAATTCTCTTATTTCAATTATCGTCGCATGTGAGAGTAGTTGAGATAAGAATTGAGATAACTCTTGGTATTTATTGCTCTGACAATAATAATTAATTTTCTATGTATGCTTATGTCACTTTCCACTTTCTAGTAAAGAGAAAGAAGAATCTTTTAATTTCGTACTTTTGAGAGTACGAAATTAACATACTTTCTCATTCCACCACATTTATCACCTCACCTAACCAGTAAAAGATGAGGTTCACATGGTGGACCCCACTCATTTCTGTTTTCACCTAATATGTAATATAAAAATAAATAAAGAGAAACGCTTTTCACACTTCACAAACAGGCAAAACTGCTCAAGAAAAGTAAATTATTTGATTAGTTTATATGATTTAACGCTAATTAATCAAATAATTAACAAAAAAAAAAACAGCGAGAGAGAGAGAGTAAACGATTAATTAATTAAGCGAGCTTGTATTTGAAACTTACGCCGTGTCGTTTGCGTGGTTCCAAGCGCAGAGCAGGCACCATATTCGTTCTTCAGCGCTCTCTGCTTCTTTTTTGCGTTACAGAAATTTCCACAACAGTCTCGCAAGCCTTGACTGCAACGGCTGTCCTCTCTCTCTCTCTACACCGGAGATACTTTCTCTCTCTGGATTGAACAATAGAGCTTTCTCGTTTCCTGGTAACTTTCTTCGCCCGTTTCTCTTTAACGGGCGGAGGCGGAGGCGCGCGCTCTTCTTCGTATATCCGCCGTACGGAAGCCAGTAGGGGAGTTTTTGCCGAGGTGAGGGTGTATTGCCGATATTGGAGAGGAGACCTACAGGATCAGAGGTCCGTCTGCATTTTCAGCTTGCGGAGGTAAAGTTTCTTTGAAAGCAAGGCTATTTTTCAGTTTTTATTCTCAGTTGTTCGTCGTAGCCAATTGCTTTCACGTCGTGTTTGTTGTTGATTAGGTTTTTTTCCTTTTTCTTTTCATCTTTATTTGAAAGATTAATATTTTGTTTATGCAATTGAGGCAATGCACTGTTTGGTTGCCGGGAAAGTAGGACGTGAAGGGATTGAAAAACCGTTTTTGATTATTTTTTTTTACCTTTTCGCTTTGGTTGAGTAGAGGCCAAGAGAATTTGTTATGATTTTTTGGTCATTTTCCTCAATTTTCTCGGTAAAATGGGGGTTTTTGTTTTACATTACCAGAAAGTAGAGATTGTTATGTGGTCTTCTTGATGTTGAAGAAAGATGGGTGCTTTGGGTTTTATGGATGTTATTATAAGGCTAAGAATGGTCGATTTCAATGAAATTCTGAAGTTTTGGGATAAGAGGGGAGGCCTTTTATTGTTGATTGAATGAGACTTGGAGCAAGTAAGTTCAGTGCAGTTTTTCAAATTCTGGTTTTATTATGAGAATTTGAAGTTCTAATTGTAATGTTGAGAGTGAAGTTAATATGTCTTGTTTCCTGCATTAACATTATGTTAAATAGTGTCAGTCTCCTCAGCGACACTTGTTGGGGTAGCTCCGCAGCTGAGTACATCAGGCGCGATTGATATTACTTAGGCACCCATGTAAGCTCTGCATCTGTAATCTAACTACCACAAAAATGTATATTCCGCATCCAAAATGGCTTGGTTGAGTCATTCTTTCGATGGCTCAACAACCTACAGGATCTTTATTCTTCTTTAGTATTATTTTCAAGAAATTAATATTGTTTTGTTTCTTTGTGGTTCTTTTTGTTTACTCAAAACTTGATTAGAGTCTGATTTTAACTTTGCATTTGTTGGCAACTTAATTGTTTCTGTGTGCTAATTGGACAGCTTGGAAACCTCTGCGTGGACGTGGGACAACATAGCTTGTAGAGAAATGGTACTAGTTTTATATTCTTTCATTTTGCTCAGTCCCTTATTGATTTTTACTATTTAGTCACTCTTGGTTTTGAATTTACTAAATTGTCTTTTTTTGGAAGACTATTGTTATTGCACACAATCTGTTACCACTTGCTATTGTCAAAGATTTTCGTTTCTTGCTGAATGGGAAAACTAGGCAGCTGTTTTTTTTTTTGTTCTGGTAGAATTTGTTCCGGTCTGTGCTGTTTCGATGTATTTGATAGGTCATCTTGTTGGTTCACTGCCTAAGGGAACCCTCAGATGACTAAAATTGTTATGTCTTCTTTATGAAAATAGAACATAGTATATCTGTCCATTTTTATTTCTTTTTATGTTCACTTGTGTGTACTTATTAACTTGTGTAGGATGGAAATACTTCTGGTGAAGATGTCAATGACATTGACTGGAATACAGACGATGATCTGGAAATTGACAACTACGTTTTATCTTCCTCATCAAGTTTGACAGTTAATGGTGAAGCGATTATGGGCCCTGGAGAGGTAAACGTGTTTGTATCAATTATGAAATTAAATATATAACTGGATGAATATTTGGATGGAGATGCATATTACATTATTAACACGCAACTCCTTGTTCTTCCTAAAGGCGAGCTCAGCTCCAAGTTCATCGAATTCCAAAGTTATTGACAATTTCGTCGGAATGGGATTTTCAGAAAAAATGGTTGCCAAAGCAATTCAGGAACATGGTAAAAGCACTGTGTAGTTTTATTTTGGAACTTGTATGCTGCCATTGTAACTCTATATAACATTGCTTTGATTGAATATCCAGGAGAGGAAAATACAGATTCAATTCTGGAAAGCCTCCTCACATATTCGGTGAGTGAACATTTCTTTATTTCTCCATGATGCCTTAACGTATTGCATTTTAAGTGCGGCATTTGTGCCATAAATTATTCTTGACTTGTAAGGAGACAAAATATAAAACATACATGTATCTGTTTCTTGATATTATTTTTTTGCAGGCTCTTGAAAGCTCTCCTCAAGAACGGCAACAAGTTGATTCTGATGACGTTTCTTCAGATTATGAAGGAGGGAACAACTTTCTGGATGATTTTTCAGATATGGAGAGTCTTGCTAATGAGGTAGTTATGGGCCTCACGAATAAGCTGTATGTTATATGGTTTTTAAGTGTTTTAGAAGATTGTGCGCTGACATATTTTTCCCTAAGCTTTGTATTTCATTTTCCCCAATTCTCCAAGCAACTTCAATATTACATCGGTAAACATGCAGGTTCTTAAACAAAATCAACGTTTGCATTATTGTTAAACTTTGTATCTGCGTATTTTATATGCTAATATGTATTGTACGTTGGATAGTGGGTTCATGGCAGAGACAATTTAGAAATTTAATTTAACTATTTTGCAGGAAATCATAAATCCTACATCTGAGAAAGAGGAAAAACTACGGTCCTTGGTCAATATGGGGTACTCAGAAGAGGAGGCTTCAGTAGCAATAGAAAGATGTGGTATGACTTTAGTTTTATTTAGCCTAAGTGGTTGCAATCATCCCTGAATTTTACTATAATTTTAGCAACAATCTCTATACTTCAATATTAGTGTCCCCGTCCTTGAACTTTACCCTAATGTTTATGGTAGTCCCTCCATCTATTTTTCAAACGAATTCGGTTAAACAAGTTTACGTGAACCCTAATGTTTATGGTAGTCCCTCCATCTATTTTTCAAACGAATTCGGTTAAACAAGTTTACGTGAAACGCACCTGAATTGACAATTTTCCTATTTTTTTTAACGGAATTCGTTTGACAAATAGAGGGAGGAGGGACTAACGGAAACTTTAGGGTAAAGTTCAGGGCCGGGGCATTAATATTGAAGTATATAGACAGTTGCTAAAATTATGGTAAAGTTTAGGGATGGTTTCAACCATTTAACCTTTTATTTATATGCCTAATGTTGATTATTTATTGCTTTTACCATTTTCCTGTACAAGTCTCCAGTTAGTTACTTTTACTTCGATTCTTTTTGGATGATTATGTTATAATCCTGTAAACCGCTATTTATGCCTTTGGTATGACTTTAGCGCTGAACAAAAGTCCAGAGATAAAGCACATTCATTTACGGTCTAACATCTCATCTTCAATCTTTTGAAAATTATAATATCTTCCTTTGTGGGTAGTGATCACAATCTGTGTGCCCAAAAATGCATTGTCATGAGAGTTTCTTGGATAATGTTGAGTAGAATGTTTTTCAATTGAAAACTCAACCGGGTTTATTAGGTGGGTCTGTTTTCTTGGTGGTAAGCCACTGTCTGATAGTTAAGTCAGTTGCTTATGCCATGCTTTCTCAGTCACTATTTCATTCTAATAAGCATTGTGATTACATGTTTCTCCTTCCTTAGCCTTATATTCCCCTTCAAACATTGCAGGTCTTGACTCGCCAGTTGCTGAGTTGACCGACTTTATATGTGCTGCTCAAATGGCAAGGGAAGAAGATGCCTATCTTCCTCTTGAAGAGAAGGTATTTGGTATCGGAGTTATTTACTAGATCAGTTTTATCTATTCATGCCATGTTTGGTAGATTGTGATTGCTGGTGCTACCTTATACAGCCTAAAGCACAAGATTCATACAAGAAGAGGAAACTTCTTGAGCATGAGATGCGGAAGAATAAAAAGCAGATACGACTTCGGAACCAGACCATAGGCGAAGACGATGAGGCAATGCATCTCCCAAATCCAATGATCGGGTTTGGTATCCCCAATGATATGTTTGTAAACACAGACAGACATCTCCCAGATGCAGCTAGAGGGCCACCCTACTTTTATTATGAGAACGTGGCGCTTACTCCCAAAGGGGTTTGGAGCACCATTTCCCGGTTCCTATATGACGTGCAGCCAGAGTTTGTTGACTCCAAGTACTTTTCTGCTGCTGCAAGGAAAAGGGGTTATATCCACAATCTTCCCCTTGAAGGCAGATTTCCTCTGATTCCGCAACCCCCACAAACCATACACGAGGCGTTTCCCTTGACAAAGAAATGGTGGCCTTCTTGGGACCAGCGGACAAAGCTGAACTGCTTGCAAACTTGCCATGCAAGTGCTAAATTAACAGAGAGGATCAGAAGGGCACTTGAGGAATGCGATGGTGAACCACCATTGAGAGTCCGAAAGTACGTTCTGGATGAATGCCGGAAGTGGAACCTGGTGTGGGTAGGAAGAAATAAGGTCGCCCCACTTGAGCCTGATGAGGTCGAAATGCTTTTGGGGTTCCCCAAGAACCACACAAGGGGAATCAGCCGGACTGACCGGTTCAAATCACTTGGCAATTCATTCCAGGTATGTAGTCCAAAAGTTTCGTAAGCTTTTGATTGCCAGATGCCCTCTCTGCATTTACACTCTGCTTATAAATTTGAGCTTATTCCAGGTTGACACGGTGGCCTTCCATCTCTCAGTTTTGAGAAATATGTTCCCGAATGGCATCAACCTCCTCTCTCTTTTCTCCGGCATTGGTGGGGCAGAAATAGCTCTTCACCGGCTAGGTGTCCGTCTGAACAATGTCGTGTCAGTAGAGAAATCAGAAGTGAGTAGAAATGTTGTGAGAAGCTGGTGGGATCAGACGAACCAAAAAGGGAACTTGTATGACCTTGATGATGTGCAGGAGCTGAATGGCGATCGCCTGGAGTATTACATTGCTCAGTTTGGAGGGTTTGATCTCGTCGTCGGTGGAAGTCCATGCAACAACCTCGCCGGCAGCAACCGGCATCATCGAGATGGACTTGAGGGTAAAGAGTCTTCACTTTTTTATGACTACTTCCGGATACTAGACTTAGTCAAGGGTATAACGAAGAGAAACATTTGATTCATTCATTGTTGTGGCACACTACACCACTAAGAGTTATTGCACTACACAAGATGAGGCACAGGGTTTTGCAATTGTGAAAAAGAAATGAGGTTTTACAGTTTATTTTAGAGAAGGCTGCACAACGCAGGCAGAACGTGGATTTTTGTTGTAGTACAGTTGCTATCAAGTTATCATAACTCAGAAGTTTTTAGGAATAATAGGATAAATTTCTGATTATTGTTTTCTCATTACACGATTATTGGTTAGAGCACCTTCAAAAATGTTAGTTATAATGTATATGAAATTGGGATTGAAATTAGGGCTAGATACGGTTTGGATCAATGCAGATATTATCTAAATTCAAATCTTAACGGTTTGGATTTAAAAAAAATAGAATTGAAACCGTTATTAATGGTTTGGTATGGATTGATTTGGACGATTTATGCATAAATTTTTCATGTAATTTGTGTATTAAAAAAACTACTCCAAAACATAATTTTTTCCAAATTTCCACAATTCCCATCAATATTTCATTTATTCACAACAAGATTTCATTCATTCACATGAAAATTTTATTCATTCACATAAAGATTTCATTAATACATATCAACAAAATAAAAATTTAAACTTCAAATATGACGGGTTAGGTTTAAATATAATTTAAATTCAAAAATAGCATTAACGATGAAATGAGGTAGGTTGGAATCGAATCGATTTTCAATTTCAACGAATTTATACCTACCCCTAATTGAAACACGCTCCTAGAACTCGACTCAACCACTTGAAGTTACGTATATTGTTATTCCGATTGAGGGTGGTTTACATTGAATTAACATTGAACGAGTGAATCGACATATTTTTTTCAAAACTTTGAGATCCAATATGTCAAAAAAATATCGCTACACCATATTTTTTTCAAAACTTTTAGGCCCGGTGAGGTTCCAAGTGCGAACCAGGCTGATATTTGTCGAGGGGGCGGGTAAATAAATAATAAAGAAATAAAAAGGCCCATAATAAAAGTAAAATATCAAAGCGACTCGATTTAACCACAGAAAAAAGAGTCCGCCCTCTTTCCCTCTCTCTTTCTCTCTCCCTCCGGAAATCGCATTTTTGATCCGAACGGGAGCTGCTGCAAATTCATCCAATTCAACAATGGAGAACCGAGCGGTTCAAGAGGTAACCTCATCCCTTTCTCATTTTTGCATACACACATCTGTACATTCAAAAACTGAGCTTTTCGAGGATTGATGGTAGATATTGGAGAAGCAATTGCTGACAGTGGCGAAGGCGGTGGAGGACAAGCTTGACGAGGAGATTGCAGCCCTAGATCGAGTGGACGATGACGATCTGGAGGCACTCAGAGAGCGGAGGCTTCAGCAGATGAAGAAGATGGCGGAGAAGCGCAGCCGTTGGATCGCCCTCGGACACGGTGAGTACGCCGAGATCCCCTCCGAGAAGGACTTCTTCTCCACCGTCAAGGCCAGTGACCGCGTCGTCTGCCACTTTTTCCGCGAAAATTGGCCCTGCAAGGTTTACTTTCGTATACTATTTAAAAATTGAAGCTTTATGTTAAATTTTTGTCCTTGGGAGGTATTTTTGGGTCCAATTGCTTGAATTTTGATTAAAAGAAATCATATTTTGTTAGTGGAAATGCTGGTTTTATGAGCTTATGGTAGAAATTAACATATAGGACTCTCAATATTTAGAAGGAAATTGTATATAGCTTTCTAGGATACCGACCAGTTAATAATTTGGATAGATATGATGAAGATCATTGGTTATTGTTTTTGCACCTGCAGATTAAGTGAGTTTCTAACTCTTTTACTTCTTTTCTTCCATTTGAATTCGAAAAACAGCACTTATTGTTTTCCTGAGTTGTTTCTGGAAGCCTTTTCTGTTTGGGCTTTGTTGATTAGAAGGTAGAAGGCTATAAGCTATACACATTGTTCACAAGTTTGTCTGTGTTTCCGGAAATCATGGATTCCTGCCAATTTTTTTTTGGGGGTGTCAGTGGTTAACCAGTTTTGAGTTGATGGTTAATCGCAAATGTTTTCCCATCGAAGCATTTGCGTCTGAGCAGTCTGTAAAAGTTAACTCAAAAGTTAGGACCAAAGATTCATATATACAGTTCCTTTGCAGGTGGTGGACAAGCACTTGAGTATATTGGCGAAGCAACACATGGAGACACGTTTTGTGAAGATTAATGCTGAGAAAAGTCCATTCTTAGCTGAGAAGCTCAAGATCGTTGTTCTTCCGACCATTGCCCTTATTAAGAATGCCAAAGTGGATGATTATGTGGTATGTTATATAGGAAAGACTTGCACAAAGATAGACCACTAAACTAATAATTTGGTTTTTAACGTTGATTGCTCGCATTGTGCGATAGGTCGGATTTGATGAGCTTGGTGGGAAAGACGACTTCAGCACAGAAGAACTGGAGGAGAGGTTGGCTAAAGCTCAAGTCATCTTTTTTGAAGGCGAATCATCTCTAAAGTCGTCAGCACATACCAGGAGTGTCCGGCAAAGCAGCAAGGCGGACTCATCAGATTCGGAATGAAATTGTCATCGGAAAGTGGAGGTGTTCATCCTTCGTCGTTTGCAACGTCACAACTTCACCTGCTTCCATTGAATGGCCTAGTTTATTCTTCTTCTGGAGTTCAGATGTGTAATACTCATATATCCTTGAGATCATCATTCATTGTAAATCTGCTTTAGCCGTGAGGGGTTATGGCGTTATGGCACTGCACAAGAGTGATTGCACGACACAAGATGAGGCACACAGTATGGCGTTTGTTTTAGAAAATGCTGCATTCACATGAATGCAAAGCATGCAGCATGTGGATTTGTGTGTATTTTGTGCGAGTTGTTATCAAGTTATTATCACTCTAACTTTTTAGGAATAATAGGATCAATTTTTGGTTATTGCTTCTTGGAATATAAGACCATCACTTCACACTCTTCACGCTATCAAGGGGAAATGATTCCATGGAAGCACATTTAATGGAATCACCATTTGGTCGTTGACGTTGCAATAAAAAATTCAACGGTGAGATAATCTAGCATCAGATGATGATTCCATACAATGGATCCATCCATGGAATTATTTTCGCAAAGAAAGAGAGCATTTAGAATTACAGGAGGCCATCCTCACTTGCATTGCGAGAAATTAGAGCCATCAAAGTCCTATCTCTGAGTGGATCCAGGAGGTCGATGTCAGCATTTTTGTGAAAGTCGATCGGTAGAGCTCATGGGAAGGTGCATGAAGCTCGAGCCTTTCGCTTGCCAGCTTGCGACGCCTTCAACTTCTTTATAAGGACGTGATTGACTTTGTCTCCATCTCTAAGCTTCGTCTTTATCAATTTCAGTATCTTTAGGAAAGTCGTCACACCCGTAACCACCTGATCACACTACTTTCGATCGAGATCTCAATTATGTCTGAAGTGCAATAGGGGTGGTTACAGCCCACCCCTTGGGATGGGAATGGTCCAGTCCACCCATTGGGATGGGAATGGCCCAGTCCACCCATTGGGATGAGAATGGCCCAGCCCACACGCATCATTTGATGAAAGCACTTTAGTCCAGTCGCCTCCTCAAAATGAGTGTGTCGAACTTCAGTCATTCTCAACCCAATTCCTTAAGAAATACCATTAGACTGTAATTTCTCGAACTACTTACAAAAGTTTTGCTTGATTATGTATTGGTCTTGCCCTTGAGGCCCAAGGAAGGTTCCAAGTTCCAACTTCCAAGCGCCAACCAGGCTGATATTTTGTGTGAGGGAATGCGAATAAATAAACAAATAAAAAGAGCCCATAACAACAATAAAATATCGAAGCGACTCGATTTAACCAGGGTTAAAATAACACACCCAAGATTCTGGCCGACATTTCTATAAATAACCTGTTGGTTCGTCTCCTTGGCTTCCCACTTTTCTCTACGCTTCTCACCCTTCGGAAGCGTAGTTTTCACTTTCCACACAGACAGGGGGTTTCGCTATCAGATCTAATCGGAGCTTTTCTCGTTGCTCTACTCACCGAAACGACGCCGTCAGGTGCGATTATATCGTTCTCCATAAATCTATCTCTTTGTAGATCTCGTAGATCTGAATGTGCTCGTTTTTATGGCTTTTAGGTCTCGGGCATGATTCGATTGAGTTGGTTTTAGGGTTTTTGCATGTCCGATTGTCTAATGGTTGCTTCCAAAACGCTAGGAAGAGAGAAAGTCGAGACCTTTTAATTGCGTGCTTGACTCTCTCTTTGATATTTAGGTTGTTTGAGGGGACGTAGAATGATTTTTTGTTTTTTGTTTCGTTTCCTTTCATTTACTATATATTTTTAGAACCCAAGTTAATTGGTATACTTCTTTGACGCTGGAAAGTGCAAACCCCATAAATGTAAATTTCTTTTCTTTTCACTTTGCTATTACTTGTAATTTTTTCAATGATTTGGGCTTTAAAATTTATGTCCTCTAGCTTGGGTTGCATGCTTTTCAAAGTTCTGTTCACAAATACTTGTGGTTTGTATGGACATAGTGATTTCTTAGAGGAGATATTTTTCGTTTTTATTTATTTGAGTTGTGTTTTTAATTGTTGCTTATATGTAGAGTTTATCTTTTATAATGTTATAGGATAGTGTTGCCTTTCCATGGCTGCCACTGCAACTGCCACTGGTGGTCCACGATATGCTCCGGAGGACCCAACTCTTCCAAAACCATGGAGAGGACTCGTTGATGGTAAAACTGGGTATCTCTACTTTTGGAACCCTGAGACCAATGTCACTCAATATGATAGGCCTGCGGGCTCAGCTGTTCCATCAAGACCCCCTTCGGTACAATCTATAAGTTCTTCAGTTCACGTTCAGCAGTCTTCACAAGGACGTCGTCCTGATGAGGGAGATGACAGGTATGGCAGAGGCAGCAATGGTGGGTCAAAATTCGACTCAGGACCAAGAAATCAGCAGGTAAATGTCCTACTTGGGTTTGTTAGCGAGTATATTGAGTTATATAGACAGTTTGTGTGCTTAAACTTGAAACACATGTTATGTGGGGCTTTTTACTTTTAAATGTTTTCCCATTTTGGTTATAGAATGTTTTGTTGTGTTTTCATGTTAAGAAGTGATATTTCCGTAAAGGTTTGCACTCATTTGGGGTTGCGTTTAGTGGAGCTGTTGGGTGCCTTTTAATACAGTTGCAGCTCCCTTTAACCTGCTTCGTAAATGTTTTCATATGGGAACTGATATGGTGTTCTTATCTATGCATTAGAGTGCAAGAAGTACAGCAGTTTCTTCAAATAATATTCCGAGTGGGACACTTACTGCACATGGAGTTTCTTCTGTAAGAGCAAATGGATCATTAGACAATGGAAGTGGGTTGTCAGCTGAGGCGTATAGTCGCAAACATGAGATTACTGTTATTGTGAGTATTATTTCTTATATAAGGTTGTGATATTATAATACTTATTTTGGTTTATGCTCATCATGTTTTATGTGGTACTTGATCTTTTGGTGCTGTATCTTTTACTTCTATTCTCTGATGCATTAGTATTGGGGTTGAGTTAGGTTGATCACTTCTTAGCGTGGGACACGTGTTTTGGGGGGTTGTGCGCAATTTGTGCATGTGTATTGGTGTGGTGGTTTTATAGGGTCTTAGTTTTTATTCTTCAATTGATGGTATGCAAAATGCACATGTCTTGCCTATGTTTCTCCATGTCTGATGCTTCTTATTTCTGTATACATTTAGATAATTGTAATTTGTACGAGGAGTCTTCAATGCAATTCTGTCATCACTTCTCTCTTCTCTCCATGTGAAACACAAACCTGCAGACTGACACGAAAGCTACATTTATCGTCATTGTTGCTGTTTTTATTAAGTTTTCTAGTTACTAGTTTCATGGATATGTTTATATCTGCTTTTGTTAATGTTTTTCTTGTTTGTGCTGAATGATGCTCTTGGTTCCTGACATCTACTATGTGGTTTAATCTGCTGACTTATATTTTGGTTTGGCTCTTTTGTTAGGGTGATAATGTGCCTCCACCATTCACTTCGTTTGAATCTACTGGCTTCCCATCCGAGATTCTTAGAGAGGTATTGAATTATGCTTTTTCCTTTTTGTTGTTCTTTTGTGCAATACTGGTGGCCATTAGCGTCTGTAAGTAACCTAAGTGTTTTGTGCAAAGTTATGTGATTGCTGGAGGTCCAATATGGAGTTTCAGACTCATGTTAATTATTTTGCCATCTGTACTTTTTGTCGCAGGTGCGATATTTGCTCCTGGGAGGAGCTAATGTCGTACGCTGTGCTGCCCTCTTTGTGGGGGCTTGCATTTAATTTGGAGCGCCCTTTTACGGTGGACCAATTTTTGGGAAGGGCTTTCCGAATCACCCAAGTTTGTGGCTGGGACTGCCGTTGGTCATGATTCAGTCTGCCACTCGGCCCGAATGAAAGAAGAGGCCTCCTCCTGCTCCAGCTTGCTGATGCAAGCTTTGGTCGCCTGCAATGGGGGGTGTTGCTTCTTCTGCCATTCCACTGTTCTATAAGCCCAAAAAGAAAACAAATCAGAAATCTTGAAGCAATATCTCTGCTTATAGGGGTTCCTGGAATTTTTACTTTTCCCAGGTACAAAATGCTGGTTTTTCTGCTCCAACTCCAATTCAGGCACAGTCTTGGCCCGTTGCTCTTCAAAGTAGAGATATAGTAGCCATTGCTAAAACAGGTTCAGGGAAGACGTTGGGGTACTTGCTTCCAGGATTCATCCATCTCAAGCGTGGCCGTAATGACTCTCAGTTAGGTCCAACTGTGTTGGTGTTATCACCAACAAGGGAGCTGGCAACACAGATTCAAGAGGAGGCAGTGAAGTTCGGGAAGTCGTCAAGAATATCTTGTGTGGTATGTTACTTGTGGTCCATTATATGTTTTTCTGTAAAAAAGATGTCTCCTAAAATGGTTTGTTTGATATCTTTATACTGCATTTGCATTTCTGTGTGTGTACAATACTACAATTATATAGTGACCTCTTTTTCCTGCATGTGCATTTAGAGAGTTGCAGTTATGTTTATCAAACTTCCCTTCCGAGCTTGACCGGTTGAACCCAATTATATCCTCAACCTAAGTAGTGGCTGGCCTGTCTTATACTATTGTTCAATATATGATTGGTTTGGTTTCTCTTTGTTTTGAGTTTGTTTTGTCTTTAATACTTTATTAGTCCTCTTTCCCTGTTGAGTGATATTTTTCTTGTTTGTTTTTTTAGTGTTTGTATGGAGGAGCTCCAAAGGGTCCACAGTTGAGAGATATTGACAGGGGAGCAGATGTCGTGGTTGCTACTCCTGGCCGCTTGAATGATATTCTTGAAATGAGGAGAATCAGTCTCCATCAAGTTTCTTATTTAGTGTTGGATGAGGCTGACCGTATGCTGGACATGGGTTTTGAACCTCAAATAAGGAAGATTGTGAAGGAGATACCTGCTCGCCGCCAGACTCTAATGTATACAGCAACTTGGCCAAAAGAGGTCAGGAAGATTGCAGCAGATCTGCTGGTCAATCCTGTTCAGGTTAACATTGGCAATGTTGATGAACTCGTCGCAAATAAGTCCATCACGCAGGTATTTAGCTCTAGCAGTGTTGGTGTACTAAAATACATAATTAATGTTGGCATATCATTTACGTGTTTGGAATATAACTCTAGGTGATCAGATTGATCATCAGTTAGTAGTTTTGCGTTAAAAAAGCGTCTTTCGCATATTTGATTCTGACCATACAGTGTTGAGGAATTTATGATGAAGTTATGGAATTATTTGTGTTTTATGTGGTCTTTAGCCATTGTCTTACCGCTTTACCAAAAAAATATTGTCTTGCAGTATATTGAAGTACTCGCCCCAATGGAGAAACACAGGCGACTGGAGCAGATATTGCGTTCTCAAGAGCCAGGATCCAAGATAATTATCTTTTGTTCAACCAAGAAGATGTGCGATCAACTTTCTCGCAACCTAACCCGCCAGTTTGGAGCTGCTGCAATCCATGGTGACAAATCTCAGAGTGAGAGGGATTATGTGTTGAATCAATTTCGCTCTGGGAGAACCCCAATTCTTGTAGCAACTGATGTTGCAGCTCGAGGATTGGACATCAAAGACATAAGGTTTTACCCTACCCAGTTTTTAGTTAAATATGTGTAGTTGTGTTAGCTTATTTGAACAGTTAGCTCTGTGATTTAGAAGGAATTGGTGGTGGTGATTGCATTGTTAATTCTTGTTACAGGGTGGTTGTCAACTACGATTTCCCTACTGGAGTAGAGGATTATGTTCACAGGATTGGGAGAACTGGAAGAGCAGGTGCCACTGGGATGGCATACACATTCTTTGGTGATCAGGATGCAAAGTATGCTTCCGATCTGATCAAAGTTTTGGAAGGGGCAAATCAGCGTGTACCCCCAGAAGTTCGTGAGCTGGCTTCCCGTGGTGGTGGGATGAACAGGTTCAGACGTTGGGGTCCTGGAAATGGTGGTGGTCGTGACGGGGGTCGTGGCGGTGGACGAAATGATTCAAGTTATGGTGGAAGGGACGGTGGAAGGGATGGTGGAAGGAGTGGAGGTTGGGGATTTACGCCATCTTCTGGCAGCAGGTACTTAGATATTTTATTCATGCTTTGTCTATTCTTGTGGATCTGATTGCTCCCCAACATGGATCGAATTATTATAATTTGCCACAAAATCAGATTTTCTAGATTTACGCCATCTTCTGGCAGCAGGTACTTGGATATTTTATTCATGCTTTTTCTGTTCTTGTGGATCTGATTGCTCCTCAACATGGATCGAATTATTATAATTTGCCACAAAATCAGATTTTGTCCAACTTTTTTGCTCTTGGTGTCAAATTTGTTCTATGGTTAGTCTTGTGAGAAATGATGTTTGGAAATGCATTTTGTTGTATGGACAGGTTTGACCGTGGCCGAAGCCCTGACAAGGGATCAGGACAGAGAGGTTTTAACCGCAGCCGTAGTCGCAGCCCTGAGAGGTTCAACAAGGCTGCGCCAACTGCTGATGCCTCTGGAGGTTGGAGTTTTCACAAAGCAATGATGGAACGACAACGGTCATCACCACCACCACCTCAATACGGTGGACTGGATGAAGCTGAGGAAGGCCTGATACAAGAGGATGGTGCTTAATTGCGCTGCCACCGGTAGGGACAGAGATTTGCTCTGCTGCTGTCCTTATTTTGTTTCGACAGTGTTGTAAGTGTTCTGTAACCCAAAGTAGGGCAAGCTTTTGCAAGAAGAGCAACCAGGATGTGAAAGTTGACCTTTGACTTTGTCGATTTTTGAGGTTGGCAACACGCTTGATGTTAACCACTCTTCTCTTCTTCTTATACCTTTTGACTTTGCTGAACCTCGTATTCCCCTCTCCTGGTCATTTTTGTTTCGTGTTAATTTTTTGGGTAGAAAAGAAAGGGCACAAATATGTGAGGACTGGGTAGCTAATATCTATAAATGTAATCAACTTTGTAGTTCTATCAAGTGTCAAGTGCAGCTGCTATTTATGGTAATCGACAGAACCTTTTTATCATCTCTTTGTTTGACCCGATGGGATCGTTTGTTAATCATGTTAGAGTTTGGACCCTTTTCCCTCTTTTGATCTGCATTTCTCCAGAAAATTTTAGTCCAACTGCTTATATATTGCCTTCTTTTTAGTCACAGTGCTCTGGTGACATGATCTCAAACATCAAATTTTTGCTTTGGTGACATGGTGAGTGAAAAATAGAGAAGGAAATTTACGATCGTCATTGGGATTTGGACTGGCATTTTCAGTGAGGATAGAGCTGTTGGTATGGGAATGATTAGGATAATTTTAGTTCAGTTTCATCATAAATTGAATATTCAATTGAAGTATTTGGATGAATTGGAGGACTATTAAATGAATCCTTCTACTTAAATCCTCGTTATAAAGTCTTTATTACAACATCTTTCAGACGAAGGTGGATTGGTTTGTTCAGGGCTCAGAAAGAGATCTCAAGTTTCGAATATTTGTCACCACAACCCCATCACTGTCGTCACTGCCACCATCCGACCACCACCACCGTCGTACCATCCCACCACCATTGCTGCTGCCACCCCCACCCGCCACCACCCCACTTCCACCACCACTGCAACAGCTGTCTCGACCACCCCACCACTACCACCATCGCCACCATCACCACCCTAGCAACCACCACCACCACCGTAGCCACCCCCACCACCACCCCATAACCGCCATCGCCACCATCATTCTTACAAACAAGTTTTTCTTTTTTCATTCTTACAAAATCATATTCGGAATAAACTACCAAACATATTCTCAAATATTAAAAATGCAAAATCTTATTTGTTGTTTTCGTTTTACAAAATAATATTTTAAACAATTGTTTTGCAAAACGATACCAAAGAAGCCCTAATTAACCCAATACGGCCCCTCAATTCAAAAAATGAATCCTTCTAACTTAAAACTCTTTTTATACCGTTTTCATTATCGATTCTTTGAAATGGAGGTAGGTTGATTAATTTGTTCCGGACCTGAGAAAGAGATGTCGAATTCTTAATCTTAGACTAAAAATAATTGACCCAATACAGTACCTCAATCAAAACTTTGTTGCAATGTGTCAACTATGATGAACTTCATTCATCTTTTCATCCTAAACATTGTATTTCTTGGGATGTCATAGTACCCTTCTAGTGATTTTTTTTGCAACAAAATTTTAATAGGACGACACGTTAACGTAATTTTATTCGTAGTTGACATATTTCGACTAAGTACGGCTTTAATATTTTTCAAAAAGAAAGAAAAAAAAAAGGCATCCCACATTAATTTAAATATGACAACAAATAGCGTATGTGAAAATTGTGAAATAACAAATTTTAATTTAAAATTGTGATTTTGAGTTTGCTTGCCACGGTGTACATGAGTTATACAACTTGGTTCGAGGAACATCCAGACATTGTCGGTGATCTTGTTGTAAAGAATAATAACTCCCAATGTACTATTTAGAAATAACTTTTTATAATACATAGTGCGTCCGATGGTATAGTCAGAAAGTTAAGTTAAGAAGGTCACCTTTATATAAACAATGATAAGTGTATCTTTTAGCCGAAATGCTTTGAAAAATCAGCTAGTGTTCTCATGATCTGACTCGATTCCAAAATAAATTAATGTTCAAAGAAGCACCTTAGATAATCATAATACCGGAAAAAAGAACAAATAAAACTGATGCATGTCAATGAGTGAGAGAATTATATACATATATATATATATATATATATATATGTTATTCATTTGACAATAAGCAATTGTGCTATCTCTACATTGATCGAGTAGCAATAAGTATGCAAAATAAATACTAACACACTCAAATTTGAATATTTTAAGTATAAGTACTGATATTAGCATGTTAATGAAAAATAAGAAACAATAAGCAAAATAAAAGAAATAACTTCAAAAATTTTAACAATAGTGATGTAATTCACATACAAATATATAAATAAAAATAGTAACGAAAAATATTACTGGAGAAACCTGGGACCTCTTTGGTCCCACAGTGACTCCACCTTCGAGTGCGTCACATTCTTAAAAACGATTTAAAATAAAATACCAATAAATTTTAAAAATGCACTTCATCAAAAAACACCCTATATCATCATACAGATTCTTTACCTTATATAATATGTATTGCATCATGGTTTATTTAAGTCCAATCAAATGGTAACTAAACAAAAGTAAAAAAGTTTGTTAAAAATCAGGTGGCGGAATTGTAAAAATATTATTTCTTTATTTATTCAGCGGTTAAAGAGACCAAAAAAGTTGCTAAATCTCGGGGCTCTTGTTTTGTCATCATGCTCTAATTAAGCCTCTAACACAGAGAAAATAAAGCCTAAGTTTTTGACTTTTTTATTATTTATTAAGCTCTTAATTACACAAAGTAAAGCACATTAATAACCAAATTAACTAATATTAATTCCATTTTTGCTAAAACACAGCTCTTGTAATGATAAGAACTTAAAACAAGTGGAAAATATATATTGTGGACGATGAGAAACAAAAAAATAATTAAAATAAATTAATAAAAAAATAAAGGAGATTAAAAGTCACTTTTGATCTATGTAGTTTACTCAATTTCCCATTTTAATCCATGTAGTTTCAATTTGATCGATTTTAACCTTGTAGTTTCATATTCGTAACAATATTTAATTAAGGATACATCCAAATTTTTATCTAATTATTTAACGGAATATTCTTATAGTACTCCACTTATGAAAGGATATTTTCGTCATATTACAATTTTTTCTTTTTGTTATAATACAACTACATATCCTTATTCTTTAATTTTCCTGCTACTTGATGCTTGAAAACTGTGTTTTGTAATTTACGGTGTAACACGATTATGAAAAAAAAAAAACGATATATAACTCTAACCTAAATAAAATACCCCTTTATGTGACGGACATGTCCTTGTTCCGTTAATTAATTGAATGAAATTTTGGATGTATATAATTGAATTGCTATGATCAGTATGAAATTATAAAGTTAAAATCGGTCAAATTGAAACTATACATGAATTAAAGTGGGAAATTATTAAGTAAACTACAGGGACCAAAAATGACTTTCGGCCAAAAATAATAACTAAGATAGTCAAATATATATATATATATATATATATATATATATATATGCTAGAGTAAATGGGATTAAAACCAAGTGGGTTGTGGTGTAACTGTAAAAATTTCAAAATCCAAAGCAAAATTTGGCAAAACCTTAATTATTATAAACTAAATAGACATTGATTTAATTAATTAGATGCCAATTTAGGAAGCATTAAAATTTCAGTTACAGAAAATATGCATATTGTCTTAATTTCATGCATGGCTTCACACAAATCCAATCCAGGTTTTAACCTTTTTCCAAAAATGACAAAATATATATGGTTACAAAACTCACCCGCAAAATTACTTCCTTGCCCCTATTCCTTAATTTCTAAGATTTCTCTCCTTTTATTTATTTATTGCATGTTATTATTATTATTATTATTAATATTTCACTGAAAATAATAATTTTATTTTATTTTTATATTTGGTAAGTTTACCAGAATTTAGAGTTGTGTGTAATTATGAGGTTGCTGATGAGCACTTGAGCCTTGCACCATGCATGTGTCTGGTCAATGATTTTGAACCAATTTAAGAGTAACAAACCAAAAATGACTCATACCTTCCATATATGAAAAGTGAGAGGAAAATAATTTGACTGTACGTTACGATCTTATGGTATTTCTTTTCACCATATATATTTATGTATTGCGTGATCTCAAGTTCGACTTTCGTAAGGCACAAATTTCGTAAAGACGCAATCGATATCAAATGTTTATATAATCATCATCTCCTAATATCATTGAAATAAAATTTAAAATTAATTTTAGAACGGATATTGATATATATCTCTTGTAATTAGATGAGTACAATATTAATTATTTTTTCATTTATAATAATTCATGTGCATTATAATTTAAAAAAAAAAATTAAATTGATCAAATTTCTCTATTTCAAAAAAAAAAAACTTATTTTCATCAAGCTGGAGTCTTTTCACAATTTTTTTTTTTGAAAGACTCTTTCATAATTAATTAGCATGCAGCTTTAAAGCTAAATTAAATTAAAAAGAGCTGAAATTTTGTTTTTTTTCCTAATGGGAAGGAAACATGCCATTTTGTTTTGCTATCCTAAATGATTTACTTAGCTGTTATCCACCGTCGGATACCATCCAACGGCCAAAAAAACATATACAAGTAGGTCTTTGTTGATACACTTTGTGAGCACCTAGCTATTATCCACCGTTGGATCCCATCCAACGGCAAAAGGAAAAAGAGGCACAAAACGCACCGTTTTCCGTAATGGTAAGTCACGCCAAAAATCACACAGCCGGGGCATTAGATGTCCTACAAGCGTACCGGACCCTGCCCTAGATTTTTTCTAAAATACAATTCACTCTAACGACCTAATGATTATGCAAATAGTTTTCATTTTTACTTTTTTCTTTTTACTTTTTACTGAAGAAAATCAGTAAAAACTTGTTGGTGGGAATGTGAAGGGTCACAGAAGGGAAGCAATGTGAGCCCTTGGATGGTAAGATTAGGGCACCACAGGGCTTGGTGGAGGGTAGTGGGACCCACTCTCAGCTCACTATTGAGAAAGCCCCAATATATATGTATATTTTTTTACAGCTAGCTCCCTCACTCACTCTCTCTCACATTAAACCAGCCTTCCTTTGTTGAGCAAATTGTTTCTTTGTGTGCTTTTGAGTGTGTTTGTTTCTGTGCCTAGTTGCATGGAGTACTTGGAAACTAACTTGAAAGAATTGGATAATTTTCCTTTCCTTTCAAGCCTTTTCTCCTCTGATTATTCAACCAACCCTATGAAATTTGATAACATTAATCCCATCTTGCAACTCCAATCATCATCACCACCACCACAGCTACCACCACCGTCACCACCACCGCCACCGCCGCCGCAAGATCTCAACATCAAGCCTGCTTTGTTTTCTTTGATTCATCCTCATCCTCATTTTGATCATCCTCACCCTCACCACCACAACCACCACCAGCTTCACCATCCCATCCATGCATCCACCACCAATTTCAGTCGTTTCGGGACGATTCAGGGGTCCTCATCCAACCCCTTTGGTGGGATTGATTCCAAACCATGCATGGAAAATGTTCACCTCCATCATCCATTTGAGGGCTTCTCAAAGGATTTCAATGCTGGTAATTTTGTGGCTTTGTCACAAAATAACCCATTAGTGGTGAATAGAGTCTATTGGGGTGGTGGTCAGGATGATCAAAAAATGATCAATCAGGATCACCACCAGATGGCGGGGCCACATGGAGGAGGAGGCGGAGAGGGAGTCTGTGTTGAGCTTCCACCATTGATCAGTTTCGGAGATTTCGGATCCTCCTCCGCGGGTACCTCCCTAAGGTTTGCCCCGCCTGAATCCATGGTCTCATGCAACACAAGCTCTGAAGAAAATGAAAGAGTCTGGGTGGCTGACCACCGTCGGCAGAGGAAGCAGCCCAAGAGGTTGCCTATGAGAAGACCAACTCCTAAGGTCCAACAACAACAATCAAATATTATCAAAGGCCAATGGACTCCTCAAGAAGACAGGTTTTTCCCATTTATTAATTTTAATTAACTTAAAATTCAGATCAGTGAAATTGGTTTAAATTTTCCTCATGTTTTCTTCTTATTATCTATACATGTTCAGGATTTTATGATGCCTTCATTTTATTTATTTTTTAATTTTTTTTCTTAATTAATAGATCGTGCTTTTATTTATTTTTCAAGGTTTAGTTGTGTGATTAAATCGATCTCTGTGTTTTGCAGACTTTTGGTGCAATTGGTGGGAAGATATGGGATTAAGAAGTGGTCTCAGATTGCAAAGATTCTGACTGGGAGGGTTGGAAAACAATGCAGAGAAAGATGGCACAACCATTTGAGGCCGGACATTAGGGTTTAATCCTTTTATTCCCTCCTTAATTTCTTCACTTTATCCAACTTCATTAACATATAATTTACATATAATTGAGCTAATATATTTTTTTTAAAACAAATTGAGCTAATATATATAGCTCATTTTTATTGATTAATTATCATTAAATTTTCATTTATGATTTTAAATGCATAAAAAAAAATTAACAACAATTTAACGCCTAGCGCTCTTTGATTCAAGCGATTTAAATCAAAGAACGCAAAATTAGGCGTATCTCTATTGTTCATATTAGTCTAACAATTGATATACAAATTCATTTCAATTTCAATCCTTATTAGAGCATCGCTGTATTCAGAATTATGTGAATGTATATAGACATAAAACGCTATACATTTACAAATATGCGTTGCATATATATTTGGTTATATATTTATTAGAAATTATATATGTTAATTCACCTTTTTAATACGTGTCGTAAAATATATGGTATTTTTACCTTACTTTAGTCTGTCATTTCCGCTTTTCTGCATACACGTATCATAAAGCATATGGACGGTGTACAGTGAAGCATTTGTCGTTATCTGCTTCGCAACGGGCGAACATGCGTTTCAACCAGTGCTAGGGTGGAATGCATAATTTGAAATAGAAAATAATAATTATGGATGTCAGGTCACGAATTACTTCATGAACTACCCTTTTAATTTGGGCCGATTCAGGAACACATGTCCAAATCCGAACTCAATTTAAGTTCGGATTATTTCAAATTATTACCCATATCCATTTAGTGTCGGATTTGACCCAAATTATAATCCATTTATGAAATAGTTTAGTATGAGATTTTAAGTCCTTAATTATTTTCTTGTTTTAATTAAATTTTTCTTGGAAAATTTAAACTCATGATATGGATTAAAAGTAATATACGGTCTAGTCCCTCTAGTGTAGAAGCTTTAACCACTCTTTCGTTTTTAGAACTATACTTTTAAAAAGCATAAAAATAAACAAAATAAATAAATCATTTTGATTATGATATGTTAAGTTATTCTTGATTTGTTAAATTATCAAATTAAATTATCGATTCTCGGATAAAATCATGCCACGAATTACCCTTTTCATGTCTTCTTCTCTGATTTTGATGTCATTGAACTAATTAGGTCACACTTTATCATGACTTTTACTTGTACAGAATGGCTGTACAAATATAAAACCCTAGCTAGCTAGGACGATGAGCATATATATGTAATACATGCATGCGTTATACAAAGTAATAGTTACTATATATATATATATACGTGCATGCAAGAAGCAACTAATAACTAATAATAATTGTCGAAATATTTTGCAGAAGGAAATGTGGAGTGAAGAGGAGGACAGGATTCTGATCGAAGCTCATAAGAGAATCGGGAACAAATGGGCGGAAATCGCGAAGATTCTGCCCGGAAGAACTGAAAACACGATCAAGAATCACTGGAATGCAACCAAGAGAAAGCAAAATTCAAAGAAGAAGAGCAGCAAGAACAACAGCAACAGCAATTATGTCCCAGAAAGCTCTCTCTTGCAAGACTACATCAGGAGCCTAGCTGGCACTACCTCTACAACTAGGGCTACCGCTACCGTATTTGATCAAGGAACGGAAAAGAACAAAATCCCCATCACGTCCTCGGAGGATCATCTGATGGACATCAATCAGAACATTATGGAGAGCTCTGATGACACTGATTGCGCTAACTGGTCACTATTGGCGTACCAGCCTGACCTTAACAACATCGATACTGCAGGTTTTGCTAATTCTGAGAAAAATATGTTCAATTTTGAAAATTATGCGTTTGGTGGGACCATGTTTGGTGATGAGCAGGGGATGCGATGCTCTACTTCGGCCGTGCATCACGGCCGGAGCTGCGTGGCATACGAGGACGTTCCTGGGCCGTCCGACGATCGTGTGAAGAAAGAGATGGATTTGATGGAGATGATCTGCAGCCATGAGGGAAACTTTTGATGATCATGATAAGCTTTCTGATGATGGATCGATGATGATGATCAGCATGGAGTTATTATCCTGTGTGTTTCAATGAATTTGTTGTCTTTTAATATTCTCTAGAATTGTGTGTTTGGAAGTTTCATTTCAGACTTGTTTGAATTTTAAGGTTTTTATTTGGATCGGATGATTTCATGTTTGGAACTGTTTTCAATTATTGCTATTGTGAACTTCAGTTTATTTAGTTTTATTTTAGATTTTATACATCTTTGTGCTGGTTTTTATATATACTATGTATATAGGAAGTTAATTTCATACCATGGATGTTATTTGAATATAATTTATTGAATATTTAGGTATATAAGTTTAGAAATAGCATTAAATTAAAAACGAGTCTTTATTTGATTCATGATGTATGATGTATATATACCATTCTAAAATGATATGATCTATTAATTAATATGTCGTTTAAATATGTAGTTTCATCTATCACTTTATTGTAAAAGATTAGGTTGGCCAATTCCAAGGTGTGCACTTGGCAAATTAATTGCCACCTCCAAAAGCGAATTTTCTGGTATCTAACTGAGAGCAGTTCGAAACTCACTGAGAGCACTTTGTGGCCAGAGGCAAACCGCACCCCGAGCATGCCGATTAGTCCTATCCTTTGGGTATCGGAACACCTCGTGGTGTTTATCAAAAACGAAAGACCAGATTGACATGTTCTGCTATAAGTACCTTCCTATTCCACTCCCCGAGCGGATCGATTAGTCCTATTCTTTGAGTATTTGAACACCTTGTAGTATTTATCAAAAAAGAAAAACCAGATTGACCTATTCTGCTATAAGTATCTCCCTATTCGATCCACTAGCGTAGAGTTCCAGTACTAGATTTGAGTCAATGATTGAATAACTTCATTTTCTCGATCTTATTTGGCATACAATAGTAACATAATAGCATATATAGAACTAATTAATCTTTAATTACAAATGATGATTTAAATTCTTTTTCCATGATATATACATATACAAGCCACATATATATACATATTATGTATATCCAGAGATTAATTGGGCTTTGGCTTTATTCTCTTGGCTCTTGAATACAAGAAGACTCCAGCAAGAGCGAGAGCAGTTCCTGCAAAGATTGAAGCCTCCCAAGTCATAATCAAAGGAACTACGTACGTACCTAGCACTTCAATTATTTAGACAGAAGAAGAAGAATACTACTAGCCAATAGCAATGTATGGTACTTAAGGAACTCACCGATGGCGTTAACCGGTGAGACGGGTGTTTGGAAGAAGATGACGGAGGAGACGATCACCACAACGCGCTTCACGCAGTTTCCTACCGCGTGGGTGACCGGTGACACCATCTGCAGGATCATGTAAGACACCTGCATTCGTACCATATTTATAAAATAAAATTTGATCTCAAAACCTCAATCTCAAATTTTAAAGTTCACATCAACTTTACAATGCCATTGAAACTCGAAACCTCAAAAATTCAAATCTCAATCTTGAATGCTAGCTAGAATAGGCATTTCAAACTTTACAATGACCAAATCCAAACCTCAACTTCAAACATTAGAGTTCATATCAACTTACAATGCTAATTAAAATCCAAATTCAAATTTAAAAGTAACTGAAATTTGTTGATGCAAAAAATGGACCAACTTAGAGTTGCCTCGCTGAGCTCGCTTGGCTTACTCTTCTCGGTGGTGGGAGGGCCTATAAAGAGAAGGTAAGAGCAAAGAAACACCTGTGTAGTGCTGGCCTAAGATTCTCCGATGCCTAAGTCAGTTAGGTGAGGAGGGTAGTGTAATAATTTAGGCAGCGTAAGGATAAGAATGTCATTACCTTTTTGAGGGGAGGTGCCCTTGTATTTATAGTAGCATTGAATGTTGTAGGTGAAACATTTCGATGTGGGATAAATGTCTCTGATTCTGGTGCTGACACGTGTCCAGGTGATTCCGGATCCAGTGGTCGTATTGACCTGGTCGGCCGAGGGATGGGTAGGCCGACCAATTTGGCCGGCCTTGTGTCTTTTGGCGTGTTTTTTCTAGGAGGGTAAGTTGGTGGGACGCACCATGTTTGATGGAATTGTGTTTGTTGTATTTCTGTTGAACTGAGGGCCCAGTAGGGTTTGTCGGGACTGGATGGTCTTTTTACATGTCAATCAGTATAGGTACGAACATAAGTCCCCCAAGTTGTTGACTGAGGTGGATTTCCTCGGTTGAGGGCTTGTTGTTTTTATCTCTTTTGACTTGTATGGGTATTTGTCTTGTACTAGTCCTTAGTCCCCCAAGCCCTTAGCTAGGGCGAGGCGCCTTAAGTCAGATTCAGAAACAGTGCTAAAATTTGTTAGTTGTACAAGTGAGTGGCCGATCGGCCTAGAAGATGTTCAAGGCCGATCGAGTGCCACTCGGTGGGTGTATGCCACCTTGATGGGATCGTGAAGGGGGAACCTCACACGATCATGTAGCCGATCGGCCTAGAAGATGTTCAAGGCCGATCGAGTGCCACTCGGTGGGTGTATGCCACCTTGATGGGATTGTGAAGGGGGAACCTCACACGATCATGTGGCCGATCGGCCTATAAAATGTTCAAGGCCAATCGAGTGCTATTCGGTGGGTGTATGCCACTGTGTACGATCCGCGCCTCGCACGATTATGTGGCTGATAGGCCATGAAGATGTTCACTGCCGATCGGCCATGAAGATGTTCACTGCCGATCGGCCATGAAGATGTTCACAGCCGACCAAGTGCCACTTGAGGTGAGGTGTATGCCACCTCGTATGGTCCGCTTATGCGGAACCTCGCACGATTATGTGGCTGATCGGCCATGAAGATGTTCATGGCCGTCCGAGTGCCACTTGAGGTGGTGTCTCTGACATGACGTTAGTGGGTGTGCCACGTGTTATGCATGCATCCGCTTGGGTTTTGTGCATGACGTTTCATCTGGTCGAAGTGGATTTATAACGGTCGAATTTTATCCTATAAAAATTTCACGTCGAGTTCATATATATCAAGTTCATATCAACTCGAAACTCTATTCTCATACGTTAGATCAAGTTCATATCAACACGTGACACCTTAAAAATTCAAATTCAATATTCTTCAAACCTCAATTTCAAACATTAGAATCCACGTACCAAACCTTAATTTCACAAATAGTAGATAGTTTCCATCTAATTAATGTAGGAAAAAGTAACTTGAGTAGGAAAAATGTGTTACCTGCTGGTAAGTGTGGAAGCAGAACCCAGCAAGAAGTGATCTCACACATAACTCTTTGATATTCAATCCTTGGTTTGCCTGAAATTATTATTAAACATCAAAATCAAACAATATAGATCGATAAAAATAGCTTGAATTTTATAAATTTTTTAATTCAATCCAATCTTGTTCATCAAATGAGTCCTAATTGTGCAAACGTACAGCGGCATGCAGGTACGCCGGAGTAAACTTTATGCCTTCCAAAAGGATCGCCGATGGAACCAACAAGGTGAAGGAAATGATAGTAATCACTGAGAAGAGATTAATATTGTCGAAAGACTCCTAATCAGAAAAACAAAATTATTAGAGCTCATATTTAAGCCATATATCAACTAATTAGAATATAATCCTTAGTTAATTAAGTTTTTGTTACCTCTTTCTTAACCATCAACTTCTTGCTTAGTACATTGCGTGATTGGTTCGTAAGATTAGAAGCCATCGCACTGCCGAAACCAATCCTGAATAATTAAGAACACTAATATTTAATCCTCTTATAATGAAAATTTTGCTTTGTAATCGGTTGGTACATATATGACGTCATATATATTGTCATAATTAGGTATCAATCGGGGAAGATTTAAATTATAAATTTTGTTGTCTGAATCCAACAGAACTTCTGTTTGAGCATTTGTTACGTTGGGTTGGGTTAACTGCCCAAGCCCTACCCAACTCGATCAACTCGATTTTATATCAAAAATTCATTTTAAATCACATGTAATTCTAATTCATTTTATATCCAAATTATGAACGTTGGATTAGGATTCGATTGACCTACCAACCCCCTGAGTGATGCCCCTTACTATATTGAGACTTGAATCCCATGAAATAGTCGGTGCAATACGGCGTACCAAATGAGACCTTAATAAGGTAAAGAGTTGGTAGCAGTTTAAGGAACTTGATAAAAATGGTGTCGTTTCTTAGGAGCATTATGGAATCATGAGAATCACAATTCTTACCAATTAAACGATGCCTCGGTGAAGGATGCCAATGAGACTCCACCTACAATTGGTACAAGAGAAGAAACCATCCACGCACTCGGCCTCTGTGTTCACACCAACCAGCAATTAGCCTCTCACAAATCTTCTTCATCAGCTCACAAGCCTGAAATGGACAAGAAAATCTTTTACCTCAGCGAGCAACACGGCGGAGAGTAAGACGGTGAAGAAGGGCTCCATAGATTTGATCGTGTGAGTGAACGACACCGCGACTCTCCCGATACTTACGTTGGTCAGTAAGTTCCCCATCGTGTGTGCCACGGCCAGTGGTAGGATTGCTGCAAGCTGTAATCCAAGTTGTACGATGACATACATATCTTTGATAAGTTCTGTTTTAAACTATAGTTATAAAGTACCTGCGAACGGGTGATATTGGGCCGGGGATAAATGTTGAAAGCCCACATCAAGATGATCATCACCGTACCACACCCGAATTGAAAGGCGGTAACCGTTGCCGGAAATGGATAGACTTTCAAAACCTAACGTTTCAATTGTTAAGATTTCAGAGTCGATTTAACGACATTCATTATATATTGGTGAAGATTATATTGAGACAATATATGAACCTGTTTGTTGTAGATGTTGAAGTAGATATTCAGCAAGTACCAAATGCCAAACATGGAACCAAGCTGCAGGATGTTAACCGTGTTGCTTGGTTTCTCAGGCTCATCCGCTGCGCTCTCAGGCACGGTGGTAGCCCTGACCTTGATCTTATCATGTCTTCGATTCGAGAGCAGGAAGGAAGAAGCAGAGAATTGAGCATTGAAGCGCGAAAAAGAAGAAGAAAAAGAAGAAGAAGAAAATGAGAGCCTATGAACATAAGGGAGATTGTCAAGATGCATCAGAGATATTGAGACTGAAAGTTGAGAGGGTTTAATGGTAGAAATTCGACATGGAGGTTTTAGAAATGAGGTTGAAGGAGACAGAGCAACACCAGTGCTCTGCATCTTGATTTGTGAGTTTGTAATTTGGAGGGCAAAGCAAGACCGGAGAAATATAAGTTAAGAGTCTTTTAAGTCCTAATCGAACATTATATTTTTCGATTACAAAGTAAAGAGAAATACTAGAGGAATACGACTAGACAATAGTACTTGTGATTTTTTGTTTATGGACGATTTTAGTATAAAAAATTCCGAAAACAGGACTAGAGATATTAGTCATATGGGGGATTTTGTAATCTAGCACTTGGTGCCTGGTGGTGCTAAGTTAATAGTGGAATGTATGGATGGCATGTATCTTGCATCTTGTGTACTAAATTTGCTTCCACAAACATGTGGCCTTCAGTGCTTAATTCGCAATCTTGAGGCTGATTGATTGTCTTCTAAAATTCGCAATCTAGGTCTTCCACAGTGAGCCGGACAGTTTTGATTGAAACTCCCCACACTAGGATGGAAAATCAGAATCCAACCCGAACCGGAATCCATTTATAATCAAATTGTTATCCGCTCCAATCTATGTAGAAAACTATGAAAATAAAAAAATTCAGATTTTCTAAATTTAAAACACTAAACGGGTAAACTCATATAGACACCACCTATCTCCCATTCAAAATTTTCTAAATTGAACAATGATCAGGATTCGGGTTACAAAAGCCAGTAAAAACATAGCCATGACCCAAAGATTTGGGGCATTGGCCTTGCATGAGGTGCAAAATGAACCGATTCGAGAATCATAATCTATAACTAGAGTAAAGTGCGTACTTTATGAGAGGCATTTAAGTCTTGCGAATGTCAAATAGCCCGTGTGACCTTTGGCCTCGCTGCAAGGCCTAGCCATGACTCTGGGAGAATTTGAAGTTTCCGGCACATTGCTTCCTTCATTTGATCGCTGCCGCCTTTTACGTGGATGAGATCCAAGAGAACCGGCTTCCTCACCCTGGTAGTCATCCAATCTCCCTTCTCGAACCTCATATGTGCGAAGGAGTATCTCAAATGTCCTTATATCTAGACACAAGCACATTCTCCATTAGGGACTTAATAACAAACAAATTGGTACAAGAAAACACTTGGAAGATGCAAACTCAAATGCCTCAAAGCATACCTGTAAAGTTCAATCTCATACACTCTGCTGCTCGTCCCACCTGCTCAATACACGGGGAGAAGGAGCATAATACCCCATCTTGTTTCAACATCTTCCCAGCCGAAGGGATGGCCAGCCAGGGTTGGGGTAGGTCCAGGAAGAGAGAATCCGCCTTCCCAGAAAACTCACCGGGAAATCCTTCACCCTGAATATCTCTAACTCCTACGGTTACCAAGTTGCTTAGTCCCGTCTTCTCAAAATCCTCCCTGTAAAAGTATAAGATCCTGTCAGCACTTCAATAACCATAACCTACTGGTTTTGTGGACAATGTAAAGCCGCTCAATTTGTCTAACTACGAAAGTGACGAAGTTGTTTAATTTTCTTCAATTTTTTGTAGATCATAGTTTTTTTGAGATCCAAAGTAATCATTTACAAATTTCACAATTCACATTCTGAATTCGAAGTTTGTACATTAAAGGCGACACAGAGCAGATACAAACCAATTAACACCATAATCATAAGGAAAAAGAAGAAGAAAAAAGTGGAGATTTCCAATTCTTACCTAGCAGAGACCGCCCGTTGTTCATGGAAATCAAATGTATAGACATGTCCTTTAGGAGCAACAGCCCTTGCAAGTGAGGTAGTCAAAGACCCACTTCCGGTCCCGGATTCAAGAACCACACAGCCAGGAACTATCTCCAAGAACATGATTACAAAGCTAATATCTGCAATGTAAAGAATCTGAGTCCTGTGACTTAGAACCAAAGTCCATAGCTCCGGGGTTGGAGCTAACAAGTGAACAAATCCACCCTTGCTGCTGAAAACCTTGGAGCCAAATTGCTTCCCTATCCAGTCTGAATGTTTAAACACACCAAACCGATTTTCGAGTACAGACCCCGCACACACTTTAACAGCTTTCATGTTATCATGCCTCTCATAGACTATAACCAAATCACCATCACCAATACAACGAGTAAAAGATACCTTCTTCGTTGGTTCTATAGGCAACATCCTCAAACCCTGAAATTTTCAATGTGGATTCGGATTCAAATTCATGAAATTTTTAAGCATAATCAAAATCACTGAGCCCTGAAAGTTGGCATTATAACAAAAGCAGATAGCTTTCTACAAAGATCACTTGTTTAATAATAGTAACTAAAATACAGAAGAAAATACCAAACGAATAAACCAGTTATGAAATTATGAACTAACCAAATTAACAAAGAGAGATGGTAATAGTGATAAAGAAACAGAATTTATATTACAATGTGCTTACCTGTTCAATCGAGCAGAGTGAAATCTAAACCGCTCAAACAGTAACTGCCGGAGAGGAAGAACTGAGGGCGGAGGAGGAGGAGGACTGGGCAGCTGAATTCAACGGAAGAGCTAAGGAAGAAGAAGTGGGTTGACCGGAAGAGATGGTTGTGGTTCAGTGTTTCAGTTTAACACAGTTCCACTGACGACGAGACGAAGAGACGAGGAAGAAGAAGAATGGGGAGAGGAGAGCTGGATCGTAGGTTTAGGGAGAAGGAGTTTTGGGCCTTTTGATTGGGCTGGCTTGGGATGGGCTGGACTGCAGGCTTCAGCCCATGAACACAATAGGCTGCTATTTACAATGACTTTTACTTAATTTTTAACTTAAATAATAGCTAGACAGAGATGAGAGGACCAAAAAAGAAGGGGGTCTTTTCTCACATTTAGTTAGCACAGAAGCATTTTTGAATTCTTGTTTTCTGGGTGTAGGTCCGTTTGGTTTCCGAGAAATTGATAGAAAAGGTAGAATATAAAACTCGGATTTTGAGAATTTCTAGCTTTTTCTTAGCAACCAAACGGTCCCAGAAGCGAAAACAACTTTGAGTTGCAGAAAGGAATTTCCCATTGATTATTAGTCCGTCTAACATATCAGGTATGCTTTACTGTTTCATTCATTGTTTTAGTTAGAATTTTGGTTTTTATTACTTGTTTTCCATTTTTTTTTGTTATGTTATCTGTTTATGTGATTAAAATTGATTGGGTTTATTGGATGAGATTTTGTGTCAAATAAATTGCATTTGGAATCTGGTCACTTCAGATGGTGAGGAATTTGGGGTTGGTTTGATTTCCTTGACTGCAGTGCAGATTGAGTTCTTAACACTTACTGGATGAGATTTTGTGTCAAATAAATTGCATTTGGAATCTAGTCACTTCAGATGGTGAGGAATTTGGGGTTGATTTCCATGACTGCAGTGCAGAGATTGAGTTCTTAACACTTATCATTTTCTCAATTATTTGATAATTTGTGTTTCATTATGATGTTGTAATTTCGATGAGCCTAGTGCCCATCTTTGCTGTCTGAATTTATTGTGTATTGTTGCTTTTGTATACAATTTAAAGCTGAAGACTTGGGGTTGTTCCATTTCACATCATATATTTCTTTGACACGAAAACTTAGAGATGTAAAAATCGGGGAAGTTAGAAGTAACAGCTTCATTCCTCTCGCAGAATGCAGCTAGAGGATACAGCTGATACTAATACCCTGAGCTATTGGTTACACTGGAGAGTCTTGCTATGTGCAATTTGGGTTTTGACACCAATGGTGTTAGCCTCGTTTGTGATATGGAAATATGATGATTCAGACCCTTTCAGATCCGACAGAAGGGAAACTCATAAGAACCTCTGTGGTGATGAAGCATGGAGACTGTGCCTCAAAGACATTCATCCCATTTGGCTGCTGATTTACCGAGTTACTGCATTCTCTGTGCTTTTGACAATGCTGATTGCCAAAGTTGTTATTACTGGAGGTGGCATATATTTCTACTATACTCAGTAAGCCTCATCGTCTTATGTTTTGGATCTTCTCGTGCTAATGCTATGCATTGAATTCTAGGGTCTTCTATAGATCCTGCAAAACCAAAGTTGAAACTTGAAAATTGCACCGGGTTTCCAACTCAATTTATTTTCTTTGTTGAGCAGTGGACACTGTTTCCTATTTTTCATAGGAAACATTTGACCAGCCGTGGACATTTTCTTTTAAAACATGCTACTATGTCACCAAAACCAGCTTCCTAGTTAGTTTGAAATTTGTTTTTCTTTTTATGATGCTTTCAACTTCAGAATGTAATGTTTTCTAGATGCTGGACAGGTGGACTTTTACCTTGCTTACTATGTATTTTGGGGTATGTTTACTGATCTTCTTCTATCATTTTACCCCACAGTTTATTTTTTAAAATCTATCTGACGTCTATGTATCTCATAATGTAATCTAGCATGCAACCATTACCACACTACCCAAACTCCCCGTCTATTTGTGTTTTCAGATCGTCAAATTCTTCTCTTTTTCCAACCTTTTGTAGTGTGGATCTCTTCTCTCCATTTATGGGTGTTTCTGGTACAATAAAATACGCAGCATTGGCACTTTAGGCAATTATCATGTTGGGACAGATGCCGAGGATGGAGCCTACATTCCCCTTGAAAATGAGGAGAAAGACTCAAATCCCCAAAAGGAAATTCGTCTTCCCCTAGCAGTAGCCAAATGCAGTTCTGTCTTTCAAGCTATGTTCCAGGTAAATTTTTATCGTTCTTGCGCGATGGTCAATAAACTCAATATAGCTACTTATGCCTTGGAATTTTGCATCGTTTTTCAAGTCGCTTTGTGTTTTCACTATGATGACATTCAGATGACTGCTGGGGCAGTGATGCTTACTGATTGCATTTATTGGGTCATTATATTTCCGTTCCTCTCCATCATAGATTACAAGCCAAGTTTCGTAAGTATTGTTTCATATACATCCTCTACTACCATTTGATTCATTGTTTGTCTTGCCTTAGGCATCAAAATGATATATTCATGAATTATAGATGGTAAGAACATCAACCTTCTTTAGATCATCAGAGTTCATTGTTTCATACCCGAAATCACCAATTTTAATAGGTCAAATATATTGATCTATATGTTCCCTTTATGTCAGCTGACTATAAACATGCACTCAATCAATGCCGTTTTACTCCTTGGCGACGCAATGTTGAACTGCTTGGTATGCTCTTTTTGGCAGATTTTTTCTCACTTTAAAATTTAAACTCAGATTATTTTGCTACATCTTTCCTGGTTAACATTCAATTTTTGCAGCAAGTCCCCTTTGCTCGTATAACTTTCTTTATTTTGTGGACCGGATTTTACGTCATTTTCCAGTGGATAATTCATGCTTGTGTATCAATATGGTAAATCCTGGTTATCCTTCTTTAAATCCACGTCAAACATACTAACTCAACTTCATTCAAAAGAATATTCATCATAGGGTTCACTTTGTTGCAGGTGGCCATACCCATTTCTTGACCTGTCTTCATCGAATGCCCCAGCGTGGTACGTTTGTTATGAATCTCCATCCATTGTGAGACCTATCTACATTATTATTTGATGCATTTGATTTTGTGGTATTGAATTGCAGGTACTTAATGGTGGCCTTGATGCATATTCCATGCTACGGGATCTTCGTCCTAATAGTCGGATTCAAACATTACCTCTTGTCAAAAAAATTTCCCCAGTCTTATCAATGCTAAGAATATTCATCCACGCTTTTGACAAGTCAGTTGTGTTTTGTGTTGCAAGACACATTGAAGGATGCCAAGATAAAAGCTTAGACATAGATCTTCTACACTAGTGTAGAAGTAGTGGTACAATTTAGAAACAGTTATGTTTCTCCCCATGTACCAAAAGTCATAGCTTTTCTTAATTTAATTCTTTATATTTATTTTTGACATTTAATTTAATTCCTTTTATTAGGGGTGGATATTTTCATAGTTCAAACCCGACAAAGGAAAAAGAACGAGTTACAGGTTAAAATTCGTCCATTCACTTCTAAACTATTGATATGTAGATTTAGTATTTCAAATCACGGCATAATCTATCCGCCAGTATATAGATATTAAACTTACAATTATGGTACATTACTACATTTTAATGGTTTTGGTAATGTGCAGTTAAATTATTTTTCGAAATCTTAACAGTTGCATTTTTTACGAAAACAACATAATTCAAGATTTTTAGTTGATTTTTGGAATTTCTACAAGAACATCAAAAAACTTGTTTTACTTCAGGGTACCTATTAACCAAATGTTTTAAAATTTTGAAGTAAAAAATCGTGAAGATAAATACCATCTTGTACTGTGATCCGAAAAGGACTTTAGGGGTCGAAAATAACTAGAAACCTTCTCTGTCAACTTAAAAATAACTTATAGGGTGATGATGTTACACCCCGCCCCGAATATCCACCTAGATACTAGCAATCCCGGGTGCTAGCCAACACCTGGATGTTAAGGCCCGGTGACGAAAGCCAATTAATAAACTCCACTACAGCGAAGCTTAGGATTATCTTGATGATCATAAATGAAGTCCTAGAGATTAAGACCAAATTCGACCTTTCCATGTCAGCAAGTAAAAACATCAATGACTATCATGCTGATGTCATGGAATCCCCTCCAGGGATGGCAACCGTGCCCAACCAAAACATAACTCGTCTGCTCGAGTCACCGCCTTCACCAAACCCACCTAGATTCATCTACTCACTCACAAGATTCCAAATCTAAGCTCAAAAATGAGACATCTTACCTCGTTTGATCGGAAATCCGTCAAGAAGATTCAGCCCATTTCTCGCCTTCAATCTGCCGCGTCTGGTGATGATCGCGCCTCGAGACTGCCACCAAATGACTCGTGGAGTCAAGAGGATTCGATCTATGGCCTTGGCTTGGTTCGAATCGGCCCAACAATGGATCGATAATGGTGGTGGTGTGCGGTGATTGCACTGGGAAGAGAGAGAGAGACCGAGAGAAGAGAGAGAGAGAGTGCATGTGGACCAATGTCGTGAGGAGAGAGAGCATGCCCTATTTATTTTTTTGGACTTTTTCAAAAATTATCATTACGACCTCGTCGTTTCAGACCCGTAACTTCGCCGTACGAACTCTGATCCTCGAGTGCCGCCTATTTACGCACTCAGAAGTTCGAGACATACATAATGGTACGAGAAAAGTAACCAAAAGTGTTCCATATCGAAACTGTCGAGCCCATCGATAACACATGGATAAAATGGTCATTTTGTGACCCAAGTTTTTAATTACGGCCCACAAAACATTGGGCCTTCACAAATGGTCCATAACTCTTTTAGTTCAACCCAATGCTTACCGGATTCCAAGGGTAAAATTTTTAAATTCCATTTCATATTACGGAACAGGTTGTAACATATGAGAATGGAAATAGAATAACAATTTTGATGTTTTTGTCGAAATTTCTAAAACCCTAAAAATCGTGAGTTTCACAGTTTTCGTGAAAAAGGCTTCCGTCGAGATTTCGTGAAATATTTGAACTGCACATCAACCAAACTATTATAAGCCATTGAGACAAGTTCTGCCAATTAGGGTGTCCATTAACTAAGTGTTTTGAATTTTTAAAGTAAAAAACCATGAAAATCTATGAAATCTCGTTACGTGGTCCGGAGGGACTTTAGGGGCCGGAAATAACTAGAAATCTTCTATGTCAACTACAAAATAACTTACAGGGTAATGAGAATGGAAATAAAATAATAATTTTGATGTTTTTGTTGAAATTTCTAAAATCGACTAAAAATCATTAGTTCTCACAGTTTTCGTGAAAAATGCTTCCGCCGAGATTTCACGAAATATTTTAAATGCACATCAACCAAACTATTATAAGCCATTTTATACAAGTTCTGCCATTTACTGTGTTTATTTACGAAGTGTTTTGAATTTTTTAAGTCAAAAATCATGAAAATCGATAAAATCTCGTAACGTGGTTTGGAAGGGACTTTAGGGGACGAAAATAACTAGAAATCTTCTAAGTCAACTTCAAAATAACTTAAAGGGAGATAAGAATAGAAAGAGAATAAGAATTTTAATGTTTTTGTCAAAATTTCTAAAACCGACTAAAAATCGTGAGTGCTCACAATTTTCGTGAAAAAGGCTTCTGTCGAGATTTCGCGAAATATTTTAACTACACATCAACCAAACTATTATAAGTCATTTTAGACAAGTTCGGCCATTTAAGGTGCCTAGTAACAAATTGTTTTCAATTTTTGAAGCCAAAAACCGTGAAGATAAATACAATCTCTTACCGTGATCCGGAAAGGACTTTAAGGGCCAAAATTAACTAGAAATATTCTTTGTCAACTTGAAAAAAACTTACTGGACGATGAGAATGTAAATAGAATAACAATTTTGATGTTTTTGTCAAAATTTCTAAAACCGACTAAAAATTGTGAGTTAATAGTTTTCGTAAAAAAAGGCTTCCGCCGAGATTTCGTGCAATCTGTTAAAAAAATTGTGAGTTAGCAATCTGTTAAAAAAATCTGTTAAGTTCCCAAGTGGCACTTGTGGGACCCTTTTTCATGCTGACATAGACGACATATAGACAAAATAAAATAAAATTTGAATATTTTAAAAATAATTAATAAAATATTAAAATAAATAAATTTAAAAATAATTAATAAATCAAAACCCTCCCAGCTCTCACACTTTCTCTCGCCATTTCCCAAATCAACCCTTGGGCTCTAATCTGCGACTTCGCTTTTGACCCATGCGGCTATTCTATGAACGGCATTGACGACGACTGCTACTCCACATCCACGTCACCCCGGAGGACGGCTTCAGCTGCGCGAGCTTCGAGTGTGTGGGGTCGGTGTACGACGACTGCGACAACATCGTCCGAATGTTGAAGAAGGTAGTCAAGGTTTTTCAGTTGGCGATAATGTCGGGGTCAACCACGTGTGCGAGCCATGAGGTGTGGACGCGTGTTGCGGGGGCTATGGAGCCGCTGGGAATGAAGTGCCAGAGTTACGATGTGGATGAGTTTCCCGCTGCCGGTAACGTGGTGTATCAAACGTTCGTGGTTCCGATGATCAAGAGAGACGTCGACGAGAAGACGTTCAGAGGGTTCATGGTGAGAAAAAACATGAAGACGTTCATAGGGTTCATGGTGAGAAAAAACATGAAGACGTTCATAGGGTTCATGGTGAGAAAAAGCATGAAGAAGATGGCGGCGATCAAGAGAGAGGTCGACGAGATCGAGACACGTATTTGGAAGAAAGAAACAGTGGAATTGATGAAGAGGGAGGCCAAGGAGCGACTGAGGGTGAGCAAGATGTTGATGAACTTGATGTTGAGGTTAAATTCAGTGAAGGGCATGGACTCTGGGGTTAGGGATTTCAGAAGGTCCGTGATAAAAAAGGCGATTGCTTTGCAGGAAAGAGTGTACAACACCGTCGCTGATGAAAATGATGATCAAACCCTTGGTGAGGTTGGAGACGATTCAGGGATTAATTGGGAATTAATCTCTGAAACTATTGGAAATGAGATTGAAGATTCAGGGGGAAAGGGAGGCTCTTGAAGATGACGAAAAAGCCCCAAAAGGATGAAACCCTAGAATTTGAATTTGTGACCCCTGAAATTAATAATAAAGATTGCAATTGGAACCAATCCCCTGAAGATTGGGGTGAAACTGCTGAGATGGGTTCCGATAATAAGGAGAAGACGGGATCAATAGTAGAGCCCATGATGAAAATTGAAAGAGATGAACAAGGAGATGAAAGCGAGAGTGGGTATGTATCGTCGGATCAAGATGAAGATGAGGTTGCAGGGAAGGAGGATGTAAGAAGAGAAGCAGAGAGCTTGTGGCAACGATGGTTGAGGACAATGAGAAGGTGATGGGAATGATGGTGAAGCTGTTTGTGAGAAACTCGATGCAGAAGATGATGGGCATCTTCATCTTTTTTATCTATTAATTTGGGTTAAATTAATTTGGGTTTTGTTTTAATTTTTTTGTTTATTTATTTAAAATTTTATTAATTATTTTTAATATTCAAATTATTATTATTATTTTTATCTATAGGAAGTCCATGTCATCATAAAAAAGGGTTCCACAAGTACCACTTAGGCACTTAACAGATTTTTTTAACAGAATGCTAACAGTGGGTACTTAGATGATGTGTTTTGATAATTTGGGTACGTGGATGAAAATTTTCATAGTTGGGGTATGAACTTGAAATGACCCTTATAGTTTGAGTACTTTTATGTAGTTTATCCTTAACTAAATGTTTTGAATTTTATAAGTAAAAGACCATGAAAATCTATGAAATCTCGTTATGTTGTCTAGAGGGACTTTAGGGGACGAAAATAACTAGAAATATTCGCGGTCAATTTCAAAATAGCTTACAGGGTGATGAGAATGGAAATCAAATAAGAATTTTGATGTTTTTGTATAAATTTCTAAAACCCACTAAAAATCGTGAGTTATAGCTAACCGTTTTCGTGAAAAATGCTTCCTGACATGACCCCTCTCGAATTTTCCCTCGAAATCTATGAGAAGACCTGCTCCCGTCTGACAATCCCTGATACCTCAAAATAATCCCCGAAATACCCTCACCAATCCAACAAAAACTTACGAGAATTCGACAAAAAATGCAGCAGAATTTCCCCTGTAAATTGGACTAACCATCTTCCACCTGTTAGATGAAGGATTCAAATTCTAAACCAATAATTCAACCAGTATAGACAAGATCACTTCTAACCAACGCAAATAATCCAAACCCCTGAAAGGTTAATCAGAGTAACTAGTTAAATTTAAAATACAACTCAACCAACCATGCACTAACAACGCAACAAAAAATTATGCCTCCTCCTAAGCTCGACGCCTCGTCTCGCTACAGTCTGGAGGCACGAAACCAAAACAACTTTGAGTGGACAATAGAACCAAATACAATAAAAGCGTGGCCTCACAAATAAATGATAATACTAATCGATATAATCCCACCTTGTTATCAAACCTTATATGCAACAAGATCCTCATATATAAGTAAATACAACTTAGTGGAATCCAATTGATTTACCTCGGTGGAACCCACGCTACCTTTACCTGTGCCGCTATATCAGTAACCAACTGAAGCTATCATCCTAGGCCGAAGACGATATCCCGATCGAAGCTGCCATCCCGAGCAGTAGCTCGATATCTCAGTCGTAGTCGTCATCCCCGAGCCGTAGCTTGATGTCTCGGCTCATCCCCATCCGTAACTCAATATCTTGGCTCATCGTGAGCTACAACTCAATATCATGGCTCATCTTGAGCCGTAACTCGATATCCCGACTTATCTTGAGCCGTAGCTCCATATCTCGTCAAGCCTATGATGGAATCCTCAATGACATAGCTCATATCATACCAAGTGTAAGATAGAATCCTCCATGACATACCTCATATCATCCCAAGAGTATGATCCGATCCTCCATAACATACCTCATATCATCCCGAGACTGCCTCAACTTTTTGGGGATCCACGCTGATACCCTCAGCAAAAATCACATGACCTAAGAATCCCACACTGGTAAACCAAAATTGGCATTTACTGAACTTGGCGAACAGTTGCCTTTTCTTCAGCATATTCATCACCAACCTCAAGTGCTTCTCATGTGCCTTAGCACTCTTCGAATATACCAGGATATCATCGAAGAACACAATCACAAATCGATCCAAATACTTTCGGAACACCCTTGTTCATCAAATCCATAAACGCTACCGGGGCATTAGTCAACCTGAAGGGTATCACCAGGAACTCATAATGCCCATAGCGTGTCCTAAACGCCGTTTTTGGAACATCCCCTTCCTTGATCCTTAAATGATGGTACCCGGATCGAAGGTCAATTTTTTAGAAATACTTTGCCCCTTTTAAATGGTCAAACAGATCATCAATTCGTGGCAAAGGATACTTATTCCGCACCGTAACCCTATTTAACTGCCGGTAGTCGATACATAACCTCAAACCACCATCTTCTTCTTTACAAATAACACTGGTGCACCCCAAGGTGATACACTTGGTCGAATAAACCCCATATCCACCAAGTCTTGCAATTGAGTTTTCAACTCCCTCAATTCTGCCAGTGCCATTCTGTACGGTACCTGTGATATAGGTTGGGAACCCGGAAGAAGCTCTATGGTGAACTCAATCTCCCGATGAGGTGGAAACCCCATAAGATCCTCTGGAAATACATCGGGAAACTCATTCATCACAGGAATATCCTCTACTCTCATCGGAGTATCCCGAGAATCAATCACATGAGCTAGATAACCCTCATAACCTTTCCTTAATAATTTCTCAGCCGCTAAAGCCGATATCACTCCCGAGGGAAGTACCCTACGATCACCCCGAAATGTAAGTTCCAACAAGCCTGGACTCCGAAAAACCCCCCTCTTGTCGAAACAATCTATGGAGGCATGGTGCATGGTTAACCAATTCATCCCCAGAATCACATCAAAATCATAAATGTCCAAGGGGATTAAATATGCCTCTAACTCATGACCTCCCACTACTACCGGACAACTATGTATCACGAGATTCGCCACTAACATATCTTTGGTTGGAGTGCTAATACCCATGTTCCAACCAATCGGGGAAAACTCTCTATCAGCAAAAAGTGTAAAACCCCGAGAAATAAAAGAATGTGTAGCCCCGGGATCTATCAAAATACGAGCATCATGATTAAAAATAGACAACGTACTAGTAACCACCTCTTGTGCTGCTCGAGCCTCCTGCTGAATCATAGCAAAAACTCGGGCATGTGTACCCGAAGACTGACCACGACCCCCCTATCTCCCTCTGGCCCTGCTGGCCCTGCTGGCCCTACTAGCTTGGGTCTGGCTCCCTGATGCAGTACCAGATGTCTGTGTTGTTCTCTTACCCGGTTCAGTAGCATCTCGGCCCAAGGAACTACTGGCCAGACGACGATGTGGACAATCCCTTTTGAAATAACCAGTCTCCCCACAGAAGTAGCAACCGGTCTCACCATGTCTGCCATTCTGTCTCTCGATCGATTGCACTGAAGCCCCGATAGACTGAGCGGATGATTGATGTCCCTGACCGGCTCCGCCACCACCTGATCCGGATCTCGTACCCCCAGAAGATCCAGAACTAAAACTGCCTCTCTTGGATGGTCCTTGACTAGAGGCTCCGAAATTCCAGTGATCCCGGTGTCGCCTGGAACCACTGAACTGCTGCTGAGCTGGAAAACTCAACTCTACCCTAGTAGCAGCATCTGACAAAGCCCTCAAAGAAGTATGGGCCACCGCAGTTACTGCTACCCGAATCTCATTTCTCATTCCAAACTCAAATCATCGGCACTTATCCATCTCAGTTGCCATCAGAGCCGATACAAAGCGTGACAACTCAAGAAAATTCTGTTCATATTGGGCCACCGTCATGTCCCCTTGCTATAGCTGCAAGAACTCAGCCTCCCTGGCATCACGGTATGAGCGGGGATAAAACTGCTCGAGGAAGCGCTCTAGGGAAACTTCCCAAGTAAAGGTATGGACATCCCAGCATGATAGCTGCAAAGCATGCCACCAGCGGTACGAATAGCCACCTAGAAGAAATGTGGCTAACCGCACCCTATCCTCCGAAGGGCACCTCATAATAAAAAACACTCGTTCCAAACGAGTAATCCAGCATCGCCTGGGCCTAACTCGCCCATAAATACTGTCTCCCCCAACCTCTAGGCTCGCTCAATGTCAGACACCTCAGTAGTAGCCATACCCTGAAGCACAGTAGTCAAAGCCCGACCAAATTGATCCAGGGTCTGCCTAAAATCAGGCTCTACTACGGGTTCATGTGTATCCTCACCATTTCCAGACTGCTGACGAGGCTCGCGTCTCAGAGGCATTAAGTTGGAAAGAACCATAATTTGTCAATACCACTAGGTGTACGGTCTACAGGAATTTAACCTAGTGCTTTGATACCAAGTTGACAGTAGGTCAGACACTGCTGAATCCTCATACCAGTGGTGGCCCTACAGGGTAACCTCACGAACTTTTTTTACGCCCCAGCCTCTCAACTGAGCAACCGCACCGGTGGCTAACCGGCCTAGTCATGTCAGGGTAAGAGCCAATGCTTCGCCACAGATCACAATGTGAGAACCCCTGATCATGATTCAAAGTTTATAGCCCTCTGCTAACAAGCTCTGATACCAAGTTGACAGGACCCTTCCTAAATTTTCCCTCGAAACCCGGGAAGAACCATGCTCTTGTTTGACAACCTAAAGAAATTCCCATAATACCCCTAAGTCCTTGCAAAATAAATATGAGAATTATGCCAAAAAGCCGGCAGAATCTCCCCTTAAGGACTGGTTAACCGTCTTCCACCTGTCAGACTAAGGATCAAATAACACTCCAAATTCCAATAAGGTCAACCATCCAATGATGTAACCACAAATTTACAACAGTCCAAAAGACTTATCAGAGCATCTAAGTAGGATAAATAAATACATAAATAAATATCCTACTCGATATTTTAGGTAAACGCATAGCTGAAAAACTAATGTCTCCGCCTCTGGATATGCCCATGTCAACACAACATCTTAGAAGGGGTTTAAAACACGAAAGTTGTGAGTAGACAAAATAATCATTTAAAAATCATTTCCGATGAAAACATACATTTCCCCCCTCCATGAGTAAAACCATGCATGCATAACATAAAATCCCTTTGTATAAAAATATAATATATAGATAATCCGAAAACCTATCGGAAAATCCATCTTTTGTTTAAAACAGTTGGTGGGACCCCCGAAAACCCGAATAACGAAAATATTTCGTGGTCCACAACCCTGCTTTGAAAACCCTCCTCAAAGGAGTTTAAAATCAAGTAAACATACATGGACACAAAATATACATCAAAACATATCCCACTGCTTCCCGAATAAAATCTCGACCCGTAACTTGATACCCTCCACACACCCGATATACCTCGAGTTGTGCAGAAACATGTACTACGCGTAAACAGCCTCAACGACCTGGTGGAGAAAATACCTCTTGACACCAGCGTCGAAGAACCCTCAACGATCTGGCTGAGAAAGACCCTTGACGCTAGTCGGAGAAAACCTTGACCATCGGGGAAAAAAATCCAGTGAAAACCAAAATCCATGTTTTGAAATCCTTGTTTCCTGGCCTAAGCAAAATTCGTTGCAAAATCGGGTTTATGCTCGAATCCAAATAAATCACAAATCCGGGCCTAACCCAAAATCATGGACTCGACCGAAATCCAAAATCAATCAAGTCAAACCACATAAAACCCGAAACCATAAAGCCAGACCATAGCCCAAAACATCAGTTTCACTGTAACATTGAAAACCCGTGTCCAGAAAAATTTCTCAATTCCGGAAATTTTCCAAAGGCAATACATAAAAAAATTTAAATCAAATATACTTTTATGCATGCATTATAATTTATAAACCAAATTCCACTCACCACACATCCAAATCAGCTCAATCACGAGCCATACGCTCCTCCGAAGTTCCCGGAGTAGTATTGTCTGTCAAAAGTAACAATCGGGATTACCAACGGTAATTAAAAACCCTACATTCATACTCCCTAAATCTCGGGAGGTCCGCACGCATCCCACTAAAAATTCATACGCCCAAAACTACCCCTAAATGACGTCCGATCAACCCGAAACCTGCGCCAACAGTTCCGGAACGTCGAAAGCTTACCTACAAGCATTGTTGTGACCCACGAACTGGTCCCACGCGCCGGTGGAAGGCCGGACCACGCGCCACGTGCCTGCAACAGTACCTCACGCACCTGCTACAATGTCTCACGCGCTGCTACAGTGTTTCACGCACCAACTCGATCTGACTCGGTGCTGACTCGACCGCCAGGTGGCACCCATGTGGCTGCCAGGTGGCCTCCATGTGGCTGCCAGCTAGCCTCCACGTGGCTGCCAGGTGGCATTGCACGTCAGCCCCCCCCCCCCCCTCTGATCGAACCAGTGACCGGGGTCACCGGGGAGTCACCGGAGAAGACAACCGCTCCGCCGTGCGTCGCCGTCTGTGGTCACCGGAAAAATCCTTGCCGGTCGAGCTTGAATTTTTCCTAACTTTCTCAAAACTCAACCGTTTTTCACGAGTTTTACGTCTAAATCCATCTACTCAAACCTAGGAACTCATAAATGAAAACACGAAAGCCATACATGTGTTGGCCGAAAAATTGATCGAAAGGTTTCAATTTTCCTTTCCTCAGTTCGGTGTCTCCTGCAGCTGCCTCTTTCGATGGTTGGTACGTCTGTGATTGTGGAAAGGAGGAGAATCCGATTAGTGGAACTAGAATGGATGATCTTGCCTTGAATCGAAGTTCTAATTTGTGGGTTTTTGGGTTTTGGTCGCACGGGTTCAGGTGAGTCCGGGGAGAGAGGGTGAAAAATGAGGAAGAGCTTATCTGATTGGGTTAAAATATCTACCCAAGCCCAAATTACCAAAATGCCCCTGAACAATCTAGACCCACAACTCTCTCACACGAACTTCATTTTCCGCGTGCTGCCTGTTTACGAACTCATGAGTTCGAGACCTACGCAACAGTCTCTGAAACACAGCCAAAAGTGTCTTGAAACAAAAATTGACTTTCAAGCCCCTTAACAACCAAGGGTAACCTTTTGCAAAAATAATTAATTTTTGGGTCGTTACACTTTTATAAGCCATTTTAGACAAGTTTTTCCATTTACGGTGCCCATTAACTAAGTGTTTTGAATTTTTAAAGTCAAAAATCATGAAAATCGATGAAATCTCGTAACGTGGTCTGGAAGGAACTTTAGGGGCCGAAAATAACTTGAAATATTCTCTATCAACTTCAAAATAACTTACAGGGTGATTAAAATGGAAATAGATTAAGAATTTTGATGTTTTTGTCAAATTTTCTAAAATCGACTAAAAATCGTGAATTGTAACTCACATATTTTGTGAAAATACGACCGTTTAGATTTCGAAAAATATTTTAACCGCACATTGACAAAGCTATTATAAGCCATTTGAGACACAGTTTCAGCCATTATGGTGCCCATTAACTAATTTGTTTAATCTTTTAAGCCAAAATGAAATTTCGTCACGTTGTCCGGAAGTGACTTTTGGAATAAAAAATATTTAGAAATCTTCTCTGTCAACTCCAATTTATCTTATAGGGTGATGAGAATAGAAATAGTATAAGTATTTTGATGTTTTTGTCGAAATTTCAAAAATCGTAAGTTATTACTCATAGTTTTTGTGAAAATACGACCGTTGAGATTTCGAAAAATATTTTATCAGCATATTAACAAAACTAGTATAAGTCATTTGAGACACAGTTCCTGTCATCTAGGTTGCCCAGTAACTAATTTTTTTTGGAATCTTTTGAGCCAAAAAACATGAAGATAAATGAAATTTTGTAACGGTGCCTAGAAGTGAATTTTGGAATGGAAAATATTTTGAAATCTTCTCTCAACTCCAATTTATCTTACAGGGTGATGAGAATGGAAATAGGATAAGTAGTTTTGATAGTTTTTTTGAAACTTTAAAAACCTACTAAAAATTGTGAGTAGCTCACAGTTTTTTTGAAAAATGTGATTGTTGAGATTTCGCTAACTATTTTAATTGAAAATTAACGTAACTATTATAAGCCATTTGAGACATGTCATGCCATTCACGAAGCCCAATAACCAATATTTAAGAATTGTTTAAGGTAAAAAACATGAACTCAATGAAATGTCGTAACGGTGTCTGCAAGTGGCTTAAGGGGCTGAAAATAGTTAGAATCTTCTTTGTCGACTTCAAAATATCTTACAGTGTGATGAGAATAGAAAGAAGATAAGTATTTTGATGTTTTTTGTCGAAATTCGTAAAATATTTTAACTGCACATTAAGAAATCTATTACAAGCCATTTGAAACACAATTCTTGTCATATAGGGTGCCCATTAACTAATTTTTTTAAATCTCTTAAGCCAAAAAATATGAAGCTAAATGAAATTTCATAACGGAGTCCGAAAGTGACTTTTGGAATTAAAAATATTTAGAAATCTTCTGTAACGACCCGGACCAGAAATTAAATTATTTTGAGAATTGGACAATTTTACCCTCAGTTTTGGATAGGTTCGGGAGTCACTTTTTGACTGGTAATACTTTTGGGAATTTTTCTTGGATTGTTGCGTAGGTCTCGAACTCACGAGTTCGTAGACAGGTGGCACGCGGAAAACGGAGATCCGATGAGTTCGTTACGGGTCTAGAAGCTGCAGGGGCAGTTTGGTAATTTTGGAAAAGTTGAAATTATATAACAGATATTTTTCTCTCTCCTCGAGAGATTGGTCGATGCAGTCTCGGTCCTACCCGAGTCCTCCCCGTGCGAACACCGAAGGTCCATATTCATCGGAGGGATTTCGATCCGATTCGAACAAAACCAAGGTCGGGAGGATCTTCCCCGGGACCCCACGAGCATTTTGGGGTAGTTATTGGAGCGGGAGCACCGCCGTAGGCGACGGACGGAGGAGGGAGGTGAACCGAACATTCTCGGCCGTTTTCCGGCCAAACCAGGTACGATCTCGGAACTTTGACCTCATATTTGGATTCCTGGTGAAAAGTAGATGAATTTCCATGTGTAGATCGTGAAAAACGGTCAAGAAATGAAGAAGTTAGAAAACCTTGAAAATCGGCCGGAAATGGCAGTTTCCGGCGAACCAGACGGCGGCGGAGGTGGCGGTCCGGTCATCTTCTCCGGCCAGCCTCCAGCGACGGCGAGGGCCGTCCGGTCGTCTTCTCTGGCGAGTCACCGGTAACCGGTCGAGTCGAGTGAACCGGTCGAGTTGGACCGGTCCAGGCGCGTGAACACTGTAGCAGGCGCGTGACCGGCGCGTGGCAGCGCGTGGGCGCGTGTTCTGACCTTCCGGTGGCGCGTGGCGGCGCGTGGGACTGTTCCCGAAGTCACGGCGGCGCGTGACTAAGGTTTTGGGACGTTCCGGATCAGATTTTGTTGGTTTCGAGGCCATAGGAGTTCATTTAGAGCTCGGTTGGGCAATCCCAGCGGTAAGGATTGACCGTGGAGAGGGTTTTGAGCTTGGAAAGTCAAGGTAGTTGGGTCATTATGGTGTAGGTGTTCTGAGGCTAGAGCGTACATGAATTTTGGGTTGGATGGTGATGGTAAGCGGACTTTGATTTATAAACTGTAATGCATGCATAAATGTATCTTTGATTGTAAATACTGTTATGTATGGGTGCAATGAATTTCTGGATTTTAGAAATGATGCTGGACACATGTTTTACAATATTTCAGTGAAAGTATGTTTTGAGAAATGGCCTGGTTTTTGTACTCGATTTTGATATCGTTTTGACGTGGTAACTATTTGAGTATGTGATTTGGGTTTAGACCCATAATTATGATTTTACCGATTTTGGCCATAAAATGATATTGCAAAGAATTTGGCTTAGGCCGAGAAACAAAGATTTCGAAGTATGGATTTGATTCACTGGTTCCCGTCCCGATGGTTATTGTTGCTCTGACTGGTGTTGAGGGGCCTTGCTCTGCCAGTTGTTGAGGGTTCGGACCTTGGTGTTGAGGGGCCTTGCTCCGCCAGGTTGCGAAACTGTCTATGCATAGTACAGAAAGTACATATTCTAGCACACCCCAAGGGATACCCTGGTGGCTAGGGATATGATAGTCGAGAGATATGCCGACTGATGAGATATCATGGTACAGAGAGTTATGATACGATATGATAGCCGAGGATATTTTCGGCTCTAATATGAACCAGACGACAATTGTTATGGGCCTAATCAACATATGAAAATACATCGTCATCCGGGTCAGTGGGTTGGTGTGGGCGGTGACCCAGAGGGACGAATTATTATTGGTTCACTAGTATCTGACTAGTCTTTTGTCTTGTGGTTTTCCAGTAGAGATGTCAGCAATGTCTGACTACTGACATTTGGTATCAGAGAGTATTTCTATTTGAACCACCACTATTCCGAGGTCTTGGTTTTGACTGGTATTTTATCCTGCGTCTGACAGTAGGAGTGATCAGTAAGTACAGAGATTCTGTTGGGAACCCTGTAAGGTTTAATAAAAAATTATTTAAGAACAAAGGGTATTTCTGGTAATTAAATTTTGAGGTAAAAGAGCTGTCAGACGGGATAAGGGTTCTTTCCGAATTTCGAGGGAAAATTCGGAAAGGGTCCTTACATCTTCTCTGTCAACTCCAATTTATCTTATAGAGTGATAAGAATGGAAATAAAATAAGTATTTTGATGTTGTTCGAAATTTTAAAAACCTACTAAAAACGCTCACAGGTTATATGAAAAATGCGACCGTTGAGATTTCGCAAAATATTTTAACCGCACATTAAGAAAGCTGTTAGAAGCAATTTGAGACACAGTTCCTGCCATCTAAGGTGCCCATTAACTAAATTTTTTAAATCTTTTAGGCCAAAAACATGAAGCTAAATGAAATTTCGAAGTGACTTTTGGAATAAAAAACATTTAGAAGTCTTCTTTGTCAACTCCAATTTTTCTATAGGGTGATGAGAATGAAAATAGGATAATTATTTTGATTTTTTTGTCAAAATTTCATAAACCGACTAAAAATCGTAAGTTATAGCTCACAGTTTTTGTGAAAAATACGACAGTTGAGATTTCGCACAATATTTTAACCGCGTATTAACAAAGCTAGCTCAAGCCATTTGAGACAGAGTTCTTGCCATCTAAGTTACCCATTAACTAATTTTTTTTAAAAATATTTTAAGCCACAAAACTTAAAGCTAAATGAAATTTTATAACGGTGTCTGGAAGTGACTTTTGGAATTGAAAATATTTAGAAATTTTGTCTGTCAACTCCAATTTATCTTAGAGGGTGATGAGAAAAGAAATACGATAAGTAGTTTTGATGGTTTTGTTGAAATTTTAAAAACCTACTAAAAATCGTGAGTTATAAGCTCACAGCTTTTGTGAAAAATATGACCGTTGAGATTTCGTGGAAAATTTTAACTGAAAATTAAAATAACTATTATAAGCTATATGCCATTTACGATGCCCAATAACTAATTTTTAAGAATTGTTTAAGACAAAAAAAAAATGAAACTCAATGAAATGTCGTAACGATGTCAGCAAGTGACTTTAGGGGCTGAAAATAGTTAGAAATCTTCTCTGTCAACTTCAAAATATCCTACGGGGTGATGAAAAAAGAAATAGGATAAATATTTTGATTTTTTTTTTGTTGAAACTTCAAAAATCGACTAAAAAATTTGGATTTTTAAATTATCAAGTTTATGTGAACTCTAAAAATATACGATGGAGGTTTCAAAGTTAAAACAAATTCTTCAAATATTGAGTTTGGATTCAAAGTTAAAAACAAATTCTCCAACGTTTGGTATTATTGCATATAAAAAAAGAATTTTGACATATTTCCCTTTTCAGTTTGGTTATTCTATAACCATATACAATTAGAATTTCAACGTTTTTTTGAGAAAATCGGAATTTCAAAATTAGGAATTTTTTTTTTACTTTCAAAATTTCTAGTATGAATTTTGAAATTATAAAATTTATATGAACTCTAGTGTTTATACTTTGAATTAGTTTAATAATTTTGACGTTTTTCCATTTTGAATTATTCTGTTCAAATAAAATTTTATATGAACCCTAGGGTAGATATATGCAACCTGGCTCGGGTATCATCAAAACAAGAACAAGAAACATGTCCAGATCGAAATATCAAATCACTACATAATCTGGATATACAAATTCAAGTTCAATGTGCCTTGAGTTCTCAGAAGCTGTAGCAGATCAAACAGAAGCACATAACTTGAAATTATTAAACTTTACTAGTCACCCAATTTAGCAAACCAGCTCCTCCTTTAAGCAGAAGCTTTGGCAACAGCTCCAGCTTGAGTCAGCTGAGGGATCAATTTTCCTTCCTTGTGCAAGGCCAATGTTGCTGCATAAGAAGATCAAAGTAGAAACTAATCAGATATAAGAATTGAGTCGAAGACGCGTAATATTTTATAGCCGTGATCAAGGGATTCAAATCTTACAGTCACATCCACCAATGTGTTTTCCAGCGATGAACACATTGGGCACAGTTCTCTGGCCTGTCCACTCACCCAGTGCTGATTGTAGCTCAGCTCCATCACCTTCAAAACCCAAAACAAAACCACCATGATTGAACGCTCAAAGAATGGTTATACTTGAAACTGAAAGAACCCGAATCCAACATGCACAAGGCAGTGAGGATGTCCTAAATTTCGACAGCATTCGTCCTAATTCCTTACTACTTAACCTAATGACCATACTTCAAGCTTCACCATGCCCAAGCATAGAAAGTAGAATTTACAGCTATGATAAAACCATAATCAAGTTGGTCAGTAAATAGCCCATGGAACTTTAAATGCTTCCATAAAAACATATCAACCATTGGATGATCATAGGACGACCAATTTAACAATTTCACTTCTTCCAACAACACATTTGTGAGGTAACTCAAAAATAAAATTTACATCCACTACAGATTATACAAGAGTGAGCTTCAAGTTTCCAACAATCAAAATCCCATTTGAATTGCAGAAAGCCAGGCCAAAATCAACTATAGTGACATAAGTTACAAGATGAAGCTCTCCAAATGTCATAAAATTCTCAAAATTTTCAATGTGACCGTTGGAGACGACAACTAGAGAGTCATGGAACACAATTAAGAATCAAAATGCTAAGAATTGGACAGAATCCATAATTAAATACCCCAAAATACAAAAATTCTTGCTTTTGCTTGGGATATGTTGATAATTCAACTCGAAAACTATGACTATAGGTGATGTTTGGTAGGTCATATTGAATTGGATAACTATCAAATTTAATATATTGAAACCTCTTCTAATTCTGCTATTTTGAAAGGATTATATTAGATAAAATTCTTTCTATGTCTAATCTTCATAGAATAAAAAAACATCAACTTTTACCCTTAAACATTTCTACCGTCAAAATAAGGGCTATCTAAATCCAATTGAAATCATGACCAAGAACATTATGGAAAATATAGATACGACAACAGCTAGTTCTGATCATCATATTCAATATATAATATTAAAAAAAATAATAAATATAAAGATTGAAAGGGAAAAGTGGAACTGACTCTCAGTGTCCAGCTCAATGGCCTTGTAGCTGGCTCCCAATTGGGTAAAAAGCTTCTTCACGTCCACGCAGAATGGGCAATACGTCTTGCTGCAATTGCAAATCACAGATCCAAATTGAAAACAAAAACGCAACAAAATCATGATTCATTTTCAACGACAAGTAGCGAGCGATTAAGAACCTGAAAACGACGACCGAATTGGCCGACACGATCTCCTTCGCCTTTGTCAACGCCGCCATAGCTCTCTCTCAATTTCTCTCGGTGTTTCGAGACCCTTACTTCTCCAAAATCCCTCACAATCGTTTCGAGCGCTTCAGAAAATGTAGAGCGTCGAGTGTTATATCTATGGAGTGGGCCGTCGTTTATAGCTATGATAGACGACCGACCTTCCACGTTTTTTGTGCGGCTCTGGTGGGCCGTAGTGGGCTTATTATAACCACAATTGGGCTTTGGTCAAGATTCGTTTGTAACGCCTGACGTTAACTGCTGTCAAAAATCACGATCCCTTACTTATTTCATGCTACGACGTCATAACGTTCGTCAGTGTCATTTACCGTACGTGACGATGTTCATGACGGCCGGGAAATAAAAATTCCAAATGAAAATGCCAAAGAAAATATTGCACGGATCCTAAACTTTGGTGTGTCTGGGGAAAAAAAAAAATTTGGTGTGAACAATGTATTGGGGTTAATCTGTCCAACTATGTTACTTGTATAATTAGCATACTCTCACAAATAAGCGAGAATTCAAATTGATAGCCAGAATGTCAGAGGATGAATTCAAATTTTCATTCGATTTATACATGTTGCACTATTTTTTGTCTGTCTAGATTTCTTTTCAATTAGGTTTTTTTTTTCAAGGTTTTTTAATGAGGCAACACAGCATGCACTACCCCATTCTCACTCTCTTATAGACGGAATTAGACATACGTACAAGTTTCAAAGTTGTAATCATTAACACAGTTGTAACTATTTTTTTTTCCTTTGGCGCTGGTTTCGTTCCTTGATGTGCTAATTACTAACACACAATTTAATACACTGCAAAAGTTGTAGTATATAGTATAGGATAAGCAAAGAACGTTCTACGCTAGGAATTAGAGGGGTTGCTAACTAACATGAAGGGAAAAAGAAAAGATAACTAAATAAAATGATTAATTGGGGGGAGAATTGTGAGTCTTGGATTTAATCTGACTAAACTAATGCAAATGTAATGAAATTTAAGGTAAGGTTGATATAGTGACAAAGTAGCTAAAGGTTCAATCTCCACACACCAAACATATGCACATGAATGAATTTCCAACAATTTCTTTACAAACTAGTTAATGACAATGTCTATAATTAATTGTGAAAAACACTAATTAATTCTATTATTTTCCCCGAGTCTATTGAATTAAACTTCGAGTCGCTTTCAAACCATTCTCTTCATGTCATCTAATCATGAACCGCAAGTTAAATGAACACGCAAAAATCATTAAGCTCTATGCAAAATTTAGACATTATCTAGGCAAACACGAGTATGAACCGCATCTTAGTTGAACCTATGTTTTTCTTAACATACCAACGTCCATTGATAATTGCTACTTATGAATATAGGATCTATGAAATAAAATTCTCTTATATCCTAGGATCAAATCCCAACATACTTTCATATGAGGATAAGTTTTCCATAAAAAAAATAAGCAAAACACAACCACCAATAAGTAAAGAAATTCTGAATTTAATCAATCCAATGTGTTTTATTTTCTAAATTTATTACATAGGGTTTCAAATGGATCAATTTACGGAGTCTCTTATTAGCGGTTAGTTTTTAGTTAATTTTTCACATTACATATATTATACCAACTTTTGAGAAATTCTTTGAATAACTCACAATTTTCCGCTGTAAATTTCTTAAAATTCACGACAGACATTCCATATATTTTCAATCCCTAAAGTCATTTCCGAACCTCGCTACTAATTTTTATTGAGTTTTAACATTTTATAGCTCAATCAAATCTACGCATTGGGATTAATAATGTCAAGACATTCCAAAGAGCTTACATATTTTTAATAACGCGCATGAAAAATATACCGCGAAAGCTCAAGACTCGCATTTTTCACAAAACTATTGCATGTCAGATCATAATCTGTTGAGATAATTAGTCCCAAAGGTAGTAACATAGATACTAGTACAGAATTCTAAGATCCAGCAATAACTCAAAATCGGAGCCTGTATTTCTTTGCCATTTTCTCCCGAAACACCTCGACATCAGCAGTTGTGATGACTCTGGATGGATCGAATGAGTCCTGCGAAATTGTGGAGCATAAGTTTGAGCATCATTCAAAACCGAGTATAGCACACATTCTAAAAGGATTTCAATACTGTAAAAGCATTGCATGAAATAATCATCAATGGCATACCACGAAAGAACGAATTTCATCCTTCGCTGTTTCAACGGTATACAGAAACTCCATTTTTTCCACATGCCCAAATTTATCAAGGAAAGGAAACTCAGGCCCTTCCTCCTCTTTTCGCAGCTTTTCCTCTCGCCTCCTCATAGCCATATTCTCATATTCCACAATCGTGTCTTCCTTGTCCATCAGAAACATAAGATGCTTCTGTTTATAAAATTCACGGCATGTTCCACACCTGCAGAGTGCATCCCTCCAGTTTTCCGAAAGAAACATTGGCTTGGCATCGCACTCTGAACCAGGAGAAGCAACCAGCAGATTCACTCCAAGGGCACAAGTAACATGTGCATTCGCATTGGTATCCGTAGTGCATTGATTCAAGCCTACATTCTTCCCAGAATTTTCTCCAGTGAGCGAACCCTCCCCACCAGATAAAGGTTCAGATCCACAACATAAATTCATATCTCTCGAAACTTCTTTATCCTTGCCATTATCAACAGAAGCATCCTTTTGGCTTCCTGCTTCTATAATGGTTTGACCATATAGATTTAGAAACAAGCAAATCGCAGAGCATCCCTTACATATAAAATCCTCATATAGAGGTTCGTCGTCTTCATCTCTTGGGATCTGTAGTACAGTTAAGGACTAGCAAAATGTTAGCAGGATACTTAGATTGAATGTTAACAGCATAGAACTATTTGGAAATATTTTGGTTGTGACCATAGCAATTGAGCGAGATGAAAGATAATTGTTTTCTTAACAGTAAATTAAAAATCTAATTGTTTAACCTTATAAAGATTGTAATATAACTCCTCAAATAAAATTTTAAATTTCCATAATTGTCTAAAAAACCATCGATCAGCTTCCCTACGGAGAGCCAATTACCAACTGATAAGAATCAGAATGAGAGTAAATCCCCTCCTATTGCTACAATACAACTAGCACTAGAGGGGGACCCCATAAAAATTAGATTAGCAGTTACGTACGAATGCTGATTCATAAGCACAATATACAAGTTGCAACCATCTCATCAATATGAGTTTAGTTGGTGTTAAATCAAGATGTTGTCGCTTCAAATTGACATTAAGACCTGGGAACCTCGTACTAATGAAACCACTTGGTTACAGAACATTCCTTGCCTAATATAGGCAAAAACACACAATTTTAAGAAGGCTTTTTAGTCGAAATGCACCCAAAACTGCAACTTTAATCTTACTTTGCACTCAAAACGCTCATTTGTCTCACTTTCCACCCAAAACCCACCCTCCATACAAAAATTTGCACCAATTTTGTTAACTCCATCCAATATTCGTCAATATCCGGGGCAATTTTATCATCTCAAGCCACGAGATTATGAATGGGACACTAAATAGATATGAAGTTGCAAATTGGGATGGCATAAACAAATTTGAAACCATTCATAACCCATCAAAATTTGTTCATGTCCATCCCAATTTGCCGCGTCATGTGTATTTAGTGCCCCATTCATAATCTCGTGGCTTGAGATGACAAAATTGCCCATGATATTTACGAATATTGGATGGAGTTAACGGAATTGGTGCAAATTTTTGTATGGAGGGTGGGTTTTGGGTGGTAAGTGGGACAAATGAGCGTTTTGGGTGCAAAGTAAGATTAAAGTTGCAGTTTTGGGTGCATTTCGACTAAAAAGCCTTTTAAGAAAGCACCTTCAACTTAATACAAAAGGAGTGAAAAAAAAGTCAGCAAGTAAATAGCCCAAGCTACCAACCTCATCAGAAGAGTCCAGGCCTATATGATCCTCATGCAACCAATCCTCACACACACAGCACTGAATCATAGCTCCTTCTTCATAATTAAAGGGACCACGGCAGGTGCAGAATAAACCTTTGAAATTATGATTATACGAATTCAGAGCATTTTCTACATCTTTATTTGCAAAAAGCTTGCAGAAGAACACTCCAAATTTTGAATTTCCACAATCACACCTTAAATTTCTCTTTGTCCACACGTCTACAATCTTGTCCAAGTAACAATAATAGCCATCAATAAAATGAGGCAGAAATATCAACTAAAGTAACCTAGTCAGAGGACATAAGGAGTAATAGATCATGATAAATCCCATTTGAAGTAGTATGAAGCAGTAGATATAACAAGGCGGGAATGCCAATAATCAAATAAGATATATAAATTTTCTCCAACACAACATGAAGAAATATTAAGGGCACAAATAAATCAGCAACAAAATATGATCTTTATAATATTATTCAAACAAAAGACGGAAAGGCTTTAAAAAGGGGGAGTAAGTGCTGCTACGTTTGGTTTGAGATAAAAAAAAGAAGAAAATGGTGGGTTCAAACTTCAAATGTATATGCTGAGTCTCAAAAGGATCGAGACAGCGGTTTAAGATGGAGCAATTGCACTAGTACAACTAGATTGGTTATAATCAAATAAAAAAAGAAAAGACCCACCAATTAGGTGATGCAAGAATGGGAAAAAAATTGCAAGGCCTTGATTTTATTCTGTTAACATAATATCATACACCTGTAAGGATTTCAAAATACCTCATGGCCATCATGGCAAGACAAGGCGCATGCAAAGCAAACTCCAGCATTACCATTGGGGGTGCAAGTCAAGCATGTGTAAAACACTTGCCTCTTCATATAACCCTTGCTATAGGTGCACTCCTCGCCTTCATTGGGCCCCAAAAGCAAATCAATTTTCTTTGCATGATCAAACACCAAAAATAAGGAAAAATAGAAACCCTCAGTAACTTTCTTATTTAAAACCTCTAGTTTTAAAAGCAAATTGCCACTTGAACCTAGAGTGGATAAACTTATCATTTTAAAAAATCTTTAATCTTGAAAGTCGAAGAGAAGTTACACAACTCTTATGATTGCAACCTGAACCTAGAATGGATTCCTTACCTTTGCAACACTCTGAAACCATTATAACAACTATGATCCAGAAAACTTTTGTCTTCAGAAAACTAATTGAATCAATGTCTTCCTTTTCTAAAGTCAGCTCAATAACCACACAGTTTAAGCGTAAAATAACACCAGAAACACTATAATGCAACATTTTGAACCAGTTAATTTCATCGATTTCTAATAAAAGAAAAAAAATTGAACAAATTAGTACTAATTGTGATCAAAAGAGGCAAACCAGTTTCTTTTCCTCAAGCTCCTCGAGATTCTCATCGACTGTAGGGGCGTCTTCAACCTCATCGTCGAAAGCACTGTCCATCTTCACAAAGACGATCTATTGCTACGGTGGAAAACCTCTGTAGCCAAAACCCAATTGAAAACAACAAAAACAAAAATGTTAGCTACGAAATAATACGTCATAAAACAGAAAACCCTAGATTCAGGAATGTGGGTTACATTTTTGGGGTGGAGGTACCTTAGGGCACTCGGTGGTCGAAGAGAGTGTTAATGCGGGTGTGAGATTGAAGCAGCCCAGAGCGTTTTGGGAGAGAAGAAAGCCGAGGCAGAGGGTTTGGGACTTTATATTGAGCCAGTACAGTACACTTGAAGAGTGGGTTTCACTGTTTCAACTGTTCACCTGGAAAACCGTGCGTCGGAAAAAAAAATACTAATTTTTCAAAAAAATAACGAAATTCAATTTAAATTGATTAAAATTAATATTTCAGATTTTAATTTTACAAAAAATACCCAACTGAAATGGATAGAAATTTTAATCTTTTAGATTATAATTTTATATAATAACGGAACTGAAATTAAGGGAAATTAATTTATTAGAATACGAGAATTTTCTATTTATGTGACATATAAATAAAATGAAATTTAATGTATATACTTAAATTGCGACTATTAAGATTTTATTATAAGTTCATTTGTTATTTGCTACCTATCCATTATGGGTGAGATGTGCCAAGTTCTAGTCCACCAATTACTTAAATAACTTGCTTAATTACAAATTTACTCTATTAGGCTCGACAATTGTTGTTATTAAGATGAAATTTTAGAAATGAATATAGAATTAAAAGTTGAGATATTGTCGTATGTGTCATTAAAATTCTAAGGTTTTTTTTTATTTTTAAATTCAAAATTTTTATATTTAAATATCCATATAAGGAAATTGGTGCATTAAAATTTACAAAACTTTGATTGTTGGTCAATTCAAAATTATTTCCTTCATCCACACACCCTAAGCAACTTTACCAAAAACTTATTCTAATCAGTTAATTAAGAGAAAAAAGAAATAATTTTTCATTTTACAAAATCATCACTTATTTTTTAGCAATCGTAGAGAATCACTTAATTAAGATCCAAACCAAACCGTTAGAATGTTAAAATCTTAACGATTTGATTTTTGTTTCAGTAAATAACCATATTGAACCGCACCATACCGACCCCTAAAATACCATATGAATTTAGTAACTACACCCAAGAAAACTTCAAAAACAAAAGGGCAAATAATTCTTTGACAAAATATTTGACCAAAGGTAAAGTTAAAGCAAACTACATTATAAACAACATCGGATAAAACTTTAACCTACCAATATAAATAAAACCCACATATATTGAAGATGTAATCTACAAATGGAGGGATCTCATAACATTTACCCAAAATTAAAGTCGTTTCCATAAATTATTTTTTCTAAAAGAGCAAAAATTGTCAATACAATGGATGATTTACTTGGCCGACCTTCACATTTCAATCTACTGTGGTAACTCAGTCAAATCTAACGGTCATCACCATCACTAATTGAATCAAATGGCTGATTTTTAAAAATCGAAAAAGAAAGAGTTTTCATGTACCAGGTAGTAAACCAGAAAGCTTCACAAATTCCCTCTGAAGAACTTGCCTACATGGTCATCTTATGGATTAGAATCAAGTATCGATCACTCCATTTTAAACAGCTGCGGGTTCTAGAAGCTTATTCTCAACATTCTTTGCAACCGCGTCGATAAATTCTTCGGTGTTCAAGTAGAACTCCCTCGATACCCTGCAGGCAACACGAGCACCTTTAGTATAGTCACAAGACGGGGCATAGTACGTGAAAAGTATGTACATGTAATATTCTGTAAATGTCTTCAATTGATAAGGTAAACAATTCGGCCATTAAATAAAATTTTAATATTATTTACTTTCATTTAATAAAAATATTTTTCTTCAATAATATATTAACAATACATATACAATACGAGAATGTTATGTGTATTATTCAAAATTATATGAAAATGTTTGTATTAAACATAAGTTTCAGGTATGCAATTATATATGTGTATGGTACTTTTGATTTTAAAAAAGGTATACTTTAGCGAATCTTTAAAAGGTGTACGAAAAATACAAGTATGTTTTTAAAATAGCGAATCTTTACACATATTATTAGCAAATTTACTAGCTAGGCCTCTGGCTAATTATAAGTCACCGCCATCAGATGGACACGCAAGAAGGAAAGTCAGTAAGTGAGTTCAAGGAAGAAAAGCCAATTTATTGCTTTGGACTGGCAACTGAATGAAAATAACCTTGTTGAATGGAGATGAGAGTCTACTTACTTGGGGCCATGCCTCAAAATGGCGAGATCCTTGGTCATTTTCCCTGTTTCCACTGTCTCGATGCATGCGGCCTCCAACTTGTGCACAAAATCTAGCAACCTATCATTTTTATCTAATTTGGCCCTGTTAACAGTATAGATTTTGGATTATCAGTTATGAAAAGAAGAAGAAATGCAGGCCAAAATGATTTTTCTGTTACTTAAATCATCAATGATTAAGGTTTAGGAAGATGCAGTGAACTCTGAATCGCAAACAGTACCTGTGCTCTAGGCCTCGTGTCCATGCAAATATCGAAGCAATACTGTTTGTACTGGTTTCTTGTCCCTTCTGATGTAACCGAAAATGACGAGTTACTGTCCCATGAGCTGCTTCAGCTTCTACTGTCTTCCCATCTGAGGACAACTGCACAGATTGTGGTTAGAGTTTGCAGCATACAAATGAGGAAAGTAAATATTTGATGCATACCAAGACAGAAGTCATGAGGCCCAAGGAGCCAAATCCTTGAGCAAGCAAATCACTCTGGACATCTCCATCATAATTTTTGCAAGCCCAAACATATCCACCCTCACTTTTTAGTGCATAAGCCACCATGTCATCTATTAGCCGATGTTCATACCTAAATGCCAACAGATCTTCAATTAACTATTTCAAAGTATGCCACGCAACACTGTATGAATCCATATATCATAGACAATACAGACCATATAGAGTTTTCTTCAAACTTCTGCTTCCACTTCTCATCATAAACCTCCTGAAATATGTCCTTAAACCTGCGCAAGTCAAAGAACTAAACATGTATAATTTCTCTAGAAAATAAATAAAAAATTAGACAAAATAATACTTTTGGACCCTATAGTTTGTGTCTGGTTCGCTTTAGTCCCACTAGTTTTAAGTTCAACATGATTACATTATAATTTGCTAAAATTTCAAACGTGGTTCAAATGTCATATTTGTCAGCAGAAACGTGAATGTTTGCTCTAGTTTTATCAAGGCAGGAAAAAAAACAATGGGATAGAAATGTGGAATCGAGCCATGAGGATGGGCAAATTCATCATGGTTCGACCATTTATGTCTACCAAAATGACATAAATATAAATTTTTGGGACTCGTTGAAAAAGTTAGCAAACTATAAGGTTCAATGCGTTGAAATGAACTATAAGGACTAAACAGAATCCGGCATAAACTACAAGACAACATACTTTAACCCAAAAATTAATAATAATTGAAAGATCTTTTCCAACAAAGGTAAAGTTACCTCCCATCGTATTTCTTAAGAATAGTATTTTTGGTGCTCAAGTATAGTGGCCACTTCTTGGAAAATGCGAATGACATTGACGAGTCAGCAAAAGCTCGAATAGACTACAAAATAGACAAGGGTTTGTTAGCAGGGTAGATCCACACAGTTGCCTAATCGCACAAAAAAGTATGGTGTGCCCAAAATGCGGGAAGGAAAACCTCATCAACATTATACATAGAAAGGGCCACACCAGGCCCTTTGAAATTATAAACATCAAGTTCCACAGGGGCGTCTCCTCCTTCTGGGACTGAGCAACAGAAATATATAGAAGTCAAGCAAAAACCATATAAAATAGAAATCACTTCATCAGCTCAATTATATGACCAATAATTTTAACTTACCAAAAACCATTTTAAGCTTTCCTGGCCCTTTAATAACTGTATCAGTGGCTCGATACTGATCACCAAAGGCATGCCTGCCAATACATATGGGTTTCTTCCAACCTGTGAATTGGACAAATATTGAGCATCTCCCACAATATTTTACTAACGCTCAGGATTATAAAAGAATCCAAATCATTACCAGGAACAATTCTAGGGATGTTTTTACATAGGATTGGTTCACGGAAAACAGTACCTGCAAAATAAAGCAATACAATCATTAGAATTGTTGAAAAATATGAGGGGAAGAAAATCCTCGTTAGAAACTCAAAATGGGATTTGACAATTTTATGGTTTGTTATATTCACAAGAAAATTTAAAAGAAGAATGAACGAGAATAAACAAGTATCATGTATCAAGCAATAGCTCCATAGGCTTCTTTCATGCATTCCGGTAGGAAATTCTGCCTTAATGAAATATTACTTATGCCTCTGATCAGTGGAGATACATATAAAAAAAATCTTAATAAGCTGTTCCTAAAGGGCTACTGTAAACTTGCACTGATAAGCTTGCAGTAGCTGCTATCACAAATGAAAATACAATCAATTATTAGCGAATTTTGCAAAAATTTCTTGACCGCTAAAAGATTTGGTCACATATCTACTGTGATCGTTGATGTTAAAGTTTAAAGCCAAAAAAGATGACCAACACCAGTACAGTAAGGTAATCTGTCAGATGCAACTAAATTGTGTGTAAACTTATCTACGAAATGAATGAGTAATTAAAGTAGGACATCAAAATTTTTGTATTCAAAAGAGGCAATTTATTAGATAAAAACCATTTAGAATGTTTCTAATTGTGCCATTGGGGCTCCTCCACATTGATTTCAGCCCAAACTCCTTCATTCTGGTCTCATCTGCAAGGTATGACAACATGAAATTTGATGAAATATAACCACCATTTCCATAAGATACCAGTTAAATGTCCTGGAAAAGTAGAAAGATCATCTGGTTGCTATGGAAAGTGTTTGAGCATATCGAACAAGGCCAGAATGTACCAAGGAAGGGGTTCAATTTCATCATGGAAATGCATTAAACACAAGCAGAAACAACTAACCAGGAGTTATTGTAGCACATTTCACAGCAACATTATACCTGCCGGGCATATAAAGTTAAACTAAAAAAATTACAATAAAAACGCTGCTATCAGTTCAAATATCTTTTTATTTTAGGAAAAAATAGAAGTGCGCTAAAAAATTCTGTATCAATTTACTTACTTAAGAGCGGCTTCAGCACTCTCTACTGTAACTCTATCATCGGTGGCATCACGGTTCAAAATCCCTAAATCATAGTACTTTATATCCAAATCCAGATAGGGGAAAATAAGCTGCAATAATAACATATGACAGAAAACCACAATTAAATTAAATCAAACTCTCCAGAAAAATCGTTAGTAAAGTGAAATTCACACTGAAAAGAATCTACTGACCTTGTCTTTAATCGTTGTCCATATGATCCTCGTCATTTCATCACCTAATTGGGAAAAAAATAGAATAATCAGTAAGCACAGCAACAATTAATTCCAGCAGAAATGAAATTGCATCCTCCATTTGGTTGCTGCGAAAATTCAGGAAAACACTACGGATTGTGAAGTTTTTGCATAAATTGTCAACATAAGCATTAGAAATGTATTCTATCTTTATTCAATTTTCCAGTTCTTTCTCATCAACCAAGCAGAGTATGATGAGCATCGATTAAACAACAAAGCCAGTAATAGTTTTAGGAAACTGACCGTCCATTTCAACAATAGGATTCTGAACCCGAACTTTACCGAAGGCGGTGGACGAAGCGTAGCATCGCAGAGAAGTGTGACTAAAGCGAGCGGAGAAGGAAACGCGGTTCCGGAGAGAAACTCCATTGAAGAGTCTCGGGGAAGAAGAGAAAGACGAGTTAGGGTTTCTCAAAGCTACGGAAGACGAAGCTGATGACGATGACATCATTGCCGCCGGTGACATTGCGCTCAATTGCCGACTCGCCCTTAACATTCAATTTTGTTGGATTGGTGGTGGCGTAAGAGTATCTTTTACGAATTTAAAGTTACAAGTTGCGACTGCGATTGTGCTGATCGAAATGAGCTGATTTTAGTCAAAAGCTCCGTTTTCAGTTAAATCGGCGGGGGTTTTAGGAGTACAACTTGGGTTCGTAAAACCCGCCAATGAACAGGCCATGATTGGACCGGTTTAAGGTGTGTTGCCTGCTTATGCCAATATCAACAGTTCAACCCGACTCGAGTTTGGTTACCCAAAATCCGCCAATGAACCCGCCATTATTAATTCGGTTTAAATTAGATTAGACAGGTTTGAATTGGGTGCGTTGCCTGCTTATGCCAATATCAACGGTTCAAACCAACTCATTGGAGCCACCTTGGGTTCGGTTACTCAAAACCCGTCATGATTAATTCGATTTAAATTAAATTGGACCGGTTTGAATTGGGTGTGTTGCCTGCTTATGCCAATCTCAACGGTTCAACCAGACTCAATTTCGAGTCAAATCATTGTAGCACATATTCCCTATAACACTTCATATTTTAGACCAACGGACCAATCATTAGATTTTAATATTTGAAATATAAAACTTCTTTGTAATATGTGAAGCAACTTCACTGAATCAAAGCATAATTAAAAAGATTTTGATCCCAAATTTATTCTGAATAAAGCATAATTCTAGTCTAACCAAATGACAACAAACTCAATTTGAACTCGAACTTATTTAGTTGACCTTCTAACCCGCTCTATATGTCCCGAAATGCATTAGTTAGCACATTTTGAATTATACTGCATCCAACATCGTGGTCCCACATCTAATAGTGGTCTAGAGCCCATACCAACTAACTAGGTTAAAAGGCCTCTCAGTAGGTCTTGGGCTTAATAAACACTAGGCCCGCATAGACGAGTCCCATGCCAACCTTGCAAGATCCAACTTTTTATTTTTCTTTTCATTTTCTCATTTTAAAGAAATTTTGGAAATGTCAAGGCCATGTTTTTTTAAGAATATTTTTTTTTTTTTAATACAAGGATATTGAGGGAGGGGGATTAAATTATATAAACATTGGATATCGACTTCACCCAACGAGAGTAGAACCCGAGACCTCCCACATAAAAAGTGGAGAGGAATACCACTAGGTCATAGTACTAAGTGGTTCAATAAATGTTTGATTCGCCTTCTTCCAATTTTGAATGGCATAACGAATGTCAAAACTATTATATTTTTTTTCCTTTTTTTTTCTTTTTTTTTTGAAATTATTAGTCATTTTGAAAATCTCAACGTGTACAATGAATTTTCTTCGATGCTAGCATTTGTTGTTATTCGTTTGAATTTATAATCATCCTATGCATATTAATGATATTCTCTCAAAATAAATTTTTGAAGCGGAACTACTGTCATCTCATGACAATTCTTTTAATTCATCTCTATTTAAATCTAAAATCGTATACAAAAACCTTAACCGCTTCCACACAAACATGGACCTACGTGTCTAACTCGGGCTCTACACCAAACATGAGACGCCCCATTTATTGTTCCTTAATTTGACACTAATTCTCAAGTCAAATTCATAATTTCACAATAAAGGGCTCTACACCAAATATGTGACGCCCTACTTATTGTTCCTTAATTTAACACTAATTCTCGAATCAAATTCATAATTTCACAATCAATTCTTTCTTTGATAATAGGTACCGCTAGCTCCATTTTTCTTTCCTCAATTTTTTTTGTTGGTTTATAAAATTGAAAAAAAATATATAGGTAATGATAGTTGCTACAAACAATCAACAATATTAATATATAGTGACATCTTGCATATACATCTTTGGTATTTGGTAAAAATTGGGTTTTGTGCATCTTGCTTTTTTGATGAACAGAAGGCACTCTAGTGACATGTCCCTTTTCAGTCCCACACCAGCTGCATATCAGTTCATTTTATACGCCCACCCTCTAGCCCCCCGGCCACCTACATATAAGTACACCAGAAATTTTTTCAAGCTACCAAAAAACAAATATATATCATGAGGTGCAATAATAATAAATCAACACTTGCAATTTTCCTCCTCTTGATGCTAATATTGGAGGGGATGTCAATGGCTCATGCTTCTAGAATTACCACTTTGAAGATCCAACTTTCTTCATCTTCAACTTCAAGTGTTGTTGACAAGATATCGAGTAGTAATAATGGCGTTCATGGAGGAAGAAGAAATTTCAAGTTGGAGCACAGAAAATTTAGCAACAATGGCGGCTTCAATACGCTTCCAGCAGCTGCCATTGCTAACCTTAATCGTGGCGGCGGCTCCGACTACGAAGAACAGAAGAGAATCACACCCAACGGGGCAAACCCGCTTCACAACAGGTGATGGATATGGGATGGTCTCCGAGTGATAACTGAATTTCTAGTGTAAGAACTTGTTTGATAATGATCATCATGATTGGAAATGCTTGCTAATTATTAATTTGTTCCATATATTGTACTCTCCTTATATATATGTATATCTTATTTACTTTTGAAGTTTTTCAATTCTTTAATTTGATATTGAGAGATGAAATGTATATAGATACGAGCTTAGAGTCCATTTAGTATCGTTTTGCAAAATAGTTTTTGAAATATTGTTTTGTAAAACGAAAATAACAAATAGGATTTTGTGTATTTAATATTTGAGAATGCGTTTGGTAGTTTACTCTGAATATGATTTTGTAAGAATGAAAAAAGAAAAACTTGTTTGGTACAAATATATAAAATTAAAAAAAGAATAAATATGCATTAGATAATGATTTCCAAACATAAATTTCGAGATGACGACGATAAAAATTGTAATAGTAATATTTGAGAATGCGTTTGGTAGTTTACTCTGAATATGATTTTGTAAGAATGAAAAATGAAAAACTTGTTTGGTACAAATATATAAAAATTAAAAAAATAGTAAATACGCATTAGACAATGATTTTCAAATATAAATTTCGAGATCACGATGGTGAAAATAGTAATAGTAGAGATAGTGGTAGTATGATGGGTGGAGGTGGAGGTAGTGGTTGGTGTGGTGGTTGTGGTGGTGGTGACGATGGTGGTTATGGGGGTGGAGGTGGTGGTAGTGGTGGTGGTGGCGGTGGCGGTGGCGGCGACGGTGGTTGTTGTGGGGTGGTGGTGGTGATGGGGGTAGCGATGACGGTGATGGTGGTGGGGTGGTGGCACTAATGGGGTGGCAGCGGCGATGGTCATGGTAGAAGTGGCGATGGCGGTTACGGCTTTGATAAGGTGATGGTGGGAATGGTTGTCGTAATGGTGGTGATGGTGGTGGTGGCGACAATGATGGTGGTTCTGGTGATGAGGCGGGGTAGGGTTGGTGGTGGTCGTGGTGGCAATGGCGGTTGTGGTGGTAATAAGGTGGTGTTGGGGGTGGTGGAAGTGGTGATGGGGTGGTGGTGGAAGTGGTGCTGGGGTTGATGGTTGCAGGGGTGGTGGTAATGGTAGTGATGGAGGTGATGGTGGGGTGGTGGTGCCGGCGGCGGTGGTGGTTGTGGTGGTGGTGATGAGGTGGTGGTGGGGTGGTTGCGGTGGGGGTTGGTGGTGGTGGTGATAGTGGTGGAGGTGGTGGTGGTGGCGGTAACGATGGTGGTTATGGTGATGAGGTTGGGGTGGGGTTAGCGGTGGTCGTGGTGGCCATGCGGTTGCAGTGGTGATAAGGTGGTTGTGGGGGTGGTTGCGGTGAGGGATGGTGGTGAAGGTGGTGGAGGTGTTGGCGGGGTGGGGGGTGGGGGTGGGGGTGATGGTGGTGGTGGTGATGGAGGTGGTGGTGGGGTGGTGATGGCAACATCGGCGGTGGTTGTGGTGGCAATGTCAGTGATGAGGTGGTGGTGAGGGTGGTTGCAGTGGGGGTTGGTGGTGGTGGCGATAGGGGTAAAGGTGGTGGTGTGGTGGTGGTGGTGGTGGTGTTGGAGGTGATGGTGGCAGCGGTGATAGAGGTGGTGGTGGCGACGGCGACAACGATTGTGGTAGTGGTGGTAAGTGATGGCGGCGGTGGTTGTGGTGGTGTTGGAGTAGTGGTGGTGGCGGTGATGGAGCTAATGGTAGTGGTGGTTGTGGATGGTGGAGGTGATGATGACTATGGTAATATTGTGGTGAACTTTTATTTAATATTGTATATATTTTATTTCTTTATTTTTTTGAGTTGTATCCTAAAATTTAAAAAATAATAATTTGTTGTTTTATAAAATGTAAACAAATTATTATATTTTGTGTTTTCATTTTTTAAAAATGAGTTAGCAAATGTTTTTTACAACTATTTTACAAAACGATACCAAACGAGCCCTTAATTATTATGAGAATTCGGTCTTAAAAATTGGCATTCTAACGTGGAACCTAATTATACGAGCTCATGGCGGTAGAACTTGGTTTTAACACCGGCACTCTCCAACATGGAATCTATTGGTAGAGAATTTTGACTTTAGAACCGGCATTCTAACGTGTAATCTACTAGTGCGATCTCATGGGCTTTGGTCTTAAACCCCGGCATTCCAACGTGGAATTAATATACATATATACTAATAATACGAATTGATGGTTAGAATTTGATTTTAAAATCAGTAGTAACTTGAAATCTATTGATACGAGCTCATGAATAAATCTTGATCTTTAAACTGGCATTTCAACTTGCAATATACTAATACAAATTCATGACTAGAATTTAGTCTTAAAATCGTCAATTCAACGTGGAATCTACTAATAACGAGCTCATAAATAAAACTTGATTTTAAAACTTGGTTTTAAAAACAACATTTCTAACGCGGATATTTATAATTTTTTCAGTGTCGAGAAATTGAGTCCTAACGTACACTTTGTAGTGTGTGCATGGAGTTTTGGATGCTGGCCGTTCAAAGGAACAAGCATCTATCATGATGTTATGTGAGCCATCTTTCAGAAGCCCTGTTGATGACATGAAATCTTCATTCTTACTGACTTTGACACATGAGAAAGAAGAAAGGATCAAAGTGACTAAAAATAAATAAATAAATTAATTAATTAACATAAAACAAAATTAGAATGAAATCTTGTGTTGCTGAGTCATAAAGATTGAAGCCCCAACTGGCACTGAGAAAACTGAAAAGTTTTTTTTTTTAAATGGTATGCTGCCAAAAAAGAGTGACTTGTCACAGCCTACCTACTTCTTGATATTTCAATTTTTGTTTGGAATAAAAGAGCCTTTAGAAATCCTTTGAGGCCTGTTAAACAACCAAGATCGTGAGAATCTTAGTAAGATCGCGACCTTTGATGATTATATAATTATTTAATAAGAAGTTGATTTGTTATCACCCGCTATAAAAACTAAAATACATATGTCGGATATAGATGTCATACTGAAGATTTTTCAAACAGTACGATATTTGAGCTCGTATGGTGAGCGGGATTGGATTGTAATAGAAACTCGTCAAATTGAATATATTTTGAATACAAAAATGAATGTATTTTCATTACAAGGGCATTAGAGGGAGTAGAAATACATAACAAAAAAACTTATCCAATCCAATGCCCTTAAACAGTAGGATTAGAAAATTTGAGTTTTTTTATATATCTAATCCTCCTGCAATGAAATACATTTTCATATTCAAAATACATTGAATTTTGAGAGTTATCCAACTCACCAAACGTGGCATATATGCCAATGAAAATAAAGAGCTTCCTCTTCGACAGAATAGAACCAAACCAAACTCGATCTCTTTCGTTTAGTTGAATTTGTGTTGAGAAAATTTTCAGTAGGAAAGTCCTCATCACGATCATTCAATTAGAAGTGACTATATTATTATGCCTCAAAGAAATTAAAATATATGCCATCGTTTACTTCAACTATCGAAGATTTACATACAGCATACTACCCTAACGATTGAAGATTTATATATAACCGACTACCCAAATGAAGATTTTTCGGAGAAGGCAAAAGAGAAGATCTCAAATTTTCCCAAGCTGTGAATAGAGTTAATACTTAGGACAGCGAGTTTGACCCCACAAAATAGCAAATAAATAAAGTCATGGAGACAGACATTCTCTTGGGCTCGTGAGCTTGCAAAAAACCCAGCAAATCAGAAAAGAAAGGAAGGCGGGGTCAGTTGAAAGATGAAGAGTCAGTGTTTGGAATGCAATGGGACAAGTTAGAGCAGCAACAAAATGGGCTTTAGGGTTTTGGTTTTTGGTCACCTAGATTCCCTTTTTGTCCTTTCAATTCATTTCCAAATGTGATTGTTTGAATGTGAACTGTGAAGAACTGTGCATGTGTGGAACACAGATATAGCTTCTCACCTTGTCAGTCACTAATCAGAAAATTTGAGTAACTTGTTCTTCACTTATTTTTGGTTTTCGTGTATCTTATCTTCAAGAAATTACTGCTTGACGAGTGTAAGATGATTAGTGGCAGTTTCTGAATTCGAATTTTGGATGGGTTAAATTTACATGCTATATGTAGAGAAAAATCGATGGTATATGAGTGAATTTCATTAATAAACATAAAGAGATATACTTAGACCTAGTCATAGGGGACGTAATGTGCCTTCTCCCTCAAATGCATTTTTATAAATAGATAAAAGGTTTATAGAAAAAAAAAACATTACAATAAAAACCATAAGTGAACATGCAATACAGATACAAAATATCACTATCTAATTTTAAATTATATCATTCGAAACTTAAGAGCGTCAAAATCTTCTATTATCCTCTACTATGTTTATAAAAAAAAAATGATGAGAGTAGAGATTTGAAATGGAGAAACTACGTAATTATTTAAATTATGAGGAAGAAAAAGTAAGAAAATGGTGAGCTGCACTTGCACCTTGCACGGCTGCATAACAAGCAGCTAGGGAGTTTCTTTCTTTCTGCTGGGTTGTTTGGCACTTCAATTGTTTTTTTTTTTTTTTTTTTAATTTGTGTTCCACTCTATTAATGTACGGTTCTTTATTAATGGTTATGGACTGGGTTATTCCCGATCAGCAATGGGACATGCAAGCCATCCTTAACCTGGTCCTTGAGGATGTGGCTCAAGTTAGTCAAGCTATCCCCCTCCCGATCTCTGGAAGTAGTGCCAAAGATAAGATGATTTGGACTCTTGATCCCAAAGGTGTTTTTTTCTATCAAGTATGCAATACATCTGCTGGAAAAGGACTATGTTTCCCATCCAAATGCCAATCTTCTCAAACGGATGTGGAAGCTGAAGATCCCACCAAAAGTCAAATTGTGTCAGTTGGCTTCTGTTTCGAAACAAATTAAATACCAGAAGCAGACTAAGATCAACTTTGCCTTCCATGGATGTTTCTTGCGGTCTTTGTGGTTGCTTTGAGGAAACAATGGATCATCTATTCAAAGATTGTGTGTTTGCCCAACAGATCTAGAGCTTTGAAGTGTTAGGATTACGTCTTGCCAATGGGGACATTTTAACTTGGCTTGCCTCCTTGAGCTATGTTGAGAAGGACTCTCCTGCGCCTCTTGGCAAGGCCCTTATTCTTTGCTACCACATTTGGACTTCAAGGAATAATGTTGTTTTTAACAATGAAACTCCTCATGCTTCGTGAGTCTCCTTTTTAGCTCATTTATTGGGTGATAATTACTACAAGGAGAACACTCCTAGTCCTTATCAAGTTACTCAAATTGGAGTGATCAAGTGGTCTCCTCCTGATGTAGGGTGGTTAAAGCAAAACTTTGATGCTTCTGTTTCAAATGGGGTTGCTGCATCTGGGTTCATCATCCGTGACCATTTGGGTCTTCCCATTTGTGCGAGAGCTAAGTGGATTGGAAAAAATTAATGTTTTAGTTGATGAGGGATTGGCGATGCTGGAAGGATTAAAGGTGGCTTCTGAATTTGGGTGTCAAAAGTTGTTAGTGGAAGGGGATTCAAAGATTGTGATCAACACCATCAATGGGAAATTCAAAGCTCCTTGGCGGATCATGAAAATTCTTTCCAATGCTAAAAGATGGAGTAGGAGTTTCCAAGATATTGCATTCGTCCACGTGCTTCGTGAAGCCAATTTTGTTGCTGATTCTTTGGCAGGATTGGGGCTTCAACAAAGGTTGAATCAGAGGTGGGAGAGAAGTATTCATCGGGAAGCTGTTGAAGCTTGGAAATTTGACTTCTCCTTCTGTGGTTGCCTTAGGGGTTTTTCTTTGCTTTAGTCTGTATTTTTAGCTTCAAAAAAAGAAAAGGATTGGGTTATTATTGTTAGTCAATTAAGAGATGAAGGTTGGTTGAAACGGCTATAGCTCTCCCATCCCCCTATGAACCCCGCCACTAATGATGGGTTTTTTACTAGCTAGCTAGTACAACTAACAATAATCCCTTAAACTAGAATGGCACTAAGCAACTCAATTTATGGTTCTAAAAACTAGTGGTGGAGGTTAGTTATGTTGCCTGAATTTGACAATGTAACAAACTATTTTCGTAAATGGATTTTGTTGATTGAATTGACAATGTAACAAATTATTATTGAAAATGGATTATATTGACTGAATTTGAGAATGTAACAAATTATTGTTGAAAGTAGATTATGTTGGCTATATTTGACGACATAACAAATTACTATCGAAAGTGGATTTTCAAGACATATTGAATTTGAATTGTTATTATCATCAACTGAAATCGTTGATTTAGTGAGCGTCATTATCGGTGATCACAATATCAATGAGAAGCTAGTGAGATTGATTGGAATTCATCAAAGATCTCGTAAGATTTGAAGAAGAAGAGAGGTAGTGGCTTGGATAAAAGTAGAGGAATAAGAAAAGACAATGACGTATATGAGTTAGTTTGAGTAAGTAATCGTGACAATGTATAAATCAAAGCCAATATCACCTCAATATCGTTGACTCGATCAAAAATAAGGAATTGAGACTAAAATTCAAGACCTCTCACATAACGTGAAAAAAATATTACTAGATGGCAGTAATAAGTTACAGGATAAAATAAAAGTGTTTGAAATATGATACAAAAACATTGATTTACCAAGCATTATTCATTTGGACGCGTGTCACCAAAATAAGCGGGCTCAAACAATCGTCTGAGATCCATATTAAATTTGGGCCTTCTCAATTCTCATCACATTCAGCCCTTCCTTTCGTGAGAACATTTTCATTTGGGCAGTCCAATCCGTTATAACAAATCCAAACCTAAAAACTCTTTTTGAAATTTTGAAATTTTAACTTTTTTTTTTTTTGGGTAAAACTTTCTCCATTTTCCACTTCTCCGCTTTCGATCCCGCGCGAAAACCCTTAAACCCTAAACCCTCGACAGCTCTCTGTCTCAGTCATTTCCACAACCGCCATGGCGTCCATGGCTAACCGAGCTAATCCACTGCTCAACAATCTCCCTCACTTTCTCACATGGCGATCCCCAGGGTTCCGGACTATATGCAGAGGCCGGATGGGCTTATCGTCTCAGTCGCAGCAGCAACTCGATCCCGAAACCCCCGTCGCCGGCACCAAGCTACTCGAGACTTTCAAAGAAGAATTTGAAATTGGAGATCGCTTAATTACACTAGAAACCGGGAAGATCGCTCGCTTCGCTAACGGTGCCGTCGTTTTGGGCATGGAAGAGACCAAAGTCTTGTCCACCGTTGCCGCAGCGAAGGGGGACGCCTTTCGCGATTTTCTTCCCCTCACTGTAGGTCTCTAATTCAACTTACATTTTCATATTAATTAATTAATTTTCTTCAAATGCATAAATTCTTCAATTAATTGAGGGTTCACTGATTATAGAAAAGACCCGAAATAGATATGATTGTTTGTTAATCATTTTGGGGTGCTTATTGGATTTTGGAATGTTGCATATTGTAAGGTTGATTATCAAGAGAAGCAATTTGCTCAAGGTGTCATTCCAAACACATTCATGCGAAGGGAGGGTGCACCAAAAGAGCGTGAACTCTTATGTGGTCGTATCATTGATCGACCAATACGTCCTCTATTTCCTGCTGGTTTTTATCATGAGGTTCAGGTGTGGTGTTTCTGTTTAGGTTGCTTTTTTTACATCTGTGATGGGTACCCATATGTGCCCTTTGGGCTCTAATGTCTATTGTCTGATATTCATATACAGGTAACTGCGAGTGTCCTTTCTTCTGATGGGAAGCAGGACCCAGATGTATTGGCAGCTAATGCTACATCTACTGCGCTTATGTTATCAGATATTCCTTGGGGTGGCCCCATTGGCGTCATTCGGATAGGCAGGATTTCTGGGAAGTTTATTGTTAACCCAACTATGGATGAGGTGATGCTTAATATCAATTCTTACTTGTGGTTCGGCTGCCCATATCTAGATGTTTTCTTTTTAATATTAATTTTATGGCTGTAACTCCCTTTTAGTTTTCCGAATGTTTTCCCATCATCTAATTTTTACGTTTTGTGTGCAAATGCAGCTTAGCTTAAGTGATCTCAATTTAGTGTATGCCTGTACAAGGGACAAAACATTAATGATTGATGTGCAGGCTCGTGAGATCTCAGAAAAAGATCTAGAAGCTGGGTTAAGGTTGGCTCATCCTGAGGTAAGTCATGAAACCTGCAGCTGTCTTGTAAAGTCTCTTAATTTATAGAATTCTACTAAGAAACTGGATTGTAATTTCAGGCAGTTAAATATCTTGAACCTCAAATCAAATTGGCTGCTAAAGCTGGTAAGCATAAGAAGGAATATAAATTGTCAATGATGCCAGATAGAACATTGGAGAAAGTCCGTACATTGGCGGAAGCTCCTATAGAGGCTATTTTCACAGACCCTACATATGGAAAGGTGCAAGCCATCTATTGCTTACATCCTTTTGTTTCTTTTTTCTTTGGAATTTATCTCTCTCTCCGCATGTTTGTTCTCTTTGTTGTCTTCTTTCTGGTTTTAAAATGTGGAACACTTCAACACCCAGTTTGAACGCGGGGAGGCCTTAGAGAATATTACACAAGATGTGAGGAGAGTACTTGAAGAAGAGTGTGATGAAGAAAGCTTGAAACTTTTACCGAAGGCAGTAGACACAGTAAGGAAAAAGGTAAGCATGCCAAAATGAAGCTAAACAGAAGTAGTTCAATATTATCCATATGATATTTGATATTATATTAACAAAGTAACAAGGAGATATCTTTTTCCTATTTTTATAGTTCTTGTTCATAGATCTCATTTGTGTTTTCTGTTTACTTTCGTACTTATATGATGTGTGCATCCTTCACCTTAGTTCAATCTTTATCTTTACTTGACTGATACAACCTATTATAAGATAAATGGATATGGCCTTTGGAAAACTTATTTTGGTGTAGACATTTATCTGATTAGGAAGTTAGGATTTCTATCAAGAGCTGCTATCCTCCTCTCTTTATTTTAGTTGTATTCTGCTCCCATGCACAGAAACACTTATACAAAGTCATATAGATTCTTTTGGTTGTCAGTTGTCACACCTTTCATCATGTTAAAAAAAATGTTAGGTTGTCCGTAAAAGAATTATTGCGGAAGGATTCAGACTCGATGGGAGGCGTCTTGATGAAGTTAGGCCTGTGTACTGCGAAGCTGGTAATTTTCCTATCCTGCATGGTTCATCACTGTTTAATCGTGGAGACACACAGGTCAGTATGCATTTAAAACACTGGATTTTGCAATCTCTAAATTTTCATTCAAACTCTTAGCATGCATTTGGTGTTGTACACAGGTGCTTTGTACCGTAACACTTGGGGCACCTGGTGATGCTCAACGCTTGGATTCTCTGGTTGGTCCCCCAACTAAACGCTTCATGCTTCACTACAGCTTTCCTCCATTCTGTATAAATGAAGTCGGTAAACGAGGTGGTTTGAACAGGCGTGAAGTTGGTCATGGTAATTGTTGCCTACAGTCTAAAGGAGCTCGTTGTTAATATTAAATGTGATTGTATTTGTTTACTTCAGTTTTCGGGTCTGCTCTAAGATTTTGGCCTAGTGATTGTTTGAGTTCATTTTTTTTGAACTTTAATATCTTTCTAAATATGTGCGACTGTGCTTGTACCTAGTTCCTCTTGAACGTCCATCTCATAGGCGTGTTTTCTAAAGCCCAAGAACTAAACGTGCTGCATGCAATAGCTATTAAATGGATTGTATTTACTTCGTAAATAATTGCATGATGTTTGACAGTGGTCATGAAAGTGAGATCACTTTCTAAAAAATTTAAACTTGATGTATATATTAATATATCTAAAGCCCAAGAAAGAATCACTGGCACATGCATCTTAAAGTTATGCTACTGTATCCTCTCTGGGGTCTGACAGTTGCAAACTTGTGTGCACCTCATACTTGATTTAGAAAGTATCTAAAGATCTATATTGTTTTCCCAGTTGATCTATTCCCATTTACCAAAGCAATAGTGGGATATAGATTCACATTTAACCCGAACTGAAAGGCCTGTCATAGTTTTACATAAACCATTTGTTACCAGCATCAGACATTTTAGGACCCTAGATAAGTCAGTATCATTTGATTTCTGATTATACTTTCTAGATGTTTATGTATAAATGCTTAATTTTCTCCATTACATATAAGTTTCACATTCCAGGAAGAAATAAAAATGACAGTAAATGTTAAACAATTTAAATAATTATAAAATTCATAGTTTGTTTTGAAATTAATTGTAGGAACTTTGGCGGAGAAAGCTCTGCTTGCTGTATTACCTCCGGAGGATGATTTTCCTTATACTGTTCGTATCAATTCTGAAGTGATGGCCTCTGATGGTTCGACATCAATGGCAACTGTCTGTGGAGGTAATCCTTTCAGTTTACTGTTGGAGTAGCTTTTTTTAATCTTTCTGTACGTGTAATTTGTTATTTCCATGCAAAGTAGTTTTCTGGAATATTTTCTGGTCCTAAATAATTAACTAGTAGACAAACATTCATCATTTTTCCTGTTGAGTACAAGAATTCTGGTTTCTTTTATGTATATCCACATCATAAGTCTCTTTCTTTAAACTTCAGAATTATGCATGATCATGGCTAGAATAATCTTTATAACGTATGCATCATATTTTCTGTAGGTAGTATGGCTTTGATGGATGCTGGCATTCCACTGCGTGAACATGTAGCTGGTGTATCAGTAGGTCTTGTTAGCGAAGTGGATGAAACAACTGGCTCAATAAAGGAATACCGTATATTGACTGATATTCTGGTGAGATTTTTTCTGGATTTATGGTCAATTTTTGCGTTTTGTATACTGGCCTGGTGAAAATAGTCAAATGGTATCCTTTTCAAACAATTGTCTTAAAATTCCAAATGCGAAACCTTCATTTTGTCATCTGTTTCCCAATCACTTTTTTGTTCTTTTTATTTTCTCCTTTGTCTTGTAGATTGAATATTTAGAATTTTATGTGGAAACTTTCATTATAATGATTATTTGTTTTCTGATTCCATATTTATACCAATTTGTTTATGTTATACTATTCGTTGCCTTAGAAATATATTTAATTTTTTGAGGGTCTGGAAGATCATTTGGGAGACATGGACTTTAAAATTGCTGGTACGCAAAAGGGAATTACAGCAATTCAGTTGGATATAAAACCTGCTGGAATTCCTTTAGATATTGTTTGTGAAAGTTTAGAGCCTGCACGAAAAGGTCGCATCCAAATCCTTGACCACATGGAGAGAGAGATCAGTGCTCCACGCACTCGAGATAATAGAAATTCTCCTCGATTAGGTTGAGTTTTCAACTTAGTTATTTTTGTTTTTAACCACTCGAAATCAATTTGTGTGTAAAAATTAAGATTGAGCCTCAAGATTTAAGATTCATGGTGCAGCTACCTTGAAGTACAGTAATGAGTCACTTCGCAGCTTGCTTGGGCCTCTTGGTGCTCTAAAAAGAAAAATTGAAGATGAAACAGGTGTGATTCTTTCTCTTTACTTGATCAATAAAGAAACAATAGAGATTTTTTGCACCTTTTTTCTGGAAGTTGCTGCCTTCAATAAACTTGGCACTCTTTGTTTCCTCTCCATTTAACAAAATGTTGTTTCTTGAGGATTGAATATCTTATGATGTATCTCTGATAGTTTCTTGATCTCACTCTCAGGTGCACGAATCTCGGTAAGTGATGGAACACTCACCATAGTTGCTAAGAATCAATCTGTAATGGAAAAAGTACTCGAAAAGGTATTTCTGCCACTCAATTACCCATTATATTCCTTGCATTTATTAAAATGCTGTTTTTCAATTGCATTGAATTCCCTCAAAGCTCTATAAGTTTGATGGATCTATTAGTCTCTCCGAGTTCTCTGAGTTGTTTCTTGTGCTGAAGTGCCTTTATTGGTCTATTCTGTCCTTCAGGTTGATTTTATACTTGGGCGTGAGATTGAAATTGGTGGGATCTACAAAGGAAGGGTAGCTTCAATCAAAGAATATGGTGCATTTGTGGAGTTTAATGGTGGTCAGCAAGGTCTTCTGCACATTTCTGAGTTGTCTCATGAACCAGTAAGTAGATCAAATGCATTGCTTTTAAGCACCAATTCTTGTTTACCAGTATATGACGGGAGATCTTTCCTCTCTAGTATGATTTATTTCTTCTTGATGTTTATAGCATTCCTTTTATCAGGTAACTCGGGTTTCAGATGTGATATCTGTTGGGCAGCAGCTTTCCTTGATGTGCATAGGTCAGGATGTTCGCGGTAACATTAAATTATCCCTTAAAGCTACTTTGTCTCGACCAGAATCTGAGACAAGTGACGTGGTTGAGGAATCTGTTACTTCCAAAGAAACACCTAGTATTTGGGCAGCCGCTGGAGACCTTTTGCCTAATGGAAAAGAAAAGCAGAGCTCTATATCTGAGGAGTTGCCAGCGAGCAAAGATGATGTTGGTGGGAGAGGTACTTCCTCTAGTCCACCAATTCTAATTCGAAGTGCTGCTGAGTGTGACGAGGAGGAAAAACCTGCTGGTTTGGTCCAAAATTCCAAAACTACCTCAAAGCCCGTTGGTGCTTCACAATCAGATCACAAGTCAAAACCATTCCATCAAGATAGGTCACGGTCACTACTTGGGAATTCTAGTCTCCCTGAAACTATTAATGATAAGTTGCTAAAATCTTCCTCACAGAAGGAAGGAGATCAAGAAGCTGAAGTTGGTGGCCCTGTAACTGCCAGAAGTCTGAAGATAGGAACAAAGGTTACTGCCAAGGTTTATCAGATCCGCACAGGAGGGTTGGTGCTCGACCTGGGCAGGGGAATTCGAGGAATGTATCGGTTTGAGGTACCTTTCATCTTGCTTTTATAGATCTTCGTAGTCTTTTTCTTTTATTGGTGAATAAATAGTCCCGGTCGTAGTATTTACCCAATATTGTGTATTAAAGCCTCCATTCTGAATCTTTGGTTAGTCGTTTTCAGTTGTAATATGTTTCCGAAACATCCTCAGTTTATCTTATGCCCCTTTTTAAACTGATGTATTTACGAACCTTGTTTTTCTCATGCAGACCAATGGTAGGAAGGACTTTGAAGTCAATGACGAGTTCCGAGTTGAATGTATTAGTTTTTCTGGCAAGGGGATTCCCGTAATGTCTCTGGTGGATGCTGAATAATGGCATTGCATTTTCTATCAATTTTGTCACAAACAATCATCTTGAGGAAATTCCGGTTCCTGAGGCAGAAGTGAGTCCGGCAAAAAGATTCCCAAGAAGTTTCTGCAGGTTTCATAGAAGCCCGGTTGGAGATATCGGTATGTTCAAATAACATTATGCAACACTTGTTCATATGTGGAAATGCTAGGAATTTATTTATTTATTTTTATCTAGGCTCTTTTTTCACTTTCTCAAAGCATGATCATAATTTTGTTGTTTTACTGCTTGTTTATGGAAGTGCTTATTGGAAAAACACTTGTTCGGTGCTTTTTTAAGAAAGCATTGGCCTTGCCAAACAGACCCTATAGATTTTTGTATGCTACCAAACCTCTTACATCAAAAGGAGCAGCCTATTGTAATGATGGAACTGAGCCTATTTTTCAAAAAGCACAAGACTTTTCTATGTTTTTTAAAAAGTCAGGCATATATTTAATAACAATTTATGTTAAGAAGCTGGATAGCACTTTTAAATATGCATTCTAGATCTCTTTTTTGATGGCCAACTACCTATAATCACCTCATTAGTGCTTGAACTTTTTGGCTCTTCAAAAGATGTCAGTTGGCATATCATTGTCCACTTTCCGCAGTTTGAATTTCTCTCTGTATTTAAATTATATTAAAAGTTATTATTTGTTTTCTATATACTGTCATACATTAAATGGTTAGAGATCCCAAGAATTGTGTTGCGTAATGGATTTACAATGAAGACTTGTAACCATGTTGGAATTTTCTAGTTTCATACTACTTCCAATAATGCAATACATCAAATTGTAGGTGAAGCTAGATCCCATATTGAACTTTTTGTTGAGCAGGTGGGCCCAAAAGCACTTGATATCAAATTAGTTTATATTCCACGATAGAGTTGGAGATACGTGTTCAGGAGAAAATTTTGTGTGAGACGGTTAAATTACTCTTATAAAATGGATAAAAAAAAAAAAAAAAACTCTAGGCGTTCATTTTAATTGAGACAATACTAACCTCAATTTTGATGATTTTTATACGTTATGATTTGATTGGACCGCTTTATCAGAACTTCTTTCATTATACGCTCGGCCGTAAAGCCGTTATGTGTTCATATATGATATGCTTTCATATCCAACTATTTTATCCCTTATCACCCGAAAGCATTGCTGAAAAAGAAATTCAATTGTCCCAACAAACTAGGAGTACACGTGGCCAGATATGACCGACCTGTAAAATAAGCCGGTGCTCAAAGTCCAACCATGGTCCCCCATGACGGTGCGTTTCTAATATAGAGCTTCTTCGAATGAAGAACACATCAATTTAGTCTTTTAACCGCCATTTTGGACTCAAGAGTAAAACTACGTCGTTTATAGAATGTGTAATTTTTAACCGAGATTTTGGATTTTAAAATGATAAGTGCGCTCAATCACGGTATTTAAAAATTTATAATTATTTTTTTTTTTCGGAAATTTTTTTATGTAAGTGTATAACAAGAATTTTATGGTTCTTTAGGATAGTGGTATTTATAATCATTTAGAAATTGGAGATTTTAGGTGTCTCATATTCAAAGAGTAAGATTAATATCTAATATATTTTAATTTTTTATCCGATACTTTACAAAGAGTAAAATTAATATCCAATATATTTTAATTTTTTATCCAATACAAAAAGTAAAATTGATACTCAGAATTCATAATCTTATAATTGATACGCACTTACAAATAAGATAATCTTACATGTTCAAAAAAATTTCATTAAAATAAAAGAGAAGTATTACGAATGATGACGTGTGATCCGATAATTTATTTGGACAATTATTTCGGAAATTTTCTCCCTTTAAAGATGAGAATGCGTCGGTGGGTTGGCGGAAGGTGTTGGCTCTATACCTGTAAGGCTGCAACTGCCCAAAAGTCCGACATTGAAATGGAGAAGAAAGAAAGAACAACTCATCATCTCACTCATGTCACACTCTCTCTCACTGTCTAATTAAAAGCTGTAAATTTCTAGCCAAAAAATATTATATTTCAACAGCATTTATAAATTAAGTGCAGTTTATGCTCTGCATTTTTTTTTCAATTCCGCCATGTCCATCGCCAAGACCTTGACATGGATCTTCTTCTTCTTCTTCTTCTCGATTTTCTCCGGCTCTCTCTCAGATCCAAGAACAACCCAAGCAACCCTCTACTGCGGCGATCTCAAACCCCCAAAAAACACCAACTTTATCCCCACTTTCGTCAAAGAAATGGAGAGCCTTTCTCAGCTCATCACCACCCGCCGCTGGGGGACCCACTTCGTTAATTCAACGCCGCCGATGTACGGCCTAGCTCAATGCTTCCAGGACCTCTCTCACACCGATTGCCTGCTCTGCTACGCCGCCAGCCGCACCAAAATCCCCCGCTGCCTCCCTTCCCTTTCCGCCACCATTTTTCTCGACGGCTGCTACCTCCGGTACGACAACTACAGCTTCTACCAGCAACCCACTGACCCGACCCGCGACGAGGTCGTCTGCAGCCCTGAAAAATCCGAGCTTAAAGACGAAAATAAAATGATGGGTTTCGTGAAGAATGTTGGGTTTGTGATTGGGAATGCTACAAAAGCAGCGATTGAAAATGGCGGATTTGGAATTGCGGAAGTGAAAGGGTCGGATTCGTCGGTGTTTGCTTTGGCTCAGTGTTGGAAAACTGTGGGGAGAAGCGGTTGCAGAAGTTGCTTGGAGAAAGGAGGTAAGGCGGTGAGAGGCTGTGGAGCTAAGAAGGAAGGGAGGGCTTTGAATGCTGGCTGTTATTTGAGATATTCAACCGAGAAATTTTATAACGATGAACATATTGCAGCGGATCATGATCACGGTAATATAATATTATAAGCCACCTTTTCAATTTTACTTTAAAAATGTTTACTTGGCAGATTTTTTTTTTTTCTAAAAAATTATTAATGACTAATCTGCTTGAATCTCAGCATCCGTTTCTGATATCACTTTTCTTAATACTTTATTAATCTGCTTGAATCTCAGTTTCCGGTTTTCTCATCTCACTTTTTCTTGGCAGCCAAACAGAATAAAAATTCTGACTTTTCAATTGATTTTCTACAAAGATGTTTGTTTCTTTCATAAAGTCCGCATATCTTAATTTGCATATTTTATTTTCTCAGGGTTGTCAGTAGAAAAGGTTAATATTATATTATACGCCTTTTCAATTTTGTTTTTAAAATGTTTTCTTTTTAGGGGTTTATGAATTAATTAATCTGCTGGAGGTGATTTGTGCTATATTTCGTTGTGTTAAGCTTCTTTTGGTTTGAACCCCAGTCTCTGTTCCTCACTTTTTCTCACCTTTTCTCGCCTTTTCTCACTTTTTCTAGGTAACCAAACAGGATATAAGAAGTTTGACTTATCAAGTTGCATATTTTATTTATTTTTTCAGGGTTGTCTGTCAGTAGAAGAATCATCATAGCAGTAGTTCTGGCAGCAGCTGCCTTCATACTGCTCTCTCTCTTTGCTGCTTATGCAGGCTATGCAAAATTGGCACAAATTAGAAAAGGTATATACTTATACATATATATGTATATAGTGTTTTATATATAATTTTATGATTATAAGAAATTCTCTCTGCAAAACATCCGTAACGTAATAGTGTTCTAATACATGCCATATTTCTGCCCAATGTTTATGCAGAGCGCAATAATGTAGGCCTGGCTTCAACAAGTATTAGCAAATACTCAAGCTTGAAGTTCAAGTATGAAACACTTGAAAAAGCCACATATTATTTCAACCCCTCAAGAAAAATTGGGCAAGGAGGAGGTGGCTCTGTCTTCAAAGGGACTCTTCCAAATGGCAAAACTGTTGCTGTAAAGAGATTGATCTACAATACCAAGCAATGGGTCGATGAGTTCTTCAATGAGGTCAATTTAATCAGCGGAATCGAGCACAAGAACCTCGTGAAGCTTCTGGGTTGCAGCATTGAAGGCCCCGAAAGCCTTCTCGTTTACGAGTATGCGCCTAACAGGAGCCTCGATCACTTCCTTTTCGGTAATTCTCCTCTCATCTCAGCGATCTCTACATGATTTGGATGTGGCAAAATGTGATTCGTGTAGCATTACTTGCAAAGTTGAGATCCTTTATGTTTTGCCCTAAATCTGCAGATGAAAACAAGGTTCAAATTTTGAATTGGAAGGAGCGGTTCAGTATTGTTGTTGGAACAGCTGAAGGGCTTGCCTATCTTCATGGAGGCTCCAAAGTAAGAATAATCCACAGGGACATAAAAAGCAGCAATGTTCTTCTGGATGAGAATCTGAACCCAAAGATTGCAGATTTTGGCCTTGCCCGGTGTTTTGCCTCCGATCAGTCTCATCTCAGCACCGGCATTGCTGGAACACTGTAAGTTTTAGCTTTACTTGATAATCAAGGCAACTTCTGATGAACATTTTGTTACCCTAAATCTTAATTGCAATGCGTACATCCTTAAAATCCATATCGTTTTGCAGAGGTTACATGGCTCCGGAGTATCTCATTCAAGGGCAACTAACCGAAAAAGCTGACGTGTACAGCTTCGGAGTTCTAGTTCTTGAGATTGTGTCCGGTAAGAAGAACAGCACATTCAAAGAGGACTCAGGGGACTCAGCTGTTTCACTTTTACACACAGTAAGTTTTGAGATTTGAACAATTGATTATATTACATTTCAAAAAAATTTAATGCTAAAGCAACATCAATAATATTGTGTGAAATTTTGATGTGTATCTCAGGTTTGGAGACTCTACCGATCAAATGAGCTGGCGAAAGCCGTGGATCCTTGCCTGAGAGATGATTTTCCGGCAGAGGAAGCATCGAATGTGCTTCAAATCGGGCTTCTGTGCACGCAGGCTTCGGCTGCTCTGAGACCGTCCATGGCTGAAGTAGTGGAAATGCTGACTGATACAGAAAGGGAAACAGTCCCAAACCCAAAGCAGCCTCCTTTTCTAAATAAGACGTCGTTGGAGCCGGCCACTGGCAGCTCGGTTAGATCTTATAGCGAAAACAGCTTCATCTCAAATGCTTTAACAAAAGTTGAAGCGGCATCGTACACTTCGACTGAGTCCTCCAGTTCAGTTGGGATTTCGAGAAGTGAAGAGCTTTTGCACAAATAATCTATGAGAAACTGAGAATGGAACCCGAATTCGATTTTTCGAGACGGATTTACAGAGATGGCAACCTTTTTTTTTGCTGATCTTGCTGAAGATGAAGCATTGAAGTCGGTATTGACAACGAAAAGGCAGCATTGACAACAGAACGGCGGCCATGAGTGGCAGTGAGCCTGTGAAGATTGCGGCAAACGACAATCCTTTTTATGCCATGGCGCATTAAGCTGTGCCATTTTTTCTTCTTTTTTGGGGCTTGTAAGCTCTTCTTTTTTCTTGTTGATCAAGGTACGGCATATATGTTACTTGGCTCGTATACACATTGGAATTATTTGAGAATGCCTGTCAGGACCCGTCCCGAATTTCCCCTCGAAATCCGGGAAAAACCCTGATCCCGTCTGACAACCTAAGAAAAGGTTCCCAAAATACCCTTCAATCCATACAAATTATAATAACCATAATAAATACTTCCTCTTGTCAGACAAGGGACTTAAGCACTCAATAATTCCCGTAATTAACGACAAATCAAATGCAACATAATATCAGAGCGTCTAAGTAGGATCAAGAATAAAATTTAGATATCCTACTCAAATATACAACACAGCGCAGTCAGAATCCTAATGCCTCAGCCTCGAGATCAATGTTCGCGTCAACTCTACTCAACTGCCTGAAGGGGGATTTAAACACAAAAGTTGTGAGTGGACAAAAATAATCATTTATAAATTCCTTTTCGAAGAATTACCTTTCTTCCCCTCCATTTATAAAATCATGCATGCATAACATAAAACAATTTATCATATAAAAGCATCATATGTAAATCATCCAAAATTCACATTTATCTTTAAAATCATGAATTGGACTCACATAAAATCTGTATAATAAAAATACCTCGTAACCCACAATTTGGTTTGAAAACTCTCTTCAAAGGAGTTTAAAATCATATAATTCAATCTGGACACAAATTATCTCAAATCCAAATCGTTTGGTTCAATCGGACACATAATCTCTCAAATTCAAATCATTTGGTTCAAACTCACGAATATCTCAATTTCAAATCATTTGGTTCCATTTGGCAAATATCTCAAAATCAAGAATTCACTGTTCCCGACATATTCATAACACATCAGGGTATCCCTTGAGATGTGTTCAAATATGTACAACTCTGTGTACCATATGTACTGTCTGTAATATCTGTACTATGCATAGACAGTTTCGCGACCCGGCGGAGACATACTCCTCAACACCTAAGGTCCGAACCCTCAACAACTGGTAGAGTCATGCTCCTCAACACCAGTCAGAGCAACAACAATCATCGGGACGGGAATCAGTGAATCAAATCCATACTTCGAAATCTTGTTTCGCGGCCTTAGCCAAATTCTTTGCAATATCATTTTATGGCCAAAATCAATAAATCATAATTATGGGTCTCAACCCAAATCACATACTCAAATAGTTACCACGTCAAAACGATATCAAAATCAAGTACAAAAACCAAGCCATTTCTCAAAACATACTTTCACTGAAATATTGTAAAATATGTGTCCAGTATCATTTCTAAAATCCAGAAATTCATTGCACCCAAACACAACAGTATTTAAATCAAAGATACATTTATGCATGCATTACAGTTTATAAATCAAAGTCCACTCACAAACCTGTTCAAGCACGCTCAATCCCGAACTGTACGCTCCCCTGAGGTTCCTGGAGCAGTATCGCCTGTCCAAATTAATAATCGGAATTACCAGCTAATAATAATAATCTTAAGTATAAACCCCATAAATCCCGGGAGTCTAACGATGCTGTCCTAGAAAACGCAGCAACCTTAAAACGTCCGAAACAACCCCTAAACGACATCCGATCGACTCGAAACCTGCGCCAACAGGTCCGAAACGTCAAAAACTAACTGTCACGCGCCACCGTGACCTCAGACTCGGCCCCACGCGCCTCCACGCGCCGACGGAAGGTCGGAACACGCGCTCACGCGCCGCCACGCGCCCTCACGCGCCGGTCACGCGCCTGCTACAGTACCCACGCGCCTGGACCGATCCAACCCGATCCAACTCGGCCCGACCCGGTCCAACTCGGCCCGACCGGTTCACTCAACCCGACCGGTTCAACTCGACCCGACTGGTTCAACTGACCCGACCGGTTCACTCGACCGGACCGGTTCAACTCAACCTGACCGGTCACCGGCGACTCGCCGGAGAAGATGACCGGCTGCCGTCACCGTCGCCGGAGGTTGGCCGGAGAAGATGACCGGACCACCACCTCCGCCGCCGTCTGGTTTCGCCGGAATCCTCCATTTCCGGCCGAAACTCCAAGCTTTCCAACTTCTTCAAAACTCAACCATTTTTCACGAATTTTACGTCTAAATCTATCTACTCAAACCTAGGAATCCAAATATGAGCTTAAAACATCAAACACATACCTGTGCTAGCCGGAAAATCGATCGGAAAGTCCGAAACTTCCTATTCTCGGTTCGGCTTCCTCCGTGGTCCTCTCCTTCGATGGTTGGTACGGTTGTGATCACGGGAAGGAGTAGAACACGATTAGTGGATCAAAACTGGAAGTTGAGGCCTTGAAATCAAAGTTGACTTTTGGTTCTCTTCGGGAGTTTTCGCACGGGGTGGGTGGTTTGTGTTTGTTTGTTTTCTTTGTCACAAAGAGAGAAGAAAGAGATGATAAGTATGAAAATGAAGATGGATCAGATAAACTCTGATTTGGGGGTTAAAATATCTTCTCCCAAAACCAAATTACCAAAATGCCCTTGCACATTTAGACCCATAACTCTCGTCTACGAACTCTGTTTTCCGCGTGCCGCCTGTCTACGAACTCGTGAGTTCGAGACCTACGCAACGGTATACAAAACACCACCGAAAAGGTTTCGAAACCAAAACTTGATTTCTATGCCCTTTAACAAGCAAGGACAAAATCGTCATTTTACATAATTATTTAATTAAATCCAATAATTAAAATTCCGGGTTGTTACAATCTACCCCCCTTAAGAAATTTCGTCCCCGAAATTCAACTCTACCCTTGGAACAAATAAGGATACTGCGTCCGCATTAGTTCCTCGGTTTCCCACGTGGCTTCCTCCACGTTATGATTCCTCCACAACACTTTAACTAGAGGAATACTCTTTCTGCGCAGTACCTTTTCTTTCCAATCCAAAATTTGCACCGGTTGCTCCTTAAAGGTCAAATCATCTTTCAGCTCAAGTGGTTGCTCTTCCAACACATGAGACTCATCAAACAGATATTTCCGGAGCAAAGATACATGGAAAACATTATGAACTCTGCATAATTCCGATGGTAAAGCAAGACGATATGCCACTGGTCCTATCCTCTCCAAAATCTCATATGGACCAATGTAGCGAGGACTCAGTTTTCCTCGTCTACCAAAACGTACAACTCCCTTCCAAGGAGATAGTTTCAAGAACACCCAATCACCTACCTCAAACTCAAGGTCTCTGGTTCTACGGTCTGCATAGCTCTTCTGGCGATCCTGAGCTGTCTTCAACCTTTCTCTGATGATCCTTATCTTTTCCTCAGTCGTATCAACCAACTCTGGTGTTAACAGTTTCCTTTCACCCACTTCGTTCCAGCATAGAGGTGTCCTGCACTGCCTCCCATACAGTGCCTCGAAAGGAGACATCCCAATACTCGACTGATAACTATTATTATAAGCAAATTCCATCAGAGCCAGATGTGAATCCCAGTTTCCTTTAAACTGTAGTACACAAGCTCTCATCATATCCTCCAAAATCTGGATTGTCCTCTCAGACTGACCATCCGTCTGAGGATGAAAAGCTGTACTAAAATGCAATGTAGTGCCAAAAGCCTTCTGCAAACTCCGCCAAAACCTGGAGGTAGATCTAGGATCCCTGTCCGAAACAATGGACTCTGGAGTCCCATGTAGCCGTATGATCTCATCAATGAACAATTTGGCATACTGACTCATCCGAAAATCTTCCCGCACTGGCAAGAAATGTGCAGACTTCGTGAGTCTATCAACAATTACCCATATCCCATCATGTCCTTTCTGTGTCCTTGGAAGTTTATACACAAAATCCATCGTAATGTGATCCCACTTCCATTCCGGAATAGGTAATGGTTGAAGTGCCCCATATGGTTTCTGCCTCTCTGCTTTCACTTGCTAGCATGTCAGGCATCTACTCACAAACTCAGCAATCTCCCTTTTCATCCCAGTCCACCAATAATGTTTCCTTAGGGTATGATACATCTTGGTACCTCCTGGATGCATAGCGTAAGCCGAACTATGAGCCTCATCAAGAATTTCCCTCTTTAGTTCCAGCTCATTCGGTACGCACAACCTACCATCCCTAACCAAGGCTCCATCAACCCTAAGCGCATAGTCCTGCCTGGTTCCAGCCTCCAACTCCATCATGATAATGCACAATGTAGGGTCCTGGAGTTGAGCCTCAATAATCCGATCAATCAGCACAGGCCTCACATGAAAACTAGCCAACAAAGCCCCCTGGCTATCCATGTCCAGTACTATCCCTGCTCTACGGAACTCTACCAGTAATGGTAAGTAGACTGTATGCAAATGGGCTAAAGAACCCATGGATTTCCTGCTTAAAGCATCTGCCACAACATTGGCTTTCCCTGGATGGTACTCTATAGTACAATCATAATCCTTTATTAACTCAAGCCATCTTCTCTGCCTCAGATTCAGGTCTTTTTGGGTGAACAAGTACTTCAAACTCTTATGGTCGGTGAAGATCCGACACGTCTCCCCGTACAAATAATGTCTCCATATTTTCAATGCATGCACCACTGCAGCTAATTCCAAATCATGTGTGGGGTAATTCAACTCATGGGGTTTAAGTTGTCTAGAAGCATAAGCTATCACCTTTCGATGCTGCATCAACACGCAGCCTATACCCCGCAATGATGCATCACTATACACCTCGAATCCACCAGTATCATCAGGAATGGTCAATACTGGAGCAGAAGTCAACCTCCTCTTCAGCTCCTGAAATCCCTGTTCACAATCAGCTCCCCAGTCAAACTTGACTCCTTTCCTCGTCAACCGAGTCAACGGCCCTGCTATCATAGAAAATCCTTCTACGAACCGTCGATAATATCCTGCCAAACCCAAAAAACTCCTCACCTCTGTCACTGTCCTCGGTTGCTCCCAGTTTGCCACTGCCTCAATCTTTTGGGGATCTACGCTGATACCCTCAGCCGAAATCACATGACCTAAGAATCCAACTTCGGTCAACCAAAACTGGCATTTACTGAATTTGGCAAACAAATGCTTTTTCCTAAGCATATTCAGCACCAACCTTAAGTGCTTCTCATGTGCCTTATCACTCCTCGAATACACCAAGATGTCATCAATGAACACAATCACAAACCGATCCAAATACTTTTGGAACACCCTGTTCATCAAATCCATAAATGATGCTGGAGCATTAGTCAACCCGAAAGGCATCACCAGGAACTCATAATGACCATAACGAGTCCTGAAAGCTGTTTTCTCAACATCCCCTTCTCTGATCCTCAACTGGTGGTATCCGGATCGAAGGTCAATTTTCGAAAAATATCTTGCCCCCTTAAGTTGATCAAACAAATCATCTATCCTTGGCAAAGGATACTTATTCCGCACCGTAGCCATGTTTAGCTTCCGGTAGTCGATACACAACCTCAACCCACCATCCTTTTTCCTCACAAATAACACTGGTGCACCCCAAGGTGAAACACTTGGGCGAATAAATCCCATATTCACCAAGTCCTGCAACTGAGTCTTTAACTCTCGCAATTCTGCCGGTGCCATCCTATACGGTGTCTGTGAGATAGGTTGAGTACCTGGCAAAAGCTCGATGGTGAACTCAATCTCCCGGTGAGGTGGCAATCCCGGAAGATCATCTGGAAACACATCAGAGAATTCACTCACCACGGGAATATCCTCCACTCTCATCGAAGTTTCCCGAGAATCAAACACATGAGCCAAGTAACCCTCACAACCTTTCCTCAGCAATTTCTCAGCAGTCAAAGCTGATATCACTCCACAGGGTAGTACCCTACGATCTCCTCTGAATGTAAGTTCCGGTAAACCTGGACTCCGGAAATCCACTCTCTTGTCATAACAATCAATAGAGGCATGGTGCATAGTCAACCAATCCATCCCCAGAATCACATCAAAATCAAAAATATCTAAGGGGATTAAATCTGCCTCTAATGCATGACCTTCCACTAACACTGGACAATTTCGAATCACGAGATTCGCCACTAACATATTCCCAGTAGGAGTACTAACACCCATGTCCCAACCAATCGGAGACAATTCTCTATCAGCAAATAATGTAAACTCCCGAGAAATGAAAGAATGAGTAGCCCCAGGATCTATTAAAACATAAGCATCACGGTTAAAAATAGATAACATACCCGTGACTACATCTGGTGCTGCTCGGGCCTCCTGTTGCGACATAGCAAACACTCGAGCTTGGGTATCCAACGATCGACCACGACCCCACTGTCTGCCTCTGGCCCTGTTGGACCCACGGGGCCTGTTTGTCCAGTTGGCCCTGTTGGCCCTACTGTATTGACTCTGACTTCCAGCTGCAAAACCGGGCGTCTGAAATGTCCTCTGCCCCTGTTCAGCAGCACCCCGCCCCCAAGAACTACTAGCCGGATACAAATGTGGGCAAAATCTCTTGATGTGACCACTCTCCCCACAAAAGAAACATCCAGTGCTACCTGAGCTGCCACTCGGTCTTCTAGTTGATTGCACAGAAGCACCACTAGAACGGGCGGATGACTGGGGTGCCTGTCGGACTCCGCCACTGCCTGAACCAGATCCCTCACCCGCAGTAGATCCAGAGCTGTAACTGCCTCTCTTGGACGGTCCCTGGCTAGAGGTTCCAACATCCCAGCGATCCCTGTGTCGCCTGGAACCCCTAAACTGCTGCTGGACTGGCACACCCATGCTCAACTCTACACGAGCTGCAGCGTCAGACGCATCTCTCAATGAAGTATGGGCTGCAGCCGTTACCGCTGACCGAAGTTCGCCCCTCAGCCCATTTTCAAATCTGCGGCGTCTGTCCCTCTCGGTTACCACTAGAGCTGGTGCAAAACGGGCCAACTCTAAAAATCTCTGCTCATACTGAGCCACTGTCAAATCTCCCTGCTGTAGGTGTATGAACTCAGCCTCCCTGGCATCTCGGTACGAGCAAGGATAAAATTGCTCGAGGAACTTCTCCCGAAAGGTCGCCCAGGTAATGGTACTGACTTCCCAACCTGATACCTCTAATGCACTCCACCAATCATAAGCGGAACCACCCAGCAGAAAAGTGGCTAACAACACCCTGTCCCCCTGAGGACATCTCATAACCGAGAACACTCGCTCTAAACGAGTAATCCACTCTCTTGCATCATCTGGGCTAGAGTCGCCCATAAATACTGTAGCCCCTAATCTCTGGGCTCTCTCAATGTCTGAACCTTCAGTAGCAGTCCTACTCTGAAGTACAGAAGTCAACGCATGACCTAATTGTTCCAGTGTCTGCCTCATATCAGGCTCCACTGTAGGTTCAGGTGTGTCCCCAATATTTTCCGACTGTTGACGGAACTCGCGTCTCCGAGGCATTACGCTGTTAAGAACTATAACTCATCAATACCAAAATAATTGTACACGTAGTGTACAGTTTACAGGAATTTAACCTAGTGCTCTGATACCAATTGTCAGGACCCGTCCCGAATTTCCCCTCGAAATCCGGGAAAAACCCTGATCCCGTCTGACAACCTAAGAAAAGGTTCCCAAAATACCCTTCAATCCATACAAATTATAATAACCATAATAAATACTTCCTCTTGTCAGACAAGGGACTTAAGCACTCAATAATTCCCGTAATTAACGACAAATCAAATGCAACATAATATCAGAGCGTCTAAGTAGGATCAAGAATAAAATTTAGATATCCTACTCAAATATACAACACAGCGCAGTCAGAATCCTAATGCCTCAGCCTCGAGATCAATGTTCGCGTCAACTCTACTCAACTGCCTGAAGGGGGATTTAAACACAAAAGTTATGAGTGGACAAAAATAATCATTTATAAATTCCTTTTCGAAGAATTACCTTTCTTCCCCTCCATTTATAAAATCATGCATGCATAACATAAAACAATTTATCATATAAAAGCATCATATGTAAATCATCCAAAATTCACATTTATCTTTAAAATCATGAATTGGACTCACATAAAATCTGTATAATAAAAATACCTCGTAACCCACAATTTGGTTTGAAAACCCTCTTCAAAGGAGTTTAAAATCATATAATTCAATCTGGACACAAATTATCTCAAATCCAAATCGTTTGGTTCAATCGGACACATAATCTCTCAAATTCAAATCATTTGGTTCAAACTCACGAATATCTCAATTTCAAATCATTTGGTTCCATTTGGAAAATATCTCAAAATCAAGAATTCACTGTTCCCGACATATTCATAACACATCAGGGTATCCCTTGAGATGTGTTCAAATATGTACAACTCTGTGTACCATATGTACTGTCTGTAATATCTGTACTATGCATAGACAGTTTCGCGACCCGGCGGAGACATACTCCTCAACACCTAAGGTCCGAACCCTCAACAACTGGTAGAGTCATGCTCCTCAACACCAGTCAGAGCAACAACAATCATCGGGACGGGAATCAGTGAATCAAATCCATACTTCGAAATCTTGTTTCGCGGCCTTAGCCAAATTCTTTGCAATATCATTTTATGGCCAAAATCAATAAATCATAATTATGGGTCTCAACCCAAATCACATACTCAAATAGTTACCACGTCAAAACGATATCAAAATCAAGTACAAAAACCAAGCCATTTCTCAAAACATACTTTCACTGAAATATTGTAAAATATGTGTCCAGTATCATTTCTAAAATCCAGAAATTCATTGCACCCAAACACAACAGTATTTAAATCAAAGATACATTTATGCATGCATTACAGTTTATAAATCAAAGTCCACTCACAAACCTGTTCAAGCACGCTCAATCCCGAACTGTACGCTCCCCTGAGGTTCCTGGAGCAGTATCGCCTGTCCAAATTAATAATCGGAATTACCAGCTAATAATAATAATCTTAAGTATAAACCCCATAAATCCCGGGAGTCTAACGATGCTGTCCTAGAAAACGCAGCAACCTTAAAACGTCCGAAACAACCCCTAAACGACATCCGATCGACTCGAAACCTGCGCCAACAGGTCCGAAACGTCAAAAACTAACTGTCACGCGCCACCGTGACCTCAGACTCGGCCCCACGCGTCTCCACGCGCCGACGGAAGGTCGGAACACGCGCTCACGCGCCGCCACGCGCCCTCACGCGCCGGTCACGCGCCTGCTACAGTACCCACGCGCCTGGACCGATCCAACCCGATCCAACTCGGCCCGACCCGGTCCAACTCGGCCCGACCGGTTCACTCAACCCGACCGGTTCAACTCGACCCGACCGGTTCAACTGACCCGACCGATTCACTCGACCGGACCGGTTCAACTCAACCTGACCGGTCACCGGCGACTCGCCGGAGAAGATGACCGGCTGCCGTCACCGTCGCCGGAGGTTGGCCGGAGAAGATGACCGGACCACCACCTCCGCCGCCGTCTGGTTTCGCCGGAATCCTCCATTTCCGGCCGAAACTCCAAGCTTTCCAACTTCTTCAAAACTCAACCATTTTTCACGAATTTTACGTCTAAATCTATCTACTCAAACCCAGGAATCCAAATATGAGCTTAAAACATCAAACACATACCTGTGCTAGCCGGAAAATCGATCGGAAAGTCCGAAACTTCCTATTCTCGGTTCGGCTTCCTCCGTGGTCCTCTCCTTCGATGGTTGGTACGGTTGTGATCACGGGAAGGAGTAGAACACGATTAGTGGATCAAAACTGGAAGTTGAGGCCTTGAAATCAAAGTTGACTTTTGGTTCTCTTCGGGAGTTTTCGCACGGGGTGGGTGGTTTGTGTTTGTTTGTTTTCTTTGTCACAAAGAGAGAAGAAAGAGATGATAAGTATGAAAATGAAGATGGATCAGATAAACTCTGATTTGGGGGTTAAAATATCTTCTCCCAAAACCAAATTACCAAAATGCCCTTGCACATTTAGACCCATAACTCTCGTCTACGAACTCTGTTTTCCGCGTGCCGCCTGTCTACGAACTCGTGAGTTCGAGACCTACGCAACGGTATACAAAACACCACCGAAAAGGTTTCGAAACCAAAACTTGATTTCTATGCCCTTTAACAAGCAAGGGCAAAATCGTCATTTTACATAATTATTTAATTAAATCCAATAATTGAAATTCCGGGTTGTTACAATGCCTTTTTATGGCTTGTGAGCTCTTCTTTGGTATAGTAGAAAACAATAAATTAATATTTGAGAATGTGTTTGGTCTATTAAACTTAAGTATAATTTTGTGAGAATGATAAATAAAATTTTGTTTGGTACAAATATATAAATTTTGAAAAAGAGTAAATATACATTGGACAATAATTTTTAAACATAATTTTTGATATGACAACGGGGAGAATTGTAATAGTAGATCTAGTGATGGCACTATGGGGTGAAGGTGGAGGTGCTGGTGGTGGTGGGGGTGGCGGCAGTAGTGGTTGGCGAGTGTAGTTGGTGGTGTTGGGGGGATGGCTGCAATGGTGGTGGTGATGAGGGTGGCAACTGTAGTGATTGTAGTGTCAGTGGCAGTGATAGTGAGGGTGGTGTTAGTGGTGGGAGTGATAGTTGTGGTGATGGAGTGAGGGATGGGTGAGGGTGGTGGTAATGGTGGGAATGATGGTTGTGGTGATGGAGTGGGGGCTGGCAGCGACAATAATGGTTATGGTGATGGGGTGGCGGTGGAAAGGGCGGTGATGGGATTATGGTGAAGGTGGCGGAGATGGAGTGGTGGTGGGGGCCGGTGGTGAAGGTGATAGTGGGGTGGTAAAAGTGATAGTTGATAGAGATCGTGGTGGAATAACAGTGGTGAAGATGGTAGTTGTGGGTGTGATGGTATGATAACAATGGCCATAATAGTAGCGGTAATAGTGATGACATTTATGATAATTGTGATCACCTTTCACTTAATATTATATGTATTTTATTTTTTTATTTTTTTAAATTATCATCAAAAAATAATAGTTTAATATTTTATAAAACATAAGTAAATCATTATATATTGTCTTTCATGTTCTAAATTCATTTTTTAATAATGAACTTTTTACAACTGTTTTTATATTTAAAAAATCAAAATTATTTTATAAAAATAATACCAAACGAGCGCTCATTCGTATTTTCGGAATTTAGGAGTAAATAAAGATGAATCGTATTTTCGGAATTTAAGAGTAAATAAAGATGATGGGTTGCAAGGAACCCGATTAGTTAATGATGGGTTCTAACAAAAAAGAGAGAGTTAATGATGGGCCCCATAGACCATAGGCTCTAATATTGATTAGGGCCATGAATTGATTCCTACTATCTTTCACGCCTCCGAGAAATATTGAATCAATCACACATATCATCTTTCATGTGGGTGACAGTTATATATATATATCAATATACAACATAATAGATGTGGCAAGTTAATTATTACATACAAATCTATATTTAAAAATTGAGAATACTTGCATTCTAGTTTGGTGAAATATCGTCGTATCACCCTTTCAATTTATCAAATTGTCTTTATACATATATCATAATCAGATGAGATATTCTCGTATCACCCTTTCAATTTATCAAATTGTTTTTATACATATATCATAATCAGAACCGTTCATTATCTAAATCATCATGTTAAAATCATCTCCGTAAAAAATCAATATGATTAAAGATCGTTTAATCATTCATATTTATGACCTAAATAGACGATTTTCTATAAGAATCATAATTCTTATCAAAATCGTTGATTTATTAGATACATGTAAATGACTAAACAACCTTCAATCTTGTTGATCTTTTACGAAGATGATCTTGACATAATGATTTAGAGAATTAACGATTCCGATTATAATATATAACATGATATTGGTTGATATCAAAGAAGTGATATGAGGCCATTCAAACAAATGGGATGCAATATTGTCCTTTAAAAATTGTTTCAGCTACCTATTAGAGCTCATATTGGTACAAACAAACAAACTACTCATCTTCCCCAACAAACGTCGTGATTTCAGCTCTGTCGAGCAGATCATAAAACTCCTTGGTCCTCCTCTGGTTATTCCAATGGTGCTTTTTCCAAAGGAGTCCGACGGCGAGGCCGAGACTTATACCGTATATGATCTACTTCACTATACTTGGACCCTGCGCCTTAGCTGAAGCTGTAGCTGTAGCTATCTTCTCTGGCCCCATAATAATATAAATAAAATACCAACTGTAAAAATAAAATTGAAAAACGAATATTAATTACGATTGTTCATACTTGCAATTTGTTGGATCGCCGGCTAGAAAGTTGCTGGAGTATTAAGGAGAGAGAGAACATACAGTTTCTGGAGTTGTCGGCCGAGAGAGAACCAGAAAACGGAGAGAGGGAGCAAACGGAAAATGAGATTATTGAAAATTAAAGAGAAGTACAATCATCACAAGCTTCGCCACCGCATAGAATATAATCACTTTTGTTTGTGGCAAGTACTATAGATCAACGGTCACGATATAACAGAATATGTCTGAGTTGTACACGTGTAGGTAAATTTCCTTGTGTATAACCTTGGAAGATGTTCAGTTTCTGCATTCAGATATTGAATTCTATGTGGAAACTTTCTTTGTAGTTATATTATATTTAGAACGCTATTATATATATATATATTTTACTTTTCTTTCAATTCCCGCGAATTTAATCAAGTCTTTGATTTTTTACAAACTATGCTATTGATTTTGATCTTAATGTTTAATATTAAGATTAAATTCTTAATGGACTTAGTTTAATCAAGTTTTTGATTTTTTATAAATTATGCTATTGACCTTGATCTTAATGTTTAAAATTTCGCGAATTTAATCAAGTCTTTGATTTTTTACAAATTATGCTATTGATTTTGATCTTAATGTTTAATATTAAGATTAAATTCTTAATGGACTTAGTTTAATCAAGTTTTTGATTTTTTATAAATTATGCTATTGACCTTGATCTTAATGTTTAAAATTAAGATTGAATTCTTGATTTTAATATTTAAGATTAAGATTAAATTCTTAATGAACCTAGTGTCTGATCTATAAAAAAAAAATTCTTAAGTGAAACGGTCCCAACAATCACCATATAATGTGATTTCATAATAGAGGGCCTAAGAATTTCAGTTCATAAACTTGTCCATAAGACATAATGTCAAAGTTGAACCGTCTCGGTTGCTGCCAGGTGGTGGAGTGACATCGCGGTGTTTAATGGTCGTAGTGACACGTCATCGTCACAATTAGGTGGCAACACGTGGTTGCCAGGTGTTGAATCGCGTCGCGGTGTTTCACAGCGGTAGCGACCAGTCATCGTCACAAATTCAAATCACATCAGTTCTCATTTGGTGTCGTATGCTCATGCTGAGCTAATAAGTTGCACAGATGAGATGACAAACATATTTTGAGTTTGTATTGGAAAAGGTAATTAAGAAAAAGAAAAGAAAATTACATTTCAGTTGAAACCAGCATTTGGCACAATCCCTAATTATTAATTGATTAAGGGACTAAATAATTAAGATTGAAAACCAAAATCAATACGCCGTCGTTTCTCCTGGGGCACAGAGAATCGGCAAATCGGGCATGTGCCTCGCCTCCGCAGCCACGCCTCGATGCAAGAAGAGTGAAATCGATGGTTGCAGGGCATCTCTCTCGCCTCCGCGCCGGCCTCCAATCTCGCCAGGCAGATAGAGCACTCGACCCCTTGCTCCGCGACGGCCACTCTCGGCATCGCCTCTATGGCCGCCTCCGATGCCGCCGCGGCCGGCCGCACATTGACGAGATTATCATACGTTTGTAGTTGATGCCGTATGCGCCGTCGTCCGTACTCTACTAGACGAGTGTAGCTAGGGGACGATGCTCGATCGTGACCGTCTCCGCCGTCGGATTCCGATTCGAAAGGCAATTCCATCCATTCGGTGATACGGCGGAGCCGGGCGGCTTCTGCCTCGTTTGCCGAAGACATGGATTTGCAAACGAGTGATTGCTGATTAGCGTCGGATTAGGGAGCGAGGGAGGCGTTTGAGAGGGTAGGTCATATAAATAGTGTGATTTGGTCACGGCGTTTTGTAACGCATGCGTCCCAAGTGCAGGCTGGAAGCTGATGACGTTGGGAAAGAAACGAACATGGCAAATATTGCAGATGGGGGTCGACCATTGGGCTTTGGCATTTCCGTCTTGTTAAGTAAAAGGAAGGACAGTAATAATGAGGACAACGGTCAAATTTGAAATAATTGTGAATTGGACCATACAAAATAAACTTTTAACAATTTTGGAGCAGTTTCCAAAATACATCACCCACCTACCAAAACATATTTTTGGGGTAAATATGACGAGGTCTTCTACATCTAAAGGGTGAGTCTAATTCCCATTCAAGAGTAATTTTTCATGTCCACAAAATATTCATAGTGAGTTTCGAAGAAAAAAAACATATTTAAAAAATATGTTTACTAATTGTAATTTAAACGAAGAAAGAAAACATATTTACTAATTAATAATTTTTTTTTGTCAGTGACACGCAGTATCCCAAAATTTTCAACTAAGGATTAATTTGTGTAGGGGATCGGGAAGACTCACAAAGGCATTTCAGCTTCCATCTGGTCACAAATCAAATGTCAGTTTCGTATCTCGAACCCAAGATTAGAGAGCAAATTTGACTTGAAACTCGAGTTTCTACTTAATCACTTGCTCGTGGTTACTAATTCGTAATTGAAACAAGATGAAGCATTGAAATAAATAACTAACCAGTAATTGAAATGAGGAGATAAAAGAAAGGGTTAAATATTTTTTTAAAGTTGGATTGAGGAGGAGTAAGGGTTAGTTTGAGATTGCTGTGTTTTTTTTTAACTTGCTTCTTATGTGCTTTTTTAAAAAAATGTTTATGTTTTACTTTCATAATAAGTAACTATATACTAAAATAATTTTTATAAAATCAGCTTTCAAAAGCAATCTTAAGACTGCTTTTAAAATAAGATTTTTTATTTTCACCAAATATTTTTGTACTGCTTCACTTTCAAATAAAACAACTTTTTAAGAAAAAGAAAAGCAATACCAAATTGGGTTTAAATCCTAATCGAATGAGAAAGAGTTGAATTTGAGACAAAATTCAGGAGTTAGAATAAAAAGAATTGGGAATTTGGATTATTTAGTAAACTATTTGGAATTGGAATTATGAGTGAAAAAAAATTGGAGTCCTTTAGATAACACCTCTTCATATAGATAATCTAATTCTTTCAAAATAAGGAGTCAATTTTCTCCTTCGATTGGATTGAAAGTTCCGACGAGATTTTAATAAGATCTCATTATACATTTCATCTTGTATTTACCATTTTCGAATATTATTATTGGATTTTTCCAAAAAAAAAAAAAAATTCGAATTTCTTAAATCGTGTAGGTCCAACATGTGGTTCTATTCCTTGCTAGTTGGTAAACACAAATTTCTATATCCAGAATCCAATTTCATATATTGTTTTTTTTGGTTAATATTTTGGTTCTATTATGAATTAATAAACACACCGAAGATTTACGGTGCATGAAATAAGAAACAAAGGTCGACTTCCAAATTGTATTTTAAGTTTTAAAAAGTAAATGGATTAGCCACGAAGAAATAATCCTTTCTATCCCTACAAAATAATCGTAAAAATAATATCGATTAGAAGAATTAAGTTTTGGCACCAAGAAAAGCGGTAAACTAGCCATTCACGAGTACACTCACCAGAGCCATGGGGCTCCAAAACAGCACAGAACAACATCAGTAAGCTTTCCAGAAATCCAGGCCGTGAGAGTCTGCAACACATGATCCTCTAAATACCCGCCTCATTTTCATGCATCGAAATAAAAAACATCAGAGGAAAGAAAAGACGCTCTCAAATCCAAGAAAAGTTTCTACTTTCCTGGTTTCTCCAGCTGATACTGTCAATGAGCAACACTGCCTAGGTGACACAACTGGAGACGTCTGCTGTTTCCTCCTGGGGTTGCCTGCATCTGCTGACGTGTCCTTCAACATGGAGATATCGAAAGATGGCATTTTCTTAGATGATAGATCATCAGCACAATCTCCTAATGAGCTTCCAGAGAACATCCTCTTACTACATTGATCATCTTTTTTCACCTCTCTGGTTTCGAAATCTGAGATCACTTTCGAATTGTTGATCACCGGAAAATTCTTGGATTTTGTTCGTATGTGCTCAAATATGGCTTCTTCTCTTGAAGATTTCAATGTGCCATCTTCAGGTTCAAGAAGAAGCCAAGCTTCAGTAGAAAAAATTAATACAATGATTCATAACTCAACATGACATATATATATAGAGAGAGAGAGAGAGGGAGAGCGAGAGAGGAGAAGAACCAAAGCTATAACAAAACTTGAGAAAATATTTTCTTTTAATTGGCGACTATCAATAAAATCAGAAAATGCGAAATTTATATTAATATATGGTGAAGATTCTACCTGTGTCTTCCATTAGCTTCATTGTAGCTGAGCTTCTGGGAGTCGGTTGATTGTTCGTAGGATGTAGACTTTCTTCTGCCTCCTTCGGTTCTGAAGACGAATTCATCACAGCCCGTCTTGGAGTTTTATTCCATTCCAACTCCTCTAAAACCTCAACTTCGCTACGGGGTTCAAGCTGCTTCTCACGAGCACGTTTTCTTGTCAAAACCAAGGGCTCTGAGAAGGGAGAATACAAGCCATTTGATGGCACCAATACGGAGAAGTTCTTTGCCTTTTCGCGTATGTGGTCAAATACCGTGTGCTGTGTAATGATCTTGCATTCATCGTCTTCAGCTTTGGCTGCAATCTTGTCTTGTTGAAGTTTAGCTTCAGCTTCGAAGGATTGAGGTAAAAAAATTTGATGAGCAGAGGGAAAGGATTTAAAAAAACTGTAAATCGCTCAGTAATATCATTTATCAATGAAGCTCTACCTTCTTCTTCAAACTCATCATCTAGGAGGTTGAAACTGGGCCTGGTGAAAAAAAACCAAAATAAGCAAGTAAAACGGTCCAAAACTTCAGACACCTACAAAGAAATTATACCTCTAATATCTGTGAAGAAACACTCACATTGAATTTGAATCACTTATCATTTTGGATTTGTTCGAGTTTGGAAGCTCTTTGGTTGGAGCCGGACGTATAGTTTCAGCATCATCTTCTATGATACATAAGTCCTCAGGTGGAGGAAAAGAGGGAGGCTTTTTACGCCGTTTGTTGTTAACACTTGAATTGCTTTCCTTCATTAACGTAAGTTTTTGGTAGAGATCGATGCCAACTGCATGAACAAACCAAAATTAAAATATGAAAACCCAGGAGCTATTGTGAAGTGGAAGAAACTAGAAATATCATGATAGGGGATTTACTGTATTCTTCAAATATAAGATCAGCTTTTACAGTAAGCTTTCCCTGTTGGGGATTCGGCACGAGAAATGTTGCGCTATACGGGCTGCAATCAAAGAAATCGAACTCAGATTCTCAGCTAAAACAAGGTAATAATCATGCTCAAAGGGAAGGATCTTGGGTTAGAAATAAAAAAACTGTCATTCACGTGATGTCTTCTAAAGGGAAAAAGGAGATATTTAAAAGAAAATCATGTCAGAGCACTAGTTTTCTTAGTCACAATGCTTGAAACTCCTCATGCGCTTACTGAGTTTCTTTGAAGAAGTGAAGAGATATGCCTAACATTATCATGTTTTCAAAGAGAGAAAAAAAATTAAGGTTTCGAGCCTGCTCACCTCAAGAATTCATCCACTCTGCAGCCATAAGTCATAGAGTGGAAACAACATAGTTACCGAACCGCCACCGGCCAAAAGAAAAATCCTGAATGTTAGGTAATGAAACAGAATCGGGTTATTAGCAGCAAGAAACAAACTTAGGAACTCACCTTATTTTCTCATGAAAGAGGATCAGGTTATCTTCCTCAGAACCAACTACCTGTAACAAACACAATCTCAAGATCAGATTTACATGATCTTAAAACTGGCATTGCATCAAACATTTCACAAAATTTTGTAGAGACCTTGTAGAGTATAGATTACCATATCTGCATAATGTCGTTTGCTTGGTTGGAGTGTCTGCGATAACCTAGTCAATGTTACTACGAGCTTCAATTTCCCTTGCCTCTGGACTTCAGTTTCTTCAACCTTCATCTGAACTTTTGGAGGCAGTGAATGTAGAGACTCTTTTAAATGGTTTCCAAATGGGTATTTTCGACCAGTAACTATCTCTATTCTCCTAGGATCAGCCTCAGCCAAGGTCTCAAATGTTTTAACTCCCATTGAATGTAGTGCCTGAAGGAAGAAGGGTTTCAAAGAGTCAATAGCTTAGCGACCCAAGAATATAAAAAGCTTGTTTTTTTTTTTTTCCGAAGCAGATAAAGAAGTGAAATACATTTGCAGTCACCATTCCAATCCCAGGTAATTGTTTTAGCAGGTATGGGCTGTCATCCCAGAGTTTTTGATATAGTGACTTTGCCAGAAGCATGGAGTTTAAGGCTCCTTTGTAATTCTTTTGGTAAATAAAAAATTCTTTCATGCACCTAGCAATTCTACAGCCATTTGAGCATATACAATTCATATCCTGTGGCACAGAAACCAATTTGATTTTAAAAAATGCAGCTCTGAATATAACCAAATGCAACAGGGATCAAGATTATGAGGAATGGAACCTGGGTGAGGGATAAATCATGAACCGAAGGATCGCCAGTCAAGCAGTCATTAGCTAGGACAAATGTCTTTTCTTCTCTGGTTTGAATACGCTTTTTTCGCTTCCCTTTGTCACCAAGGATATGAAAGCGAAGTCGACCATCTTTATCAGCATTTATGTCATTCAGAAGCTTCTTCTCATTGCGTCTGAGCTGTATCCCTTCATACACCAGTGGATAGATACAAAATTCCTTCATTTTACTAGTCAAACAACAGTGCAAATGAAGTAAGTACTTAAATATACATTACATGCAATTTCCTCAGCATGGCATATAACATTAAGAGCATCTTCTATACTGCAGTTTACAGGTGTCTGCATAATGTATTTCATTGTGTCAAATTTCAAGTAGTATTTCGTCATCAGCCTCCCAGGTTCTGAAAAAATTATAAAAATAAAAAAGGTCAGAAATTAGCATTATCTCGGTCACCCATGAATTCTGAAAGGTTCTGTTTTATGTGTTAATGGTATTGATACCTAGCGGTTTCAAGAGAAAACCATCTTTATCCGTCCAGATCATCTGATGCTGCGACAACTCATTAACTTTCTGTAGACAGACCTCTGGTAGAAAATTACATAGACAATCAAGTGAGAGAGAGAGAGAGAGAGAGAGAGAGAGAGAGAGACCCTTGATAATTCTACAACAGTTTCAATACCTTGCATATGCTTTTCAATACGGTCATTAGAAATCACTTTTCTAACTGCATAGTACCCAGGGTTCTGATTATGCATTAAGCATTCCTTCAATTAGTTATATGGGACAGAAATATTTGAAAGATATCTTTTTGAATGGGATTCCGTGATTACATACCTTCTTCATTCTCACATACAAGAAAGAGCACTTCATCCATTCAATTGCCCTTGGAATATCAGAGACAGTCAGTTGAACTATCTCTGCGGTTAAATGCTCCGTCAAACACGAAAGCAATCTAATGAAAAGACACAATACAACCTTGTCAGAAAATATGCATTTGCATATACCTTCAAAATAAAAATCACTCTGGAATTCAAACTGTAACACATACTGTGATTCCACCATCTCACATCCATTCAAGAGATTCTCGTATAAGTGAACCTGAGATCAAGTAAGGGCATAATTAACGTACTCCTAGAGGGAAAGAACTTCTGAGATCACAGGACTAGTTCAATTGATAAAACAATAAAAAGAGACTACATGTAGAATAGTTAGAAAACAAACACCAATGAACACAGGAGTGAAATAAAGGAAGAAAGGCATTAAACTACCGTATCTCTTCTTGTCATGATTATAACCATTCCTGTATCATCAAATGGTGGCCGACCTGCTCTCCCACACATCTGCAGGGTGATATAATTCGTATGTGTTGAACTCAAATTACTGTTGATAGAAGATTTATTTATTTATTTTCATAACTTTTGCTGGCATCACTTCTTGCAAATAAAATCCTTAATGAGATATAATATTATAAGTATTACAAAAACATAGCAGTCTGTACATTTAGATCTCAAGCTTATCTAATTGGACCATTCCTTCTTAAAAAGTGTTTGAATTGACAAACCTGTAGTACTGTCGATCGGTCATATTCCATGTAGAGACCTTTTTCTTTGTTGCTGGACAGAATGCACAAGTTGACGAATAAGCACAGAAGATGCCCTCTCAAGTTTCATTACATTGATTGAAGAAATACAAGTTCAACATACAAGTGTTGTGTTGATTTTATGACTACTGTATGTGCTGGTAGGTTGATTCCATGAGCAAGAGTATTTGTTGTGCACAAAATTTGAATATCACCCTTAAGAAAAAGACTTTCCATGAGATTACGATCCTTCATGGAAAGGCCACCATTGTGATAACCAACTGCAAATAAGCAATTTATTTAACAACTCAATGTGGGATATGCAATAAATTGAAGTTCACTGCAAACAGAACAGCAAACCAAGTAGCTCTTATACCACCATAAGGAATATAAGATTGCATTTGCTTGTCACTGCATGATAATGAAGCTTCCCTTAGCCTCTCTTGCTGTTCTCTGTTTTTGATGAATGGATTTGAATGGCCAAAAGCCATGACTGTCTGTGAAATTCTCTGTGCTGCTTCTTGTGCACCTTTTCTAGTTGAACAGAAAACTAGAGCAGATTTTCCTCTAGAATATTGCATGAGGATATCTGTGAAACAGTTTTAAGCATGTAAGTTATTTATGATCTTTAAGCATTGATATAGTAGATCACAAGAAAACAGATTTAGATTTAAAGCGAGGCATCTGTGGAAACGTTATCTTTACCGAAAATGTAGTTTTGAAGGCGCTGGAAAAGGGAACATTGCAAACCATCAGAAAAGTGAATCTTGGTTTTATAATGTCAAGTTGCTCCTTGCCTAGTAAATGGAATTGCTTGGAAAATAGAAGCTTATGGTTTAAAGTTATCCAGAATTGTAGCCTAATGATTACCTTTTCAAATAGAAAATCATTTTTTGCTGGGGCATAGCCTGCAAAACAGGTAGTTTAGAATGTCAATTAATAAATCGGAACCAAATATGATTGAAGAAACACCAAGCGTCTGCACATTTATCATGTCTGACTCTCTTTAGTGATCAATCAACACAAAGTGGCTACTGAAAAACATTTGTCATCCTCCTTTAAAAGATATTTCAGGGATCTTTTCCTCGTATTAATAAAACAAAAATAAAAACAGAGTATCTCAAAGAGATTTTTGAATGAGCACCTGATAATAAACATTTGTGAATGGAGAGTTCATGTCATATTCCAAAAAAAGATTTATCAACACAAAGTGTGTGTTCTCTTCAAAAGGAATAAGAAAGCAAAGCATTTGATAAGAAACACATTTTGTAAATTGAGAATTCAAGTCATATATGCATACCAAAAACTTTTGTTGTCAACTTTACAGGCCTCATTTCTTCTCCAAACCTGCAGGAACAGCAGAATGATATATAAAATAACTAGATGCTCGTATATTGAAGATAAATTATATCCCCTTATACAATAGCATAAAAGGTTGAGATACCTTTTAATTCCTTGGACAGGAACCTTGAGCCACTCCGCTGCAGTGGTTTACACACAGTGTGTAATTGTTCAATCATTCATCACTATTCACTTGTAATCTTTTTAAGATGGAAGATACAATAAACTCTAATCGTGCTATTTCTTTTAACTATCAGAATAACCCACAAATGCAAATCTCACCAAGGTCCTCAATATTTGGAATGGTGGCAGACACAGCTAGAAAACGAACATGAGCTAGAGAGCTTGATTTCAATTCCGGGTTTTGAGCAAGCATTTTTATTCTACTAACTATTGCCTCCAAAACCGCTCCACGAGGATCATTCAACAGATGAACTTCATCAATAAGTAGAAGTGCTATATCACTGAAAAAGCTCAGTCCGCCATCCTTTACACGATACCGGGTTACTGCATCAAATTTCTATTTAAAGAAGAAAAAACATCCATTTAGTCATGCTCCTATGGCATCATCTAGAATAAATCCAGTTTTAACAGAATGGGAGAACTGAGAATGAATTTTTTTAAGGAATAATAAGTCGAAATACATAGAAGCACATATATATGAGCATACGAAAGTCAATGGAAGCCAGGATCATAATTGAGGGATTAAAATCAAGTTGAGGTGATTAGAAAGAAAAGACCAGGAAGAATGCAGGTTTACATGGCTTAGAAAAGGTACGAACCTGTACTGGTGGTCTACTTGACCCAAGAAAGTTACATACGGAAATAGCTTTTTGCTAAGGTGATTGGGTTAAGTACTTCAAAAGGTACCACTAAAGTTTCAAGTTTGTATGTGTGTAGCATCCAAATTCGAACTCACCTCAGGAGTGGTTAAAATAATGTCTGCTTCCTGTATATTCCTGATGTTGTACGATTCATTATCTCCTGTAAGCTCCAGGCAAGTTATCCCCCAAGACCCGAACTTCTGGTTCCAATCACGAACTTTCTCCTGGACTAAAGCCTTTGATGGGGCTATATAGATCTGCATGCCTCATGGAAATAAGGTAGACAGAATGAATAACTAATTGCTGCACAGTGAGATTGTGCATAAACTTTCATACAGAAAAAAAGAAAGAAAATGGCTACATAAACTTCAAGCCAAAATTAGTGAACCATATGCAACGATGCAAGAGCATGGATTGTAGTTCCCTTAAAATCCCAAATCAGGAAAGTTCAGGCCCCGCGCATATATTGCACTACTACCTAAATGTTTACTCCCTACTTTTGGTTCGAGAAATCTAAGACTTACTGTTTTGAGAGTTCCATTTGAACGAGCGAGCCTCCCATCCTCAGAGAGGAATCCTGAAAGGAGCCTCAAAATGCAAAGCTCAAAGATGACTGTCTTACCACTTCCAGTTGGTGCTGACACAACCATGTTTGCATCTGAGTGGAAACAGACAGGAAAGCATTCACTCTGCAGAGAATTGAAATACCTGCATACAAAGGAATGGAGTAAATATTAAGTACAATTTATTGCGCTATGCGGATAGTATAGAGATAACCACACCATGCTGATGACTAAAGAAACCATCTGTTAGATAAAACTCTATTCATCTCGAAGTCATTATGCACCTAAAATGTTAGAAATATGCAGCTATATGCAGTAATTTCAAACATGCTAAAGGAATAATAAACAAACTGATACGAGTATACAAGCTTTCAAAACAGCCATCCTACAGATTCCCCTATTAATAGAACTGAGTTGACATGAACATTACCTAAAATTAAAAGCTGATCGGAAAGAAGCAGGCAAGTCTGACATGGACTTAAGTGTATATGAATCCATGGTGGAACTCGTTGCCTGACAAACTGAAGGAAGCAAAAAAAATTATCATCTGATCATGATCCAGATAATTAAATCGCTAAACAAAGTATCAAAAATTAGGAGAAGCATGATGTTATTGATAAATTTTCATTTCCTCGCATTTACATATCCAATGGCATTTCACGCTATAATTCACAAGAAAAAAAGAGCAAATGATACACAAATCTACAATCACAGGCTTCTTAATAGAATTAGTAACGTCCCAAAAGTTCCCCAGAGATCAAGAACGTAGATTAACCAAATCATAAGTCTCGAATTTGCAGGAAGTTTCGTGTACTATCATTTATCCAACAAAGTCACTTGAGGTCAATTATCAAACAGCGCATAAACATTTTAAATCTCTTCATCTTCCTCTTCAAATCTTTAAAATCAAAGTAAATCAAATCACTAATAGAATCAGCTCTCAAAGTCTGATACCACTAATTTCTCCACAGAAGTTACAAATCATCACAAACATATACGAATTCTTTCAAATAGTTAAATTCTTCGATTGATCGAGCTTGATTTTTCATATTACCGAAACTGCAAATTTACGATACAAAGGCGAAATTGAAACTGGCATGACTTAGAAATTTAGACACATACGCCATTAATTTGAAGTAAAAATGAAAGTACCTGCTCGTGGATTGAAAATAAAGCTCCCGACCTGGTCCTCGAGCTCGATTCAGAAACACGGAGGTCAGTTCAGTCTAAATGCGTGAATGGAGAAATAGAGAGAGATTTTAGTGAAGAGGAAGAAGGCGAAAGAGAGGTTTGGTCTTTGCAGGTGAAAGAAAAGGAGGTCTGTAGACTGTAATGAATTTGAAGGTTACTTCACCTGTAGTTGTAGTCCGAGTTGGGCTGGCCCTTTTGGCGGGAGAAGGGTCCGGAACACGCTGATGCGATGAGTCAACGTTTTGTCATGTAGCGGATATTAATTATGTGGTCTACCCTATATCATTAAATGTGAATCTAATATAAGATGAATTTATGATTTGTGAAACATATTAATGCGATATCATACGTTATTTATACCGTAAAAGGGCTAGGTAGTTTAAATATTAAACATATCACACGTTGTTCAACATAATCATTCATTTAGTAAACGTATTACATAGGGGTTGAAAGCTCACTAGAACTATATATATAACTCCCGAGGGGATCCGATAAAACTTACGTAGAGGGAAGCCCTCACTACATCTTGCCTACAAAGAAATTCAAACATTACCAACAGACAGAACAATAGGGCGATCGTAAATTAGAAAGTAGGTAAAGACAAGAGGGCTAGTGGTGGCTGACTTGTAACTTGAGTGGTCTAACACTAGTTGGATGATAAAAGTGGGTTTAATAAAAATGGGGAAGAAGCGCGGTATAGGGCTTTGAGGGGACCAGCTGAATTCATGTTTATTATTCCGACACAATTATTAAACGAATCTTATTTGTGTTGAGTGTATCTAAGTAAAATATAATTCCCAATACAAACTTACGATGAATGTGTTCGTTTTCCTAATAAATGATTATTGAATTTTTTTCTGTGCAACTATGGTCAAAACTGTTAAATCCTTAAAATAACATGTATTGATTTTTTTTTGCAAAATATTAATCAAAATGGAGTTTCTTTGGGCATCCATATGAATTAATAATCGACAATTTTAATAAAAATTAAGATTTTTACGGTAAAATTTCAATTCAATTGATTATTAATTATTTGAATTTTTACAGAGATGAACATTACATGATGCTTTAAGAAATTAACTTTTTTTTTTTAGAGCATGTACGAAATTCAAGCTATTCTAATTACTACACATACATTAAAAAAAAATTGAGGAGAAAATAAACAAGAGAAATTACAAAAAAAAACCCCTCTAAAGCAACCAACACCAAACATATCCAGGCCCCAAGCCTGCACCGCTTCGGTAGGCAGCGAGTGAGACCACGAGATAACATCCAAGCAATTATGACCCAAGCTTGCAATTGCATACGCTATAAAATTAATTAATTTACATAAAAAAAATTTAATAATTACTAATAAAGTAGACGAATGCAATCACCTTAAAATGCGTACAAAAGATTGGTCTTTTTCTTTTCCCATTTTTAGCTGTGGGGATAAAATTCCACAACTAATAATACTTAACAAGCAAGTATTGGGAGTCCACTTGGCCAGTTCGCCAGGCTAGCAATTCTGTATTTGGGAATCTACAGGTCCATCAGCCATCTTTTCACTTCAAATTTTCTTTGGCTTCTTTCCCATTTGGAGACTGCATGCAGTTCTTACGTCAAGCAAACTTTTGACCACCTTTAATGTTGTCTCGCCTAAAATATAAAAATAAAACAATTTGAATTTATCTATATATTAAGCAAAAAACTATTTTTGGTTAAATTTTTAAAATTCCAAAAATTATCCTTCATTAAGCAAAATTTTAAAAGTATGATATTTAATTATAAGGGGTAAAATAGTAAAAATGTAGTACCCTTTATTAATTGAAGTTTTAAAAGTATATTATTTAATTAATGAGAATTAAAATAATAAAATTGTATTTTTTAATAAGAAAAAGTTAATCTCTTCTTTATATTAATTTTTTTTATTGAAAAATATAATTAAAAATAATAATAAAATGCAAATTGGAACGTGCATAACGGGTGCCAAAATACTAAAGTTTGCTACCAAGTTTAGGGTTGTATTTTTGCATCTTAATTATTCATGAACATTTTTGGACTTTTAAAGCAATCAACATTTTCTCATTCTATGTTTTTGGTTATTATAAGTAAGGATGTGCATGGTTTAGATCGATGCGATATCATCTAAATCCAAAACGTTAAAATCTTAATTGTTCGATACGACTTGAATTTTCAAAATATATAATTAAACCCGTTACAATCCAAACCATTATTAACAATTTGGTTTGGATGATTTAAGCATAACATTTTCATGTAATTTATTGACATCAAGATTTCATTTATTCACATGAATATTTCATTCATACATATCAACAAATTAAAATTTTCAACATTTTAAACTTCAAAATATGACGAGTTATATTTAACTATAATTTAAAAGTATCACAAAATGGGTAATGATTAAGTGAGGTAGAGTATGTAATAAATACTTACATTAATACATTATAGGGTGAAAAATATTAACTAACAAATAATATAAATAAATAATAATCTTAACGGTTCTGTTTGGATTACAATGGTTTTCAATAAACCCAAAAAAGACTTTTGTTGAAGAAAATATTAAAGAAAATACAATCTAAGGGTTAAATGGTAAAATTGATAATGAAATAAAAAAATATATAAATATTGAATTGTTGTATTTTTGCATTTTAATTATTCAAGAACAATTTTTGGATTTTTAAAGCCATCAACATTATCCGATTCTTTGTTTTTTTTATTATCATAAGTTCATAAGGACATTATTTGGTTGTATTTTATTCCACATACCCATATTCTTTTCTTTTCTATTTTTTTTTTCAATTACCAAAGCAAACCGAACTCCACAAACATGGAACTACCAACATTCCTTTGCATTGATTTTTTTTCATTTTTTTTAAAAATAAAATATAAAAATTAAAAATTTTAATCACATTTTATATATTAAAAATTTACTTAATTACACGCGCGTATATAATAAATTTAAGTTCATTTAAAGTCACACGTAGCGCGACGTGACATGAAAATGTATGTCGTACACATGTGCTAATTTACTATTGAGTTGTGATATCGCATGCCGAAATTTCTCTAACAGGCGTGGAGTGCATGCTACGAGGCTAGTGATTATAGAAGAGAGAATCACAAGCCAATCTCACAGCCCCATAATTTCACGAGTTCTTATTATGTGAGAGAGTTGAAAACTTACATGAAAAAAAAAAAAAACCTTGAAACAGTAACAGCTATCTTTAATGCTAAGATGTAATTACAATTCCTCTAGCATTTTATTGGAATCTTATTCTAAAATATTGTTTTAATAAAAACTTTTGACCTTTATATATATATATATATGTTCGTGCCTTAAATGCATGTTTGTGTATTAAATGTTCCATAATTTTTCTTAAAATTAGTTGACCCAGTTAGTGAGATGTAAAGGAAGATGTAAACACTAATATTTTAACAACTTTTGGCAATATGTGAATTTTTCATCTCGTTTTTATGGTCCACTAGACTAAAAATTGAATTTCAAAATTGTAAAATTTATATTCCGAAGACTTACATTTTAGCATTGGAGATGCTTTAATTGGGAGTATGTACTGTTTAGTATAATCATCCATTAATGAATAATTTTTTCGCTTTTAATTACAAAATTTCTCATTTACCAATAAAGTTAATATATATATATATATACTAGTCTCTTTACGCGTATGTAAATGTTTTTTTTTAATTTTAAAAAATAAAGGGAAATTAAAATAAATCCAAAAAAATAAAAAATAATTAAAAAGGAATAAGAGAGAGGGAGTAACTACCCACTTCTTCTCCCTCAAAAAAAAAAAACTACCCACTTTCTACATTTAAGTATTTACTATTTAAAATTTTAATTAAAATATATGATTTTACTATTTTGTTCATATTTTTTAAATCATAATAACGATATTTTCGTCCAAAATATTTTGGTGAAGCCTTTTAATCTTCCTAGCTTTATAATAATAGATATATATATATATATATCTTCCTAGATTTATAATAATATATATATATATATATATATATAATTCCACTCAAGTATAAATTTTTAACCAGTTTCCAGTTGGAATCACCCTTTTCAGTTGAAAATAAACGGGGATTTTTTCAGTTTACATTTTTATTTTCTTAAAGAAAAATTTAAACATTTAATCTGGTTTGATGTATTGTTTGTGTGATTGTTGTATTTCTAATGACTTCCCTCACAAGGAAAGCAAGACCAGCAACTTCAGTACGTATGCAGTCGCCTTATACTACTCGCCCATCCATGGGTCGTTGCTTTTCCGTACAAAAATTTTGGCTTAAAACCTTCATCCTTGGTAACCAAAACCACAAAAGCAGGGGGTTTAGGACCATTTTGGGTACTGGACCGATCACTACTCTCCCCACTCTCCACACATCTTCATCTTCCCTGACGCCACCAAAATATTGCCTCTGAATCCCTCCATTTCAAACCTCCTCCCGCTTAATCCTTCACCGTTTGAGAAACGCAACCTCCCAGTGAGCTATTGGGGCTTTCATCTCTCTGATTTAGCAGCTTTGGCCTGCTCAAAGTGCTGGCCTGGTTTGGAAGCTTGAATTATTAACCATTTTCCAGGTTGGGTTACTATCTTCTCCGTCTTTGAGCTTTCTATTAGTGTTTCTTTGTTGGGTTTTTTAATTTTTTGAACTGGGTTTTTTTCTTTTCTGCTTTTTATTTTGTAATTGTTTTTTTTGTGTGTGAGTCTATTTTTTCATTGCATTATAGAACCCCCTTTGATCTTCATCTTCATGCATGCTTATTTTGTGTATCTTGAGCTGGGTTTTGATTCATCTTGAGTCTGCTTCATTACCTGTATAGGTTTCTGTTCATGGGGTGTGAGGCTTTAGCAGTGAGCTAGGTTGTCATTTGGGTTTTGGGATTGTAAAATCAGGTGTCTGAGACACCCCTGCAGTCTATTGGAGGCCGGCCTTCGCTTCTATTCCGAAAACCATCCTTATTTTGCAACCTCAAATTGCATTTATAGCATTATGTTGACAGTAGTACCCCTATCTTTATACTTGTATTAGCATTGTTGCAACTGCTGATCCCATATATTCACTGCAGCCGCTTCTTCTTTGCATCATTTTGCCTTTTGGTTTGAATGTATATGTATTATAAATTTCTCACACATGAAACATCATAGTGAGAATCACTTTTGGTTGATGGGTTATTTTGTAGTAGTTTTATTTTATTTTTGTACTTCTGACCTTGTCTAATGAGTCTTTGATTCACCTCAATTACATTTTGGTTTGCAGATCATAATGTTCAATACGAAATTCATAGATTTATGTAGTGATGATGAAATCGGTGAATCAAATGTGAAAAACAGTAGAAGGAAGGTTGTGCCTGGCTTTGCTTCTGCACCCTCACTATGTCCAACACCAATTTCTCGGAATTTTTGGAGAGCTGGAGACTACGAAATAGAGCACGGAGAGGGGTGCAAAGTCACAAATGAATGTAAAGTTTTTATTTACTTCATTATATCTTACATTTTGTTTTTTGTTTCCTTACTATGATTTTAACTTCTTGCAAAAACCTTCTCCGGGTGCACACCTTGCTTAAATGACATTCCTCCTGGGCATGCCCAATTGGTTAAGAAGTTCAAATTCCTTGAGGCGTTTGTACCATTTAAACACAATTGGGTATTTAAAGCTGCTTGAATGGACTATGAAGATACTCCCAGTTGTAAAATCCATTTGTGTATTAATTTTGATATCTTGTCCTGTTGAATGGTTGCTATTGACCTTTAGAATTTGGTACTAGGAAGACTAATTAGCTGAGCTGCAAAATTGAGAACAAAAACATGTTGCTGCCTGTGAAATGGGCTAGAAACTGAATTGCATAATGTGTCTGAAATTATAGCTGTTTGCATAACCACATGAAAGTTCCTTTCATGAATTCATCCTTTCTGATTTTTTTAGACCAATTTCACCTTTTGGTTTACAGATGGAAAAAACCATATGCGCATACACCCCAAGTTCCTTCACTCAAATGCCACTTCACATAAGTGGGCTTTTGGAGGTATGTGCAGTTTATATGTGTTATTTGCTCCCCTTTACTTATTTCTGCATGTATTCCCTTCTTTGTGCTCTTTCTGATAACTTGTTTGCAGCCCTTGCAGAGTTGCTCGACAATGCAGTTGATGAGGTAATTTTTCAAAAATCCCTTCCCTTTATCGTTCTGATTCCGCTGTTTTTTTCCTTTGAAATGTTCATTAATCCCTTGAGCAGAATAACATCATTGTGATGGAATGCCCCTCACTAGAAATCCAAAACATTTAGCTGAAGTTCATTTTTGCTCTGAAATATTCACCTCTATTGTACTTCGATAAAATTTGTTCTGTTGCTTATACAAAAATGTGAAAACCTTTGGTTTCCTCTCTCTCTCTCTCTGAGCATGCTTATTTATGATACCATTGAGGCTTTTTTTTTCAATTGTTTTTAACAGGGGTACTTAATTACTTAGTATGAACCTTTGTTTGTGTGGCTAGATACAAAATGAAGCTACTTTTGTTCGCGTAGACATGGTGGCGACCCCACGGTTCGGGAATCCAGCTTTGGTAATTCAAGGTTGGCCTACAAATATTTTGACCTTTTTGCTAGTAATATATGGACTATGACAACATCTCATATGAACTTTTGGCTTCTAAAACCTGAAACTCAACAACAAAAAGATGATGGTGGCGGAATGGACCCTGAAGCTATAAGGCGCTGTATGAGCTTTGGATTTTCAGATAAGAAATCAAAGTTTACAATTGGACAATGTATGAATTGTAATTTGGTCGTTGAATCTTTTGCATAATGTTTTGTCTTTTTGTATTAACTGGGATCCTTTTCGCCTTTCAGATGGAAATGGCTTTAAGACAAGCTCTATGAGACTTGGAGCAGATGTTATTGTCTTCAGTCGCCACTTGAATTCAAGGTCTGACCAAGAACATATTATCTCAGTTACTCTAGTTAAATCCCCCGAAGACCGTAGTTCTTTTTTCTTTTTCATTTCTGGATAAGAAACAAATTGGCAGCTTCAATTTCTTATGTTCATTTTTTTTTATCAATGGGGATGAGGAGGGATTCGAACTTGGACCTCTTCCAACATTGGGAAAAGAAGTACCACTAAATGAGGAGCTTGATATCTTATTATTGTCATTATAAAATAGAGATTGTACTTAATTTTGTATTTAGAAATTTATACTACCAGTATACATTTTAACTGCATAAGGTTCTATTTGCATTGGTGTATAACCTTGTCAGGCAACAGACTCAAAGTCTTGGACTCCTTTCATATACCTTTTTGATGGGGATGGGCTCCGACAAGATCGTTGTACCTATGGTGAGTTTGATTTCATATTACCCTTTTGTATCTGATAATATTTTTTGCGAGTTCAACCTAACTAAAAGTTGTAATATCCATGCCCAATTGTGTAGTCAACAGTAGGTGAGCGTGTTGTTAAGTTTTCTGTCTGAAAGTTAGAAAATGGCCTACTTGAACATAGCCAGAATGACTATAGAGACTTCCTTCTTGAAGACTAAAAAAATTAACCTGAGTGGATGTGATGCAGAACCGGTAAGGGAAAAGAGATAAGATCTGTCCCTAGATAATTATATATCCCCAAAATGGTGATTTTCATCATTCTCCGTCAAGATGATCACAACTTAGAAAGATCATTTGGTTTTGTATTGTCTTTGATCAGTTTTTGTCATATCAGCAGATTGTCATAAGGCCTCAACGAAGGCTATCACTTTATTAGGGCAGGGACCTTGTAATGTGATTTTTGCATTACCATAAACAAGGGCACTGAAAGTGATCTTTCTGCATATTATCTGATTTGTGTCAGGGAAGGACCCCGCTTTTGGGTTCATTTTTCGGTGAGAAATGCTGTGAATCAACTTGTAATGTCTTTTATGGTTAACCCAAATGGAATGCACTAATGTTCCTTTGATAGTATTTTCAGTTTCTTTAACAGTTCCTATTTATAGGAATCCTGATGATAAAAACTATAACTCAGCATGGGTGTTTCCATTGCAACAGGTGGATTATGAGTTTAACTCATCAGCTAGAACATTTAATCCCATAATTCCACTTGATGAAGACCAGTTTTCCTCTAACCTGACCTTGCTGTTGCAATGGTCTCCATACTCAACGGAAGAACAGCTGCTGAAGCAAGTAAGCCTAAAAAAATAGTTTCGCATTAAATCTTAGCATGAAACTTTGCCTCATTACTAGAACTGTGCATTCCTATGTGTTGCTTCCCTCGGAGAACATACAGTTCTTTATTAGAGAGGTGATTTGGACCCTACATGAAGTGTTAATAATAAGATTGGTTTATTTATTATGGCAAACAATTGCTATTGTAAATTGGCCCTTTATCATGTTTGCACATATCCATACATCCATGCATACATCCTTACATGTGTACACATATACGCTATCATGCAGACATGGTATGCACCTTAGTATACATAGATATTATTTATTTATTAACCCAATTGTCAGTTTGATAATATAGGGGACCATGGAACAAAACTTGTCATATACAATCTTTGGTCAAATGATGATGGGGGCATGGAACTAGATTTTGATTCTGATCCTGAGGTTCTCTTCAGCCCTCCTTCAGTTGTTTCACCTTTGAACCATATTGGCTGCGCTGCTACTGTAATTTTATTCTTGCAGGATATTTGTATTAATGGTGACAAAACATTTGGCAGAATTAAACCAAATCGTGCTCAGCATCTTGCTAACCTATATAAGCACTCTCTACGTGTAAGTATGGAGTTCACATGTTTTAAGTTGACTATGAAACTATGTTTGTCTTCATTAAATCGTGGTCTCTTTTCATTCTCCGCAGGCATATGCATCAATCCTCTATAGAAAGCTACCACGGTACTTTAGGATCATTTTGCGGGGACGAGATGTTGAACACCGTAATATAGCCAAGGATCTTGATGGTCTTGAGCTCATCAAGTATACGCCACGAGTTGATGGGCATCTAGAGGTTTGTACTCCCTGCAATCCCACCATGTCTACTTCCGTTCAAATCTTTAGCTGCTACTGGTTGCACCCTGTAATTTATCACGTCATCTGAATCTATTGCATCACGTCAATTTCCCTTTTTTCTTTTCTCTAAGATAATGTGCAATTGAGTGATACTTATCAATAAGTTGTCAATTAGAAGAAACACTCAAGTTTCATGAGCAAGTCATTATGAAGTATTTCTAAAGTCTGTTTGGAGGCCTTAAGATGGAGCAATTTAAACAGACTGCATTATTTTCTTCTAACTACCAGAGATACTGCATTATTTTCTTCTAACTACTAGAGATAACATGACCATGAATAATAAATTATTAACATGAAGAAGTCAACTGAAATTTCTTTTAATAAAACTGTCTGAAGAGCAGTGATGCCTATTGCTTTATATGGATCCAGCAGCCTCACGGTTCAGAATATGCTCAGGGTTTTTTTCTTTGGTTTGAAATGATATTCTGTAAGTTTATGGCTTGATAATTATAGCAAAAGTGGGTCTCTATTGAGAAAAAGCTTTTGTGATCAATAACCCATCCCGATACTATGGCTTATTGCTTTGCTTCATTGTTCAGGTTGAAATTATTACCGCAATAGGGTTTTTGAAGGATGCTCCACATGGTTTCAATATCTACCATCGGAATCGTCTGATTCTGGTAATTCTCTTCTCTTACATTGTTACACAGGTTGCCTTACAAAATTTACCTACCTTTTCACTGGCATCTCAGTGACAATTGTTGCTAAATCATAAGTGGTGAGCTGAACCCAATTGTAATGTATGATTAACTATTTATTTCTGACACGTATATTTTGCAACACTAGTAGAACCCCTAGTTATTTTGTTCAAGGCTCTGCTGTTGCCTTCAAGTACAGATATATAATTTACATTTTTGAATTGTCATGGGATGGATTTCTGTTTGCAAATTTGCGGAGAACGAATGAAATTATAATTTCATATGTCATGTGCATAACTTAATAAATTGAATTCCAGGATTTATATAGATGAGGGATGTATTTATTTTATCTTGTTAGGGAAAAAAAATTAGACTTTTTAACTTTTATTCATCAGTACTGCTGTTCTAATTTAGTATCCATTAATTTTTTGCAGCCATTTTGGCGTGCACTTAAAAATACTACAAACAATACTGGGAGAGAAGTTGTTGGTGAGAACCACTGGCTGTACTTATCCCATTCTAAAGATTTTGATTAAAGGTATATCTAGCTCAAATCATTATATATGGTTGATGATTTATGTGATAGTGTTTTAGGTGTCCTGGAACCAAACTATATTCAGCCTACTCACAATAAGCAAGATTTTGAGAAAACTTCCCTCTTCCAAAAGCTTGAAGATCGTTTAAGGCAAATGACGCTGGAATACTGGTGAGCCACCTCTTATATTGTTTTTATATTTAATCTTACGATTCTTTCATGGCTTATCTGGAAATAGTTTTAAAATGTTATGTATTTTTTCAATTTCACTATATATATTAACTCCGGATCACCATATTAAGAAACAGTTACTTTGTAGTAGACAGAAGAACATGCAGATTGACATAAAATTAAATAAATATCTAATATTTGCACCTAAAGTCGTTGAGTGTTTACAACGAGAAGCCAAAACTTACCTTTCTATTACACTATGGCAACAGCTAGGAGTATTTCCATAGTCATATAATCACAGAGTGAGCATGAAACAATTACAACAATGGACTGCTTCAAACTAATTTCTGTTGGTTTAAAATAAGTTTTCATTTTCGTTTTGGCTGTGACATAAATAGAATTGTTTCTTATGTTGAAGAATATGAATCCCACATTGGAAACTTAGAATAAATAAAAAAAAACAATCTATATTGAATGGTTCCACTTCTAATACCACTGAATCCTTTTAAGATAAAACCCCACACCTATGTAGTTCCAATAACTTTGCAACATGCCTGATGTATGTTATGAATCTTTTACGATTTCATATGTTTTGGTCAAGTTAGATGTTCCATCCAATGACTTCTAGTTATTGGTCCGATGCAATTTTCTTTTGTACCTTGGCAGGAGAACACATGGTGGACTCACTGATTATAAGGAAGTCAAAGAAGTTCCTTTTAAAGCTTTGCATTTTCATAAATTACCTTCTTCCAGAACACGATATTGTGTGGACCAACCTTCGTTACCGAGTCATGGTTCTCAAAATGAAAGTTCAAGAGCTTCTTCTCATGCAGTGGGATCCTTAGAAGATCCTGAAGTAACCATATCAGATGTTACATCCAGAGTACTGGGAAAACCAGCAGACATCAACAATGTGAGGTCCTTAGAAGGTGATACTCGCTGTCAATAATGATTAATGCTCGACCAATTGGATGCTTAAATTTTCTGTTCTTGACACCTATTCGTCAGTGAAAAAGAGTGGTGTGTAAGGTTATACTTTGCTTGTATACTAAATCTGTTTCTTGTGTTAGCAGAATTCGTCAAAAAGAGGAAGGATCTTGATGCTCCAGTGGAAGTACAGCATGCAAAAAGGCACATTGAATCTTGGGGAACTGATGATGTCCAGTACATTAGTGAAAAGGTTTGCTAAAATCTTAGAAACTCATAAATCAAGCATATCAAGATGTGCCTTGCATGTGAAATAGGGTATGGAATAGAAATTGTTATGGATGTCTTTTAGGCATAAATAGAAAATCAAATCAAATTAATAAGGAGGCTATTAGGGACATGGTGAAGCCTCATGAAAATATTAGTAAATATCAAACATATAATAAGTCCGGAAAAGATTTTGAATATAAATTTTACAAAAATATCTCAGCACATAGTTATGATGGAAGGGATAAAAAATAACACAAGCCCTAGAAACCACTTAAGTTGGGAGAAATTAAAGGCAGAAAGTAAGAGTCTTTGAGAAAAAGTATCTCTCTCCATTACATATTTGAGCACATCCACAATTTACTTATATATGGTTTCTGTTTCGTCTGAATTTACTTCTGGCTTGATTTTTGTTTCAAAATATAGCCTAAAGATAGCGTTGAGGAGATGAAGAACAATGTGATGCAAGGAAACAAAAGGCTTCGATCACAGTAAGTACAAAGCAATATGATCATGTTTGATCACAAGCTTCCTCTTTGTTATGCCATATAGAACTGTATAATGTATAGCATATAGAACTGCATCACAATCCGCCACTTATGCATTTCTCACGTGTCTTGTCACTTTCAGGCTACTCACTTTGGAGGAACTGGAGCAACAACTTAATTTTAAGGTAGTTAGAGTTAATTTGAAGACAAGTTTGTATTTCCTCTCTCTCTCTCTCTCGCTCATCATGATCTTACAATTGGTACAGGTGGAACAACTCAGAGGTGAACTAGAGAAGGTACTGCTCTCTCCCTCTAGGAAAACGAATCATATCAGATTTTTTCCTGATTCTAATTCATAGTTCATCTAGTTATAGTTGTTAATCAAGATAAAGTTTTAATTCGGGCAGGTGCAACAACATCATACTGAACTAGAAAATGAACTGACTAAGAGGATGCTTGAATCATACACAATGTATACAAGCGACATTTTGCCCTCCTTCGATCCTATTAGAAGGTTTTGACAGTACGGCATAGGTAACTGGAAACGACATTAACTTTAACCTATTTAGGAGGTTTAGATTGCACAGCGGATCATACCGGGCACAAGAACATGACAGTTTCCGGGTTTCAAGTTTTGAGTAAGTTTTGTTGTTGTATATATATCAGAAGGACTTCATCAGTTTCATGCTTTGGAACTGTATATTGTAGAATACTACAATCTCTTAATGAAAGAATTTCTGTTTGAATTCATCGGCATTCGCTAGCATTTCAAGATTTAAAAGTTTTAACAGCTCATAAATCTTATCTAACTGAAAGTGAGATGCTTCTTCTGAATAGAAACAGTGGACTTGATTTTTTACCTCTATCCAACTGCAGCCGCCACTTTTCTTCATTCCTGTGTCTCTCATCGATCTCCTTACGTTCGCCACGTCAATCCATCTTCCAGCTGATGCATATATATTTGACAACATTAAATACCCTTTAGGGTTTTTCTCTGCTAGTTCCGAAAGCTTCATGGCCGTCCTCTCTGCTATCTCCTCATTTTTATTTCTAATACACCCACTCAATAGAGCTGCCAACGCGTTACTTTCGGGTTCAAATGGCATGGATTTTAAAACCTCTTCAGCTTCAATCAGGAATCCTGATCGGGACAGCATATCCACAACACACGTGTAGTGTCTTCCTTTTGGCTTTAAACCGTAAACAGCCTCCATGGAATTAAAAAAATGCAATCCTTGATCGACTAATCCAGTGTGGGAACAAGCAAAAACAACTGATGAAAGCATGATCTCGTTCGGAGCAACATCTGAAGTCCTTTTCATTTCCTCAAACAAAACCAGAGATTCCTCAGCAAAACCATTTTCTGCTAGCCCCTGAATCATCGCGGTCCAACTGATTTCATTCTTCTCAGGCATTCTATCGAATAACTTCTTCGAGCTCCCAATGTCCCCGGATTTGGCATACATATCAGTAAGGGCAGTACCCACAAACACATCATATTGGACTCCATGTTTGATTGCTTTTCCATGGAGGTTCTTCCCTTTCTCTATCGACGCTATGCTCGCACAGCTGCAGAGCACACTTGAAAAGGTGAAAATATTTGGAATTTCTCCACCCAAAATCATCTCATTAAACAGTTCAAACACCTTATCAAATTCCTTCTTCTCCAAGTAACCTCCGATGATAGTATTCCAAGAAACATTGTTTCGCGCAGGTATGCGATCAAACAAGACCTTAGCTTCCTCCATTTCTCCATTCAGACAATACCCTCTAACCATCGAATTCCACGACACAACATTCTTCTCCGAAATTGAATCAAACGCCAAACGTCCATCCTGAGTTTTCCTACATTTGCCGTACAAGTCGATAAGAGAGCTGCTGATAAACACATCTTTCTCAAATCCAACCTTTATGACATGTCCATGGATGTTCATTCCCAAATGCAAAGCCTCCAGCGTAGCTAGAGCACTAACAATGCTAGCCAAACAAGACCTATTTGGGATGAAACCATTTCGGATCATCTTACGAAAAAGTTCCAATGCTTCTTCTGGATGTCCACTCTGACTGTACCTAGTAATCATTGCACTCCAAGAAACTTCATTTCTTTGTGGCATGTCATCAAAGATTCGGCGCGCTTCTCTCAAGTCCCCCATCCCCACATACACATCCAAGATGGCAGTCCAAGAAACAATATCTCTCTTTCCCATTCGATCAAATACTCTCCTGGCCAAACCCTTCTCGCCCATCTTCAAACACAAAGTGATTAACGAATTCAAAACTGATATATTGTGTTCAAATCCCGCCTTAACAATCAATCCCAAAACACTCATCCCCAAGCCAATTTCACCAAAACATCCACAAGCTCTAACAACAGAAGTAAACGTAACATCATTAGGCCTGACCCCAGAATCAAGCAGCTTCAGAAAAAGCTTCAAGGCTTCAATATTCAACCCATTTTGCACCAACCCACTAATCCCCGCCGTCCAAGAAACCACATTTTGAAATGGGTTTCTCTCAAAGTACCACATCGAGTCCTCCACTCTTCCACATCTCATAAACCCCGATATCAACGCAGTCCACGAAACCTCGTTTCTCTCAGGCATTTCGTCGAATAGGCGGCGTGCTTCATCAAGATTGCCCCACTGGATGTTGGCATTGATCAAGCAATTGTGCACAGTGGGATCAAACCCATCAAACCCCTTCACGAGCTCAGAAGCTTCAGCAGATTTTCTCGAGTCCAGGTACATAATCAGAAGCCTAATGGCTATATATTTGTGTGATGAAAGACCCATCTTGATCAAATGGTTATGAAGGATCGTTCCCTCCGTGATGCGCCGATTTTCGGTGAGGGTTTTCAAGATTGATCCACATTTTCGTACGTATGTTTTCAAATCTTTCGTTGAAATAGTAGGAAAGAGGGTTGTGAATTTGATGGCGCTTCTCATGCTGCGCGCGCAAGGCCGTTAGAAGTTAGCTGACTATATACACTGATTGGTAGAAGCAGAAGACGTTTGAAAAATTAGGTACTTCCGAAAAAATAATTAAATTAAAAATGGTTTATTGACTTTATTCACACCATCTCCACAAATAATTAAATTAAAAATTGTTTATTGACTTTATTCACACCATCTCCACGGTTAGGTTAGAGGTCGTATGCTTTATTATATTTACTTATATTATATTTATAAATAAATTGGCAATTCATTAAGGAGATTTTAATTGTAATTTTTTTCAACAAACAAAATATGTAAATGATATCCAATTTAGATATTTTTATTGCAATAATATTTACATGATGACTTGACAAATCGACAATTCCAACAACAAGGTGTGGTACAGACTGTGTAGTTGGTAAATTGTCACATTCATATAGTAAATTTCTGAGTGCCTAATTGGCAGGAGTTTGAAATTCGCTGTGAGCACTTTGTGGTTAAAAGCAAGTCATACATCGAGTAAGGATTAGACTCACATTTCTTATGTAGGGACACCTTATAGTATTTACCAAAAAAAACAAAAATCGACAATTCCGTTATGTATCATTATTTATTATAAGAACTTTAGATATTAATTTTATGTGTATGAAAGACGAAGGAATGGAATAATTTTTAAATTAGCTTAATTTTTGTATAAATTAGTTTTATAATTATTTTTTATATAGCCAGTTTATTTAAGATATCAACAATTCCACTTATAACATGTCGACTGGAAAATTGATTAGTGCCTGGTAAGTAGTAACCATAGAGAAGCCTTGGGCGATGCTTGATGTGTTTGTATTGTTAATATTGTGACACGTGGCTTCAAGGCTCAATGATTTGAGGGTATTTTCGTCCTTTTCAACTTTTGTCCTGGTAATTGCTGTTCAATTTTTGTAATCATTATATTAGAGAAAGTACCAAATTAACTTTTCAAAAATATCTTTCTTTATTCCACTCTCGTACTAAAGAAGTTGCTTCATTGTCTCTCCAATTCCATTTGCCGGTCACAGCCTCGAAATATGAAATATTTACGTATTATAACATAAATATAGATGTGATCAAATACGTTAAAAAATAAATATATATATATTATAATATAAATAAAATAGTAAAAATATGTGATAATTTTATGAATATAATTAAATTTTATTAGTAAATAAAGACATATACTCTGATCCGCAAGGATCATGATTGAAAATTATTTGATCGTCTTTTTCTGAGTAAGAGGCTAAGCATAATCAAATTGGATTTGGGACAGCTATTTGAAATTTTAGTGCAAGACTATATTTGTTATTTCATGTTTACTTTTCGTGAAAAAATACCAATTGAAGCAGGGCATCTTCAAACAACAAGAGCCGAGTCAATTATTCAATCAAATGAAATTGAGCATGTTTCCATCTCTTCTCGAGAAACAAGTGGGCTATGCAAAATGTGTTTCAAAGTGACCGATTCCAAATTAATATATCGTTTAAGGACAATACTGGCATTCTCCTTTTTGAAGAAAATTATCGTCTGGTCGTTCCAAAATTTACAATAACAAAACTTCTTATTTCTATATTATCATATCAAGAACGATAAAGATTATCCCTATTCAGTATATATACAAAGAGTTCACTAATATTATTGACAAAAAAATAATATAATATCCATCTTTTACCACAAAAGATAAAAGATGGGAGCCTCAAATAATGTGGGTGGATTCGGTATCGATCATTGTTGTGACAAGTAGCTAGACTGTGAAACTTTGAAAGGAAGGCAAAATTCAACATGAATTCAAAGCCTTAAAGACAAAGGACCTTACAATGATATTTGGAAGTGAGTGCCCAATTGTTCTCATGTCATTTTCCTCCTAATTTCAAATTCAATACTTGAAGAAAGCAATAAATCAATAGGCCCAACTGGGGAGGGGTTCAAAATTCATATATGTTTAGAGAAGTAAATTTTGTAGCGGATATTCTAGTTGATTTAAGATATAATGTTTCTTCATCTCTTGTTTGGCTAAACTCTCTTTCTAAGTGCATTTACCTTCGTCATTTGACAATGTTAAGAGTGACGTCTTTAGAAATTTCTCTGAGTCATTTTTTTTTCATTTTGTTTTATAAACGTGTCATTTATGTATATAGTCCACAAATAATGACATCACAAACAAAAAGCTTATCTTTAAAGCATCAATAAATGTTCCTATTAGTGATGTTGAGAAAATATCAGACATATTTTATCCTTATCATCAGACATGAATTCCAAGGTGGTCCAAATGGTAAGGGCAAGAGTTTGGGATGTCCTAAATTTTGGGTTTAATTTCTTTTGGGCTATTTTTATGTGGCCGATCCAAGACAGCGTAGACGAGTTGGTTAGAGGGAAATTTTGGATTCAATTTCTTTTAAGTTATTTTTGTGTGGCCAATTTCTAAAGGCGTAGATGAGTTAATTCGAGATGGAAACTTATAAACACAATCACGATCAGTTATTGGATCACTCATCTGCTTTGCAAATTCCTGAGTAACTTTCTCTTGTCTGATAGAGACTAGAAACGCTGATGTATGCTTGCGTGTTTAACAAAGAAAATAAAGTACAAAAGCATCTATTTTGTTGGATTTTTCCTTCTTGTGTTTTTTTTATATATCATCATCACATCATGCCTTTTCCAAAACCAAAAATACTCTGAAGCAATCAAATTCCGGTTTCCACCATGGAAGCTGAAGCTGTTGAAGAAGTAATACTAGTAAAAGCCACTGATGATCATCGACCTCATCAGTTTGCATTACCAGTTGATGCTGAACAGAAGGCCACAGAGTTGAGGTTATTTACAATCGCGCCACCCCATATGCTCGCCTTCCACCTTGCATGGCTCTCTCTCTTCTCCAACTTCTTCTCCACCTTCTCCATCCCTCCCCTCCTCGCCGTCATCCGCGACGACCTCAACCTCACCGACACCGACACCGGCCGCGCCGGCACCGCCGCCTTCCTCGGGTCCATCTTCTCCCGCATAGCCATGGGCCCCATCTGCGACCTTCTCGGCCCCCGCATCGCCATCGCCTCCCTCTCCCTCCTCACCGCCCCCGTCATCCTCTCCCTCTCCACCTCCCTCATCTCCTCCCCCGCCTCCTTCATCGCCCTCCGCTTCCTCGTCGGCTTCTCCCTCGCCAACTTCGTCGCCAACCAGTTCTGGATGAGCTGCATGTTCTCCGGCTGCGTCGTGGGCATGGCCAACGGCTTCGCAGCCGGATGGGCCAACATGGGTTCCGGCTTCACCCAGTTGGTCATGCCCATAATTTATACCTCCATCATGTCTTTCGACATCCCGTCGTTCACAGCTTGGAGGCTTGCGTTCATAGTTCCCGCAGTTTTCCAAGCTGGGACGGCAATATTGGTCTTGGCTTTCGGCCAAGATCTACCTTCCGGAAGCTACAAACGCCCTCAGAAGGTCAACATTGACTCCAACAAGTCACAGGAGAGCTTCTTTAGTGTTGTTTTTAATGGGATTAAAAATTATAGGGCTTGGATTTTGGCCCTGGCCTATGGTTTTAGTTTTGGGGTGGAGCTGACAACGGATAATATTATAGCTCAATATTTTTACGACAGATTTGATGTGAACATTGAGGTGGCTGGGATCATAGCGGCGAGCTTTGGGATGGCGAATTTCTTTTCGCGGCCGGGTGGAGGGTTGGTTTCCGATAAGATGGGGCAGATGTTTGGGATGAGAGGGAGGCTGTGGGGGTTGTGGGCGGCGCAGACGGTGGCCGGGTTGCTTTGTTTGTTACTCGGGCGAGTCAACTCGCTTTGGGCCTCCATAATTGTCATGTGTGGATTCTCTATCTTTGTTCAAGCTGCTGCGGGCCTCACGTTTGGTGTGGTGCCCTTTGTGTCCAAAAGGTAACAAAAAAGAATTTATTTTTTTCCATCAGCTTGAAAATGATAGAAAATCGTTGAGTCATTATCTCTTGGTATTGACCAAAGAAAAAAATTCATCTCTTGGTCCCACTTCTTCTGCCGAATCTCGACACGAAGCACTTGCTTTCTCCTAATCAAGACTCAACACGTTGATGACTGAGAACCGTTGAGAATGATCATTCATTAAGAGTCTGACTTGATTACTGGAAACAAAAAACTGCACTGATTATTTACATACGGTTATGCAGGTCATTGGGGGTGGTGTCCGGGATCACAGGCGGCGGAGGGACGATCGGGGCGGTGATAACCCAGCTGTTGCTGTTTTCCGGAAATAAATTCTCCAAGCAGACCAGCATTTCTCTAATGGGAGTGATGATGATTGTGTGCACTCTCCCAGTGTCGCTCATCTACTTCCCTCAGTGGGGTGGGATGCTCTGCGGGCCGGCCTACGATGATCAAACAAACCATTATCACCTGCTCCATTAGAATTCCAAATGGAGCAAGCACAAGCTGATTCAATTATCTAAAGGGCAAGAATTTGGAAGTCATTTTTCATTGTAAAATATTGTATCTGTACAACTGTGAGGAACAAGCTTGTCAACAATCAGACCAAATCGGGTCTCAATCTCTACAGAATATGATTTGCCTTCATTTGTAGTTAAGACTGTTTTCAGAAAATGATAAGGCAAAAGACTAAAATAGTGCTACAAGTATATGGATTGGAAGTTGTGATACCGTCTTTTTTTGTGCACTGAGTTTACCCTAAAGCTCCAGAAAAGGACACCTGAACTTGTTTAGAGCTCCTCCATATGAGAATAAAGCAGACGATCCTTGATTGCGTTTAAAGTTTGGCAAAGGCCACCAGCCACCAAGAATTCCAACCAAAGTGAACTTCTGGTCTCGTACTTCAACTGTAGCCAGACACAGAAGCTTAAAGTCTTCAACTTCAACCTTGTGAGCGTACAATGACTGAAGAGGAAAGAAACGCGGGATTTTAGAAGTGGGTTGAATTTAAACATTCTAGTTTTTCACTGCAGCAATAAGCACAAAACTTTCATAAATCATAACAGGACACTTACCTTGTTATACAAGTGAGGCTCTTGGCGCTTCAGTCGATGACATAACTACAAAACATTAAGGGTCGGTTTGTTTAGGTATGAATTTGGAATTTGAAACAACTATATGCTCAAAGTTATTTGAAATCCGTTTGCTTTCTTCGTTTTTCTTCTTACTCAAATCGTGGCATACAAGCATTGCAATAGTCTAAACAAGAAGTTCGCCTTATTATCAAATCCAAATTCAAATCTTTATGTAAACAAATGGACCCTAAGTTTGAAATAAAGATTTTCCGAACAAGAACTACTATTACCATCAACATTAAAAGCTATAATCAATCTATACTTTATTTATAATGCAGTGATCACCGGCAAAAACGTTGCAGTATTCATTAACCACAAACAAGATTCCACCCCTGAGAAATCAAGTCACAGAACACAAAGAGACTTGATAGTTCCGACCAGCCAAACTACAACCCATCGCAATCCAATATGAAAAGAAGGCAGGTCCTCAAAATATTTCTTTCGGTAAAACAAAAAGAAAAATGCATATATCCAGGTTGCAGACACCAAGACATGGGATTAAATATGCGGTAAATGATTAGTAGAGTATAAAAGTATTGGATGATGCATCCTTTCTTACCTCATCCACAAAAATATAAACTGAATAAGGACTAGGCCTGGTAGTTAGGAGGAAAAGAATGAGCCTAAATGCAATTGTTGTAACAGGATCACCCCAGAGTGCCAACACAGTAAGAAAGAAAACAAAAGGCACCCAGAATTTCCTCAAAAACATCGCAGCTCGATTTTCCTTCACATCTGAAGCACCCAACACTTCCAGATTTTGATCATTCACCAAAATATCATGGCCTACTTTATTGGGAAATCCAAATCAAGGGAGTTACTAAAGGGTTATGTATCTAAAGAGTTCAAAATGGACACAAGAGACTATAACACATAAATTGGGTGCTTAGCTGTTTTTACTCACCATCCATAGCATAAGAAACTTTTGGAAAGAAGATGATTGATCCAAATAAAACTGACACACCAAGAATGCTTCCAAATCCTAACTTCCTTCCTCCTGAAAAGAATGTCAAAATTATGGCTACCCATTAAACATATACTGGCTACATTGAAAACCCAATCTTTGTTTTGTGTTCATTCATGAATGGCATCAAACTTGTTCAAGTTTTAATAACCAAAACCAAAGTGGGTGCAATGACATTGGCTATGCCTATGCATCCAAGTTCGAATCCCTTCTCTATAGTTTAAAGTTGGAATATCTCTTGCATCTAACAATCAAAACCACCATAAATTGACCTCAGAATGCTTATGTAACGATTAAGAACCATAATATGATGATCAATGTAAGAAAAATGCACACTTTCCGAATTCCATTTACACTAACTTTACATTTACCAGCAGAGGAAGCAAAATTGAAAAGGAGACTTGCCTGAAAACCAGAATTTCTGAGGAGAATTTGTTTGTATATTCAAGTAACAGTTGCATGCACGGTTGCGAAACGCAAGTTCAAGGCCCTTCCACAACGCCTTTGAAGGTTCAAACTTGGCATGAGCTGAGCAAGTCATCACAATTTACAACCAAATAATCAAATGCTTGAAATCGAATAAGAAAACCAGACGGACTTTCAAGTACTTACAGAACTGCCTCGGAGGAGGGATTGAGGAACGGGAAGAGATTATCGAAGTTAGGGTTTGTCGGAAGGGACGAAGAACTTTTCGCGCGGAAGCCATTTTTGCGCTGCAACAGTTCTTCTGTCATCTTTGAAGTAACTTTTGACTTGCTAGTAATACGACATCGTTTTACAGAAGGAAGTGTGCGCCATCCATTGACATATATACGGTTGATCCTTACCGAAGGTTGATATATATTTCGCTCAAGTCTTGAAATTTCATTTTGATACAAATTTTTAGTTGCATACCATAAAAGATTTTCTTTTGTCCCTAAATTCTCATAAAATTACAGGATGAGTTTCATGCTTTGTTGTCATTCACAAGTAAAACATTTGGAAATCTGTTTGAAAGTCTGATATTATAGATATGTAGACTAAATATATGATATTATATTAGCAATGTTCAATTTTTTTTAAATGTATTTACAGGGGAAACGAATTCTATCACACAATATGTCATTGGGATTCGAATTTGAAATTATTGGTCTGCAAGTCAAGACTTTTATCAACAGAGCTAGACCCACTTAGCAGCAAAATAGAAAATAGAAAATTTGAGTCTAAAAATAAAACTTATCCTTTTAATTCAAATATCGTGACTTTCTTTTCAAAGACTTTACATCTTATGATGCTCATGAAATTTAGATGGTTACACTTTATAGTGTAGATTCATACCCATAAAGTTTATATGTTATGAAATGAATATTGGATGTCTTTTTAACTTGTTCAGTTTTTTCTTGGAAATGTCTATAAAAGGTGGAATGAAATAGTGCATTTTTTGTAATTGTTCTTCTATTAAAATATTGAAAGGTTTTTATTCAATCGACAATCAGTTCTTTGTGTGTAGACACATAAAATTACAAATGTATCTAATTTATATTACTTCATACCCTACAATTAAGATATTAGAAGAAATTAAATTAATTAAGAAATCAACGTTTAATAATCATCATTTGAATATAACAATACACAAATTTTCTTTCATGGCACCAAATGTTCAGTGACTATCTTTTACCTCATTAACGTGCAACGACAAGAACGACATGTTGTAACAATCAACTTTAAGCTTGACAAATTTAAGGGATTATTACACTGCGATTACAATTTAGTATTAATGTAATAGCAAATAAAGTGTAACAAAATATCATTCAATTGTAAAACTTACACTATATATATATATAAGTTCTTAATCTCATTTACAATAATATTACATTTCAATCATCTCTTAATCCAAGATTTGTTAGATGTTTTGGTCCCCATCCTTTTAAATGCTGATTTTAATAGATAGTTTTGACTTGTCAAGAGTTATTGAAAACAAGAATAGTTGAGAAAATATCTAACACAAAAATATCTGCTAAGCTATGATTTTCCTCAGACTAGTGCATGTTACATTATTACCACACAATCAATCATAAGATGGATTTGGCAACTGTGTGAGAAGCTGCAAGCATACATCAAATATGTCTATCTGGGCGGTAGTCTCAGTTTCCCAATTTTCAGCAACAAATTTTCTCGGATTTGATGAACATCATTCAACCGCCATAAACAAGCCTGTCTCGAGGTAAATCTTCTGTACAATTTCTGATCCTTTTAGTTTTGATTAAGCCGCTATATGCGGTGATTTAATTTAGAATTTTTTTGTTCCGAGATAGATGGAGGAGGAGGAAGCAGGGATGCGGTGGTGCTGCAATCAGAATCAGATGTTGTAAAAAAGAGGCAGCTGGGGAAGTGAGAGGAGCAAAGACGGTGGCCGGAAAAAATTACTATGAGTTGCTTGGTGTTTCTGTTGATTCGAATGCGAAGAAAATCAAGCAAGCTTATAGGAAATTGCAGAAGAAACATCACCCGGATGTTGCGGGTCAAGAGGTACGTAGTATCAAGTGATGTGTCAATTTTTCATTTGCCGTGACGAAAAGCGCACGTGATTAATGGATGATATGGCGGGTGAGCAGGGTCACGAGTATACCCTAAAGTTGAATGAGGCCTATAAAGTTCTGATGAGGGAGAATCTGAGGAAGGAATATGATGCTTCAATTGGAAAAAGATCATTTGGAGGAAATAGCTCAAGGTTAAAAGAATCAGGCTGTGAATCTTCATGGAATGGACCTTTGAGACCCCAAGCTCTGTTTGTTGATGAAAATGCATGCATAGGTAGGTCATTCAATTTGTAACTAACTAAATCGGTTTATAAGGGTCGTTTGATAATCATTTCGTTTTCTGTTTTTATGGAAAAAGTAAAAGGGTGAAAAAAAGGAAACGTAGGAAGAAGGAGAACAAAATATAGGAGGAAAAGTACACAAAATGAAAACTAAAAATATTTTTATGGGTTTCGATCACTTTCTGAATTTTGTTTTCATTTTTTCCTTCTTCGTATCACTACTCTTCATCATCCGTTCTTTCGATCCTATATTTTCTTCGTATCTCAAACACAAGAAGTGAAAACCGAAAACAATAAGAATGATTATCAAATGGTCCTTAATTACTTGATAATTAGGTAAAATGTGCGTAAAATTTACATTGTTGTGATTTGTAACTATAATATTGCAATTGAATTTCTAACAGGTTGCAGACAATGTGTGCACCATGCAAGTAGTACCTTCATGTTTGATGAAGCGTTGGGAAGTGCAAGGGTTAAAGTTCAATTCGGGGACGATGAACAAAAGATTGAGGTATCAGTTGATTCATGCCCTGTGGACTGCATTCATTGGGTGGAGAGCGAAGAACTGCCGGTGCTCGAGTTTCTGATTCAGCCTCAGCACAAGGAAGAGTATGGCATATTCGGAGGAGGGTGGGAGAGACCTGCAAATGTTTTTATGGCTGCTAAAACTTTCAACAAAGAACTCAAATCGCGCGAAAACGATCCAATACATAGTAAGAAGGATGCCTAGCTAATTACTTCTAAATATTAACCGCCTAAATATATCATAATTAACTTTAACTGTTGGAGATAATTATATTTATGTGTATGTACGTATGCAGCAAGTGTGAGTGATGTTGAAGAAGAAACGCCTGCTCAAGCAAAAGCGCGAGCCAAAGCAAGTAGGGAAATAAACATGGAAGCTGGACGATTCTCTAGATTCTGGCATTGGAAAAACAAGGCTTTTTCGTCTTGGGGCAAAAAGGTGGAATAGAAAGTAAATAATAGATTTAGTATAGAAGATGATAAGTGAAATTATTTGTGAACAATATTGTATATAAACTATAGATTTCTAATTTTCTATCATGGATTTGTTTAAGTTGCCTCTAATATGGATTAGCAACTTCTTTTTCTTTTCTCACACCTCAATGTATCGAATTTGATTGGAATCAGGGCCAGTCTTAGAGGTTTCAGGGGCCTATCTATGCCAGGTTCCGTTTCGGGTCATGGTTGTCTACTAAGGTTATTGATTTTTATCAATCTTCCAATTTCGAAATCAGATTACAGGTTTTTTTATCACAACTTGAGTCATATTATTGCAATTTATCAAAACAATACATGGTTGGAAATTTATAAAAGGAGAATCTTCAACACATGTAGATTGAGAAAATATCAAATGGACTCACATGCTTGAGGATAGAGGTCCTATGTGCAACATCCCCTACAAGTCGTTTTACGTTTCAAGAGCATCGTGGAGCCGGCATTTGTTTGTTCCGGCACAAACAGCACATTCGTCTGCATCTCCAGCAACATGGCTTAAGCAGTGACTGATCCTATCATTCAGAACATCCTGCAACCAGAGACCTCATATTAAAATTTACAACTGCAGTTCAAGAGATGACTTGTAAATTAAGGATCAAGATAACTTTCGCCAAAGCATCTGAAAATTCTGTGATAGTAATGTCTGGTGCGCAAGAAACGAAAAAAAAATTAAGGCTCCGTTTCTTTAGATAGGGATTTGGATTTTGGATATGGATTCAATAACAATATGAAAATGCTATGGTTTGAATAAGGAAGAAAACAAATAGATTTCAAACGACTTAGTGCAAATAGTTATTTTAAATCCACTTCATCTAGTGGTTTCTAGATTTTGAAGCAAATTTCGCCTTGTTCTCAAATCCAAATCCGTACCTAAAAAAATGGAGCCTAAGGAAAATCCATAGCCATACCACGAGTAGCGGATGAAGGCCAAGGGGTGCAGTTACTATATATGAGACACCAGGATGCTCCTTTGCAGCTTCAGCTGTCAGGGATGGAATATCCTGTGAAACAACACATAGTGTAATCCATTTTACCAAGTTGTGTCTTAACCATACACAGTAAACAAAATTCCACTGCCAAAGGCGGTTGTTAACCACCATCAATAGGATGTTATGTTGAGCTACCTGGTTCCAATGTCTTCCAGGTAAAAGGAAAAATGGGCTCACAATTACACGATTTGCGCCTTGTACAACACATGAATTGAATGCAACACGAATTGATGGTTCCGCCAACTCCTAATCATACAAAAATTTCACAGCTCCAATAAGCATTTCTCCAACATGAGATCATCAACAAATTCATTGTGAAACAATCTTCAATTGAAAATATCAAAATTTATAAAATTTTGAAACCAACAAAAAAAAAATGCATTTTACCATATGAGCAGGCTCCACAATGGGGTACCCAGTTCTCTCTCTAAACATGCCCACGAACTCATCTGAAATTCAACTTCTGATTAAACAAGCTTAAAAACCCAATCTTTTAAATCCACAAGAAAGTAATTTTTATTTTATTTTATTTTTACTGTTAAAACAAATTTAACCCCTAATCTCAATATTTGATCTGCTTACTTAGAGATAGACAAGTTCAAAACCCAATCTTTTTACACCACAAGCAAGCAAAAAATTTCAACTCTTGAAACAAATTTAACCCCTAATCAGCTTACTTAGCATGAGATTTGATTCCTTGCGGCGCGAACCGTGGTCGACGATGATGATGCCGTCTCTGCCACCAACTCCGTGATGATTCATTTCGAATCCTCGGTTGCCGCCACCGACGTTCCCGCCACCGGCACACAGCTTTACGCTCCAATTTCTACTTCTGGAGGAGGGGTATGTATGCAATTTCGAGAAGTTGAGGGCCGCACAGCTAGGGCTTGTTCCGATTTCGCTTGACGGCGAGCTTCGATTGCAAAATGAAATGTATAAACAAAAAAGCTATGCAGATTTGTTTTGAAAGAAAATGGAGAGCCTTCGAGCTTTCTTACCTTTGAATTGGAAATTGAGGGCAGATGGAGAACGACCTAAGCGACATGGTTGCCTGGTTAAGGAGCTCTCAGCTGACCTTCAACGGTCCAGTTGGAGACGAAGAGTAAATTGAGTAAACTACCCGCCGCGGCCGTTTCATCCCACACTGAGAGTGAGAGGGACAATCCCGGACCCGGAGACCCGCTGAGCCCATAAAGCCCAACCCCAATTATTAATTGGGCTCATGCCTAAAAAAGTGCTCAATTCTTTTAAGTGTGATATTGAGAAATACTAAAATATTGAAAAGCGAATACGAGCCATCAACGCCTTTTCAAAATTAATGAGTTGTAACATAATGCTCGGTGCAAGATATTGCGAATTTTTTAATGTTTAATTAATAGGAGTTCGAAAAACGCTGAGTAGGAAAAAAAAATAGTGTTGAGTAGGAAAAAAAAATGCGCTGAGAGTATATTTTGCCCAAAGACAGGTCGCACCCAGAGCGGGAATTAGATTCACCCTTTAAAGGCGGAGTCATCTCAGAGTGTTTACCCAAAAAAAATTATGAGGGCTCATAATCATTTGAATTACATGACATTCTTAATCATTTAAATTACGTCACTTCAAATTTTTATAAAAAGGGTTTTATTTGTGAGGAGAGATGCAAAGATATAAGCATATATTTCTTTATGTGGTTGGTTAGTTGGTTGCATTTTCTAAATAATTCATTATTGACTCTAACAACTTTTGGTAAGTAGGTATTATGTTTCTTTCAATTTCACCAGCCAATATTTTCATTTTAGTTTTGACTCTTTTTTTTTTTTTTGGTTTGGTCTCATCTTTTTTTACTGTTTTTACTTTTGTAATTTTATACTCTTTTGGACCCCTTATGAGTAGGGTTCAATTCATTTGCTGCATATTATAATTTTTATTTTGCTTTACTCAATGGCATGAGATCAAAGGCTTAACAATGGCAAAAGGATCTAATGGACTTCCTAACCAAAAAGCAAAGTTCCCATTTGCGGAATACTTAATGTAAGCAAGCTTCAAGATTACATCTTTCGAATAAAATTTAGTTAGAAAATAAAATTTAGTTAGAAAATAAAATTCATAGACCGTTGTTATTTATATGGTTCATATTATCACGCAATGTTATTAATTCACATATTATAATATAAATAATTATAAAAATATTTTAGAAGTTTAGGATATATTAATAGAATACACAGGCACATGTTTACGTAGATTTAGAACATTATTTTTGAACAATCGCACCGAAAAATTTCTTAATATTTTTTAAAAAAAAAAAATTGTCGTTCCATCCCAACATCGCACGCAATAGGAGGAAAAACACATAACAACTTTACGACAACGAGCTTTTAAAAATGGAAAAAGATCACACAAAATTGCAAAACCCCACCCCACTCTCTGACTCCCTACTCTTTTCAGTCGTCTTCGTCTTCTTCTTCTTCTTCTTCTTCTGTCCATCTCTAAAATTTGTAAAGCTTTAATCTTTAAGCAAGCTTAAATTAACCCATTAGCCACTAAAATTCCAAACTCCAGAGCTTTAAGTGGATCTGGTTCTGATTTTCACGTGAAAAAAATGATGAGAGGGAGGAGCTGGAGCTGGAGCTTTCTCTCTCTAGCTACTTGAGCCCTAAAAAACCCAACAATTTGGGTCTGGGAGGTGAAAGCGGTTGATGCAAAGAGGAGCAAATTGGGTTAATTGATGAAGCGGAAGGTGGGTCCGCAGAAATGGCAGCAGAAATGGAAGAGGAAGCTGTTGGCGGCGGTTTTAATGGGGTTTTGCTTCGGGGCTTTGGTGCTGTTGATGCAAACTCGGTACAGTCGGATTATGAGCCTCGCTTCGCTGCGCTCTCAGCCCACTCAACGGCCCAAGATCGCCTTCTTGTTCATCGCTCGCAATCGCCTCCCCTTGGACATTCTTTGGGATGCTTTCTTTAAGGTAATTCGCTCGAGCCTTTGATAATTAAAGTAAAATGGTCTCATGTGCATAATTTCTGATTGAAAATATTATTTAAAGATGCATTTTGTTTTTGTTGTTTTGATGCTGGTTTGTATGCAGGGAGGGGAGAGTAGGTTTTCAATTTATGTTCACTCCAGGCCGGGGTTTCTGTTCAACAAGGCCACCACAAGATCAGTTTTTTTCCTGGATCGTCAAGTGAATGATAGTATACAGGTGGGAGTTTCTATTTACATGAATTCTCAATTTGGATTTTGGAAACAGAATATGTCATGTGTGTTAGTGATCAATTTGGAAAGGTTTGAATTCGCTTTCTTGTTGAATAACCGATTACCTATACAATGCGAAATTGTGAATGGTAGCATCTGGAAGATGACAATTCACATGAAACTTCTAAGTGTCAAGTGAGAGAGTTAATAATGTGCATGCTAGTTGAGTGGATTTTACTTTAGGTATACTTGTGGATTTAGAAGTGAATAAAGATGATTCTTTTCGTGAGTTTAATTGCGATTATTATATTTATTTCATGTGTTCTATACCAGGTAGATTGGGGAGAAGCAACCATGATTGAGGCGGAGCGTATATTACTCAAACATGCACTTGAGGATCCTGTTAATCAGCGCTTTGCCTTTCTTTCTGATAGGTGAAGATCGACTTGATGTTTTTTCCCTTAGGCTTCAGTAACAAGAATTACGGTCTGCTAGTTTCTAACAATATTTCAGTTACTTGATCTCTTTGCAGTTGCATTCCTCTTTACAATTTCAACTATATATATGACTACGTGATGTCAACAAGAACCAGTTTTGTAGACAGGTGAATAGACCAACTCAAATATGCATCTGCTTATCTATAGACTATAATTGAAGAATAATTTCCGATAATTCTGAATTTTGTTAATAGAGGCCACTTGGGTTTCATCTTCAGAGTGTATACATATTATTATCAGGCTGCATCTCCTTGTGAATCTAGAATCATTTAATAGTCCACTAATAGATTTATGAAATATGTTCTATAATGTTATATATACGTACTTATCACTCTTATGATAGTTTATTTTGAAAGTACATTTAACATTAACTTTTGGGAGCAGCTTTGCCGACACAAAAAATGGCCGCTATAATCCAAAAATGGATCCTGTTATTCCTGTTCATAACTGGAGAAAAGGATCTCAGGTACACGTTCAGTATGATGCATTAATTGCCTGTTGAAATTTAGTTCCACACAAAAAAGACAACGTAATAAATTACTTTTTTATTTTCTGTTTTGCAACTTTTCACAAATCATCTAATTTCTTCTTGTGTTCTTCTCTTTCTTGTTGCAGTGGGTTATTTTGAACCGGAAGCATGCCAAGGTTGTAGTCAAAGACGATACAGTATTTCCTATGTTTCAATTGCATTGCAAGGTAATTTGTCTTTAAAATTGTTGGCTGACATTGCATGGATAAATGTAACAAACTAAATTCACTTGTTCCAGTAACCTGGATTGGAAAGCTACTCTACTGAAAAACATATCCTTGCAATGATTGGCGGTGTTACTGTTCTAGTTTCCTTATTATGCATAGGATTCTCATTAATGATTTTCTTTCCTCATGTTAAAAATGTTCTGTGTGTGGCAATCATGCAGACGAAGTCGCTACCTGAGTTTTGGCGGGATCGTCCCATTGTAAGTACTCATATTCATGTTTTAAACTTTTTATTCAATTTCACATCAGCTTTCCCAGTCAAAACAGTCTGGTACCAATATTAACAGTTTTTTGAAATAACAAATGGATTTTACGGCCCTGTTTCTTATTTCTTATAATGTAAATTCACATAAAAAGTGAAGACTCCAATGTAAATTTCCAGACACTGTTTTCAAGAGATGAAGTTTGATTTTGCATTTTGCAGCCTGCTGATACATCCAAGGAGCACAATTGTATACCGGACGAACATTATGTTCAGACATTACTAGCTGTAAGATACACCATCTCTCCCTCTCTTAAAACATTCTTTTCTTAGTCTCTTCCGCGGCAGAAACTAGGTTGCCATCATTTTTTATTTAGCTATCGGAGGTTCTTCACATATTATTATACTAATTCAGTAGGTAGGTCACATCAATTCGTACGAACTTCATTAAAGGATTTTGATCACAAAGGTAGCATCTTTTATGGTCATAGAAATGTTTTCTGGTTCAACCAAAATCCGAGATATATGATTTCCGAGATCAGAATAGATCGATCTGAGCAGTGTCAATACAAAGGCTTAAAGTCGTTCAGTTTGTTTGTAATTAGAAATGTTTGAAGTTTTTAAGCGGCTAGGGATTAGTTGGAATGCTAAAACAGAAGTGATGGAAGCTCTTATCGTCATGATAGTTTAGCTCTCTAAAGAAGCTATATTTATCAATTTCAGCAAGAAGGCCTTGAAGGAGAAATCACGCGAAGATCATTGACACACACCTCATGGGATATATCACCCCCAAAAGACCACGAACGCCGTGGCTGGCACCCTGTGACTTACAAATATTCAGATGCTACTCCCATGGTGATTAAATCCATAAAGGTATGCATATTTTTTATTTTGCAGCAAGCCCTTTTAGCAATTATATGATAAAGGTTGAAACTTGAAAAATGATGCATTGATGGATTCCTTTCTTAACTATTAGGTTCAGCAATCCAAATCATTAATAAAACTTTAAATGTTAGTTGACACTTAATCTACTAATGGCTTAATGGCACAAGAATTTGATGGATCGACATGGTTGCCCAACAAAGTTTTCTCTTGAGATTTGTATGATATCAACCCAATTTACTTAATTCTTCAAAAGAATTTCGTGATTTTTATAATTTCCCAAACCAATATGAACCGAAGTGTTCGTTTAACTGAACCGGTCAGTTTGAGATTGAGATGGTTCACTTTTGGTTCTACGAAATGAAAAATAGATTAAATTGGTTCAGTTCTCGGATTAGCCCGACTGTGCCCAGCCCTAGTTTAGATGAAGCATTGTTTTTGTTGAAGGCAGAAAAGCATGCATACAAATTTCATGAATTTTTTTTTTTTCAGGATATAAATAATATCTACTATGAGACTGAATACCGGAGAGAATGGTGTAGCAGCAAGGGGAAACCATCTCCCTGCTTTCTCTTTGCACGAAAATTTACCCGGCCTGCTGCCTTCCGGCTTCTTAACACGGTACGTTTGTAGATTGATGTGCACGTACTGCAGAGAGGAATGCTGAGGAATTTGTGTTGTCGATCGTGTTCATTTCCCTTGGATTGATTTTGTGTCATGTTTTCTATTTGACAGACTGCACTGGAACTCTAATGGAGCAACGGTTAAAGTCTAACTGCCGTGACTGTTATCGACGTCGGAGCTAAACCGGCTAGTTTCTTGATCCATATTAGAAAATAGGTAAAATTAGATTTGCAATGAGAAAAATAAAAGAGAAAGGAGAGGTTGTGTAAATTTTGTTGGGAGAGAAGAAGAAGAAGGGTGTCTATTGTGTGGTATGTATTCTTTTTTAGAACAGAATAAAAGAGAGAAATAAAAATTACTCATAGAAGAAAAAGGAAGGAAAAAACTTAGCAATCTGCAATTTCTATGCTATATATATCACGACTCAATTTTCACTGCTACAAAGACCTTGTATATAATTAGTTTGAGATCGGGATTTTGCTTTCTTTCGTCTCTTATGTACACCAGTTTCGGGAGTTTTCCACCACCATGACTACCACCGGCCGCCACTGCGCCACCCCCAACAGCATATCACTTACCCTGCTACTATAGCTGGTGCCACCACCCCTCACCATGACCATCGTCGGCCACCACTAAGACCGCCATCACCATTTATCTTGAAAAATATAAGCATTAGGTATCGACCTCCTCTTTATTACAAAAATCGAACTTTAAATTTCTTGTGTATGGATATGAATGCCATTAAACAAGTGGTATAAATAACGAAAACAAATAAAATAAATAATTATTTTCAACATTATATTTTCAGATTTTCTTTGGCCAAAACTTAAGGTGATCCCAAGTTCCTAACCCGGAAGGATGAGATTAATCTCCACAAGAGCTCAAAGAGGTTAAAGGTGTTTTGATACCCGCCCCTAAACGCTAGTAGTGGCTAGCGGATCTCGAACCCCATACCTGCCAGTTGGGACATTATATAAATCAAGAAATAGTAAGGTAACCCCATATTTACCATTATATTTTCATTTTAGTCGGACCATATTAATTTCCCAAATTATAATCTATTATTTTAAAATTTCTTAATAATCTTACATTTCTTGGTGCAAATATGGGGTAATAGCAAGGGGCGGAGCCACCATAAGATCAGAGGGTCCCATGCCTCTTCTGTAATATTTACCTGTTACTATTATTATAATATATATTTATATGCGAATTATATTAATATTGTTAAAATTTTTGAAGTTATTTCTTTTCTTTTGCTTATTGCTTTCTATTTTTCAATAACATACATATATCAATATCACTTATACTTAAAATATTGAAATTTGAACGTTTCGGCATTTATTTTGCATACTTTTGGCTTCTCAAGGTCGATAATATCACAATTACTTATTGACAAATGAATAACACATACACGTATATAATTCTCTTCCTTATTGTCATCAATTTTATTTTATAATTTTTTTCGAATATTATGATTATCTAATGTATTTTTTCGAACATTAACTTATTTCGAAATATAGTCAAAACATTGATTTCCGAAATATCTAGACAAAAATAACACCTAACATTGTCTATACCAAGGCTCCTTCAACCAAACTTACTAGTTACGCTATTAGCAATGAAAATGTTTGGTTTGAATTTGACTCAGACAAAGGCAGATAAATTTGTTGAATTGTCGGCATGGTCAATTAGTCTCACTGCGTATCAACGTCTTCCTAACTAATTAACTAATTAACTACTACCTACCTGACTAATTCGGCCAACAAATTAACCACCCATGGCCCATGACCCATGACCCATGACCCATCCATCTTTTGGAAGGCTGAATATATGGGATCCAGATGTCTTCCACTCACCGACACACTACATGCCACTCCATCATCTTATAATCATCTATCATTATCATTATCATTATCATTATTATTATCTTGTTGAAGATTCATATATTACGTTATACGTACGCAAGTACGTTGCATGTATGACAGTATGAGTGGCACCAACCAATCATCGCCATCTTGCACTCACGCCGTCACTGTTACTTTAGTCTAGTACGTGTAATTCACGTTTTTCACCTCCGGTTAACAATGAGAATGTTATATATAATGAAAATGCTAGAGAAATTACATGGTTTATATGTTTTATAAATTATATATCTAATACATGTATGATCTATTAATACAAGTAAGAGTCACTTGTATTAGAAATGTGGTTTATAAAAAGTGCAAACGATTTGGTCTACCTAGTATTTTACATATTTTTATAATGTTGAGTTTGATATCTAGACTAACTCGTTTTCGTTTTTCAAATACAAAAACCGTTGTAAAAAGCGTTTAGCAACTCATTTTAAAAAAATGAATTTAGAAAATGAAAATACAAGATACAATAATTTGCTTACGTTTTATAAAACAACAAATTATTGTTTTATGAATTTTAGGATACAACCCAAAAAAATAAAGAAACAAAATAATACACAATATTAAGTAAAGAGCACCACAATATTACTATAGTAATCATCACCACCACCATCCCACAACCACCACCACCCACCATCACCTCCATCACTACCGCCACCACCACCCCACCCTACCAGGACCACGACCACCATCGCCACCACTACCACCACCACCACAATCGCCGCCAACACCACCATAATCATCGCCACCACTAATGATGCCACCATCACTGCCAACACCACCACCACACCACCACTGACGCCACCATCACCGCCAACATCACCACCACACCACCACCACCACCTTCATCACCACTGCCACCCAACCTCTACCTCCGCCATCACCCTATCACTGCTGCCATCGCCAAAGCCACTGCTATCACGACCACCGTTGCTGCCATTCCCACCACCACCCACAACAGCGCCACTACCCACAACCACCACCGTCACCGCCACCCTCATCACCACCAACTACACCTCTACCCCATAACCACCACCATCGCCGCCACCCCCACCTCCACCCCACAACCCCCATCGTTCTCACCATCTCGACCATCACCTCACCTCTACTCCATCACACTACCATTATCTCTACTATTACCATTCCCACCGTTGACATCTCAAAATTTATGCTTGGTGTTCGTACCTAATTTGGTCAACTTGGTTAAGGTTGATAAGTCCCGCCAAAACCATATTTGGCCCTTGGCTCAACAAGAGTACAACAATACAAATCTACAACATCAGGTGCATCCCACCAACGCAGCCTTGGACAAAAGACATCAAAAGCCACTAGGCCGACCAGATCTGGTCGACCTACCTGTCCATCGGCCGACCGTGTCAACACAACCGCGGGACTCGGGACCACTAGGACACGTGTCAGCTCCAGGATTAGGAACATTTATCCCACATTGAAATGTTTCATGTAAAACATTCAATGCCACTATAAATACAAGGGCACCTCCCTTAAAAAAGGTAATGAAAACATTGCCCATACGTTGTCTAATTACTACAATACCCTCCACACTTAACTGACTTAAGCATCGGAGATTGTTAGGCCGACATCTCACCAGTGCTCTTTTGCTCTTACCTTCTCCCTGCTGGTCTTCTTTCCCCCGAAGAGAGCGAGTCAAGCAAGCTTAGTGAGACAACTCTAAGTTGGTCCATTTTTGGCATAAACAGTTTGGCGCCGTTTGTGGGAATTCTGAAACAACCTCCCACGAACTCACTTATCACCTAGGTAGTCCCAACACCCTCCGGGCATCATGTTGGACGATCAAGATGAAGGAGAACTAAACAACACTCATTTCCAACAAAGGAGCTCAAGGGACAACATCCATGATGTGCTGAGACAGACGTTGGACGACCTCCAACAAGAAGTGGCTGAGCTCAGGGCTCACAACGCGAAGATGGACGCTAAGAATCATGTCATGTCTGAGCAATACGAGAGCACATTCGCCCTTGTAAGGATGTCCCAGCGCAATCAAGGGCGAGATAAGGGGCCAGCCGACCAAGTCCTGGCCGACTAGAATGTGACTGACCATACCCCAGTCGATCAACCTGTCATCGAGCAAATTTCCTCGGACATGCATAAGAAACAACAGTCTAGGGAAAACCCCACCTCATCCTGAGGGCGACTGCTCATCTAACCACCCAATGGCGCCGACCCTTCTCAACAAAGAATCTATCGGGACACTCGCCAACTACTAGAAGATTGCCAAGTTGAGTTAGAGCCCCTCCGCCTAAATTACGCTACATCAGACCCTAGGGTTGTGGGACAACCTCCCTTACCCATCTTAACTATGGTATGCTGACAAACAACGAGACATGCTTCCGGCATGGCTAATGGCCAAGAAGATCAAAAGATGAGAGGTCCTGAACCACAACAAAGGGCAAATACTCGAGAAATACAAGATGAGACCGGCTCAACTGCCGGGAGCTACTCCCATGGCCGAAGGAGAAATAGAAATCATCGAGAAAGAAGCAATGGTCAAGAGGAACACGAACCAAATCCGCCTCCACTTCAATAGGACAATGCCCTGGTAGGAAAGTCTCTTACGTCGGGTGCGCAATCTTGAGGCAGAGAAGGACAAGGGTAAAACACCAACTTGGGGGAAGACTAGCACTGGTCCTTTCACCAACTGAATCCTTCGGTCAAGACATAGATCAGAGGTCAAACCTTTGAAAATAGCTCTCTACACGGGAAAAGGCGACCCCGTCACCCACTTGAACAATTATATATCTGCCCTTGCATACAAGAATGTGACGGACGAGGTCCAATGCCTTATCTTCAGCTCTACTCTTACCGATGTAGCTCTTAATTGGTTCTATCGCTTAGCCCCCAATTCCATCGACTCCTTCGATGAATTACATACAACCTTCCTCAACCAGTTCATGATCCAGACAGATAGGCTGGTCTCCACGGAAGATCTTTTCTCCCTCAAGCAGGAAGAAGATGAAACACTTCAAAAATATGCCGTCAGGTTTAGCCTCGAATACTCCCGCTGTCGGGACACGGATGACAAGGCTGCACTCAACACTTTCTGAAGTGGCCTCATGGAGTCACCCTTCAAGTATGCAGCCCATACTGAAGATTGGAAGGATTATAATGAGATCATGCGAAGGGCGACAATCCACGCCAAAGCAGAATTCTTCCACACTCCCACCAAAGAGACCAGAGCACCCTCATACTCAACTCCTCTGGGCAACAACAACAGCCAAGGTAAGACCAACCATAACTCGGGAGGCTACAATCAAGGCTCCAACCAATCTCATCAAGGAAAGAGGAAACTCACCTATGACGGACAACATCATGACAAAAAGGGTTGACCAAATTACGATAACAGGGGATTCAAGCGAGGTGACAACCATCACCAAAGGGGACGAGACTTGGTAGGAGACAACTCTGGACCAAGGCGTCGCTTCGAAACATACACGATAGTGAACACCTCTTTGGACCACGTACTGCTAAACTTGGAAGGCATGATCCCCAAGGCCAAACCTCTTTAGGACTATTGCCCCATCGTCAACAAATAAGCTTTCTGCAAATCTCACAAGTACAACAACCACACTATTGAGGATTTCATTGCATTCAAGGACATTGTCAAGCAACTAGTCTGCGAAGGAAGACTTAATCAGTTCCTACAACATGTCCTTTTCCTGGCACAATAGTAGATCAACACCATCAGCGGAGGACCAACCCTATCCTCTTTAATAACTTCCAACCGAGTGAAGAAGAAATTCCTTCGAGTTGCCCAAGCCAACCACCATGTACTCAACATCGATTCCGATTGAGCAGCCAAGGTAGCCAAGAAGGGATGGGAACCCATCACATTCTCAGAGGAAGTGGAAAAAGGCATCATGTTCCCGCACGACGACCTTTTCATCATCAGGGCCCAAATTTCTAACTACGACGTAGGAAGAATACTCATTGACACTGAGAGCTCAGTCCATGTACTCTTCTGAGATACTTTCAAACAAATGGGCATAGACGAGAAGGAGCTCAACCGAAAGGTCACGCCACTTCTGGGTTTCTCATAGGACTCAGTCTTACCCAAGGACATCATATCTCTACTAGTATCAATGGGCAATATCCCAAAGATAGCCACAACCATCATGACCTTCCTTGTGGTCGATTATCCCACGACCTACAACGCCATTATCGGAAGATGATTACTCAATCAAACGAAGGTCATCGTGGCAACCCACCTACTACTGATGAAATTCCCGACAGCCATGGAAACGGGACAGGTGCGAGGAGACCAGCTCTTCGGAATAACATCTTATGTCGCGGCCTTAACCAAGAAAAACAAACAAGATCACCCAGATCAAACAGAAACTCTATTAGTGTAACAACCCGAAATTTCAATTATTGGATTTACGTAAATTATTTATGTAAAATAACGATTTTACCCTTGTTTGTTAAGGGCGTGGAAATCAAATTTTGTTTCGAAACATTTTAGGTGGTGTTTTGGATACCGTTGCGTAGGTCTCGAACTCACGAGTTCGTAGACAGGCGGCACGCGAGAAACGAAATTTGTGTACGAAAGTTACGGGTCTAGTTGTTCAAGGGCATTTTGGTAAATTTGGCTTGGGAGTAGATATTTTTAACCCCCAAAACCTTTACTTCATCTTCATTTCATCAATTCATTATCATCATCCTCATTCTCTCTGTGAAACACACACCCACATCGAACCCGTGAGAAAACACCCCAAAACCCACAAAGTCAACTTTTGATTCAAGGCTTTAACTTCCATTTTATCCACTAATCGTATTCTACTCCTTCCCACGATCACAACCGTACCAACCATCGAAGGAAAGGACCACGGGGGAAGCCGAATCGATTATAGAAAGTTTTGGATCTTCCGATTGATTTTTCGGCTGACACAGGTACGTGTTTGTGGTTTTGAGGTCATATTTGGATTCTTGGGTTTGAGTAGATAGATTTAGACATAAAATTTATGAAAAATGGTTGAGTTTTGAGGTAGTTATAAAAGCTTGAAGTTTCGACTGGAAATGGGGGATTCCAGCGAAACCAGACAGTGGCGCCGGCAGCCGGTCGTCTTCTCCGACGAGTCACCGGTGACCGGTTGGGTCGAGTGACCGGTCGGGTTAAGTGAATCGATCGGGTCGAGTTGAATTGATCGGGTTAAGTGAACCAGTCGGGTTGAGTGAATCGGTCGGGTTGAGTTGGATCGGGTCAGGCCGAGTTGGGCCGGGTTGGACCGATCTAGGCTCGTGGGCACTGTAGCAGGCGCGTGAGGTCGTGTGGCGGCGCATAGGCGCATGTTCCGACCTTCTATCAGCACGTGGCGGCGCGTGGGGCCGAGTTTGAGGTTACGGTGGCGCGTGACAGCTAGTTTTTGACGTTCTAGACCTGTTGGCGCAAGTTTTGGGTCGATCGAACGTCATTTAGGGGTTGTTTTGGGCGTTTAAAGTTGTTGCGTTTTCTAGGCCAGCATAGGTAGACCTCTCGGGGTTTAGGGGGTTTATATTTAAGGTTCTTATTATTAGCTGATAATCTCGATTATTAATTTGGACAGGCGATACTGCTCCAGGAACTTCAGGGGAGCGTACAATTCGGGATTGAGCTTACTTGGACAGGTTTGTGAGTGGACTTTTGGTTTATAAACTATAATGCATGCATAAATGTATCTTTGATTTAAATACTGTTATGTATGGGTGCAATGAATTTCTGAAATTTAGAAATGATGTTGGACACATGTTTTCTAATATTTCAGTGAAAGTGTGTTTTGAGAAATGGCCTGGTTTTTGTACTCGATTTTGATATCATTTTGAAGTGGTAACTATTTGAGTATGTGATTTGGGTTTAGACTCATAAGTATGATTTTACCGATTTTGGCCGTAAATGATATTTCAAAGAATTTGGCTTAGGCCAAGAAACAAATATTTCAAAATACGGATTTGGTTCACTAGTTTTCTGTCCCGATGGTTACAGTTGCTCTGACTGGTGTTGAGGGGTTTTGCTCCGCTGGTTGTTGAGGGGTTTTGCTCCGCTGGGTCGCGAGGCTGTCTACGCGTAGTACAAGCCGCACACCTCAAGGGATACCCTGGTGGCTAGTGGATATGTCGGGAACAGTGGATTTGAGATATTATGTGTCCGGGTGGAATTAAATGATTTTTTAACTCCTTTGAAGAGAGTTTTCAAACCAAACTGTGGACCACGAGGTATTTTCATTATAAAGATTTTATGTGAGTCCAACTAAGTGGTTTTAAAGAGAAATGGAATTCCTATGGTTTCAAATAATGTTTTTATCATAAACTGTTTTATGTGATGCATGCATGGTTTTATTTGTGGAGGGGGAAAATGTAAGATTTCCTCGAAAAAGGATTTATAACTGATTATTTTTGTCCACTCACAACTTTGTGTTTAAAATCCCCTCCAGGCTGTTGAGTTGAGTTGACGTGGACACATTCTGAGGCGGATGCATTAGTTTTACAGCTGCGCTTTGTACCTAAACTTTGAGTAGGATATCTAATTTTGTATTATTTATCCTACCTAGATGCTCTGATGATATATTTTGGGTCTATGGGAATTTGGAGTGCTTTAAATCCCTTGTCTGACATGTGGAAACCAGTTATTTAAATCCCTAAGAGGAAATTCTGCCGAACTCTTGGTAGAAATCTCATAATTTATTTTTAAGAATTAAAGGGTAATTTGGGAACTTTTCCTTAGGTTGTCAGACGAGATAGGATTTTTCCCGGGTTTCGAGAGGAAATTCGAGACGGGTCCTGATAATCAGTCACCGAAATCGCACTGGGAGATGACCCCATCGACCCAAAACTCATGGAAGAATTCTAGGACAGCCTCCCGGAAGATCCACGAGACCTTGCAAACATGCCACAGGAAGAACATGTGGAAGAGACAGAGGCAATACCTCTATCTGATCAACAAAAAGATCCAATGGTCCGGATAGGATCAAGGCTTAAGCCCAAAATACGAACAACACTCGTAGAATTCTTGAAGGAAAATACCAAAGTCTTTGCCTGGTCTTACGCAGACATGTCAGGCATCTCCACTAATGTGATATGCCACAGGCTCACCATCGACCCATCATTCAAGCTAGTCACACATAAGCAACGAAGCTATGATACCGAGAGATAATTGGCCATGCAGGCCGAAATCACAAAGCTGAGCACTATACATTTCATCCGAAAAGCCATATATGCCGCCTAGGTAGCAAACGTGGTGCTCGTCAAGAAGCCATTCGGATCCTGGCTCATGTGAATCGACTTCACCGATTCAACAAGGCTTGTCCCAAGGACAGTTTCCCATTACCTAAGATCGATATGCTCGTGGACGCCACAACGGAACATGAATTACTCCGCTTTATGGATGCTTACTCAAGCTATAACCAGATCCTCATGAATCCAGGTGATCAAATCCATACAAGCTTTCGAATTATCCTAGGTCTATTGCTACAATGTTATGCCTTTTGGCCTAAAGAATGCATGAGTGACATACCAAAGATTGGTAAACTTCATGTTCGCCGATAAAATCGGTAAAATAATGGAGATATATGTGGACGAAATTCTTGTCAAAAGCAAAACAGATGACGAGCACATTCCCAACCTGGCTAGGATGTTCAAAGTCCTCAAGGAGTACAAGATGTGCCTCAACCCCACCAAATGTGTCTTCAGAATGGGATCAAGAAAATTCTTGGGATATATGATCAGCCAGAGAGGCATTGAGGCAAATCCTGAAAAAGATCAAGGCAATCCTTGACATGCAACCTCCACAAACCCACAAAGACATCCAAAGCTTGACGGGACGAGTAGTAGCTCTCATGCGCTTCATATCCAAAGCAGCAGACAAATGCGGCCCATTTTTCAAAGCTCTTAAAGGAAAGAACAAACAGATTGATTGGACGGAAGAATGCAACAAGGCATTCGTTGAACTCAAGAAATACATGAGCAGGGCACCACACCTAGCAAGACTAGAGACTGAATAGCATCTCTTCGTATACTTATCAGTATCAACTTCAGTTGTCAACTCTGTTCTTATCACAAGACGGGAAGGGGTAGAACTTCTTGTTTACTACGTTAGCAAAGCATTTCAGGATGCAGAGACCATGTACCATGACTTGGAGAAACTTGCTATGGCTCTAGTGGTCACAACACGGAGACTCAGGCCATACTTCCAAGCACATGAGATCAAGGTCGTCACCAGCAAACCCTTGAGACAAGTTCTACAAAAGCCAGACATCTCTAGCCGTCTCACCAAATGGGCAATCAAGCTAAGCGAGTTTGACATCTTCTACGTAGCCAAGACAGCTGAAAAAAGACAAGCAGCAGCTGATTTCATCGCCGAATACTACTACCAACCTACATAATACATACCACCAGAGGCAACCCCTCCGCAAGGAATCACCACCAAGGAAATCCCAGAATCAACCAAGGCACCCCTAATTGATCCACAATGCCCATGTTGGATACTATACGTGGATGGGTCTGCTTGCCACAGTGGATCAGGAGCAGGACTGGTTCTCATCTCCCCAGAACAGGTCAAGTTAGAATATGCCCTCCGCTTTAGCTTCAAGGCATCCAATAACGAAGCTGAATACGAAGCATTATTGGCTGGCCTACATCTTTCCAAAGACCTAGAGGCCAAACAGTTGAGAATCTACAACGATTCACAATTGGTGGTCAGCCAAATAAACAACAACTTTGAAGGACATATCCATGTCACTTTATTTGGTCCTGGCAAAGCAACTTCTTCAAAGCTTCTTGACCTATGAAATCAACAAAATCCCAAGATCGGAAAACAATCATGCCGATGCTCTGGCAAGACTTGCATCCTCACTGGATGAGAAGGAGAAGCGAAGGGTGATTGTGGAAGTCCAACACATGCCTAACACAAGACCACGCCCAGTATACACCATCAACACTAGTCCCACCTGGATGGATCCCATCAAAGCTTTCCTCCAAGACGACACTCTACCAAAGGACAAGATGGAGGCCAAGAAAATCAAGAGACAATCAGCTCGAGAAACCATCTAGCATGACTATCTCTACAAGCTTGGTTTCACTACCCCACTATTGAAGTGCCTGACACTAGACATGGGTGACTACGTGCTAAGAGAAATGCACGAAGGCATTTGCGGAGATCACTCTAGAGCACGAACGTTGGCACAAAAGGCTTTCAGGCATGGGTGCTATTGGCCCACCATGCTCTCAGACGCCATTGAACTTTTGCAAAAGTGCGACAAGTGCCAGCGACACGCGTAAATCCCTCACCTCCCAGCAGAGAACTTAACATCCATGCTTAGTCCTTGGTCATTCTCCTAATGGGGACTAGATCTGATCGGCCAATTGCCTGAAGGCAAGGGAAAGGTCAACTATGCAGTTGTAACTGTGGACTACTTCACAAAATGGGCAGAATCAAAACCATTAGCAACCATCACAGCAACCCAAATTGAGCACTTCGTCTACCAACACATCATCTACCGCTTTGGGATCCCACACACCATTGTCACTGATAATGGGAAGCAATTTGATTGCAATTGCTTCAGGGCATTATGTGAAACCTACGGCATCAAATTCCTCTTTGCTTCACCATCTCACCCACAACCCAACGGACATGTGGAAGCAGTCAATAAGAACATCAAGTACAACTTAAAGAAGAGACTCGATGAAGACAAAGGCAAATGGTCTGACATTATCGATGACATGCTATGGTCCTACAAAACCTCATATAAGACAGCCACAAATGAGACTCCTTTTGCCTTGGCATTCGGCACAGAAGCAGTCGTACCAGTGGAGATTGGTGAGACATCTTATCGAGTCATCTCCTACGACCCAAAACAAAACAATCATCAAATAGCTCTTGGCTTGGACTTACTGGAGGAACGCAAAGAGAAGGCCAACCTAAAGAACATTGCATACAAGCAACGAGTTGCAAGATATTACAACTCAAGGGTTCGCCACATAAGCTTCAAGATAGGAGATCTAGTCTTGAGGAAAGTCGGCCTTGCAACCAAGGAGAGATTTGCTGGCACATTTGCCCCTACTTGGAAAGGACCCTACAAAGTCTCCAAAGTATGCATAGAAGGGACCTATGAGCTCCATGACTCGAAAGGAAAGGCACTTCCACATCCATGGAATGTGGACCATCTCAAATTCTACTACAAGTAAACAGGCCCACGGCCACAAACATGATCGGCCAATGACCGAATTTTTTGTAGTCATTACTGGCATACCCAATTGAAATTATCAATGAATGAATTTTACAATTAGGCAAAACCTCTTATCTCTCATCTCTTTGGAAATCTATCATTCTATCAAGTAATCGACCTTCCTTCACTATGAGGCAAAACCTCATATTGAATGACCTTAATTTACCCTAATCAACCTTCATTATGAGGCACCCTCATTTTTGAACGGCCTCAGTTTCCTTTTAAAACGGTTTCTTTTTTCATTTTGAAGTGCAAACTTCATTTTGAACGGCCTTATTTCATTATGAGGCACCTTATTTTGAACGACCTCGCCTTATCTTAATCAGTCTTCTCTCATTATGAAGCACCCCACCTTGAACGGCCTTACGTCATTTTTAACTGCCTTACAACATATAAAGACACAAACACTTCATGATTGGATGACCCTATTCCATTATCAAGCCCAACACCATTCTGAACGACCTTACTTCACTCATCGGCACTTTTTGATTTATTGAGTCAATCTCAAAGTTAAAAACGGCCTCTTATTTTTAGAATTCCTAAACACTCACTCTGAACGGCCTTACCACCTTTCAAAGGCAAACACCTTATGTCAAACTTCATTTTGAACGGCCTCGCATATCACTTACCAGATCGGCCTTTACAGTCTTATCAGGCATACAAACAAAGTCTATTATGAACAGCTATGCAAATTCAACACACTAACAAGCAAAAATCAAGTCGAAGACAGAACAGATATGAGAAGGAAAATAAGCATACATATATAGATGAGACCCCATGGTCCCACCAAAAATTACTTGTTCACATACGCATACAAGGCCACAATGCCGATTAATAGAAAGATTACAAGAACTAAGGGGCATTCCCCTGATCTTCCGGGACATTTCCTTCATTATCTTTCGGCGTCTCGGCTTCATCATCAACATCACCATCATCATCATCATCATTAGGCAGAGCATTCCCATCTTCATCCAAGTAGTCTTCCAACTGTGGAAGATGCTTCAGCCATGGAAGCATGATAGGAAGACCAGTGTTAGCCAGAAGGATTTGTTTGAACAACCCATCTTCCAATTTGGCCCCAAATCGATGAAGGTCTTGATGATGTGTTGGGGACGACTTGTACTCTTGAGCCCCTACCATCTTGGCTGAGATAAGTTGTTCAGCCATCCTAGCATTGGCCGACTTGACCTCAGTAACCTTAGCCTTCAACTCCGCCACCTTCACCTTGGCCTCACCCTCCTAGGCAGTCGGCCTCTTCTCTAGCTCTTTCACCTTGAGATCAGCGTCCACCTTGGCCTGGATAGACTTCTTTACCATCATCTCCTTCTCGGCCAAGGAGTCCATCTTCGACTTCAAGGCTTGGCGCTCTTCGGCCGCCTTCTCCCTAGCTTGGCTGGCATGCCGAAAGGTGGTAAAGACCTCACCAAGGAACTGCATGAACATCAAACATTTAGAAGCAAAAAACAACAAACTAAGAACACAAAACAATGGAAGGCCGAGCAGAGAATACTTAAATACGCCCTAGTGTGCATAGTCTTGTCACACCTATCAACAAAGTCCTTCGCCTTCAAGGATGCGACCTCATCCAGCTCATACTGAGACCCACGAACAACAGTGTTCATGAAGTCCAGCTGAGAATGATGGAAGGTCATAGACAGCTGTCTCCAGGTCTCATCTACCTCCTAGGTCCTCACCATGTCCGGCTCCTCATCGGCTTTCAAAAAGTAGGATTGAATTGAAGCATCAAGGTACGGCTTCTTCATCTTCTTGGAGACCCTTCAGCCTTCCAAGTCAAAGCCGATGTTGGGACAGATGATCTTACAAACCGTCTCAAGGGCCTCAACCTCATCCTGCTTCTTCTATTGAAGCACATCCTCAGAATCAGAGGATGACTCCTTCCACTTATTCCCCATCATTTTCCTCTACTCAGCCATTATTCGACGACGTTCGTCGACTTCATCATCAAGATTGATGAAGGGAGGAACATGAGGGCGATTAGCAGATGACCCAGAGATAGCAGTCGGCTGGGCAAGGGCCGACCCATAAGCAATTGAAAAAAAGTTGATCCAATGGCTCTCCAGTAACAGGATCCACCCCTTGGGAATCCAAAGCCTCACGCTCCTCCTATTCGGCCAAACCATCATCGACCCGCAAGGAAGGCTGACCATAAACAACCTTTGAAGTCAACTTGGTCTTTATCAGCTTACCATAATCCACCTTCTTGGTTGAGGCTCTGGCCTTCTCAGCCTCAGCCTTAGCTTCAAGAGCTTTCTTCAAAGCCTCTTGAATCTTTGCCATTGTTTTTACTAGTTGCTCAGAAGTAGGAACAACAAAGTCAGGGTCGGCTACACCAACAACAAAAAATAAGTTAGAACAGACAGACACATAATTCTAACAAAAAAGATCGAGTGATACTTACGTAGTTCAAATATCACACCAACTTCAAGCAGATGCCGAGGTAGACGAAGGTAGTCTTTGCTCCTCTCGACTCGGTCAAGCTTGGCCCACACTTCAGCACATTCGGCCTTCTCTTGATCGCTGATATCAGGCTTCTTGAAAACGTATGCAAAAGAATCAAAAGTCAAATACCAATCGGCTATAACAATGGCAAAGCAAACAATCCCTAAAACCAGAAACAAGAAAATTTTCCTAAGGCTACCGCCTTTAGACTGATAGACGCAAGGCAAGCGCCGACTGAAGAAAGATAAGTCAGCCCCCTCCCAATTCCCAGAAACATACACAAACTTATGTTTCCACGCCTTATTGGAGTTCGGCATATCCTCAATAAAATGACACATCTCTTTCTTATTAATAGATTCTATGTAGGTCCAGCCAGTCATATCTTTAACAAATTTATATAAATGGTTAATGTGACCCCAAGTCGGCTCGTCCTTCCTGCACAACTTGAAGGCCATGTAAACACCAGTTAACATAATCCAACAATTTGGATTAAGCTTCCCGAGAGTAACTCCAACTTCAACATCCATCCTCTGCAACCATGGATGAAGAGGAAGCATCACTCCATGATTGAAATTGTCCGAGTGAAAAGTGGCCCAACCGACGGGAGGATTGCTCGGTCTTTCCCTTTTCCCGAGCAATCGCATCTTCACGGAATCTGGAATGTTGAACACTTTTCAGTAAGCCAGAAGGTCATCATTATCCAAAGTATTTACCTTCCGATCAACTTCATAAGCCGAGCTAGCCACTGTTGCCAATTGAACAGCCTCTTCCATATCAATGTCCATTGGACTTGAAATGGATGCTACCCCTACCGATTTTGAGCTGGATGCTATGCCCTTACCCTTATCCTTATTAGCAGGAGATGTCAACAATTCGCTTTGATCAACAGATGACACCTCAGCGTTAGAGGTCTCGGCCCGATCACCGACCGACACATAATGAGTGTCAATGTATTCAAAAGCTTTATCAAGCTCTTCCTACAGTTCCTGGGTCAATTTTCCTTGAGATTCCTCAAGGATCAATTCACCTATGTTCCTATCCACCTCTAGCTCAACCCTAGGGTTTGGCCGAGGGGAACCACAAGTCGATTCAGAAATGTTTAGCCGTGAATAAGAGCTAGTTGAGCTGGCTTCTGATTCACCATCAAACGCATGATAGGACCGATGCTTAAATCCTTCTAAATCTCCCACTGAACTTGACACCTACAACATACAAGGAAGATCTATGAAGGGAAACATGCAAGACACAACAACTAGACACACAGACGATCAAACAAACACATTCATCAACTTCATCACCAGTTCATGCAAAAGTCACACATTCAATCAAAAAAGCAAAGGAAGAACAGGGCAATAACTTGTTTATGGGAATTCCGCCATAAATTTCGCTACAAATTACTCGTCGGAAATCGCCTAAACAGGATTCTAAGTCGCCAAAAATCACCTTCAAATTTTCAAGAATTTCTCTCAAAAGCAAAAGTGACAAATGAGGAAGGATTCGAGATTTTATAGGTGCCCCAAAGTCGACCGTTACAAACCCACTTCGGCCAGTCAAAGGGTCGCGCACACAACCCAAGGCAATGAAAGCATGACACGTGGTACCCCACTCAAACCTTGTCATAACATTTACATCATGTCATGAGGCACATAATTGAATCTATGAAAGTGGCACTCAATCGGCCATGGATATTCCTAATCGATCGGCCACATGAACGTGCGAGATTCTGCTCATGCGGACCGTACAAGATGACATACACTCATCTTGCAATTAGCACTCGATCGGCCATGGACATTCCTAGCCGATCGGCCACATGATTGTGGTTCTGCTCCTGCGGGCCGTACAAGATGTCATACACTCATCTTACAAGTGGAACTCGATTAGCCATGGACATTCCTAGCTAATAAGCCATGGACATTCCTAACCGATCAGCCATATGATCGTGCGAGGTTCCGCTCATGCGGGCCGTACAAGATGACATACACTCATCTTGCAAGTGGCACTCGATCGGCCATGGACATTCCTAGCCGATTGGCCACATGATCGTGCGAGGTTCCCCTCATACGGGCCGTACAAGATGACATACACTCATCTTGCAAGTGGCACTCGATCGCCCAGGGACATTCCTAGTCGATCTGCCACATGATCATGCGAGGTTCCACTCTTGCAGGCCGTACAAGATGACATACACTCATCTTACAAGTGACACTCGATCGACCATGGATATTCCTAGCCGATCGGCCACATGGTCGTGCAAGTTTCCGCTCATGCTGGCCTTACAAGATGATATATATTCATCTTGCAAGTGGCACTCGATCGGCCATGGACATTCCTAGTCGATCGGTCACATGATCGTGCAAGTTTCCACTCCTACGAGCCGTACAAGATGACATACACTCATCTTGCAAGTGACACTCGATCGGCCATGGACATTCCAAGCCGATCGGCTGCATGGTCGTGCGAGGTTCCGCTCATGCGGGCCGTACAAGATGACATATATTCATCTTGCAAGTGGCACTCGATCGGCCATGGACATTCCTAGCCGATCGGCCATGGACATTCCTAGCCGATCGGCCATGGACATTCCTAGCCGATCGGCCATGGACATTCCTAGCCGATCGGCCACATGATCGTGTGAGGTTCCGCTCATGCGTGTCGTACAAGATGATATACACTCATCTTGCAAGTGGCACTCGATCAACCATGGACATTCCTAGTCGATCGACCACATGATCGTGCGAGATTCCTCTCTTGTGAGCCGTACAAGATGACATACATTCATCTTGCAAGTGGCACTCAATTGTCCATGGACATTCCTAGCCGATCGGCCACATGATCGTGCAAAGTTCCGCTCCTACGGGCCGTACAAGATGGCACTCGGTCACAGCCAAAATTTAAGGCCGACCATCCTCTCTCACCAACCCTTTTTTGGCAAAGATTGGCCATGTCGTCTCGCCTCAGCCAAGGGCTTGGGGGACTAGGGACTGGTATAAGACAAATATCCGTACATGCTGATAAGTAACGACAAGCCCTCAACCGAGGAAATCCACCTTAATCAACGACTTGGGGGACTTCTGTTCGTACCTAATTTGGTCAACATGGTCCAGGTTGATCAGTCTCGCCAAAACCATACTTGGCCCTCGGCTCAACAAGAGTACATCAATACAAATCTACAACATCATGTGCATCCCACCAACGCAGCCTTGGAAAAAAGACATCAAAAGCCACTAGGCAGACCAGATCGGGTCGGCCTACCCGTCCATCGGCCGACCGTGTTAATGCAACCGCGAGACTCAGGACCACTAGGGCACGTGTCAGCTCCAGGATCAAGAATATTTATCCCACATCGAAATGTTTCACCTACAACATTCAATGCCACTATAAATACAAGGGCACCTCCCCTAAAAAAAGATAATGACAACCTTGCCCTTACGCTGCCTAATTACTACAATACCCTCCCCAATTAACTGACTTAAGCATTGGAGACTGTTAGGCCGGCACCCCACCGGTGCTCCTTTGCTCTTACCTTCTCCCTGCAGGTCTTCCCACCCCGAATCAAGTGAGTTCAGCGATGTAACTCTAAGTTGGTCCATTTTTGGCATCAACACTTGGAAATGATTGTATATAATGCATATTTACTCTTTTTAATTTTATATACTTGTACCAAACAAGATTTTCCTTTTTCATTATTACAAAATCATATTTAGAGTAAACTAACAAATGCATTCTCAAATATTAAGTACACAAAATCCTAGTTGTTATTTTCGTTTTATAAAACAATATTTTATAAACTGTTTTGCAAAACGATATCAAACAGGCCCTTACGTATCTAAGAAATTCTAAAACAATTGCAGACCTTTACATTTAATTTCGGAAAAAAAAAATAATATTTACCAGTTTGATAGGTGTAAACTTTTGAGGCTCCATTTACGTGAGAGATTCTCGTGGGTCCTATGTGTCTTCTGGAAATTTCACTTTCGAGGTACAAAGGTTGGTTCTACAAACATCCGAATATTCCCTCTTTGCTCAGGGAGTTATCCACGCGTCGAGGTCTGGTATATCCGTAATTTAACCTTTAATGCATGAGGTCGGTGGAAAGGGAGCCTGAGATGTTTACACGTGGCAATGGTCGGCACGCTATCATCCCCGATGGCCATGCAGTAGTAATTAGTCGTCACAAGCGGATTAAATGAAGGGAAGCCCACATTATTTTATTTATTTAATTTTTGATGGAATAAAGCCCACGTATTTTGAGGCTTCGGCACAAAAACGCCCACACGCTTTGAACAAAGAATTTTCCACTTCATTCTTGTAAAAGAAAATAAAGACGTGGGTGAGACAAAAATTTTGAAGAAAAATTAGTATTATATAAAGTGGATAAAAGATGTTAGAAAAAAATGGAAAGTATAATAAAAAATAAAAATAAAAATAAAAACCTAACTCCAAATTCTTAATTGATGATATTTCTCTTCACTTATAATGGAAGATTTTGTTCAAATTTCGGATTCGATATTCGTGAAGAACAAGGTTCGTATTAATTTTCTTAAAAATGGAAAATAATTAGTGTAAGTTAACAAATTAGTTGTATCGCCTAGTGCTCAGTATTCAATATTAATCATAGTATTTTTCTTTGTAAGCACTATGATTTAGTAATATAAGATGTTGTCAACATTCCTGAACTTTACGCTAATTTTAACTATAGTCCATGAACTTATTATTAGTAGCAGATGTTCTTGAATTATGTCAAAACGTGCAAGGGCAACCCTTCCGTTAAATTTCTCAACGATTTTTTAAGTATATGGGTAAAGTTATCTTATATATCATGTGTGTATTTTTACTAATAATAAAGTTCATGGACGATAGTTAAAATTAGTGTAAAATTTAGGAACGTTGACAACTATTTTTATTTGAGTCCGATTTTGCTCACCACCAAGGGGTGGTGGTGACGCTCACCACCAACTTCAGAGTTCGCCATGCATGTGGTGGTGGTGGTGGAAAGCATCACCACCACTCCTTGGTGGTGAGCAAAATCGGACTCTTTTTACTTTTAGAATAACGCTATGGGTACCGCCTAAAATCCCACTTTTTGCATCCCATCATATATGGCGTACGAAGTGGCAACTTATGTGTGAATGTCATGTCATTAAAATGTCCATCTATATTTTATGAATTTGGTTTATTAATTAAAAAGTTTATTTAATTTTTCATGTTTATCTCTATAAAAATAAAAATAAGGAAATAAATTTATAGAAGGAAAGAAATCAATTCTTCCCTTAATAGTTTTCGTCTTATTAAAAGAAAAAAAAACTATACAAATATGGAAGGAAACCTTCATTGCTTTCCTATACTTTCCTTTTGCCATGCCTGTTGTGATTCTACCTCTCTATAGAGTTGTTATATTTTTGTAATTAATAGTTCTCTTACCATGGTAGCATATATACACACAAATAAAGGGTTGGGAGAGAAAGAAATGGAGGATATTCTTTTTTGCATTCATTTTTTGGTTGCGATCAGGACTTTCGGTCTTTAAAGGAGAGAAGAACCATATAGAGTTGGAGCGAATGAAATTAGGGTTTATATCGTATCGACTTATTGTTGAAGACACCATCATCTTTGATGTGGGATGAAATTATTAGGGTTTATATTTTTTTGGGGGAGGCAGTCATGATTTGATGAAGAATGAAACAATCAAGATATATCTTCTTTGTTTTATTTTATTTTTTTCTATTTTAAAATTTTTTATTTATGATTTTATTTTTATTTTGAGATGGATAATTAAAAAATGATGAAATTAATTGTCACATCGTGCGCCACATATGGTGTGATACAAAAAGTGAGAATGTAGGTGATACCGGTAACATTATTGTTATTTTTATTAGTGAGTGAAAGATCTCAAATTTATAGTAATTGATTCATTGTGTTTAGCTCATAATATCATATCTCCCATTGTTTTTGTAAATATATTCAGATAGAGATCAAATTGAGTTTTAGATAATTATAAGGTGTGATGTAGATAATAAACTTCAATTTTAGAGGACGAATTTTCTTATGTCTAGCTGACAGAAGTTCGAAACTTGCTAAGAACACTTTGTGGTTAGGGGCAAGTCACACCCCGAACGGGTATTTGGCTCACCCTTTCAGATGTGTGTACAACTCGTGGTATTTTAAAAAACAATTGAGTTTTAGATGGGTTGTTTTTGGAAATACTACACATATCATAAAGTGTATTTTCTTTTTATTTCTTTTTGATGAAGGATTTATTCTGAAAGAAAAATACACCTTCTATTGTTCAATTTGAGTTCGTCTAGATGGACAAGGGATTCCCCAAACTTGGGACAATTGCGAAATTAAGAAACTGGATAGTGATTCGATGATATAATATATATATATATATATATATAGAACTTCGTATTTTGGAAATTCTCTACGAGTTATGTGTTTAATCTTGAATGCTATTAATAAATTCTACAATAATAGTCTCTCGGACTCGAAGGAAAGCTTGAGCCCAATTCCTTTATTGATGAATATAAGTGCAATTAAAATTCCTAGGGAATTATACATTTGTGTATTAATAAGACAATTCACTATTTTTTGAAGCTCGTCATCATAAGTTACTCGAATGGAGTTGCTCAACTAAAAAATATCCTAAAAGACTATATATATAGCAAGAAGTCTTATATCTAAGAATTTTATATGAAATTTCTCACTTACAATACTTCTAAATCAATCGTAATGATATTATTAAGTATTTTTCTTACTTTGGACGAATCAAAATAATGTATCATTTATGTTGGGAAAGAAACTAATGTCCGTTTCTAAAAAGAAACATATTTGGTATAAGTGTTATGATTCTAATTGATACAAAGGATCCAAATATATGTACTCTAATCTGTGTATACGTCATAATATATAATTTAATCAATTAAACTTTAATACGTTTATCAAAAATTTGATTTGCGACTTTTATACAAAGAAATCTTCAAAGGATGAAGTGTCATATCCATAAGAACATACGACAATATTTGACTACTTGGATGTTACATAATTTGTCGCCTTATGAGCAAAACCAAGGCTACATAATATCCTCTATCAGTCGGTTGATTTGGTTTTTTTTGAAAAAGTGAAAGAAAAAATTGACAAACTATCAAAAAGAAATCATAAACTTCCACCTCACCTTCCACCTCACCTTCCTTGACACTTTGCACTTCGCCTCTATATAAAACTGAACGACCTCTATATCTTCACTAATCAATTCAACACCAAACTAAAACAGCAAGTTTTGATTTTCCCTTCACTCTCAATCAAACTCATCACAGATTCTTTCTAAGTTCGTGTCCGATCAGATTCTCCTTTCTCAAAAAACCCTAACCCACCATTTTTCTCTCTATATATAAACCTATCTTCCTCTCCTTCCTTTCTCAACCCAACCCAACCCAACCCATTTTCTCCTACGTACTTATCTTTCTTAGTGTTTATCGATCACCATATTCTAATGGCTCCGAGTCTGATCAAATCCACCACGAATGCCATCGTGGCGGATGGCTCCAAGCCAACTCCATGCCCCTTCGCCTTCGACAACTCCAACTTAACGGCGAATGGCCACGTCATACTTACCGATGTTCCTGAAAACATAACACTGACCCCATCATCCTACTCCCCCGCCGGCTGCTTCGTGGGCTTTGACGTTACAGAGCCTACGAGCCGCCACGAGGTCCCTGTCGGCCAGCTGAAGGACATCCGGTTCATGAGCATTTTCCGATTCAAGGTCTGGTGGACCACCCACTGGGTGGGGTCCAACGGCCGAGACCTCGAAAATGAGACTCAAATCGTCGTTCTCGAGAGCTCGGATTCTGGCAGGCCATTCGTCTGCCTCCTGCCCCTTCTAGAAGGCTCCTTCCGCGCATGCATCCAGCCCGACAGCGCCGACTTTGTCGGTCTCTGCGTGGAGAGTGGGTCCACCCAAGAAGTCTCCAAGGAGTTCCGGAGCATTCTCTATGTGCATGCAGGGGACGATCCCTTCACTCTGGTCAAAGAGGCGGTCAAAGTCGCTAGGGATCATTTGGGAACCTTCACGCTTTTGGAGGACAAGACGCCACCTGGCATCGTGGACAAATTCGGTTGGTGCACGTGGGACGCATTCTACCTAACGGTCCATCCTCACGGCGTCATAGACGGCGTCAGGAAGCTAGTGGAAGGTGGGTGCCCACCCGGGCTCGTGTTGCTGGACGACGGGTGGCAGTCCATCGGCCACGATGCTGATCCCATTACACAAGAAGGCATAAATCAGACGGTGGCTGGTGAGCAAATGCCCTGCAGGCTCCTCAAGTTTGAAGAAAATTACAAGTTTAGGGACTACGTGAGTCCTAAGGGACCCACCTCCGGCAAGGGCATGAGTGCCTTTATCAAGGACCTCAAGGAGGAGTTCAAGAGCGTGGACTATGTATACGTGTGGCACGCGCTGTGTGGCTACTGGGGTGGGATCAGGCCCAATGTCCCTGGATTGCCTGAGGCTGAGGTGGTGGTGCCCAAATTGTCCCCGGGCCTACAGAAGACAATGGAAGATCTGGCCGTTGATAAGATTGTCGCTACAGGTATCGGCCTGGTCCAACCAGAGATCGTTGATCAGTTGTACGAAGGGCTCCACTCGCACTTGAAGTCCGTTGGGATCGACGGGGTTAAGGTGGACGTTATCCATGTAAGTCGTTATTTCTAATTTCAATTTTTTAATTTAATCTGTTTTACATTTGTTAGTTGGATGTCGATCGGTGCTGTCGGCGTTTAATTCCAACCATAAATTGCTAGGTGGCATAATTTTGTGAACGTTTCGAATATATCTATATGATTATGTCATTATAGGATATTATCTTACAGTCAAATGTTATATAAATAAATAATCTTTCATTTATTTATTATTATCCAAGTTTGAACAAAAGTAATAAGAGATTATGTCATTATAGGATATTATCTTACAGTCAAATGTTATATAAATAAATAATCTTTCATTTATTTATTATTATCCAAGTTTGAACAAAAGTAATAAGCGATTATGTCATTATAGGATATTATCTTACAGTCAAATGTTATATAAATAAATAATCTTTCATTTATTTATTATTATCCAAGTTTGAACAAAAGTAATAAGAAATTATAATTTTTGGAAATGATTTTTAACGATGTAATATTATGTGTATTTCATAAATTCTACTCGATTGTTAAAATTTATGTTTCTAATTTTGTTTCTTTGACTTGTTTGGTCGGTATGATATACAGTTTCTTTTGTTTTTAACTTTATTTGTGTTTTAAGGATTTACTCGTTTTGTTTTTTTATATTAAAAAATTAATTGAATTTTATATATATTATTTTTGTAAGTAGTTGTTGGAAATGCTTTGTGAGAAATATGGAGGTCGGGTGAAGCTAGCAAAAGCATATTACGATGCCCTAACAACTTCAGTGAGGAAGCACTTCAATGGCAACGGCGTCATTGCCAGTATGGAGCACTGCAACGACTTCATGTTCCTTGGAACCGAAGCCATCACTCTCGGCCGTGTCGGTAAGTCGTTGATCACAATTTAACTTTTCATTTTCTCCAATTTTCAAGTTTAAACGCAAAATAAATTAATTATTTTTAAAATTTGTATTTCTTTAGGCGATGATTTTTGGTGCACCGATCCATCTGGTGACCCCAGCGGTACATTTTGGCTACAAGGATGTCACATGGTGCATTGCGCTTATAACAGCTTGTGGATGGGAAATTTCATCCACCCGGACTGGGACATGTTCCAGTCGACCCACCCTTGCGCCACCTTCCATGCCGCCTCTCGGGCCATCTCCGGCGGTCCCATTTACGTGAGCGACGGTGTCGGAAAACACAACTTTGACTTGCTCAAGACTCTTGTGTTGCCCGATGGCTCGATCCTTCGGTGTGAGTACTATGCCCTCCCAACTGGTGATTGTCTCTTTGAGGACCCTCTCCATGATGGCCACACCATGCTCAAAATATGGAATCTCAACAAGGTAAATTAACCTCAATGTTTCGTCCCCGAATTGTTATATTGTCAGACTGTGAATCTGAATCATCAATTAGTTTAAATTACTTGAGCCACAAGCTAATTGTACTTTTGGTTATTTGACAACAGTTCAATGGAGTTCTTGGGGCATTCAACTGCCAAGGAGGGGGGTGGAGCCCGGAAACCCGCCGGAACCAATGCTTTGCTGAGTTCTCCCACCGGCTGACCACCAAGCTCAGCCCTAGAGAAATTGAGTGGAAGAGTGGGAAGAGTCCAATCCCCATTGAAGGAGTTCAAGTCTTTGCTTTGTACTACCACCAAGCCAAGAAGCTAACCCTAACCAACCCAAATGAGGAAATTGAGCTCTCCTTGGACCCCTTCAACTTCGAGCTCATTTTTGTGTCTCCCGTCACTGTTTTAACTGCTTCCAAAACGGTCGAATTTGCCCCCATTGGATTGGTAAACATGCTCAACACGGGCGGTGCCATCCAGGCCTTGGCCTTCGACGAGGCGGAGAATTCGGTACGGGTTGGAGTGAGGGGCACTGGGGAGCTGCGGGTGTATGCCTCTGAGAAACCAAGGAGTTGCAAGATTGAAGGAAATGATGTTGCTTTTGAGTATGAGGACAATATGGTCATTATTCATGTGCCATGGCCTGCTTCTTCCACCTTGTCTACTGTGGAATATATATTCTAAATATTCTACATTTTTTTTGGGGCCAAGTTTTATTTTTTGGTCTGGAAATTTAATTAGGACCAAGTGACTTGGCAAATATATATCTAATTATGCAGAGTATTTGCTAATATGTAAAGCAAAGACTCGCTAATTATAATCACTAGCTACTTATTTCAAGTAATACCAATTATTTAACTTTTTCATTATGTAATTTTTTTTTTTGTGTGAAAAATTGATGCAGTTTTCTTGCCTTTGATTTTTGTCGGTCCATTTTCAAATCAATGATACCCATAAAAGAAAAAAAAAACCATGGATCAATTTTTTTATATTTTTTATTTATGTTAATAATGGGCCAACTGTTTGCCTAGCTACGAAGCAAATATTTGAATCGATGAAGAAAAACATGGGCTCTATTGAACAATAAATTGAAACCCAAAACAAAAAAAGGTATTCTGTGAAAAAATAAACCGAACCTCATGAAGCATCATACATAACTCATTTGCTGGTTTATTATGGGTATGGGTAGTCATAAAACCATTAAAATCGGAAATCGATTCGATTCAAACAATTCTGGCTCTCCGATTTGGATTTAACCGAATAAAAGTCAAACAGTTTAAAAATCAAAACCGTTCCGTTAATAACAATTTGGTTTTGGATTTTCATTTTGAAAACCTTTGGAATCCAAACCGAACGGTTAAGTTTTCACCTTATAATATGTTAATATGAGTGTTTTTCACTACCATACCTCACTTAATCCTTACCCATTTTATGTTATTTTCGAATTTAAGTTATATTTAAACATAATCCGTCATATTTAAAGTTTATTAAAATGTTAAAATTTTTAATTTTGATGTGTATGAATGAAATCTTCATGTGATTGAATGAAATATTAATGTATATAAATGAAATTTTGATAAGAATTGTCGAATTTTAGAAAAAATTATGTTTTAAAAGAATATTTTTAGTGAACAAATTACATGAAATTGCTTAGTATTACTCTAAGCTCACAACTTCTTCTTCAAGTCCAATTCTTTTTCCTTAGCATAAACATAATCATAAATAAATAAACAATTCATTTCCAATTCCAAAACCCGAAGAGAGGAAGCCTCCAACCCAAAATCTCAGCCCTGTCTTGTGTCCTCGATGAACACGACGCCGTTTATGGACAAGCAGATAATGGATCTGTCACAGGGATCGTCGCCGCAGCAAACCAACGACTTCATCGATCAGATGAAGATGAACAACACCAACACCAACACCAACACCACCAACAACAACAATCCCAAAGAGGAAGAAGAGCATCAGCCCAGTCATGGAAATGGAATTTCCAGTAAGGAGTATCAGGAGATGCTGCCCAGCTACGATTTCCAGCCCATTCGTCCCGTCGTCGGTGCTTCTTCGCCGTCGCCGAGTTTCGATGCCACACCCAATCTCGGTGGAGGTGGACCCGTCAGGGCTTGGAACTCCGGCGAGTCCAAGTCAAACACTATCTTTCCTACCGGAGTAGAATTCCTTCCCTTAATTGCTTAATTTCGTTTTTGCATTTTCATTTAAAATTGCCATAGCGATGAGAATCAAATCAGAATTGCTGAAGCTTTCAATTTTTAGTTGGAATGAATTGAATATAACTTAAAAGTTGGCAGTCCAAGTGATGAAATAGCAATTTTGTCAAATACTGGAGCTTTTACCATTAGAATTATTGACTTCAAGAGGTTAATACTGATATCTAATAATCGACAGACTCAACTCAAAGCTTCAAAATTTTTCTATTTGCTGGGTTGCTGCGGATTTGCAGTTGTTAGTTGTTTTTTTGATTTTACTCGGGGAGTTGATAACTGTGTTTGATTTCTATGTATAGTATGATTGTGTTTGTTATTAGCATATTGAGAAATTGTATTATATGCTTCAGACTTGAGCTGCAGTTAAATGTGTAGTGATTGGAGGACTTTACTGAATTTTCCCGAGGGCAGTGTGTGAGATAGCTCGGAACTTTGTGTTTGTGATTGATCTTTTTGTTAAGTGTTAGTTGAGAGTAGATTGATTGAGGATGTCTCTATTGGAAATATTGATGTCTTTTTTCTATTATGATGGGCTTTTATCTATACTATATGCAATCAGAAAAGGGTACAAACCAAGTAAGAAACTTCGGGGATTATAGTTATTGTTGTGCATATCCCTCCCTTTTTCAAATATAATAGCATTAGCATCCACTTGATTGATAGACTTAAGATAGGCATTTATGATTGGTAATTGTATGCGTGCTTATCATTTGGTTAATTTACATCGGTGCTTACCCATTAATTTTTTCATACAGAATTATGGTTCTCTGGATTCTATTGAACCTGCAAAAGTAATTTTACAGAAGGACCGAAATGTACTTGATGCTGCAATTGTGTCAGAGATTGACCATACCATGAAGAAGTATACTGATAATTTACTAAACGTGCTGGAAGGTGTTTGTGCACGACTAACACAACTAGAGAGCAGAACCCGACACCTAGAGAATTCTGTGGATGATTTGAAGTTCTCTGTGGGAAACACTCAGGGGAACACTGATGGAAATATGGGGCAGTTGGAAGATATTCTTAGAGATGTATGTAGCATCTTTTCCCTTCTTTTTAGTGTGAGATTAACATCTTGGCTGCTTTTGGTGTTTTAGTCAAATAGATTAAATATGTTGAACTGGAAATCTTATAAATATCATTGGAAGTATGATTGATGCATATGCAGGATAGCTATAAATAAAACCTGTTATCTATGTGCTAGTTCATTTCTCATCCCAGAACTAAATAGAGGATGAAAGCAAAGTTGTGCGTCTCCCATGCTTTAAAATATTTCTTTCAGCTAGTTTGTAGGATTTGCTTGCCTGAACAGGTGAAACCGTTGTTTACTGGCATATATGCATATAGCCTATGCATTATCTGTTTTTTTTTTGTTTGGGCCAATATGTTTATGTTGTATTTTGAACATCTCACTTTGGTTTTTGTCAACATAACACAGGTGCAACAAGGTGTTCATGATTTGAAGGATAAGCAAGCAATAGTAGAGGCTCAGCTGAACCTTGCAAGGGTACAGGTATCTAATCCCAAGGTAGAAACTCAACCGGGACCTCAGAATCATATGCATGTTGATTCTGGGCAGACAGCCGCCTCTGCTCCTCAACAATCTCACCAGCAACTTCCTCCCACTGTGAACCTTCCACCCTCCCTTCCTACCATCTCTCACCCAAATGCTCCTCCCCAACTTATGCCCCAAAGTGTACCACATTCAGCTCAACATCCAAATCAGTTTTCTCAGAACCAGGTCACTCCCGCCCCTCAACAAGACCCTTATTACCCACCACCCGGTCAAAATCAAGGAGCCCCAAATCAGCAATACCAATTGCCTCCAGGTCAGCAGCCAGGCCCCCCTCCTCCCGTGCTACCACACCAACAATTTCAACCTACCAATCAACCGCAGTATTCTCAGCCAGCACCCCAGATTCCTCAACAGCACCCTTCGCTACCACCTGTTAATCCCTCTCAATTGCAGCCTACATTAGGCCACCATGTTGAAGAGCCACCTTACAATCCTTCCCAGAACTACCCACCCAATATTCGCCAGCCACCTTCTCATACTCCCGGTAATCTCCCTCCCTCCCAACAGTATTACACTCCTGCTTCCCACGGCTATGAGCCACCTTCTAGCAGACCCAGTTCCGGATATTCTTCTGGGTATAACCCCCCATCCGGGCTTGGTGAGTCGTATCAATACGGTCGATCACCTTCTCAGTATGGTAGTACCTCCTCAATGAAACCACCACAACTCTCTTCTTCCAACCCACCTCAAACTGGAGGATACCCACAGCTCCCAACTGCCCGGGTATTACCACATGCATTGCCTACACCATCTGGGGCCGGTGGCAGTTCAGCTCCAGCGGGGACTGGGAACAGAGTTCCCATAGATGATGTGATTAACCAAGTGGCAAGTATGGGTTTCCGGAGAGACCAGGTTAGGGCCACAGTCCGCAAGCTGACAGACAGCGGCCAGTCAGTTGACCTCAATGTGGTTATAGATAAGCTGATGGATGATGGGGAAGTTCAGCCACCTAGAGGTTGGTTCGGTCAATAGTTCGGTGTGCCTGCCTGGTTTTCAGACTGATGTATAGTAAGAGTTTCACTTGTTTCTGTATCATCTAAATCGATTGGAACTTAGAAGATACACCCTTTATGTGTTTGCCCTTGCTTTGAACTTATTTTCTTGCATCTCTAGCTCATTTGTGTATTTTACTCATAATAATAGCAGGTGGATATAATTGAGTTAGAACATCTGTTCCTTTTTTCTTTCTTTCGAGTCCTATTTATCATCTTTTGTGTATCATTATACAATTTTCCTTTGTGGGTAAATATGTATTGCAAATTTTTCATTGTGCATTTTCTAGTCTTTATACATGTTGCCTCCCGATCTTTTGCTTTTGAATGCTATCGTACAAACTCACAAGCAGTAGACTCATTCAAATTTGTTGTTGAATACTCTTTTCCTTAATACGACACAAATAGTACGATCATACCAACTCATAAGCATCAGGCTCATTCTCATCCATTCTCATCTTGAACTCATATTTCAATTCTCATCTTGAACTCATATTTCAATTCTCATCTTGAACTTATATTTCAATTCTCATCTTGAACTCATATTTCAATTCTCATCTTGAACTCATATTTCAATTCTCATCTTGAACTCATATTTCGAGCTTGCTGAACTTGAACTCATATTCCGAACTTACTTTTGAACACGATCAACAGACTCATTCCGAAGTAGAACTCATATTCCGAAATAGCTTTTGAATATGATCATACCTACTCGCAAACAACATACCGCATCTCGAATTTGACGAAAAAGTATATATCTAAAGAATAAAATTCATATTTCTTACTTTTAAATACGAATTAACAAAATAACATACTCATCCAATTCGAAGAAAAAGTACATATCTAAAAAATAAACTCATTACGAACTTGAAGAAATTTTACATATCTCTAAAATAAAATTAGAAACCTTTCCCTACTTGTACAAAACTAAAATGGGCCCGACAAACTAAAACAAGAAGTGTTTCGAGACATTTTTACAATTTTGATAATCTTATGGGACAAAAATGCAATTTTCCAATTATAGTTTTCATCCACACTATTTTATTTTATGTACTTTTTTTTTGGCACAGCGTCGTCTCTCTCAAAAATCCTGTTTGCTCGGTACAAGCTCCAAACCCCCAAACAAGTCACAGTCGCAAAGCCTCTCTTTCTCATTCTCTCACACGAAGGATTTCGATAAACCTCCCTCGATTATCACTTTTTTGAGATCCTTGCCCCTCCCCTCCGCAACTTAATTGCCTTCCATGCACTCCGCGCATTGCTCCGCCTCTACGCAGCGAAGTTGAATCAACCTGTATATATGAAGCCTTAGGAGGAGGCGGAGGCATTCGCTGGTTAATTCTTGTATCGCACTCAGTAAGAATTTGCGCTTGATTCTTAGATGTTTTAATTTTTTTTTCTTGTTTCTTTTAGACCTAAATTGTTATCGGCTAATGCAATTCCTAGGGATTTAATCTCTGAAATTCTGTTGATTATATTGGATTACTTATTGGTTTCGTATGTAATTGTGAAAGGTTGTGGGTTTTTGGAGTTTAATTTGATATTGCGTATGTATATGTACAAATTGAATTCAGTTATCGATTAGTTTTTGTATTTGGGTCTTCTGTTTGTAATAACATTTCAATGGAATTGAGAAATGAAGTAATTCAGCAATCATAATTCATTTCTAGTAATTAGTGAATTGATTTTGACTTGCATTTAAGTCACTTCTAAATTTACGTTTGTGTGGATTAAGTTGAGATGGTTATGGTGCAAGACTTTCAGTGTGTTGGCACCTGAAATGTTTTTTTGAGTCTCTCTTGAACGGGATGACTATCCTTTTCTGATCAATTTTCTCTTGTATTTCTTGGCAAGTAATTTTAGGTTGTTTCACTGGAATATTTATAGACAAACGAAGTCATTTGGTTTCTGCACTCGGAAATTGGAACTTTTGGTGACATAAAACAGCATTCTATTGATTTCAAGGGATCAAATGGAGCTAAAAGTTTCATCTCCAAAACCAGGGGGCCTTTCTCCTTCTGATTGTAATAGTGATCCGGAGGAGAAGGAAGTCAGTGATGATGATGATGATGATCGAAACCATAAACATCGTAGACGAGAGACTCGTTCTCAGTCTTTGGAGAGAGATAACCTTGATCAAGTTATGACAAGGCCATACAGAAAGCGAAACAAACCTTTTACAAATGGGAACTCTTTCAGAGATAATGACTCTCAAGCGAGTACACCATGGAGAAATTACAATTCTGCTTCTCTTGAGAAAGATTTTTCTGTAAAATTTGATAAAAGACGCCCGGGTTCAACATCATTGGCTCGAGCACCTTTCGATTTAAGTCAAAGAATCCGGGCAAACCAAACATTTCTTGGAGACACTGGTCCTGGTAGGGGAAGAGGAAGGGACTCTGGTTCATGGGGCCAACGTGATACTAGGTTTAACTCTGATATTGCTTCTCAAATGGCTCAGCAGGGCTCCATTCCTCCAGGTCTTTTTGCTGGACGTGGATTGCCAAATGTTTCCAGTTCACAGACTCCACCCTGGAATGCATTTGGATTGATTCCAGGAATACCAAATGGTACCATGGATGCACTACATCCCATTGGTTTGCAAGGAAACCTCAGACCACCAATCCATTCTTCATTGAATATGGGCATTCCTCGCCAAAGATGTAGAGACTTTGAGGAGCGTGGCTTTTGTCTAAGAGGGGACATGTGCCCCATGGAGCATGGCGTGAATCGAATTGTTGTTGAAGATGTCCAGGTAAATTCCTTGTATACAGCTTTCCTCTTACTCGAACATTAGTAGCATGTTCACATAGTATACTGAGCATAGTGACGTGAAATAGAAAATTAAGTAAGGAGTAAGTGTATTATGTGAAAAATCCACCTCAAGTAGCAGCACTTTTTTCTTGACAACTGATAGTGTATTATTGGTAATTTTAGTCTCTCTAAGCATATCCAGCCAATATTTCTTCTAAAAAAAAATGCATATCCAACCAATATCTGCTTGGCTGCTACGTGATTGTTGAATGCGATTACTTAGAGGGAGAGATGATGCATGTTTCTGCTATATGAATTATGTTTCAATAATGTGGAAATGTGAACATAATCTCTTTTGTTGACATTCTAGCTTAATATAAGGTCTTATTCAATTGTACTGTCGACAATCAACCATCTTCTATCATAGTCATTATTCCCAATTGTTTAATTTATACTACAGATGCATTGGCATTTGCAGGTCGTATATTTGCTCTGAAATATTTAGGTTGTGACTTGATACCCTTTCTTTTTGTGATATTCTTTTCCGTAATGCCAATTCCAGTCTATGCATGCACCCTGGGACACCTACTTCTGATGATCTGTTCATGGTATCCTCTTTATTATATGATTGTTAGTCTCTGTATGTTTCTATGTGTTAAGAGATCAAGCTTGTTACTTTGGGACTTCCTGTAATTAGATATCATTCCCTGGGTGTTGGCCATTTGCTTTATGTTAATTTGCCATTGGTCATATGGTTAGTAGGGGATTACTTACTTTAAAAGTAAGGGTATATGATATAATTGATTCATCTGATCACAAAAAAAATGAGTTATTTCATTGCAACTTATTATTGCATGCAGTTATCATGCTGGGATTTCTCTTGGCTGAATAATTCATTAGCTTCCAACTTCATTCTTGGTTGGCCTGTGTTTTTATTTAAGTCCTACTATCTCCCAATTGCAGAGTCTTTCTCAGTTCAACCTTCCTGTGTCAATTCCAAGTGCACACCTATTGGGGAAACCCACTGGCCCTGGATCTCTACCATCAGTGAGTGCATCTTCAACTGCGTTGATGAATAGCAAAGGGTTACATGGAAAAACGAGCAAGTCCGCTGTCACTGATGACAGTATGGGCTTGAATGGTCCGTATTCTGGTCCTGGTTATCTGGGTGGAGCTGATTTGTATGACCCTGATCAACCCCTGTGGAATAATAATGGTCCTGAAACCTCAAATGCACATCTAGGCCTGCAATCACCCAGAAATGATGAAACTGAGTCCCTGCCGATTGATGATCCTTCTGAACGCCATCATGCCAAGATATGTGATAGTGCTGATAATGAATTCCCAACTAGAAGCGTAGGAACTGCTGCCAGTTCACAGAGTACAAGCATGTCTGTCTGGGGTAGAATTGGCAGTTCAAAAGGTAAATTAGATGTGAAGGAGAAAATTGATCCTGCAATAAATTCTTCAGATTATATTGAGAGTGAAACTAACGAAGGTAAAGAGGCATTAGTCAGCATTCAAAATCCACCACGCCAAGGAAAGCGTATCATGGCTGAGGATGGCCCGAAAACTATGGATTCATTTCCCAAGATGCATTTTGATTCTATGCGTAATATCCGGAAGCCATCTCAAAAAGCATTACGTACCTTATTTGTCAATGGCATTCCTCAGAAAAGCAACAGAAGGGATGCTCTTCTTTCCCATTTTCAAAAGTTTGGAGAGGTCCTTGACATTTATATCCCATCGAATAGTGAGCGAGCCTTTGTCCAGTTTTCAAAGAGGGAAGAGGCTGAAGCCGCTTTAAAGGCACCTGATGCTGTAATGGGTAACCGCTTTATCAAGTTGTGGTGGGCTAATCGTGATAGCATTCCTGATGATAGCACAGGCACTGGCGGTATTGTTTCTGGAACTTCCCATGGTATAATAACTGGTTCAGTTCCACCCCATTCATCTGTTGCTAGTATTAGCAAGGATAATCTTCAATCTGCTGCTCCAAAGGCTAGCATTGCCTATGCATCAGATGCTTCTCTACCTTCCCCTGATAACTCCAAGCCTGTCATCTCAAATGGTCCCAGAACCCCACCCCTACACAAGAAGCTAGAGAGTTTAGAGCAGTTAAAGGAAGAACTTCGCAAGAAGCAGGAAATGCTGGACCAGAAACGAAACGACTTCCGTCGCCAGTTGAACAAACTTGGGAAACAAGTAAACAATGTGCCCTTCCTTTGAAATTTTTGATATCTTGCTAATGTTACTTGTTTGGTATGAGGCATATAAAATTTTGGTTTGCTTTACAAATTTTCTTATTTGTTTAGACAATTTTTTTGAATGATTTCAAAGTGACACTAGAAAGGGTGTGAGATTGATGTATATAAAGATGTGGATGCAAATTTAATGTACATCTTGTCTGAAGGTTTGACCTTTTGCAGGCTACTGGACCCAAGGGTGAGGCAGACATAGAGCAAGTGGCTAAGAGACCCAAAGTGGGAATAACAGCCGATGTTGGTAAAGTTGCTATCCCCAGGTCCTCAAATCCTGCAAATATGGAAGTACAGCATGGAGAGATGACTGATAAGACCAAATCAGGGGAGAGCATTGTCTCCCATAGTCCAAAAACTGGTACTGTGGTGTTGGAGCAATCCCCTAGCTTGAAGCTGCAGTCTCTTCGTCCATTCGGACCAGTGGGGTCTCCTTCTCCAATCAATAGATACAAATTAGACAACCGTCCTACTGGATTTAAGATTCTTCCTCCGTTGCCAGCTGGATTTGCAAATGTAAGTCTCTCAAACATTGCTCAACAAATGTGCTTATTTAGATGTTAATCACGATTCATGAGCAATAAACCAATGAGTGTGCTTTTAGTTTTTTTTTATAACACTTGAAAGATGATGACTTGCGTTGAGGCATTAGGACCATTCACTAGGAGGGATTAGTGCAATACTTGAGATTCCCTAATCTACGAGATCAGCATAAAGTTTTAACATGCCCATAATGATTTCAATCAACTGCACTGAAACATGCTACTTTAGAAACATAAGTTCACGTCATAATAGACCGACCCTACACATTTGCTTATGGTCACTGTTTACTTGTCTAAGACAAAAATGAAAAATGATGTATCTAATTTATTGTATATTATGCATCGAAAAAGTTAATTTTCTTTTTCACCCTTGATACCTTTACCGTACATACTTCATATTTGCAGTTGATTCATGTGGTAAAATAAAATACAAGGGGTTCATCTGGTCTCTCTCGTAGTTTTTCATTTGTTTACATCAATCACATTGAAATGGACTGGAATCAGTTTGTCTCAAAGTAATTTTATCTTCGTCCCAATGAAAGGTAAACTGATGTTTTGTGCTTTCTAGGTTGATATCATGAAGGAACACTTTTCACCCTTTGGTGATCTTTCTAATGCGGAATTAGAAGGCCTGGAATCCCGTGATTCTGGTAGTGAGTTGGAGACATCAAGAGATTGCTCAGCTCGTATAACTTTCACAACGCGCCGTTCAGCTGAGAGGGCATTTCTCAATGGTAAATCCTGGGAAGGGCAAGACTTGAAATTTATGTGGCTGACATCTACTATTTCCAGCAATGAACGTAGTGGCAGAGAAAATTCTCCATCCATGACCCCGAAGGGGCCATTAATACCTGATGTTCAGCCTGTAGATGAAGTAGTAGCAAGCAATGTTTCCCAGGAAGCGGCCGCATCAGGAAATGGAGAACCCGAACGTTCTGAAACAAGCGGTGTTGAAAACATGGAACTGGGTGAAGATTCCGAACCTAGTCCGACATCAACATCAGGTGAGAAAGAATCATCATCTAAAGGCGATGCATTGTAATCTAAATGCGGGCTAATTTTCAGATTTGTACAGTCGTCAGGTAAACGTTAAATCCGAGAAACTCTAATTTCCAAGAAACCTTGTTTTAGCAATTGATTAAATTTTAGTTTTCCAGTCCATCAGTATTTCCTATTATTGTTTGCATGGGATCTGTAAAAAAAGGAAAGAAGGGAGATATTCCTTATTTTTGACTTCCACCCGAGGATAGTTGAGTCGATTGGTGTATCATGTCGCCTTTTCTGCTTAGATATGTGTAGGAACAAAGCATTAAAGTTGAACATTCCATTGAAACATAGAAAAATATTTGGGATTTAATTCCCTTACAGTTTTATGTAAGTCTATCGATCTGGTAATTTTCTGAAAATTTTCACTGGATTTTGTTGTCATTAATGTTTTTTTATATATATATTTTTTCATCTATTTGTCTTTTCATATATTACGGGAAGTGATTTTTGCATTCCTATTGTCATCTTTCACACTATTCACTGTTTGCTTCTGCACGGTGATTCTGCTTTTATTTGCTCAATCGGAAGGTAAGAAAAGAATAGAGTGCACGAGGAGAAAAGTCGCTGTGAAAATCACTTCCCTTTGGTTCCATCCGTGATAATCGGATAACTTCTTACTGGGCTTGATTTTGGTTCGTTTTCAGTTTGGGCTTGTTTTCAGGTTGGGCCCATGTCTTGTGTGCAAAATTCAGAATCCAGGTTACATACACTCTTGGGCATTATAATAAAAAACTGAGTAAAAGAGCTGGAAATTCTAACAGAAAAACAAAAATAACGAGGGAGCAAACGAAGAAATAATATTCCAAACTTTCTCGATTTAGTATTTACATAATAAGCTCATACATTTGTTCTGTAACTACGCTGAACTTGATGAAATAATATCCTACAACTTCCTTATTAGCATCAGCCGATTTGTTTGATACATATAATATGAATAACTAAATAATTTCTAATTTTGTTAATTTTTTTAATTCTAAAAAGGGACTAGCTAGTGATTAATTACGAAAGTCCACCATTCTGAGAACGAGAAAGACTCACACACGTGTTTCAGTCCAATCCTGACCATTATCAGAAGAGTCACCATTGGCGAGCCCAACTCTGATCACAATAATAAGATTCACCACTAACGGAAACATAGATTATTTCGAAAATCAACGATTTCGATTATAATATATAAGAAAAAAATGAAACAAGTAGATATTCCAAAAGTCGAATACTTATAATAATTGGGGGTTTTCCAAATGGGAATACGAACAGTTCGAAATTTTGAAATGTCCGAAAATGTCCTTATAGTCGTTACTAGCGGTTTAACTGGCGCAGTGTCCTTAAATGTTAAAAATACGCGAGAAAATCATGGTAAAAATAATTATTAAGAATAGTATAATAGACCATTAAAATGAATAAACATAAAAAATTTAGGCTTATTACTTAAAATGCACCCAGAACAAGTCAACGAGTTTCAAAATGCACTAATAATTGAAATTTACCTCACTTTACACCCAGAACAGGCATTCTGTTATCTCCGTTGCACCATCCGTCAGTCTCTGTTACTAACGCCGTTAAAAGTGTTGATGTGACAATAATATTACAAAAATTATAGGGCCAATTAAAACATTTGCTATATTTTATTAAATTTTATATTAAAATTCTTCTAAAAAAATTAAAACAAATCTCAAAATACCCAACACGTCCCCTTCCCTTCCTTAGTTCTTCCCATCTCTGTGAGAAACCCATAACCCTCCTATTAGCCCTATTACATCGATTGTCCCGATCAAATCTCCCAAGATCCTGCTTGCGATAATCTACCCATCCCCTCAAAGTGTTGAATAGGAACCCCCACCAATCTCCAAATCGCAATAGGGCAATCCACCCACCCGACCACCCTTGTCTCCCTTTTTGGACCTCCGCCCACCATCCACTACCCAACCATCCAATATTTTTTGCAAAAAACCTCCGCTTCTCCTTCTCCTATCTCCACCTCACTCTCCTCCGCACCACAACCCACAACCCATTCACACCTTTGTCCTCCAAAAACAAACCAGCAACGAAGAAAACTGCAGAACTGAAAAAATAAAATAAAAATTGAAAAATGGAAAATCGAAGATAAAAGCTTCTCTTGTCTTATCGCGCCATGGCCAACTTCAAAGCCAACTTCACCATCCACACCCAAAAATTCTCCGCCATCGAGCTCGCTTCCTTCATCGACTTGACCCCATGGCACTGCTTCGGGCTCCCAATAGCAAACGCCTTCCGCTCGATGCTCGCATCTGGAATAATCTCGTCGCTCCGCTGCTAATGGAACGGCCACGGTGACTCCAGATCGAGTTGGAATCTGAGAGCTCGTAGAGCTTCAGTGTTGCCAGCTATGGCTTCTTCTGCTCTCCACCGCCTGCTCATCACCATCGTCTTGGTCTCGACACGTGCAAGGCAAAGCCGACGGAATTATCAATCGCCATGGGAGTCCAATCCCGGATGGTGGTGAGAGATCATCGATCGCCATGGGAGTTCAAATCGGATGTTCGACGGCAACGTACCGCGAGATCAGACTTTGTCAATTCCATTGATGCCAATCGGGCCTCCGCATCTTCCTGATATCTCCTAACAGAACTAGCCATTTCCTTCTCTTGCCCTTCGTCGACGAAGCTGAGGAGCTTTTTGGGGTTTGATTTTGTGGTTGGCATCGTCTATGAAGACGATGAAGAGGAGATCATCGATGGATTGCCAAATAGGGTTTGTATGGGCGAGATGGCTTAGTTGGTCTTAGTCGCAATGGAAGGCGATGGTGGGTGGTGTTGCTCGTGGTTGTAGTCGCAGAGAACGAGGGAGACAAAGAGTAGGGAGAGAGATGGGGAAGGGGACGTGTTAAGTATTTTGAGATTTGTTTTAATTTAAATTTTTTTTTTTTTAATATAAAATATAACAAATGTTTTAATTGCTCCTATAATTTTTGTAATATTACTACCACATCAACACTTTTAACGGCATTAGTAACAGAGACTGACGGATTGTGCAACGGAGGTAACGGAATGCCTGTTCTGGGTATAAAGTGAGACAAATTTCAATTCTGAATGCATTTTGAAACTCGCTGTCTTGTCCTGGGTGCATTTCGAGTAATAAGCAAATGTTTATAATGAACATGAGTGTCCATAGACTGTTTCTATCTAAAATATATCTATCTTTAAAATGCACAGATTCCATAAAAAAGTCCTCATACGTTTCAGTGCAGCCTACAGAAAAGATCGACGACGATATTGTCAATACAATTTATTTAAATCTTTTTATTTGTGCTCCTTGTTACTTTACACATTTTCTTTAAAGCTTTTCACTCAATCTTCCCCTTTCTAGGAAAACAGAAGAAAAAAAACCCTGATTGACAGAAATTTTCAAACTTTGAAGAAACATAAGCTATGAAAGAGGTGTAACAGAACCGGTAGGTCAGACACACAATCCACATCCTCCAAGCTAAGAATGAAACGAACTCAACTGTTATAAATAAAGAAATCCTTCAAGAAAACCTATCTTTAGCTGAGAGACTGAAAGAAAAGGATGTCAGACAATCCTTTTCATTATTCATTATACAAAATACTTCAGATATATCATGGAGCATAGTTTTCACTTTATAAAGAGCAAACAAAACAAAAAAATTGAGGTGAACTCTACAGATTGGTGTTTGGCTGATGATAATACTCTAATCACGGCAAAAGATTAAAAGAACATAAACAAGAATGAAATACATTCAAAGCAACAAACCAGTAAAAAAAATCCTACTGCTACACATAGACTCAAACTCCAACCTGAGAGCTACCCAAATCAAATGAAGATTGATATTGTCGAAAGAGGATTTTTTGAACCCCAGATGATAAAAGAAACTATTAACTCATGAAATAAATAAGAATAATCAATGAAATTACTTTGGTAAAGGTCAACATAAAACCAAATGCAAAAGGAAAAGGAAAAGGCAAAGAATTACCAACCTAAATTTCCGTTAGTCAGTCTAGCTGCCACAAATTGAGGGCTGAATTCGCAGCAACCATACCCTACAACCTACAACATTCGGGAAAATATATAGACCCCAAAAAAACAAAAAATCAATATTTATCAAGTTAAAAAAACCGCACAAAAACATAACTGAGGAATCTGAAATCGAATAAAACTAAAAAGAAAATCAAATTAAAACAAAAAACTCCCAATCGGAAATCAAATAAAGCTCAAAACCTATGACCTATCATATAGCTTATTTAGCAAGTTGTCAATATTACCTTCTTCCCATTTATAAACTTCTCCCGTGCATGTTCCGACTCTTTTTCTTTCTTTCACAAAAGAAATGATCTTATCAAATTCCCATTCCTGAGAAATTCAAAGAAACAAAACTATTACATCAGATTGACAAACCCAGAGTTTCCTGGGAAACACCCACAGATATCATGTAAGAATAATCATGTACCTCAACAATTTAATTTGAGATAAATTTCAAAGTATCAAGATTTGCGTTGTGAAAATCCAAGAGTTTCAAACTTCAAAGATTCCAATACCAAGAACAATAAAAACCCATTTGAGAAAATTCACACATGTGAAGCAAAGGACCATCAAGATTCAATATTAAAATTAGAAAAGCAAGAGCAATCAAACCCTATTTCAGATGAAGGAAAAGACCATGATAAGATTAAAGCAGAACCCAGAGCAAGAAATCAATCTCCACTTGAGAAAAACAAACACAGAACCCAAGGCTACAATTGTATCACAAATCAAGAGCTATCTGTCAGAATCTAAATTTTGTTCAAAGGCTATCTTTCTTTAGAATGCAGCTACAATTGTATCATTTATCCTGATGGATATTACTAAAAACAAAGATAAATGATTTATATGCAGAAAGTTGGATTGGTGCTTTGATGATTTTGGGTTCAGAGAGAGTGAGAGACACAAAAAAAGAAAATGGAAACATTTCTCAGATTCTCCAAATGATTTTCATCATGTCTTTCCTCTTATTATCATCATTACACAATTCCCACAATTTTACTATTGATGCTTTTTCATCGGATGCAGCAAATGGGTACCTTTTTTTCATGGAGGACAATGCAGATGGGGCTCAAACCCTGCAGATTGAGAAAGTCTCAGGGGAAGATGATGAAAATGGAGAGAATCAAGTCTCTGGTGGAAAAGTTCAGAGCTTTACTTGGTAAACAATTACATTTAATTCACAAAAACAACCCACAATTGACAGGAAGAAGAAGATTATATATAGGTCAATGTGTGTGTAAGCTTGTGATTAGCGAGTATGACATCATAGTGTCATCATTCTAACCGAATCTGAGAAGTGTGGAGAGTGTGTGTACTCTTATGTATCACTCTACAATCAACAAACAATCATTATAACAATTATCACACTCAAAATTTTCTCCAAGGAATTTCATCAAACACTTAGTATGCACAAAAATAGAGAATTGTTCATCAATCATTTCTCAATAAATATCATCATCCAATTCTGTTCAGATACAGAGAATTCAATCCTAATCAATCCGTTTCAGTTAGGAGGAAAGAATTACATACCTTGGTGATGCAGCTCTCAAATATCAAAGGTCGAGTAGACATTAGAGAAGTCTTCAACCGCAGGATTAATCAGTGCTTCTGATAGAAGATACAACTTCATGGTAAGATTTTGAATTTATAAGAATTATGAGTTAACCAAACTGAAGAAATATTTTCTTTACAACTTAAATAAATTTCTTGCAGTAGATTCAATTTGAAACATGAATATATTCTAACATCAAATTTCCATGATGCTCTCCACCTCTCTCTCTGAGTAACATCAATATCTTTCTTAGCAACAAAGCCACATTCCTAAATCCAGACCAAACGTGCAATGTGGTTAGACCAATAATATTCTAACCCAATAAATAAAAAATAAATAAATTATGAAAGAATAACAATATGAATAAAAAAGAAAAAGACAAAGTAAAATCACATTCATCCAACTATCAATTACTAAATTTTCGATACAAACACAAAAACGATCTAAAGTATTCAGACTCATTCCCGAATGCAAAATAGCAGACCAGAAAGAAGGGAAAAAAAATACTCATAGTTGTAGAAAGACCAAATTCCACCGTGATCCCCAACTCTCACTGACTACTTTCTAACACAAATAAAAAAATCCACATCGTATCTCTTTACTATACCAAAAATAGTCATTTGTTCACTAACTAAAGCAAAAGACCAAATATATGACCACCAGCAAATGAAGAAAATGATGCGCACACATGAATTACACATAGATAAGTGCTGATTAATTTCATCAATAAACTTAATAACTAATCCCACCACCAACTAAGTAAACAGCACAATACCACAGACTTACAATAAAACATGGTAACAGACAACATCAAATGAAGACTACAGCGTATTCATCAGTGCTTCAATTCCACAAATTAAACAACCCATACCATGCACTTCACACATTGAATATCCTCAGTTTCCTCCAATACCAAACTATTAAAAATAAGTAGTTTCAAACGAAAAATGAAAATTTCTGAAAAAATTAAGAAAATTGAAATATAACTATAGAAGAAGAAAAAAACATCATCTGAAAATTTCTGCCCAACACTTCCTTTTGCTTTAATCCTTCACAACAAGAAAATAACAAAATAAATTTTGACATGCAATTAAAACAATGATAAAACACCCAATTTGAACGGTAAGAAAAATAGAGCCAAAACTAATTGTTTTAAAACACCAACTTTAAGACACTAACAAAATTCCAACCAAAACTTACAGAAGATTTAAAAATAAAATTTTACCTAAAAAGTTAGTAACACCGAAGAACAACTTCTCCTTCTTCCTCAATCCTTGAAAAAAAACCAACTTGCAACACAACCAAACCACAAAATGCATACCAAAAACCTAAACTAAACATCAAATAACTAAAACCGAAACGGTTACCTGCACATTAATCTAACCTCTCCAACACTCAACAGCCTCTTCCCCAATCCTTCCAAAAAAACGAACATGCAAAACAATCAACCGAAAAAATCCATCTCAAAAACCTAATCAAAACATGAGTTAGCAAAAACCCAACGACTCACCCTAGGCATTTCTTCAAATTCTGTTTCCTTCTTCCACCGACACTGGCGTAAGAAGAAGAAGAAAAGAAAATCGAAGAGAGTAAAAGCGTTGAAGAAAAGCTGTGGAGGCGGGGATTTGGTTGGAGATGAAGTGATGGATGAGGTTTGGTGAAGGAATGAAAGATAGAAACCCAAACGAAAGCAAACCAAAGGCGACCAAAAGACCGAGCAAACGGCGACAAACGCCGAGTTATCATGCCACGGACTCTTAAACCGATAGTCGACATCCACCAACTGGAGCGGAGCAAGGAAGAAGCGTGAAAAATCTAGAGCGGGGAGAGCTTTTTCTCTTTCTAGAAGTTCATGAGCGAGATATAAGAAAAATCATTTTGATCGCTAAGAAGATGCAAGTTTCACAGGAATCAATAATTACTAATTACTAACACATGCGAGTAGCATATCTCAAATAAACTAAGAGCGCATGGTCAAATTGATATCCAACCAATGAGAGCTTTAGAATTTGGGCAAAGCTTGTAGATGTAAAAGTAATTGTAAAGCCTAGCAGAAGAAAGCACTTGGAACATTATGGTCCATGGACCTGATTGCAATACAAGCAAATCATTATTAGATTCTAGAAACACAACCACTGCAAAAAAAATTAAAAAAAAAATTAATGACAAGTATGAGAAAGAGATGGCAAGAAAAATAATCAAAATAACCAAATAATTAACACAAAGACAAGTCTTACAACTTAACTAATGCAACAATTAAGAATAAATAACAATACGAGTAGAGCAATGTCTACTAAAGGGGTTTTAAAATTTTATAACATCCAACAGATAAACTACTTGTGTTGTTGTCTACCAAATGTCGATGTGGGTAGATCGCAGGGAGGCACCTTATTAGCATAGTAATCTGCTGCAGTTTGATCGTGGACGTGATAATCTGAATGACAAATGACAACAACCTGGCCATTCGGATATTCCACCTTCACCAACTTCTCTGGAATACCTAATTTAAACAATCAATTACATTTACATTTACATATATTATTGCTATTAATATGGTCTAAAAAGAAATTGATGAAGGAAAAATCAATTAATTAATTAATTAAAGTAAGAGTAATGATGATATATAAAGAATGATTCAAATACTCAATGATCATATCAAATTTAGAATTAAATCAGGATTAAAGAAAGAGCAGAGGAAACTGTAAACTGGAAAGGGGTCCTTACAACTTAGCCAAAAGAAGCGCCGCACCCGGGGAATCTCATTCTACCTGCAAACCAATACCAAATCCAAATCCCAAATATCAACCCTATATTTTTTTATCATTATTTATATAAATAAACCAGGACAGAGAATAGAAAATAGAGAATAGAGAATATAGAATAGTGAATCGAGAATGGAGAATTGAGAATAGAGAATAGAGATGGAACACCAACCAATAGCACCAAGAAGAAAAAAACAATCACCGCGTTCCCCTGGACGAGTCATCCCTACATTAACCGCTGTCACTGTTTCTTTCCTCTTCACAACCCCACAAGCCGCCGCCGCTTCTGCCGCCGCCTCCGCCGCTACAACAAATTGATGATACTCTCCACAGATCCACACGAGGAGGAGGAAACAGGAGACCGAATAGATCTATGGCGATCTATTTGATATTCAAGTCCTTTTCCTTTTCTCGAACGTCCTCTTGGTATGCGGTGCGGTAATACCCTTTAGGGTCTTTTCAGTAGCCCTAGCAATGGGCCGGGCCGGATTTTTTCCATCATCTCCGCTATACTCGCAATCCTCAATTGATCAAGGTGGATCCCAACCCCGGCGCCGCGCGATGATAAGGATGAAGCTTCGAAACCCTAGGGGAGCCAGCACGAGCTAACCCATTTCCGTCTGCGAAACTTCCAAATAATTTATATGATCTCATTTGGTAGATTGTATTATACTATCATTTTGGTTGTTGCTATGATAATTGAAGCAACTCGTTTCATTAATCATTTCTAATAAAAACAAAACTGGCCTAATAAAGGATGTTGTTACAATTCTATTCAATTGTTCTTAGTCACTATCAAACATTTTTGGTGCAATCTTGTTGCCTCCAGAAGAAGGTTGTTGTGGATTTTAAATATGTTTCATCGGTAATGTCAGTTCAAACACGCATTTAGATTTTTCACTTTACAAATTGATAGAATAGAATTAGAACTCGACCTCTTACAAATAATGTAACTAATGTTTAGTTGAGATCATGGGTGGATACAATTTGATTCAGCCACCTCCAACCTTCAATAACTGATTAAATCGTATCCGCCTTATCTCTTTGGATTGGATTGGATTAGTTTCGATGAAAAATCATGTTAAAAAACTAAATGGACGATCAGATCTACATAATTACAGCCTAACTTAATGGAAAGAATGGGACACCGGAAACGTTTGAACTCGAGTCTAATCCCATATACAGTTTGAGCTTCGAGCTATATAGCATGAGGGCAATGGAATTAGAAACCGTACCTGAATGAAATTCGGTCGCCTCCTAAAAGCATGAATGGATCTTCCGGCAGTCAATTCAGGCTGTTCAAGGCTTCATAGGCTGTGTTGGAAAGCCAAAGAGATGATGGCTAGGGGAAGGCTAGATCCACAAAGAGATGATCATGTGGTTGGAAAGCCAAGTTCTACAGCAGTAATTGAGACCCCAAATTGAAAATTGGTACCCATATGACCCTTAAACATTCTATTAGTAGCCATACGATACGAATAGGTGCCAAAATCCCTCAAGCCAAGGACAGACGACAGCCACTTCACAAGTCGGCTCTTTCTCAAACAAGTTGCTACTCTGGATGTGGCTCCTCAGCTATGCCATTCATTCACCAGGGTAAACACATGATGGCAATGCATGTATTGGAGTGGAAAGATACTGCACCTAGAATACCGACCATAGCACACAACAAAAGTCCCTCACCTCATCTACCAACGAGACAAGGCATTTACTGCCCAACATGAAGATTGGGTTTATCTGGTCTTGCAGTTTTCCATAATCCATGGATTGCATACTTAAATGTAAGGCTATTCGGCACAAACCCCATTTTCATCATCCTATCGTGAAACTCCAACAACTTAGCCATGTCACCAATCTCGCAGAAAACTTTGACAAGTGCATTGTAACTTTCAGAATCAAAAACTTGAAATTCTTTGGCAAAGAAGGCTAACAATGTTTCTGCTTTATCAACATCCCTTTCTTTGCAGTACCCCATTATCAATGACCTACATATTTGAAGATTAGGAGCCAAACCATATTCAGCCATCTCTTCCATCAGAGATTCACCTTCCACTGTTCTGTTCATTTGACACAGACCACATATTAGAGTTCTGTATGTGATAATGTCAGGCTTAAAGTTCTTAAGTCCCATATCGGCTTTCAAAAGCAGTGCCTCATCCACATAAAGGGTTTCACAGAGAGACTCAATCAATTTGTTATAGATATCCAAACCAGGCAGATAACCATCCTGAGAACTTCTTTCTAATAGACTTTTGGCTGCAAATGGCCGAATTTCTCGACACAAAGCAACTATAAGATAATCATAAACATCATGAGAAAGCGGCACTTGAAATTTTTGAAGCTCCACAACCAAATTCAGAGCAGACAGCAGCTTGCCTTCTTTTCCATATCCTTGTATGACTATCCTACAAGTAAAATCATCCAGACAAATCCCGTTTCTGATCATCTCATGCAACAGTGATCTACACTCTTGCATCTTTCCCTCATGGCAATAACCACTAATAAGAGTGTTATAAGACACCGTGTCTGGACCGAACCCTCTATCCACCATCCGATGAAAAATCTGATGAGCCTCCCTTACCTTTCCTTGTCTACAAAGACCATTCATCAAGGCAGTGTAAGAAACCAAATCCGGCATCACGCCTCTCCTGTACATGATCTTATACAAATAAAATGCATCTTCCAACCTTCCTTTTCTACAATAGCTAGTAATTAGAGTATTATACGTCACGATATCAGGATCAAATCCCTCTTCTTCCATTTTATCCAAAAATGCATTTACTTTTTCAACATCTCCATCCTTGCACAAAACATTAATCAAAACATTAAAAGTATAGACATTTGGGTGTATCCCAATCCTACCCATCTCCTCATATACATTCCAACACTGATCAATCCGATTGGACTTCACTAACCCATTCAAAAGACAATTGCAAGCAATCACACTGGGAGTAAAACCAACCCCTACAATTTTTCTAAAAGTGCTAAAACCATCTCTAATCATACCTGCTTTCACATAAGCCTTGATGAGCATGTCAAAGACAACTGGGTCCCAGTTGCAATCTTCAGCACAGGCAACCAAATTTTGAAAAATGTCATCTTTTGCTGAGACTTGTCTCCCCAACTCTATCATTTCACACAACAATTTCATAGCTTGCGGGAACTTCTTAGAGCAAGCGAGAATATGAACAAGAATAGAATAATTATGGGTGGTGGGTCGGAGGCCCAAACCTTTCTTGATCCAATTGAGGAAAACAAGAGCTGAGGAGTAATCGGACTGAAATCTGAGTAGAACCCTCGATATGTCTTGTGAACCCAGATGGGGAAGAAGCTCTTTGATGTCGTTTTGAAGAAGGGAAAGATGAGAACTTCCTTGCTTGAGGCTTGAGCAGATGAGATTGAATATGTTGCTGGGGTTTTGGGTTTGGGGGAGAAATTGGTAAAGTGGATTCGAAACTGCAATGGACTGAGAATCTGGGATGGTTTGTAGAGCTACAGAAGAAGAAGAAGAAGAAGAAGATGATGAGAAAGTTGATATCTTCCGAATGAGAATCATGTTTGAGAAAACCCGGATCCGCTTCATTGACAGAACCCGGATCCGAATCATTGTTATCGACAGAGAAACAATGGGGGGAACGAGTGAGAAAGGAGCCTGGGACTGAGAGTGAATGCATAAGTTTTATAGAGTTCAGCGTTTGACATAAAAAAAGGTTGTTGAGTTTTGAGATTGTTCCACCTACAAAAGATGATTACGAGTTTTGGAAGAAGAAAAATGGGTAGAGAGAGTTATTTATTTATTACTATTTTTATATTGATGTGTCGTTTTTGGTCATATCCATGGAGTTTGGTCATATCCATTTTATGCCCCAAATGGAATTGCAATGAAAATTCGTAACGGGGTAGGAAAGTAACTTTGGGGTCCGAAGGTAATTAGAAATCACCCCCTCAACTTCAAAGTATATTACGGGGGTGATGATAATGGAAATAAAATCAGTATTTTGATGTTTTTTTCGGAATTTCAAAAACGACTAAAAATCGTGGGTTAATATAGCTCCCAGTTTTTGTAAAAAATGGGTCCGTCGGAATTTCGTTAAATATTATAACTGCATATTAGCAAAAATATTATAAGTCATTTGAGACATGACTAGTTATCCATGATCCACATTAACTATTTTTTTATGCACTTTTTAGGTAAAAACTCGAATTTCAATGAAATCTCGAAATAGGGTTCGGAAGTGACTCTAGGGTCCGAAGGTAAATAGAAATCATCCCCCTCAACTTCAAAGTATATTATTGGGTGATGAGAATGGAAAGAGAATAAGTATTTTAATGTTTTAGTGGATATTTCAAAAATTTGTGAGTTACAGCTCATTGTTTTTGTAAAAAATGTGTCCGTCGGGATTACACGAAATATTTTAACTGCACATTAAAAAAAGTATTATAAACCATTTAAGACATGTACTGTCATCTAGGCTACTCATTAACTATTTTTTATGCATTTTTAAGCAAAAAAAACTCGAATTTCAATGAAATCTCGTAACGGTGTCCGAAACTGACTCTAAGGTCCGAAGGTAATTAGAATTCATTCCCTTCAACTTCAAAGTATATTACTGGGTGATGAAAACGGAAAGAGAATAAGTATTTTCATGTTTTAGTTGAAATTTCAAAAACCGACTAAAAATCGTGAGTAGCTCATAGTTTTTGTGAAACATGCGTCCGTAGGGATTTTACAAAATATTTTAACTATACATTAAAAAAGGTTTTATAAGCCATTTGTGACATGTCATGTCATCCAAGCTGTCCATTAATGATTTTTTATGCATTTTTTAAGCAAAAAAACTGGAATTTCAATGAAATTTCGTAACGAGGTCGGGAAGTGACTCTAGGGTCTAAGGACGGATCTGTTGAGGGGGCAGTCTGGGCTGTAGTCTAGTTCAATTTTATAATTTTATAATATATATACTATAACCCTGTTTTTGCATAAAAGTCAACTTAGCCCATTTGGTTTTCTAGTTGGTTGCTTTTGCTGGGAGCCCATGTTCAATTTTTGAATAAAATTTGGCCCTATTTTATTATTTTCTTCCAATTTTTGAATAAAAATTGGCCCTATTTTATAATTTTCTTCTATATGAATAGAACTTGGTGAATTTAGCCTAACCTTCAATTTTTTTAAAATACTTTATGAATTCAGCCAATCCAACTTTGACTTCCTAGATCCATCCCTACTAGGGTCCAAAGGTAATTACAAATCATCTTTCTCAACTTCAATGTATATTATAAGGTGATGAGAATAGAAATAGAATAAGTATTTTGATGTTTTTGCCGAAATTTAAAAAACTGAATAAAAATCGTGAGTAACTCACAGTTTTTGAGAAAAATGCGTTTGTCGGGATTTGGCGAAATCTTTTAACTGCACATTATCAAAAGTATGATAAGCCATTTGAGACATGTCATGTCATCCACGCTACCCATTAACTATTTTTTATGCATTTTCAAGCAAAAAACTCGAATTTCAATGAAATTTTGTAACGAAGTCAGGAAGTGACTCTAGGGTCTGAAGGAGTTAGGAATCATCCCTCTCAACTTCAAAGTATATTACAGGGTGATGATAGTGGAAATAGAATAAGTATTTTGATGTTTTTGTCGAAATTTCAAAAATCGACTAAAAATCGTGAGTATAGCTCATACTTTTTGTGAAAAATGTGTCCGTCGGGATTTCGCGAAATATTTTAACTGCAAATTAAAAAAATAATTATAAGCCATTTGAGACAAGTCATGTCATCCAAGCTGCCCATTAACTAATTTTTATGCATTTTTAAGCAAAAAAACTCGAATTTCAATGAAATCTCGTAACGGAGACCGGAAGTGACTCTAGGGTCCAAAGGTAATTAGAAATCATCCCCCTCAACTTCAACGTATATTACAGGGGGATGAGAATGGAAATAGAATAAATATTTTGATGTTTTTGTTGAAATATCAAAAACCGACTGAAAATTGTGAGTTATAGAGCACAGTTTTTGTGAAAAATGCGTCCGCCGGGATTTCGAGAAATATTTTAACTGCACATTAAGAAAAGTATTATAAGCCATTTGAGACATGTCATGTCATCCAAGCTGCCAATTAACTATTTTTTATGCATTTTTTAAGCAAAAAAAAAGATCGAATTTCAATCAAATTTAGTAATTGGGTTAGGAAGTGACTCTAGGGTCTAAAGGTAATTAGGAATCATCCCCCTCAACTTTAAAGTATCTTATTGGGTGATGAGAATAGAAATAGAACAAATATTTTGATGTTTTTGCTTGAAATTTCAAAAACCGACTTAAAATCGTAAGTATAACTCACAGGTTTTGTGAAAAATGCGCCCGTCGGGATTTCCCAAAATATTCTAACTGTACATTGAAAAAAGTATTATAAGCCATTTGAGACATGTCATGTCATCCAAGCTGCCCATTAACTATTTTTATACATTTTTTAAGCAAAAAAATCGGATTTCAATGAAATTTCATAACGGGGTCCGGAAGTGACTCTAGGGTTTGAAGGTAATTAGAAATCATCCCCCTCAACTTCAAAGTATATTACGGGGGAATGAGAATGGAAATAGAATAAGTATTTTGATTTTTTTGTTGAAATTTCAAAAATCGACAAAAAATCATGAATTATAGCTTAGTTTTGATGAAAATGCGTCTGTCGAGATTGTTAGAAAGTAAAGTGTTCATGTGTTTATCAAATTGTATTGTGATGTTGTAAATGGATTTCAGATTGTTATAATTGTTATGTTGTTAGTTTTGTTGCGGTATATAGATCAAGTTAAGGTACATAGCTAAATGTTTGTGAGAGTCATTGTATTGTTTACAATTTAGTTAATGAAATTTCCCTAAGTTTACTCTTACTATTTTCTCTCTTTTCTTCCATTTCTTCCTTTCCCTAAGTTCTTCACCATTTCACCTGAGATTCCTTTCACTTGCAAATTCACTAAGTAATGGTTCCATGAATTCTTTCAGGGATTTCACGAAATATTTTAACTGCACATTAGCAAAAGTATTATAAGCCATTTGCGACATGTCATGTCATCCACACAGCCCATTAACTATTTTTTAAGCAACAAAACTCGAATTTCAATGAAATCTTGTAAGGGGATCCGGAAGTGACTCTAGGGTCCTAAGCTAATTAGAAATCATCCCCCTCAACTTCAAAATATATTACGGGGTGATGAGAATGGAAATAGAATAAATCTTTTGATGTTTTTGTCGAAATTTCAAAAATAGACTAAAAATCGTGAGTATTATAAGCCATTTGAGACATTTTATGAAAAATTGGTCCGTCGGGATTTCGAGAAATTTTATAAATGCACATTAGCAAAAGTATTATAAGCCATTTGAGACATGTCCAGTTATCCAAGATGCACATTAACTAATTTTTATGCATTTGTTAAGCAAAAAAATTCGAATTTCAATGAAATCTCGTAATGGGGTCCGGAAGTGACTCTAGGGTCCGAAGGTAATTAGAAATCACCCCCCTTAACTTCAAAGTAAATTACATGGTGAAGAGAACGGAAAGAGAATAAGTGTAAGGACCCTTCCCGAATTTTCCCTCGAAACCCGGAAAGAACCCTTAGCCCGTCTGACAGCTCTTTTACCTCAAAATTCATATACCAGTAATACCCCTTGTTCTTAAATAAATTTTATTAAACCTTACAGGGTTCCCGACAGAACCTCTGTACTTACTGACCACTCCTACTGTCAGACGCAGGATAGTATACAGGTCAAAGCCAAGACCTCAGAATAGTGGTGGTTCAAATAAGAATACCCTCTGACACCAAACGTCAGTAGGTCAGACACTGCTGACACCTCTACTGGAATACCACAAGACAACAGACTAGTCAGATACTTGTGAACCAACAATAATTCGTCACTCTGGGTCACCGCCCACACCAACCCACTGACCCAGATGACGAAGTATTTTCATAGGTTGATTAAGCCCATGACAATTGTCGTCTGGTTCATATTAGAGCCGGAAATATCCTCGGCTATCATATCGTATCATCAGCTGGTATAACATTCGATTATCATATCACATCAGTCGGCATATCCCTCGACTATCATATCCCTAGCCACCAGGGTATCCCTTGGGGTGTGCTAGTCCTGTATCACAACTCTCTGTACTATGATATCACATCAGTCGGCAAGTATCCTCGACTATCATATCATATCATCAGCTGGTATAACCTTCGGCTATCATAGCATATCAGTCGGCAAGTATCCTCGACTATCATATCATATCATCAGCCGGTATAACCTTCGGCTATCATATCATATCAGTCGGAAAGTATCCTCGACTATCATATCATATCATCAGCCGGTATAACCTTCGGCTATCATATCATATCAGTCGGCAAGTATCCTCGACTATTATATCATATCATCAGCCGGTATAACCTTTGGTTATCATATCACATCAGTCGGCATATCCCTAGCCACCAGGGTATCCCTTGGGGTGTGCTAGTCCTGTACCACAACTCTCTATAATATGCATAAATAGCCTCGCGACCCGGCGGAGCCAAAACTCCTCGATGCCAGAGTCGGAGTACTCAACGAACCAACAGAGTAAAACTCTCGATGCTAGTCGAAGAACAGTAACCAATTATATTGGAGGTTCACCGGGTTCACCGCCAATAGCGGATCCTGGCCCAGATCCTGGACTCTCTCAATCAATGTTTATCTCGGAAGTTCACCGGGTTCACCGCCAACAGCGGATCCTGGCCCAGATCCTGGCCTCCCTCAATCAATGTTTATCTCGGAGGTTCACCGGGTTCACCGCCGACAGCGGATCCTGGCCTCCCTCAATCAATGTTTATCTCGGAGGTTCACCGGGTTCACCACCAACAGCGGATCCTGGCCCAGATCCTGGCCTCCCTCAATCAATGTTTATCTCGGAGGTTCACCGAGTTCATCGCCAACAGCGGATCCTGGCCTCCCATCAATCAATACAGTATTGGATCCAAAATCAAGTATTTTATGATCACAAATACGGTTTCAACTCAAAATCATGGACTCAAATAATTACCACGTCGAAACAATATCAAAACCGAATCCAACAACCATGTTATTTCTCATAACACACTTTCACTGAAATATTGGAAAACAAATATCCAGCAATCACTTATAAATTCCAGGTAATCATTGCAACCATACACAACAGTATTTAAATCAAAGATATTGATACATGCATTACAATTTATAAACCAAAAGTCCATTCACAAACATCATCCAACCCAAAATTCATGGATGCTCTATCCCAAGAAACACTTGCACAATAATGACCCAACTACCTTGACTTTCCGAGCTCAAACCCTCTCCACGGTCAGTCCTTACCGCTGGGAATGCCCAACCGGGCTCTAAATGAACTCCTATGGCCTCAAAACCAACAAAATCTGATCCGGAACGTCCCAAAACCCTAATCACGCGCCGCCGTGACTTCAGGAACAGTCCCACGCGCCACCACGCGCCACCGGAAGGTCAGAACACGTGCTCACGCGCCACCACGCGCTGGTCACGCGCCTGCTACAGTGTTCACGCGCCTGGACCGGTCCAACCCGGCCCAGCTCGACCTGAACCAGTCCAACTCGACTCAACCTGACCGGTTCACTCGACCCGATCGGTTCACTCAACCCGACCGATTACCGGTGACTCGCCGGAGAAGACGACCGGACGACCATCACCGTCGTCGGAGGCTGACCGGAGAAGATGACCGGACCGCCGCCGTCTGGTTCTCCGGAAATTTCCATTTCCGGTCGATTTTCAAGGTTTTCTAACTTCTTCATTTTTTGACCGTTTTTCACGATCTACACATGGAAATTCATCTACTTTTCACCAGGAATCCAAATATGAGGTCAAAGTTCCGAGATCCTACCTGGTTTGGCTGAAAAACGGCCGAGAAGGTTCGGTTCACCTCCCTCCTCCGTCCGTCGCCTACGGCGGTGCTCCCGCTACAATAACTACCCCAAAATGCTCGTTGGGTCCCGGGGAAGATCCTCCCGACCTTGTTTTCGTTCGAATCGGATCGAAATCCATCCGATGAAAATGGGGTCTTCGGTGTTCGCACGGGGAGGACTCAGGTAGGGGCGAGACTGAATGGACCAATCTCCCGAGGAGAGAGAAAAATATCTGCTATATAATTCCAACTTTTCCAAAATTACTAAACTGCCCCTGAAGCTTCTAGACCCGTAACGAACTCATCGGATCTCCGTTTTCCGCGTGCCACCTGTCTACGAACTCGTGAGTTCGAGACCTACGCAACGACCCAAGAAAAATTCCCAAAAGTACTGCCAGTCAAAAAGTGACTCCCGAACCCGTCCAAAATTGAGGGTAAAATTATCCAATTCTCAAAATAATTTAATTTCTGGTCCGGGTCGTTACATTGGTGAAGGCGTCCCTGGTAAAGGGGAGCAAAGAACTAGGTCCCGGGTTCGAGACTCGTTATCCGCTGCAGCGGGAGTATAGAATGGGACTGGTTGTATAATACCTTGAGAGTGGAATGTGATTGCTCGAGGATTCGGGGTCACCTCTCAACTTAAAAGGCGCCTTTTCTGTAACAACCCGCCCAGCACGGCAACCCCGGCCTTGAAGGCGTCGTTATGGCCGTCGGGAACCCTCCCAAAGCGAAGCCCCTGGTGGCCGCCGTAGCGCACACACCAGCCCAAAGGTATTGTTCCCAAGTCCCATTCTAAATCCCCCCAGTCTGCAGCCATTGAGGATCGAACCATGGACCATGGGTTTTTATTCCGCTGCAGCTGAGATGGTGAAAGGTGTCCACCTTGAGTGGAATAAAAACCCATGGTCCATGGTTCGATCCTCAATGGCTGCAGACTGGGGGGATTTAGAATGGGACTTGGGAACAATACCTTTGGGCTGGTGTGTGCGCTACGACGGCCACCAGGGGCTTCGCTTTGGGAGGATTCCCGGCGGCCATAACGACGCCGTCAAGGCCGGGGTTACCGTGGGGGGCGGGTCGTTACAATAAGTATTTTAATGTTTTAGTGGAAATTTCAAAAATAGACAAAAAATCGTGAGTCTCACAGTTTTTGTGAAAATTGCGTCCGTCAGGATTTCGCGAAATATTGTAACTGCACATTAAAAAAAGTATTATAAGTCATTTGAGACATGTCCTGCCATCCAAACTACTCACTAACAATTTTTTATGCATTTTTTGAGTAAAAAAACTCAAATTTCAATGAAATCTCGTAGTGGATCCCGAAATGACTCTAGGGTCCGAAGGTAATTAGAAATCATTCCCTTCAACTTCAAAGTATATTACCGGGTGATGAGAATGGAAAGAGAATAAGTATTTTCATGTTTTAGACGAAATTTCAAAAACCGACTAAAAATCGTAAGTAGGGATTTTATGAAATATTTTAACTCCACATTAAAAAAATTATTATAAGCCAGTTGAGACATTTCCAGTCATCCAAGCTGCCCATTAAATATTTTTATGCATTTTTTAAGCAAAAAACTGGAATTTCAATACAATTTCGTCACAGGGCCGGGAAGTGACTCTAGGGTCCGAAGGTAATTAAAAACCATCTTTCTCAACTTCAAAGTATATTATAGGGTGATGAGAATGGAAATAGAATAAATATTTTGATGTTTTTGTTGAAATTTAAAAAACCGACTAAAAATCGTGAGTATAAATTCACAGTTTTTGTGAAAGATGCGTCTGTCGGGATTTCACGAAATATTTTAACTACACATTAGAAAAAGTATTATAAGCCATTTGTGACATATCCTGTCATCCACACTACCCATTAACTATTTTTCATGCATTGTTTAAGCAAAAACCTCGAATTTCAATGAAATTTCGTAATGGGGGTCAAGAAGTGACTATAGGGTCTTAAGGTAATTAGGAATCATCCCTCTCAACTCCAAAGTATATTACGGGGTGACGAGAATCGAAATTGAATAAGTATTTTGTTGTTTTTGTCTAAATTTCAAAAACCGACTAAAAATCGTGAGTTATATATCTCATAGTTTTTGTGAAAAATGAGTCCGTCGTGATTTCGCGAAATATTTTAACTGCACATTAAACAAAGTATTATAAGTCATTTGAGACATGTCATGTCATCCAAGCTACCCATTAACTATTTTTATGCATTTTTTAAGCAAAAAAAATCGAATTTCAATGAAATCTCGTAACGGGGTACGAAAGTTTAAGTATTTTCATGTTTTAGTTGAAATTTCAAAAACCGACTAAAATCATGAATAGCTCACAGTTTTTGCGAAAAATGCGTCCGTCGAGATTTCACAAAATATTTTAACTGCACATTATAAAAAGTATTATAAGTCATTTGAGACATTTCATGTCATCATGGCTGCCCATTAACTAAATTTTATGCATATTTTAAGCAAAAAAACTCAAATTTCAATGAAATCTCGTAACGGGGATCGGAAGTGACTCTAGGGTCCGAAGGTAATTAGAAATCATCCCCATCAACTTCAACGTATATTACGGGAGGATGAGAATAAAAATAGAATAAGTATTTTGATGTTTTTGTCAAAATTTTAAAAATCGACTGAAAATCGTGAGTTCACAGTTTTTGTTAAAAATATGTCTGTCTGGATTTCGCGAAATATTTTAACTGCACATTAAAAAAAATGTATTATAAGCCATTTGAGACATGCCATGTCATCCAAGATGCCCATTAATTATTTTGTATACATTTTTTAAGTTAAAAAATCGGATATCAATGAAATTTCGTAACGGGATCCGTAAGTGACTCTATGGTCCGATGGTAATTAGAAATCATCTCCCTCAACTTCAAAGTATATTATGGGGGGGATGAGAATGGAAATAGAATAATTATTTTGATGTTTATATCGAAATTTCAAAAACCGACAAAAAATCGTGAGTTATAGCTCAATTTTTGTGAAAAATGCGTCTGTCGGGATTGTTAGAAACTAAAGTGTTGGGGTGTTGATCAGATTGTATTGTGATGTTGTAATTGGATTTCAAATTGTTATAATTTTTATGTTGTTAGGTTTATTGTAGTATATATAAAGATAAGGTACACATCTAAATGTTTGTGAGAGTCATTGTATTGTTTAAAGTTATTTAATGAAATTTCCACGAGTTTACTCTCACTATTTTCTCTCTTTTCTTCCGTTTCTTCCTTCCCTGAGTTCTTCACCATTTCACCTTAGATTCCATTCACTTACAAATTCACTAAGTAATGATGCCATGAATTCTTTCAGAGATTTCGCAAAATATTTTAACTGCACATTTTCAAAAGTATTATAAGTCATTTGAGACATGTCATGTCATCCACGTTGCCCATTAACTATTTTTAATGCATTTTTTAAGACAAAAAACTGGAATTGCAATGAAATTTCGTAACGGGATAAGGAAGTGACTCAGGGGTCCAAAGGTAATTAGAAATCATCCCCCTCAACTTCAATCTATATTACAGGGTGATGAGAGTGGAAATAGAATAAGTATTTTGATGTTTTTGTCAAAATTTCAAAAATCGACTAAAAATCATGAGTAGCTCACAGTTTTTGTGAAAAATGCGTCTATCGGAATTTCGCAAAATATTTTAACTGCATATTAGCAAAAGTATTATAAGCCATTTGAGACATATCATGTTATCCAGGTTGCCCATTAACTACTTTTTATGCATTTTTTAAGCAAAAAAACTCAAATTTCAATGAAATCTTGTAACGGGGTCCGAAAATGACTCTAGGGTACGAAGGTTATTTGAAATTATCCCCCTCAACTTCAAAGTATATTAATGGGCGATGAGAACGGAAAGAGAGTAAGTATTTTAATGTTTTAGTCGAAATTTCAAAAATCGACTAAAAATCATGAGTTATATAGCTCACAGTTTTTGTGAAAAATGCGTCCGTCGGGATTTCCCAAAATATTTTAATTGCACATTAAAAAAAATATTATATGTAACAACCCGCTCTAGTCCTACTAGCACGGCGTTGTTATGGCCGCCGAGTCCCACCCAGCGCAGCCCCTGGCTCCCAACCAGTACAAGGTATTGTTAGTGAGGCCCCTTGTCCAAATCCTCTAGTTGCAACTCAATTGGTGAAAGGTGTCCCTTTGAAAGGGCCTTGCTAACAATACCTTTGTGCTGGGTGGGAGCCAGGGGCTGCGCTGGGTGGGACTCGACAGCCATAACAATTTGTGCCAGTGGGATTGGGACGGGTTGTTACATTATATGCCATTTAAGAACATGTCTTGTCATCTGTCCTGTCATCCAGGCTGCCCATTAACTATTTTTTATAAATTTTTTAAGCAAAAAAATCGTATTTCAATGAAATTTCGTGATGGGGTCCGAAAGTGACTCTAGGGTCCGAAGGTAATTAGAAATCATCCCCCTCAACTTCAAAGCATATTATGGGATGATGAGAATGGAAATAGAATAATAATTTTGATTTTTTTTGTCAAAATTTCAAAAACATACTAAAAATCGTGAGTATAGCTCACAGTTTTTGTGAAAAATGTGTCCCCTAGGATTTCACGAAATATTTTAACTGCACATTATCAAAAGTATTATAAGCCATTTGGGACATGTCATGTCATCTAGGCTACCCATTAACAAAATTTTATGCATTTATTAAGCAAAAAAATTCAAATTTCAATGAAATCTCGTAACGGGATCCGGAAGTGACTCTAGGGTCCTAAGCTAATTAGAAATCATCCCCCTCAACTTGATAATATATTACTGGGTGATGAGAACGGAAAGAGAATAATTATTTTGATGTTTTTGTCTAAATTTCAAAAATCGGCTAAAAATCGTGAGTATAGCTCGCAATATTTGTGAAAAATACATCCATCATGATTTCACGAAATCATTTAACTGCACATTAGCAAAAGTATTATAAGCCATTTGAGACATGTCTTGTAACGATCCGGACCAGCAATTAACGTAATTTGAGAATTTAATTTGGAAAATGACAATTTTACCCTTGGTTTTACAAGAGGCTTGAGGGTAATATTTCACAACCCAAAATTACCAAACTACCCCTGAAGCTACTAGACCCATAACTATCTCATCCGAACTCCGTTTTTTGTGTGCCGCCTGTCTACGAACTTGTGAGTTCGAGACCTACGCCATGGTCCAAGAAAAACTTCCAAAGGTATCTCCAAACAAAATTTGACTTTCAAGTCACTTATAAAATCAAGGGTAAAATCATCATTTTCAATATTAAATTCTCAAATTACGTTAATTTCTGGTTCGGGTTGTTACAACTTTCCCCCCTTAAAGAAATTTCTTCCTCGAAATTCCTTCAACTCAGGTCAAAGAACGAACCTCCTAACTAGAAATGCAACCCCTTCGGACGTCCAAAACTATCCCTAAACGATGTCTGATTGACCCGAAACCTATGCCAACTGGTACGGAACATTGAGCACTTTAAAACTCGTGTTTTCCGGAGCTCGGGGAGGAGATCCACGGGCCGCCACGTGCCGGTGGATGGCCGGGACTTCGTTCCCCACTCGCCAGCAGGCGCGACTGTACCATTTACTCGTCTTCAACCTCTGATTCGTGCACTGTTAATTTTTGCAGAAAACCTCCATAACCAACTGAAAATTCAAAGCTCCATAACTCACTCAATACCCAACCAAATTTAATGTTCTAGTAATGGAAATCCATCTACCCAAGCCAAGGAATTCAAATAGGAAGCAAAAACTGAGAAATCTCACCTTGATTGGTCGAAAAATGGACGGGAAGTTTCGGCCCATGTTCAAAGCTCCACCCCTTCGTCCACGGCGGTCCTCACGGCTCAAAAAGGGTATGGTTGTACTCATGGGGAAGAGAGGAAGATGATGGTGTGATTAGTTCGTAGGGGTTTGGCCTAAATCCGAAAGTCATATCTTGAGCTTGGGTGTGCTTCCCTTTTCGGCCCAGAGAGAAAAATCGAGAGAGATAAGAGAGAATGATGATCCTCTCTCTGTTAAAACAAAAATCTTAGGATAATTTAATTGTTTAATAGAAAATATATCACAACCCAAAAGTACCAAACTGCACATGAAGCTTCTAGACCCATAACTCTTTCATCCGAACTCCGATTTTCGCTTGCCACCTATCTACGTACTCGTGAGTTCGAGAGCTAACTCGATATCCCAGTGCATCCCTAGCCGTAGCTCAATATCCCAGCTCATCACGAGCCTCAGTCCAATCCTCCCTACCACCCCCCACATTATAACCTCCCGAGAGTATGATGGAATCCTCCATAACATACCTCGTATCATATCATCCCCGAGAGTATGATGGAATCCTCCATAACATACCTTGTATCATACCATCCCTGAGAGTATGATAGAATCCTCCATAACATACCTCATATCATATCATCCTCGAGAGTATGATGGAATCTTCCATAACAAACCTCGTATCATATCATCCCCGAGAGTATGATGGAATCCTCCATAACATACCTATGAGTGAATGCTCGTTATCGTGGTTAGTGGGTTGGTGTGGGTGGTGACCCGGATTGACGAGTTGTGATTGGTTCGCACGAGTACGACATTTCAGTTATTTAATACCGTGTTGAGAGACAAGGTTATAATTGCGGATATACTAGGCTGGGTGTAACACTGTTTGATTTATTTTTATTTTATTTTATATCCTTCGTCTGACAGGTGGAAGACGGTTCAACCAAAGTATAGGGGAGATTCTGCAGGATTTTCGGTAGAATTCTCATAAAGTGTTTATAAGACAGTAAGGGTATTTTAGCATTTCTTTTGGGTTGTCATACCAGAGCAGGGCTTTTCTCAGATTTCGGGAAGGGTCCTGTCAACTTGGTATCAGAGCTCTAGGTTTTACTTCCTACAGACTACACACCTGTGTGCAGATTATGGTTTTGTGGCTAGGGCTCGGTCTTATGGATTTCAGTTTTATGGATTCCGATTTTATGAATTTTAAAGTACATTCTAGGCCCTTTGGGTTAGACCGTGACTTTGATTTTATCGGGTTTGGGCTTTGGCCTCGGTTTCCCAATGGTTTTGGCTTAGGCCAGGAAATAAGGATTTCAAAGTGGATTTGAATTATATGCTACGAGTTTTCTTTTCACTATGTGTATCGTCCCCGGGTATCATGGGATTTCTTCGGCACGTGATGAGGGGTATTTCCCATCATGTGTTCGTTGAGGTTTTCTGATACGGGCGTTGCAGGGTATTTCTCTGCTAGATCGCCAATACTGGAGTTGCAGGGTATCTCTCCGCTAGATCGTTGATGTTTTCTCATGCTGGCGAGGCAGGGTATTTCTCCGCCAGATCGTTGAGGCTGACTACACTTAGTATAGGGATCTGCATGACTTCACGATAACTTTGGGTGCACGTGTACCTATCTGACACATGACTTCGAGGTATTTTCAGTCATGTGGGGAGTAGGCCCCGAGTTGGACCTCTCGGGTTTTGATCATTGCTTCTTCATAACACCTTGTATCATATCATCCTCAAGAGTATGATGGAATCCTCCATAACATACCTCGTATCATATCATTCCCCAGAGTATGATGGAATCCTCCATAACATACCTCGTATCATATCACCCCCGAAAGTATGATGGAATCCTCCATACCATACCTCATACCACGCTGAGTGTATGAGGGAATCTTCCCTACCATACCTCACCAAGAAACTCCCTCCAACCCTCCTACCAGGGTCAAAGCCTAACCCACCTTCCTGGGCCAAAATCGTCAAATACCTAGGCCGAAGCCCAAATACATAGCCTCGGGCCGAAGCCCAAAATCCATAAATTGAAATCCTTAAAATAACCATCCTGACCTGTCTACAAACTCGTGAGTTCGAGACCTACGCAATGGTCCAAGAAAAACTTCTAAAAGTATCTCCAAACAAAATTTGACTTTCAAGCCTCTTATAAAACCAAGGGTAAAATCGTCATTTCCTAAATTAAATTCACAAATTACATTAATTTCTGGTACGGGTCGTTACAACTTTCCCTCCTTAAAGAAATTTCATCCTCGAAATTCCCTCAACTCAGATCAAAGAACCAACCTCTTGCATCCAATTAAGTCCTCTCGTTTCTTTACCGACTTGAACCTCTACAAACTCAATGTAAGTTGACCCGAAATGATACAATATGTCAAAACCTTAAATCATGTGCACCCTGCATATCTCTTTGTTCTCGTTTCGACAACAGACCGTAGGTGAGAACAACAGCCATGAGACATTCTGAAGCACCAGAATGCTCAATATCCAGGGTAGTTCAACCCGAAAATCTACCCCTTTTGACCTCAATACTCAACCAAATTTAAAGTTTTAGTAATGGAAATCCATCTACTCAAGCCAAGGAATTCAAATATGAAGCAAAAACTGAGAAATCTCACCTTGATTGGTCGAAAAATGGACGGGAAGTTTCGGCCCATGTTCAAAGCTCCACCCCGTCGTCCACGGCGGTCCTCACGGCTAAAGGAGGGTATGGTTGTACTCGTGGGGAAGTGAGGAAGATAATGGTGTGATTAGTTCATGGAGGTTTGGCCTAAACCCGAAAGTCATATCTTGAGCTTGGGTGTGCTTCCCTTTTCGGCCTAGAGAGAAAAATCGAGAGAGATGAGAGAGAATGATGATCCTCTCTCTGTTAAAACAAAAATCTAGGGATATTTTCTATCCTTCTTCTGACAGGTGAAAGACGATTCAACCAAAGTATAGGGGAGATTCTGTCGGATTTTCGGTAGAATTCTTGTAAAGTGTTTATAAGACAATAAGGGTATTTTAGGAATTATTTTGGGTTGTCAGACGGGAGGATGGCTTTTCTCGGATTTCGAGGGAAATTCGGGAAGGGTCATGTCATGTCATTCAGGCTACCCATTAACAATTTTTTATGCATATCTCGTAATGGGATCGGGAAGTGACTCTAGGGTCCGAAGCTAATTATAAATCACCCCCCTCAACTTCAAAGTATATTACGGCGTGATGAGAATGAAAATAGAATTAGAATTTTGATATTTTTGTCGAAGTTTCAAAAACCAACTAAAAATCATGAGTTATAGCTAATAGTTTTGGTGAAAAATGCGTCTGTTTGGATTTCACAAAATATTTTAAATGCATATTAGCAAAAGCGTTATAAGTCATTTGAGACATGTCCTATCATTCAGGCTACCACTTAAAGTTTTTTTTTTTTTTGCATTTTTTGAGCAAACAAACTCGAACTTCAATGAAATTTCGTAACGGGGTCCGGAAGTGACTCTAAGGTTCGAAGGTAGTTAGAAATCATTCCCATCAACTTGAAAGTATTTTAATGGGTGATGAGAATAGAAATAGAATAAGTATTTTTGATATATTTTTTTTTAATTTCAAAAATCGACTATAAATCGTTAGTTATATAACTCACAGTTTTATTGAAAAATGCTTCCGTCAAGTTTTCGCGAAATATTTTACATGCACATTAGGAAAAGTATTTTAAGCCTTTTGAGATATTTCTTGTCATCCAAGGTGCCCAATAACTATTTTTTATGTATTTTTTTAGCAAAAAAAACTCAAATTTCAATGAAATTTCGTAACGGGATCCGAAAGTAACTCTAGAACTTAAGGTAGTTAGAAAACATCCCCATCAACTTTAAAGTATCTTATTGGGTGATGAGAATAGAAATATAATAAGTATTTTTATGTTTTTTTTATTTCAAAAATCGAATGAAAATCGTGAGTATAGCTCACAGTTTTTGTGAAAATGCGTCTCTCATGATTTCGGAAAATTGCACATTAGCAAAAGTATTATAAGCCATTTGAGATGCGTCCCGTCATCCAGGTTGCCCATTAACTATTTTTTATTCATTTTTTAAGCCAAAAAAATTGAATTTCAATGAAATTTTGTAATGGCATCCGCAAGTGACTCTAGGGTCCTAAGGTAGAAATCATCCCCATCAACTTTAAAGTATCTTGCTGGGTGATGAGAATGGAAATAAAATAAGTATTTTGATGTTTTTGTCGAAATTTCTAAAATTGACTAAAATCATGAAAAAAATACAAAAAAAATCATTTTTGTGAAAAAATGCGATTCTTTATATTTCGCGAAATTTCTTAGCTCCACATTAACCAGACTATACTAAGCCATTTGACACATGTTCTGCCATTTATGGTACCAATTGACCATTTTTTTGAATTGTTTATGCCAAAAAATAATCCAATTCAATGAACTTCTTGAACGGAATCCATATTGGAAGTATTGGACATATTGGTGGATATCGGTGGATGTGTGACTGTGTGCTAGCTGTGTCTAGTGATTAGCCGTGATGGCTAGGAATGACTGCTAGGAGATTAGGATAGTCGTTTGTCCCTGCTACAAGTTTCTTCCTTGCTTGTAATTAGTGGCTTCCTATAATGGAGGTTAAGGCTGTAATGTAAGGACCAACAGCTCTTAGGGTAGCAGCTGGTTCTTAGAGAGGTCAGTGGTTTTTTAGCTTCCTTGCATGTATGCTTATATACTGCTGTAATCATGGAAATGTTAGACAAGAAATACAAACCTTCTCTCCATTGTTTTCTACATGGTATCAGAGCAGGAACCTTAACAGACCTGTCTCCATTATTCCTCTTATCTCTGCACATTCAACTTGATCAATGGCAGAAGAAAATTTATTCGGCTCTGATGCAGAAAGCTTCACTGCCCCTCGCACCAGATTTCCCGAAGCTGAAGTCAACCCAAACCAACGATTGTGCTCAGTGGTGTTAAATGAATTTAACTATCTCCCATGGTCTAGAGCTGTGACTCTTACCCTTGGAGGAAGATCCAAACTCGGATATGTCAATGGAAGAATTGAGGCACATGTCGCCTCTTCTCCGGAGTATGAAGCATGGCTATGCAAAGACCAACTGGTCATGTCGTGGCTTCTCAACTCCATGGATCCTAAGCTGTCCGAAATCTTTAGTTTTTCGGAATCTTCTTCTTCTCTTTGGAATGCAGTCAAGGAGATGTAAGGAAATCAAAACAATGCTGCTCGAGTGTTCCAGCTCAAGAGAAATCTGGCAAATCTTCAACAAGGTGATAAATCTTTTGTTCATCATCTCGGTTGCATGAAAAATATGTGGAACGAACTAGATATGTATCGACCACATACTATCGAGGCTGCTGCACTACTAAAAAGATCCGAGGAAGATAAAATCTTTCAGTTGCTTGCTAGTTTGGGGTCTGAATATGAAGATCTTAGAAGCCATATTCTAATGAACCCCGAACTTCCATCATTTGCAAGTGTTTGCACCACGATTCAGCGAGAAGAAGTTCGTAGGAAAGTCATGAATGTTGACATAAAATCTAGAATGTCTGAAGCCCGAGGTTTGTGGCAAATCACAAGTCTTCTGGAGAAAAAGTGTACAAGGGAAAGAGGCCAGACCTGAAGTGTTTACACTGCAACAATGTTGGACATCTAGTAGATCGATGCTGGATATTACATCCTGAGTTGAAGCCAAAGTTTGAAAACAAAGCTTCAAGAGACTACAAGGACACACAAACCAGATCACATACAAATAAAAACTATGCTGCTATTGCCTCTTCAACTGACGGGTTGATGAACTCCACAGCAAATCCAGCTGACTTGATAAATGAGTTCTCAGCTTATCTTCAAACCAAAAAAGGAGGCGCAGGCAACATATTGACTGGTGGAAATAAAACTGCTCTCCTTGGACAGTTTACGGGATTCTTAGCTGAGTCTAATCAGGAGCATCAAGCCGACACTCCAGGTATTATGTGTACTCCTTCAACTGCTCTAAATGTTGGTCATCCTCATGATTTTTGGATTATAGACTCTGGTGCCACAAATCACATGACAAACCAACATTCAAAGTTAGACAAGTTTGAAAGCTATCCTAAACCATCAGTAGTTTCTGTAGCAAATGGTAGTGATGTACCCATACTAGGTAGAGGCAAAGTCAAACTAATGTCAGGAAGAGTTGAGTCCACAACATTATATGTTCCATCCTTTCCTTTTCAATTATTGTCCATAGGACGGATTACAAATTCTCTCAACTGCCGTGCAATTTTCTCTCACAATGTTGTTTTTCAGGATCTAGTCACCAAGAAGCTGATTGGTGAAGGTCACTACCTAAATGGGCTGTACTATTTGTCAAAAGACCCTAATCTTCCAAAGGCATTCCAAGTCAGTTCAAATCTAGAGCATCAGTTGTGGCATCAACGTCTAGCACATCCTTCAGAATTCGTTTTATCTACCTTATTCCCTAATCTGTGCAAATCCTCACTTGTATGTGAAATTTGTCATCTGTCAAAATTTGCAAGGCTTCCATTTAATTCGTCCATATCTAGAACTAGCAAGTTGTTTGAGATGGTGCACTCCGATGTTTGGGGACCAGCACCTCTCGAGTCATTTGATGGTTATAGGTACTATGTTACGTTTGTTGATGATTTTTCAAGAGTCACTTGATTGTACCTTCTAAAATTCAAATATGAAGTCATGGATGCTTTCAAGAACTTTCATAACCTTGTCATGAACAATTTTTCATCCCAAATCCACATACTAAGGTCTGATAATGGCACTGAATATACATCCAAAAATATGACTAACTATTTGAGCACACATGGCATCATACATCAAACAAGTTGTGTAGGTACCCCACAGCAAAACGGAATTTCCGAGAGAAAGAATCGGGATCTACTTGAAAAAACCAGGGCTCTCATGCTTCAAATGAATGTGCCAAAGAGGTTTTGGTCTCAAGGAGTGCTTGCAACAATTTACCTCATCAACCGACTACCTAGTCGGGTTCTGAATTCCAAATCACCATATGAAGTCTTGAAAAACAAAAAAAATTAACCTTTCCCATCTGAGAATTTTTGGATGCACTTGTTATGCTCACATTCAATCCCATCACCGAGACAAACTTGATCCCAAAGCAGTCAAGTGTGTGTTTATGGGTTACTCCTCCACTCAAAAAGGATACAAGTGTTACAATCCTCATTCCAAGAAGGTATTTGTCTCCAGAGATGTAAGGTTTGATGAGATCAAACCATACTTCACCAAACCATCAGATGAAAACCGTCAGGGGGAGGACTTGCAGGACCTTTTTCCATTACCAACTCCAGCGGACCCAAGTGATCGTGCTCAAGCATTTGCTCCAAGTAGCGACTCCCATGCAACCGGTGATGACTGCGTAATCATTGAAGACGACACTGAAGCGTCTGGAGTGGTTCCTCATGCCTATGACGCATCATCCATAGACGTGAGGATGGTTGAACCTTCAGCAGTGGTTCCTCACCCCGACGGAATCCAACTCGCGACAGACAACCACCACCCAGGCTGCATGATTATGTAACGTACGCTGCAAGGTATCCAATCCACAAGTTTGTAAATTACTCCAAGGTGTCTCCCGCTCACTCCACTTTTCTTAGCAAGCTGTCACATGAAATTGAACCAAGGACCTTTCAAGAAGCAAATCTTCAAGAGGTTTGGAAGCTTGCCATGGCCGAAGAGCTCAAGGCGTTGGATGAAAATAAAACCTGGAGCATCGTACGGCTTCCAAAGGGTAAGAAAGTGGTAGGCAGTCGATGGATTTACAAAACCAAGTTTAATTTTGATGGTTCGATTGAAAGACACAAGGCAAGATTGGTGGCCCGGGGTTTTACTCAAACCTTTGGAGTGGACTATAAGGAGACCTTTGCTCCCGTGGCTAAAATGAGTACAGTGTGGGTGTTGTTGTCCATTGCAGTTAACCATGAGTGGTCGTTGTACCAAATGGATGTAAAAAATGCTTTTTTGCATGGAGACCTTGAAGAGGAAGTCTACGTGCAGTTACCCCCTGGTCACTCCCAAGCACAGAATTCAAATATGGTTTGCAAGCTTCACAAGTCCATTTACGGATTAGACCAATCACCATGTGCCTAGTATGCCAAGCTGAGCCTAGTCCTTGAAAAGTTTGGTTTCAAGAGAAGTCATGTTGATTCATCCCTGTTTGTTCGAACTGGATCAGCTGGTAAATTAGTTGTTCTAATTTATGTTGATGATCTCATCATCACAGGTGATAATCTTGATGAGATTCACACCCTTAAGCAATCTCTTCATCAACAAGTTTCCATCAAAGACTTAGGAGTGTTGAAATACTTCCTTGGGATTGAAATGGCTACTTCTGCCAAGAGCCTGTTTTTAAGTCAACGAAAATATGTGCTTGACTTGCTTCAAGAAGTGAAGATGATGGATTGCAAACCAGCTCGTACTCCTCTTGATAGCAAATTGAAGTTCGACTTGGCAGGTGCGCCTCTCCGTGATATCAGTTGCTATCAATGGTTGGTGGGTAAACTCATCTATCTCACCATTACTAGACCTGATATAACCTATGCAGTCAGTCTTATCAGCCAATTCATGCATGCACCCACGGAGACCCATCTCAACGTTGTCAAACGGATTCTCCGATACCACAAAGGCTCCATTGGTCGGGGAATTATCATGAAGAAGAATGGTCATACTCAGATTCTAGCATACACTGATGATGACTGGGCAAGAAATACTGTTGATCGAAAATCCACTACAGGTTACTGCACGTTCGTTGGAGGTAACCTCGTAACATGGAAGAGCAAAAAGCAAAATGTTATTGCTTGTTCCAGTGCAGAAGCTGAGTACAGGGCCATGGCGTTCACAGCCTGCGAACTCATTTGGCTCAAGGGCCTTCTCTCGGACCTGGGGTTTTCCAGCCACAACCCTATGTCCCTTTTTTGTGACAATCAGGCGGCTATGCACATTGCCTCTAATCATGTGTTCCATGAATGCACCAAACACATTGAAGTTGATTGTCACTATGTCAGAACAAGGTAATTCAAACAATCTTCACTCGGAGTCATGATCAACTTGTCGACGTCTTCACAAAGTCTCTTGCTTGCACTCAGTTTCATTGTCTGCTCTCCAAGCTTGGATCAATTAATCCCCTTGATCTAGCTTGAGGGGGAGTATTGGAAGTATTGGACATACTGGTGGATATCGGTGGATGTGTGACTGCTAGCTGTGCTAGCTGTGTCTAGTGATTAGCTGTGATGGCTAGGAATGACTGCTAAGAGATTAGGGTAGCCGTTTGTCCCTGCTACAAGTTTCTTCCTTGCTTGTAATTAGTGGCTTCCTATAATGGAGGTTAAGGCTGTAATGTGAGGACCAGCAGGTCTTAGGGTAGCAGCTGGTTCTTAGAGAGGTCAGTGGTTTTTTAGCTTCCTTGGATGTATGCTTATATACTACTGTAATCGTGGAAATGTTAGACAAGAAATACAAACCTTCTCTCCATTATTTTCTACAATCCATAAGTGACTTTTGAGGACAAAAAGAAGTATAAATTTTGTCTGTGAACTTCAAAATTTCATACATGGTGATGATAATGGAAATGGAATAAGTATATTTATATTTATGTCGAAATTTTGAAAATCGACTAAAACTAGTAAGTATATAGCTCACAGTTTTTTGTGAAAAAATGCGATTATTTAGATTTCTCGAAATATCTTAATTGCACATTAACCAAACTATACTAGGCCATTTGAGACATGTTCTTCCATTTATGGTGCCAATTGACCAATATTTTAAAAAAAATTATGCCAAAAAATCATCAAATTCAATGAAATTCTTGAACGGAATCCAGAAGTGACTTTTGGGGACGAAAAGAAGTATAAATTTTCTCCATGAACTTCAAAATATCTTACAGGGTGATGAAAATGGAAATTGAATACGTATTTTTATGTTGAATAAACTACATAAAAGTACCCAAACTATATGGGTCATTTCAAGTTCGTACCCCAACTATGAAAATTGGCATCTAGGTACCAAAACTATCAAAACACAACATTTAGGTACCTACCATTAGCAATCTGTTAAAAAATCTGTTAAATGCCTAAGTGGCATTTTGTGGGGCCTTTTTTATGCTGACATAGACGCATTGTAGACAAAAAAATAATAATAAATTTTGAATATTATTAAAAGTAATTAATAAAATCTTAAAATAAATAAATTAAAAAATTAAAAATAAATAAATAAATAAAAAATCAAACGAGAGAACCCAGACGAAAGAACCCACCCTCCACTCCCGACGCTCTTCTCGATTCCAAGCCCATCAACTGCGACACCTTCGTCTCCACCTCCTCCATACTCACAACCCCTTTCTTTGACAAATCAAGAAAATAAAAATATATCCCAGATGAACCCAAAGCTCAAAATCAGAGCTTAATCTTCCAATCCCAGTCTCAGAAAGAGACAATGTTGATGCCTATGGAAATATCTGGCCAGATGCAGATGATGTTTAAAGTAAACAAACAAAACCAAGAACCTAGAAAATATGCAATTTCATGTGCCAAAAAGCCACCCAAATCGGCGAGCCCTACCATCCAACCTTCACCGACGAATGTGAACAGCAAAGCGGAGGCGGCTAGGGCTCGGAGGAAGAGGCAGCAAGCGAGCCGAAGTCACCGTTCACAAAGCTAAGGTTCACCAATTACTGCCATTTTTTGCAAACCCAGGAACCGAAAACCCAAATTTCAGCCCGGAGATGCAGCTACTCGAAATGCTGCTTCCGATTAGGTCGTAACCAGGACCTTAATCGACCATTCCCAAACCATCCACACAGTAATATTGCATAAAACCCTTTTCCCAATTAAAGAGGCACCTTCTTCATATCCAAAACCCTAAAAAATAGAGCTAATCGAAGTTAAATCATTACATGGATACAATGGAGAAGAAGCTCTGGTTGGTTTGGTTGATGTCGTCAAAATCGTCCTCGATTTGATTTCACCGATGACGCCCTCGTCGAACATCTCGAGTGGGTTAACGTCGTCCACATCCATGGCCATAATGGAGCCTTGTTCGTCCATCTCGCAGAAGAATTCCTTCGTCGTCGGTCTCATGTTTCCAAATCTTCTGTCTCGCGGAAGCTATTGCTTGGAAGAAGAAGATGTCGCTTCTACTGCTCCTTCAGAGCCATTGTTGGGTGGTGTTGTGGTTGTGTTGGTGATGGGTAGGTGCATCTAAGACTTAACCCTAGAAAAGTGATCAGATTTGTTCACAATCACCAGGGGATGAAGCTTGAACGTCAGTCCACTGCTCGACAACTTCGCCATTCTCTTTCTTCGATTTTCAATTTGGGGATTTTGGCCTCTTTGCTTCGCTTTTTTTTTTTTTTTTGTATTTTGTTTTTGTTTAAAATTTTTTTTTGGTTTATTTATTTTAATATTTTATTAATTATTTTAATAATATTAAAATTTTATTATTATTTTGTCTACATGACGTCCATGTCAACATCAAAAAGGGCCCCCCCAAATGCCACTTAGGTACTTAACAGATTTTTTTAACAGATTGCTAAAGGTGGGTACCTAAATGTTGTGTTTGGATAATTTTGGTACCTAGATGCCAATTTTCATAGTTGGGGTACGAACTATAAATTACTTCTATAATTTTGGTACTTTTATGTAGTTTATCCTTTTATATTTATGTTGAAATTTCAAAAACCAACCAAAATAGTGTGGCCATAGCTCATATTTTTTTTGTTAAAAACTGTGATTCTTTATATTTCACGAAATACCTTAACTGCGCATTAACCAAACTATACTAAGCCACTTAAGACATGTTCTGCTATTTATGGTGTCAATTGACCAATTTTTTTGAATTTTTTATGCCAAAAAATAATCAAATTCAATGAAATTCTAGAACGAGATCCAAAAGTGACTTTCGGGGACGAAAAGAAGTACAAATTTTCTTTGTAAATTTCAAAATATCTTACAGGGTGATGAGAATGGAAATTGAATAAGCATTTTTATGTTTCGGTCGAAACTTCAAAAACTGACTAAAAATAGTGAGTTATAGCTCAACGTTTTTTTTTGTGGAAAAAATGCGATAATTTAGATTTCGTGAAATATCTAAGCTGCACATTAACCAGGCTATATTAAGTCATTTGAGACATGTTCTCCCATTTATTGTGCCAATTGGCCAATTTTTTTGAATTTTTTGTGCCAAAAAATATGAAATTCAATGAAATTCTATAACAGGATCCAGAAATGACTTTTGGGGACGAAAAGAAGTATAAATTTTGTCAGTGAGCTTCAAAATATCTTATAAGGTGATGATAATGGAAATTGAATAACTATTTTTATGTTTATGTCGAAATTTCAAAAACTGAGACAAAAAATTATGAATTATAACTAACAGATTTTTGTGGAAAAATGTGATTCTTTAGATTTCACAAAATATATTAACTGCACATTAACCAAACTATATTAAGTCATTTGAGACATATTTTACTATTTACGGTGCCAATTGATTTATTTTTTTTTATGCCAAAATACATGAAATTCAATGAAATTTTAGAACGAGATCCATAAATGACTTTTGAGGTCGAAAAGAAGCGTAAATTTTCTCTTTGAACTTCAAAATATCTTATAGGGTGATAAGAAAGGAAATTAAATAAATAGTTTTATATTTATATCGAAATTTCAAAAACCGACTAAAAATCGTAAGTTATATAACTCACATTTTTTTTGTGACAAAATGCAATTTTTTAGATTTCATAAAATATTTTAATTGCATATAAACCAAACTATACTAAGACATTTGAGACATATCCCGCCATTTATAGTGCCAATTGACTAATTTTTTGTAATTTTTTATGCAAAAATAAATAAAAATTCTGGCATGGGATCCAAAAGTGACTTTTGGAGACAAAAAGAAGTATAAATTCTCAATATATCTTAATTTCACGTTAAAAAAAATATTATAATTCATTTGAGAAATGTTCTAATATTTAAGGTGCCCATTAACTAAATTTTTTTAATTGTTTAAGCAAAAAAATTGAAACCCAACGAAATTTCGTAATTAAGTCCGAAAGTGACTTTAAGACGCAAAAATCTTATTTGTATACTAGAAAATATGTTACAGGCTAATAAAAATAAAAATAAGAAAAATATTTTCATTTTTTTTTTCGAAATTTCAAAAACCGACTTAAAATTGTAAGTTAGAAAACTCCCAATTTTTGTCAAAAATGCAATTTTCGAGATTTCTTGAAATATCTTAATTGCACATTAACAAAAACTGCAAATAAGTAGGAATAAGTAGGAATTCAAAAAACCTACCAAAAACTGCAAATAACTACTGTTTTTTTTAAATACGACCGTCGAGTTTTCCAAACCTCACCATCTTCTGACTACAGGATCTGATTCGTAGATGAAAAGTAATATTCCATCCCGCCTGATATCAATGGAAATTGAGAAACATGCCTTACCAGATTCCAGCCAGAACCACCAGATGATTAACTCGTTTTCATTTATAGGCCACCGAGGTTAAACATGTATCTCAAGCAACCGCCATATTGGCTAGCTTAAGCTGTTTCTCAAGGGGCAGATAATCCTTCACAGATACACAAGCACAATGCACCACTCTCAACAGAAAACCAGCAATCTCATTCTCACTTTTATCAATAGGTTGAATGTCAGGCGGCATATCCTTACCCCGTGTGATACGTGTAGCCCAATTGTAAATGCGTTCTGTCAATGCGAAGAAAGAAGGAATGACAAGCTCCGCGACTCCTCCCCAACTAGATTCCGTGAGAAGAGAGGAAAGGGTGACGGGTAAATCGTTGAGCACAGCATGTTGGTCCAGAATCAGAAGAGGCATGTATTTGCTCCAGCTACCGGATAGCAATGCAAGAAATAGTAATGCCTGCACGGGGGAATGAAGGCAAGTTTTATTAGAGAATGCACTCAAATGAGGAAAAAGGTTAACAGTTCTAATGAATTCAATTGAATGTGAAGGGAAGACGAGCCACAGCCCTGTAATAGGAGTATGCCATTCCCTTTACAGAAGGCAAACCAAGCCACGTTTGTAAGGGGATTGGACATAAAAAGAAACTTACATCTTCCAATCCTACTATTTTGAGAAAATTGGATTAGATAAGTTTTTTTCTACGTCTACTCCCCTCTAATCGTCCTACAATAAAAACACATTCCTTTTTACATTCAAGTTATATGGAATCTGATGAGTTATTCAATCCAAATCCAATGTGACTGACCAAACAAACCCCAAGGGAACACAGGGATATCCTAGGACTTAATGCAAACAACTTTCGGAGTGTTCCTACAAACAGAAACTTGGAAATGCTGGAATAAAGCCCTGATAAGAAAATGTTGGCATATCAATGGCCACTTTGTAAAAAGTAGCATGCATCCCATTCCCATGTCACTACGTTTACTACTAGCACCAAAAAGTTTCATAGATAAATTGCGGCTGCACAAGCATATCCGTCTTGCATATGGACGGAAAATTAATGCAATTCTCCTTATCAAGTATCAACAATGAAAGGAATTACTGCTTATCACTTACCGTGGAAGGATAACTAGATACACAGCTAATTTCAACTGCATCAACAAGCCACTGTCTTTTGATACTTCCATCTGCGTGTTGCAAAGCTGCTACAACTTCAACTAGCACATCCCACATACCTGCAAATATATACAGTGGTGAAGATAATGTTTACTAAGGAACCTGAAATCTAGAATGTTGCGATCCTGTAATACTACAATCTGGATTGCTGTTCAATAAACATGAGTGACGTAGTAAATAATTCTTATGCTTTTCAAATACCAATGAGCTCTACAGAGAAACTCCTTTTCCATTAAGCACGGTGAGGAAACTAACCAACTCCGTTTATAATATATATAAAACTAATAAGTCTTATAGATCCTAACCATTTGATTCCACGTTTAATATCCAAGCTTTCAGCCTTCCCAGCTCAGCCAAGGGAATGGAACCAATCCTAACCAGCTTAGCTTTGGTTCGGATCTTTTTCAGAACTTCAATAAGGTGACCCTCTCTTTGTTGCAGGTCCTCCTGGGAAACCTGTTAGAATAATACAATCAGGAGTGAACATACAACAGAAGTTGGACTACGACATTTGAATTTCAATGAGTTTCAACATAAATCAAGTTGTATTGACAGATTAACAGAGCCATGTAAGCTTTGTGATTAAACTTCTTCTACTTATTTTGTATAGCAAGTTAGCAACGGACCAATTAAATGAACTTCTAAAGGTTGCAAGTCGTAACTCAATCTCATTATTTTTCATATTCATCAACCAACAAACAATACTGAGAGTTTCATCAAACAGCATATTCATCAACAGAAATAGGTATTAGTAAGTATGTGATTATATGCTTACCTGCAGGAATCCCAACAACCAACTTTTTCGCGCCTTCCCTAAGCATCTAACTGCCTCAGACCACTCCTCTTCATAATGCGACTGATCTGCCCCGATTGTGGCAGCTAATTGCATTGCAGGCATCAAGGAAAAGAGCACCTCCATGCACTTTTCTATGTGGGATATGTACTCTAAAGAGTCAACAGAAGCATCATCCAAACACTGATAGAGACCCTTCCAACATGAAATTCGTAAGAAGCTTGTCTCGGCAGTGTCATATGATTGGCATGAAGTAACTGAAGAGAAGTGGCTACACACATCATCAAGTAATTTCTCAAGCCTGGAACCTGAGAATACTTTAATGAGGTCTACAAGATGATCAAGAAGACAAGATTGCAGCTTCAACTCAAGTGTCCTGAACCTGGACAAGTCGGACAGCTCATCAAGAAAACTTAGAAGTGGATCAAATTTATTTGCATGAGCCAAGGAGAACTTTACACATTCCTCCCTAAGGGTTCCTTTTTCAGGAAAAGATTCCATTTGAAACAACTCAGCAACCTGAGTCTCATATCTCATACAGCGTCTAATGATTACACCCCAATCCAAGGTAGGCAATCTAGGAGCTTGTGAAAGGCACCTTATCACAGTTACTACTGTGCCAACTTGAGTGACATTACCTGTCTGAACATAATAATTCAATACATTAGAATGACCCATAGAAGAAACTTAAACAAAGAACAAAATCTTTTGTATATATAACTTCGACCTAAAGAAGAAAGGGCAAACGAAAAACCATGCTGGAAAGCCACAATTTTTTATTAATTGGCTGTTGGGGTACTTACGAATTATGATAAATTACTTCTCCATACATGACCAATATTTTCTCATTCATTCAACTTTTGACATGTTTTATTACTTGACTTTCCATCCTTCAGTTATAATCTCATTCCTTCATAAAAGAAATCACACTACGCAACATAAGCAAATTTGACATCTCAAGTGCATAATCAGAATAGATCCCTCAAATGAAAACATAAGAATTCATACAGTATTTACTGGCTACGGTGTGTTATAAATTGATGTCACAGGTATTCATATCGTCATCGAAAAAGGAAAGAAGAAAAAACACTTGTGGACAATACAAAACAAGTAGCAAGAGATGTACCACGGTAGAATTGAGATGCATAAGCCAAGAAGAAAGCATCAGAACTAAACTGTCATCTGCAAAACTTTGGGAAACAGATGTTGAACCACCTGCATCAGTATTGATACTATCGTCAACATTGAAAACTTCCTTGGAGAACAAATGATTTCGAAGAAATGAAACTGCCCATGCAGCATATTGTTGCAATTTCTGGTCATTGGAATTCTGTGCAACAAGAAATATATCCTGCATCAACGTCGTCAAATGCTGCTCACAAGTAGGACTTGAAAGTAAAGGACCCGTGAGATAGGAAGAATCCTGTTCAGCAGAAACAAGAATATCTATATACATTAACCAGAGCAAGAACCAAATAACAACAGGTGTACTTTTTTAAAATAGAAAATTATAACTACCTTGTGTTCAAAAGCTGTCTGCGCTGAGGTTGGAGGACGCATGTCAACCAGGATTCCAGCACCTGCTCCCATAGCATTGACAACTCCAAGCATCCCTCCCAAATGGACTAAAGAAGGATAAGGATTCGAATAGCATTTTCTGAACAATTCCAGTAGATCTTTTACATGTTCAACTTCAATAGAGCGCAATCCTCCACTCAGTATGCAGGCTACGAGACTTCCTGCTCCTATGCAAGCCGCCATCAGTAAGCTGTGATAGGAGGTGCTCGATTTTTTGACACACACTAATTCAGAAATGAGCTCCCTGTAACCATTCACTATATGGTGTACTTCATTATCATCCATCAGTTCTACTCTTTGACAGAATTCCACTACAATGGGAAGTGCAAGACAAGATCCTACAGATAAAACTATCTCAGCACCCCCTCCAAAAGACCGAGACCCTTCTACCAGTGTACTCATATGTGGAACCCATGAAACAATTAAGTCTTTTATCTTGAGAACAGCATCATGTGCCCCAGCTCTGTACATTGCACCAACAGAACTCGCCAAACCAAGAACAAGCCCAGCAATACCCCAGATATCTTCGAGAAAGTCATCAGAGTTCTCATGCGATAGTTCAGCAGTTATATTCATATCTATACCAGATGTACTAGGAAAACATGCAGCCAGACTTTCCAAAATATCAGATGACAATTGAGTGAGCTGACTTATCATGAGGGATAATGCCTGAACTATCTTACCAAGTAAGTCTGCTTCTGACATATTTCCTGGTTCATTGTCGATGTCAGAATTATGAGCAGCATCAACCCTGGTAAGAAGATCTTGGCAAGAAAAACCCAAGGCAACCCCACAGGCTCCTCTGACAAGGGTGCTTTCAGTACCACACATGACCTGAAAACATGCTATAACAGTAAGAAAAAAGCAAGAACTAAGTCTAATGCCTCGTCATCATTATGATTATCAAGATTACTTTAGAGATATGAGATGATTCATAGGCAAGAAAAACGGGGGAAATCAACACCAACTTTTGAAAGTAAAATAAGAAAACAAGAATCAAGAATAACATCAAACAGAACTTTACAAACCTCAACAAGTCCAGTGATATTCTCGAACTTTTGCTTATGATCAGTTACATGTAGGCAACTTGAGATCAATCCAAGAGAAATTGCAGCAGACCATGTTCGATGTTCATGTTCACGTTGGAGCAACCAAGTCAACAAAAATTTTGAGGCAGCTGATTTAACAGAATGAGCACTTGGAGGCAAGACCTAACAAACAGCAATCATAACCAATTCTTCAGGCTAATCAAAGCATGTGAGGCCTAATAAAGAGGCATTACTAACTATGAAGCGAATAGCTCACTGTGGAGGGCACTGAACTTCATAAGTAAATCATTTTTCCTTTTTTGTGGCTAAAGGGTAAGAACTGACTAGGTTGAAGCTTCAGTTTCTGAGATCAGTGTTTTAGTAGGATAATAATGTTGATTTGTCACTCCAGTTTTCTTTCTTTGAGCTCTTTAGGTCATTCTAATATCTGCTTACACTAGGCTTTCCTCCTTTGTGCAAATCGTATTACTCATTAAAATGAAGGATTGAGTGCATGTTAATGCAAATGTAGACTTAAGGGAAAGCCCCCTTTTATCAGCAAACAGGGCAACATTTAAGCTTTACGTGATAGGTGCAAATACGCCTGCGACGAACTAATTGACGCTCAATATTGAAAAGAAATAACAATATGAGAAGAAAACAAAAGCCCCTTTTTTATTGTATAAACAAATAACAATGTTGAAAAGAAAACAATATGATACTTTTCTCAAATGATGGGAAAATGTCCAAGGTATATGGGTGGGATAGATTCCAACTAGTTCTCGCGGAAGTCAATGACGATAGATAAAGTTAATTCCTGACATTTCCATCACATACATCCTTTGACAGTAACACAAAATATGTAGAGCAGTCAGACTATGAAGTTTACATAAACTTAACGTAACAAAGAACTCTTACCGCACAAAGTGCACCAATAGCTAGTGCAATATTTTCAGCAGATCTAGGAATGGCCTCTTCTGCTGCTTTTATCATACTCTGCAAATTACACAAATAAAAATAAGGATCAACTACCAAACACCCCCCAACTTTTGTTAGTAATTTCAAGTTGGCCCCAACCTTTTCAAACATTTCAAACAAGTACCTAACCTATTTTGAAAATTTACATCCGTTAGGTCTCAGTTAGTTTGACCGTTAAATATCTATTTGGAAATAATGGGTCACCCACTCATATATCATTAAAGTCTTCGAACTATTACTGTCACTACAAAATGTTCATCTTGCACTCTTTCAAGTACAATTTTCCCTCATAGTTAACTTTTTTGGGGTGTATGATGACTTTCTTTTTATTATTTGGAGTCCAAACAAGCGTAACAAGTCATACACGTCGTAGCCACGTAGATATTTAACGGCTAAATTAACTGGGGCCTAACGGATGTAATTTTTAAACAGGCTGGGTACTAGTTTGAAATTTTTGAAAAGGTTGGGACCAACTTGAAATCACCAACAAAGGTTGAGGGGTTTTACGAAGTTGGTCCTAAAAATAATAATAGGAAATTTCAGCACAGCCTTTGTTAAATAAAGAGTAAATAGTAAATATTGTACAATCGAAGCAAAATAAGAGAGTGAACCTTCAGAATGTCAGTAGCAGCTTTAATAGTTTTATCCAAGAGGACAGATGGCATTTTAGCATCGAAGGACAAGACATCTGCCCTCAGCCAACGCCACACAAAAGACTTCCATGATTGCAGTGAAATAAGGGCAACAAAAATATTCCTTGAGAGCTGAAGGGATGAAGACAATTCCACCAATGCCTTCTCATATCCAGCGTGTATATCCCGGAATCCCTGTACACAAAATAATGTAAGCATAGTAAAGAAAAGGACATGGCTAATTTATAACTATCTTACCCTTGCTGTCCCTTGGGTGTTTACATCTTTAGGAGTAAAGGAAAGACATAGCAAGGCTGCACCAGGTAACCCTCTAGCATCACTTCTTTTCCCTGCAAATGAACTGTCATATGCTCAGAGCCTCGGACCCAAAGAAAAAGATGCCAATATGCTATGCAGGTCAAAAATAGCAAGAGAACAGCGAAATAATTAAGTTTGAGAAATCACAATCAACAATAAGTTAATCATACTGCTCAGGATTTGGATTTAATAAAAAGAAGTGATCATGTACAATACATCTGCTTTCAGTTATGAAAAGAAAGGAAAAAAAACTTCCTTACACAAAAATTTCATGTTTTATAAACCTCAAGTAAAGTCTAGCAATTGTATTATTCTTTCCATTTCTCTTCTCTCTCTTTCCTTATACCAACTGTATTCATTTTGTATTTATTTTTTAGCATCCATCCAAAACTTATGCAAAAACAATAATGGTTAAAGAAAGTAGGACCTTCTCGTATGAGCAATCAAGAAAGTAACCAGAATTTGTGTGAAAATGGTGCAAATGTCTCTTATGTGTCGACTAGCTTCTCTTCACAAAACTTATCAAAGACAATAATCGTTTTAATACCTGAAGAAAACATCACTTGAGGAAATACATCCAGCAGCTTCTCGATCTTACTTCCTGAAACTCTTTTCTCCTTAACCAATCTTCGCCTTGTGCTAAAGCATATAAACATAAGGTTTTCAATACTAATTGCAACTTGTACAACAATCTTAATTCTGCATGTAATGAAATGAAGGACTAGACGAAAAAAATGACAACAGAAGGATTAGAGAAAAATCTATTGCTTACAGGTGCTCGTATGTTATGATCTTGACTTGAAGTTCTTCCATGGCCCTGAGTACGGTAATATCTGCTTCAGAAAAAAGTAACTCCGTGCTCCTTTTCTTGAAATCTTCAATGTTTTGTTCAATATGTGATATCTATGAAGGCATATACACAACATAAAGAAAAACATGTAAGGAAGGTATAAAAGATGATACTATGAGAAAAGTTGCCAACAAGGCAAAAAGTCACAGGATTCATAATAAACCAGTCAAGTAAGAAAGCAGTCATCAAAACTGAGACAAGGTTAATATACAGGTTGCAGCCATTCAGAAACTTTACCTCATATTGGGCTAATGCATCTATGGAAGAGGCCCTTGCCTTTGCCCATTGAGACTCCAGACCAGGATGTGCAGAGATCGTTATACTCCACAAAATTTGCAAGACATTCTTTGAGGCTTCAGGATGTGCTTCAGCATCCATTGCGCCCCACCTCAGAAGAAGGCAAATGCTGCCATTAGAAAAAAAATTAAAGAGCGTTAAGTATCTATAAATTTCAATACAAAATGAAAATGCTCTTGAAGACTATCAAAACTTTAACCATGTATCCAACAAAAAAAAGCAGAACTAAAAGAACAATACAATTGACATTCAAATAAAACAAAAACGGATAGTCAACAAATTTGTGATATTTCATTACCACTCCGAAAACTAAGGTATATATAGGTCAATTCCGTCAAGGTTGCAAAAAGTCAAGGACTCCCTATATCAGTTGACCCCACCTCTAATCTTTAATCTAGAAAAAGTATTGCTGGCATAGTCAAGCAGACTCAAATCTAACGTCGCACTTCATACATAGGCATGCTTACCTATGAGCAAGAATTGAGTCTTCACTGTAATCCTGAGCATGCTTTGCGATGACATCCCAGGCTGTATAAAAATCTGAACAAGATATTTGTATAAAATTTAATCCAACTACTCTGTAGATTAATTCATTTGATTAAGAAAAAATTAGATACAGTAAATTTCACTAATGCGCCTGAGCTTTAGCTCATATCTCATGCTAGTCTCTTTACTTTAAAATGTCACCCTTAACTCCAAAAACTAACAATGGTGCCTTTAGTTGGTCCTGTTGTTAAATTTTTTAATAGAAGTGGTCAAGTGAATAGAAAATGGCCATCTAATTTAAGGCCAATGTGGTCACTTCTTTCCTTCCTTACCTTCTCCGGTCATTTTCTTGCCCTTCCTGCAAAAAGGGCTTCCGGCTCTAAGTGAAATGAGATTATGAGGTTATGATATCTGACTCATTCTTCCATCATAAGGATCCCAAATGAGGACTTCCTTACTATCAGATCAGACTAGAAGGAAAATGAGTTGCTGACAACTCTAATTCAAGCAATTTACTAGTGCTAACTCACTTTGGACGGACAGGTGTCGGAGGCATGTGAGGTGGCTTGTAGTATTGGCTTGACAGCTTCTTATATGGAGACATAGGTTGAACTATCTCTCTTTCCCACTTCTACAAGTCTTCAGGATTACTTCGTGGAGGGCATCCAAGATACTGAACCTAAGGTGGTCGGCTTACCCACCTTTATGATGATGGTTATAAAGAGATAAGAGATCTTCAGGCAGCTAATGAGTAATCTGTTGTCACATGTAAATCAATTTGGCTGCCACCAGCAGGGTTGTAAGGGAAATCTGATTTATGAGAGAGGCCCTCATTGTTATGACCAATTTTTTCTTTAACAAAGCGGTCATCTGAGCACATGGCTACTTCTATTAAGAAAAAATTTAACTGAAGTTGGGATTTGGACACTAAACACTCATTATTAACTTACCATCTACTTTCACAGTTACCTTATTCAAATGAGACATGGTTGTCAGGAGTGTTGGTGAAATTTACTCAAAAGTTAAAAGATAGCATGATGATAGTTTTGACATGTACTCCAAAAAAACATATATCAGACTTGTCAAAGAAACTTCGTTTTCAGAGGTAAGTAATTTTTATCAGTACACAGATATAAATAAATTAACAGACCACAGAATTACCTATTAAGTCAGCTTCACAAAGGTAGGCAAGACTTTGAAAACCAAGCGCTTGAATTATGGGATCTGTGTCCTCAATGCAAGCCTGTTGATTAAAAGACAGAGAGAAGACTCCTCAGAACCAAATGCTTAGAGAAAACAAAAAGAAAACAGCTTCCACGGAAACCATACCGAAACAGACAAGATGAGGTCCACGCCCCTATCAGGATCTTTTCTGCAAACATCCCGAATTGATGCAGCCATACTGATGCATATATTTCTCTCTGACTTTAACTCAGTGAACCCCTTCGGAAGCAACACTCCCTACATATTGAGAAGAAGCAATACAAAACCCATAAGGACAACTCCAGCAATACAAAATGAGAAATGGAAAAGCAACAGCATAAGTAGCAGTTCCTCACGGATATTTTTCCTAATTCAAGGACTGTGGATTCAATTGAAGGATCAAATTATCTGAATCATAATTACCAAGACAGAAACAAAAACAGATGGAAATATTTTAAACGGCATATCACTTTCACTTCAACTTTATTACTCCGTTTTTAACCCATTGTGTTTTCAAAAAACTGCTTTCTAAGGTAACTCCAGTACATGTAAACTAATGTCCAGCCAACCACCTAACCAGATTGCAACCAGACTTTTCATGGAGAGACATCCATTTCTCCAGATTAAGAGTTGGAACAAAATAGAATTTTCATACAAAATAATTAAGTTTGCACTGGGAAGCACCGGAGAGAGGTCCACATTCCCAACCATGTTAGGCTAGTTCATCCAGCTAGAAATTCAATTGGAACAAGATCAGGCATGCATTTAAACACCCAAATTAAGGCCCAGCTGCATCTAACTATGCTTTACAGCATGCTCAACCTATCCAGGTACTTGCTTAGGAAATTGGCTCTCCCAGTCTATGACAGTTATGATGTATTTTTAGCATAAGAACATTAACTCTCAAGTCCGTTAGATGGGCTAGTAATATGAGAAACAGCACAATTTGAGTCTTACTTGCAAACTCCCAAAGGCACGGTCATTGGTTTCCCAGGTCTGGCAAAGTAAACGAATGGCTGTCGCATATAAAGTTCTGAACACCAAATGAAGGATTTCAAAAAAAAAAAAAAAAAAGGATGAAGATGAAAAAGAAAATTCTCCAGAATAGTACACAGTACGTACGGTTTGGCGTCCTTCTGAAGCATTGGTAATATAGTCTGAACTACGAGAGGAATCATCATAGAATGTGAGGCAAGTGCAGGAAGCATTGTCAAAAGTTTGGGCTGTAGCAACAGTTCAATAAGGTAATTGAGAAAAAGGGAGAGCCATATACCTTGCATTTGTCATAGGATACAAAATCAAAACTTACCAACATACTACAGCGACTTATATCTTTTCTAGTGAATATGTTATTGTAAAATAGGATGGTCAGTAATAACTGAGCTCCCATTCTAGGATCCATAGTAGCAATAGCAGCCAAAGAATCTAGTGCAGTGCTCCCCAGTAACTGATGCATCACTAAGACACCAGAAATGGAACAGAGTAACAAGGGCATTCCTACAAGAATGAACCGTGGGGAGTACGTGAATATGATGCAAATGGAAACAGGAATACCACAAATGACATTAATTTCGAAAAACAAATGCACCAGGGTTGGAATAGGTCCCAAGTTCTAAACCCCCTCCCCACTGGTCAGAAAAAAAAAATAACAAAAACAAAATGAAAAGAGCTCAGGGCAGCATTTACCAGTTGTGAATATTTCTTGAGACTGAGACAAAGGTAGAAAGGATTTTCGTCTGTCAACAATACACAAAGTGTACTCTCGCAATTGAGAAGCCCAAGATCTTGATGCATCATGAATCTCTTTTCCATCAGATTTACTACTAGATGCAAGATTTAAGAAGTAACTGGACCATGAACAGGGATCCTGAAAAGCAGAAAAATAGAAAATTTATAAAACCCAATCATCAATTGAGAGAAAAAGTTCAGTTTTCAATTAGAAATTTCTAATAATCTCAATCTACATACAACATTGGACAATTTTTTTTTCTTGTTTTAACAAGGGATTGCAAGTAAGATAAATAGTCATGCGGTCCTTAGATTTTGGAAGAAGATTACAACACCCTTATTTTAATACGGAAAATCATTCCCAATATGAGAAACTACACCTGAAACCATAGATGCCGTAAGAGTCTGAAAACAATAGATCCAGGTGTGCTTAGAGATGGATATCCTGCTTCTTTTTCTGCTCTATCCTTTGGTGCTATTAAGACTGTTACTATGAGCTTTTCTAGCATGACAAGCAAATCTGTTGCTGCTCCTTTGACATATTTAGAAGGGCAAGACAGCAGGCTAATGACAGGAAATATGAACAAAAGCTCCTCGCTCAGATCACATGCGGTTCTGTCAACACCATATTCTAGAACAGGGAAAAAAGATTTATGTAAGCAAAAAGCAATAAAACACCATGATAACATTGAAACCATTGAATGTGGAATGGAATCCAAGTCATAACAAACCAACCAAACGAACAATGAGTTCATTTCTTGCTGGAAAAACAAATAAATGCATAAATAAAAGTGAGATCGTAGCCACTATAAAGCTACTCAAAAACTGAACAAGGATACAGCCCTTGCTCACTGCAAAAGATGAGAAGTGCTTGACCATGATACAAAGATAAACTGACTAGCAGTTCGTAGTAGATTTCTAGAGACACCAAGACCTATCAAAAATTGCATAAAATTTAGAGATTATCAAATTTTCAAGAAAATTTAAGCATACCGTTTCCATACTTCCACTTCAAGAGAAGGTGGACAAGTTTTAATGTAGAAAGTTGTTCATGCTCAAGCTCTGACTGAGCAAGGATCATAAATATGGTAAGCATAGCTGATGATAATTTAGGCACATATTGCAACCCAATATCTTTCTGCGCTAACAATAAGTGCTTGGACAGTTCAACTACATGCTCAACCATACTAGAATGCATGTGACCAGCTGAAGAAACAGAAAGAATTTTCTCAAACAGTTCCAAACCACAGAGATGAGCTTCAGCAATCAGCTGCCAACAAGGACAAGGAAAAAATGATTTCATCTTTAATTTAGAGAAAAGAAAAGAAAAAAACCGATTAAACCATCTTGAAGCAAAGCTACAATTAGAGTGGCTAAGAATATACCGATTCAGTTCCAGACAAATGCCTCAGAACCACTGTATATGCATCCACAATACATTCTGCAAAATATATGAATATCCTAGAATCCTGAGAATTTTCAAGAATTAACCCAATTGGCATCAAAACAATCGAAACTCAACACAGGCTTATTACACCTCCTTGAAACTTAAAATATACCTCCAAACATGAGCAAATAGGAGCAGAAGAAGCCAATGAACAAATTATGCCTAACAAGTATACTTACTTCTAAATTCTTGTGCGGAACAAATACAAGGCAATCTGTTAACATTTTAAAGATAGGCATTGCCTCCAGCGGAATTGAGCAACAAAGAGAGGCCATCGATGATATTAGCTTCTGTGCAAACAAGGATGATGAGTCCGAAAAAGGTATCCTTAGGATTGAATAATTTAACAAGGGTCTTATGAATTCACATATTTCCACCATTCCCAACTGCTTATTCTGTGCCATGAACAGTAAAACTTGCCGCACAAGTTCAGATTCAGCATCTGACCGGCACAACAAAACCTGTCAACCATCAAACACATGCTATCAAGATTCAAACTCTTCACTCATTTACCTGTATTTATACCATTCAAATAATTCAATAAAACAACCATTCAAACAGTAAGTCTGTGTTTGGGCGTATCAAATTGGATACAGGGTTTAGTTGCCCGTCTACACCCTCATTGGGAACACACTCCCAAAATGGGAACTGAATTCAAATTACACTATCCAATTCCCATACAATGCCATTCCTAAAATAAGAACTAAAATATCTGATCAACTAAAAACAGTGTGAATTCATTGAATTTATTTACCGTAATAAAGGGATGTGCCTCCGTCGAACTAAACGCCCATTTGCCATTGCTCCTCTGAAACCCTAACCGAACTAGAAACCCCAAACCTTTGACGAAAAGGTCGACAAATCTCGGGCCGGACCCTTCAAGTGCGGACTGGAGCTCCAAAAACCCACGGGAGACATCTATTTTGGATTCCACCACGAGGCTGCATAGCTCGCGAACCGATTGGTCGACAACAGCTGGGGAGGTAGAGAGGAGGCACTGCGAAATGGCTTCTCTTCCGGGTTCGGATTCGCAGTCCAAATACTTCGGGGCAGATCGGAGCTTCGAAAAGATTGAGATCACGGCGTATTTCTGGAGCGACGGTTGGGGAACCCGGGTTTTCTCCAGCAAGGAATTGTACGAGTCCATGAAGAGAGAGACGAAGTTACCGTTTCAGAGAGAACTTGAACTAAGCGGTGGAGGGTAACTCCATACGACGTCGCATCTTAGTCCTGGGGATTATGGCCCATAAGGTCTGGCCCAATTTAAAGCCCATCAATATAGGATACTTGAACAAAGAGCTTATATGAGAACCATCTAATTTTTTAATGGGTTACAACTTTTCGCTTCCGTGTTAGTTTTGGAACCTTTTTTAATTCCAAGTAATTTTTCGAGATCTATACGTTTGAAATATGTCATAACCATTTTATGACCTGCGGATCCGAAGAAATGTCGTTTTTCGCTCTAAATCAAAAATTTACGAAAAAATCAACTTTCTTGATTGATAAAGCTCATACTACTTTTACACTTCTTGAAAAATTCTGAAATCAACTTTCTACAGGATTTTATGATTCGTGATTCTGAATTTATATAGAGGAAATTACGGCTGTTTTAATACAAATGACACACGCACTAAAATTGAGCTTGCATGATTCGGTAAAAAAAAAATTAATTTTCACAATCCAAATGCAAGGTGGCGCATTATCACTCCACTTCATCATCAAAGTAACTCATAAATACTCGTATATAATTTTGAGGCCCACAACGGTAAGGGTAAGTCGAAAACAAGAAAGAAAAAAAGGTTGAAAAATAAATTTAATAAAACGGGCGGCTACCAGTTTAAATGTAGGCCCAAAGGGTGTCGATTAAAGATTCGGTTCTGAGAAGTCTTGGCCCGCTTGTTTTAGCCCAACAAACGAACTCTCTCTTCTTCGCTTCTTTTTTCTTTCTCGAAAATATATAAATTACTTTCGTTGCTCTTGTCTTTCGCTTCGGTAAGAAGTGACTCATGTGGAGACTCCATTCACAAGGATGAAGACGTCAATGACAGAGCTCGACGATGAAACGGTGCGCAGCATGGCCATTGGAGCCATTTTCTCAGACTTTGTAAGCTCCAATCTCTATGTATATTCTAATTTTTTCTTCTACCTATTGTTATAATCACTGTCTTGAATTTTCTGCGCAAACTGAAAAAATTTCTTAGTGAATTCAAGCTGATATTGAAGTTTGGAATGAATTAAGGCAGGTTTTGATAATTGATTAGTTTGATTTGTTTTGGAATTAGAGTTTATTGTCGTGATTTTTCATAAATGGAGTGAGTGAGCAATTTCATGAATCTTAATCAAAAGCAAAACGTTGAAGGATTGAGGGTTTGCATTTGAAAGTTTCACTGGTTGCTTTTGGATTCTGTAAGTATCGGTTCAGACAGCGATTTGAAATTTAAATTTTCAGGGTGGGAAGATAAATTCACTTGATTTTCATCGCAAGGATGATTTACTCGTTACGGCAAGCGAGGATGATTCTGTGCGACTATATGACATTGCAGCTGCTAAGTGAGTTAACTCTTACCACATAGAATATTTTTATGTTGCAAGAGATCGACTTAGTTTCTGTTGACGGACATATGTCTCTAATATATATTCACTCACAAGCATGGAAGAAGTTTTATAGTATATCATGTCCCTTAATCCGTGCTATTCATGCTTGGGAACATTGATCAAGACGATTTTATGTTGTTATATTGAACCCTGTTGTTGTCAATTGAAATTTTTTATATTTGGATGTGAATGACTGCATGAGCTGGTTTATTGCATTGTTGTGCTATAATGACTGTGTCAAAAGGATGTGGTATCTAGCTTGTTCTATGCAATGGTTTTTATAACGAGACTTCATTTATGTCAAACATTTGAGAATGTATTTGTGTATGGCTCTGACCGGGATTAAGTGCTTGTCCTCCTTGAAGTTCTTTCCTAATCTGAGATATTGAAATCTCTTATAGATGTAGCGCACAGATACCAATGATCGTAAACTTTTTTTTTAAACATCCCTTCGTCATTAACTTCAGGTTGCTAAAGACCACATATCATAAGAAACATGGAGCAGATCGTATATGCTTTACCCATCACCCAAGTTCCGTTATATGCTCTTCAAAATACAATCTGGATACGACCGGAGGTAATTTTTTTAACTTTACATTCGTTATAACTTCTATATCCTGTGACATTATTTTCTAAATGATGCTGACTGTTGCTTTAGCAGAATCTCTGCGGTATCTGTCAATGTATGATAATCGATGCCTTCGGTACTTCAAAGGACATAAAGAGAGGTTCGATCCTTTGACTTTGTTTGTGATACTTTAACAGTAAGAATAATGTGTTTGGATCACTTGTTATTATATTAAGTAGAACTTTTTTTTTCCATTAACTGTCTATTTAAGGTAGTAGGATCCGAATGTTTTACTGAAAAGCACCTTAGAAAATGTCAGAATTCAGAAAGAGACATCCGAGTAGGATTTGTTTGTTCTCTAGGTTACAATAGTCACTTCATGCACTGAAATTTGTGTGGATGCTACAGATATTACCTGACACTTAGCCAGTCTGTATGATTACAGCACACATGAGTTCTTTCAGTTTTTTGTTTATGATGTATATCATGCACACAAACACGCATGGATTCTCGCACAAACTCTACCCACTCTTAACTCAATCCTAAACAATGAAATAAGTACTTAACATCAAGCCTCGTTTCTTTCGACTTCCATCTTATAAACAAACATCATTGTTAATGCTGCTGAGTCTTTAAGTATTATCATTCTCTTGTTTTTGTGAAGTTGTTGTACTTATTATCTCTATTAATTTCTGCTGTAGAATTGTCTCCCTCTGCATGTCTCCAGTCAATGATAGCTTCATGTCTGGTTCGTTAGATCACAGTGTCAGAATATGGGATCTCCGTGTAAATGCCTGCCAGGTACGTTTTTTCTGGTTTAATACAATAGATAATAAATATAGGCTAAATATAGAATAGCAATTTATAGAACTTGAGATGCAGTTCTAAGGCAATATTGCAATTCCTGCTGACAGGGAATTTTGCATCTGCGTGGTAGACCTACAGTTGCCTATGACCAACAAGGTCTTGTTTTTGCTGTGGCAATGGAAGGGGGTGCGATTAAATTGTTTGATTCACGTTCCTACGACAAGGTTATACCCTATGAAGTACTTTCTATTGGCATTATTATGAATTTACATATCATGAATTTAACTAAAATTTTCCTAATTAGGGTCCATTTGATACCTTTTTAGTTGGTGGAGATACTGCTGAAGTTTGTGATATCAAATTTAGCAGTGATGGTAAATCTATGCTCTTGACAACCACAAACAACAACATCTATGTTCTGGACGCATACGGAGGAGAGAAGGTGCATTATCCTGTTTAGCTTATTTTGTACATCTCTTGGTCTGTAACAATAGTGATATCCATAACGGTGCTGAACGTTCCCCTGTGCAGCGTTGCGGGTACAGCGTGGAACCGTCTCCGAACATAATTATAGAGGCAACTTTTACCCCCGATGGCCAGTATGTGCTGTCAGGTATATGTATTTTAATTTTGCACTGTTTACCATGTAAACATCTTAAGAATATGTTCTGATTGTTATATTTGGCTCCATTTTTGTCAAAGGCTCTGGAGATGGAAGCTTGCATGCCTGGAGCATCAACAAGCGAAATGAGGTATCAAATTTTTCTTAAAATTCTATTAGACAAAAAGTATTTCAATTGCTTAGTTGCTTGTGTCCCCTAATATCTTGGTATATATATATGCCTCTAGTTGCTAGTACTACCACTCTGAGTTTACGTTTTCCTTTTTTCTTTTGTAAACCATAAAATGACCAGCTACTATTTGAGACTATACTACTAGACCATAATGCTCAGTTATATAACGCGCATGAGAATCGAATCAAAAACTACTAGATCGTAGTGCTTGTGTTACCGTGAACTGTAGTGCTTCTGTTACCCCTTCAGTTATATCAGGCCTTTGAAGAATCAAACCGAATCTAAACCGAATTTGAGACCGAACTGTAGTACACTTACCTATATAGTTATATCACAGCATCATTTATACAAGTCGAACTTGAGACAGAGTAGAGTTTGTGTCTAAGATCATCATCTAGAAGATCATTATCTATAATAGTCGAACTTGAGACACAGTACAAAGAAGAGTCTGTGTCTATGATCATCATCTATAAGAGTCAAACTTGAAATCTTGAAATAAAGTAGAGTTTGTGTTTTTGATCATCTATCTATAGTCGAACTTGAGATAGAGTAGAGTTAGTGTCTATGATCATGACCCTCAGACCATAGTGCTTGTGTCTGATCATAAAATGAACCTGCTACTATTATAACGGATAAAACTGTGCCATTGGAGTTGATAATAAATTAGTTTTTTTTTTTTTTTTTTTTGCTTAGGTGGCAAGCTGGAACAGTCACATTGGAGTTCCATCGTGCTTGAAATGGGCTCCTCGCCGGGCCATGTTTGCCGCTGCATCATCTGCTCTGACGTTTTGGATACCCAACGACTCGAACGCGGAGCCTACTCACATCAACACCGAGACCACTGCCGCCGAATCGGACCAGCATCCTCCTCAATGAACCCTCCTGGGTTCCACACAGCCGGAAAATCATTGCATCCGACCGCCGTCGGCATCATTTTGTTCGGTTTAGTAGAGTCTGGTCTCTTCAAATGAGTTTAAACTTCAAATGTACCGTAATTTTTATATTTTATTAATGCATGGTTCACTCTTTTTGGGTTCAATTTGAGCTGAGAACAGGTTAAAAATAACGATGAAAATACACATTCACTGGAACAACATACAGGTAGCCATAATTCAATTCCACAAGCACAACCTATGAACACAACATAAACACCAGACACATCGAAAAACCCGAAAACCCAACAGAGGTTTACAACATTATTGCCCTTCTAATTCTCTCGTATCCAACACTCTCACAAGTTGAAAACCTCTTCAACTCTGTTCTTCACTTCAACGGTTGTCATGTCCTACATGCCTCTTTTCTGCTTGAGCCTTGCCCTGAATGTCTTGCCCCACCTCCTTTGTCTTCTGCCCCACATAATCCGCCATATCCGCGGCCCTCAGCTTCACATGCTCCATATCCGGGGCCATTCCGGTCGCCCTCCTGAGGTATTTGACGACCCACGACAGAGATGAGAGTGCAGTCAGCCCGAAAGCGCCGGAAGTGAGAAATCCGGTGACTGCCAGGCTGATGAGAAAGACGGCCGGCACAAGAACCGGGCTAAAGATGACGAAGAGTGGGGTGGCAACTAGAAGTGCGATGACGGTGCCCATAAGCGTGAGAGCAGCAAGGCCTAGGAGGGTGCCACCGACCGGAAGGCCAGTTATGACGGCGAGGACTTGGCCGGTGGACGGGCCTTGGTACTGTTGCTGGCTCTTGCCACCACCGTACTCGACGCTTGAATGCACATCGTAGCGGTATTGGGGGCGAACTTGGATTTGGTGTGGCTGAGGTCGGTCCGCCATTGACGGTGGTTGGGGAGCTGCGATCGAGTTTGATGAAAAATTAATTAAAATTGTGGTAGCTAGCTAGCGGTGAGGGAAAACATGAGGGAGGTGGTGATATTTTATAGAAGGATGGTGGGTGCATGGTGGCGACACGTAGGTGTCTGAGAGGGTGACTTGGGGCTTTGCATGGAGAACAAGTTTCAGAGGGGCTTTTTGGGCACTTGACAAAAATAGTGAGAGAAAAGGTTTGATTTCAGAAAGTTGAGGTGGCTTTGTTTGGAGCTGGCTTCATTGCCACATTTCGCCTGCAGTCCCTGCCAAATTATTGGTTTCGTTTGCTTATATTGGGCAAGTGTTTTTGAAGTTCTATCTCGTACATCATATACGTAGTCCAAATGTAATGCTTGATTTTACTTTATTTTTTTATTTTTTTTATTTCTTAGGGCCCTTTGAGATTTGGATTTGGATTTGGATTTGGATTTCAAATGAAGGGATCAAATCCCTTCATTTGAAGAAATCCTTTCATTTGAAATTATCTTATTTTGCAACATAAATATTTATTTATGGATTTGAAATTTAATCACTTAAAATCAATTATTTGACAAACTTTTTATTTGGAAGGATTTGAATTGAGGATTTCAAATAAGTAATTTCATTACACAAATTAAAAATAATAATGTCAAAATAACTTATTATTTATTTAGCTAAATGAATATTATTAATAATCATAACCATTAATACATAGTTAATCGCGTAAATAAATTTTTTTAATTTTATTTTCGTTTTAATTTTTTTAAAAGATTAAGTTAACTAAAAATAATAATATAAATTGAAAATGAAGCCGATAATATTTACGTTTACTTTCTATGCCTTATTCCTATGTTTTGCACTAGTTTTTTTAAGTATAATTGGTCGTTTTAACATGTTGAGGACAATTTTTGTGAGAAATTGCCCCTAAAGGATATTAGATTTTTATGACTCATAATTTCGAGTTTCTAGAAGGAGTTTCATTAGTTTTAGTATTAGTAGCTCAATGTTGTCAATAAAACTGTTGATGCAAATGTGTCAACTTTACAGATTGAACTGTACATGCTCAAAAAGAACCAGACAATGAGCCATATTTGCTTGGAAAGCTTTGTAAGTCTAGTTTATGGAGAATTTTATGGTCCATGCTTTTGAGTTTTCTAGGGTGTGTTACATCAATTTTAGTATCAGTGGCTCAATGCTGAAATTGTTAGCGACTCTTGACAAATTAGCATTGCAAGTTACCAATCTCGATAAGCAAGTTTTTGGACGATTCTTGGGTAATTAAGGTGCACCAAATCTTTTGTTAATTCAATTAAAGGCCACCAAAATCTTATGCTAATTCAATTATTAGTCCGTTAGAACAATAAAATAAAATAAATTTGAATAAAGTGGTGGTTTGTGAACATCACGTGAAGGTTTATTACCTAAATAAGGATTGATGGAGAGAGCAGGGGCGGGCAAAGGAGAAGGAAATAGAAATATGGGTGGTTGAGGAGGAGGAGGAGGAGAGAAATGGGCGACAAAGGTGGAGAAGAGATAAATAGGAGCTGACATAGGGGGGGGGGGAAATAGAGCGTGGAAAAAATGATGAAAAAAAAGTGAAAATAAAGATGTTTTATTTTTTCTGAAAATAAAGAAGGGAAAGAGAATATGTGAATTTGTCAAATTACTAGTTTCAAAATGGATTTGAAATTTTAAAATTTGGTCATATGAAATCCATAGAGGATTTGGGCCAAATCTAAATCCTCACAACAAATAATTATCCAAACAGATAAATTTGGATTTGGAGGCCTAAATCCAAATTCAAATTCATAGCTATCCAAACAGACCCTTATTCTGTATTATATAAGTTCGAATTTTTTATTCTGTGTTATATAAATTCGAATTTCTCATTATGTATTATATAAACTCTGTATTATATAAATTTGAATTTCGCATTATGTGTTATATAAATTCGAAGTTCTCATAATGTGTTATATAAATTCGAATTTCTCATTATGTGTTATATAAGTTCGAATCTCTTATATGCATTATATAAGTTCGAATTTTTATTTTGTGTTATAGAAGTTCGAATTTCTCATTGTGTTATATAAGTTATGTATTATATAAGTTTGCATTTCTCATTATGTGTTATATAAATTCGAATACTCATTATGTGTTATATAAGTGCGAATTTCTCATTATGTGTTATATTAATTTGAATCTCTCATTATGTGTTATATAAGTTCTTTTGTTTTTTTTATCAATGTGTTATATAAGTTCGAATCTCTTATTTCTCATTTGTGTTTATTTTTAGGATAAACTATATAAAAGTACCAAAACTATAGGGGTCATTTTAAGTTCGTACCCTAACTATGAAAATTTTCATCTAGGTACCCAAACTATATGACCATCAACAAATCACTACCTCTGTTAGCTTTTCCATCCAAATTGTCGTTAAAAGTACATGTGGCAACTCTTTAGTCCAATCAGCTCATAATGTGGCAAAATTTAAAAGGGCATTCAAGGAAAATAAAATAGATAAATAAAAATCCCAAACTAAAACCCTCAAATCCCTAAATCGAAACCCAATTCCCAACCCCTTGGTTTGGTTTCAATTTGAATTGGTTTTAATTTGAATTGGTTTTAATTTGAATTGGTTTCATCTCATCTATGATCTCATCGTCATTTTCACTCTCTTCTTCATTCCTTGTATTATCATCTTCCATTTTCAGTTTTATTTCTTTTTCACTTTTTTTGGTGGTTTTCATTCATTCGAACATGTGAGAATTAGAGGGAGGTCGACGGAGTCGAGGGAGATCGACGAAGGTGAGGAAGAGTAGTAGAATGGACGAAGACCATCAGAGTCGAGGGAGATTGGCGCCTAACGACCACCTGAGCGTCCCCACCACCGGCGACGATTGATCGGAACCCCAGGATCACGCTGGTCCTCAGGGTTTTTTCGAACTCAACTCGCCATTTCATCATCGTGCCTTTCTCCAACCTAAGGTCGCCGGAAGGGAGCTCGATCGAGAGATTTCGGACGCGATGGAATGAACTTAGAATCTACGCCGGCAAGTTCTGGGAGCTGCTCCAGGTCAGGTCGGGCTTTGATTAGACGAGATCGTGGATCGACTTGAGTATCGATTTGAGGAAGGCGACGATGAGGTGCAAAACGACTTCATTATAAGACCGGTTGTGTTGGTCTACCCGAATCTGGTTCGAATTCATGGGTGATTGGGGTGGGTTTGGACTTGCAGCATAGAAGAGGATTCTCGGTGGGAAGGAAATAAGGATAGGGGGAAGAAGAAGAATGAGGCATCTTCATCTTTCGTTGTCGGTGGTGGAAGTGATCGACTGGGCATCTTCATCTTCCATTCTTCTTCGTCTGCTGCTGGATATCTCTTGATGCTACTACTGCTGATTTCTTTCTCTACCGGTGTAACGCAAAATTTAATTATTTAATTTTCGTAATTATTGTTGCAAAAAGACGAAATTACCCTTGGTTGTTATGGGGCTTGAAAGTCAATTTCTGTTTCGAGACACTTTTCGTTGTGTTTCAGGAACCGTTGCGTAGGTCTTAAACTCATGAGTTCGTAGATATGCGGCATGCGGAAAACGGAGTTTGTGTGAGAAAGTTATGGGTCTAGATTGTTCATGGGCATTTTGGTAATTTGTACTTGGGTAGATATTTTAACCAAAGTAAATCCGATTCTCCCATTTTTCACTATCTCTCTCCAGAATCACCCTGAACTCGTGCGACCAAAACCCTAAAAAAAAAAACCCCACAAATTAGAACTTCGATTCAAGGCAAGATAATCCATTCTAGTTCCACTAATTGGATTCTCCTCCTTCCCATAGTCACAGACGTACCAACCATCGAAGGAGGCAGCCACGGGAGACACCGAAACGAGGAAAGGAAAACCGGAACCTTTCGATCGATTTTTCGACCAACACAGGTATGGGTTTCATGTTTAGAGTTCATTTATGAGTTCCTGGGTTTGAGTAGATGGATTTAGATGTAAAATTCATGAAAAACTGTTGAGTTTTGAGGAAATTAGGAAAACTTCAAGCTCGGACGGCAATGGAGTTTTCCAGCGAAGGCGGACAGGGGTGCACGGCGGCGCGGTCGTCTTCTCCGGCGACTGGTTCGATCGGAGAGGGGCTGACGTGGCATGCCACCTGGCAGCCACGTGAAGGCCACCTGGCGACCAAGTCAGCGATGAGTCAGCACCGAGTCAGCGTCGAGTCAGACCGAGTTGACGTGTGGAACACTATAACAGCGCGTGGGACATTGTAGCAGGCGTGTGAGGTACTGCAGCATGCGCGTGGTCCAGCCTTCCGCTTGCCCGTGGGATCGATTCTCAGGTCACGGTGATGCATTTTGACAAGCTTTCAACGTTCCGGATCTGTTAGCGCAGGTTTCAGGTTGATTGGGCGTAGTTTAGAGGTAGTTTTGGGCGTCTGAAGTTGCTGCATTTTTTAGTGTGATGCAAGCTGACCTCCCGGAGTTTAGGGAGTCTAAATGTAAGGTTTTAATTATAGTTGGTAATCCTGATTATTACTTTTGACAAGCGATACTGCTCTAGGAACTTCGGAGGAGCGTACGGCTCGGGATTGAACTGATTTGGATTTGTGGTGAGTGGACTTTAGTTTATAAATTATAATGCATGCATAAAGTTATATTTGATTTAAATATTGTTACGTATTGTTTTGATAAATTTCCGGAATTGAGAAATTGTTATTGGACACGGGTTTTCAATGTTACAGTGAAACTGATGTTTTGGGATGTGGCTTGGATTTTTGGACTCTGTTTTTATATCGTTTTGACGTGATAAATTTTGGGTTTCAACCCGTATTTGTGATTTAGTGGATTTGGGCATAAACTCAATTTTTCAATGAATTTGGCCTAAGCCAGGAAACAAAGATTTCAAAACATGGATTTTGATTTTCACTGGATTTTTGTCCCCGATGGCCAAGGTTTTCTCCGACTGGCGTCGAGGGTCTTTCTCCGCCAGATCGTTGAGGGTTCTCCGATGCTGATGTCGAGGGATATTTTCTCCATCGGGTCGTTGAGGTTGTCTATGCGTAGTACAGGTTTCTGCACAACTCGAGGTATATCGGGTGTGTGTAGGGTATCGAGCTACAGCTCAGGATTTCATTCGGGCAACAGTGGGATATGTTTTGATGTATATTTTGTGTCAAGGTATGTTTACATGATTTTAAACTCCTTTCAGGAGGGTTTTTAAAGCAGGGTTGTAGACCATGGAATGTTTTCATTATTCGGGTTTTCGTGGGTCCCACCAAGTGTTTTAACAAATGAATTTTATGTTATGCATGCATGGTTTTACTCGTGGAAATGGGGAAAGGTATGTTTTCCTCGAAAATGATTTTTAAATGATTATTTTGTTCACTCACAACTTTCGTGTTTTAAATCCCCTCCAGGTTGTTGAGTTGACGTGGGTATAAACAGTAGAAATTAGGGTTATAAATATTATGTGTATTTATCTCCTCCACTTAGGGAGGTATTTATAGTCTTTACAATTGATTCCTATCTAGGAAAGGGTAAATATATTTACAATTATAATTAATGGATTCATATCAACACTCCCCCTCAAGGTGGTGCATAGATATCACGAATGCCCAGCTTGACAAGTGAATCGTTAAAAACTGAATTACACACAACCTTAGTCAACACATATGCCAGTTGTTCTGCAGTGCCAACATACGGTATTTCAACTATCCTCGCCTCCAATTTCTCATAAATAAAATTTATGTCGATTTCTACATGCTTTGTTCGATCATGTTGTACTGGGTTCTCAGCAATCTTAATCGATGACTGATTATCACAATATAATTTCATTGGTTTGTCAGTAGGAAATCCTAACTCCCCCATAAGCCTTTTCAACCACAATAACTCACAGATACCTTTCACCATTGCTCTGTATTCTGCTTCTGCGCTTGATAGAGATACAACTTTCTGCTTCTTACTGTTCCAAGTAACTAAGTTACCTCCGACAAAAGTAAAATAGCCAGAAGTTGACCTTCTTCTTTCTCCCTTAGCCCCCCAATCAGAATCTGTATACCCCAGAACATCTGCATGCCCATGGTTTGAGAACAACAACCATTTTCCTGGTGCAGATTTCAGATACCTTAGAATCCTCAACACAGCGTCCATGTGGTGCGCACCCGGGTTATGCATAAAGCGGCTCACAACACTAACAGCATATGCAATATCAGGTCTAGTATGAGACAAATAAATCAACCGTCCAACTAACCTCTGATATCGTCCTTTATCAGCTAGAATTTGATCAGAGCATTCTTCCAGACCATGATTCTGTTCAATAGGAGTTCCAATTGGTTGACACCCAAGCATTCCAGTTTCCTTTAGTAAATCTAAGATATACTTCCGTTGAGACAAGATGATACCACATTTGGAACGGGTAATTTCAATACCCAAAAAATACTTAAGACCACCTATATCCTTCATGTCGAATTCATAGTACAAATATTCTTTTAATTTTCTCATCTCTTCAGAGTCATTCCCAGTTACCACCATATCATCAACATGAATAATAAGTGCTGTTAATTTACTACCCACCTTCTTTAGAAACAAGGTGTGATCAACATTGCTCTGTTCATATCCATACTTTTTCATAGCCAATCGGAATCTCCCAAACCAAGCCCGTGGAGATTGCTTCAGACCATATAGCGCCTTCTGCAATTTACAAACAAGACCAGAATCATGAGGAGCTATATATCCTGGCGGTAATGACATATAGACTTCTTCCTGTAAATCTCCATACAAGAAGGCATTTTTAACATCATACTGTCGTAAGGGCCAATCAAAATTTGCAGCTAAGGATAGCAACACTCGAATAGTATTGATTTTTGCCACAAGAGCAAAGGTTTCTTGATAATCAATTCCATAGGATTGAGTAAAACCTCTAGCAACAAGTCGAGCTTTGTACCTATCAATGGAACCATCTGGCTTATGCTTGATTGTATATACCCATATGCAACCAACAGGCTTCTTCCCTTCTGGCAAAGGTACTAAGTCCCATGTTCTGGATTAGACAATGCCTCTTGTACCTTAGTAGGAACAGTCACTGCAGACATATGACTAACAAATGCCTGGCAAGCTTCTAACTAGCGATGAGTGGAGACATAATGGGCAATAGGGTACTTCACCTTTTTCATAGTGTCTGGTGTATATCTAGCGGGTAGGACCCCCCGATTACTCCTTGGTGGCAACTGATACCTGTCAGTCTCAACAGGTTCACAAGTATTGTTAGTATTAATCACAGCGTCTATATTTACCTCAGGAAGATCTGCAGGAGGAGAATTGGTAGTGGGTCCTAGTATGGACGTCGCCCGGGAGTCGTCGGTGACTCCTTGGTGACAGGAGTAATTCTGGTACTGAGTAATCGGCTAGGAATTGTTGACGGAGTCGTTGGTGGGTCCTGGTATGGACTTCGTCCGGGAGTCTTCGGCTGGGAATTGACGGAACGGAGACGGAACAGAATCGTCGGCTGGTCAATCTGGAACAACCAAAAAGGGTCCTAGTATGAACTTCGTCCAGGTCGGGTTTGGACTTCGTCCGGGTCCTGGTATGGGTCTGTTTCTAGGTAAGGTTATGCGGCTCTGGCTTTGATACCAAGTAGAAATTAGGGTTATAAATATTATGTGTATTTATCTCCTCCACTTAGAGAGGTATTTATAGTCTTTACAATTGAACCCTATCTAGGAAAGGGTAAATATATTTACAATTATAATTAATGGATTCATATCAACATAAACTAGAGGCGGAGGCATTAGATTTTTAGCTGCACGTTTACCTAGACTCTCGAGTTGGATATTTAATTCTGTATTTTATTTATCATACTTAGATGCTCTGATATGTCTTTGGACTGACTGTAAATTGTGGTTACATCGTTGCATGGTTGACCTTATTGGAATTTGGAGTGTTCTCTGATCCTTTGTCTAACATGTGGAAGACGGTTAACCAGTCCTTAAGGGGAGATTATGCCAAATTTTTTAGCAAAATTCTCATATTTACTTTGCAAGGACTTAGGGGTATTCTGGAAATTTCTGTTGGTTGTCAGACGGGAGCAGGATTCTTCCCGGGTTTCAAGGGGAAATTCGGGAAGGGTCCTGTTAGCTGGATCTCTGTTGCTGCTGCTGTTGTTTTCATTCACCTCAATCGGAGAAGAGGTAAAGTCTACAACCACAACCCCATCTGATAGAGATGGTTGTTGGATTTGTTTTGGGGATTATGAATTTATGATGATGATGAGATGTGGAATTGAAATAGATCGGATGTTATGTTGTTGGATTTGTTTTGGGGATTATGAATTTATGATGATGATAAGATGTGGAATTTATGATGATGATCGGATGTTATGTTGTTGGAAGTTATGTTGTTGGATTTGGTTTGGGGATTATGAATTTATTATAATGATGAGATGTGGAATTGAAATAGATTGGATGTTATGATGATGATGGATATGTAGATTCCAAAAAAAAAAAAAGATGGAGATGTGGAATATTGTGACAAAATTACCCTTCTAATTTTTGCCACATTACTAGCTGACTAAATCAATTACTTACCATGTAACCTTTTAACGGCAATTTAGATGGAAAATCTAACAGAGGTAGTGATTTGTTGATCACCATATAATTTGGATGCCTTGATAAAAAAATTCATAATTGGGATATGAATTTGAAATAACCCTATAATTTGGATATTTTTATGTAATTTATCCTTATTTTTATTTTCTAATAAAATTTGAACCCCTCATTCGAGTGAGATGATTTTCCTTTTATTTATTTACTTTTTATTAAAATTTATGTGGCCATTTTTATAAATGATTTTTTCAATTGATCAAATTAAAGGATTACACCTAATAATCAACAAAGAAGTTCAATATCATGCTCATACAGAGATAATACTTGGGTACTTATTAGTAGATGATATACCCTTATAATTAGATGATATACCCTTATTATAAGAATCTCATACTTATTTAACTTATTATAAGAATCTCATCCTTACTTACTTAGTTTGAACTTATTATAAGAATCTCATCCTTACTTACTTAGTTTGAACTTAGTTTGAACTTAAGTATTGTCCCGTTAGTTTGAACTTAATCTCATCCTTACTTAGACTTAAGTATTGTCCCGTTAGTTTGAACTTAAGTATTGTCTTAGTTTGAACTTAAGTATTGTCCCGTTAGTTTGAACTTAATCTCATCCTTACTTAAACTTAAATATTGTTCCGTTAGTTTGAACTTAAGTATTGTCCCGTTAGTTTGAACTTAAATATTGTCCCGTTAGTTTGAACTTATTATAAGAATCTCATCCTTACTTAGTTTGAACTTAAGTATTGTCCCGTTAGTTTGAACTTAAGTATTGTCCCGTTGAATGGACTTGATTATTGTCCGAATGAGAATTCATTGATCTCTTTTAAATTAAAATTATGATTCCTCATTGATCTCTTTTAAAATTAAAATTAAAAAGAACAGTAACCTTTCTTAGATTTGGGGAGAAGACAACTATATCAAAAATGAGTTGATCTCTTCTAAAATTAAAAATATCAAACATATAATCCTTCCAAAATTAAAAAGAAAAGTATTTTAAGATCATTAGAAACTTCCTAGATTCTTGAGTTTGAAGACGTGCACATATCAAGGACAAGCATTTTATTCGTGGTGGAATAAGGACGACAGGACATACAACTATCTAACCGAAAGAAAAAAACTATATGACCAAAAAAAAAAAAACCAAAAGATAAAAAACTTATTTATTTTTTCACAAATGCAAAATGTGGGGCTACATGAAGGCATGTAGTTTAACACAACACAACACTATCAACAAAGTAATTGCAAATCAACGCCATTGATCATGTCCACGTCCACCTGCTTGCCTCTTTCCTTCTTGGGCCTTACTCTTGATGTCCTGGCCCATCTCCTCCGTTTTGTGGCCCATATACTCCGCCAGATCGACCATCTGCTTCTTGGCCAGGTTGGTATCGACGGCCCAAGACAGAGACGAGAGCCCAGCAAGCCCAAGAGCTCAGGAAGCCATAAATCCAGTAACAGTCAGGGCTATGAGAAAAAGAGCCGGCACAAGAACCGGGCTGAAGATGACGAAGAATGGAGCAGCGACAAGAAGTCCAATGAAGGAGCCCACGAGTGTAAGCCCAGAAAGCCCTAGCAGGGTCCCACTAACCGGAAGCCCAGTTATGACTGCGACGACTTGGCCGGTTGATGGCGTACGATTTTGCTGTTGATGCTTTTGGGTGACTTGAATCTTCCCGCCACCGCCCTGAAAATGATGATCATCCTCCCCACGGCCAGGCCGCAGTGGTCGCCGGACTTCGATTACGTGTGGCTGAGGACGGTCCGCCATTACATTAAATTTTTAATAATTTTGAGAAAATTTGGATAATGCTAAATTAGGGATGTTCATGGTGATATTTATACAAGTGTGGTGTGGTTCGAGCTAATGACACGTGGATTTGACATTTTGGTGAGCTGGGGCGATGCATGAAGAACAAGTTTCACTGCGTTCGGTTTTTTTTGGAGTCACACACACAAACATGACGCCGGCATTCATAACCCAAACCGACCTGAATACAATTTCTCGCTTTACAAAAGTCGAATTCTTACTCCACTACTTAAATGGCAAACCCAAATAGGATATAATGCCCTTTCTAAAAGTCAAATTCGATAATTCACCAATTTGTTGATTTGATGGGCTAGTTGAGTTAGGGATGTTAATTGGCTATTTCGGTTCGGTAATTGACCAAAACCAAAATCGAATCGGATTCGATGCTTCTGTATCGGTTCAGTCCTTCTCAAATTTTAACAAAATAAGTGGATTGAATTGGTCGATTCAGGTTCAGTTTAGTGTTTTTTTAATACTTTTGTATTATATATATTATGTTGTATGGTGTCAAATATATATATATATATATATATATATTTATATGCACATAAATAGGACGGAAAATAAAATTCATGCACATTTTGGTTGTTTTAGAATATAAATTTTAATTTTAATTTATATTAAGAAATAAAATCTTATTATGGTAGGGGGTATAGGTATTATCCGATTGAAATAATTGGGTATGAATGCAGATAAGGGGGTTAAAAGTTGTAGCGTGTATGGGAATGGATGTACTAGTATCTGAATCCGACTTTTTCCATTGTCATCCATAATTTTAATACTCATTCATGGCCACAAATAACGCTTAATAGGTCAAAAACCAATGGGGTAACGTCTATGGTTATCTACGATAACATTCATACTTACTTTATTGTTTAGTAGGAAGTCTTGAATTTGTTGTTATCATGTGAGATTGATAACCAATATAAATTTTATATCCTCCTCTTTCTATTTTTTTTTGTTGGGTAAATATTAGGTGTGTCCCCACACCTGGATGAACCCCCCTTCCTATCTTTATATAAATATAAAAAATAAAAAATAAATAAATATTTCAGCCTTAATATATTTTAAACCTTAATTAACATCAAAGAAAAGGTCAATTCAGTTTGTTTATGCATCCAACTATTTATTATTTACCCGTTTGTCCTTTTGTAGTCGAGGACAATATTTGGCGTTCCAAACGTGCCGCGAATAGCTCACGTGTGAAGGAGGACACTGTTCACACTTCACAGTTGACACGCCTTCTTCTTCAATTCTTCACCGCCACCGCCGCCGCGTCGGCCAACTCACTTGCCATGGTGGACGCTGCTCAACACATTACAATGGAGACACTATGAACAGAAACCCCATCTTCTTTTTCTTCTTCTCCAAAATCAGCAAACCCATTTCCCCAAATCCCCTCACCGTCGTCACCAGCAGCAGCAACCACGGCGGCGAGGCTATGGAGACCCGCTGCACAAAGAAACCTGAGAAACCAATGGCCCAAGTTAGCTTCTTACAGGCAACAATGGGCCTCTTTTATAGTTTGCAAAATCGCACGCCACCTCTCGTGTAAACTCCTATCTTTCTCTCAAGTACTGCTCTAACTTATACGTGTATTTTCATAATTGATGTGATTTTTCTGGGGCATGCCTGGAATTCAATTTCAAGCTTAAAAATCCATACTTTTTTTTTCTTACTAAAAGCTTCTTACTTTTATCTTTATGTTTGCTGATTCTTACAGATACATGTCTTCAATGGAATTGGGGGTTCAGATTGATATTTCTGATATACGAAAGAAAGCTTCTCAGAAATTATTTAAACAGCAGGTAAATAAAACAAGCAAAGCTTTTTCCTTCACTTGTTTTTACAACTCTTTTAAATTGTAATTATGTTGAGCACCTCTTGTGATACTTACTTTGTTTCAGGTGCTTTATCGGAGCAAACTTTTATCTTCATACAAGGAAATGGTACGCATTCTCATCTAAAAGTTCCGTTTTTTTCTTCGTACTTTAATCTTCCTACTTGTACATACTCAAAGCTTATTGGTTGCTATGATTTAGAGAAGCTCTTTGTACAAATATGTTACTGAATAATAAGTATGGTTTGGCTTCTCTGGTGATTATCATAAAGTTACGATGTAGAGTTGCATATTGAATGATAAAGGAAGGATTTTTACTTCTTTAAGAGATCATTTGGTGGGTTTGTTGATTTGTTTGGTTCCTCACTATTATATCCAGGGGTCAGTTGTAACTCACATGATCCGAACTAGTCGATCCATGAGATGCTTTCTCAAAGGGACAAGCAACGGACCGCTTGTTGGGTCTTCGGAAGAAAAGAATGATCCTGGAGATGGTGGTGGAATTCCAGTCTTTACATCTTGGTCGATCTCTTGCTTCAGTTCGTTAATCAAAGATCTTATATAGTTTTATCTTTTATATGATATTGATTGGTCATTTCTGTATGCTTGGTTTAATTCATGCAATCCCAATTGGAATAAACCCACTATAATGTTCGGCTTCAGTTCTATAAGCTATTTTTTAGTTACTATTAATTTGATGAGAGTAACACATTTTAATGTCGAAATCGCTGTTCTTAGATCTGATATGCACTTACCCATTTAGTTAACTGTGTTGATTTGTGATTGGAGAAAATCAAAACTAACTCTTGATTTTTGACAATAGACTTAGAGAACTTCCAGAAAAAGCATCGATTGTCATAATATTGCATCAAAGTAGAAAATTTGTATATGTATAAAGCTAAGATATCAGTTATACATATTTTGTTTTTTTAACTGTAATCTTTGAACAATCTCAGAAAAATTGGCAGAGGAGCTTGTTAAGATGCTTGTGTTGGAGCTAAATCTAAAGGTAAATCCCCGCTCATCGGTTGCCAAGTCCTTTATCACATCTAGGCATGTTCTTGCTTACATTTCTGTTTTTGTTACCTTATTACCTGTTTGGTTGTTTCGTTGTACAGCGTTTGCTTGTAGTGGAGTTACTATCCATTAGTACCAAAGGTCCAACTGTTACCAGTTTACATTGGTCCGATGAGCTTTATCCAGGAGAATTCAGTGATTTGAGTATACGCAACATATATCCTAGCGAAACTTGTAAGCCAAGCTATCCAAGATTGAATGCTCAGAAATCTGAAATGCCAGCTGCACAATGTAACCAGCAGACAGATCATGATGTTCTTCAGGTATGCCATTCATGTGTGCAATTGGTAATTTTCGGAAATTATGTTTGTGCTCGATTTGTTTCTCATGTATCTTCGTTTAGCCAATAGATAGTTGCGGTACGTGTGACTCAGAAATAAAGCAATTTTCTTGAGTGGAAAGATTTTCCAGTATGGATCTCAAGAACTGAGACGAACACAGATAATCGTGTTTTCATATTCATTTTCAAATTTTTGTGTCAAATTTTTATATTATTATAGTTTATTCGAACAATAATATTATCCAGGAAATCTGATTTTGCAGGTTTATCTAACAACATGGCTTGCAAATGTGAACATAAATGCTCGCAGTTAAGAATGATCTTTTGTTTCGACGATAATTTGCAGTTGCATACCATAAAAGATGTTTCTTAAGTCGCAAGTACATAAAATTCGACGACGAAAAATTCATATTCGAGAGGGTTTGATTAGTTTCTTGATCTTTTAAACGGATGGACGAAGTATTTGCGGAAGCTGGGGAGGAAATACATGCGAGGATATCATGAGCTTGAAAATACCTGAAGCTCGAAAACTTTACCGGAGTCAGTGCAAGTTACCAGCGTAGTCTGTATTCCTTTGCTAATTTCTCTTCCTAGATTCTTATTTCAGCCATTTTTTTTCTGTAAATTATTATAAGTAGCAAATGCACCTATATAATCATGTTCACTCACATTCCATTCAAATTTTCGGCCAAAAAAGTCACTTGTCGATTATTAGTATGATTCGGTATTGGGTAATTTTTTTTGTATTGTTGTTGTTTTATATGTATCGTTAGGTACTATTCTTTAATAGTATTTCATTATATAGGGAAAAGTTTCGGATTTAATTCTCGTAAGGATTATTGTCGATATTCAATATTTATAATTGCCCTTTGAATTTTGAATATTATGTTAATTGATATATTTCAAGAGAAATTAACTGAGATCAATGCCACCCAAGCATAATATAGCTTTGAGCTTAAAATTAAAGTTTGACAAAAAAAACAAATAGGGAAAATAAGAAAACATGGCAAAGCCAAATAGAAATAGAGACTTCTCATCACTTAGGAAGTAGGGGCCTCTCTAGACCGTTCACTGGGCATGCGATGAAAGGCACAAAGGGCCTCAGAGTTTGAGGTATGTCTAATCAGTCGAGTCAGTCAGGAGGAAGTCATGTCTGTCGATTCTTTCTGTTTGGGCCTTTTGGGTTACCTTTTTGGGCGGTTGTGGTGGCCCAACATCTGGAGAGCGATCGTTGATAGATAGACAGGACCTACGAGTCTAGGACACTCGACCTCCATGATTAGGACGTTTTTTTTAGACTATTATAATCAAATTGTTTTTTTTATCTTGCAATTCTTAATATGATTCGTTATGTGTATTTTTTTTTCAATATTAATAGTTAAAAGTTTCGAGAATTGCATGCGAGAAAACATAATTGATATTGATGTAACGTTTATTTCCGTTTGCTACTAATATAATAGTTTAATAATCTTCTGATTGTACAGTTAGAAATTTCAGGTCTCTTTCGATCCCTAAAGAAAGAGGTCACTTCCCTTTCAATTTTCCATTAAGCGTGCTACTTTATGCAGTGCTTAAAGAGAAACATATGGCATCTTTTTTACTTCAATTTTATTTCATTGTTTCTCAACTTTGTGTCTACTTTACTTGCGACGCTCTCGTCTCATCGTTTATAAAATTTGAATTCAGATATTCTCCAACAAAGTGAAGACAACATATTTTACATATCAATACTTTACTTTATGTCTTTCTTACTCATCTCTCATAAGATTTAAATTCAGATATCCTTCGAAAAAATGAAGACAATTCTATAATCGTAAAATATTATACAATATTTTATCTGTTCCCTCTCAACTTCATCAAGTGTAGCTAGTTTGTACTTGGAAAATGAAAACAAAAATAATTAGAGAATCTAGGGTGAAAAAAAATCCGACATGAATCTTTTTGCCTAGCTAGTAGCTATTAACCCAGATGGCCAGCCACATGAAATAACATGCATGAACACGTGACGATATAACTATTTGGTTTGAAAATTTGTCCAAGAAGAGAATCAATTGAAGATCCTAGACAAAGGACTCCATCCAACTAGAGTAGCTAGTAACTAGTAAAAATGACTATTTTTGGCTATATTTTACCGTAGGTAAAAGATATACATACATCAACCGAAAAACGTTAGCAATTTTCTTCTTCATGAGACGTTTTTCTTTCTACTTCTCATCTCCGTAACATTTGCTTGATTATCCGACGCACTGTTTGCTTTATTTTATGACAGCGTTTGAATTATTTCCAATGTAAATAATTTTTATTCCGAATTGATCTTAGATAGATAATTTAAAAATAAACGATTTCGATGTCGATAAATCGCAAAAAAGAAAGAGAGAAGACAAAAGGTAAGAATCCAAAAAATAATTTTGAAAGATGCTGGGTCCTCCAAATTAATTATCTGTGAAGGTGCAGGGTAGAGGGTACCCTTCAATGTTGATCACATCACATGGGCAAACAATCTCCTCTGTGGATCCTAATTTATAGAGTAGCCATCATCGGTGTGACTTACTGTGCCATTTCTGTTCAGACAGTGACACTAGTAGTGCTATGATGAATACATGACCTCAATTTCACAACCAGTAAATTTATTATTTAAGTTCAAATATAAATTTTTTTGGACTCATAATACTTTTTTTTTAAGGAATTTGATAACATTTTTAACGGTGTTAGTAACAGTGTGAGTGAAATTGTGCAATATTTTTAACGGTATTACTGTTCATGGTGAAAATTGAGGCAAATTGCAGTTTATGGTGCATTTTGAGAATAAACGGCGTATTATGCATGTATTTTAAGTAATAAGTCTTTCTTTTAAGGAAAGCTCATATTAGACCGGGTCACTTATTCGTAATGCATGTGATGATAAATTAGAAATTTACGGAGAAACGAATACAGCTCTTCTCAATTCAAACTCTCCTCCAGTAGACCTGTAAGTTAAAATATTTGATGTAGGTGGAGAAGTCAACATTATTACAGTGCTGACATGCGCCTTGTGTCTTGTCCTTGAAAAGAACAAATATATTCTTGTTGGGCACTGGCTGCAGTGATATATAAAAGCTCTGAGGAATTGAGAGAAATTAGGAGAAGCATGGCACAAAAAGCAAGAATAAGAACAATCCCACGGGTCACAACCACAAATAAATCCACCAATTTTAATTTCACCATATAATTATAATTAGACCTGATACAATGCATGCAATGGGATAAGGGAAAAATTAAAGGAGGGGGAGCTAGCTAGGGGATGAGGGAGCCCATATGTTGGGTGAGACTCACATCATGCTTCTTTTTCTCAAACCCTTTCACTGTGTTTGATTGTTAATTGATCTAACATCCACTTAATTAGGGTTTGTATACACGGGAGCGATGAAACGCCAATTGAAAAAACGGAAAAAATTTATATCTTGTAAAACAGAAGTTAAATCTCGTATTAGAGTGTTCCTGACAAGTGATGATGGGCATTGAAGACGAATCATAAGGTGCAATTTAAGAGATATGGGTATTGATCCAGATCGGTATAATTGACCCTAGTTTATTGTAAGCTTATAAGAGTTATTAATTATCATCATGTTCATCAATTGGTCATCCAAAAACCCTACGATTTTAGTAGGATAAAGCATTAATCTTATAATCCAAACTTCAAAGAACGTAGATCCTCCATTTTCTAGCTAGCTAGGGTTCACTCCAAATGAACCAAAATACCAGCCATCTAAAAAAACACGCAATTAATATTAGTCTCTCGCTAAAATTTATATAGAATTCCAATAGAATATCGTTCATATATATATATATATATATAGAGAGAGAGAGAGAGAGAGAGAAAAACATATATATCAGATATATTACTGATCAACCAAACCAAATAACAGCGGCTAATTTGAACTTCAATGTTATATAGCAAAAGAGAGTCCCATAATCCATATATATACATATTAATTATTACACCATGTTGACCCTTAAATCCTGTATAGATAAAACCCAGGAGAGAGGAACCCTAAATGGATATGCCAACAACCCTAAAAAAAATCAAAGGCAGAGAGAATAATTATAAGTCTCTCCTCTCTTTGTGACAAAACATATATAATATTTCACACACACATATATATATATATATATGTATATATATTAATTATTTCCTTCTCCTTCCCCTCCTGTCTCATTTCTATCTCCATAATAACCATCTCTAATATTCCACGGTGATGAAGAATAATACAAACCACCACCAGCAATGTTGCTGTTTTGACCAAAAGGCCCTCCTCCATGAGCTCCCATACCCCTCCTGGAGTGGGGCGAAATTGGCATTTCATGGTTGCAGCTGCTGGCATAGCGGATGAGATCGGCGTTGGTGGCGTCCAGCTCCTTCTGCAGCCGCATTACTTGCCTTTGGAGGACGGAGATGGCCCCGACGCAGCCGTACACCGGATCTTTCATCCGGGCCTCGGCCTCGTAGGCCAGCGAGTTGACGGCGTCCTCCCTCTGGTGGGGGAGGACTTCGTGGAGAAGCTTGCTCACATTGCTTGCACCGAATATTTTGTGAACGTTGGCGAACTTTTGCGGCTCCTCCGGCGGGAAATACGGAGCATATATGCAATCCGGCATGCATTTTCTCCTCAAGAACTTGCAGGCTGCGCAAGGAGAATTCGTGTAACTGCTGCCACTCGACGAAGCCATACGAATTTGATGGATCAAGTTCTGCAAAAAACTAAGAAATTCCATTCAAATTAACTCCCGGTTATATATCTCTCTCGTCACCCGATTTAATCACATACCGATATATACAGACCTTTAATTAATAATATAGAAACCAGTTATACTAAAAAATCTCTTAAATTTTCATATCTTCATAAAACTTCATTTTAATTTTGAATTAATTTGGAGCCAGATAGAGATATGCAAATAGGACCTAGAAAACTAGGGTATAGAAACTACCTAAATATAGTAGCCGACATATGTAGTACTATGGGGATCAGCAAATATATATATATATATATATATATATATATATATATATATACCTGCATGCTTATTAATTTCTTTGTTTCAATTTCATACTTGTATACCTTTTTTACCAGTCGACAAAACCAGCAGTCTTTCTTGAATTTGAGCACAACTGCATGCTCTGAAGAATATATATATTGCTTCTTGAAAATACTATTTATATCCGAAAGTGAAAACCTCCATAAATATGGGTCTAAATCTCAAACTTCCAACTAAGGGAAACAATAGAAATTCAACCAAATTAAGTAATATATATATATATAGTTCCTCTCTAATTTTTTTCTTCTCCTACCTCTCACAGATGTACACACAAATAAATAATAAGGGCAAACAACTCCTGATTTCTTTTATATATATATATATATATATATATGTATATCTTCTTTGTGTAATTCAAGGGTGTAGTTCATCGATTCTAATTGCTGCCTTACCTATCAATTCGGCACGCAATGTCCTGGATCAAACCCCTAAACTTAATTAAAGTGAAGCAGCAGATTTCACCAGAAATATATATATATATATATATTAATATACTATTACAATCATAATTTTCTGAAAAAAATGCTTCTTGTGTATGTATTATATATATATATATATATTTGTATATGTACTTTTTTCTTCTTCTCTGACATATATATTTTCAAAATCATCACAAACACAGACGCAAAATAAATATAACATAAATATACTCAATTGATTATATATACCTAGCTTTTCTCCTGTGTGGAAAAACCTCCTTTGAAGATCTCTTCTCTTTGTGCTTGGATTAATTTTGAGGGATGGAGATGGTGTGAAATTAAGCTCAAATTAAGAAGATCTAGTACAAAACCCTAGCTAGCTAGGCAGCAGCTAGTTAATTTCAGCTGCAAGAGAGAGAGAGAGAGAGATGCAGTTAGGAAATGAAGTGAAGTGATGACAAATAAAAAAGGTTAGAAGGAATTGATGATGGTGATGATGAGTGAGAAGGGAGGCAAAGAGCATTTTGAGTGGGGGGAAGGAATGCAAAGCAAAAAGACAAGTGTAACAAATCATGGGCTACCAAGGAAAAAAGCAGCTAGCATTAGTATCACTCTGCCTATACCTATAGGGCCCCTTTTATAATAAGGAGTAAGGCATCATTTACCCACCCTTTCAACAACAACAATATATATTATTGCCACCACCAGCTGTTTTTTTTATATATATATATATATATATATATATATAAAATAATAATTATATTATTTGTGATCGAATAATTAACTTATTATGTGATTTAATTATATATTTTTTTAATTAATGAACGCATTTAAAGTAGAGTCAATCACCGGTTAGTTTGTTCCTAATTTCCATATTTATTGAATGAACATTAAGGTTGACATTCCTCTCTTTTTTTTCATCGAGTTTCGAACTTTTGTCAGTCGGACACCATGAAATTAAGATGACAGTTTGACAACTGCACCACACATTGTGGTTGACATTCCTCTTTTCAGTACTCTAAATTAGACACTATTCTAGGGTATAATCGAGTTTCGAACTTTTGTCAGTCGGACACCAGGAAATTAAGATGACAGTTTGACAACTGCACCACATATTGTGGTTGACATTCCTCTTTTCAGTACTCTAAATTAGACACTATTCTAGGGTATATGTTTACAAATGTTTGGAGAGTGTTTGATACCTACGATTTTATTATCGCTGTATAAAAAATGAAAGTAAATCGTTAAGATATTATATAAAAACACTGATTAATTAGAACTTTAAATTGATAGTTACAATATATTTAGGCTCACTCCACAAAGCAATGTATCACAATAATTATCATCTTTTAGATATATTCATACTCATCTATGAAAAAAATTAAAAATATATATATCTCGATTATTGAATTCGATCAGACAGGCCTTATCAATTGCATGCTCTTGTTTCTTGCCTCTGAGTAAATTTTACTGACAAAAATAAGCTGAAACAATAAGGACCAAAACAAAATAATTTAATGTGGTCGGGTCTACACTATATAATATATATAATATATTCTAACAACATATATATATATATATATATATATATATATATATATATATATATATATATATATGAACATCTCAGTTTAATTAGGGACTCTCCTGAATAATTTTCTCCTCTCACTAGCCGACAAAGGCTTTCATGTCCTTAATGTATATGGATACCAACCATCAATGATGAACGCTGAGAATCTTTAACTGGGGTAGGCAAGAATTCAGAAATTAAAAATGAAACTAGCCAAATTTTAGTATAAGTTTTTTTTATTAATTTTCGACAATATTGGGCATTTCATTGATTAAAAAATTACATTTAGTAAAAATATATATTTTATGCAAAGAAATAACTAATAAAATATAAATAAAACACTTAAATATATTGCAATAAGTTCTCATTTTACATGGACAATATATTATGAGAGTTGATTTTCACACTCCAATTTTTATATCTCGCACTCCACTTCTAATTCTATCCTTTATATTTTGAAGGAAGAAGTGAAAGACTGTAAAAAACGGAGTGTGAAAATCAGCTCCTCATATCATACGTACTATCTCCAAAAAATTCATTATACCACCTTCTTACGTGTAAAACATATTAATGAGATGAGTTATATAAACTAACATTATATAAATTTGTCCTTTGCTAGATCATCAATTTCAGGTGGGCTGGAGCACACATCAACCTTTGCTTGTAACTTGTGCATGTTTACATGCATTTGTTGTGCTTGGAGTTATCATGTAATAAATAGAAATATTACGTCGAATTTGAAATTTCTCATTGTACATTATATATATATATATAAATAGAACAGTATATGGATTACGATTTTCATGTAAATCGAAGCGATCAAGATTCAAGGTTCATAATCATACCACAAAGCTGATTGCTTTTTCTTGCAACTATACTTAAAAAGTTCCCTAGCTATAATCTAACTAGATATATATCTTGCCGAAAGCCCATAAAGGTATAAGATAACGCTAGTGAGTATTGAATCGATGGGAATATAATTTGGCCCTTAATAATTTTTGGTGGTGGGATTCCTTAGGTTGAGTCTCCACCATAACCACCGGATATATATATATATATATATATATATATATATATCAAGTGATTTTTTTTTTTGCCTGTATCCTAAAGTTGATAACCAAGGACTAATCTGCGCCGGGGTCCGGGAAGACTCACACACGTGTTACAGCGCACCCCTGACCATAATCAGGATATAACCCAGGGGGAATCGAACCCAGGACTAGCCGGGAGCAAACCGGGCCTGAGAACGCCCTAACCAATTGACCGACCTGTTGTGGTTATATATATCAAGTGATTTCAATTGAACGAATAATGATATAGACGTATCAAGTTTTTATTATTAGGGTGATGTGTCAGTTTCTTATTTATTTAAATAAATAAATAAAGTTACATGTGATTCAAAAAAAGAAACAGAAACTGCCACACCTATTTGATATATCGAATTGTTTTTGTATATATATCATAATTGGAACTGTTCATTATGTAAATCATCATTTGAAGATCATGTAAGTAAAATTTTAGCAAGACTGGAGGTCGTTTAGGGATTTATATGTATCAAATACATCAACAGTTTTTGTAACAATTAAGATTCTCATAGCAAACCGTCCATTTAGTTGACACATATGAATGGATAATCGACTTCTAATTTAGTTTAGTTTTTGCATAAATGATTTTCAAATGATTAATTAGGAGTTGAACGGTTTCGATTATGATATATTTAAAATGACAATTCGATAAATCAAAAGGGTGTTATGAGGAGGTATCACTCGAGTGAGATGCAAATATTAGAGGATTATACATATTGGATATCGACCTTAAATTTTACGAAAATCGAACTCAAGACTCCTCCCATTATAAAATAGAGTGAATAAAAATATCATTAAACCAATAATACTAATGACGAGCTTGAATATACCATTAATCATGAACCGATGATGATGACCAAACCACTCTTTAGATTCTCTCCTTATTAAGATACATGTTTAAGTTTGCACTACTCAATCATATGCCATATTTGTATATATCCCCATGATTAATTAATGTTTTTTTTTTTTTGAGAAGATGATTAATTAATGTATTAGGTATTAGCCAATTATGACCACTCACTCTTTTTCTTAATTATTTTTATTACTATTAATTAATAATTTGATGCCATGCCATGCTATCATTTTGCGAATCTAAGAAGAACGGGCTAGTGGAGATCGAGTTACATGGCCCTCTATATGTATATATCTATGTTAAAGACATTGTCATTTAGGCTTCGAATTTTTCCAACTCTTTACAAATCTTTGTTGTAACTTATTATAATTTTGAAGGATAATTGACTAGTGATTAGGACGAATTTGCTTTCGTGTTTTGTTTTATAATTTGTGGTTCAATTCTCCTAGGATCAAACTAAACTTTAATAGGAGACTATAATTAATAGTAGATTGTTACACCAGTTTTTTCGAAATTTTATCTGATAGGATTTATCCGTTAACAAAAATAAAACCACCTTTGGTTGAGAGAGCAAATGATATATATATAAGATTCAAAAGCAACATAGGTCATAGATTTATAATAAATTATAGGATAAACTACATAAAAATACGTAAACTATAGGGGTCATTTCAAGTTCATACATGAACTACGAAAATTTTCATTTAGGTACCCAAATTATATGACCATCAACATATCACTACCTTCGTTAAGTTTTCTATCCAAATTAATGTTAAAAGGACATGTGACAAGTTATTGGTCCAGTCAGCTTGTGAAATGACAAAAATTAAAAAGGGCATTCTCGGAAGAAAAAGAAAAGGGATTCAAAATCCCAAATTGAAACCAATTCAAAATCCCTCAGCCGTGAAACCCACCCACCACCCTCAGAGTCGCGAAATCACTCCTAAATCGAAACCCTAAATCTGCCGTCGACCATAAAGCACCAACGTGCGACTTCATTTCGAACCACCCAATGTTCGACTACTGAACCCCATACAAACCCAGAACCTCAAATTATCGCGGGTTACACAGAGAGTCCCTCAATCGAGAACATCTCTCATCTCAGAGCATACCCAGAAGAACATCTCTCTCATATCCGAGCAAGTCTCTCTGATCCTCAGAGAGATCGATTCATCGGAAAAGAAGCTTGCCCAGATAGAAAATGAGCTCCTCGACTATGGAAGCTTGCCCTTAACCCTTTTCTTTTTCTTCCGAGAATGCCCTTTTTAATTTTTGCGACTTCACAAGCTGACTTGACCAATAACTTGCCACATGTCATTTTAACGATAATTTGGATGGAAAACTTAACGAAGGTAGTGATCTGTTGATGGCCATATAGTTTGTGTACCTAGATGAAATTTTTCATAGTTCATATATGAACTTGAAATGATCCCTATAATTTAGGTACTTTTATATAGTTTATCCTAAATTATAACGTCATATACTTATTATTGAGCCCATAATCATACATGACTACTTTTTGATCATAAACTATATAATGTCCCCATTGATTCCACCAGGAGAAACTTTCTCTATAATAGCTGCATGCCTGATGATCGAGAGAATATTATTCATTGTGGGTTGGTTGGATACTTGGATTTGTCACAGGCCCTTGTTAATTAACCTACCAAAACAAAACAAACATGATTCATGGAGCATATATTATGATAGAGATATTAAAATTTTATATAAATTATTTTAAATTACGTAATATTGTAACATTAAATATTTTTTATTCAAATTCATTTTTAATAAATAATTTCTCACAAATTTATTGGCACGTACTGTTTATTTTTTATTTTTTAATCGGAATTTGTTATGATAGAATACGTTTTGTTTATCTCAATGAAATGGGCATAATAACTATTACTTAATTACGTAATATTGTAACAATAAATATTTTTATTCAAGTTCGTTTTTATTCACAACAATAATTTATATCTATATTATTTTCCAAACGAAATAAATAATTAATTTTCTTTTGGAGACATGAATATAGCTAGAATAAGTAGGTACTCCAACCAAAGTTTAGTCCTAATGATTAGAGATGCGATTATTGGCTGATTGAAGATATATTTATATTTCTTTTGTAGGTATCTACTTGTACACATGCATGCACATATTCTAGAAGATGATGAATATCCATAATATTTAAACATAATTCTCTTCATTTTATTCTTAATTAAAATTAAAATGATTGATTAGTGAATGAGAGCTTGATGGTAGTGATCGACCACCCCCTTCTGCCCTTCCTCTTAAGTTTAATTACATAATTATATCTTCAAGTTAGGGCTGCTGATACATGCATCTGGTGCAGCTTAATTGGCTTTCATTTGGACAGATTGAATAGTTAAGAAGAAGAATTAATGATCAACTTAATTAGTATTAGGACTAATAGTATTCTTATTTATTGTATAATGAAAAGTTTTAACCGTAATTAGACTTTTGTAAATAATGAAACCAGTATACCAGTATGTAGCCAAATTGTATAATCATCATTCTCAATATCATGTGGACAGATTGAATATTGGACAGTTTTAGGGCTAATAGTCAAGTTTTAGGGCTTTCATTTGGACAGATTGAATAGTTAAGAAGAATTAATGATCAACTTAATTAGAAAGTTTTAGGGCTAATAGTTAAGAAGAATTAATGATCAACTTGATTAGTATTAGGGCTAATAGTATTCTTATTTATTATATAATGGAAAGTTTTAATCGTAGATTAGACTTTTGTAAATAATGAAACCAGTATGTAGCCAAATTGTATAATCATCATTCTCAATATCATGTGGACAGATTGAATATTGGACAGTTTTAGGGCTAATAGTCAAGTTTTAGGGCTTTCATTTGGACAGATTGAATAGTTAAGAAGAATTAATGATCAACTTAATTAGAAAGTTTTAGGGCTAATAGTTAAGAAGAATTAATGATCAACTTGATTAGTATTAGGGCTAATAGTATTCTTATTTATTATATAATGGAAAGTTTTAATCGTAGATTAGACTTTTGTAAATAATGAAACCAGTATGTAGCCAAATTGTATAATCATCATTCTCAATATCATGTGGACAGATTGAATATTGGACAGTTTTAGGGCTAATAGTCAAGTTTTAGGGCTTTCATTTGGACATATTGAATAGTTAAGAAGAATTAATGATCAACTTAATTAGTATTAGGGCTAATGGTATTCTTGTTTATTGTATAATGAAAAGTTTTAACTGTAGATTAGACTTTTGTAAAGAATGAAATCAGTATGTAGCCAAATTGTATAATCATCATTCTCAATATCCTTATATCAAACTGGTAAACGTACAATAAGACGTACATTTCTAGCTATAAGGCGCGGTATTTAGCCCACAAAGTTGGTAAGAGGTACCAATATTAAGCAAATCCGACATTCTAAAAAGAATGTTACCCAGTATCCTGACCTAGAAGAAGAACTTTCTTGTTTCACCTTAATTAGTTATTAATCTATTTTATTTTATATATTTGCAATCATTGGAACTAATCATCTCTTAAAATATAATTTTAAATCATTTATGCAAAAAATTAATTAAATTGGAGATCGTATAATCATTTATGTGCATAATAAATAAAACGGATGGTTCATCATGTTAGAACATTTAATTATTTGATATGTATGAATGACTAAATGATCACTAATTTTGTTGATTTTTATAAATATGATATTGAATTGATATTAAAAAGATGAAATAATTTCAATTATGAGGCATATATAAAATTTCTCTAAATGAAAAAAAGGGAAACGAGGTTTCCATAATTGGAATGCAAGTATTTTCTTTGTGGATGGAGTATCCTCGTATTTTGCATTTGAATGTTTTATTAATCCTATTAAGAAGTAAGTGTTCGGTGCTACCCCACTGAATATGATTCAAAGGGCGGTAGAAATCCACCGAATACAGCTATTAATTTCTACAGAAAACTAACAGCGTTACACTCAAGTGGAAGGTTTCCTTAGATTCGAAGGAAGAAGAAGATGAACAAGCTGAGCATCAACGGACATCAAAACAATTCAAATTGAAGCAAATCATCACCAAATCCAAATGGCTGGATTAGAGGAATTAAGGAAAAAGCTCACACCTTTATTCGATGCTGAAAAGGGCTTCTCCACGGGCTCAACCTTGGAGTTGGACCCTTGCGATTCTTACACAGTAAGCTCTTTGGCTTTGGACCTTTGAATTTTGGATTTGATTTTCATAGCAATTGAAATTGATTCTTGGTTTGGCTGAAGCTATCGGACAGTGGAACGGTGAACTTACTGAGCAGATCGTATGGCGTCTACAACATCAACGAGCTCGGATTGCAAAAATGCACGACCTTGGCCGTGGACGACGGCGCCGAAAAGACCTACCGGTGTGCTTCGCAGGAGATGAGGATATTTGGGGCAATTGGCAGTGGCGCCAGCAGCGTCGTCCAGAGAGCTATCCACATTCCGACCCATCGGATTTTAGCCCTCAAGAAGATCAATATTTTCGAAAAGGTATGATCTTCAGATACATTATTTTTTTGTGTTTATAGGAAAAATGGGATCACATTATGTATTATTGATTTGTTGATGTATTGAATTTACCCAGTTTCTATATATTTTCAAAATTTAGGACCTTTATTGCTAGCGGCTAGTGACCCAATTGCAAATGCTGCAAAACAAAACCAAAAGCCAGTAAATTTTGAGTATGAAAATTGAAATGGGCTCTGTTATTAATTGCATAATAGGAGAAAAGGCAGCAGCTTCTTACTGAGATAAGAACACTATGTGAAGCACCTTGTTACCAAGGCCTTGTAGAATTTCATGGTGCATTTTACACGCCGGATTCTGGACAAATAAGCATAGCTTTGGAGTATATGGATGGAGGATCATTGGCCGATATCTTGAAATTGCGGAAAAAAATACCTGAACCTCTACTTGCTTCAATGTTTCAAAAGCTTCTACATGTAAGCATCTTCTTCAGTTTCAGCTGGATTCGATTAGATATATGGTGCATTTTCATGTTGTTTAAGAAAAAAATGTTATGTTTCGTTATGGCAGGGACTGAGCTATTTGCACGGAGTTAGGCATTTAGTCCACAGAGACATAAAGCCTGCAAATTTACTTGTAAATCTCAAGGGTGAGCCGAAAATAACAGATTTTGGTATTAGTGCTGGCTTAGAGAATTCAATGGCAATGGTTGGTGTTGTCTACTTTCATTTTTTATTTGGCGTATTGATGTTTAGTTTGGTTTTAACAAATTTTGGCAATGTGTTTACCAGTGTGCTACGTTCGTTGGGACGGTTACATACATGTCGCCTGAGCGAATTCGAAATGAGAATTATTCTTATCCAGCTGATATATGGAGCCTTGGACTTGCTCTCTTTGAGTGTGGTACTGGAGAATTTCCATATTCAGCTAATGAAGGACCTGTCAATCTTATGCTGCAGGTAACATTCCCAACAGTTGACAATAATTCTTCATTTCTCATTGCTCATCAAACCGAAAAAAGATGATATAATCAGAAAGTCTCATAATTTATGTTACCGTGCGTGTGATACTTCCGAGCTTTGTTTAGAAACTAAGCTTTTAAGGTCTTATTGCAGATTTTGGATGATCCATCACCGACACCTTCCAAACACAAGTTTTCAGCAGAGTTCTGCTCGTTTATTGAAGCCTGCTTGCAAAAGGATGCAGATGCTAGGCCAACAGCAGAGCAGGTGATGATCATACACCCGATAGATATTAGCCAATAACAATACCTAAAAGCATCGACATGGTCTAACTAGTATTCTCGTAATGCAGCTACTTTCGCACCCTTTCATTACAAAGTATGACGATTCCCAAGTGGACTTAGCAGCATTTGTCCGAAGCGTTTTTGATCCAACACAAAGGATGAAGGACTTGGCAGATGTAACTACTCGACTCTTGCTTTCCGACAAAATATTTGTTTGTATGCACTAATCATGCCCTTCATCTACTGATATTGGTCTCACTTATTGTTTTCTGACCAGATGCTTACAATACATTTTTACCTACTCTTTGACGGACCAGATGAGCTCTGGCAACATACAAGGACCTTATACAACGAAGATTCAGTTTTCAGGTACTGAACATTGCTACGAGTACTGCTTTCATTGTTCTTCTAGTGAAACTTGAATTCGGTAAAAGAGGTTTCCATTGTTTAAAACGCCCAGAGCTTGTCGGTCTAGTACATTACCCGTAACACTAACTCTCTAATCTTTTTCAGCTTCTCCGATAAGCAGCTAGTCGGCCCAAATGACATATTTGCGAGTCTATCAAGTATACGAAGCACATTAGCCGGTGACTGGCCTCCGGAAAGACTTGTTCATGTTGTGGAGAAGCTTCAGTGCCGGGCGCATGGTGAAGACGGAGTAGCAATTAGGGTTTCGGGATCCTTCATTGTCGGGAACCAGTTCCTCATCTGTGGAGACGGTGTGCAGGTAGAGGGCTTGCCAAGTATCAAAGATCTTTCCATTGATATTGCGAGTAAGCGAATGGGTACGTTTCGGGAGCAGTTCATTATGGAGCCAAGCAATGTGATAGGACGCTACTCAATAGCTAAACAAGAGCTTTACATTATGCAGTAAAAATGGGAGGATTTTGGTTTACTGTGTGTGTAAGTGTCAGTAACTTAGTATCACGTGATGTCAAAGGTAAAACACATGTACAAAACTTGCAAGACAATTTATGTAACACTAACATTATTGTAATCAAATGTCCATAAAATTCGTAGTTATCTATCCAGATTTTCCCTGTTGTTTTTTTGAAGAGTTTGCTAAGCTTATACATGAATAGAGTTGCCAAACGGATTGAGTCGTGTCATGAAATTTGTTTTATTCAATAATTACTCAATACATACCCGATTCATTTAATAATCGTGTAAAATAAGGCCAATTCGAACATAATACGGTAATGAACTAAGAAACATATGAGCGAAGAACTTATTCTGAGATCCACTAGTTTAATGAATTGATTATAGCAGGTTACTCCAAAATTAACCCAAAATTGTAACCATACAAGTTAGGACAATAGATTTCATACAGATTTCGAATCATTTATCAAGTCATGTAAAAAATTGTCTATCCCTATACATGAATCAGCTTATATCCACTATTTTCACTCGGCATTTATCGTGCCAAACAAACGAAATCATAAACCCTAAAGGCTATGTTTGAATAAAGAACTTCAAACTATCAAAAATTTCGACAAAATTAATTAAAAATGAGAAATTTCAAAATATCAAGGAATTTGCAAATAATTAAAGCAATGCATTTAGAGAGATCCATAAATAACACCTTGATAAATGTTACTTTAGAAATCCTTTGCGTTATGATTTTGTTATGCTCATGTGGTACATATGCTGTTTTGCTAATTACTCATTTAATTACTTACAAACACCATTCAATTGTTTGTAATAGTTTTATTACTAATTTAACATAAATCCCTTGCTACTTTAAAGTTTCTCATCCAAACATACCCTAATCGATGTTTCATTGCAATGTACCTTCAATAATTCCCTACTTAACAAACTCTGTTACTCTCACTAAACAAATTCCTATATTGTTTGGAATGTACAATCATCACATAACATCAGTACAACTCTCTTCCCCTTTTTGATCTTTTTCTTGGGGAGGGGGGTGAACAAAAATGAGTTGTCAAATAATTTTCATGGTAAAAAAATCCCTTCTGCATCCCTCTTTACATTGCAAAGTAGAAACCTGCATAAAGCCTTGCAACTAAGAATGGCATTTCGATGAAACAAAGCGAATCCAAAAATTTGAGAATGCTCACCATTTAGTCATCTGAAAAGGGAGGTTGATGCATCATTTCTGAAGCAGTAGGCAATATCAGCAATTTGTACGCAAAACCGAGCAAAAAAGAACGAAGCAGGCTACAAGTTTCAAGTAGGTGTTCTAAAGTAATCACGGATTGTTTTCCTTTTCAGAGATGAGGGAGGGTTCAGAACAGAAGATGGGCTGTTGAATGCAGCTTCAGGAGTCTTGTCAAAGGTTTTGCTGAAGTCGGAATCCAACAAAGGTTGTTTCTTCTGAGATGGGGGTGTACTAAGTTTAGGCATCTTAATCGGATTTTCTGAGTTGGTTTCATCTGAGGAATATGAATTTCCAGCATCCTTTGATGTATGCATCGACTCATTCAACATAAGCTTTCTACATTCTACACCTGGGATTGCCATGACTCTCCTTCGGATGGCAGATGGGGAGCTTGTGCTTGGGGAGCAAGTACTCCGAGAGTTCCAAATTCGAACCTATTGAAGAGATATGCTAGTGAAGGTTCAAACTTTAAAATGTATAGAACAATGTGCAATCTTATATATGAATTGTTTAGCATACCGTAAAATCATCTGAAGAAGTTGCCATCTTCCCAACGTCAAAATTGGACCTATAAAAAGTAGGAAGCAGTTCAGTTCAATCCTTTTTTGGGAAATATTGAAACAAAGGGCAGCATTGGGGAATGAAACATACCAATCCACTGCTGTAACTTCTCCTTCATGGCTTTTCAATATTACAGGATCTTCTTGATACTTGTTTACCTGGGTTGACATTGCACAATACGGTCATTCTCTAACTAAGACGGCAAGACCAACATCAATTTCTGAAGAAAACAAAGCTTACCTGCCAAATATAGGCATTTCCATCACTAGAACCACTGAGGATGTGAGCAGCATCAGGACTTATAACTGACTGCAATTACATAATTAAAACGAATGGTTGTAAGCAGGCAGGAAATCAGTTGGCGTGAGAAGCTGGTTTAGTGCACTTATAAACAGCAATGCTTACCTTTACAAAAAAAGATTCAATCCGGCATCCTGAGAAAGATTGCATAGGACCCTTTTCTAGCTGAAGTACATTATACAGATATATTCTGACACAGAACACAGGAAAAAAGTGTTAATAAGGTAAAAATTTCGTAGTATATTCTGTATTTAATGCATGGTAACTGTCCAAGACTCCACAACACGACTGGGTTCTTAAGCTTGAACTAGCCTGAACTCTGAAGGTTGTGCATGGCTATGGTACAGGGCTATGTGCTGAAATCTCATGGTTCTAATTTTCAAACAATGTTCTTTTGAGTAGCTAATTCAGTTTGCAATAGAAAAAGATGCTAAGATGAGCAAAAGGTACCTGCTGTCCATACACGAGGCTGAAAGGAACACTCCATTTGAATCTTGGGATAAGCTAGTTATACCATGTAATCTTCTCTCCTGAAGTGAAATATCAAGATATCAATATAGTGAGCTTAAAGGAAAACACACACACACACTACGACTAGATTCTAGCTATTTTAAAAAACAATGGCTATTGCAGCAGCAAAGTGGCAATGGTCAGATATTTAAAACATTTCCAGCTAACCCCAGAACAAATTTCCAAATCATATTTACATCTATTATAACTGATTAGTTTAAATAAAAAATTGTTTCTTTAGTTAGTAAATGAACTGGAGTATTCTCTTGTTGCAGGGTTTCACTGAGCTTTTCATGTACAGCTTTGGCTGTTTCTACTGTGTTTTAATTAGGTATAAGAAAACATAAATCATTGGCTCAACAGAAGCTTCAAGGCTTAATGTGCATAAGAAAATTATCCTGTAGAAATTTAGCTCCTCATAAAGTTTAGACCAACCTTCTCAGTTGACTCCGGGTGAGGGCATGTCTGTGTGACTACGCTTTTCAAACTTCTGGTATCCCAGAACTTGACAATGCTGAGATGAACCATAAGATAGCATTACAGAATGATCTCAAATCACATAGTGTGATACAACTTATGACTAAGAAAGTTGGTGTTCAATTATGTTGTATCATTACTACTGTTCTATATATACCTGTCCACAGCTCCGGCAGTAGCAATGGAAACTTCATCTTTAAGATAAAGAACTGATGTGATGCTCATGGAAGCAGCCTGAAAAATATGTGGTTTTAATGGAATAAAAGAGAATTTAAATTATTGAAAAGAGATGAAGTATTATAAGAAACAAACCTTTCCTCTCCTCACACGCTTGGCCCTTGGAAAAAGATGAGCGCCATTAACCACAGCAGTTGAGCTGAATGAAAATATTAAGAATTTACATTGGATAGATAAAAATAGAACTTATTTTGATAATGAAAATAGCTTTGCATTAAATTATTTACCATATAGCAAGCTCCCCATGTATATTTTTGGACCTTGAATTACATCTCATATCCCAAAGTGCAAAGGAGCCATCTCTCGAACCAGAAACAATAATTTCTAGCATATAGGAAGAACCAATACTTTAGACTAGTTGTATTTCTCATTAGTCATTACACAAACAGCACAAGAGAATAACAGTACGAAATCCTATGACAATCTAAACCTACCAGGATTAGTTGGATGAGGACACAAAGATTTCACACTTCCTGTGTGCCCCATGAGTATTGCAGTACATTTCTTTTCCTGAATATCCCATACCTTGATCTGGGAGAAAATAGAAAAGCAGGAAAAGAACAATTATAAGAAAGTGAGCTAGTTGTGATAAGAAGTGAGTACTACTTATAACTTTATTTTCCTGAGTTATCTATTATTGGACATTGTAGTAATTAGAACTTAATCACTTACAGTCTGGTCACCAGAAGCTGTCAGAATTTGAGTATCATCCTGCAAAACCCAACCAAAAAAAAACATTAACATTTTAAAAAGACGATAGATTTACAATCTAAAACACAACTCTGTCCATTCATCTTCTACTTTGCACAACATTGTTAATGTTATTAACACAAGTCACCATTGTTTAACAACCTAATCAACACTGAAAACACTATAGAAAGCATTGTCCTTTTGATAGTTCCAGATTAGCAGCAATATCACTTCCCAATTTCAAGTAGTAATTCCTGCTTCCCCGGGAATCATTGTGTGTTTAGTATAACTGATATTTTATATACTTAATGATTATTGGGATAATAATTCTAAATTAAGCATGAAATGGAAAAGTAGTAGATTATACCTTAATCCAACAGAAGTCAAACACAGCGTTTTGATGTGCAACCCAATTGCATACTTTAGTTTTATCTGATTTAAAAAAAAAACCAGAAATCAGTATACTAAAAATACGACAAAACAAAAGCAATCAACGATCCGTAGCGACCGATTTGAAATTCAAGTAATCAACCTGCATTTTCTTCGTGAGATGCAGACGCAGGTAATTTCCGACGGGTATCGAACAGGCTCAAGTACCCATCCTCGTCGGACATGGCGATAATGTGAGAGTTTCTACAAGTCTGCACAAAAAGACAACAAAACAAAAAAGAGAGAAAGATAAGATCTCTTAGTATTGGAAATACGAATGGGGATTTGAAAAGAGGGAGACGAACAGATTTATACCTTGCCGAACGAAATCGCCATGGGAGGGCCGTTGTGCACGGCACCAATGGCCCCGATTTCATAGAAATCTGATGCCAGGCCATCGATGTGTGATCGCTTTGGAACTGGAAGAACACAGGACAAGGTAATCGTAAGATGCCAAAATGGATCGATTTAAGTGTAAATTTAGAGGGAGAGAGAGAGAGAGAGAGAGAGAGAGAGAACCTCTGAATCCATGAAGCTCTCTAGATCTGATGTCTTTGAAGAACGATTGCGGCTTTGAGATCTCCATCGGAATTTTTTTGAAGAGCGTCGTCAGACGGAGCAGACCACCAGAGTCCACAGAGCTTCCAAAGAAAATAAGAAAAGAAAAATTTTCGTTTTTCTCCTTTTCTTTCATTTGCTTTTCAGGCCTTGGCGCGAGTGAGGTTTGGCGGGAAAATTAATTGGTGAAAATTTTGCGGATACCAGGTGGCGTGGCGCCATGGGGTACTAAACTGCTGACGTTGGCCCTTAGATGAATTGGGCCTTTTACATGACTAACGGGCTTAAACTCAACTGGGCTTTTAACATGACTAGTGGCCTGGAGCTTAACTGAGCCCGCTAACCCACTAATACCTCCGTCGGTGCCCCGAATTACTACGGTCCACACCCTAAAAGACTCTTAAACCTAAAACGTAAAACCTCAGTCATCTTCTTCAGCCTCCGCTCGCTCTCTCTCAGTCTCAGCAATCTTCGAAGCCATGGTGAAGCAAGCGGTGGTGAAGCATAAGCATTACAGGCCTGCTGTAAGTTCCAGTTCACCTTCTCCGTCTTCAGTTCGAATAAATTTTTTGAATTTCAAAGTTTTCTAACACTTTTCTGGTTAATATTTTTTGAATTTCAACAGTTTTCTAACACTTTTCTGGTTAATTTGTAATTCAGGGGAAGAAGAAGGAAGGAAATGCTGCGAGGTACGTCACAAGGTCACAGGCCGTCAAGCAACTTCAAGTCAACCTACCTCTATTCAGGTATGTCTCTTGAACTTTCAATTCCTATATATATATATATATATATATATATTAGGGTTTATGTTTTCGGGTTAATCCTAGCTTCATATTTATGGTTACTAAAGATTCATGTTGAATAATTTAGACCGTTTTGATTGGGAAGAAAAAGAGTTGTGTTATGGATTGATTTGATTGATTTTCATGCTTATGGAAATTATAGGAAACTCTGTATTCTAAAGGGCGTGTTCCCCCGGGAGCCAAAGAAAAAGGTGAGAGGAAATCACCATACTTATTATCACTTAAAGGATGTTTCTTTCATTCAACATGAACCATTACTTGAGCGAATGCGAGAGATAAGGGCATATGAAAGAAAAATAAAGAAGGCTGAGGCGAAGAAGAACCGGGACCGTGCTAATCTTCTGAAAGAAAGAAGACCTACTTATAAATTAGATAAAGTTATCTTGCAGAGGTTTGTTAACTTTGTCTTTAACTTACAAAGTTAGTTACTTGTCTCTTATTTTACGCAGAGCTTTTGATGAACGTTATGTGGTATGGTTGAGGATGCAGGTATCCGAAATTCGTTGATGCACTCAGAGACTTGGATGACTGTCTTACGATGGCTCACCTCTTTGCAGCATTACCTGCTATAGAGGAAAGAATTCAAGTGAAACGCATCCATAACTGTCGCAGGTAGATACTTAAATTTCCCCCAAAAACACAATGTTTCGCGTTATGAAATGATGTTTACTTAGTTCTAAGATTTGATCATTTTGTGGAGTCTTATCTTAAATTTTGTGTTGCTGTCTTGTTAGGTTGAGCCATGAATGGCAGGCTTATGTATCTCGGACTCATAAACTGCGTAAAGTGTTTGTATCTGTCAAAGGCATATATTATCAGGTGTGGATACCTTTTGGACACTGTTTCTTTAACTCTGCATTTTCTGTTGTTTGGGTTATAAACTTTTTTCTTGTGTTGGTTTTCCTTACAGGCTGAGGTTAAGGGGCAAAAGATCACGTGGTTGACCCCTCACCCTTTGCAGCAAGTTTTGACGGAAGACATTGATTTCAATATCATGCTAAACTTTTTGGAATTTTACGAGGTTATATTTCTCATGTTGTTATCCATTTTTTTTTCTTTATCAATGTTTGTAATTTGTATTGTAAGATAGTCTAATTTATATCTTTCATGTTGTTTTTCATACTTGAAATAATCTTTTGCTTCCATAATGGTGCAGGCTCTTCTTGCCTTTGTGAATTGTCATTTATATCGTTCCATAAATGTAAAGTACCCACCCATTCTTGATCCTCGATTGGAATCTTTAGCAGCAGGTAGGCATTTTTACTAGTTGCTTAAGATAAGCTGCAAATCCCTAGCTTGTCATATGGAGTTTTTTGCACTGTCGAGCTGTGATTGTATGCATGCGTGTTTGTTAATGGAGCGTGATTGTTCTGGACTTTGCAGAACTTTATGCACTATCAAGATACTTTGATGCGAAGTCTCGGTCTGCTGCGGTGGATACTCAAGCGACTAGTTCTGGATCTGGGAATGTTGAGACCCAGCTACTTGGGAATTTGGTTGATGAGTCTGAACTTAGACTTGCCCAACTTCAGCATCAACTCCCTTCCAATGAACCTGGTGCTCTGATGCACCTTGTTGAAGAAGTTGCTGGCGATGATGAAGAGGATGATGATACTGCGAAGTGTAAGATACTCTTCAAGGATATGAAATTTTTCTTGAACCGTGAGGTTAGTCTTTGGAAGTATTAAATCGGAACTTAGTAGAATTTTTTTTTTCAAAAAACCAATAAATAGTTCTGGTGGGTGAGGCCTTAAAGGTTCTTGAATAGCAGAGATATGGGAATCTTTGGAAATATTGTTCTTTTAGTTGATATAGAACAGAAGTTATGTTTGTGTTTGCTATGTTAATCTTTTTCTTTGTTCAGGTTTACAGAGAGTCACTGCTTTTTGTCATTCCTGCTTTCGGTGGTACTGTTTCCTGGGAAGGTGAAGGGGCTCCGTTTGAGGAAAATGATGAAAGCATTACTCATCAGGTATGCTGTTACATTTTTATTTTTGAGTCGTTGACTGATCTTTGGCATCTCTCCCCCTATACTGAAAAGAAGAAGTCTCTAGTATTAGTAGACTGACAAGCCGGCTTGTTTATTTTGTAGATTGTTGACAGGCCAATGCATGGTCGTGAGACACGTGCGAGGGAATATGTTCAACCACAATGGGTCTATGATTGTATAAATGCTCTGATCCTGTTGCCAATTGGGGCTTATTTGGCCGGAAGGTAATGCTCGGATCCTGTTGTTAGCCTCTAAATGATGAAATGACTACATATATGTCTCATTTGCTATGTGCCTCGATTTTACCTTAATATGTTCGTTTGTGCTCTCCTAGTTGTTAACCCCTCTACTTTGGACCGTGATGATCAGTTCTCTATTTGATAATAGAGTTATGACTTGTAAGATTGTTAATTTGGTTGCTCTTTTAACAGGGATCCTCCCCCACACTTGTCACCGTTTGTTGACAATGAGGAAGAAGGTTATGTTCCGGATTATGCTGAGACCATTAAACAATTGACAGCTTCTGGCAAAAGCGAAGTCCTCCCCTTGCCGATTGTGGGAAGAGAAGAGATGGAAGATCCTCAGAGTTTACTGGTGGAAGGTGTTATTGACCGAGCAAAAGCAAAAGAAGCTGCTGAGAAAAAGATAAAGGTTAAAAGAAGTTAGCATGATGCTAAGACATGATATTTTTTTCTGCTATTTGACTTCGTGTGTGCATGGAGACTTCATTACTAGGTCTTGATTGCTGCTGACTAAATTCTGTCTTGATACAGATGATGGCTCTTGAGAACCAGTACCATGAGGAATTGAAAATGGAGCTTCAGGGCATTACACCTTCGGCATCTATCGCATATGTAGATAACCAGAGCTCTAGCAAGGAGGCCGAGGATGGGGAAGAATTTGACCATGAGAATGACCTTGCTAAAATGTCTAAAGTTTCATTGTCCCGAAAGAAGAAGGGTCTTCTTGAAGCTATTGAGGTAAGTTTGTTGATACTGGCTTACTATTTTTACATTTCTTCGAGAAACTTCAGAAATTTCTTCTGGTGACTTATTTCCAATCCAACCCTAATACTTTGTCCTGGATGTGATTCTTGGATGTTTGTTTCATACAGAAAGGCAAAAAACGAAAGAAGGATCAGATCGAGGTTATTAAGGAACGGAAGAGAAAACTCAAAGCATCTCAAAAACCAAGTGAGGATTGAGGTAGGAGAGAAAATTATCATGTATGGATTTGTAATAGACTTGTTGTCTGTGAAGCTCACAAGTCTTAACGATTATTGAAGCGGGAAGGGAATTTTGTTGTTTAGTTTTTTTATTTTCGGACTGATTTATGTGAGATTTTGTTAGGAAGCTACAAGTACTAATATTTATTGAATATTTACTGAGATTTTGCCAAGAAAAAAGTGGTCCTAAATTAAATTAAAGCACGAAACACTTTCAAGTTTATTTTTGTTTGTCACAAAATACTTGTTTTAATTTCTCTATAACATGAACATATTATGTAATGATCATGAAATCTAGGTTTCATGTAATGATAAGAGACTGCATTACACTCCCTGCAACAAATTTCATCCAACATAAAACAAATTCCAGATTGACGTACATGAGAATTAATTAGTTATTCTTACCTCATTTGAGTTTCGAAGTGTTTTTGCTATATCCTTTCATATGTTCCAATTCAACATAAATTTTCTTATTAGGTAAATTATGATAAGATGTTGGAGGAAATTAACAAATTTTGTTTATATTTACCATTTTCAAATTAGTGCAAACCTCAAATTAAAGTAATTTATATTAATGTGTTGGCAGAGCAGAAGCTTGTACCTTCTCTCTTTTACAAGACTCGGTTGTGCAGGGATTACCCCAACTGTCCTTATGGGCTTGATTGGTCTATATGCACACGGGGACGTGGATTTACGTCTACCGCTGGGTATTGTTTCTGGTATCACATCATCGGTTTTTGTCTAGATGATGATTGTGTTTATCATCATTAGTCGTATAGGTAGTGATGAGTTGTTTAACGTTGATTGGATATTTGCCAAGGTGGTTTGTCGACAGTCGACTGTTTTCTATAGTTGGTTAGTCTTTATTTATGACTATTTTTTGTGCTGGTTGCAATGGATTTGAATGTTCGTTGATATCATTTTTTTTTATAGTCTTCAATGTTGATTCTATGTAAAAAAAAAAAATTATTTATATTATAACATAAAATTATGAACAACAAGATTTTGTTTGTCACATTATTGTAACAATAAGAAGACGTGGAGGAGTATTTCCCGTAAATTGAGAGGGATTATTTGATTGTTGTATCGTAATTCAAGTAGTAGACAGATTAAGTACTTAACATCAGGTCATAAAATAAGTCTCTTCCGATATTCTCGATTAGGGTTTAGGGTTTGCGCCGCTTTGACGAAGGATGTTGACGGTGTGGTCTATGTGCGACGACTACGGTAAGGGCATTGCCGTGTTGCATTTTTTGAGGCTGATTCAGTCCTGGTTTGAAGGGTGGACAGTGGTGATGTATATGATCACAGGACAATTGGAGGCACAACTTGCCATCTCTGAGGCTAAGACGGTGGAATTGGATTTGAGCGTTGCGGCAGGGAAGTCTCTAACTACCAAGTATCTACTGGTGGGGCGTTTGCTCATTGCAAAGCTATACAACAAGGAAGCTTTGCTTGGAACTTTGAGAAGCATTTGGCATGTGAGGGGCCATTTCTCGGCAGTGGCCTTGGGGGAGTCTGGACGTTTTCTGTTCTCTTTTGAGAATGAGGGAGATCGCATGAGAGTTCTCACTGGAGCCCCATGGTCCTTCGACAAGGCGTTTTTTGCGTTGGTGATTACGAATGGCTATATTGATCCGAGTGAAGTTTGCCTTGATCGCCAAGCTTTTTGGATTAGGGTTAGGAAGATTCCCCCAATTTTCTTAACTCCAGCTATGGCGGAGAGGGTGGGCAATCATGTGGGTCGTTTTGTCGGATTGGATAGAGGGCTCAATGGTGACTGCTTGGGGAGATTCCTGCGCATTCTTGTGGAGGTATTGGTCACAGCGCCGTTGACACGTTTCATGACGCTCAAGTTGCTTACTGATGAGCCGGCTAAGAGGTATGACATCGAATATGAGAGACTCCCTTTCGTTTGTCTCAAATGTGGGGGGCTGGATCATATTGGCAGTTCTTGCTCGCTGCCTGCTGCGGTTGATGGTGTGGATGAGCCTTTTGGAAGGTGGAAGATGTTGGATAAAGAGGTTTATAGCATCCAATCTAAAAATGACTTTCGTGGGTGTCTGTTTGCCTTAACTCCAAGGGCGAAAGGGCTAAATGTGGATAGAGTGGAGGGTTCAAGGGGGAAGGGGATATCTAGGACCTTTCGGGAGGCTTTTGAGCCGACTGGTGGTATAACCGATGTAGAGGGAGGTATTAGGGCTACGACAGTCTTCGGGGGGGGGGGGGGGGGGGGGGGGGGGGGGGGGGGTGGGGGGGGGCAGTTGAAAAAGCAGCGGTTGGAGGCTGGGGTATCTAGCAGCGTGGTGGCTTCAGGGTTGCAGGACCTTCTCCCAGCGCTGCCGGTTGGGCTCCCTGCGACTGCTGAACCTTCAGAGAGTAATCTGGGCAGTGAGGAAGGGTCTACCATGATTGGGAAACGGAAGGCGCCCCATTGGGGGCCACCCGGTTGAAGTTGAGTCCCCAAAAGCGACGACATTCAGGAAGGAACTATGGTTCTTCGAACTATGGTGCCTCTACTGGCAAACAGGTGGCAGGTCTGTCCACAACCGTGATCGGGTCCAAGGAGGCGACCCGTCACGAGGAATGAGTGTCTTTTGTTGGAATGTTCGTGGGTTGGGATGCCCACAAGTGTTACGTGCCTTGAAGTATTTTTTAAGGTTCAACAGCCGGGTCTAGTATTCTTGATGGAAACAAAAAAAATAGTTCGTCAGATGGATTACATAAAACAATTGTTGGGAGTGTCAAGAGGTTTTTGTGTTGGTAGGGTGGGGATATCTGGGGGCCTTGCACTATTATGGGCTCAAGGAGTTGATGTTTCAATCTGTTCTTATTCAGTTGGGCATATTAACGCTCTAATTGAAGGGGTGTGTGGTTTTTCTTTCTGTTTTACTGGTTTTTATGGTCATTCGGAGGCAAGGAGGAGCCATTTTTCTTGGGACCTGCTTCGCAAATTGAATTATGATAGAGGTGCTCCCTGGATGGTTAGTGGGGATTTTAATGAGATTGAAGGCACTAGTGAGCAGCAGGGGCGGAGACTCCGACCTTTCAACCAAATTCGTGATTTCTGTGGAGCTTTGGAGGATTGTGGACTGATGACGGTCCCGTTCAAAGGGTTCAAATTCACTTGGAGTAACCGTTGGAGTGTGGATGGCCTAGTGCAGGTTCGTCTTGACAGAGTCGTAGTGAATGAGGCCTTTTTACAACTTTTGGTACTAACGTATCACATGAATTCTTGGGCTTCCGATCATCTCCCGATTTGGAGTCGACTCCTTCCAAACTCGGGTGGTGGTCGACGACGTCGAAGATTCTTTTTTGAGGAGGTTTGGGTAGCTACGGAGGGGTGTAAGGAAGCCGTTCCAGCGGGTTGGGAGAATGACAATGAGGTAGCTGTGATAAGTAAAATTGCCAGGGTGGAAGAAAGCTTGAAACAATGGAACCGGTCATCTGTGGGCAACATCCCGAGAAGAATTAAACAATTACAGGCTCAGATTGATGATTTCAATGCCACCAATACGTCAACCCGTGACTTGCAAACTCAACGCAGATTGGATTTGGAGGAGCTTTTGTGGAGGCAGCGTTCTCTGGTTTCCTGGTTGAGAGAAAGTGATAGAAATACTCGTTTCTTTCACCAGTTTGCGAAGGAAAGGGGTTGGCGAAACTTTATCACATGGGTGTATGACTCACAGAGGATTTGGCGCTTATCTGACTTGGAAGTTGCAAAGGAGTTTGAAATTATTTTCACAATTTGTTCAGCTCTTCAGGGGTCTCCAACTTGGAGCTTGTGCTTGGTGCAGTCCAACCAGTTCTGGGGGAGGTGGAAAATGAGAGTTTATGCAAACCATTTGGTAGGGAGGAACTCGAGAAAGCTTTATTTAGCATGTTTCCAACGAAGGCTCCTGGGGTTGATGGGATGCCGACCTTGTTCTATCAGAAATACTGGGACTTGGTGGGTAATGATGTTACTTCCTTCTGTCTATCAGTGCTTAATGACAGAGCTAGTGTTCAAGAGATTAATCATACTCTCATATCCCTCATTCCAAAGGTGGATCATCCAACTCAAGTAATGGATTTTAGGCCAATTGCCTTGTGTAGAGTTATTTATAAAATTATTTCCAAAGCTATCGTGAACAGGTTGAAGGAGGTTATGCCCGCTCTAATCTTGGAATTCCAAAGTACTTTTGTGCCCTCTAGATTGATTACATATAATGTTATAGCATTTTTTGAGAGCATTCATACGATCAGAAGACGTGGGGGTAGTAAACTGAAAAAGATGGTTCTGAAGCTAGATATGTCGAAGGCTTATGATAGAGTTGAATGGTACTATTTGGAGGGGATGTTAAGGATATTGGGCTTTTCTGAACGAATGGTGTCCTTAATTATAAATTGTGTGTCTATAGTCAGTTATTCAGTGCAGGTGCGAGGGCAAGTTTCGGGACGTATAAAACCAACTAGGGGTTTGAGGCAGGGTGACCCTTTCTCACCTTATCTCTTTCTAATTTGTGCTGAAGACTTCTCGGCGTTATTATCAAAGGCTCAGAGGGACAAATAGATTCTTTGGGTTTCAGTGGCTTCGGGAGCTCCTTGTATTTCTCATCTAGTTTTTGCAGTAATGCCCGGCTCGCCGAATGTCAACAGTTGCAATATGTGCTGAAGGAATATGAGAGGGTTTCGAGGGAGTTTATAAATTTTGAGAAGCCAGCAGCTTGTTTCAATCCCAACACTGATCCTATCTTAAAGAGGTTGATTTCTAATATGTTGGGGATTCGTGTTGTAGATTGTCATGAAAAATATTTAGGCCTCCCTACTGTGATAGCCAAAAATAAGAGGAGGATGTTCGGAAGGGTTCGAGATGTGCTGTGTACTAGACTCAATACATGGAATGCTAAACTTTTGTCGGCTGTGGGGAAAGAGGTTCTGGTAAAGGTTGTAGCTCAGGCTCTCCTGACCTACACTATGAGTGTGTTTCAGCTTCCTAAAACTTTATGCCATGAGTTGTCTGCTGAGATTGGCCGGTTTTGGTGGGGTAAGTATGGACGAAGGGGGATCCACTGCCTAAGTTGGCAGAAGCTTTGTGGACCAAAGAAGAGAGAGGGGGTTGGGTTTTAAAAATTTTGAAGCTTTTAATCGGGCAATGGTGGCAAAACAGGCTTGGCGATTGCTAGAAAATCCCGACTCTCTGGTATGAAATATGCTGAAAGCCCGGTATGTCAATGACATAGACTTTATGTCGGCATAGTTGGGGTTAGCTCCATCCTTAGTGTGGCGGTGCATCATTTGGGGCCGGGAAGTTATTCAGAAGGGGCTGATTTGTAGAGTGGGGCCAGGTGAGTCCATTGGCTTTTTTCGTGATCGTTAGATCCCAAAACCAATGACCTTCAAGCCTATTATGAATTTGGGGCTGGCATCGGACTCCATGGTTTCCTCTCTTTTAAATTCGGATGGGGGTTGGAATCTGGAGCTTCTTCAAAGTGTGTTTTGCGCAGATGATGTGAAGGCAATTTGTAGCATTGTGTTGCCATCCAGGATTCATTTTGCTGATGGCCGGTACTGGTACTATATGAAGAATGGAAAATACTCTGTCAAGTTTGGGTATTATGTGGCTTTAGGTCTACGGGCGTCTGAGAATGGGATGGAGTCTGAAAGTTTATCAGTGGGGAAAACGGAGTTGTTTTGGAAATATCTATGGAAGATAAAAGTTCCAAACAAGCTGAAATTATTTTGTTGGAGAGCTAGTTTAGAAATCCTCCCCACGCCCGTTAATTTGTTCCTTAAGAAAATTATCCCCTCGGGTCTTTGCTGTCGTTGTGGAAAGAAATGTGAAGATGTATTTCATGCTCTTTGGGGATGCAAGATGAGCCAGAGGGTTTGGAGGCTCACGAACCTCCCTGTCGATCTTTTCCCCTATGTTGGCCGGTTTATGGACCTGCTAGATTATACATTTTCCAAGCTTTCTGATTCTCATATAGAACAATTTGTTTTTATTTGTTGGCAGGTATGGCGTTGGAGAAATAAAATGGTGACTAAACTGCATGTTCCCGAGGCTTGTGAAGTTGCAGATTTAGCGTTGGCGGTGCATGTAACAACCCGGACTTTTCATAATTGATTTTATGCAATTATTTTTATTAAATGACGATTTTACCCTTGGTCGGTAAAGGGTTTGGAAATCAAGTTTTATTTCGAGACACTTTTGGTGTTGTTTCGGGTACCATTGCGTAGGTCTCGAACTCACGAGTTCGTAGACAGGCGGCACGCAGGAAACGGAGTTCGTATACGGAAGTTGTGGGTCTAGATGTGTAAGGGCATTTTGGTAATTTGCCATGGAGGGGAGATATTTTAACCCCACTTATTTTACATCTTCATTTCATCTTATCTCCTTATCCTCACTCACTCACTCTGTAACAAAGAAAACACAAACACTCACCCAACCCGTGCGAAACTTACCCGAGGAGAAACCAAAAGTCAACGACGGATTCAAGGCTTTAACTTCCCATTTGGATCAACTAATCGTATTCTACTCTTTCCCACGATCACAACCGTACCAACCATCGAAGGAGAGGACCACGGTGGAAGCCGAGCCGAGTAAAGGAAGTTTCGGATCTTTGGATCGATTTTCCGGCTTATACAGGTACGTGTTTGATGTTTTGAGGTTATATTTGGATTCCTGGGTTTGAGTAGATAGATTTAGACGTAAAATTTGTGTAAAACGGTTGAGTTTTGAGGAAGTTGTAAAGCTTGGAGTTTCGGTCGGAAATGGCGGATTCCGGCGAACCAGACGGCGGCGGAGGTGGCGGTCCGGTCATCTTCTCCGGCGACGGTGACGGCGTCCGGTCGTCTTCTCCGGCGAGTTACCGGTGACCGGTCGGGTCGAGTTGAACCGGTCGAGTTGAGTGAACCGGTCGGGTCGAGTTGGACCGGGTCAGGTTGAGCCGAACCGGGTTGGACCGGTTCAGGCGCGTGGTTACTGTAGCAGGCGCGTGACCGGCGCGTGAGGGCGCGTGGGCGCGTGTGCCGACCTTCCGGCGGCGCGTGGGGTCGAGGCTGACGTCACGGCGTCGCGTGGCAACTAGTTTCGGACGTTCTGAATCTGTTGGTACAGGTTTCAGGTTGATCGGACATCGTTTAGAGGTCGTTTTAAGTGTCCGAAGTTGCTGTGATTTTAGGAACAGCAAGGGTAGACTTCCCGAGGTTTAGGAAGTTGTTATATACGAGTCTTATTACTAGCCGGTAATCCCGATTGTTGTTTTTGACAGGCGATATTGTTCCGGGAACCTCAGAGGAACGAGCGAGACGGGATTGAGCTAGCTTGAACAGGTTTGTGAGTGGACTTTGTTTTATAAACTGAATTGCATGCATCAAAATATCTTTGTTAAATACGGTTATGTATTGTGGCATTGAATTTCTGAATGTTAGAAATGATTTCTAGACATATGTTTTCCACTATTTCAGTTAAAGTATGATAGTCGAGATATGCCGACTGATATGATATGATAGTCGAGATATGCCGACTGATATGATATGATAGTCGAGATATGCCGACTGATATGATATGATAGTCGAGATATGCCGACTGATATGATATGATAGTCGAGATATGCCGACTGATATGATATGATAGTCGAGATATGCCGACTGATATGATAAGATAGTCGAGATATGCCGACTGATATGATATGATAGTCGAGATATGCCGACTGATATGATAAGATAGTCGAGATATGCCGACTGATATGATATGATAGTCGAGATATGCCGACTGATATGATATGATAGTCGAGTTATGCCGACTGATATGATATGATAGTCGAGATATGCCGACTGATATGATATGATAGTCGAGATATGCCGACTGATATGATATGCTAGTCGAGAGATAGGCCGACTGATGTGATAGCATAGTACAGAGAGTTGTGATACAGTACTAGCACACCCCAAGGGATACCCTGGTGGCTAGTGGATGTGTCGATGACAGTGGATTTGAGATGTTATGTGTCTAGGTGGAAATAAATGATTTCGAACATGAAAATGCCGGTGATTTAAAGATGATGTTTTTATAACATGAATTGTTTATGTGATGCATGCATGGTTTTATAAATGGAGGGGGAAAAAGGTAATATTCCTTGGAAAGCGTTTTATAAACGATTATTTTTGTCCACTCACAACTTTTGTGTTTAAACCCCCTTCAGGCCGTAGAGTTGACGAGGACAGTATCTCGAGGCAGAGGCATTAGCACTTCCGCTACGCTGTATAGTTGTACTTGAGTAGGATATCTAATTTGTACATTGATCCTACTTAGACGCTCTGATATTCTTGTATTTGGTTGGTAATTACTTACGGGAATTTTAAGTGCTTAAATCCCTTGTCTGACAAGAGAAATTATTTATTGTTATTATTATGCTAAGGATTGAAGGGTATTTGGGAACCTTTCCTTAGGTTGTCAGACGGGATCAGGGTTCTTCCCGGGTTTCGAGGGGAAATTCGGGACGGGTCCTGACAGTGCAGGTAGAATTCTCGGGTTTGCACCAGGTTCAAATTGGGGCACGTCATGAACGGGTGGTGAAATGGTCTAAATTGGCAGTTTTGAGGTATAAGATTAGTTGTGATGTGGCTGTGCCATTGGAGGGGTTGCGGAGAGGGATTGGTGGTGTCTTGCGGGACTCAAATGGGGTGTTTCTGGCAGGTTTCGCTAGGCCTAGTTCTCCTGGGATCTCGGTGGTGGCTGCAGAACTAGAAGCAGTGAAGGCATGTCTACTTCTGCTGCAATTTCTGGGATTGAGGTGAAAACAGACTCCATGGAAGCCCTTTCAACCATCAGAACAACGAACCAGGATTGGAGCTCTTTGGGGCTGATTGGCCGCGAGGTGGAGGAGCACTTGGGAGCCATTCAGCTTCCGCTGGAGCAGCTGATCTTTGTTCCTAAATCTGCTAATCGGGTGGTTCATTGCTTAGCTTATAGGGGCTTAGAACTTAGGTGAAAGAAGTATGGGGGGCCATGGCTCCTCCATGGCTCCACCCTCTTCTTGAGAGGGATATGGAGGCCTAATGATGTTTTTTCCTTTTTTGTTTTGGGGGTACTCTTTTTCCCTCACCAGATTTTCCCTAGCTAGCTGGGTTTTATGGTGAGGGTTTTAATGAGGCCCCAAGCACGTTTGTGCACCCATCCAAGTGTAACCCAATTTATTATCAATGAAATCTCCTTTTAAATAAAAAAAAAGGTACTTAATATTAAGTTAGTGAGTAATTCTCATTAGCATTTTTAATTGTACTCCGGTTTATTTTTCTAGTCAATGCAAAATGAAAATAGAAGCTAATATGCCAATGTGGACCCATCTACGACCCTAGCGATTGTGCGGGCGATTGTTACGTGGAGGTGGTAGTTTTTGGTTGAGGTTGTCGGTATATAAGTGGTCCTCCCAATCAATCCTCGGTTATGTATCTTTGAAAATTCCTAAATGCTGTTTCCTCCTCCTATTTATTGGAGTCCTCGCTTGGTGTACTAGACAGAGCTCGACTCTTGTTAATTACCAATACTTCGACCAAGAGCATGAGACTAATTATGGGGTTCTACTTGCTTGAGCGGAACGTGGGAGAAATTATGGGTTTCTACTTGTTTGAGCCAAGCGTGGGTGGTGGATACACATTGTATACCGTGCTTAGATGAAAATGTTACGCTCAATTATGAAGATTGTCATCTAAGTTAAACGTAAACATAGCGACATGAAAACAATGTATTTATTATTAAAATTTGACAGTCATCATGTTAAACGTAAATATAACGACATAAAAAAATATTTACCATGTTCGACGTAAATATAGCGACATGAAAGCAATGCATTTACACCCTTGAAATTTTACATTCACCAAAAAAATTCGAATTCATGCACACAATGGCTCTGTACAAATTGGTAAGAAATTACAAATTTACAATCATGCAATTCTTCAACTCACTTTATACACATAATGAATATGATCACCTTATTCAATCTGCACAAACAAACCACACTCAAACCTATTGAAAATCGCCGAAACTCTCAATCCTACTAAGAGCTACCAAACCCACAAAAAGTTTTATACATCCAATTCTTCAGCTGTACAACCATCTGGCTTTCTATTTCTTTTTCTTCTTGTTGTTTTTTTTTTGTCCTCTACTTTTCTGTTTGTGTCTTTGAATGAGAAGAAGATTTTCCAGTGATGGCTTTCTTCACCTTGGAAATCGAATGCTTGATACCCGAAAGGATGTTATGAGATTTCTTATGTGAGGAAACCTTAGCAGCATCAGAATCTTTAGATGCCTCTACAATGACGGGAGCATCATAGCCCGAATCCGAGTTTTCGTGTTCATCCTCTCCTTTCTCTTCATCTGTCTTTCCTTCTTCAACATTCTCATGTTCTCGATCTTCTTCTTTTTCAGCTTGCAGTTCTTTGTTTGCCGCTGAATCTTTCTCCTCAGTCAAATGTGCTTCTGTTGGCTTTTTTATGTCTTGGCTGGTTTTATTGGCTTCTTCAAAGCCCAGGATACCTTGTTGAGAAACCTCAGCGATCGAGCCCTGCTTGTGAGGTGAATGGTTGATTAAGCTTTTAAATTTATGTCTTGGACGGCAAGAAATGAAAGATCGAAACTTTGTTTAGAAAATAACAGCCAATTTTTTAATCATTTTTTTCTTTTACAGAACTGATGAACTTATCTTGGATGGCAAGAAATGTAAGATCGAAACTTTGGTCAGAAAATAACATGGCCAATGTCCGAATAATTTGTTTCTTCTGCAAATTAATGAACTTATATATCTTGGATGGCAAGAAATGAGTGAGGGTTTAAAGTAATCTGACCTTTTCTACTTGGGTTGCTGTTGTCCTTGTTTTTGGCTTTACTTCATCTTCCTCATTTTTGAGGTCAAATTCAAAAGCTGCATCCTCAACAGTCCCCTCTTGTTCTTGTGTTGTCTTATTCTCGACGAAAAGTGGGTCGTTGCTCTTGATTCCTATATCTTCAAATGTGAGCTGTCTTTCATACTTCTCACGAGCAATTCCCTTTATAGATAGAAAGATTCAACATTAACGAGAATTTATATTGAAATTAAGAACATTTGTTTCAGCTCACTTACCTCGTTCTGATTTTCATTTGTTCTTTCATTGGTCTTCTCTCCATGATCCTCTACATCGGTTGCTTTGTTTTGTTGATGGATCTCTTCTGCGATAGATTCTGGCTCAGAATCCTTTGGAACTTCCTTACCCTCGACCTGTTAATCAAACAATAGTTAATACTTTTTCTTTCAACATATAAATAATTGCAGGAAAATAAATAAATCTATGAGTGAGTCCATTTCGATATATTACCTCTTCATTTGAAGCTTCATTCTTTCTGGTTTCATTTTCTTCAGTTGTTGTCTCACACTGATTCTCTTCTGCCTTTGAGTCGGATATTGCATCTTCTGATTTGATGAAGCCTTCTTTTTGAGCAAAGTCAGAAGCTTTATCATCACTTGTTTCAATGTGAAGATTTTTCAATTGAGGATCATCAAATCTTTCCTCTTCTTCGTCTTCACGAGGCTGTTCCTTTGCATCCACGGTTTTCAGAACTAAGTCAGAAACTTCAACATCCTTGGGCTCTTCCTTTTGCACCAATGTCTCTTCCATGTTCTTGACATCCGGAATTTCCAATTCATGTTTGTAATCTTCTTCTATGTTCTTGTCTTGCACTGTAGTTCCAAGCTTACATTCAGAAACCTTGATCTCCTTCTCCTCAGGAACCAATATTTCATGGAGTGCCTGATAAGAAATGATCTCATCTTTGGAAACAACATCAGTGCTTTGAGAATCAGACTTGGACACCGGTTCAGAAATTTCTTTGGTTTCTTCTTCAATTTCATCAGCATCCAGCTTTTCGGGAGCCAATTCAGAAACTTTGAGCTCCAATGGCTCTCCCCTTGCAGCAACCAGCACTTCCTTTTCCTCCGTGCACTCTTCTTCTGCATTCTTATCTGGAGTTGCAGTTTCATGCTCGTGTTGAGAAGGTTTGAGCTCATGTATTTCCTCGGGAAGCAAAGTAGCAGACGGTATTTGAATTTGTTCTGCCAATACATCTTCATGGAGCAGTGTCTGATATGTAACGATCTCATCTTTGGAAACGACATCAATGCTTTGATGAGAATCAGATTTAGGAACTATTCCAGAACCTTCTATAATATCGTCTTCAATTGATTTTTTTCCTTGATGGCTCTCTTCTGTGATAGATTCTGGCTCAGAACCCTTTGGAAGTTCCTCATCCTCCACCTGTATGAACAATAAAAATGAAATAAACTTGGTTTTCAATGTTCTAAATTTTCTCTAAAGATTATGTTCCATGACAAGAAGTAAGATTAGCTTCATGAATATTTTCTGACCTGTATTTCATTTGGAATATGATCCGTGGCACTTGTATCTTCAGATTCGACAAGTTTTTCAGCCTTCCCACTTTCGCTTCCATTTTCATGTACCCCGTGCCCCTGTTTATAGACAAAAGATTCAATAACTTGACAGACAATGAAAAATAACATATAATCGCAGTTCAATTTTGTTTTCTGACCTCTTCATTTGAGACTTCATTCTTTGTGGTTTCATTTGCTTCAGTTGCTACCTCAGAATGAATCTCTGAAATTGTTGCTTCTTGTGATTTCGTGAAGCCAAAGTCGGAAGCTTTATCACTTGTTTCAATGTCAAGATTGGAGGGATCTGGAGAATCATCAACTCTTTCCTCTTCTTCTACTTTTGGAACTTCTTTTAGAGAGCTGCCTTGTTCCTCAAGCAATTCACTTGAACTTCCCCTTTGTACTTCTGGGCTAATCTGCAGCTCAAAATCAGACGCTTTGAGTTCCCGGGGCTCTTCCTTTGGAAATCCCGTTGCTTCTGCTGTGCGTGTAATCTTGGTTCCGTCACTTGTTTCGTCAGTGAGCAATTTTGAAGATGAAATTTCATCTTCAGTAACTACATCAACGCTCTGAGAAGCAAATTCAGGTGTCGGTTCATAAGTTTCTTTGGTCCCGCTTTGAGAAACTTCAACATCCTTGTGTCCTTCCTTTTGTGACAATGCGTCTTCCATGTTCTTATCATCCGGAATTTCCACTTCATTTTTGTCTTCTTCTATATTCTTGTCTTGCGTTGTAGTTCCAATCTCACATTCAGAAACCTTGACCTCATTTTCCTGAGGAACCAATATTTCATGGAGTGCCTGACAAGAAATTAACTCATCTTTGGAGACAACATCAGTGCCTTGAGAATCAGACTTAGACACTGTTTCAAAAGCTTCATTTATTTCTTCTTTAGTTTCATCAGCATCCAGCTTTTTGGGAGCCAATTCAGAAACTTTGAGCTCCCTGGGCTCTTCCTTTGCAGCAAATAACTCTCCCTCTTTGTCATCAATTGACACCTCTGTTAATGTCGTCTCAAGGACTGATTGATCAGCAATGATTTCATCTTTAGAAACTGCGTCAATGCTTTGAGAATCAGATTCTGACACCGTCTCAAAAGCTTCTTTGATCTCTTCTTCAGTTTCACCGGCATCCAGCTTTTCAGAATCTTTGAGCTCTCTTGGTTCTTCCTTTTGAAAGAGTTTCTCTTCTTCAGTTTCACCGGCAAATAAATCTCCCTTGTTTTCATCAACCGGCACATCAGTGTCTTCATGTTGAGAAGGTTTGAGCTCCACTATTTCCTCGGGAAGCAATGTAGCAGATGGTTTTTGAAGTTCCTCTGCTGATAGTTTTTCATGGAGTGGCTGATAAGTAATGACCTCATCTTTGGAAGCGACATCAATGCTTTGATAAGAATCAGATTTAGGAACTATTTCTGAAACTTCTATAATTTCATCCTCAGTTGCATCAACAGCTTGCTTTTCCGGTACCAATTCAGGAGCCGCCCTGTCACCTTCCTCTTCTAAGCTTGTCTCCGAAGCCTGTACTGAATCTGTGACCGCGCCATTTTTTTCATCATCTTCCTCAGCCACTCTCAGAGGAAATATTTCTCGGTCTCTACCCTCATCCTCCGTGGCTGCCTTATCTGAGTCTGGTATGCTACCTTCTCCAAGCTGACTTTCCTCACATTCCACTTGTGAAGCATCAACAATTTCTTCAGACTTCTGAGCAGTCTGTTCCTCTTTATTTGTTTCTGCTTCTTCAAGACTCTTCACCTGAAAGCTTTGCTGATATGTGGTCTTATCTTCACCTTCCTCTGAGGCTTTAGGATTCTGATTTTCCAACTTGTCTTCGGAATTGAAGTTTTCCTCTTCAATGTCCAAGGCCTTTTCATGTGCTCCAACGGTTTCTTGGCCCTTCTGCTCCTTGTTTTCTGCTTCGGCTTCCTTCAACAGTGTTTCACTTTCATCTGCTGCTTCTGTTGGAATCTGCTTCTCCAAGTTCTCTTTCGATTCACTTTCTTCTCCTTTTACATCAATATCTTCCACCTCCAAGGATCTTTCGCCCGTTAAGATGATTTCAACACCCTTCTCTTCATGAACAACATCAGTATTTTTCACCCGCTCCTTATTTTCTGATTCAGCTTCATTCAAGCTTGCTTCATGTCCATCAATGCTTTGAGAATCAGATTTAGACACCGTTGGAGCTTTTTCTGAATCTGGTATGTTACCTTCTCCAAGCTGACCTTCTTCACATTTCACTTGTGAAGTATCAACAATTTCTTCAGACTTTTCAGCAGTCTCTGCCTCTTTAGCAATCTGTACAAAACAAAAGTTCAGATTTGAAATAGAAATGTAAATACAAAACAATATTTTTATTAACACAAACTAAGCCTTATAAGCTGACCTCATCTTCAAACTCCACTGCATCTTTTCTGTCATCTTTGAACTTTTCACTTCCATCTTCTTGAATAAACTCCAGGGAGATCTCATCTGCATTGCGTTCTTGTATGTTTACACCGCTTCCCTCCTCTATCGTGCCATTCTTCTCAGGATGATGATGATCCTCTGGTTTATAACTCTCATCTTTAACTCCCAATTTTGTTTCTTCTTCTTCAAGACTTTGCTCATTATTTTCTGCTTCGGCTTCCTTCAAGAATGTTTCACTTTCATCTACTTCTGTTGGAGTTTGCTTCTCCAAGTTTTCTTTTGATGCCCTTTCCACTGCTTTTACATCAATATCTTCCACCTCCAAGGATGTCCTTTCCACTGCTTTTACATCAATATCTTCCACCTCCAAGGATGTTTCATCTCTTAAGAAAGTTTCGAGACCCTTCTCTTCATGAACAATATCAGGATTTGTCAAGCTTGTTTCATGTCCATCTTCTGCTGTTTTTATCTGCTCATTTCTTTCTGCTTCGGCTTCCTTAAAAAATATATCACCTTCATCTCCTCCTACTGCTGCTGGAATCTGCTCCTCTAAGTTCTCTTTTGATTCGAGACTTTCCACTTCATGTTCATCAATATCTTCTACCTTTTCTAGAACCAATTCAGAAGCATTGAGCTCTCGGGGCTCTTCCTTTTCAAACAGTGTCTCTTTTCCTGGTTGATCTTCTTCATATTTCACTGGTGAAACATTAACAATTTCTTCAGACCTTTCGACAATGGTGCTCTCATCCACTCCAGCAGCCTGTGACTCTTTAAGAATCTGTACACAACATAAGTTAGGCTTCGAAATAGATACACAAATACAAAACAATGTTTTCCATAACCACAAACTAAGTAAGATGACCTCAACTGTTTTCTCTTGAACTGATTCTGATGTATTAGTTGTGGCATTGCCTTCTGTGGTTTGTCCTCCATTCAAATCTCCATCAGTGCTCTTTGGCTCATCAAGGACCAGTTCTTTCTCAGACTGAACAGAATCACGCGGTTCATTTTTCTGTTAAGAATTTTTAAATTGAAAACTGTAATGAAAACAATAATGAAATAATCAAACAACCTAAAAAACTGATACTATAGAACACACTAGCTGACCTCTTCTTTGAGATTCGATACAATATTTTCTTCTTCTTCATTTGAGCTTTTGTTGTGTATTGTCTCTTCTGAACAAGAGATTTTTTTACTGTCCTCTTCCTCTATGCTCTCTTCTACTACATTTCTGCTCAAATCAGCCGCCTAAATGGAAAAAAGAGAAAAAAGAGCTTATAGTGATCATGTATTTCAATTTTCAGTCACATATTTTACCAAAACGAAAAAAGTAGAGCTGATTTTCTGAGGAATTTTCTTTGATAAGTTTTTTCTAGGATAACAAGCATATAGATATAGTAGTAATACATAAGGAACTTGTTTTTCCTTATTGATAGTAACTTCTAAGGTTTGTTATTACATCATTAACTAATAGCACAACTGAAAGAAATTGATTAAGACAAAATAATGCAACTAAAAGTCTTTGACATTCTTGATTCCATTTTAAAATTACAGATCGTGTTTTCCTGCATTCATATTTGTATCAGTAACTCGTTATTACTTGTTCAGAAAGAAACATTCATAAAAATAAGTTAAATATAATGTTACCTCCTCCTTTGCAGTCTCATTTTCTTTGTTTTCTTGGTCTGAGTATTCTTGTGCCTTCTGAATTGTTCTTTCCTCATAATTCTTTAAGTCCTGTGGTGAATCTTCTTCTTCCTCATTTGATGTTACTAATTTCGTGCTTGTTTCTATAACCGTGACATGATTATCATCATCTTCAGCCGATTTGACAGTAAAAGCTTCCTCAGCTCTATCATTATCATCCACTTGGTTGGCACCTTCTTCACATTTCACCGTTGCAGTATCAAGAATTTCTTCAGATCTTTGAGTCTCAGTCTCACCTACTCCAGCAATATCTGACTCCTTAAGAATCTGCATACACATATACATATATACATATTATATAGGACACCTTGATTCTCACTTACTGATAGTAACTTCTAAAATGTTTATCCTAATCTTACCTCCCCCACTTCAGTCTCATTTTCTTCTGTGTTTTCATTGTCCGGGGATTCTTGTATGTTCTGATGAATTGTTGTTTCCTCTTTTGTGCAGGCAACTAATTCAGCATCTTCGCTTGATGATTCTGCCTTCGGTTCTTCTGGTTCACGTGGTAAGCCTTCTTCACTCTTTTCATCTGCACTTGTTTTAACTGTGACTGCACCATTATCTTCATTGTTTTCTTCGGACTCTAAAAGTATCTGCAAAAAATATAACTTTATTGTTTATATCAACCTGAAAATTCAAAATAATTGTAGGCATCAAGACCAAGTATGCCTTATAAACTAACCTTCTCTTGAGGAGCAACATCATTTTTGACTTGCTCATTGTTTTCTGCTTCGGTTTCACCTTCCACTTCTTCAATGTCCAACGCCTTTTCATCTGATACGATGGTTGTTTCTGTGCCCTTCTCTTCAACAGCAATATCACCATCTTTTATCTGCTCCTTGTTTTCTTCTTCAAATTCCTTCACCAGTATTTCACCTTCATCTACTGCTTCTTCTGGAATCTGGTCCTCCAACTTCTCTTTTGATTCGAGACTCTCCCCTCCTTTCAATGCTTCATCTGTTAAGATACTTGCCAGACCCTTCTCTTCAGGAACAATATCAGCATCTTTCAAGCTTGTTTCATGTTCATCCGGTGTCGTGGGAATCTTCTGTTCCAATTTTTCTTGTGACTTGAAGTTTTCATCAATATCTTGTGGAGCAATATCAGCACTTTCAATCTGCTCCTTGCTTTCTGCCTCGGCTTCCTTCAAGAACACTTCACCTTCATCTGCTGCTTTTGGAATCTTCTCCTCCAACTCCTCTTTTGATTCAATGTTTTCCTCTTCTACATGAATACCTTCATGAACAATACTTCTTCCCTGCTTCTTATTTTCTTCTTCGGCATCTTTCAAGCTTACATTAATATCTCCAACGTCCAAGGATGTTTCATCTGTTAAGATGGCTGCTGTTAGATCCTTCTCTTCAGGAACAATATCACTACTTTTTTCCTGCTCCTTATTTCCTGCTTCGCGTTCTTTCAAGCTTGTCTCACATGAGCTACTCTCAGCTACTCCAGCAGTTTCTGACACTTTAAGAATCTGCAAAAAAGATAACTTTACTGTTTATATATCAACCTGAAAATTATATTTGGTATCAAGACCAAGTGTGCCTTATAAGCTGACCTCCTCTTGAATTGGTTCTTGTGTAAATTTTATGGTTTCTCCTGTGCCGAAATCTCTGCCTGTGATCTTTGGTTCATCAAAAACCTGTAAACATTGAGGTTTCATAAACAATAAGAAAATATATGGTTAATTTTTTTATATATGTTCATTCATATTCTAAATTGCATACCTCTTCAACTATCTTGCTCTCCTTCTCATCTTCAACTCCAAGTTTCGTTTCTGCTTCTTCAAGACTTTGCACTTGAAAGCTTTGCTCCACGGTCTTCTCTTCACCTTCATCTGCTGCCGTTGGAATCTCTTTTGTATCGAGATTTTCTTCTTCTTGTACATTAACAATACCTTCATCAATGTCCGAGGTTGTTTTATGATCTGTTGAGATGGTTTCTAGAACCTTCTCCCGTGGAGCAATATCATTTTTCACCTCTTCCTTGAAGCCAGTTTCACCTTTCTCCTCTGATTTCGAAACCTGATCTTCAATATCACTATCTTTTATCTGCTCCACCACATCTTCTTTCAAGAGTGTTTCAGTTTCTTCTGCTGCTGTTGCAATCTCCTTCTCCAAGTGCTCTTTCGATTCACTTTCCTCTGCTTTTTCATCAAAATCTTCGACCTTCAACGATGCGATGGCTGCTACACCCTTCTCTTCATGAACAATATCAGCATTGTTCACCTCCTCCTTATTTTCTGGTTCGGCTTCTTTCAAGCATGTTTCATGATCATCCATTGTTGTTGGAATCGGCTTCTCCAAGTTCTCTTTCGAATCGAAACTTTCCTCTCCTTGTACATCAATTCTGTCATGAGCAATATGAGTACTTTCAATCTGCTCCTTGTTTTCTGCTTCGGCTTCCTTCAAGAACACTTCACCTTCATCTGCTGCTTCTGGAATCTTATCCTCCAACTTCTCTTTTGATTCAGTTGTTTCCTCATCTTCTACATGAATACCTTCATGAACAATATTTTTTACCTGCTCCTTATTTTCTTCTTCGGCATCATCTTTCAAGCTTACATTACTATCTTCAACATCCAAGGATGTTTCATTTGTAACTATTGCTTCTGTTAGATCCTTCTCTTCAGGACCCACATCAGTACTCTTTACCTGCTCCGTAGTTTCTGATTCACGTTCTTTCAAGCTTGTCTCACATTTGCTACTCTCACCTACTCCAGCAGCTTGTGACTCTTCAAGCATCTGCACAAAACTTAACTTTATTTTTTATATATCAAAAATAATATTTTGCATCAACAACGCCTTAATGCCTTATTAACTGACCTCTCCTCTGTCAAAATCTCTGCCTGTGATCTTTGGTTCATCAAAAACCTGTAAACATTAACGTTCATAAAGATAAGGGGAGATACAGAAAAAAAAAATTCATGTAGTATTTGTACGTGATTAATTCTAACTTCGTCACATGCATATCTCATTCGTATTCATAATGGCATACCTCTTCATTGTCCAAGATTGTTTCATCTGTTGAGATGGCCGCTATAACCGTCTCTTGAGGAGCAATATCAGTATTTTTGACCTGCTCACTGTGTTCTTCTTCGGCTTCCTTCATTTCACTTTCCTCCGGTGCTTTTGGAATTGGACTTTCAAACTTCTCTTCTGAGTTGAAGCTTTCCTCTACTTGCACACCAGCATCTTCATTTTTTATCTGCTCATTGTTTTCTGCTTCGGTTTCACCTTCCTCTGCTGCTATTGGAATCCGATTTTCCAACTTCTCTTCTGAGCTGGAGGTTTCCTCTACTTGTGCACCAACATCTTCAATGTCCAAACCCCTTTCATCTGCTACAATGGTTGTTTCTAGGCCCTTCTCTTCAACAGCAATATCATTATCTTTTACCCGCTCCTTGTTTCCTACTTCGTCTTCCTTCAAGAGTGTTTCACTCTCATCTGCTGCTGTAGGAATCTCTTTTGTTTCGAGACTTTCCACTACTTGTTCATCAACATCTTCCACGTCCAATGATGTTTGATCTATTAAGATAGTTTCTAGACCCTTCTCTTCATGAACAACATCACTAGTTTTGACCTGCTCTTTATTCTCAGCTTCATCTTCTTTGGATGCTGTTTCATGTTCGTCTGCTGTTGCTGGAATCTGCTTCTCCAAGCTCTCTTTTGGATCGAAACATTCCTCTCCTTGTGCGTCAATATCTTCTGGAGCAATATCAGTACTTTCAGTCTGCTCCTTGTTTTCCGCTTCAGCTTCCTTCAATAATCCTTCACCTTTATCTGCTGCTTTTGGAATCTGATTTTCCAACTTCTCTTCTGAGCTGAAGTTTTCTTCCACTTGTACACCGACATCTTCAATCTCCAAAGCCTTTTCATCTGCTACGATGGTTGCTAGGCCCTTCTCTTCAACAACAATATCACTATCTTTTATCGGCTCTTCGTTTTCTGCTTCAGATTCCTTCAGGAGTGTTTCACTTTCATCTTCTGTTGCTGTTAAAATCTTCTCCTCCAAGTTCTCTTTTGATTCGAGACTTTCCTTTGCTTGTCCATCAACATCTTCCACGTACAAGGATTTTTCGTCTGCTAAGATGGTTGATAGACTCTTCCCTTCAGGAACAATTTCACTATCTTTTACCTCGGCTTCTTTCAAGCGTGTTTCATCTTCAACTGCTGCTGTGGGGATCTTCCTTTCCAAGTTTTCTTGTGAATTGAAATCTTCCTCTCCTTTTACATCACTATCTTCTGGAGCAATATCCTGCTGATTGCTTTCTGATTCGGCTTCCTTCAAGAATGTTTCACCTTCATTTTCTGCTGTTGGAATCTGCTCCTCCAAGTTCTCCTTTGTTTCACCTTCGTTTACATCAATGTGTTTCGTTTCCAAGGATACTTCATCTGTGGAGACGCTTGATAGACCCTTATTTTCAGCTTCAGCTTTTTTAAAGCTGGTTTCATGTTCATCTGCTGTTGCTGGAATCTGCTTCTTGTTTTCTGCTTCGGCTTCCTTCAGCAACACTTCACCTTTATCTTCTGCTATTGGAATCCTCTCCTCCAACTTCTCTATCGATTCAAAAGTTTCCTCTCGTACGTAAACATCTTCATCTGCTGCTGTTGGGATCTGCTTCTCCAACAAGCTCTCTTTTGAGTCGAAATTTTCTTCTGCTTGAACATAAACATCTTCATCTTCATCTGCTTCTTTAAAGCTTGTTTCATGTTCATCTGCTGTTGCTGGAATCTGCTTCTTGTTTTCTGCTTCGGCTTCCTTCAGCAACACTTCACCTTTATCTTCTGCTATTGGAGTCCTCTCCTCCAACTTCTCTATCGATTCAAAATTTTCCTCTCGTACATAAACATCTTCATCTGCTGCTGTTGGGATCTGCTTCTCCAACAAGCTCTCTTTTGAGTCGAAATTTTCTTCTGCTAGAACATAAACATCTTCGATCTGCTTCTCTTCACCGAGAGCCACGTCACTGTTTTCGACATCCTCCTTCTTCTCTTCTTCAGCTTCCTTCAATCCTGCTACAGTTTCTTCTTCCTCTGCGATTTCCTTAGTTGTTTCTTCTGCTATCAACGAAGAAGACGGCACTTCCCCAATGTCTTGCTCCTCTAAATTCTTTTCTTCTCTGTATTCACTCAAATCAGCTGCCTCAATACATGCCTAAAATGAGAAACAAAAAAAAAATCAAGAGAAACCAAATTTTCTGTGAACTTTTCTTATTTAATTGAAAAAGAAAAACTTGTAAAAATTTAAGTTAAATCTGATCTCACCTTTTCCTTTTCTTGTTCCGAGTATTCTTGTGTCTTCTGAATTTTTTCCTCCTCCTTAATTTCTTCTCCTTCAAAATTCTGCAAGTCCCGTGGCGAATCTTCTTCATCATTTGATGTTGCTTTTGCCCTTGTCTCTTCACATTTCACCGTTGAAGTGTTAACAATTTCTTCAGATTCTGGCTCCTTGTTTTCTGCTTCAGTATCTTTATTCGAGCTTGTTATCTGCTTCTCCAATCTCTCTTTTGAACTCAAAAAATCTTCCCCCGCAGCTGTTGTAATTTGCTCCTCCAACTTGTCCTTTGATTCGAGATTTTCCTCAGCCTGTACATTAATATCTTCAACTCCCAAGGATGTTTCATCTGTTGTTGTTCGAATCTGCTTCTGCAACAAGCTCTCTTTTAAGTCCAAATTTTCTTCTGCTCGGACATAAACATCTCGAGGGGCATCCGCGACGGTGTAAACTTCGCGTAATGCACGTTCTCCAATTTCTTGTTCTTTACTGGCAGTCTCAAACACCTAAATTACAGATTAAACCATCAGAAACTGAAGATTTCTTGTGTAAACAGTTGCTATTATAGTCGCATTGAAGGAAATGGGAATCAACAGAACATAATGTATCAGATTCGGATGACAATTCAGAAAGAAAAACTTGTAAAAACAAGTTTATTCCAATCTTACCTTCTCCTTTGGGGTCTCATTTTCTTTATTTTCTTCGTCTGAAAATTCTTGTGTTTTCTGAGTACCGTCTCCTTGTTCACCTTCTTCACATTTCACTATTGAAGCATCATCTGACTTCTTAACAAGCTGCATGCATTTCAGATTCGAAAATGTTCCAAAAAAAGAAACTTTCTAGCTCAAATAAAAAGGGTTCAAGTACATTTTTCGGTACCTTTTCTTCACGAATTTCAACCTCAGTGACTAGTCTCTCTTCTTCCACATTGCTACTTATTTTGTCATCATCTCTTGAAGTAGCAGTTTCATAAGTTACAGGCGCAGTTTTCACAACTAAGTCACTCTCAACTTCTCCTTCGTGCACCGTTGGATTCGGTTTGATTTCTTCTACACCAGCAAATCCTTGATCTTCCCAATTTTGATCACCCTTTACTGTTTCACCTCCTTTCTCTGCCTCCTTTCCAACACATTGTGGATTTTCTTCTCCTTCAACCGCCAGCTTTGCATCTTCGGTTTTTATTTCCTTCCCCGAAATTGTTCCCACAATCTTTACAATGCCAGGACTTTCCTCATCTTTCTGCATTAAGATTGAATTGTTACATTTTTTCGGAGCTAAACAAATGAAGCTAGATAGAGTTACATCGGGATGGATAGTTTCAATCCGAAAATCCTCCTACATTTTCCCTTACAAAAGGAGATATTTTAACATTCAAAACTGATTTCCACCATGGAAATGAAAATTAGAATCCCCTTCATTTCTCTTTTCTTTCTATCCTGTATTCCTGTTGCTCATATTTATGAAATACTCAGGTCATATCACAATATTGCATCTCGCCTTTGGCATTTTGAAGCTACCTAAACTTAAATTTTTCGTATATTTTGATATTCTGTTTACGAATCATGATGCTCCTAATAAATCACTTGAATTAAAAATAAAACTATATGCATCTGTTATCTATTCAACTCAGTTGAAGCCTCAAACTTATAGAGAACTGCATAGTCTTCTTATATGCAGAGGACCAAAACTATGTGTTGGAGTTGTTGGAGAATTTTGCAAGAAGCTTTGAATTTTTCAATGAAAAAAGAAAAACTTTATAACGACCGATAATCCATATATATGAAAGGATCAAGCTTTAAGCATGATCATATAGTTATGTTGAATCCTCTGTTGCGTACTGGTTTTCTGGTTTCATTGTTCTTGCATTGAATTCAAAGTTTGATAAGTTTTGCTAGTATATAAAAATTTACTGAAGTAACTAACAGATCAATCTTATCCAAAATATGATCAAAATTACTACAACATGCAAATAAGATATGACTCTATTCTATCATCACACAAAAATCATGATATTTCATAAGAATAATCAAGAGATAGTACCATGATAGATACGGATTCGGGAATAGTATCAGCTTCCGTTGCCATGAATACGCTCACAGTCACAGCTGATTTTGAACCGCATGAAGAAACTTTCCCGTTTGATCCGAAACGCGAAAAGTTTGCTCAAAGTTTGCTCAAATTTTGCAGATTGAAGTTGAATAATAATGTGGTTTTGATCATTAGGCATGTGTATGTTGAATGTGTTGATAGTTATATTGGCAAAAGCAGCCAGGGAAGTGACAAAACGGTCACTTTTTATAAGCTAATGCATGACTTGGATGAGTTGGCCACTAATGCCATGGTCCTACTTCAACAGGTTGATTGATTGATCTCTCACATGGACTGGTAGGCTGAGATTTCAGGCTTCATACAAATTGCACATTCAAATATTCAATTGGATCCAAATTATATTCTTAGGGATGAATTTGATAATTATGATGTCTTCATCCACTTTTTGAATTCTTCTTTTCGTAGGATGAATTTGGACACAAAGTAGTTTGAACTGCCAACTTTAAGTTACATTCATGGCTAACTACAAAGGTGTAAAAAAGGTTTTGTAATGTTGCAGATCGTTACCTAGTTAATGACATGTTTACTTATTTAAAATGACGAAAGTCGTGAATTGGAGAGAGAAGACATGAAAATGAGACCATCTACTTCATGTACTCAATCAAAATCCTAAGTTCTGTGGTATCGGATTACTGATTATTTTAATCCGCAATCCATATATTTAAAAAAAAACAGAAATTTGAATGTGTCAAGAGTAAACGCATGATGAAATGAAACATACTTTATTTTTTATTAATTATACTATACACTTTCGCCATTCACCAAAATTAAAACAATAACGTTGTACTTATAAATAATAATAAAAAATACTATTGAATTAGAGTGTTAAGAGGAAAACTCTAGTAACTTAGTGAAAGTCTGAAAAAGACGGTGCATCTAGTTGGCTAATTTATAATGAGTCCAAAGACTATATTCTCTCCAAGATAACGATCATGATTATTGATATTTAAAGTCACCTTTGAAGATTTTTAAGACACATAATATGAAGGTCCATGTTGTCAAGCTTGGAGTGGGTCCTACTACTAGGTGTCCCATGAAACCATCTCATTAAATCTCGATGAAACAATTAATTTAGCGATATTCGGTTTCACTTCATCACAATTTAGATTGAGTTATATGTCTCATAAATTTACCTCAAGGTCCAATAACTTACTTGTTGAAACAGAAATTCAACACGTTTAAAAAAATCTCTACGATCCCTACAAACAGCAAACAAAAAATAATCGAGGTTAAAGTTGAAGCCCTAAGGGGGTTGATCGACCAAGAACGCTCTAATACTTAAGTTAGATTCTAAAGAGAAACCCGAAAGAGCTTCAGAAGCGAGACATGAGTTACCTTGGAAGTGAAATAGGCTCCTCTATTTATAAGGAGACCTCATAGGCTTCGGAGCATTCTGATTGGTCGATAGATTTTGTAATTAATTTATTAATTAAATTTTAATAAAAATTAAGTATCATTAATTGAATTTTAATAACAATTAATTATCATTAATTGAATTTTAATAACAATTAATTCTCATTAATTGAATTTTAATAACAATTAATTCTCATTAATTGAATTTTAATAACAATGAATTCTCAAGGAGAATATCATTATTATTGAGGCCTTAACCCGATTAAATGATATATTTAGCTGATAAATACATTATTTATGACACGTTTACTTAACATGAATGAGAATAGTAGGTAATCGGAGAAGTATGCAATCGGAGAATTGGGTAATGGGAGAAGTGGGTAATCATTCCCATTAAGGTGTTTAGTAACTATATAGAATCAAAACATTAATGGGAATGATTTTCATTGTTATTGTTTACTAATCATTATGAATCGGAATAAAAATTAATTGATTACTAAAATGCCCATTCTTTTTCCAATTTTCTCAACATTTCGTTCTCTTGTCTGATCACCCTCTCAAAACTCATTTGCTGAAAGATTTGATTCAATACAAAATAAATAAAGTGTTTGTCTTCATTTCCTGAAAGATTCGATTTATTAAAAAATAAATAAATTGTTGAGTGAGGTGATGGACTGAGTAAATGACCGAGTTGGATCTCATTCATAGCTTAATAATATAGTGAACCAAACGAAGAAAATTAGAAGAAAATTAGGGCATGCTTAAATTTATTGTGTTTGAACTTTGTAATTATTATAAAACTTATAGGGCAATTTTGGTACATAAAAATTAAAATAGGTAATGAGAGTCATTGACACATTCCCCTGGTTAATCCCATTACCCATTTTGGAGTAATGGTATTAAGGATTTCATGTGGGGCTCACATTTTAAAAAAATCTGATTTTGCAATTAAACGCATGAGTACTTCGTAATGGAAATCATTGTCTTTGATTTGATTCCAATTACTTCTAAGTAAACATGCCCTTAACGTGTGAATGTATGTGGGTTGTTAATGTCATTACTAGAGATAATTTGGACATTATATGAATTATGGACCACGTGACCGCTCCACAATTGTTGGGTAATTTATAGTTCCACATTACTCAATCTAGTTACATTTTTTTTTTCGCTTAATTGAAATGTGGATGTCTTAAGTGTTGTCCCAATTTATCCGCCTTTATTTTTATTTTTATTAAGAGAATAAGTTTATGACTCTCCGTAGCCTACGCACCCTCCGTTGGGATTAGGTATGGTATTATTAGGTCCGAACATAAGGTTAATATATAAAAGTCCTATATATGCTTTGCTATGGTGTTTATTGACACCGTAATTTGTCATTTGGTGGTACTGCACGTGATAAGTGGTAAACACTAAATTTCATTAAAGTCATACATGTAGTTTAATCTTTTCAATTTTACAACGAGTAAATTAGTGATACTACCAAACCGTGACCGTGATTGAAAGAGTGGCAAAATTTCATGTATGATATAATTAGGAGTATGATGCTGATGTGGAATTTTGAGTGTTGGGATGGCCAAGTTGGCACTTGGCAACCATCATCCAGCTAGATGATTTTGAACGCCGTCCAAAATGCTAGAATAAATTGTGTGACAAAATCAAATTACTCAAAATTCATTTATTATTTGTATAATTTAATACCTAACTTTTGTTTGTAGTAAGATTTAGGGCTCCCAGTTTTCTCACTTCTTAGTCCCAAAGAAAAAGTACACCAAGGGGAGGAGGGAAGACGAGTCCACCTGTGGTGACTGTCTGGTTTGAGTCATGCTCATATTTAATTTCTCCATTATTGTTATTTTGCAATTTTTTTCAATTCATCCCCTTGCCTAAAATCTTTCATTAAATGTATTCTTTTTCCCCAAATATTGTTTTATCCTACTGTTGGAGGAGTTTACCGCAATATTTTTCATTGATTTTGTTCATAGTAATTAAATTAGGACTTTTGGTCCTTTATTAGCATTTATGCTCCACTGGATCGCTGAAGATCAAACATTCCTCAAATCCACCCCTGCTCTATAGGTTCTTCAAGACCAGATGTGATGAGTTTGACAACGGTGTCTGTTTCTTTTTGTGGAGGTAGTCTGTGTACGATCAGGTGTTGTAATTAGGTTTTTGGTTGTTTTGGCATTTATGTGCTTGATTTGTAATTTTTCATAATATTAGGGTTGTGGATATTTTAGTTGTTTGTGCGACTTTTATCCGCGTTAGTTTGCAGTATTGGCTTATAAATTTTGCTGTCATAACTTGGTTTTGATGGTATATCTATATCCTTCATTATAATACAATAATAATAACTTTTGATAAAAAAAAAAAATTTAAGGCTCCCAACCAATAAAAAAATAGATAAAATTACAAAGACAACGATCTCCATCAAACCGACCAAACTAAAAAGCAATATTGTTTTCGCTCGCCGCCCTTATTTTTAGAAAAGCAAAAACGAAAAGTTGATTGGAACTTTGCTTCTGCTTTTTTTTTTTTTTCAACAAAATAATCCTTATATTATAAGAAAATTAACGCTATTAGCCTATTGTAATTTCAAATTTAATAATTTTATGAAGAAGAAACAAAAATTGATCAGTTTAATAAAATAGTTAAATAATGATAATAATTTATAATTTGTTCTAGTGTTTGAAGGTGCATGTTGTTGGCGGGATTAGGTACATAAAGAGAACTATTTTTGTACGAGAGTATACTGAAGTAATACCACTAGTAGTCGCTCATATACACTTCAGTAGTTGTTGACGTCAATAATAGTTGCTCATATGTGCTTAAGTGATATTCTTCTTCACACATATTATGTGAGAGACTTTGAGTTCGATTCTCGTAAATGGCGATGTCGATACCAATGTGTATATTATAATCCTCATTCCAATATCATATTGTATCAAAGTAATAGTCAACATGTGAGCATATTGTATCCAATGAGCAAATATAAGTACAATTAAGATTTGATATCTTAAAATTTTTATCGATACCAATGGGTAGGATCGGTCCAAACATTTGAAAGCACAGGGTAAAAATATAAAATGTGCCCTCAATATGTCAAGGTAAGAACAATAAAACTTGGATTATGGGGTTAATTTTTCCTCCTCAGCTCTTCTGCTCCTCACAAACTAACAATCACATAAATACAAAATTTTCTAACCCTCAATTGTTCTGAGCCCTCTGGCTTCAAAATCTTCCAATTAAATGAGAAATTAAAATGAGTGAGATATAAAACATTACAAAAAATATTTTGATAAAAAAAGAAAATTTTAAAGTATAATATAAATTTAAAATTATTTCAAATCATCATGCAAGCAAATGGATTTATGGATTTGAGGAGATGACTCAGCTTAGCTTTTAATCTTAATTCAGTATTTCAGTCAAAAATTCCAAATTGATCCCTAATTATTCAAGAATTTTGAGACTAGATTTCTGATTTTGTGACTGATATTGGAAGTGAAAGTGCAAGAATATTAGAACAAAAATACTAATTTATAGAATTATAAATTACAAAAAATACTAATAAAAAAATTTATAACTAACATTTGGAAGTTAATGCATAAGAAATTATTTTGATTTTAAAACATCATTTACCTGAAACAAACATAAATAGGTACGAATATTATTACCAATAATACACACGTAAGTTATTTTTTCATTATAAACTACGAGCAAGTGGTCTAATAGAAATTTGGGTTTCAAGTTAGATTTACTCCTTGGTCTTGGGTTCGAGACACGAAATTAACATTTGATTTGTGGCTAGTGTGAGGTTGAAATGCTTCTATGAGTCTTCCTGGACCCTGATGCAGATTAGTCATTGGTTAAAAAATTTGGAATACTGCGTGTCAATGATAAAAAAAATAACAAAATAAATAAAAGTCAGATTTACTCCTTGGTCTTGGGTTCGAGACACGAAATTAACATTTGATTTGTGGCTAGTGTTAAAAAATTTGGAATACTGCGTGTCAATGATAAAAAAAATAACAAAATAAATAAAAGTCAGATTTACTCCTTGGTCTTGGGTTCGAGACACGAAATTAACATTTGATTTGTGGCTAGTGTGAGGTTGAAATGCTTCTATGAGTCTTCCTGGACCCTGATGCAGATTAGTCATTGGTTAAAAAATTTGGAATACTGCGTGTTAATGATAAAAAAAATAATAAAATAAAAAAATATATTTTTTTTTATTATCAATTAGAATCATACGAAAATCGGGAGGAACTGCCTTATTCAAAGTTTTCTTACCCCTGAGCGTCAATTTTATCCGATGAAATTAGATAATATGATCAACGGCTATAAGCTCTCCATGGTTTTGAGGCCAACGACGGATGATGTGGATCAGCACCGTCCAACAAAAACAAAGGCATTACTGTGCTGATTGAAAGATGATGCGATCAAGAAGTTGACTGGGCCCACTGACACTGCATTTTGTGGTATGCGATTGGCATGAGGTATTACATGGGCCCATTACGTAAGAAGGGACCACCATAGGATTAGAGATCCACGGACAGTGCAGACTGAGAAGAGGCTTACGTGGCGTCATGTCAGCTTTGAATTTTTAAGCTGGCTGTCCCATTGGGTGGCTGAGGTGGCCGGCCGCCCACTGGACCCCATCAAGTAAATCTTGCCCACTGATTTTTCACCTCTGCCGGTAAAATTAGTTTGACACATGAGCAGAGCATGTGAATTATTCTTCCCTGAATTTCACAAAGGATACCATAATAATTTTGTGCCTTCGCTGAATATCACCAAGTGATGTTACTAATTTATGTATTATAAATGTGTGAATTATATTATCCATGTATAGTGATATATTATTATACCATATTTAATGGCATGATTTTTTAATGGCATGTATAGTGATATATTATTATACCATATTTGTAATATAATTATTTGGTGCTCATAAAGTATTATTATATAATGTCCGCGCTATCGTGAATCATATTTGAAAATATTTTTTTGATATTATAATAATAAGGAAGATGAGAATATATATACATTAAATATTAATTTTGTATTTTAAAAGTATCGAAGATGAAATATAATACCTCCTAATACAAAATAGATAAAAATGCCAATAAAAAAGTTGTACGAGTGGCCAAGCAAAAAAAAAAAGTGATTAAAGTAATGGAATTCAAATTGACGGAAACACGCCGAACTTGGTAACGTGAGTTTGTGATTAAGTATGACATTAAGGTGATTGATAAATGGTGTAAAGGAGATTGTGCCAAGTATGAACCACGAGCAAGTGTTCCAATGAAAATTCGGGTTTCAAGTAAAGTTTGTTCTCTGATCTTAGATTCGAGACACAAAACTGACATTTGACTTGTTGCTAGGGGGAGCTGAAATGCCTTTTTGAGTCTTCCTGGCCTCCGGTGCAAATTAGTTTTTAGTTGAAAGTTTTGGGATACTGCGTGTAAAATAAAACCACGAGCAAGTGATCCAGTGGAAATTCGGGTTCCAAGTCAAGTTTGCTCATTAGTCTTGGGTTCGAGATACGAAAATGACATTTGACTTGTGGTTAGGGGGAGGCTGAAATGCCTTTGTGAGTCTTCCCAGCTCCTAGCGTAGATTAGTCATTGGTTGACAACTTTAGGATACTGTGTGTCAATGACAAAAAAAATTGACGGAAACGCGACCACTTATGTGGTGCGTCGGAAACCCTAAACCCAAGGATTTCTCCTATTCTGGGCCTTGTGAACTGAAGTCTGAAGCTGGAAAAGCTTAATTTAAGCTTAACAAACGTCGCTCTGCTAATATTGGGCCAGGCCCAGGTCAAAACCGGACGATAGTGCGTTGATTTTACCTTAAACGACAACGTTCAGTATGCCGGTGATTGTGCCCTGACTGGTAGTGTCAGCATCAGCAGCTTCATCATCAGTCCCCAGAAAATAATAATAATTCTAACCAAGGGTATAATCGTCAAACATAACCCAAAAGAAACAAAAGGCGGGAAAAAGAGCCGTTGCTAACCAAACCTCAAAGTTTTGGCGCCAAAACTCGATTTCACACTTGGTTTTGGGCTGCCCGCAATATTTCGGGCAGCTCCTCGTCTTGCCCAATTCCCACACTAATTTAAGGCATCTTTTTAACTTTTGCCAAGTTGCCTGCCTCTCATTCATTCCTCTACGCAAACAAAACAAAAGCCACTCCCTTTGTTATTTATTTTCTCTTCAAAAAAAAAAAAACTTTCTTTTTCTTTCTCAAACCGTCCTATTTCCCTCCCTTTCTCAAATCTCCGGTTCACAAATTAAAGCAAAAGAATCAAACCCCCTTTTTCTCTCCATCTCATTCTCTTAGGCTCTTAGCTCGTTTTGTTCTGATTCTCATATCAAATTCCCATCTTTTGATTTATTTCTCTTTTCTTTCCAATTTTTGTTCTTGATTTTTCCGATTCTCAGTTCAAGATCCCACCTTTATTCCGATTCCGGTTCTGATTCTGGTTCTGGTTCTGGTTCTGGTTCGAGTGTGAAATTTTAATTTTTTTCGTAAAATTAAAAGATGGGTTTTTCGAACAAGTCCCAACTGGTGGATGGAGGCCTAGAATCGGAAGGCAAGAAGTGGGTAATCGCCGGAATCTCAGTCCGAGCGTCGTTGAAGCCGGTGAACACGAAACCGAGAAGTAAAGGAAGCGAAGACGGCGAAGGAGAAGAAGAAGAGGTGGCGTATTCAACAACGCCGACGGCCAAAGAAGCCAGAATACCTGAGATTTTTTCATGCCCGCCGGCGCCGAGAAAGAGCCGGCCTCCTTCAAGATGCAACTTCAATGGCGTCAGAGAGTTCTTCACCCCACCAGATTTGGAAACAGTGTTCAAACTCCATGTTGAGAAAGCAAATTAAGCTGACATGTTAGGGCCCCATGACCAAACAATTAGAGCAGAGATTAGGAGTTTTTCTTGAGCTTTTCTTATTTTTATTTTTGTCTTCTTTCTATCTATTTATTTTTACCCTTCTGATGTTGTACAAAGATATAATATTTTATGTAATGGGTTTTTCCAATCTTAATTTTTAGGTCAAGTTTTATTTGTTTTTCTAGACTTTTTAGTGAAGAAAGGAAGATGATGAGATGAGTTCATATATATCTTTACCAATATATATATATCTTTAGCAAGTGTTTATTTTTAGGTTAATTTAGTGGATATTGTTGCTTGTTTTAGTGTTGGAGCTTGGATTTGAACGTAGAGATCAACGATGTCATCTGGTCTTTGATTAAAGACTAATTAAACACAGACTGTGACAACCAGACTGGTAATCTCTCTCACTGGTTTACATGGTTGCTGAAATTTGTAAAGCTGAAACAATTCTTCAGTTCTCTCTCTCTCTCTCTCTCTTCTGAACTCTTCCTTCTCCTCAGAAACAAATGAATGATTGGCTTTGAGAAGTAGAGAGACAGATCGAGAACCCTAAAACTTTGCCCCAACAGGTGTAAAAGTAAAATCTTTTTCCATGGCTGATAGAGTTGATGCACAATTCATTTGAATATGACAGTGATGATAATTCTAATTCGAATCATACGTTTTTAACTTTCTCACGAAACACTGTGCGAACGAACCACTTAAATCTCACCGTAGCAATAATATTCCGATTTCGTGCGAAGTTTTTCTTACTCACCCAAACCCTTTTTAACCTTATTCCCACTCACATGTCCCCACCTCATCTCGATCACCCTGGAACTCTTGGCAAAAGCCAAGTTCCTTGACATGCATCTTTCACTGTTAAAAGACAAAGCACAATAATGAATAACAATATATGTATGAATATAAGGTGATAGATTAGAATCCTATGTGGGGTTGGAGGCCTTGTTTGGTAGAGTTTCAAAGTTGAAGTTAAATGTTACGAAGACTTGATGACAAAGACAAGTTGTCATATATTGTGGTGTCTTTGTTAATGGCAATTTCATCATCATGTCCTATTTTTGAATAAGATTTAGGCATGCTTATCATGCACCAATATCACCAAATTATAATTGTATATATACGTGAGTTTTGCCAGTTGATTAAAACAGTCGTTTTTCGTTTATTTTATTTTATTTTTATTCTGTCTAATTTCCGTTTATTATAGTGTTTTTTTACGTTTTTTCATTTAATCAGACGGTGCTTCTGGCCTTTTGTATTCTTACTCGGTCCATACTTCGTCTGTTGAATTGATTTACGCTAGTGATCAAGACAATGTTCCCTCATTCACTTTCACTCTTATTCCAACCATCTCTCGTCTATTAGAATGATTTTTACGTTTTTCCAGTTAATTTAAATAGACTTCTACCCTCTTACGTTGTTATATATATAGTTCATCTCTCATATATTAAAGTGATTTAGAAACAACCAATTATATATATATATATATATATATATATATATATATATATATTTCAATGGAGTAGAGAGGATATGTTGTGCATGATCAAGGGATTTGTTAGTTTTGTTTATCTAACCCAAGGTTCTCTTTCATAATTCATATTAATTAAACAAAGGGTTCTAGGGATTAGCCGATTAGGATATCCTTTAGGGTTTTGGCTTTAAAGAAAGTGTACGACGAAGTAAGAGTAAAAATTATTGTCCTAATTTGTCAGATTGGTGTCATTTTCATTTGGGATTTGGATAAGCGATAGTGACTCCATTAGTGGTGTGGTTGGACTTTGGATGCCACATGAAATATATTTTTTTTCAGTTTTTTTTCCTTGTTCCATATTATTTTCAGTTTTTTTCTAATGAGAAGTCAGATTGTTAATTTTGACTTTCTTCCTCTTGTTTTTTCTTAATTTTCTTTATTTGGCTCTATTTTCTATTGGATTTTTTTTTTCTATTTTACAAAGATAGTACAATACTTGATTGCATTCTAAAGAATGTTAATTAATTCCATATGGATTCGAGTTAATTAAATTTTTAATATAAATTTTCGTAACAATCTAATTCTAAAGTTAGCATATCGATCCCTTTATGATTTCAATAAAAGAACTTATAATGTTTCAATATACCGATATTTAAAATGAGGATTTATACATTGCGTTCAACCTCAATTCTTAATAAGTAACGGATCTGAGATCAAATTTGCCATTCATAAAAGTAACGACCAATTTATATATCCCTTTCTCAGTATTGTTGTGTCAAAACTTAATTTTGACACTCCTTATGCCCTTCGATGGCACAAGAGAGGGACAATGAAATTCGAACACTAAACCTGAGAGCAAACCAAACTAATATGTGAACTACTAGATTACCCAGTCAAATGTAATAGAATATATGTCCCTTATTTCTTCAAAATGTAACTTGCATATGTAATTGACTAATCTACAACTAGTGGTCAAAGTCATAAAACGTTGTCGTTTCCTTTGGCATTCATATCCACATAGCTAGCATATAGCACCAAGGCAAACAATCCTTTTCAATTGGCAAATCCGAGAGATAAAACTGTCCATCACAAATTGGAATATGTTTTTGACCAATCTAGCTAGCTAGCTACCAATATATTGAACCACAGCTCTGAGTTAAATCCTCAACATATACCTAATATCTTGTCGGTGAGGATCAAAATATATACATTGTCTCTTTTGAAGAAGACAACCAATATCAATTGTCTCCTACATTACCCGTAATATGTGGAAGTATTGACGTAATTTTATAGAGTCATTCGGTATGAGTGCTACATGAAGAACATGACCCATATGAAAGCACAGAACGTCTAAAATGTAGAAAATCATAACATAAGTTATTCGGCAGATTTTGATTAATCCTATATATACTTATTTAGGATCTAATTAACAAATACATTACCCATGTGAGCTTTTCTTTCAACCAAAATATCAAAGAATTGCATGGTAGTTAGTGAAACATATATAGAACATACCACTAAGCACCATATTAATTATATAACTAATGGTTTCAGTTTGATATATATATATATATATATATATATATAGGTATCATGAGACACAAAATCTAAGATGACACTATTGTATGTAGCATTCATTTTCATTTGTGTAGTATTGTATGTATTTCTCAACACGTGATTATGTGATAATAAGTCACGTAATCAAAGCGACAGATACATAAAATATTAAAAAAAAAGTAAATAAATAATAATTAAAGAAAGTAATTTTCTTACTTCATTTTGTTTTTCTGCTATATATTACCAATTACACTTAAAACATTTCAGCAATAGTAGATGAATCTTGCCACATGAAAGAGAAGGAGAGGCCAATGGATTAGGGGGTATCATTGGGAAATAGATAGGGTTAGAGTTTTTTATTTTATTTTAAATATTACGAGATTTCTCCACACTCAAAAAATAGACATAATTCATACTCGGGTACAATTTGCCCCTGACGATAAGATAGAATTTGGTGCACTATCAATTAAATTATTAATTAAATGAGAAAGAATATTAAGAAAAGGAAGGAATCCAATGAATGAAAGAAAGGTCGTAGACACGCACACATGATGGGCCTTTCAAGGAATCCTAAGACTAAACTAATCTAATGTTTGGAACAATAACCCTACAAGCAATTAATTTTTTAAATCACCGATATAGAATAGGGTAATCCCTGTACTTAATTATTGAATAGGTGAGATATTAGGTCTTGAACATCGGTCGTTGAATTTGAAATCTCTTAATTTATTTAGTAGAAGAAGTACTAGTAGATTGTAATGTTATTTTTACACGTTATCACAAAGAAATAAAGTGATTTTCGCACTCCTCTACTTGTTGTCATCCGTTAGTTTTTTTTTTTTTTAACAAAATCTTATGGTCGGGATAATTAGAGAGGACATGATGAAAAAAGAGGAGTGTGAAAATCAACTTCTTACAAAAAATTATTCGAAAAACGTTAAGGAAAATATAAACGAAATTTTTTCAAAAGATAAACTATACATGAACTTAATGGCATTTTATAATATATATTAATTTTAATTCCTAATGTTAAATTAATTCATTATAGATTGAAGATTATAATGTGATAATAAATACACGTAAAAATTTCTTTCGATTAATGTAAATAAATAACAAAAGTTTGTGTTTTGTTTGAATTTTTAATTTCATCGAATAACGTTCCCTTTTGGCCCTTAGGCCCTCACAAGCTGACTTTTTGTTTTTACGCGGTTTCATTCAGCCCCTTCCTTGCCCACCACCCCGAATGCCCCACCCGAGCAGAAACAAACCCAACCCAATTTGCTGCCTGCCCGACCTGCCCGTTACTTTTGGCGGGAACTTGCTCTTTCAAGTCGAACATTCCCTTTGGATTCCTCCGTTTCGCGCCAAAACAATTGAACCCCCGCGCGAAATGTGAGACCTGCCGTTTGGCTAATGCTTCTCTAATTTCATTTTTCATTTTTATTTTATTTTACTTTCCTTCATTTTCAATAAGCACAATTAAAATGGACTATATTTCCTGCACCGTTGATTGCGACACTGGCCCCACAGATTCCTTTTCCTGGACCGTTCAAATGTTTATTATTTATTGATAATTTATATTTGTTTTTTCTCTTTATTCAACTTATTACAAGCCATTGCTATAGGACATCCTATTTGTTTTATTTTATTTTTAGGTTAAATGGTTGAAAGTCTGAAATCGTCCTTAATTTTTACCATAATTTTAGTAATCGTCCATATACTTTAATATTAATGTTCCCCCTACTTGAACTTTACCATAATATTTATGTTTATTCCTCCATCTATTTTTCAAACGTATTTCATTAAAAAAAAAGTGCAAAATTGTCAATTCATGTGTGTTTCATGTGACTATTTTTAACGGAATTCGTTTAAAAAATAGACAGAAGACTAATGGAAACTAGGGCTGGCAATGGGTCGAGTCGTGTCGGGTTCATGTCATGTCATGAACTCAGTTTTACCCAAATATTTCAAACCCAAACCCAACTCGTTTAATAATCGTGTCAAATATGTCCAACCCGAACTCGAACTATTAATGAACTAGGTAACCCGTGTAACCCATTTAATAAACAAATCGTGTTCGAAACCCCAATTAATGACAAGACCCTTCCCGAATTTCCCCTCGAAATCCGTGAAAAGCCCTGCTCCCGCCTGACAACTTAATAAATTTCCTAGAATACCCTTAAGCCCTTGCAATTAGTTACGAGAATTATGCCAAAAATCCGGCAGAATCGCCCCTATAAAATGGTTCAACCGTTTTCCACATGTCAGACGAAGGATCAAATACCAATCTCGAATTCCAACATCCCCAAATAACCATCGACGTAACTATAATTTACAATAAGTCCAAAAGTTTATCAGAGCAACTAGGTTGGAAAGGTAAATACAGAAAATTTATAAGTCTTACTCGATAGTCTTAAGTAAAGGCGCATCTGAAATTTACTGCCTCCGCCTCTAGATGTGCCCTCGTTAACTCAACGACATTGAGGGGATTTAAAACAAAGAAAAGTGTGAGTAGACAAAATAATCATTTAAAATAATTTCCGAGGAAAACATACCTTTCCCCCTCCATGAGTAAAACAATGCATGCATAATATAAAATTCCTTTTAAAACAAGTAATCTATAAAGATAATCTGAAAACTTACCCAAAAATCCATTTTTAGTTAAACACTAGGTGGGACCCACGAAAACCCGAACAATGCAAACATCTCGTGGTCCACAACCTTGCTTTGAAAACCCTCATCAAAGGAGTTTAAAAAAAATCATGTGAACAAACCTGGACACCAAAATATCATAAACAGATCTCACCGCTCCCCGAATGTGATCTCGAGTCGTAGCTCGATATTCGAGCTGACTGACCCGGGTCTGACCCTCCACACATCCAATAATACCTTGGGTTGTACAGATGTATCCATGTACTACGAATAGACACATCAACAATCTGGCGGAGAAATACCCTTCGACGCTAGCATCGGAGAAGCCTCAACGACCTGACTGAGAAATACCTTTCGACGCTAGCATCGGAGAAACCTCGACGAACACGTGATGGGAAATACCCCACATCATGTGTCAGAGAAAATCATGACCCTCAGGGACATTATACATAGTAGAAACAAACCCATAATGTAAAATCCAAAATCCATTTTCCAAATCCTTATGTCTTGGCCTAAGCCAAATTCATGGAAAAACTGGGTCTATGCCCAAATTCAATAAAGTCACAAATTCGGGTCTAAACCCAAAATCATGGACTCGACCGAAACCCAAAATCCATCAAGTCAAAACTATACAAAAACAGAATCCATAAAGCCGGGCCATAGCCCAAAACGACATTTCCAATTTATTATTGAGAACCCGTGTCTAGTAATAATTTATTAGAATAATTATTCTAAATTCCAAAAATTTGCCAAAACCAATACTTAACAAGAAGTTATTTAAAATATACATTTATGCAAGCATGACAATTTACAAACCAAAGTCCACTCACCGAACGTCCAATTAAGCTCAATCCCGAGTCGTACGCTCCTTCGAAGTTCCCAGAGCAGTATCGCCTGTCAAAAGTAACAATCGGGGTTACCAGCGATAATTAAAAACCCAAAATCTAACCCCCTTAAATCTCGGACGTGCGCACACCTTAAACCTAAAATGGTAGCGACTTTGGATGTCCAAAACAACCCCTAAACGATGTCCGATTGACCCGAAACCTGAGCCAAAATGTCCGAAAAGTTGAAAACATGTTGACATGTGCCGTTGTGGCCCAAGAACCGGCCCCAGGCACCGGTGGAAGGCCGGTGGCTCATCCACGCGCCAGTTACAGTGCCTACGCGCTGACTGGGCTGTCTGGTGGTCTCCGCGTGGCTTACGTGGCTGCCAGGTGGCCTCCACGTGGTTCCACGTGGCTGCCAGGTGGCAGCCCACGACATCTCTCTAACTGAACCAGTCGCCGGAGAAGACGACCACTCCACCGTCTCCTGAATTTTCCATTGACGGTCGACCTTGAAAATTCATATTTTCTCCAAATCTCCATTTTTTTTCACGAATTAATAGCCTAAAACTATCTACTCGTGCCTAGGAACTCGAAACTGATGTCTAAACACGAAACTCATACTTGATTTAGCCTGAAAATCGATCGAAAGGTTCAATTTTCTCCTTTCTCGGTTATGGGTTTCCCGTGGATGTTTCCCTCGATGGCCGGTATGTCCTTGATCGCAGGGAGAATAGGATTCTGGTGGGTTGAACCAAAAAGGACGAGGTTGCTTCAAATCAAAAGTTCAAGGGTATGGGGTTTTGGGTTCGGTTGCACGGTTTGGATGAGGAATCGCGAAGAGAGAGGACAAATGAAGAACAGTCTGGAGTGGTCTGATTTAAAAAATTTGCCCATTGAACATTACCAAATTGCCCCTGAATATGCTAGACCCACAACTCTCTCATACGAACTCTATTTTCCATGTACCGCCTGTCTACGAACTCGTGAGTTTGAGACCTATGCAACGGTCCATGAAAAACTTCTAAAGGTATCTCCAAACAAAATTTGACTTTCAAGCCACTCATAAAACTAAGGGTAAAATTGTCATTTTCCAAATTAATTTACGAAATTCACCTATTTAAATAAACAGGTTATTACAGCTCACCCCCCCTTAAAGAAATTTTGTCCTCGAAATTCATACATGCCACTAAAAAAAATGTGGATGATGTGCCCGTATCAATGCCTCGGGTTCCCACTTGGCCTCCTCCACCTTATGGTTGCTCCACATAACTTTAACTAGAGGAATAGTTTTTTTGCGCAATACTTTTTCCTTCCAATCTAGAATTTGCACTAGTTGCTCCTCAAAACTCAAATCATCTCTCAGCTCAATTGGTTTTGCCTCCAATACATGAGATTCATCAAATAGACACTTTTGGAGCATGGATACATGAAATACATCGTGAACCTTTGAAAGTTCTGGGGGTAAAGCAAGCCTATAAGCCACTGGCCCTACCTCTCAATTAGCTCATAAGGCCCAATGTAGCGAGGACTCAGCTTCCCTCGTCTACCAAAACGTACAACTCATTTCCAGGGGGATAATTTCAAGAAAACCCAGTCTCCGACCTCAAACTCAAGATCTCTGATCTGTCGGTAACAGGACCCTTCCCGAATTTCCCTCGAAATCCAGGAAGAATCCTGCTCCCGTCTGACAACCTAAAGAAATTCCCAGAATATCCCTAAGTCCTTGCAATTAATTATGAGAATTCTGCCAAAAATCTGGAAGAATCTCCCCTTAAGGACTGGTTAACCGTCTTAGCCTCTTGACTGAGCAACCGCATCGGTGGCTAACCGGCTTGGTCAAATTAGGGTAAGAGCCAATGCTTCGCCACATATCACAATTGAGTATCCCTGATCATGATTCGAAGTTTATAGCCATCTGCTGACAAGTTCTGATACCAAATTGACATTAGGTCAGACACTGCTGAAACCTCATATCAGTGGTGGCCCTACAGGGTAACCTCACGAATTTGTTTTACGCCCTAAGCTCTCGACTGACAGCTTTTAACACAAAAGTTTAATACATGAAATACCCTTAACCTTTAGAAACATTAAATAAACTTTACAGGGGTTCCAACAGAACCTCATCTGTACTTGACTGACCCCACTTACCTGTTAGACGCAGGATAGCATAGTAGTTCACAAACTACCTCGGAGGACCTCCTCCTCAATAAAATGAGACAACTGACGTGTCACCCTCGTGTGAACCATTAACCACCCGTCAATCTAGGTCACCGCCTACACCAACCCACTGATCCAGATGATGAAGGTACAAGACTTGGTTGCATTGAGTCTCACTGACTTACCCCAAGTCGTAACTCGATATCCCTACTCATCCTGAGCACCCCGAGTGGTAGCTCGATATTTCAGCTCATCTTGAGCACCCCGAGTGGTAACTCGATATCCCGGCTCTTCCTGAGCACCCCGAGTGGTAACTCGATATCCCGACTCTTCCTGAGCACCCCGAGTGGTAACTCGATATCCAGCTCATCTTGAGCACCTCGAATGGTAACTCAATATCCCGGCTCATCATGAGCACCCTATAACGACCCGGACCAGAAATTAAATTATTTTGAGAATTGGACAATTTTACCCTCAATTTTGGACGGGTTCAGGAGTCACTTTTTGACTGGCAGTACTTTTGGGAATTTTTATTGGGTCGTTGCGTAGGTCTCAAACTCACGAGTTCGTAGACAGGCGGCACGCCGAAAACGGAGACCCGATGAGTTCGTTACGGGTCTAGAAGCTTCAGGGGTAGTTTGGTAATTTTGGAGAAGTTGGAACTATATAGTAGATATTTTTCTCTCTCCTCGGGAGATTGGCCAATCAGTCTCTCTCTCCTACCCGAACCCCCCCCCCCCCCCGTGTGAGCACAAAGACTTGATTTTCATCGGATGGATTTCGATCCGATTTGAACGAAACCAAGGTCGGGAGGATCTTCCCCGGGATCCCACGAGCATTTTGGGGTAGCTATTAGAGCGGGAGCACCGCCATAGGCGACGGACGGAGGAGGGAGGTGAACCGAACCTTTTCGGCCGTTTTCCGGCCAAACCAGGTACGATCTCGGAACTTTGACCTCATATTTGGATTCCTGGTGAAAAGTAGATGAATTTTCATGTGTAGATCGTGAAAAACGGTTAAGAAATAAAGAAGTTAGAAAACCTTGAAGTTTCGACCGGAAATGGGGGATTCCGGCGAACCAGACGGCGGCGGAGGTGGCGGTCCGGTCATCTTCTCCGGCCAGCTTCCGGCGACGACGACGACAGTCCGGTTGTCTTCTCTGGCGAGTCACCGGTGACCAGTCGGGTCGAGTTCAACCGGTCGAGTCGAGTTGAACCGGTCTGGTCGAGTTGGACCGGGTTAGGTTGAGCCGGATCGGGTTGGACCGGTCCAGGCGCGTGAACACTGTAGCAGGCGCGTGACCGGTGCGTGAGAGCGCGTGGGCGCGTGTGCCGACCTTCCGGCGGCGAGTGGCGGCGCGTGGCGACGCGTGGAGCCGAGACTGAGGTCATGGCGGCGCGTGGTAACTAGTTTTGACGTTCCGAATCTGTTGGTACAGGTTTTAGGTTGATCGGACGTCGTTTAGAGGTTGTTTTGTGCAATCCCAGCGGTAATGATTGACCGTATTAGTGGGTTTTGAGCTCGGGAAGTCAAGGTAGTTGGGTCGTTATTGTGCATGTGTTGCTTGGGCTAGAGCGTCCATGAATTAAGGGTTGGTTGATGTATGTGAGTGGACTGTTGTTTATAAACTGTAATGCATGCATTAATGTATCTTTGTTTACATATTGTTATGTATTGTTGCAATGATTTCCTGGACATTTAGAAATGATTACTGGATATATGTTTTCCACTATTTCGATTAAAGTGTGATTTGGGAAATATCATGGTTTTGGACTCGATTTTGATAACGTTTTGACGTGGAAATTATTGAGTCAATGATTTGGGTTTTGACCCTGTTGCATGAGTTTATCGGATTTGGTCATATTTGAGGGAGGCCAGGACTCGGGATGAGGATCCGTTATTAGCGGTGAACCCGATGAACCTCCAAGATAAACATTGATTTGAGGGAGGCCAGGACTCGGGATGAGGATCCGTTATTAGCGGTGAACCCGATGAACCTCCAAGATAAACATTGATTTGAGGGAGGCCAGGACTCGGGATGAGGATCCGTTATTAGCGGTGAACCCGATGAACCTCCAAGATAAACATTGATTTTAGGGAGGCCAGGACTCGGGACGAGGATCCGTTATTAGCGGTGAACCCGGTGAACCTCCAATATATGATATGAAATGTTATGATAGTCGAGAGATGCCGACTGATATGATATGATAGTCGAGATATATGCCGACTGATATGATATTATACATGACTAGCACACCCCAAGGGATACCCTGGTGGCTAGGGATATGATAGTCGAGAGATGCCGACTGATATGTTATGATAGTCGAGAGATGCCGACTGATATGATATGATAGTCGAGATATATGCCGACTGATATGATATGATACATGACTAGCACACCCCAGGGGATACCCTGGTGGCTAGGGATATGATAGTCGAGAGATGCCGACTGAAATGTTATGATAGTCGAGAGATGCCGATTGATATGTTATGATAGTCGAGAGATGCCGACTGATATGTTATGATAGTCGAGAGATGCCGACTGATATGTTATGATAGTCGAGAGATGCCGACTGATATGTTATGATAGTCGAGAGATGCCGACTGATATGATTTGATAGTCGGGATATATGCCGACTGATATGATATGATACATGACTAGCACACCCCAAGGGATACCCTGGTGGCTAGGGATATGATAGTCGAGAGATGCCGACTGATATGTTATGATAGTCGAGAGATGCCGACGGATATGATATGATAGTCGAGATATATTCTGACTGATATGATATGATACATGACTAGCACACCCCAAGGGATACCCTGGTGGCTAGGGATATGATAGTCGAGAGATGCCGACTGATATGTTATGATAGATGCCGACTGATATGTTATGATAAGTCGAGAGATGCCGACTGATATGATATGATAATCGAGAGATATGCCGACTGATATGATATGATACATCACTAGCACACCCCAAGGGATACCCTGGTGGCTAGGGATATGATAGTCGAGAGATATGCCGACTGATATGTTATGATAGCCAAAGGTTATACCGGCTGATGATACGATATGATAGCCGAGGATATATCCGGCTCTAATATGAACCAGACGACAATTGTCATGGGCTTAATCAACCTATGAAAATACTTCGTCAGTCGGGTCTGTGGGTTGGTGTGGGCGGTGACCCAGAGGGACGAATTATGGTTGGTTCACAAGTATCTGACTAGTCGGTTGTCTTGTGGTATTCCAGTAGAGATGTCAGCAGTGTCTGACCTACTGACATTTGGTGTCATAGGGTATTCCTATTTGAACCACCACTGTTCCGAGGTCTTGACTTTGACCTGTATACTATCCTGCGTCTGACAGGTAAGAGTGATCAGTAAGTACAGAGGTTCTGTCGGGAACCTTATAAGGTTTAATAAAAATTATTCAAAAACAAAGGGTATTTCTGGTATTTAAATTTTGAGGTAAAAGAGCTGTCAGACGGGATAAGGGTTTTTTCCGGGTTTAGAGGAAAAATTCGGGAAGGGTCCTTACACACCCCGAGTGGTAACTCGATATCTTGGCTCATCTTAAGCACCCCGAATGGTAACTCGATATCCTAGCTCATCCTGAGCACCCCGAGTGGTAACTCGATATCCCGGCTCATCCTGAGTGCACCCTAAGTGGTAACTCAATATCCCGGCTCATCCTGAGCACCCCGAGTGGTAACTCGATATCCCGGCTCATCTTGAGTACCCCGAGTGGTAACTCTATATCCCACCTCATCCTGAGCACCCCGAGTGGTAACTCAATATCCCAGCTCATCCTGAGCACTCCGAGTGGTAACTCGATATCCCAGCTCATCTTGAGCACCCCGAGTGGTAACTCGATATCCCGGTTCATCCTGAGCACCCTGAGTGGTAACTCAATATCCCGACTCATCCCCAGCCGTAGCTCAATATTCTGGTTCATCCTGAGAGTATGATGGAATCCTCCATGACATATCTCAAATCATCTTGAGAGTATGATGGAATCCTCCATGACATACCTCAAACCTCAACGATATGGCGGAGAAAGATCCCTCGAACGCCAATATCGGATAACTCCTCAACGATCTGGCGGAGACGTACCCTCAATGCCAGTCAGAGAACCCTCAACAATGTGGCGGAGAAAGACCCCTCGAAGGCCAACATCGGAGAACCCCTCAATGATCTGGCGGAGACGTACCCTTAATGCCAATCGGAGAACCTTGTGGTATAACATAATACATAAAAGTACACATACCACGCAATCTCAGAAACCCAGTGCGTTCTCAGTACATCCAAAAAACCAAATCAAGGAATCCCTAGCCCCAAGGAATTCCTTGACACATTAACAACCTAACTACCTTGGCCTCCTAAGCCAAAACAAGCTCCATGGTCAACCATTACCCCTGGGATTACTCAAACAGTGCTCAAAATGAACTCCAATGGCCTCAAAACTGCCAAAATCTGATCCCGAAGGTCCCAAAACCCTAGCCACGCGTCGCCGTGGGTCGTAAAATAGCCCCCAGCACCGCCACGCGCAGGTAGAAGGCCAGACCATGCGCCACGCACCGGCCACGCGCCCTTACGTGCCCTGTACTGTTCACGATGAATATTCTATCACTCTAACGGAATATTCTGTCAACCTTGATTGAATCAGAATATTCCGCTCAGACTAAAGGGGTTAGGGTTCCGTGATAACTCCGTCAACTTTTGACGGAATATGCTAACGCTGTCAGCATATTTTGTCAAACCTTAACGGCGTCTGTTGACCGTTAAGTCAACTGACTGTTGATTGTTTGGCAGGGTGGCACCCACGTGGCTGCCAAGTGGCCTCCATGTGGCTCCACGTGGCTGCCATGTGGTATGCCATGTCACCTCCATCTGATTGACCTAGTAGCCGGAGCCTCACCGTAGAAGACGACCGCGCCGCCGTCCGCCGTCGCCGGAAACCCCATTTCCAGTTGACCTTGAGTTTTTCCTAACTTCCTCAAATCTCAACCATTTTTCATAAATTTTATGTCTAAATCCATCTACTCAAACCCGGGAACTCAGAAATGAACTCAAAATAATAAACCCATATCTGTGTTGGCCGAAAGGTTTCGGTTTTCCTTTCCTCGATTCGGTGTCTCATGCGGCTGTCTCCTTCGATGGTTGGTACATCAGTGATCGTGGGAATGAGGAGAATTCGATTAGTGGAACTAGAATGGGTAACCTGGCCTTGAATCGAAGTTCAAAATTATGGGTTTTTGGGTTCAATGTACATGGGTTGGGTCTGAGTTCGCAAAGAGAGAGAGTGAAAAAAAAATATCAAGATCTGGTTTGATTGGGGTTAAAATATCTACCCAGACCAAATTACCAAAATGCCCCTGAACATTCTAGACCCACAACTTTCTCACACGAACTCCATTTTTTGCGTACCGCCTGTCTACGAACTCATGAGTTCGAGACCTACGCAATGGTACTCGAAACACAACCAAAAGTGTTTCGAAACAAAAATTGACTTTTAAGCCCCTTAAACAACCAATGGGCAATTTCATCCTTTTGCAAAATAATTTACAAAAATTAAATAATTAATTTTAGGGTCGTTACAGTCAGTCTGCATAGCTTTTCTGGCAGTCCTGAGCTGCCTTCAATCTTTCCCTGATGATGCTAATATTTTCCTTTATTAGTTCAACTATCTCTGGTGTCAATAGTCTTCTCTCACCTACCTCATTCCAGCATATCGGTGTCCTGCACTATCTCCCATATAGTGCCTCAAAAGAAGACGTCCCAATACTAGACTGATAGTTGTTGTTGTATGCAAACTCCATCAAGGCCAGGTGTGAGTACCAGTTTCCTTTAAACTGCAGTACACAAGCTCTCATCATATCTTCCAGAATCATAGTTGTCCACTCAGACTGACCGTCAGTCTGAAGATGAAAAGTTGTACTAAATTGCAACGTAGTTCCAAAGGCTTTCTGAAAACTCTGCCAAAACCTTGAGGTAAACCTAAGATCCCTGTCTGATACAACCGACTCTGGAGTCCTATGTAACCGTATAATCTCATCCACAAATAATTTGGCGTATTGGTCCATCCTATAATCTTCCCGTACTGGCAAGAAATATGCTGACTTTGTAAGTCTATCAACAATTACCCAAATTCCATCATGTCCTTTTTGAGTCCTAGGAAGTTTATAAACAAAATCCATAGTAATGTGATCTCACTTTCATTCCGAAATAGGTAGTGGTTGTAGTGCCCCGTATGGTTTCTGCCTCTCTACTTTTACTTGTTGACACGTCAGGCATCTACTCATAAACTCTGTTATTTCCCTTTCATCCTAATCCACCAATAGTGCTCCTTAAGAGTACGATACATCTTAGTGCCACCTGGAGCTTCCTCAAGAATTTCTCTTTTAAACTCTATATCATTAGGTACGCACAACCGGCCGTCCTTAACCAAGGCCCCATCATCCCTAATCACGTAATCCTGCTTATTCCCAGCCTCTAACTCCATCCTAATAAAGTACAACGTAGGATCCTGGAGTTGAGCTTCAATAATTCGGTCAATCAAGACAGGTTTCACATGGAAGCTAGCCAACAGAGCCCCCTGATTATCCATTCCCAGTATAATTCCCGCTCTTCGGAGTTCTACTAACAACGGTAAGTAAACAGTGTGCAAATAGGCCAAGGAACCCATGGACTTCCTGCTCAGTGCATCGGCCACTACATTGGCCTTTCCTGGGTGATACTCTAAGGTACAATCATAATCCTTTATCAACTCTAACCACCTCCTCTGTCTCAAGTTCAGATCTTTCTGGGTAAAGAAATATTTCAGGCTCTGATGGTCTGTGAAGATACGGCACGTTTCCCCATACAAATAGTGTCTCTAAATTTTCAGTGCATGCACCACTGCAGCTAACTCTAAATCATGTGTGGGGTAGTTCAACTCATGGGGTTTAAGTTGCCTGGAAGCATATGCTATCACCTTCCCATGCTGCATTAGCACGCAACCTATACCTCGTAATGATGCATCACTGTACACCTCAAATCCTCCGCTATCATCTGGAAGGGTTTACACTAGGGCATAAATCAACCTCCTCTTAAGCTCTTGAAAGCTCTGTTCACACTCATCATCCCATTCAAACTTGACTCATTTCCTAGTTAACTGAGTCAACGGGACAGCTATCGTAGAAAATCCTTCCACGAACCGCCTATAATATCCTGTTAAACCCAGAATACTTTTCACCTCTGACACTGTCCTCGGTTGCTCCCAATTTGCCACTGCCTCTACTTTTTAGGGATCCACACTGATACCCTTTGCAGAAATCACATGACCTAAGAATCCCACACTGGTCAACCAAAACTGACATTTACTGAACTTGGTGAACAATTGTTTTTTCCTCAGCGTATTCAGCACCAACCTCAAGTGTTTCTCATGTGCCTTAGAACTCTTCGAATATACTAAGATATCATAAATAAATACAATTACAAATCGATCCAAATACCATCGGAACACCCTATTCATCAAATCCATAAATGTCTCCGATGCATTAGTTAGACCGAACGGCATCACCAGGAACTCATAATGCCCATAGCATGTCCTGAAAGTCGTTTTGGGAACGTCCTCTTCCCCGATGCTTAACTGATGGTACCCAGATCTAAGGTCAATTTTAGAAAAATACTTTGCCCCTTTTAATTGGTCAAACAATTCATCAATTCGTGGCAAAGGATACTTATTCTGCACCGTAATCCTATTTAACTGCTGGTAGTCGATACACAATATCAAACAATCATATTTCTTCCTTACAAATAACACCGGCGCACCCCAAGGCGATACACTCGGTCGAATAAATCCCATATCCACCAAGTACTACAATTGAGTCTTCAATTCTCTCAATTCTACCGGTGCCATCTTGTATGGTGCCTGTGATATGAGTTGAGTACCAGAAAGAATCTCTATGGTGAACTCAATCTCCCGGTGAGATGGCAACCCCAAAAGATCCTCCGGAAACACATCTACAAACTCATTCACCACAAGAATATCCTCTACCCTCACCAAAGTATCCCAAGAATCGATCACGTGAGCTAAATAACCCTTACAACCATTCCTCAATAACTTCTCAACCGTCAAAGCTGATATCACTCCCGAGGGAAGCACCCTACGGTCTCCCTGAAAAATAAGTTCCGGCAAACCAGGACTCCGGAAGACTACCCTCTTATCGAAACAATCAATGGAGGTATGATGCGTGGTTAACCAATGCATCCCAATATCACATCAAAATCATAAATGTTCAAGGGAATTAAGTTTGCCTCCAACTCATGACCTCCCACTACCACTGGACAATTGTGTATCACTAGATTTGCCACTAATATATCTCCGGTGGGGGTGCTAATGCCCATGTCCCAACCAATCGGTGACAATTCTCTATTTGAAAAAAGTGTCAAACCCCGAGAATAAAGAATGTGTAGCCCTGAGATCTATCAAAACTCGAGCATCATGATAAAAAATAGACAACATAACAGTAACCACCTCTGGTGCAGCTCAAGCCTCCTGCTGTGACATAGCAAAAACTCGAGCCTGTGTACCAGAAGATTGACCACGACCCCTTTGGCTCCCTGCTGCAGTACTAGATGTCTGTGATGCTCTCTAACTCAGTTCAGCAGCATTTTAGCCCAAAGAACTACTGCCCGGACGATGTAGATAATCTCTCTTAAAATGACCAGTCTCCCCACAAATGTAACAACCGGTGTCACCAATCCGTGCGAGTTTGCCACTATGTTTCTCAGTTGATTGCACTGAAGCCCCACTAGACTGAGTTGATGATTGTTGTCCCACTGTAAAACCTCGGGAACCTCCCTGATCGGCTCTGCCACTGCCTGATCCAGATCTTGCACTCCCAGATGATCCAGAACTGAAACTACCTCTCTTAGATGGTCCCTGACTAGAGGCCTCGAAACTCAGGCGATCTCGGCTTCGCTTGGACCCACTAAGCTGGTACCGAGCTGGAAAACTCATCTCTACTCTGGCCGCAGCATCTGATAAAGTCCTCAATGAAGTATGTGCCACCGCAGTTACTACTACTCTAATCTCATCTCTCAGTCCATGCTCAAACCTTCGACACTTATCCATCTCATTTGCCACTAAAGCCAGTGCAAATCGTGACAAATTAAGAAATTTCTGCTCATGCAGTGCTACCGTCATGTCCACATGCTGTAACTGCAAGAACTCAGCCTCTTTGGCATCTCGGTATGAGTGAAGATAAAATTGCTAGAGGAAGCGCTCCCGGAAAGCTTCCCAAGTAAGTGTATGGACATCCTAGCCCGTCGTCTGCAAGGCATGCCACCAACGGTACGCATAACCACTCAGAATAAACATGGCTAAACGCACCCTATGCTCCGAAGGGCACCTCATAACAGCAAATACTCGTTTCAAACGAGTAATCCAATCATCAGCATCATCTGGGCCTAACTCGCCCATAAACACTGTAGCCCTCAACCCTTGGGCTCGCTCAATGTCAGAAGCGTAAGAAGTAGCCCTACCCTAAAGTACAGTCGTCAATGCCAGACCAAACTGATCAAGGGTCTGTCTCAAATCAGGCTCTAATACGAGATCATGTGTACCCCTAACGTTATCAGCTTCATCACTATTTCTAGGTCCCGGACGGGGCTCATGTCTCGGAGGCATCACGCTGAAAAGAACCATAATTCGTCAGTACCACAATCATATATACACTAGGTGTGCGGCCTATAGGAATTTAAACCTAGAGCTCTAATACCAAGTTGACTATACCCTTCCCGAATTTTCCCTCGAAACCCGTGAAAAGCCATGCTCTCGCTTGACAACTTAATAAATCGCCTAAAATACCCTTAAGCCCTTGCAATTAGTTACGAAAAATCTGTCAAAAATCTAGCAAAACCGCCCCCTATAAAATGGTTAAACCGCCTTCCACCTGTCATACGAAGGATCAAATACCAATCTCGAATTCCAACATCCCCATTTAACCATCGACGTAGCTATAATTTACAATAAGTCCAAAGGTTTATCAGAGCAACTAGGTTGGAAAGGTAAATACAGAAAATTTATAAGTCTTACTCGATAGTCTTAAGTAAAGGTGCAGCTGAAATTTACTGCCTCCGCCTCTAGATGTGCCCTCGTCAACTCAACGGCATGGAGGGGATTTAAAACAAAGAAAAGTGTGTGTGGACAAAATAATCGTTTAAAATAATTTCCGAGGAAAACATACCTTTCCCTCTCCATGAGTAAAACAATGCATGCATAATATAAAATTTCGTTTAAAACAAGTAATCTATAAAGATAATCCGAAAACTTACCCGAAAATCCATTTTTAGTTAAATAGTAGGTGGGACCCACGAAAACCCGAACAATGCAAACATCTCGTGGTCCACAACCTTGCTTTGAAAACACTCATCAAAGGAGTTTAAAAAAAATCATGTGAACAAACCTAGACACCAAAATATCATAAACAGATCTCACCGTTCCCCGAATGTAATACCGACTCGTAGCTCGATATTCGAGCTGAATGACCCGGGTCCGACCCTCCACACATCTGATAATACCTCGGGTTGTGCAGATGTAACCTTGTCTATACCCAAATTCAATAAAGTCACAAATTCGGGTCTAAACCCAAAATCATGGACTCGACTGAAATCCAAAATCCATCAAGTTAAAACTATATAAAAATAGAATCCATAAAGCCGGGCCATAGCCCAAAACGGCATTTCCAATTTATTATTGAGAACCCGTGTCCAATAATAATTTATTAGAATAATTATTCTAAATTCCAGAAATTTGCCAAAACCAATACTTCACAAAAAATTATTTAAAATATACATTTATGCATGCATGACAATTTACAAACCAAAGTCCACTCACCGAACGTCCAATTAAGCTCAATCCTGAGTTGTACGCTCCTCCGAAATTCCCGAATCAGTATTGCCTGTCAAAAGTAACAATCGGGGTTACCAACGATAATTAAAAATCCTAAATCCAACCCCCTTAAATCCCGGACGTGTGCACACCTTAAACCTAAAATAGTAGCGACTTCGGACATCCAAAACAACCCTTAAACGATGTCCGATTGACCCGAAACATGCGCCAATAGGTCTAAAAAGTTGAATCGTCGTGGCCAAAGAACCGCCCCCTGGGCCGCTGATCAGTCATTATTTATGCATCATTTTGATGTCTTTATATGTTTCTCTTACATGTGTTTTGAATGATTTCGTACCATCAATAGTAGAAAATGATCAATCTTGTGAGACTTGTGCAGATTTGAAAAGATAGGTAAATTCTGAGAAGAACGCAAAAAGAATGACTCAAATCGGAGTTCAGATGAATGAGATGTCCTCATTTCAATATCAAGTCCTGAATTGGGTCCTGAATGCGCCAGTGCGCCTATTTTGAGTCCTTGGCCAAGTACCTCATATCATGCCATTCGGGTCCCAAACCTGTGTCTCATGGCATCAAGTTCATGTCCTAGAAGTGTCAAGGTCGTGCCAGGACAGATCGATTACATGTCCCAAGAAATTCCCATCTGAGCCCAGCCTCTGCGCCTAAACCCAGGTTCATGTTCCGTCAGAGGTGGATCACAGTTCCTGCTATGCGTTAAGCCTGACAGCCTCTGCACCTAGCCTGAGCGAAGATGCGCTTTTACTATACTCATGGTGTGCTTTGAAAGCGCAGTCCCAGACCCCTATGATGAAGACATTCCAAAGGCCAAGTTCTAAATTCCGAGAAGACCGCGAGCTGCCCGCAGCCAGCTTGAGTTCCCACTTGCCAACTTGCATTCACACTTGTTTCCACATTGCATAGGGATTTCAAGCTTATTTAATTTTAGAATATTATTTTTACTCCTTTTATATTTAGGAAAGGTTTTTAATTAGATTTCTTAAATGTTTAGGAAACCTTTTCCTTATATAATTAAATGTAAACTTCTATTTGTATGAGGATTAATAATTCTCTATAAATAGAGGTGCTAGGGTTTATGTAAAAAAGAAAGGAGACCATAGTTTTAGAGATAATATTTTACACATAGATTATTAGGAGAGTATTATTTCGGAGATCTAGACACCTTAGCCTCAATTTACATTGTAATTCAATTCAAAGTAAACAGTTTCTTATTTTCTGCACTTTTTGGGCATGGAGCTTGGAGAAGAAGGCCTTGTTGAGTCTCTACTATGCACCATTGTTCATCAGCGTTCTTTACTCTAAACTTTTATTTCATTGCAATTTACTTATGAATTCAATTATTTATGTTTCAATTTCAGTTATTAGTGAGTAGTTCCTTTCAGAATTAGGGTTGTTTGAAGCCCTAGCCATGTTAGCTCGTTAAGTAGATTTTTATTCTTGTTCTTAATTGCTATGCATGCTGAATAACTCTAATTACTGCTTTAACTACCATTCTTTTATGTTTATAAGATTAGCTACCTCGTTTGCATAAATTATTGATGGAATTGTTTGAATGACCACAATATCATCATGTGTGATTCATTAGCTTCAAGAGGTTGAGGTTAAGAAACAATCTTGTAGTTGAAATTCATGACAACCTAGGAATGCATCCCACTCTTCTAGGCTAGTGTGGTGTCATTAAATTCTCTTAGTACTTCATGCGTCATCTTAACTGGTAGGTGATAAACGTTCTAGGCATATGCGTTGTCTAAAACTTGCTAAGTAAGAGAGAATGATATATGTTTAGTGTACCAACGCTAGGACCTAGCCATGGACACCTATTTCATAATTGCATAGTAATTAGGTCAAGATAATCTGGTTAAGACTTATAATTGGTTAGAGTGGATAGTAAGCCTTAATTCGCATTAGTTAACAAACAATCAACTTTTCATTCTTGCATTGTTATTTTATGCACTTTGATTTACTTGTCTTTAATTTTCAACTCTCAATCATAAGCCCCCGCTTGGCGTGTGTGTGTGTGTGTGTGGTTTTCTTTAAGTTAACAAATCTAAACTTAATTGGGTTAATCGTTGAACAAGTCCTCGAGGGATCGACCTTTGCTTGTCATTATACTATCTCCATCGATTTTGTGCACTTGCAAAGTTATACTTAGTAGAAATAAAGTTAATAATTATTGTGTTCAGTATTTCTTCTATCAGCCGCTACGCACCGGCTACAGTGCCCACGCTCTTACACTCGCGCTGAATCGGTGCTGACTGGGCTGCCAGGTGGCTCCACGTGGCTGCCAGGTGGCCTCCACGTGGCTGCCAGGTGGCATGCCGCGTCAACTCTCTGACTGAACCAGTTGTCGGAGAAGACGACCGCTCCACCGTGTGCTGTCGCTGGAAATAGCCAGTGATGGTCGACCTTGAAAATTCCTATTTTCTTCAAATCTCCACCATTTTTCACGAATTAATAACCTAAAACTATCTACTCGAGCCAAGGAACTCGAAACTGTGGTCTAAACACGAAACTTATACCTGATTTGGCATGAAAATCAATCGAAAGGTTCGGTTTTCTCCTTCCTCGATTCTAGGTTTCCCGAGGCTGTTTCCCTTGATGGCCGGTACATTCTTGATCGCAGGGAGAATAGGATTCCGATGGGTTGAACCAAAATGGAAAAGGTTGCTTCAAATCAAAAGTTCAAGGGTATGGGGTTTTGGGTTCGGTTGCACGGTTTGGATGAGGAATCGCGAAGAGAGAGGAAAAATGAAGAACAATCTGGAGAGGTATGATTTAAAATAGCTGCCCAGTGAACATTACCAAATTGCCCCTGAACATTCTAGATCCACAACTCTGTCATATGAACTCTGTTTTTCGCATGCCACTTGTCTACGATCTCGTGAGTTCGAAACCTACGCAACGGTCCACGAAAAACTTCCAAAGGTATCTCCAAATAAAATTTGACTTTCAAGCCTCTCATAAAACCAAGGATAAAATCGTCATTTCCCAAATTAATTTACGAAATTCGCCTATTTAAATAAACGGGTCGTTACAACTAACATATGACCTGTTTAACCTGTTTAACATGTTTAATCTATTTAATATGTTTAACTTATTTAAACTATAAGATTTAATAGATATATATATATATATATGTAAATGGGTAGATATATGGGTTAGTGACTGACACGTTTATTAAATAGATTAATATATAGATCCATTACACAGGTTAACAGGTTGATCCGAAATTCATCCATTTATTAAACGGGTTAATATGTCATTACATGGGTCAACAGGTTGACCCGAAATTCACCCGTTTATTAAACGTGTTATAATAGTTTACCCGAAAATGACTCAATATTTTAATCGTGCGAGTTGACCTGGATAAATTTCGTACGGATTTCAAGTCGTTTATCGAGTTGTGTAAAAAATTGCCATCCTTAATGAAAATTTTAAAGTAAAGTTCAGGAACATAAAATACTAATATTGAAGTATAGGAACGGTTGCTAAAATTATAGTAAAGTTCATGGACTGTTGAAACTATTTAGCATTATTTTTATTAAATGATTGTTTATCAAATTTTTTTTTTGTATAAAACGATATTAAAAAAAATATGCACATTAGATATCAACATTATTTTTTACGACCATTGTTTGAACTCTGCTGACCTTTACACAATGAAGATAAATGCCAACAAACTATAGTACTATTCTCGAAGCTAGTCCATTTAAGAGTTGGATAATTGTCCCATCAAAAAAAAAAGTTGGATAATTGTTCTATTGTCCTTCAATTTAGGGAATAGTTTTACATTCTCTTTATCAATATGGTTTTGTTTTTTTTTTCAACCGGATTAAAATTCTCGACATGATCTTGAACTCCCATGCTCTCTTTCGACAAGGAAAGAAAAAAAAATTCAGCGAGGCAACTTGGGGGCCCAATCGTACGTTTTGGATGAGGGCTCATGATTTCACATCAGATGGACCTAAACAAGAGGGCCGGGCCCATGTAACTCTTGTGAGCTTTGTTAAAGGTCCAAGTGGGTCTATGTGGGCGCATCAGCTACACTGAGTGATATTTTTCTGCAAATACAGATGCAAGCTAACCTGACCCAAAAAAACAAATACGGATATATGCCAAAGTCTCTATGATTAACGGCCATGATTGGCTCTCCAGCTACTAAGTAACTCTGCTAAAGTGCAACCTGCGCTAAGCTAGATCATGCTCAATGTATTCAAACACCAATGGCAAACAACCCGAAATTCTTGACAGAACTACACCCTCCTCCAACTTTACAACATTAGGAGGATCATCCAGTCTCCAAAAATCAGAATTCGAAACTAAAATCCTAACTAATGAAGGAGAAGTGAGCACAACCAAAAGAACTCAGAAACAAGTTGAAGAGAACAAGCAAACCAAATCCATGTACCATGTGAGAAAAGGAAACGTGAAGTTAATTGACTAACTAGATGTAGTACATTTACGATTCACTACTGCCGCTATTACAACTTTGGCCTTCGGTTTTGGAAGGGTGGAGTTTCATTAGGAGGAGGGTTGAGATTCTGAATCCAACCAACCAAGAGAATGACTTTGCATCTTTAAATAACATTAGATAGAATTAGAATCAACCAACCAACCAATCAACCAACCCAATAAGCAACAAAATTATACCGATAAGCACATTCTAATTTCTAAATCCAACAGACGAAGAAACAACCATCGAAGATCAAAACTTTCCTCCTCAAAGTTTCTCTTCTTTAATACTGGTTAAGACTTGACAAATACATAGCATACCACAAAGATGAGCTTAGTTTTCCTTTTTCATGGTCTTACTAACCTAATAATGAAAAAATCGAGATTTCTTTCAAATTGACCTAGCAGCAGTAGGAGTAGGGTAATATCATCAGTGAATTGTAAAACATGCTCAAATACATAGCATACCACAAAGATTAGCTTAGTTTTCCTTTTTCACGGTTTTCCTAACCTAATAATGAAAAAATCGAGATTTCTTTCAAATTGACCTAGCAGCAGTAGGAGTAGGGTAATATGCACTTTGAAATGTTCCAAGGAAGCTGGAAGTAACAGAAAGCAATAATAATCTATATGATTTATTAATAAATACATCAACATACTTACATGACTTTCATACACAATACTCTATACTCACAAGTATCACTATTCATTATTCATTATTGACTGCATTTCCAGACAACAACAGGCATTAAGCTGCATTCTTATTAGCATTTACAATTTAAAACAGCACATGTAGAAGTAAAAATCACGCGGCAAATATATAAAAGGATTACCTCCTTTGTTTTGTTTCGTTGAATGTCGGGTATGAGGAACATTTCTAAGGCTCATGATTCATCACCTCAATGAAGAATAAACTTGTGTGAGGCCCAAGTGTTTGCGACATCAGATATCTTGCTTTGCTCGACCTGCAACTGCTTAAGCTGCGGAGAGTTGAGAGCAAAGAACTCAATTGCCTCGGCTTGAATCCCACGACAGCCCCTAATATCGACATTCTCCAAATGCTTACAGCTTTTAAACATCGAAACCATGGATGCATCAGTAAGCCCTTTACACCCTCTGAGCCTCAACTCAACTAAATAGTTGAGTGAAACCAACATTGATGTCAACTCTTTATCCACCATCATTTCATTATAGGACAAATCCAAATTCCTCAATTGCCTCAAATTCTGACCCAATGTGGACAATAACCCAGTTTCTCTTTCAACCACATCACAATTTACCAAAGCCAATTCTTCAACCCCAACCCCAATCTCTCTACTAATAGCCTTGAGCCCTTCACCGCTCACAAGGCAGCAACTTTCAAGTTTAAGGCTTGAAAGGCTTCTGCAATTCGCTGCCACTGACAATAGATGATCATTTTTAAGGTCTAGAGGTAATCGAAGATGGAGTTTTTGCAAGTTGTTACAATGGGTTTGGTTTTCAGTTAAGAATCTAAGCAGACTCTCCATGCTACAACCATCATAAACCAAAAGAGAAGTGAGGGAGTCACAATTCTCAGCCAATTTCATCAGAACCCCATCAATTATAGTCCTACAAGTCCTGAGCTCGACTTGTTCAATGCCCTGCAAACACTCAGCGAAGGATGAAAATGACCCGCCATCCCCAATCCCTTCGCAGCTCCTCAGCCCTAATTTCTTCAGCTTTCTGCAGCTTCTCCAAAGCCAACCCAAGCCCCAATCACCTGCTCCAATCCCAGAAAAACAAACACTTTCTAGACCCAGCTCTCTTGACCCGAAATGAGAATCCGAACCAAAATCAGAATCAGAATTGTCTGGGTTGCACAACCCATAATCATCATAATCATAATCATCGACATCATCATCATCATCACTATTATTGGATTTAGCAGAGCAAATGAAAATTGAAAGTTCCTTCAGAGAAGGAAAATTGAGAACCCACCTGAGAAACAGAGGCCTGGACCTGGACCGGGAGAGATTGATACACAGAGAGGTGAGATGGGTACATGCCCAAGACAGAGAAGCGAGGGAGGAGATAGAGACCGGACCGGCCAAGAACCTCAGGCTGTCAAGCTTGGGGCAAAAGGAAGCGACCAAGAAAAGGAGACGATCGGAAAAAGTGGTGGTCTTTGCGGTGGCGGTGGTTGGTGGTGGGTCAGGAGGCTGTAAGACAAGAGAGAGACAAGAAAGGAAAGGGTAGTGAGAGAGAAGAGAGGAGAGAGAAGGGACGGTGGAGTCATGAGAGGTCAGGCGGAGGGAGAGGGAGGTTTTGGAGGTGCGGTAGAGGTAGAGCCACCGCTTGGAGACCAGAGAAACCGAAGACGATGTTGATGGCGATGGCGGCAATCTTTGGAAGATTTCTTGAACAAGTTCATCGCATAGCAATTTATCCATCTCTCCTCTCCCTCCCTCAATTATTCTTCTTCTTCTTCATAAAAATTAAAGCTTTGCTTCTTCTTTGTTCTTTGTTTGGGAGCTATGGAGTCAGTCACCAGTGGTCACCACCCACCACCACCTACCAAATACAATTTACAAACGAGGTTTCTAATTCTGAAGGCTTCTCAATTGACTATTTGCCTTGCTTGCTTCCTTTTGGATTAATAGGGACTAGGGAGTTTTCTTTGAGGGCATTTAATAAGATCCTAGTTGTCATAAACAATATATGTCTGAATAGTGAAGTTCCATTTTTTGCGTAAAAGGAGGTCAAAATACATCATATATTTCTTATCTTAATATATCATTAAGAATAAAAATATAATAATAAATAAAACTTTAATGCTCATAAAATTTGTTAAATAAAAAATAATTTTTTTTTAATGATTGCTTTATTTTTATTTTTTATATCACCTTTGGTGTTTGTGATGTGAAAAAATAAATATCTAAAGAAAAAATGAACGGACAAAAAAAAGATAAAACAAATGTTGAAGAATAAAAAGCATAAAATAAAATTTAAAACAAGAAACTAAAAATTTATCTAAATTGTTTTAATTTCAAGGTTTTGTTATCCCTTCATTTTTATTTGTGTTTCTATTTCCACCGTTATGTTTCGTCATCTATTCTTTATTTCTCTTAAGAGTATATTTACTTACTATGAATGAAAATAGTAGGTAATTGGGGAAATAGGCAATCGGAGAAATGAGTAATCGGAGAAGTGGATAATAATTTCATTGAGTTGTTTACTAACTATATATAATTAAAACAGTAATAAGATTGATTTTCATTGTTATTGTTTACTAACTCCTATGAATCAGAATAAAAATTAACTTGATTACTAAAATGTCCTTACACATATATATTATATTTTCTTTATTTTGGTTTTTCTAAGGTCGAGGTTGAGTCTTACATAGTCAATTAATAAAAAATTCAAAATGTCATATATCTTGTTATGATTATTCACAAATAAAATATGAGAAAATATGCCCGATTGATTTTTCTCAGTAGTATATAACTCATTGATAAATATTATAAATAACATTTTTAGTTATTGAAGGAGTTGGCTCGGAAAATAAGAATTTATTCACATGAAAACATAATTACTAGTTAGAATTATTGTAACTAATACTTGTTAACTATGTTCTTAGTTTCTTTTTTAATATTGGGTTGGGATATTTGGAATTATTATAGAATTGTATATTACTTTAGTAAATTAAAATAATGAAAAAAGGTAATGGGAATCATTAACACATTTTCCCTAGTTAATGGAATTACTCCAAAATGGATAATGAGATTACCTAGTTGCATGTAAACATAAAAGAAATAAGTAATGAGAATCATTACCTTTTATTTCATTTTCATTATTAGTAAGTAAGCATGCCCTTATATACTTCATATCTTAATTTAAAAAATAAATAATTAAACGAAAGTTTTTAAGAGTTCCTACTATGGACTTGCTACGATTAACCAAAATACCGCCATTATGTTTAAATACTAAAAATAACCAAATATGTGATTATATTTTAATAAATTACATTAGCATTTTCCTCCACAGATAAATCACGCCTACAAGTACAACTACAGGACGTGGCGAGGGTGGGGGTGCGAGGGGGAGGGGGAGGGGGAGGGGGAGGGGGAGTGGGACCCACTAGACGAACCAATAAAATGAGAGATTCAGTCATCATCGAATCGCTCACGGCCGGTTAACCTTTCAATGATTTCATGATTATCATCCTGTCCGGCCAGAAGAAAGACAAGAGAGACAAACCCTCCTTTTGTATTATTTTTTTTTTTTGTTCTTGGGGCATCAACAGAAGAGAGAAAAAACAAAAAAAGTGGAGAAAGATATGATGGAAGAGTCGAACAAGTAGGAAAGAAAAAGTACCTAAAATGAAAATTAAAAACAAAAAACTACTTTCTATCGTTATCACTTTCAAGTCCGTATACTACAAAAACAACAAAAACCCAAATAGTTATGAAACCAACTCTAAATTTTCTATAATATGTATGCATCACCATCCTTTTTCTGGAACATGCCTATTGAAAAAAATAGGACATATCAAAGAGGCCCTAAGTTTTCTAAAATACTGTAGAACATGCCTAATGAAAAATAGGACACTAACAACTGGTTTGGATATGTTGCTCAGCTTTATCTCTATCATGCAGAATATATTCTTGGAAGTGCACATTATAATTATATGAATCTAAATTCTGAAGTGATAGTTTACCAATCAATATGCAAAAGCAGAAAATACCATTATCACCAATCACTAGTCTATTCTACCATTTATGGCCTAAGTTCTTCCTTTACCCTTTGAGTCAGCCCCAAATATGGTCCTTAAACTAATTTGTGGCATCTTCTTTGACAACAACAACAAAAATAATAATAAGGAAATTATTGTGATGGGACCATGGACACATCAAAAGGCACCAGGTCCTCATCAGGCTCTTTCAATTCAAATTTAACTCTCATAGCATCAGCAAGCAATTTTATCTCCCAACAGTAATATCAAACAACTAGCATTCAGATTAGAGTCATTAGACATATCATTGACGAAAAAAATATACTCTTCATTTTCTGATGTTTTCGGAAAGTCCATCTAACCAATCGCTAATTCATGGCAAAGTCATTTACAACGTGTCAACAACGATGAAATAAAATATGAACACACAAAAACCAGCATGGCAGGTGAACCATACCTATATAGAGGTAAGTAGCACTATTCCAAGCCCAGAGAGACTCCACCCAAGACCAGAAGTCGCCAACATTAACGCTGCTTAAACCCTCAAACGCAACTTTCAACACTATAAAAGCAACTGGTGGGAGCCCAATGAACCCCAGAACAAGATTATATACTAACCTTGAAATTGTTCTCACGCTCCGGGCTTTGAAATCAAGCTTCAAAGGATGAGCCATCAAGCACATTGGGACAATCAGTAGGCCCCCGATTTCTGCTGTAGCAAAGTTAATGACGGACATGAGACACAAACCAATGAAGGCAGCTGATAGAGTGACTGATTTCAAGATGGCCCATTCCCCTCTTTGAAGTTGAGGTTCATTGGCATGAGAACACGGAGAAGCCAAACTCATGTACATGACCACAAGGCTGAGTATTGAAAGCACAACCCAGATTATGAAGCTGGCTGTTGGGGTGCAACTGTGTATTTGACAGATAAAATATGGGAGCAATGAAACAACAGAACCCCACAAGTGGACTACAAAAGCTTTCTTAGCTGCAAAAAGCCATTTCCATGATTTGAGAGTGATGCAAGGTTCAACAGAATCAGTGGCCGAAGAAGCAGGCTCGTCAATTTTCAGACTATAATCAGAATTACTGGCATCGACATAGAGAGAAGCTGCCACCATGGGGAGTGGTGCAACTAGAAGTGCAAAAGCAATCATGTAAACTCCCACTGACACAAATTTGCTTGGAGACGTTAATAGGTACAGAAAAAATGACTGGTGAAACTTCTCTAGAAGGTTGTTTACTGACCGTATGACTCCTTCTATTAATCTGCATAAAAAAATAAATAAATAAAATAAAACTCAATCCTAATTGACACAAAAATAATGAATTTTCATATAAATGCTTGTTAAGGATACAGAGACAAGTAAAATAACAAATCATGGCTATGACTTGAGGCAAATATAATATAAAAAAACAAAAGGAGAGAACTAACATAGGGAGATCGGAGCAAATAATAAAATCTATATTAAAATATGTAAACATGAAGAATCCTTATGTACATCGAAAAGTTTAGAAGGGTAACTGGAACCAGACTTTTTAGTACAGAAAAAAAATGAAGTGAGTAAAAGGCAGATGATCGACATAATAAGAAAAAGTTAACAGCCTATTATTTCCATGTGCCCTTTCTCAAAATGAAATTTAGCTAAGCCTACACTGCCCAGAAAAAAAGGAGAAGGAAAGGAAAACAGTCGGTATATGAGATTCTAGATTAGAGAAACAAAACTCTAAAGGAGATTATATGTTAAGTGCAAATGCCGATTACAAGTACTTATGAAAAGAGATATGATTCAGCACTAACCGGCCACTTCGTAGAAGAAAGTCATTTTGCCTGGCTTTGTTATCCAAAGAAGAAACTTTGGGCAAAATTTCCAAAGTAATTGCATCAACTTGGTAATCACGAAAGGCACCGTGGGAACCGGTGGGAACACCCAAAGCCTGACAGCATGAAGGATCAGTCAGAAATAGACACACCTTTGTTGAAAGATTACTAGCAAAACACAAATTGTATTATATCCCTGTCCCATAAAATACATGAAACAACAGCAAAAAAAATAGACCCACCTGGTGGTACAATGAACTTGCAAGTGTAGCACTGCCCTCAATATAATCTGCAGCAGGGATACCAAAGTTCCATTGGGGATTTAAGCTTCCAGCCAAATGTCCTAATGATTCAAATGTTTCACCCAAAGTCTTGAGGCATTTCAAGCCAAGTAGAGACCAAAACTTCTCCACCTTTACCCGCAAACCTTGCCTATGTACTGCTAAATAATTCACAATATTGATGAGGTCAAGATTTGGCATCTGCCCATTGGATGCCTCAGCGTAGATGCTTAGACTATCCTCAAATTGTTCACTTCGATCTGCAACCTTAATGACAAGGGCTGCAGCCATGGTCCCAGCACGTTTAAATACATCATAAATCGTCCTTTCTGTGAAAAGGTTCTCATCTATTCCATAATTATTATCGCTTTCAGGACAAGTCTCTGCATTCAGCGTGCCCAATCCACTAAATACGGGTGTGTGATAGTCTCTTAGCCAAGAAGAAACTGCAGCATACTCTCCGAATTGGGTGTCTGCTACAAGCCATATAACATCCTTGGCCAGCCAAGGAACTCTGGTGAGCAAGGAAAATACTGAGTATGCAATGCCCAAAGATAAAGCCTCATTCTGGTTCACTGCCACTGAATTGAAAGGCGTAACCAAGACAATAGCTTCTTTCCCATCACCACGTGGCGCTCTTATAATTCCAACAGTGTTGACCCCATGCAATGCGCAACTGATGTTCTGCTCAATTCTTACAGAATCGGGGCTAGAAAAGAAATCCAGTGGGTGAAACCGATTTAATTGAGGGTAGAACTTGTGATAAGAAACTTCAGCGCCCAAGTTTGACATGTACTGCGCTATGATTCTTTGACTTCCTCTACAACAAAGAAATTTATGAAACAAAATTGAAAATTTTGAAATGATCATCTTAATCAGAGGATTAAATGAGTTTCAAACAAGCAAAGCTCGGTAGCCAGTATCTTCAAAGTTGAAAATTTACAGTGTGCCATCAACCATTCTACTCAGATCAGACACTACATATTATAACACAGGAATTTTCATTGACATAGCAAGAGGCTAATGGCCCCGTTTGATAACAATTTCGTGGTTAGTTTTAAGTTTTCATGATTGTGTTAGGGACAGAGAGGAAATACATTGGAGAAATGAGTGATGTAAAAGAGTGACGGAAGGACGGTGGCAGAGATTTAGAAGAAATATACAAGGGAAGGTACACAAAATGAAAACTAAAACCAATAACTAGTTTCGGTTGTATTCACTATCAAGATTTTTTTTTATTCATTCTTCTTTATTTCTTCCCCTCCCTCGCACCACCTTTCTTCACCACTTCTTTCCCCCATATACTTGCAGAAAAATTTAAGACTTGAAACTAAAAACCAACTAGTTACCAAACAAGCCCTAAAAGTTCACAATTTGTTTTCTTTGGGTAAACATCAAATAGTAAAACAGAAAAATATCTACACTCTACAAACTCGATTTAGTAAAGAAGTAAAGAGCAGCTGAAATTTGAAATCTTCAATCCTTTGAGTTAAGGGCATACACTGGTGAAGCAAGAGGCTTGGAATTCGAAGAAGCCAAATCCTTTACTAATTTATTAGCCTCTACAACCTCCTGATTGGAAAGCATGGAAGCCACAGAGCCTGATAAGCAAGCAATTGCCCAAATTTTTTAATAAATAAATAAATAACACAAAGAAAAGCGAAAGAGTCAAAATCAGACGTAGAAGCAGAAAGAGATTGAAAATTGGGGAGCTATGGACCTGGCATAAGGGCATTCTCGGAGATGTAGGTGTTCTTGGCGAGAACCGGAAGCAGCAGAAGAGCTAGAACCCCGGCGATGGAGAAAACGACACTGCAAGAAGAGTAAAACGACACTCAACTCAAATAAATAAAAATTATGAGATGGAGTTGGTGAAGAAGAAGACTACCTGAAGAAGAGGCTGTGCGAGATGAGCAAGATCCCAATACGCGCAATTGGTCTTGGGCGGGTCTTGCTCTCGCTCTCACTCTTACACTCAGCCATTTTTCTTGCAACAAAGACGAAGAGCCGAGCTCGAGGCTCAAGCACAGAGACAACTAGACGATCGATGGTGTGGGGGTTTCGTCAGATTTGTGATCTAAGAGAAAAAACATTTTTATTAAAAAAAAATTTGGTGAGAGAAGATTTTTATTTTCCTCATTTTCTGTTTTGTTTTTAGATAATTCCCCTCTTTTTTTTTCTTTTTTTTTTAATGTTTGGTGGTCTCGTTGGCAAATGGTATAAAGGTAGTTTATTAACTTTTGAACAGCCAATCTGTCAACTAGGTTACATGAGCTTTTGAATAACTCATCTGTGGAGTTTTGGGGATGCATCAATGCAATCGAGATAATAATCTTGTTTGCTTAACATGAGCCCAGAAGTACGTTTGGAGGTGCATAGTGATCTTGTTTGCTTAGCATGAGCGCAGAAGTACGTTTGGAGGTGCATCAATGCAATCAAGTAATGATCTTGTTTGCTTAACATGAGTCCCGAAAAATAAGGCTTTCCTCGTGCCGGAAAACTTGAGTTTGATTTCTATATATAGGAATCAAACTCCTACATTTCACCGGAAAAGGGAAATTTGAGTGTAATGAAGTTGATTCTAGCTTATTTGTGAAAGCAATCTCTCAAGAGCTTGATTTCTATTATAGTGGACTTACATTATTTATTGAACCGATAAATAAATAAAAATAACTACAAAAATGTAACGATCAATAAAAATAAATTGGATTCCACCATTAATAGATAAAACTCACCATTAATAGATTAAACTCGCCTATATTACACTCATTATCGTAAATTTAATGTCATAGAAATCAAACTCAAGTGACCTAATTATTATATGGACAATACTTGCATCCCTGGTGAGATCTCCTTGTATCACCCATTCGATTTATCAAATTCTCTTTATCTATATATATATATATATATATCATAATCATTATCTAAATCATCAAGTCAAAATCATCACCGTAAAAAATCAATAAGATTAGAAGTCGTATAGTAATTATATATGTCAATTAAATAGACGATTCATCATGAGAATCTTAATTCTTACCAAAACCGTTGATTTATTTAACACATATAAATGACTAACCGACCTCTAATCTTGTTGATTTTTACAAAGATGATCTTGACATGATAATAACCTCCAATCTTGTTAATTTTTTCGAAGATGATCTTAACATGATGATTTAAAGAATGAACAGTTCCAGTTATGAAATATATACAAAGACAATTTGATAAATCGAAAGGATAGTATGAGAAGATACCATCCGAATGGGATGCAAATATTGTCCTTATATATAAGAACCAAACTTACATGAACCATTCTGGAAGACCTTAGTGAGCGGGCTAATAATCTTGTATACTTAAAATGAACCCTCCCATGTATGTCAACACTCAATCTAGCGGTGAGTTCGCACTTTGTGGCTCAAAATGAAGAGATTTGCTTATCAAAAGAAATGACAAAATTTTCATATGGAAGATAAGTATGAACAAATTCCATTTTCTTTTTTTCTCATGAAATTTCTAAGGGGCCATTTAATTACCAATCCAATCTCAACTCACTTTTTATGATATGCTTGAGATATGATACGAAGAGAAATGAAGAAGGATAGAGAAAGAAAATATATGATAAATATGGAGTACAAATATTGAAGTAAAAAAAAAAACAAAAACCAATTTCACTTCTGGTTATTTTTCATCATTCCTTCTTTATTTCTTCCTCTCCATAGGACTACTATTCCTCCTCCCTTCTAAATCTCCAATATTTTCTACATATTTCAACTCATGCACAAAAAATGAAAATGGAATTAAAACGGTTGACAACAAATTGTACAATACCCTGAAAATAGTAGGACTATAACCTATAAGTATTATGTCTAATGCCCACGACAAAAACATTCCCTTCTACCTGCAACATATAGTTAACTAATCCAATCCAATATGACCCACAAAACATGGCAATCCAACGCGACCCACAAAACATGGCAATCCAATACGATCCACAAAACATGGCCTCACATATATGATTCAGAGTATAAGTGACATCAACACCAGCCAAAGGTAAAGTCAGAAGAACATGAACCCACTTTTCAATGCATAATAAAATGAACAATTACATAAATGATGGAGTAAAAGAATCAAATCTCAGGAGATTGGAATGCAAAGAGAAAAGAAACAAACTTGCTGTGAGAATAAAAACTAAAAAAGCCACTAAAGGCAACCATTCCAGCCAAACATATACAAATTTTTTTTTATATATATAATGATGTTAGGAGGGGATTATATGCAAAGGATATCGAACTTCCTCAAATCCGAGAGACAATAGAGGAATACTAATAGACCGTAACAAACGGGTCCGTTAAAATACATTTAATTTGATCAGTTATCCTACACTATTCACAATAGATGATCCCATAGAAACTAGAGCAACGTAATTGGAAATGTATTGCAATCAGTTATCAATCATATCATTTCATTTTCATAGCAAACACATAATAAAATATACTAACAACAAACAAACATTCTGAAAAACGAAAACAAAATTCGAAATGCAATTTAGTTTTGATGTATAAAAATGAGCAATGGTTCAATAAAACCATTTAATTTTGTTTTTGTAAAAAGAAGTAAGCTAATAAGAGTCTTAACAACAAATCTCAATGATAATGATAATAATATTAAGTAGCAGAGTAAAATTTGAAACAGGATCAGAAAATTGAAAAACGGTTGAAAAACCTAAGCGGTGAGGACGACGGCGCCACCGGCCTCTTTGATCTTCTTCTCGGCGGTCTTGGAGATGAGCTTCGCCTTGACCACTAAAGGCTTAGAGCTAGGCAACACGCCCTTACCCAACACCTTGAAGTAGCCGAACTGTGTAACGTCGAGCAACGGTGCCTCGTTTCCTTTAGCGGCCTTCTCCTTCACGTCCTCGGGTACAAGCGACCACAGCTTGTCGAGGTTGACGATCGGGCAGTGAAACCTGTTCCGCAGCTTGTGGAAGTACCTCATACCGACTTTACCAAAATAACCCGGATGGTACTTGTCGAAGAGGATCCGATGGTGGTGCATGCCTCCGGCGTTTCCGCGACCTCCAGGGTGCTTTCGGTGCTTGCCGATACGGCCGTGCCCGGCGCTGACGTGGCCACGCTTCTTGCGGTTCTTCTTGAGCCTCGTCGTCATGTCTCTGAGGAACGGCTAGGGTTTCTGAGGAGCAAAAGGAGGTGCTTGCTAAGGGTTTCTCTAAAAGAAGAATATATAGGACAAAGGGATTTACTAGAAACGACGTCGTAGACTGTAAAGGGCAAGAAAGGAAAAAATGAATGATGGGACCCGCCGTTTCTAATTTGGACTGTAGTTCATAATATAGTCATCTTAGATTCACCTGTGCTTACGTGTGTATAAATTTTTTTTTTAATTTTAAAAAATAAAGAAAAATAAAAATAAATTTAAAAAGATAAAATAATAATTAAAAATAAATGAGAGGAGGGAGTAACTACTCACTTCCTTTATTTAAGTGTTTATTATTTATTAATAAAAAAAATATTTATTATTTAACATTTTAACTAAAATATATAATTTTACTATTTTGTTTATATTTTTTAAATCATAATAAGGATATTTTCGTCCCAAAAAATTTAATGAAGCATTTTGACCCTCTTGATTTTATAATAAGAGAGATAATTGGGTTTTAGGATTAAGATTGTATCTACGATGAAGTTTGATTTTAGAGCTCTTTTGGGGAGTTTTTTGTTTTAAGGTAAAGAATAATAGACTTTTTTTTTTTTGCAAAAACAAATATATTATTATAATAACACAGTTTTACATTTGGGAAAATAAAAAAAAATTATACCCAATTTGGGTACAAAAATTCTTGAATAAGAGGAGTAAAACTTTATGATAGGAGGATAATACTTGCATTCCGTTTTGGAGTATTTTCTTGTTCAACTTTTTTGAACTAACAAATTGTCTGTAATTAAAACATTCATTCTCTATATCATCATTTCAATATCATATTTGAAAAAAATTAATAAGATTAAAGGTCATTTAGTCATTCATATAATCATATGTATCAAACAAATCAATAGTGTTGGCAACAATTAAGATTCTCGTAATAGACCGTTTATTTAGTTGATAGTATGAATAGCTAAATAATATCCAACTTTGTTTATTTTTGCATAATTGATATGTAAACGATTTTTTAGGAAATGATATATTTCGATTATGATATATGACAATCATGAGTGCCACCAATTTGATTGTTGCTTAAAATATAAGTTCCACCTTGTAATCAACATTCTAAAACTCTAGATGTGAGATATATTGAAATATTGTCCGTTTCAAGAAAAGATTCCTTAACTCGTTATCGTATAATTGAAATTTGGATCATATCGTCCATGATTATACGGTATTCTGTGCACTAATATATTAACCATATCATTTATCAATATTTTTTTATTTCATCAAAATGATATTAGAGAGGAAATTATATATATTAGGAATTGATCTCGCCCTTTATGAGAATTGAGATCGAGACCTATCAGTGCACATTGAAATAGATTGAAAGGTAGTGCTACAACACCAATTTAAATCCCAACTTTTAGTTACCGCATGCACTTGAATTATATACGACTTTATAATATTTATTATTTACAATTCTCGAATATAAAATCATCAATTCGTATAATTAAAGTAAATTATGTACAAATTAAAATTTACATCATAAAGATGACTACATAAATAAAACAATTCAAAACTAATTTCCTACTCCGGTCATTGTATTTGGTGTTCACGAATTAACCCAAGCGTCTAGGAAATTTCATGTTTTATCCATCCTTGTTAGTTGGTATTCATATTATATCATCTAAATGTTTTCCAAATCTCACAACAGTGGGCTGCCTCTTATTTTGAATTAAGATTCAAAACAAATATTTTCTTTGATGATCTAATGAGGGCATCATCATAAATCAAATCTGTGTCTGGCTATCCTTCACTTGGTTCATCATAATTCCATTCCTATAGTGTAGAAAGGATATTAGAAAACTGAACGATTTCTGTAAAAAACTCCATAGAAAACTCAACAAAAAATTTAATGATTTCAATAAAAAAACTCAATGATTTCTTTGCTTCAATGCATATTAGAAAACTCACTGATTTATATAGAAAGGATAAATTTTCAATTCAACCAATAAAAGAAACACATAAACTGTCATCAAATAGAAAATAAATTTTGTAGGAAACCTACTATTTTTTGACATTGATGAAAATTAGAGGAAACTAAGACACATAAGCACTCTAAACACCGTTAATAACGCAGACTAACGGTTGGTGCAACGGACTTGACATAAGGGGGGTTCAGGGGTTACATTGTTACGATTTCGCGTTGAGGGAGCAAATTGAGATTACATGTCCGGTTCGGGGAGCAAGTTGAGTAATAAGCCTTTAAAAAACAGAGAAGAAACACTAACTAAGCAAAGTAAACAAAATTGTAAGCTAATTCAGCAAGAAAAACCCTATAGTGATGGAGTTGTTGTGAAACCGCCTGAACTAAAACACTACGCGCGGTGTTGGCCTTAAATAACAAACAGATTGGCCATCTTAATCCATACCCATTTCCCAAATTCTCTTTTTTTTTTCTCCCTCAATTTCTGAGCATCCAAACAAATGACAACGCGATAAAACAAAGCAATTGGATCAAAACCCATTAAAGATGTGGAGAATCTAAGACAAACCCATTAATTGAATAAATGTAAAATCAAAGAAATGTGAATTTTTTCAAGGGCTAACTTCTTTGATCGACATCGTAGGAACATTGAGAAGGGACAGAGACCGATCTCCATAGAACTGATTCGCCCATGGCCGCTTACACATTCAATTTCTTTGTCTTTCTAAGCCCTGCTTCAGTATTCTTGCTGCTACACTAACCCATACAACATGAATGAACTCCACTTTCCATTTGTATTATGTGTCACGGATACATGCCAATATCAACATCACTTCTGCCACCCTCCTCTCTCAATTTAATTCAATTTTCTGCTTTAAATTATGAATCTGTAAAATAAAGAAGAGATGATTTTAAAAGCTTATCTTATACACAAAAAGACAATACAAAAAAAGAAGAAGCTTGGGCTCTCTGTTGTTTGGGGTCGTGGTAAGCTAGCCTAATTATGCATGCATGATTAATAGTAATTAGATATTTAGATTTAGATGGGAGGTTTGTTAATGTTTAAGCATTAATCAATATATTTATATATACCAACCCTGAAGATTTTAGTTAATTAATTAAAGATATTAATTTTAAAACAAAAATTAAGTCACAATTATTTTGATTATTATTATCATTACCTGATTAGTGTGTTTACGATTCGTAATGGTTTTAATGTCTACTCATGTTTGTTTTGGTTTTGTGCCTTCTAGGCGGTAGCTAGAGTCGGCCCTAAGAGTAGCCGGGTAAGGCGGCCGCCCTAGGACCCCACCTCGGTGGCCCCGATTTTATTTTTTTACATAGATGTTATGTTAATTTGTTATATAATTATCTTTCTTCAATAATAATCAAATAATGATACTTGGGCAAGTTAGTTGGGGCGCTTGCTGCCTTCAATGAGGCCCTCTGCTGAGAGTTTTTCCCTTCTTATTTTTTTTCCTTTTTTTTCCTTTTAGTTTCCTTTTTTTTTTTTTTCCTTTTTCTTTTATTTTCTCTTTTCTTAAATCAAACCTAATATTTTCTTTTGTCACAAGAAAGATTGAATGACTTGGCTATTTTATCAATTGAAAAAAAATTGGTAGCAAAATTAGATTATGATAACTTAATTAACACGTTTGCCTTTCAAACGCAAGACATGCGCTATTTAAGTGAAGTTTCCTTATATTTATTGAGTACATGTATTTTTTTTTTTTTGAGAAATTATTAATTAAGGAACTTAAGTACTTATTTGATTACATTGTTTGATAATTGTTTCTTGTCCTATTTTTAATTTTTGTGAGTTTTGATATAATTTTTTTTTTAAAGTGTTAGAAATATATATATATATATATATCAATATACGGACACTTTGAGGGTTGAAGAATGCGGGGGGACCTAATTTAAAGGTTCGCCTTAGACCCCAAATATCTCAGGGCCGGCCCTGGCCGTAGCAGGACGAGGCTTGGAGACTAGAAACGTATATATTTAGAGTATGTAGATTATATACCAACGGCCGGATTTCCATAATTCCATTCACTAGGTATTGTTCACTCGTCGGCCGGAAAATCCAATAACCACCCGATTTTCAAACCTTCATATCTCACTCGTTTCTCAACCAAATTCGATGTTCTAATAATGGAAATCTATCTACTCGAGCCAAGGAATCCAAATATGAAGGCCAAATCGAAAACCCTTACCTGTGGTCGCCAGAAATTGGGCAAGAAGCTCCGGTCAGTCTTTGGGTCTTTGTTTCTCCGTCCACAAGGGTCCTCACGCTTCAAGAATGATATGGTTGAGCTCGTGGGGAGGAAAAGAAGTTTTTTGTGTCCTTAGTTTGGTCTGAAATGGCCAAGAAATTAGGTGATGGTGGTGGTGTGTGTTTACATGTATTTCCTTGTGTGTTCTTTGTAACCGGGCCTTTGAATCACACTCTCGTCTCTTTTTTGAGTGTGAATTTTCGGCGTCTGTTTGAAGCTTAGTTCAACAGCGCTGTGGCCTCCCTAGGTTTTCTCAACCTTGGCCGGACCTCTGCTCAACTTATGCTGCAAGATGGAAGGGCAACTCTTTAATTACCACGGCTTATAGGGAACTTTATGAAAAGGCTATTTGCTTTTGTAATCTTTGTCCATTTTTTTTTAAATTTTTATTTGAACCAATTTGTTTGAACTATTTTTAATGGACGATTAATCATATAATGTATAATCTTTATTAAATCTGTCCCACCTCAAGAATAATAAAGTATAAGATGGTATTAATAAATGAAAAATTATCACAAGATATTATATTTAATGTCCGTTATTTCATTTTTTTTTGGATGATTCAATAATTTGTGAGTAAAAATGATGATAAAAAATTGGCTATTAATAAATAGTTTAGAATGCAAATTGGTCGAAATAAAAAGGGAAATTAACAGCTATAGAACCGGCTCCACATTTTCATTCAAAAATAGAACACTCTGAAAATTATTTGCAAAAATAGAATCTATAAATACTAACTGTTAACCCTGTAGTCCTATAGTGACCAGCCGAAAGAATTGAACCCTCCCACCAAAAAGAACTCGCGAACCTCCCACCGCGAAATTGAAGTGCGACCCAACGACTTCCAGCCGCGACCTCAACGACCAGTGACGAATCCACTCATCTTCATCGATTCGAACTAATTCCTGCACCCGTCTTAGATCGATCGCAACCTTCACGAAGAAGATCGCAGCGCCGTACGATCTGGTGATGCACGAAGCAGCTGGGGAGGCTTCCGGTGGTGCACTTTGCGTCGGGAGGGGTTGCAACGCCGACGGATGATGGTAGCCTTTCAAACAGTTAGTGATTCATTAGTATATTTTAAGCCTTTTTGACACCTCATCTTCGGTCTCTCTTCTCTTTTCTTTCTTCGGTCTTTTGCTTACTTTTCTGTATCTCTTCTCTGTTTGCAGTCTCACTTTAGTCTTCTTGAGCTTTTTTTAGTCTCTTCTATGTCGTCTCTCCATGCTCCGTTTTCAGGAAGAAGAAGAAGAACATAATTTAAGTTGTGGTGCGTTTCAAACTATTTCAGGTATGGTTTTCTATGATTTTCAATGTATTTATTCTGAATTGAGTTTTGGGTTCATGAATTTTTCTATGGATTTGTGGGTTGGGTGCGGTGAATAAGTTTTCGAATTTGGGTGTTCGAGTTTGGGATTTCAAAATTGGCTTCTTGATGGATTTTAATCTTGGGTATGAAGTTAGGATGTTTCTTTGAACTCATAGAAACTAATTTGGGTGCTGAAAGGGATTGAAAACTTGATTAACAATTCTGGAAAAAAATCTAGGTTTCTTTTCTGGAAAATTTGTTAGTTCATGAGCCCTACTTTGGCTCTGTTTCCTGTCCAACCCTTAACATTTTTCTAAAAGAATTTTAATGACCTCAAAACTAGACATGAAAAGCTTCAAAACAAGTATAAGTTTGTTGATTTCCGTTGAGAATGTAACTACCTAAGTTAGATAAAATGTTGGGGAAAAACTGTAAAAATATGGGTTGAATTTGTTCCTGTCAGTTGTTCATCTTTCACCTTTCTATTTATCAACTCTTTTTCTTAATCATTATTTTTGTGGGTTGAATTTGTAGATTTTTTGTTTAAATATGTGGCATGATCATGGGCTTTTTTTGTTGTTGATTGATTTTAAGAGAATCTGAAGGATGAATGATTTGTTTTAATTTTCTAGGGTTTCGTGATTTTTCTGGGTACTATGATGTTTGGTTTTGTGAGGTTATCTTAACTAGGTCAATTTGTTTGGAGCAAGTAAAAATAGTTGTACTTAGTAACAATTATGATTCATACAATCACTAGTTTGCAAAGTGATTATGATTTGGACTGTAGAGCATCCAAAACAATTAAGCACAGGAAGAAGCATAGTAATAGAAAGAAAAGAAAAAGGCATATGCCTAATGGTGATGAAGTTCTCTCGTCTTTGCTTTTGAAGTTTCAGAATATTAACATAGATATTTGTGTATTCAGGTGGTCCGTTGGCAGCTGGACTGATGTTGGGTCTCTATAAGAAGCTGTACGTATTACCAACCTGAAGGATGATGCAAATTAATGTGTATTTTGAGTACTACTTTGCTTATTATGTAGTGTTTTTGCTACCAATATGTCTTAAGTGTTAAACTCCCTTTTATGCTTATGTACTGTTTCGCTACCAATATCTCTTAAAGGTTAACTCCATACATTTGTGTATCCAGATTGTGACCAAGTCGCATTAAGGGTAAATAAAATGCTTTTTACAGGCCCTTCATCCAAATAACACATATGATGGCTATGTTTGTTTTTACTTTTGTAAAAGTTTATGCATAAATGTATTATTAAGTGGCAGGTGGTAGTAAGGCTACATCATGTCTCTTTTTTATCAAATATTGATATGTTGGTTTCACTCTACTGGCAGGTGGGCCATGAGGTAGACCACTTCACATTCCTAGAAAGAATATTAGGGGTTCCAGAGCATATATTATCGAGTGGATGAAAGTCAGGAGGCAGATGCTAATGAGACATCAATATCAGAAGTTGTGGTTAGGTTGGAGAATTATGAAGAATTGGGTTCCAAGAAAGATGGCAATGTTAGTGTAAGGAACATAAGAGACGGGCTAAGGCTCATTTGATGACTGAAATGGTTGTGTGTAAATGTGGGTTGTGAATAAAAATAACAAGATTTGAGTATGTATATATTTTGGATCCAAATGGTTTGACTTCAGTGGTAGGGACTACACTATGAAGTGAATGGCCTTATCAAACTTGACACCTAACTCTATTTTACGCATTAACCCCATAGTGCCTTCACAGTGCCCCTATAGTCATATAATGTCTTTATAGTACCCCCATAATCCGGTAGTGTTCTCATGGTATAATATCACAGAGTTTGGTTACCAACTTAATTTTACAAATTGAGCATGCATAAATGTGAAAGGACTCCCATCAAATCTTAATAAAGTTTTTGTCATCAGTGGACAATACATCCATGCTTGACTTTAGTGGTATGGACTACACTAAGACTTAAGAACTAACTGAATAAGCACTAAAAACTCATTATAGAAGATAACTCAAGGATGTTAGACAATTGACATCTGCATACAGAAACCTCAAATCATGGTTGGATCTTATACAAACGTCAAATCATGAGCCCAGTAGCAACAAACCTAAACTATGAGGACACTACATGACTACCTGACTATGAGGACAGAAAATAGCATACTTTAATGAAAAATTCAGACCAAAACATCCAATTCTCATTGCACTGACTGTGATGACACTAATTAACTATAAGGACACTACTTGACTATGAGGACACTACTTGACTATGAGGACACTACCTGACTAAGAGGACACTACCTGACTAAGAGGACACTACCTGACTATGAGGATATAAAACAACATACTTTGATGAAAATTCCAGACCAAAACATCCAAGTATGAAAATTTCATATTTAAAGTATCATCATGCTCTTCTCTCCCAGTCAATTTTGTCTTCAATCTTCGTTGGGTCAAAAGGAACAAGATCAAAATTTGGAAAAGGTTGAGGGTTGTCAATCTTTGTTGACTCAAACGTAATCATGTCTGAATGGTCAAAACTTAGATCATCATAGTCGACCAAGTCATAGTTTAGAGTCTTGATGGCATGTTGGCTTTTGAAAGACGACTTGAGAGATCCGTCATCTCTACTTTCATCTACATGAGCAGTGAGTCCGGTACTTGCTTGACCATCTACATGAGCAACACTATCTTGCTTAAGAGCTTATGGGAGTCCTTTCACATTTAAGCATGATCAGTTTGTAAAAGTAAGTTTGTAACTAACATTTAATATGAACATTATGAGGACATTACCGGACTATCGGGACACTATGAGGACACTACTGGACTATCGAGACACTATGAAGGCACTACTTGACTATGGGGGCACATTGAAGGCACTACGAGGTTGACCTGTGCAATAGAATGAATTTAGATAAACATATGAAATGTAAATTCTCGCAATCAAAGTTGTCTTGTTTGTTGAATCAAATGCCCAAATTAGTGTCTTGAAGAGGATGCGAGTACACGAATAAGTCTTGAGTCCAAAAAAAAAATCAAATAGATGTAAGACACCACCAAGCTAAATACGAACACATAGGGAATCTACTTACAAAAGAAAAATGCAAGACAACTACACTCGCATTGATTCATCACAAGAAGAATACCATTCAACTAGACTAAAAAGGAAAATGAGAGAGAGTTCAAGTTTGACACTAATGAAACAAAAGTGAAGAGCTTGTTTGCCAAAGCCAGCCCTTATTTCTACCACTCAATTATGGATTGAATATCACTAGTCAGCTCCACAGCAATCTTCACAAGGTCTTAGGCTACCATGCTACCAATACGCCTCCATGCGCATTGTTTCAACTACCAACTTCAACCTAAACAAAAACCAAGTACCACCTTATATTCCTTCCAAGCAATACAAAAATATCTTCAAATATAAGGCTTTGAGCTGGATAATCTTTTGCTCCTAATTAGAAATGTGACTTAGTACCAACAAGGGAAAAAAAAAAAAAAAACAACAATCAACAATTCAAGTCCACACAATAACACAAACCAGAAAACAACAATCATCAATAGCAATAGCAATAGTAAAACAACAAAAACCATCTAGTTAGAGTTGGACCAAACTAAAACCAATGTTATGTATGGTAGGAGAATTGTTCATGTTTAAAGCAGTAGTAATAGTAGTGGACCAAAAGTGTGCATATCATATGTAGCATAAGCCCTAGAATTCATACAACTTCACTTCACTTCCATACCAATTTAAAATATTGGAAAAAAAAAAACTCAACCCATACAAACAATACCACTGCTATCCAAATGAACAATGGTAGAACCATAATAGTAAACCTGCCAAATTTGCAAGCCCCTCGTCATGTATCTTACAGGAATCCAGGTTCAAGCTCTCCAATTTCGTTAAACCTGATAGAACAGATACCATATATAAATCAAATTTATGACCATGATGAAAAAGTTTATAACAAATGTAACTCATGTCATGCATTTGGGCCAGCAGTGACCGAAACAAGCGATATCTAGAACAATTTTGTAAAATAAGTACAAGAGCATTATCATCTTAGAGCAGAAAGAAAGAGGCTTTCCTCTTGACCAAACATTCAGCCATTCCCAGTCAATTAGGCTTCCTAATTTTTTAATTCCAAGGATTAAATGAAAGATTTGTGTAAGAATGATTCATGATATGGTGTATACCTTGGCACACCCATATGGATTCAAAGCAACAAGGGGAAAATCCTTAACACATGAAATTTTTTCAGGTTGCCCATACACAATAGAAGATGATGAGAAAACCATCTACACAATATCATACTCATCATGTTGGCAGGGAGCAAAACATTAGAACATTTTACAAAAAAAAAAAGGCTTAGATGCTTTGAAACTCCTTTGGCTGTTCATCACAATTACCCACCAAAACAAATATAAAACAAAATCAAACCCATGAAATCGAAATGATAAAGCATAGAAATTCAGCTAACCTGACCAGCCGAAATCCCAACCCAATAGCAAATCAAACCAAAAAAACCCCAACCCAATAGCAATTCAGCATAGAAAATTCAAATAAAGGCCATAAACAAAGCAAAAAGAGGGCTTTGAGAAAGCAAGTGGTCTAACCTGACATTGATAATGGCGAGACCTCAACGACGAGTCCTCGTAGGAACAAAGAATGTCATCCGACTCGAAATCAAAGCCCTGTGAGCCCGCATTTGCCCCACCCGATGAGCTTGAAGCCATACTGGATTGGAAATTATCGGAATTGTAGAGAGACAAAGGTAGGATTTTCTAGAGAGAGAAAATAGAGGTGAAGAAGATAGAGAGATTCAGAGAATGATAAAAGGAAAGATAGGGAAAGGAGAAAATACCACCTCCGCGAGTTGGTATGTCTTCGGTAGCAGCGGGGCAAAGCGTGGAGTTCTTCGGCTAGGTGTGGAGGTCTGGTATCGTCCAAAGCATGGGGGATGGTTCAATTCTTTCGCGAGTTCTTTTTGGTGGGAGGGTTCAATTCTTTCGGCTGGTCACTACAAGATTATAAGGTTAACATTTAATATTTATAGGTTATATTTTTACAAATAATTTTTAAAGTGTTCTATTTTTAAATGAAAATGTGGAACTAATTTTATAGCTGTTAATTTCCTAAATAAAAATGGCTGTGAAGGGAAAGACAAAGAGTTGAAAGTTCAAAAATCAAATTGACAAATTACTGTTGTGAAAAAAAATAAGAAAAACAAAAAATCTTGGCGCCCGGTCGGTGACTCAGTGGTCATCCACTCCCTCCAAAAGTATAAAGGAGAATCTAATCTGACAGTTCTCAAGCCTCACCGCCAATCACGTGGCGCCACGTTTCCCACCATTTGAATCAAGTACCTTCTTCTCCCTCACACCCGTTTTCTATACGCTAACCCCCAAAAACCCTGAACCCTAAACCCTTTTGATTATGATTCTAGGGTCTATGATTGCTCAATTCGAAAAGCAAGATCTGCTGCTCAAGCTTCTGGTCTGGCGATCTCACCTTCGAGTGCCATTAGTATGCCAAGCTATTTGAAGCAGACATTTGGTGGTTTTACATAGACGCGTACTCAGTGTGGCGGTGGACGATGTTGAGCTTCACTGTATTGCTCGGCGTATTTCTTCTTCTGATGGCGGACCAAACAGCATCGTATTTGGGCTCCGGTCCACACATTGCAGACGTGAACATTCTACTCCCTCCGAAATTGACCCATCCCGTCGAATATAGGCTTCAGGGAAGCGATGGCTGCTTCAAATGGTAAGCTTCCACTGTGTGTATGTAGCTATGTATGTATGCGTGTACATATGTATGTATCTGTATATGTTCGCATGGGTAGTTTCTATACGGTTAGTTGGTATTTCAAGCTTAATTGTGTTAACCTCTCATCAGAATGGTAGACATTGAAACTTTCTCTGGTCTGGTTAGTGAGAAAATGTGAAAGAAAGGGATATAAGTTTTGAAATCTTGAAATGTAGGTTTTAGTTCGTATTTAAGTTCAATTAGGTAGTAAGAAAATGGATGTTTATCTGGATGTTTATGTAAAATATTTGTTTGTGGCAGGTCGTGGGATCATCACGATATTCTGTTGGTTCTGCCAGAATATAATTCAACTAGTCCCTGCTCAACAAGTGCGCGGTTGAGATCAATTGCTCCCTATAGTGGTCGGAAGGAGACTGCTGTTTATGCTGCTGATGTAAATACCGGAGTAGTGATTCGCTGCAAAGTTTTTATTGACAAGCTTTCCAGAATTCAGATATTTCATAATTCTGTTAAACTTGACTTAGAGGGGCTTGCCACACTTCGAGTCCGTGCCTTTGATAGTGAAGGTATTGCTGGAAATCCTAATGATCACAAAATGCTTGGGGTGGGGATATTAAAATCTCCATTTCTATTGTTTGAAGTGCACTCGTTTTGATACCCATTTTCGCTGTTCTTTGATTGTTTGTTTACATTTTCAATCTAAAAGAAAAAAATATGTGTATCTGTCTCTATTTTCTTGGGCAATGTTGGGTTGTCATATTACTTGGTCTTAGTTTAAGTTCTATTTGATAATGTCTGCCTTTCTCTACTCAATTTTACACATGTGATTCTTCTGTTACACGTTATTACCCCAGTAAAGAGTAACTTATAAACTTGCATGCTTTATATCTTTTTCTTTATTTTAACTTATATTTGTTTGGATGGAAACTTTCTTACTTTATTTACTGCAATTATGCAATTACTTAGAGGGCAGCTTCTGGTCAAAATTTCTAGAAGGTATATATAATATTAGATCAGTTTAGGCAGTTATAATTCCATGTTGTTAGACTGTCTAATGATGCAGATATGTTTCTTCTATTGATGAAATTGACTTATTGCATGGAATAACATATCAATTGCTTGTATGAGTTGTACATGAATGTAAATTATTTGGACGAATGTTTTTAGACACTCACCTGTCTTAATTATTTGTCAAACCATTGTTTGTGATTTGTTATCTCTTTAGTTTAACTTCGTTTGGTTCTTAAGTTTAAGAAGTTTGTCAATTCCAATGCAGAAAACGTGTTTTCTTCACTGGTGGGCTTGCAATTTAAGTGGCAGATGATGCCTGAAACCACTGTACTGCCTCATCACCTTGTTCATGTCCCTCTCAAGGACTCTCCCCTGAGCGACTGTAGCGGGTTTTGTGGAGACCTAGATATCCAAATAAACCTTGAAGATAATGTATGTATCCTGCAAGTGGGTGTGAATGAGCAATATCAGCAGCTTCTGCATTTCCATTTGCATCTAATTTTAAATTTCTTTAAATGTATAATATAGGGCGTATTTTCTGATCTGTACGTCGTGAAGGGAATCGAGATTGGCCATGAGATTGTTTCTGTGCATTTGCTTGAGCCGCAATTCAAGCACATGACTGATAAGATTGTTCTAACTGTAGCAGAAGCCATGTCACTGGATCCTCCCTCACCTGTTTTTGTTCTCATTGGTTCCGCTGTTCGTTATAGTCTAAAAATCATCCGCGGCAACAAAGCACAAGGTTTTATTCCAATGCTTCTACATGTTCTCTGAAGTAGAACTTTTTGTCTATTGTGTTATATTTAGTTTCTGATTCTTCCTACCATAATTGTGGACCTTATTGCTCTTTACAAACTTGTGATTTTTGTGGCTGTAAATGTGTGTCACCCATTATTGGTTAGGGAATATAATTGGTTTTGCCCATTAGATAATGGATTTTTTCAACCTCAGTTAGTTTAATAGCTTGTGAAGAAGGTCTTTGTCTTCATTTTGCTTGATGGATATTTGCTTTTGAGCTTGTTTTGGAAGGTTCTTATTTGAATTGATACTCTGAAAAAAAATTGCTACTCTGCCAATTTCAGGTTGATAAAATGACACTAGTGCTAAAGACCAACCTTAGGAGTTCAAAAAGGTTATTTCATTAAACCACGGTGGAAAATTGTAAAATTTGATCTAAGCTACCTTAAATTTTGCCTTAGAGTAACAGATCTTAATCATGAGTCATTGTGCTATCAGATAAGTCCATTTGTAGCTATGCTTGGTATTTATAAAATGCTAAGGGTCTTCCCCTGCACCCCTAAAGCACATACTGTCTGACGATTAATATATTTTGATTATTTTACTACCATGGCTGTATGGCTATTGTACCATAAAACTGGTGAGGATTTAACGTTATTTTCACCAATATTGGCTGATGGATGGGATTTCTTGAGTTAAGGCCTAAATTCTGATTCTAATTTTTCTATTTAGGTTTTGTTCTATTGGAATTTCAATTAGTTTGGCATTTCATTACATATTTAATAGGACAAACTTTGTGGTGCTAATTTCACTGAATAGGGCTTATGGGTCATATGTAGAGTTACATGGAATAGTATGCAGCAGTATTAGCTTAGTATCAACTTGAACTCACCAGTCATAGTACCTTTCTTCATTGGGCATTTGCAGTGGTAACTTTGCCGTCTCCACATCATCGATGGTCTGTGTCAAACTCTTCAGTTGCTCGCATTGACTCTATGACGGGTTCGGCATATGCGCTGAACTTAGGGGTAACAGATGCCATAGTTGAAGATACGAGGGTTGCTAGCCATATTCAAGCATCATCGCTCAATGTTGTCCTGCCAGATTCTTTATATTTATACATGACACCTTTGTCTACCTCTGGTGATCCTGTAGAAGGGATTAAAGCTATTCCATCCATGACACGTTGGTATGCTGTTTCTGGCCGCCATTACCTAATTCAAATAAAGGTTTTCTCGCAAGGTCCAGATGAACAGGAAATCTACATTACAGAGGTAACTCATGTCTTCAATTATATTTAGTTACTTTGCATTTTTCGCTCGTAGTTGTTTTTCTTTTATCTTCTCTCCTTTCCAGAATGTGAATTATGATCGTGTTATCAATTGTTTTCCCTATTAACTGCTTCTCCATGTCATCATCGTTCTTGCATTCTCTGTTTTTGTCTCCAGTTTTAGTTCCATATGGCAAACATTTCTGCAAATGTTCTCTGTTTTCATTTGATGCTAATGTTTTTTTTGCATGATATCAAAGCAATATCTGTTCTTGACTTTGATTTACTCTGATATAGAAGCTTGTTATGTTTTTGGCTGCCTTTCACTCAGAATCTCCTTTCCTGAATTGCAGAGTGATGATATAAAGTTGTCCAATAACCAGTCTGATTACTGGAGACTTTTTCCTGTATCAGATGCTTATGCAATCAAACATGGCTGGCGGAATTCAATAATTCTAATGGCGACTTCACTGGGACAGGGTAAATTGACAGCCTCTTTGACTTACTTTAGTGCACTAAATGAGACGAAGGAGGTAATTACTTGATCTTTAATTGTTTTTTCCTTGTCATGATTGTTTACTGTTAGTTTTATTTTATTTACTTTTCTTAAGTTGGTTCGTCTCCGCTTGTAGGTTCTCAAGGTTGTGCAAGAAATCATGGTATGTGATCAAGTCAAGTTTAGTTTGAACAAAGGTGGTGCATCTCCAACTATTATCCTTCCTTGGGCTCCTGCTGTTTATCAGGAGGTGGAGCTAAAGGCTACAGGAGGTTAGTACCTTTCTAGATACTCAAGTGCTTTAGCATTTGAATCTATTTTTGCTTATTGGATCTAAACACTATTTCATTTTACAGGTTGTGGTAAAGCATCTAGTGACTACAAATGGTTCTCTTCAGACATGAGTATTGCGTCAATATCTGCTTCTGGGGTTGTCCAGGCTAAGAAGCCTGGTAAAGCTACTATTAAAGTGCTATCCATTTTTGATTCATTCAATTATGATGAGGTATAGGCTTATCTATATTTGCTTAATGGAATCTTTTTAAGTTTCTAATCTGCACAACCTAATATCTAATCTCCAAATTCTTAGATACACACCCTCAAATACTATACTGTGTTTACATGGATCTTTATCTCTCTCTATCGTGAATTCTAGTTTTTATACTATTTTGTCTGCCATGATAGGTTGTCATTGAAGTTTCTGTCCCAGCATCTATGGTAATGCTCCTTGAGTTCCTTGTTGAGACTGTTGTAGGAACACATCTTCAAGCTGCTGTAACAATGAAAGCATCAAATGGTAATGCCATATGATATACCAGAACCATATACTTGATTTCTGTCATTGGTGGATGGCGTTTAATACTCTGATTTATTATTTGCAGGTGCCTACTTTTATAGGTGTGATGCATTCAGTTCCATTATAAAGTGGAAAGCAGGGAGTGAGTCTTTCATTATTGTCAATGCAACAGGGGAGGCACCTGCTTTAGACAGTTTAGGGAATCCCAAGCTGCCGCATAAATCAAGTTATGGATTTCCATGTTCATGGGCGTATATATATGCATCTGCTTCTGGTCGGGCTACCCTTCATGCTACATTATCAAAAGAATATCACAACTTCGATAGCCCTTTTGATGGACCTATTGTCTTAAAAGCATCCTCAATTATTGCGGCGTATTCACCGCTTAGCATTCGTCAGGCAGGTGACGGAAGCAGTTACGGTGGATACTTTTTTGATTTGGCTCCAACAGAAACTGATAAGCAATTATTAAAGTTGGACAAAATATACCTTGTCCCTGGAACGCATCTGGATGTTATACTTCTTGGTGGACCTGAACAGTGGAACAATGGTGTTGACTTTGTTGAAACCGTGGAAATCTTAAATGAAGAACATGTTCCGATTGGCAATGGTGATTTGGTGGAACGGTTATCTGAAAGCTATAAGAGTTTGTACAGAGTTTCATGCCAAATGCTGGGAACCTATGTAAATTCATCTCTTTGTATTTCAGACAGTTTAGTTTCTAATGTAATCAACTTTCGTTATGCGATATTTATTCTTAATTTAACATTTTTATTTCTTCCTATGGCTCAGAAAATTATTTTCAAACGTGGTAATCTTGTTGGGGATGACCATCCTCTTCCTGCAGTAGCAGAAGTTCCGTTGTCTCTTATATGTAGCATTCCTGCCTCAATTGTTCTGATAGCTGATGAACATGGTATAGATGATTCCTTTCATCAAATTTACAAGTAGTTAAATTTTACTCTCAAAATATTTAAGATACACTCTTGAAGTTATTGGTGAATGACCACTGTGCAGTTAATGAACGTGAAGTTATACAAACTGCAATTCAAGCTGACCGCAGTTCAGGGCGCATTCGTGTCACCCCTGTTACTGTGGCAAATGGGCGCACCATCAGAATAGCTGCAGTTGGCATTAGTAACTCTGGAGAAGTTTTTGCGAACTCATCTTCTCTTTATTTGAGGTGGGAACTTATCAGTTGTGATGAGATGGCTAATTGGGATGATACTGATGATTTAGAGACATCGGAGCACAGTTGGGAGAGGTTATTGAGCTTGAAAAATGAGTCCGGCCTGGTACTGCCAAAATATCATTGTCCTTTATTTATATTATCATTTATTTAGGAAATTGTTATTAGCACTCCAAAATGTTATCATGCTCTCATTCCTCCCTTAAATATTTTTCTCTAAGGAGTGCATCATGACTTTTTTGGGGTGCCAATAGTTACTCCTGTGACTAATTATGTTCTTAGATTGTCAAAATTTTAGTCCAGAACTCTAGCTCAAGAATGGAACCCTCATTAGCTGAAACTGTATAATGTAAAAGTATCAAAATTAATCCATTTGGTATTAGATTTTCTTTTCAGTTTCTATCCCGTTTCATACTATATAACTCTGCTATATTATGTGTTCCTCACAGTGATGTTTATATGCTAATATTGTATATGAGGTAACGTGTTGAAACCTTTGCTTCTCAGTGTATAGTTTGTGCTACTGCCATTGGTTTCAGAGATAGCATGGCTGGTCATAAGTCTGTTTCATTGCTTGAGAGTTCAGAGAATGCTCTTACTGATTCAATTCGTCTACAGGTATATGGTGCTCTGATGTTATATGCTATTAAACTTCTGCAGAACCAGAGATGACTTTAGTTTCAGGGTTTATATTCCTTTCATTTTTAAAACTATGTTTTCTTAAATGCATGCTATTCACATTTAGATTTTTAGTCTTCTAAACCTGTCAATCTCATGTTTATATTTGTTAAACTGAGCAGCTTGTTTCTACACTAATGGTCAGCCCAGAGTTCAATCTGGTGTTTTTCAATCCCATTGCTAAGGTAGGCTCTGACACATTATCAAATACTTTATTATTATAGCTTTATAAGGAACCATGACTATTCTCCTTTTTTATTTTCCTGTTTGTTTATCAACATAATAATTTAGTGATAACATCTATTGAGTATAGACTGGTATTCTGTTGAGTTGAAGCCACTAATTGAAAAGAATCTGGTGGGTTTTGCCACTTATGGTCAGTGTTAGCAAGACAAGATTGTTCATAGTCTTGCAATGTGAAAAAGGCTGTAACTCCCTATAAACTGATAAACTATAATATTTGATTTTGAAAGGTTAAATAAGTATCTTGGATTCCTAATTTAGTTACTGCCTTTTAGGAAAAGGAAATAAAACAATCCTCTTCTACCAGCAATATTTGATTCTAAGTACACTTTGTGGTGAGGCTTCACAAAAATTCTTGACAGTTTTCCTCCGTAATGCTCTTTGCTGTTTCTTCCTCATTTTGCGCCGTAGTTAGGCTGCTTAACATTAATCATTTGCTTTGTTGGATGTTTGAATAACTTCAGAAAACAGGTTGCTTCTATCATCTGTAATATCTCCATTTGCAACCACTTAATTATCTTCGGGATAACAAGGAGAAAATAAAAGAAACACAAAAAAGTAACCCTCCCCCTCCCTATTGCATGAAGTGATAGTAATGACTAAGGTAGAACTGTAGAACGCCTTGGTCCTCTAGTCCTGTGCATAAATGCTTTGGATATGAAAATTTTAATGTGGGAAAAAAAATTCCCCTTTTTTTGGAGGATTATAATTAAAGTAAGAGTTCCATGTGTTTCACGAAACTTGGTGGAGGCAGAGCAGCTCATCCAAGACTGTCTTTAATTCATTTGTCAAAAAGTTCGATTTGATATGTGTTGGGCAATGCTTTTGTTTTTTTATTTATAATAATGCTTAAGTTTGAGAATTTTAACCTACACAATGTTTTTACTATTATTTTTCAGTTAAATCTGTCAATTACTGGTGGGAGCTGTTTCTTGGAAGCTATTGTGAACGATTCAAAAGTGGTAGAAGTCATTCAACCTCCAAGAGGTTTACAATGCTCACAACTACTGCTGTCTCCTAAAGGTATGGGGACGGCACTTGTGACAGTTTACGATATTGGACTTACTCCTCCACTTGCAGCTTCTGCTGTGGTAATTTCTTACTGCTCTATCACTTGTCATAATTGATTACTTGATAGGTAACTTTTGAGTTGGTTTTGTATCATGACTTCATTCACCTTTACAAATAACGTTCATTTTTTGTGCTGTTGAAAGTTAGTTATTGTCTTTTATTAAGTTGACAGACTTTTGCACTGAGTCACCTTTTCTTCTGTTAAGTGTCTATTGTTTGATTTGGGAAATTAACGTTAAGAGCTTTTCTGTTTGAGCAAAAATTTAGTCAGTTAGAAATTATGTCTACAAGTTTACTGGAGACACTCTATTGCTTTTATTAATTATATGTATGGAACAATTGACACAGTGTAAGATAGATCTTACTTGTGATTCTAAGATAATAGTATAACATGTCTTTAAGCTTTTGAGTACTTCAAATCACTTTTACCTGTAAAATAAACTTGAGCAGATTTTTGAAACTTGAAATTATGCCATCTGACTCTTAGTGTCTGTTGCTTCATTATTTATCATTTGTTATACTATTTATTGGTCACAAGCCTTCATCCTTCATGCTAAATATTCTTGCTTTTGTAGACCAGTTTCTCATGGGCGTATTCTGTAGGTACAAGTTGTAGACATTGACTGGATAAAGATTGTGTCACCGGAAGAAATAAGCCTTATGGTATGTTTTCCTTGTGTAATTATATCCTTTTGCAATCTGGTACACTTTTAGGTCTGCTGCTGGGCTACAGGACCGTGAGAAGTAGCCTTCTCAACATAAAAAATCACTTTGTAGCCATTCTGGATTTATTTATCCTACTTTCATGATTTCAGGAAGGGAGCTCGCATACTATAGATTTAATGGCTGGGATTAGTGATGGGAGGACTTTCGACTCTCATCAGGTTTGAATTGTCTTGATATGTTCGCTTCTTAAGTCTGGACCTACGTGTCCTCTGTTTTGTCTTCTTTTGCATGTTGACAAGTGAAGTAGTGGAGCACAATTAAGGAAATTAGTTCCAGTTTGATAGCCGTTCACATTTTTACATCTTCACCGTGTTTGCTTTCTTGCCTGTGTGAGAGCACAAGTTTATAAGCCATATTATTGCTTTGTATCTATATACAAGAGGCTTGATGGATTGGAACCTATTGTGCAGTTTGCCTACATGAATATTCATGTGCTTGTTGAGGATCAAATTATTGAGGTGTTAGACATTAATGATATCTCAAGCCCAGCTGGTGGATATGTTAATGTCCCGAAATTTAAGATCTTAGCTACACATCTTGGGATCACCACTTTCTTTGTAAGTTCACTGTTGCTAAGTGTTCTATTTTTAATATTCTTTACATTGTGAAATTATTTGTCTGGATTTTGAGTGATATAAGTTTACTGAAACTACATGAAATCAGGTGAGTGCATTACAACATTCTGGGCATGAAATATTTAGCCAACCAATAATGGTGGAAGTCTATGCACCACCAGTAATTCACCCACAAGACATTTTCCTTGTACCTGGTGAATCTTATGTGGTATGTTTCCAATATGAATCTCACCTTGTCTTTTCCCCCTTTCTAACATTTTTTTCTCTTAAGAATGAGTTAATGCATTTGAGTGGGCAATATCAAGATTTGATATGAAAGAGTGTGTAGTTGCTTTTTTTTAGCTGTCTGCAACTAGTTGGCATTAAGGTTTGATTATGTTACTTTTTTCTTTTGGATGTTCTTTATTTCTTTATTGATTAGGAAGGTTCTTTAAAATGTACTAGTGTCATTTTTGCATATAGATCTAATTGCCTGTGGAGTCCCTGTATATACATCTATATATGTACTTAGTCTTCCTTTCATATTTCTTACCCGTACTCTAACAAGTTTTTCTTTTTTGCTTAGCTTACTGTGAAAGGAGGCCCAACAGTAGGTGTATATGTTGAATATAGGAGTATGGATGATGAAATAGCAAGAATGCATAGATCTTCAGGACGACTCTCTGCTGTTTCACCTGGAAATACAGTAAGATATGATTGTAGCTGATACCAATATACTGTGTTCTTCTTAGCTATTTGTATCTGTTGATAGATGATTTTACTATTTAATTGAAAAAAGAGCTGCATGATGTCAAGTACTTACTAGAAACATTTCATTTTGAGTGTGTTCGTATTTGCAGAATTTAGAGTTTGGTTATGACTATGTATTACGCCTATTGGCGAATTTGTAAATAGACACATGTGCTTTAAATTATTATGTGGTCGGGAACTTATTACACTTCAAGCTACTAGTGTGTTATATCTTGCTTTTTTTTCCTCTGTTATTTTCCCAAGCAAGGTATGTTGGTTCTTCAACTTTCCACCTTTGCTGTTGGTTTTTCCTAAAAGGTTTTTTTTTTGGCACTTGCACCATTAGGTTTGTACCGTGTTTGAAATCAGAATATCTACGTAAACCCTAATACTATCAGAAAGACAGCCATTGTTTGAGCCCCATCCCACTTTATGCCTTCAAAAGGCAATTTTCATGTATTTTAGTAGTGGACTTCTTGTTCTCTATTCTTGTCCTTGATTAATGTATTTTTATCTCATAAAAGAGAGAGAAAGTGAGGCAATGACTTGGACTGAACACCTGCTCAAAACAAATGAGGTATTATTTCAATTAGGTTTGGCCTGGCCACTTTTTATTTTCTTGGGTTTTCTAGACAATTGTCACCATAACAGGGAAGTTTCTGGCTCTTTGAGTAAATTTGTTTTTGAATTTTTTTTCTTTATTCTTATCATTCTTTTGATTTCTTCATTAAATTAATGCGTATATATACTTCAGAGGATGCATTGTTGGGAATGCAAAACAAAATTCTAATCAAACTCTTTTTTACGTATTATCAGACTATTCGTGCCACATTCTTCAGAAATGGAGATACCCTCATTTGCGAAGCATATGGAAGTGTTAAAGTTGGAATGCCTACTTCGATGATATTGAATGCACAAAGTGAACTGCTTGGTGTTGGCCGTGAGATGCCTATATATCCCTCGTTTTCTGAGGTGAGAATTACATACTGAACGGTTATGTATTATCTCTTATCAGAATACTCACTTGTGGTTATCATCAGGGTGATTTGTTTTCTGTTTATGAGCTCTGCCATAATTACCAGTGGACTGTAGAAGATGAAAAGGTTAGGACTTCCTCCATCCTATTGCTATGGCTGTAAATTCTTCCATGTGTGGCTTGTGGAGGACCATGATGTCACTAAGTTTAAAAGATTTTTTTGTTTATTATTATTTTTGTCTAGGTGTTGAGCTTTAATTTCTTAGAGCACTTAAATGGTGAGAAGTATGTGACTCAATTGGATCCTTCAGAAAGAATTCAGTTCCGTAGCCATATGGGTGAGGAAGAGCTTGGTTTCATCAAAGTAATGTTTGGAAGGTATACATTGTTTCATAATTATTAACCACGTCATATTTCCTTTCCAGCTTTTAATAATATGTGCTATGTCTGCATCATGTTCTATGGTTAGGCATTGGCAGGCTGAACTGGTAAAGTAATTCTTCTATCTAGAAAATAAATTCCATCATGAAGTTTGAAATCCCAGAATAAAAAGATGTTCAAACTGTCTGAGTTAAAGTTTTGAAGTTTCTTTCTCGTTTGTGTTGTTCCCATGGCTTTCCATCTCAGAGATTTTCCTTGGGCTATTCATCTAGAAATTTTTTGGGTATTCCTACTTGTATAAAAATTACAGAACAGCAAGTAGCCATGCTATTATGGCAGACATGCTGCGATGCTATAGAAATTTTATTGTTGTTAGTGTAATGCTGCAGTTTGTTAAAGATTGTTTTTTTTTTCTCAGTTACACGCTTTTAAAGATTTTCTTTCGGATTGAGAAGGATATATTTTTTAATCAGCATTTATCTTTCCATTTTCAGATCTGGAGGGAGGACCAACATCGCAGTTTCATTCTCATGTGAATTTATATCTTCTGGTTCTAAATCATGGAGAAGATTTTACAATGCATCTTTATCAATATTAGTGGTGCCTGATCCCCCTCTATCTCTGGGAATCCCAATAACCTGGGTTCTTCCTCCTCATTATACTACAACAAGTATTTTACCCTCGTCTGCAGAATCATGTGGCCAAAGGGATAGTCAGAGTCACAAAGGAACTATTATCTATTCCTTATTAAAAAATCTCCCTGACAAGAATGAAGGTGTGCAAAAGGATGCTATTTCCATTGAAGGAGACAGAATAAAGACATCAGAGAGTAACAATCTTGCATGCATTCAGGCGAAAGATCGTATGACGGGTAGAATTGAGATTGCTGCTTGTGTCAAAGTAGCTGAGGTATGATTATTAGTCCCTGCTGATTGACAATATATAGACGGAAGCAACTTTCTTTTGAAATACAGTCACACACATTCAACAAGTGGTATAAGTTCTGAGTTATTGGGGAAGTGGGATTCTAGGTATTAGATTTGTCTAACCTTTACTTCCTCAAGATTATTGAAAGTTTTAAGAAAACAATTGTGAAGTATTTGTAATTTGATATTTTTTTGACACATGCCTTATATTTCTATCGCTTTTTACGAGTATGACTTTTAAAAACTGAATCAGCCTATTCTAATTCGTTTCTGTGGAGAATATAAAAGCCCCACATTTGATACTAAGCCTTGCATCTTGATTATAAAATCTTTGGCCTTTTCGATGCCCATAAGTAGACTCAAACTGTAATGCAGTTTTACACTTTTCAAACTAGATCTTTGACCACGACATCATTAAGAAATTAATTCTGATAAGCTAGGTAATGCTTCATTGTTATTAATATTTAAGTACATGAGTTCAGCTAGATATGCTAGGTCTGTATTCTTGACTTTATTGTTTATTCTAAGAGAATGTATATTCTGGTCAGGTGTCTCAAATAAGAATTACAAACAAGGAATTGCCATTTCACGGGATAAATCTTGCTGTTGGCGATGAACTTTCTCTTCCTGTATTCTATCTTGACGCACTAGGTATCAACGTTTTGATAATTAGTATTGGTACTTAATAGTTTCAAATTTGAGTCTGAAGTCTTCTTGTGGTTTTTCTTTGACTAGGTAACCCATTCTTTGAAGCATATGGTGCCGTTCTCTATGAAGTTGTAACCAACTCTCCTGATGTTGTGTCTATAAACAAAAACAACACACATGGTGGCCACGGAAATATTCTTCTCAAGGTCTGGTTCATTCCAAGTTCTTTTTATCATACTCAAATAGTTCCATGCAAGAAGCTGTGAGGATTTCTTGTGTTTGTTTGCTTCTTTTTTTAAATGAGTGAAAGTACAGCAGTATATTTTAGTATAGCCTTATGCTGACTCCTGTTTTTATAATTTCTGGTTGAAGGCAATGCAGCATGGTAAAGCTCTGGTGCAAGTATCCATCCATCGTATTCCTCAGAAGTCGGACTATATCCTGGTACCTTCTTAACCCTATTTCAGACCATAGTGGGATTTTCGTTCCTTTTTTTTCTTTTCTTTTGTTTGTGGGGGAAGAAAGGATGCCACACAATAGCCCAATGCCATGAGTCACAATCATAAATCTCAAAAAGCTCTTGGTATTATTCCTGTTATGGAACCCTTTAAGACAGGTTTATATATCTTTACTGACCAAAAGTCATCTGTCATTAAATATATTTTTAATTCTCAGTTCTGTATTATATTATTTATAAATGGTTTCGTTCTTGTATTAAAAGAAAATTGTCATACTTGTATTTATTACACTGCTGTGTGCTTGTTTACAATTAACTGAATACTTAAAATTTTCAGATATCAGTTGGTGCCTATATACATCCTCAAAACCCGGTTCTTCATGTAGGAAGTCATCTTAACTTCAGTATAGAAGGTAGGCTATGGTGAACTTTGACTTTGAAATTCACGTGTTTCTTATTATGTTTACATGTCTTGATTAGCATATGCATGTTTCATTTGTCAATTTGTCTTGTTAGTTCGGAGGTTTCAGAATACTATGAGGGTAAATAGTAATATTAGTATATACTATGATTAGCGATGACTCTCGGGCAATATCTGCCATGCAGTACAATTGAATGTGGATATCACTTTTTAGTTCTATTTCTCACATATGTGGAAGAAAAATTAATAATGCAAATGTTTATCAAGATTTTCCTTCCCTCTCACCACCCAGTAACATGTAACATTGTTTTTCTCGATGAATAGGTTTAAATGATAAAATTTCTGGCCGGTGGAGAAGTGCCAATGGAAGTGTTATATCTTTGTCCTCATTGTCTGGAGTAGCTGAAGTAGTTGGGGAAGGTACAACCGAAGGTAAACAATAATCTTATGCTCTGTCGGACCCACAAGTCTTGACAAAATTATGTAATTCATCTTACGGTATAAAATTTTCACATTCCTATCTTCTTCCCTGTGAACAGTAAATTATGAAACTTCAAGTTTGAAGCTGCGTACAACAGTTATAGTGCTGACACAGGATATTGTTTCTGTGGATGCTCCAAGTGAGACACTAACAAATGTTCCCTTCCCTGCTAAAGGATATTACTTCTCTGTGAAGATAAGGTTTGTAAACCATGAATATGGGATATTGATATACGATGTTGAAAATCAGTTTGGAATTTAGACAATGCGACATGGTTATAGATGCTTGTTTTCTAAAGCTGTAAGTTTGGTGGACTATAATTTTCTATTCTAGTGTGCACTTACCTGCAGCGGCAGAATAGATAGCAGTAGACTCAGGATAAAAAGGAAAAAGTTTCTTAACAGAATAAGTGGAATTGTTAGAGCTTTCTCATCTTACTTCACTTTAGAATAAATATGATTTTTTTCGAATTCTAGAAGTAGTTTAACTCAAGGAGTAGGATGATGGAATCAGTTTAAATATATTAATTTCAAGAACCCACAACATAACCCTCGAGTAAACTGATGCCCGAGATGAAATCATGCATTTATCTGATCAGTGTTCAACACATAGAATAAGTGAACTTGAATTCTAAAGACGTTGATATTCTGATATTGTTGCTTGTAAAATTTGTTCTATCTTTCAGATATTTGCATATAATATGTAGGGCAGGGTAGGCTCACTTTTCTGTCACATTTGTTTGGATCGTGTTAGCAATTCAGTGTGCTTTTATGAGGCCTAAATATGCTTTAATGTGTGAATTTGCGGAGATTTCGTGTATGCATAACTTGGAATAGCTTTTATAGAGAACACAATATCCTTTATTTACCATTTACCACTTGATATTTATAGCAATATTATATACATATATGCTTGATTATGACAATCTGCATGTTTAATAATTGTACAGTTCATAGGATAAATGCTTAAAAATTGGCCCTTAGTTTGTTATTCCTTATGTTTTCAGAACAGAAGATTAGAAGTAATATTTCTTAAGGAAAGGCTGTTAATTTTTTCATTTTATTTTATTTGTTTCCAAAGCAATAATGACGACAAGTTTAAGGCTCTTGGAAACACGAAGGGAATCCAGTATGACTGTAGAGTGGAACCGCCTTTTTTGGGGTATATTTATATCATTCGTCACTGCCTCACTTGTTTATAAATATACTGAATAGTGTCCTTATCGTGCTTTAATATTCTTCTTCTCTTCATGGAATGAAGGTATGCAAAGCCATGGTCAGATCTTGATACCGGTAACTCATACTGCCTCTTTTTCCCATACTCACCGGAGCATTTGGTTCGTTTGATACCCAAGTCAAAGGATATGAAACCAGATATATATGTTTCCATCAATGCTTCATTGAGAGGAGTGGATCATGTTTCAGGATCTGCTTCTGCTCTTTTTGTTGGAGGGTTTTCCATATTGGAGATGGGCAAGGTAACGACTTATCTATAAGCATGTTTTACATTGTTCTGAAACATTGCAAATATCATAATGCACCTATAAGTCTGGGAGATCCCCTTCGTTATTTTTATGTTGGTTGTTGCTTGAATGTTTCAGGATCCAATGCATTTGAAGCTGACGCCAGACTCTAACAAGACTATTATAACAATCCTGGGGAACACGGGTAAGACCTAAGAAGATAGAATGTTTTTCGTGCAAGCGCATGTGCATGGTCATCAACAGCCATTATTTGATTATTATGTCTCTGGATTTTGATGTCATCAGTTATTTTCTTCCAACTGTAGATGTTGAAATTTATTGGCATGAACATGATTCATTACTCATTACTCCCGTACACAAAGAAGGTTCTGGGATCGGTGGACGTGCAAAATATGAGGTGAGTATGGATTGCATATTATTTGAGTTAAATTGACGAACATTGGTAGTTAAGTCGAATTTCATACTGAGGTGTTCAAATATATTTATACCAATGCGAAAATTTTCATGGGTTCTTAATTGTGCTTGGATATTACTTGTCAACAAAAGAAAGTGAAAACTCAAAAAGAATGTCCTCTTATTGGTAAAACCTGTCCTTCAGGATCGATAGTAAATATTTGAATTTGGATATTTAAAGCATTATAAGTTTTTTCATGGTTCCGAATCCTTCTATTCCTTCTTTGATTTCATTTCCATATGTTGAATTTTGATATTTTTCACGGATTATGAATTTATGATACTTGTCCATTTCAGGTCAAAATGCTAGGAGCCAAGAGATTGAAAGATACAATTTTCATTACACTCCCAGCCACCGGTGAATCCCTTTTTACCCTAAATCTTGATATTACACCCTAAAACCATACAAGTTGAATCTTTTAGTAATCTTGGTTCGAGGTCATACTAATACTACATCTCTCGTATATATGCAGGCCAGAATGTTGAAATTGATGTCGACTGTGACCCGGGAGAAAGAACAGCATCTGAAACTGCTATCAATTACACCCTTTGGGCAACAGTTCTGGGATGTCTTGCTCTTTTGATGTTGACAGTGGTTGTCTCTGTATGTTATCTGGACAGACCGTATAGACCCCGAAGGTCATCGGTTGTTAACTTTCCTTCTTCTCCAAGTATTGCAGGCCCAGCCACGCCTGAATGTAGAACCAGCAGCGGCAGCAGCCCTGTTGTTTCCGGTGACCAGTCTCCTCGAACACCTCAGCCTTTCATCGATTATGTAAGGAGAACGATCGACGAAACCCCGTACTATAAGCGAGAACCACGGAGGAGGGTAAATCCACAGAACACTTTCTAGTTTCTGTTTTCTTGGTTTGTCTTCAACAAATTAGATAGGACAACTCACCCCCTGAGAAGGACGCTAATGTTATGTATGTATCCATGTAAAAATGCAAGTGCTGCTGACTCTGCTGAGAGCCAGCCATTTTTGTATAAGTTTTGGTGCATTTCTAATTTTAAATTAATCAATTTAAGACCTCAGTATGTCCTAAGATCATCTTATCTTGACCAGAAAACAAGTAAACCTATCTATTAATTTATCAGAAAGAGATATATAATATTGTGAATCTCATTCATAATACCAGTGAATTTTACTTGTACATAATACCAGTGGACTTTATTTGTATTGACTATTTGTATTAGAGATGTAGTCTGATAATGTGGTCTCTCTAGCATTACCCTTTAACTTTAATTCTTATGCACCGAGGATACAAAATAAGTGAAAAATAATATCACTAGAACGTGGAGAAAAATTACTTGATTGTAGTATAAAATGAGTAGTGAGAAATATAACTAGATTGTAGTATAGCTCGTTTGAGATTGCTTTTGTAAGTACTTATTTTAATTAACACTTTTAGCAAAAGCAATTTTATACATGAGTAGAAGTGTTTAATTTTAATAAAGCATTTTCGGTCATTCATTTCGAGCGTTCCTTAACATGCTATAAAATAATAAATCTATTTTTGAATTTGTGAGCGTCTCCAATGCAAAATGTAAACGACGGAATGGAAGCTTTACAACCTTGAATTTCAATTTTGTAGTTCAATAGGTCAAAAAAGCGAAATATAAATTTAACATTTCGTTGGGAATTATGAAAAATTGTATATTTACAAATTTCTTTCATATCTCTATTATGGGCTATTCTGCATTAATCTGAATATTATTTAATAATATATAATTGACTATTTAATACAAATGCATGCATTTAATGTATCGACTATATATCTAACTGTTCAAATTTAAATTCATTTAAAATAAAAAATTAAGATCGGACTTAAGGATAAATATATAAATTTTACATCTCAATATTTGTAATTTTTCACTATATCAAAATAATTTTACATGTTGGAATACTTTAATAAAATGCCACCAAAATTATAAAAACTAAATTTACATCCTCAAATTTATATCCTTACATTTGGAGATGCTCTAAAAATTAAGGTCTCTATGGATCATGTATAATCCCTTCCTCCCATATTTTTATATAAAAAAAAAAGAAAAAAAATCATCGCAATATTGCTAAACAAATCGCAAAAGATTGAATACCGCGAGACCTGAGACCTGAGAGGGGTTTAAAGAGCTTGGACATCAAATACTAAAAAAGCACTCTGCCTTCTTGGTCCTCTTTGTTTCTAATTCTAGGGCAAATCTATCAACTTCTCTTCTTCTTCTTCTTCTGCTTCGTCGTTGGAGGGTCTCTATATTTTCTGTCAAAATTCGCAACCCCATGGATTTGCAAGCCAACGATGCCAACCTCGACGGCGAAGCTCACGACATTAACAGGTCAGACCGCAGAGATGAGGCGGAGGACGAAGACTACAAGTCTCAACCTCATACTGGCGACGGAGCCAGTCCTGGGTAATCTTTCTTTCTCCTCTGCTTTTAGCTCCCGTTTGGTTCCTGAGAAGAAATTTAGGAAAACCAAGGCAGAAATGAATCTCAGCTAGCTATTTTTTCTGTAATTCCGTAGGAAAATCTTTATAGGGGGTTTGGCAAGAGAGACAACTACAGGTAGGGTTTTCTTTTTCTTATTGATAAGTTAATTTCAGTGTTTTTTGTAATTTTTAGGGTTTCTGATTGTAAATCATTTTCCTTTTGTGGTAATGCAGCGCAATTTGTAAAGCATTTTGGAACATACGGTGAAATTATAGATTCGGTGATAATGAAGGATAGGAAAACCGGGCAACCCCGTGGGTTCGGGTTTGTGACCTACGCAGACCCCTCTGTGGTTGATAAAGTCATTGAAGAACCTCATGTTATCAATGGCAAACAAGTAAGCTTTTTTCCCTTTATATTTTGTTTTCACTTGTTCTCAAATTTGAATGCTAACTTATATTCTAGGCTTTTCTTTGTTATTTTGTCATATGAACTTGCTGTATGGTGTTTGTTTTTTCTGATGTATAGGTGGAAATCAAGCGGACAATACCCAGGGGAGCAATGGGGTCTAAGGATTTCAAGACTAAGAAGATTTTTGTGGGTGGAATTCCGACAACCGTAAATGAAGGTGATCTTTTTGTTATTTTTTCTTTTTCTTTCTCTTTTCAGTTGTTGGGTTTTATTGAATATAGTTGTTGAGGGACTTATTTGTTCTTTGTAAATGGGCAGATGAGTTTAGTGACTTCTTTTCACAGTTTGGAGAGGTCAAGGAACATCAGATTATGCGGGACCACTCCACTGGCCGCTCTCGTGGCTTTGGATTTGTTACCTTCGACACAGAGCAGTCAGTTGACGAACTCTTAGACAAGGGGAACAAGCTGGAGTTTGCTGGAGCTCAGGTGAGCTTTGTACTGTAAAAAATCCTGTGCTTGCATATATTTGTGCCCCCTATATGCTTTATAATTATGCTCCATGGAGTGGATTCCTAAATAGTTATCATATTCATTAGATATTGCATTGGTTGCAGTTATCATTATGGTGTTTGTCGAATTTTGTGTGGATGTTTTATGTATCCTCTCTAATGTGATATTCTACTACTAGTGTCTGTCATTCACAAGTGACTAACTCAGTATCTTGTTCTTCAAGAGTTCATGATTATAGCATATGTCGTTGTTCACATGTTGGTACTTAAGTTTTTGCGTCATTTATGTGCACCTCTTGAAAGGCTTCAGGATGATATTATTATCTGAATTGGTTTTTGCATTATTATCTGTCAGTTGTTCCATAATGCACTAATTTCTTTCGCAGTTTAGTACCTCTAGATTTATTAGAGTGATTTTAAGGAAGCATATGCGAAATGTTTGACCAAACGAATCTGAGGCCGATTACAGGAAAATAGTTTACTTGTACTCTGATGGTTTGACAATGCAGTCTTGGGAGAAATATGGATATATTATGTGCATCCATGATCAGCCAAGAAGATAGATAATTTAAATTTTCATCTGTTATTCCTTGTAGGTGGAGATTAAAAAGGCAGAGCCAAAGAAGCCCAACCAACCTCCACCACCATCGAAACGTTATAATGATGCTAGGCCAGCATATGGTGGTGGTCCTGGTGGGTATGGAGATAGCTATGGTGGATTTGGAGCTGGCAGTTATGGTGGTGCAGGTGGTTATAGGTCGTCTGCAGCCTATGGTGGTAGGGGCAATGCTTATGGTGGATATGGTGGAAATGAATTTGGAGGCTATGGAGCATATGGTGGTGGTGGTGGTGGTGGTGGTGGTGGTATAGGGGCTTATAGGGGAGAATCATCCCTAGGATACTCGGGCCGTTATGGAGGAGCCTATAGCAGAGGCTATGATCTAGGAGGTGGTTATGGTGGAACTGGCGAGAGTTATGGCGGATATGGAGCTGCTGGTGGTGCAGCTGGTGGTGGTTACGGGGGTGGCTACGATGCAGGTTTTGGAGGTGGCTATGGCGGTGGTAGTGGAGCTTCCTTTTACGGTAGCAGAGGGGGATATGGTGGTGCTGGTACTGGTCGATATCATCCATACGGTAGGTAAACCGACCCGGACAAGATTTGTTGTATTTTAGGACTAACGAAGTCTGCAGCAGCTAAATGCGAAGCTGTCTTCGGTACCTCATGGTTTCAAAGTCTTGCTGGCAGCCGGCTTATGTTTCCAGTTTCTTTGGTTTTGCGTCAAACATGTTCCATATTTTTCTTAGTTTAATTCTTTCAAGAATCATTTTTCCATTTACCCTTTTTTTTTGTACCGAGATTAAGAGATTAAAAAGGACCTGCTTCTTTCTTATTTATCTGCCAATCACTTACTTTTCTGCCGCAGTCGGTGATTTCTACTGAATTCCATACAAATTTTAAGTAGGTTTATGCTACATCTTATATAACCTTTCAATGGAGGCCGACCGAAACTGTACCAACACTTCGATGGTTTCTACCAAAATACATAGATTGGTACCCACCGAACAATAGCTTCGCAGTCGGTAAACCTCCATTTTGGTGTTAAAAAGTTTTGATTCTCTACCCTCGGTTGAAGTGCTTAGCGGTCCAATCCAGTTAAGTATGTAAACTTGACCAAATATGATTGTAATTTTCTAAAGATTGAAATCATTGCAACTCAAACCGGTTTGGGTGGTTTAACAAATAGAGTGGTTCCACTTCAGTTGGTTTAGCAAATAGAGTGGTTTCACTTCAAATTGGTTCAATTTGGATGCCACTTATTATGGTTTCACTTCAAATTTTTTACAAAGGTCATTATGTAAAAAATTTTGAATTTGATTTTTATAAAATGCGAAGTCGATATTCAATATGTATAATATAATTATCTTCTCTCTATCGATGGTTCCCGCAAATTGTCCTTCGAGAAGCAAACTATCCTTTGAGAAATTGTTAGTTCGAATTCCTAAATCGTTAATGGACTCGAGTTCCTAAATCGTTATTCTTGCTAATGGACTAATGGGATATATCATGATATAAAAAATAAAAGAATTAGTTCAATTGGATAATAAAGAACTCAAGGTTTCGACCAAAAAAAAATAAAGAACTCAAGGCGTGTGAAATTAACCTCAAAATAAATAAAAACTAGAAAATAAATCAAAGTATTTTTTCTGACTCGCATTCCTGCCCTTTCTCTGAGCTGGTCTGTCAGCCACAAGAGGGAGAGGGAGAGAGAAAGAGAGAGTGGCCATGGCGTCCTGGAACCTGTGCGTAGGTCTGCATCCGAAGGTGATGGGTTTATTTATTTATTCATTTTTCTACTTATTTATGGATTATTAGCCAATCTCCATTTTTTTTTTCTTTTGTAGCCACTTCAAGTGTCTTGCAGAAAGAGAGATAAGAACAGAGAGAACTATGACCCTTACAAAGTAATCGAAATTACGCCTCCGCCTAAGAACCTCGGCGTTCGTTGCTTCCCCTCCGTAAGCTCCTTCATCTTCCACCCATTTCTGTACTTATTTATGCTCAATTATTCACTATATCATCAATTCATATTTCAGTTGCAAATTCCATTTTGGCCCGTCCAATCGTGTTCTTCTAATCTACATTATTGAAATTAGGGATGGCATGAATATTGGGGGGAAAACACATGGGTATGTGATCAACTAGTCGAATTTCTGGCTTTTTAGTATTGGATTAAGAATTTTAAGGTAGAATCCACTTTTTTTGGGGTAATTTGTCAAACTCTCTGCTGAATTTGTACTCGTTGCCAATTTTCCCCGAACTTTCGTTTCTACCAATTTATCCTGTAAACTACCGGTGAAAAATTGGACGAAATATGCCTGCCGAGGGAAATAGGCCATTAATATATAGGCATGGACCTCTATGTCAGGAGCCTGAAAGAAAAAAATCTATTAAAATGAGAGGCTCAAGTGTATCCCTTTCTTAAACAGATTGAGATGTGTGCAACCTTGGGGTGGAGGGAAAGAGAAGACCTTTAAATCCAACTAATAATTTTCTAGGGATCATTCTGAATCTGTGAATGTCTGTATATGGGGGGGATTAGGCATGTGCTGCATTGGAACTAACTCAACTTGGTAATTGAGTTGTGATCCACTATGAGATGAAGTTTGTGTGGAATATGAATATGAGCTGTTTAAACTCGATTAATGTGATGATTAAGCATGAATGCTGTGGATTAATTTCCAATTACCTTTAGAAGAAACTTTTTTTTTTTTCAAGTGTAAAAATCTGCTTATTATAAGGATGTTATGAATTGCCTAGCAGCTGCGTAATCGATGTTTTGAAACTTGAAACTGTTGGTAAATGAATCTATTTTTGCTTAGGAATAGGCAAAATTTTTGGGAAGTGACACAAAATGAAGCCCTTTATAGTTTTTGGTGGAGATTGAACCCCAATACATCCCCGCATTTCCTTTTCCTATTTCTTCTATGTCGTAGTGTTAAAACCAAAAAATATTTATTGCTTTCCTGATGTTTTCTCACGTTTTCAATAAAACCTTCTTGTGAAAGTATTTTAACAATATTTTCAGTGATGTTAGTGGATGGTATTCGAACTGTTCTTTAGTTCAAATTCTTTCAGAAGCGAATGCTTTGGAATATTCCATTCTTGTAGCAGCCACCGCTTCGGATCCAGCTCCTCTGCAATTTCTGGCCTCATATTGTTGGACAAAGTTAATATTGAAGAGAAACTACATAATTCACATATGAGAGGGAGACTCGTATTCCTTTGACTAGCCATCATAAACCAGCTGTCTCTGAAGTAAAAATGAAAGAAATAGTTGCATGTTACTTGGTGGAAAAGATGGTAAATAAGTAAACACGGGTTGACAAGTAGGGTTAATATGAAGAGATTTCGAGTAAACTATTCTTTGCAAAGGTATGTTATAATTTGAAGGACACGGTGAATGAAATCAAAAGATGTTTTGTATATATAGATTCTCAGATATGCAGAGCAGACATGGCAGATGATTCATATTTGCTACTCAAATGTTAATCCTTTTTCTTGTCCAACTTTCTTGACACCCAAGCTGATTGTTAATGTCTGTCATATTGTCTATATTACTCTGTTTATTCATCACAGGGATCAGTAGGCCCGCCCTACGGCTGTATGATTAGTGTAATTTGCTGCTGGGGGTGTTCTTTTGATTTTTGATTTTTTTTTTCTTGTTATTATTTGTATCGCGCCTTCCATGCTGCAGAACCTACAATGTGGTGAGAACGTGACGATAGAAGGCCAGACTTACACAATCTCAGCTGTAACGCACCGGTACCAGCTTCGGAAGGGGAAGTACGAACCCAGCGAGAAGAGGCTTGATGTTTTGTCCACGGCCAGATATTTCTTAAATTTGTATTTGGAAAATTTGCTAGAACAATCTTGACATCTTTTATGTTAGTCACATTCCTTGCTAATTTGTCCATGTATAGAGAAGGAAAATAAGAAAGAAAAGCAGATGGTCTGTATTAATCTGTTATGTAGCTACGTTGTGGTGATATACAATCGGTTGCACGACAGAATCTGTTAGGATTATTATAATGCAGGTAGAGGTGTTTGTTTTTAGGAAAGTTGGAGAAAATGGAGATGTTCTAGCCTGTTAGGGGATTGTCTTGAACTCTCTCTTATGATTACACTGGTTAATAATAAAGTATTAAAAAGTTTTTAGAATTACAAGTTAGTCGATAAAAATGTAAACAGTTATATATTATGGAGTCACATCTTTAGGCGGCAGGCCTTTAGCGACCATGGATGAGTTTGTGGTACAAAAAATCACAGCATCCATGATGTTGGGAAGCAATTTATAACCGTCTGATGCTGATGGGAATCAAATTTTTGAGGACAAGGAGGTGGTAGTGGGACCCGAGTATCTACATTGACAGGAAAGCATGTTACGTGTATGTGGTCACCATCATGAAGTGAACTCTACTCAGCTACCGTATATGCCCCTCTTTGTGTTTACCGTCTGCACTACATACACCGGACCAACCTTTTGGTTTTTGGTCCCGCCAAAAGCCCATGTGCAGGAACTGTGGGGGCCCAACCGCTGTGGCATTCTGGGCCCACATGTCCGAAGTTCGTAAAAGCCGTTTGATAACCGAGCGCCCTCTGGGAAATGACAACGCTGCCCATCCATATTACGGAGGTAAATCAAAAAGGAGAATGCTTCACAATCACCTATACTAGCCAATAACACTACGGTTAAGTTCACTAATACACGTAACAGATCTCAAGTTTGACTTCTGTGAATAACGAGAATATATTTATATAAAATTTGATATTTAATAATTAATTTATTATAAAATTGAGCTAAAATATTCTTGAAAAATTTCAATTAAATCGAAATATAATTGTATCGAGTTTAATAACTAGTGCCTAAAAATGGTATATACTTGTGTCCCCCATGAATGAGTACTCCTCGACTCCCTTTTGGTTTTCGCTCTGCCCCGTTGATGCGCTCCTAGCTGGTGGAGCTACATATAGGAAAAGTCAAAATGAATTCAAATGGAAGAAAAAAATATAGTTTTAATGAATTATTTTAGAATACATATCTAATTCAAACTTAATTTTTAAATCAATATTTATAAATCATCCACATAAAAACAATTAATTTCAATTTAAATTTTCAATATCGTTATGATAATTATATATATATATATATATAATGTTACGAATATTGCTATAGTTATCACTTAAAATTTCACTTTTTGTATCCCACTACATGTGGTACACGACGTGGCAATCTCACGTCATCTCTTTATAATTAACTATTTCAACATAAAAATAAAAAAATAAAAACAAAATAAATAACACAAAAAATATATTTAATTATTGTTTCATAAATCCTATGAATTGACATTATGCATCGAATTGTTTCCTTCCCAAAAAAACATAAACTCAAATAATTTCATTCTGCATCAAATCATCTCATTCCCCAAAAACATAAACCCTAAGAATTTAACCGTTCTTCTCCTTATTTGAAGGTTGAAAGCCATGGTGATCAACATCACATAAACACTCACAAGATCTGCTCTATCCTAAAAAAAATATTTTTGAGTTATTTGAGACATAGCATATCTTGGGAATGTTTAAGTGATGTTGATGATTATGGCTTTTAGTCTTCAAATGAAGAGAATAACGGTTAAATTTTAAGGTTTATGTTTTTTGGGAAGGAGATGATTTGAAACAGAATAAATTGCTTAGAGTTTGTGTTTTTTTTTTTAATGAGACTATTTGATGCATAATGAAATTCTTAGGATTACAATAAGTAAATTTTTTTTTGTTTTATTTGTCTTCTATTTTTTATTATTTAATTTTTGTTTTTATGTTGACATAAGTAATTAAAAAATGATGATGTGGAATAGACACGTCGTATGCCACATGTGGTGAGATATAAAAAATGAGATTTTAGATGATACCGCAATATTATTTTAATACGAACAATCAAACAATTTTTAACTTGGATCTATTTGAAATCGTTTTAAATGAAAACAATAAAAACTTAATGCCTCCATCGTTACTCTTAAATAAATTTATTGAAATTAAAAGCGAAGAATAATAACGGGAAAGAACATTTGTATTTTCCAAACAAAGATCGGTTTTTGTTTACCGCATTCGTACCGTGGTTTCATGCGCCTGGGGCATGACAGCCGTCCACGTGCTTCTGGGCGATGTTCACGTGCGCGCATGTGAGGGCCACCAGGTTCCCGCTAAACAAGTTAATGAAATTGGTCCAGTAAATAACTTAAGATGCCCCATGTGATTAAGACTAATATAATTTTATTAATCATCCAAAATTAACCCTTAAATTACTATTGACAGGAAAATTAATTCCTAAATGTGCTCCCTTGATTTTGCCGTCCTGGCCAATGAAAAACAGGGGAAGCGGGTGTTGACGGGATTGTTCAATTAGATTTTGCATGTGATTTAAGCTTAGATCATGACACGTGGCGGTGGAACAATTATTCTTTGACTATCTCATCCGTTACTACTGGTTATGGTATAGTGGAAGTAAGCATTCTCCCAAGGTTGATTATTAAATTTGAGTATGAAAGTATTAGAATCGGAATCGTTTATTTTATAGAATATTATGTAAAATTATCTATTCACGAAAAATTAATCAAATTGTAAAAATTATCATCTTTGACGGTTAAAATGTTTATGATGAACCGTCAATTCAATTGGTACATATAGACGAGTAAACAATTACCAATTTATTTGGTTTTATTCAGAGACGATCTTTACATGATATTACCAATCGAAAGCTCTGATGATCTCGTTCTCGTTTAGATAGAGACTATTTATAATCAACTATAAGAGAAATTAGCACATCCATTATAAGGTGAATGCAAATATTGTTCCGTGTAGTTATTTATTAATACTCTTGACTTGATGTTACATAACAATTATTTTTATTTCAAAAAAATTAGATCTTCTTCACTCTCTAGATTAGATTCCTTTGACTATAAAATATTAGATTCCACTAAGAAAACATTAGCACTATATTACAATATAAAACACAAAACAATAATGTTTGAGGAGAAAGAATGCTTGAAGAAAATGTGACAATGTGTTGAGTGATATTTATTGGAGCTTACCTCTGTTTTTCATTGGTTTGGTCATGACTCATGAGATTCAATTGATATATGAACATTTTGAGGTGAATCATTGCATTGTTTATGAGCCAAAGCTCCACTATTTCATGAGTAAAAAGGATTAAATAATTGCATTGACTTGGTATATTGATTTTTTTTATAATTGATTTATCATAAATATAAACAGTGATTATTTTCATAGTTAAAAAATTATAACATGCTTTAATAAGAGTGACAATTGTTTTTTTTTTTTTTTTGTCATTGAACGAGGTGTCCTCATTCGGGTGAGATTAATCCCCGCTTCCGATCTTAATATGGCTTTACCCAATCCGATGGCCAAAGGGACCTTCAATGGTCTCGAACTCCATACCTCCCTATTTTTCTTTGGGTAACAGGTTGGGACGAGAACCACTGGAGTAGCCCCCATGGTTAGAGTGACAATTGTTTAAAGTTAACATTCTATTCAGTTTGATTTTGAAAAATTGAGTCATTTTTTAAGGGTTGTGAGACCCTCTCGACCTTGCTAGTCCCATTAGATCATAGTTACAAGATTTAATACTCGAAGATCGGAATAATACAAACTTTTTTTCACTTTAATTTGTTAGTTTACTATTTTATGATAAATTTTGTTTCTAAATGACATGTATATTTATCACAAGTGAGATATTGAAAATTTTACAATCACTAACCTTTTGTGTGTTTTTTTTTTGGCAAAGGCTAGACTTTTATGTATTTTTTTTTTGGCAAAGGCTAACTTTTTGTGTGTTTTTTTGGCAAAGGCTAACCTTTTAATTGTTTATTTATTATAAAAATTATATGACCTTTCGGATCATAATCTATAATCTAATACAGAAAAAATCTAAAGATAAAATTGATTTTAAAAAATAACTTCTCTTATACTCATTCATTATCTTCCTCATTATTGACTTTTTTTTTGTCAACGTCCTTATTATTGACTTTACTGGACAAATTTTTCGATTTTAAATACGTAAACATGTAATTAGTTAAGAAAACCCATTTATTGCGCCATAACAGTTTAGCATAAGAGTTTTTTTTTTTTCCTTTAATGATAACAAGAGTACTAAAAGTCTGTCTAACCAAAAAAATAGTCTAAAACTCATTAAGAAAAATTGTTAATTCCACTAGAAGGGGCGACCCCAAAATCATAAAGGAAGTGCCCCATAAGCCATTGATAACAGTCTGAAAGTAGACGAAGAAGACACCACTAAAATTTTCTATCTGTTTTCACCAAAACAAGAAGAAGAAAATCAGAGGAAGAAGAAGAAGAGAGAGGCTTCCTTTCCTTTTTTATTTTCATTTTAATTTTCTTTCGTAGAGAACAGAGAGAAAGAGAGAGAGAGAAAGGGAAGCATCCAAAACAGAGACGGCTTTTAAGCTTTGCTTGTGAAGCTGGCTTAGTTTACTCTCTAATTCCATCCCCCCCTTCCACACCACGACGAAAACCCAGAGAGAAAATACAAGTTTCTTCCTTTCCAAACAAAAATAATCATAAATTTATTGCCAATTTTTTTTGTTCTTTGTTGTTTCGAACCTCTTGCTTTCTTGTTTCGATCGGATCTGAAGCTCTCAGTGGAACCCAAAAGATACAGTGGCGCAGGCCCTCAAAGTCATTTCACTTTCTGTGTGAGGTCTCTGGGTCTCTCTCTGTCTTGCTCATTGTACCCACCAGCCATGCAAGATTGCTCGCCCTCCTCTGCTTTCTCTCTCCTCTGATCAGGTACTCCAAGCTACGCTTTCTTTGCTTCTTTTATTTGATGTTCTTTTGCTTTGTTTTCTGTTTGGCTGCCTGGAAAGTGTGAGAAAAATAACAGATTGAGTTGGGTTTGGTGGGAAAAGAATCAAAATTAGAACTTGGGTTAGCCTTTCAGCTGTAATAGACTCCAATCAGTCGACAACTTGGTTTTCTTGGCTCCCAAACGGAGACAAATTTGTGTCAAATAGTCGTTAGCTTTTGGCATTTGTTAGATTGTGAACTAAGGCTTGTATCTTGAATTTTGTTTCAGCTGTCGATGAAATCTTGTTTCCTCCGGATGGGATTTTGTTTAATTCTGTTTTGTTGGTGATTCAATCTGTAATGAGTTTCTGCAGGTTTTGTGAATTGTGTTTTTGTTTGCATTTGCATTCCGTTCTTTCGAATCGATGTTATTATCTAATCAGTCTGGTTGTTCTAAATGCGATTTTGTTTTGATTATTGGAAGACATTTAAGTTGATTATTCTGGAATTAATGCCTTTACAGAGATTATCTTCGAAAATTAAGGCTCTTATAATCACTTTACTCAGATTGGATTTGCAGTGGCAGTGCCTGTGGAAGCTATGGAGTTACTGGCTGATGGGGTAAATTCTTTACCCAAGATTCGCTATTCTTCACCACTGCAGGTAGGCAGCAAGCCTCCTTCCACAACCGGGACTCCTCGTCCTTCTCAGCCTCCATCTCCAAAAGAATCTAGAAGTGAAGGGGTTTTGGCCCCATCCTGTGTGACTGCTCATACTTACGGCGTGAAGACAGGTAGCTATTCAAATGGTTCTGTAATTAATCAAAAGAATCACAATAAGGCTGCTAATCGTAGCATGCAGCAGGAAGAGTTTCTCACTATGGGGAAACATTACCCCAGTTCAAGCAAAGGAAAACTTGAACATGGAGGCCCAAATGATGTTCTTAACAAACAAGTCGATACTTCTTATATGAACAAGGCTTCTGTGGTGGAATCAAAGTCATGCATCAAGCATCCTGTTGTCGATGATTCAAGTAGATTTCCGGAAACTAGAAATCAAGTGTTAGGTCCGTCTAAAGGAGTTGCTGGGCAGAAAAATAGCCACTTTATTTCTCACACAGCAGCAACCTTTTGTGGAAGCCCTCAGAACAGTTTATATTCTGCCTCTATGTATTGTGAAGCCAAGCAGAGTTTTACCAACACAGAAGTCAGTGAATGTACAAGTAGCATTGAGAAGTTGGGTGAAAGCGGGGAAGTTACTAATTCCTGTGAGCTGACTGAGAGCCGGAAGACTAGCATCTATAGAGGCAGCACTGGCAGTGATGTTAGTGATGAGAGCAGCTCAAGTAGTTTGAGCAATGCCATGTACAAGCCCCACAAGGCAAATGATATAAGATGGGAAGCAATGCAAGCTGTCCGATCTCATCATGATGGGACACTGGGTTTGAAGCATTTTAAGTTGTTGAGGAGCCTGGGATGTGGAGATATAGGCAGTGTTTATTTGTCTGAACTGACCGGCACTAGGACTTACTTTGCCATGAAGGTTATGGATAAAGCAGCACTGGCAAGTAGGAAAAAGCTTCTTAGGGCTCAGACCGAAAGAGAGATACTCCAATCTCTGGATCATCCTTTCCTGCCCACATTGTATACACACTTTGAGACTGACAAGTTCTCTTGTTTGGTGATGGAGTTTTGCCCTGGCGGTGATCTGCATGCACTCAGGCAAAAACAACCCGGGAAGCATTTTCCTGAGCATGCTGCCAGGTTAGAAGACCTCCTTATACTTCTCCTTTCAGTTTCCTTTATGAGTGAGAATGAAACTAATGAGCACATATATTATTGACTAAAATATTTACTGTTAGGCAAGGAAAATATTTGGTGGTTAAAAAGAGATAAACTTTAACTGGTACTCAAATTATAGTACAAACTGTCAACTAATTTATATGCTTTACATACAGTTCAATTTAGGTTGCAAAATAGGAGCAAAACTATAGACTAGAAAGAAATAAAGATGTGCAACCAGGAACTTTCAAATAAGGACGATTCTTGCTCATCAGTCTCCGGTTTGGTTTTGCAGGTTTTACGTGGCTGAAGTTCTTCTTGCTTTGGAGTATTTGCATATGCTCGGGATCATTTACAGAGACCTCAAACCAGAGAATGTTTTGGTGAGGGAAGACGGGCATATAATGCTTTCAGATTTTGACCTTTCGTTAAGATGTGCTGTTTCCCCAACCCTGGTTAGATCTTCAAACACAACCTTGGACACGAAGAAATCAGCCTATTGTGTTCAGCCTGCATGCATCGAGCCTACTTGTGTGATGCAACCAGATTGCATTACACCGACATGTTTTGCTCCGCGCTTTTTCTCAGGCAAGCCGAAGAAAGACAAAAAGAGCAAAGTGAAGAATGATATACACAATCAAGTGAGCCCTCTCCCTGAGCTCGTCGCAGAGCCCACGAGTGCTAGGTCAATGTCCTTTGTAGGAACACACGAGTACTTGGCCCCTGAAATTATTAAAGGCGAAGGCCATGGCAGTGCTGTGGACTGGTGGACTTTCGGGATCTTTATCTATGAACTTTTGTTCGGAAAAACTCCATTCAAGGGGGCAGGAAACAGGGCTACATTGTTCAATGTCGTTGGCCAGCCTTTAAGATTTCCAGAGTCGCCGTCTGTGAGCTTTGCAGCAAGGGACCTGATCAGAGGTTTGCTTGTGAAAGAGCCTCAGCATCGTCTAGCTTACCGGCGAGGAGCCACCGAAGTCAAACAGCATCCGTTTTTTCAAAGTGTGAATTGGGCACTGATTCGCTGCACAACTCCACCTCAGGTGCCAAAGCAGTGCATATTGGACAGTCCTAAAAGTGAATCCACAAACGGGAAGGTGCCGCCACCGCCGCTGCCGGGAGTTGATTTGAAGCCTTCTGGTAATTATTTAGAGATTGATTTCTTTTGATTCTTAGTCTTGTTTTTCCTTTGACAGCAAAAAGAAAAAAAAAATCTCCATCTGATTCATTATGATGACAGCATTGAGAAAAATGCAAATGCATTTCAAATGAGGGAATGAAATTGCTGATCTTTCTTTTCCATAGCTCTCAACTCTAACCTTTCTTGATGTTTATGAATGCTTACTTTCCATGACAAAAACTATGTTGGGTTTCTCCAAAATTGTTCAGATCGGCTGTGAGGCCTATCCGGCCGGCCACCGACGAGTTGTTTTCCATTAGGGTTTCTGTAATTTGACAGTGACACTCCCATTTAAGCCTAAAAACTTGATTACTTGACAGACACCCAATCCAATCTAGTTATGTTTCTAATAGACTAATTTTTATGTTAAACGTTTCCATTCGTCTTTAATCGAATTGTTATAAAAAAATTTAATAATGAATTGGGATATTATTGACAAATTCAGTTAACCAATATTTGAAGTTTCTGTAAGTCGGGCTTTGCTGCTCGACTTGATGAATGATTAAACTAAATCGGTAAAAAAGAAGTGCGGGACCGTCTGTTTTGTTCCAGAATGTGGCGGACCAATTGCAGGTGGACACTTCACCAAGTTCAATCAAACCATCTCCTCTAAAGATTCTAAGGAATCTGGGGCATCAGGGAATCTGAAATCTGTATGGTGCACCGTCTGGTGATTTTAGATTCCAGATCAACGCGCGTGTACCCCACTTTCCATTAACAGAAAGTGAGCTAAGAGGTCCATGATTCACGTGAATATACAGTGTGTTATTACATTTTGTAATCTTCAAATTTTTTGATACTGTCAAATTGGTCTTCCATTGTTAATTTGTTAAGGGTATAAATGAGTTAATTCACGACCTACTCTGTTGCCAACCGTTTCTCCATAATTCATCCTTACCTTTAAATTTTGCAACCTAAAATGATCCATCCATTTTACTTTCGGGTATTTAGGTGTTTGATTTGTTGACACTTCAATTCTCCTGAATTTTCTCTTAGACTTAACATAACAGTATTAGGGGAGGGATCATACTTATTTGGTATCCACCTCTTCTTTTACGAGAGAACGACCCCTAAGATTACTTATTACACAGTATAGAGAAATATCACTACTAGATATTCAGGGCCTATTTGCTATCGTTTTTGATCGGACCCCTCCCAAGTTTCTCCTCTAAATCCGTGCGAAGTCTTACTCTTGTCTGATAACACCCGAACTAATATAATAATCTATGTAATACCCTCACCATTTTAAGAACGACTTTACGAGAATTCTACCGAAAATTCGGCAAAATCTCCCCTGCAACCGGTCAACCCATCAATTACATGTCAGACAAAGGATACACAAAAACAAATAAAAACTGAATAGTCCAGCTGCAACCACAAGCTATCACAAACCTAAACTCAAACTACCAAGCCCTTGAATAATTTACAATACCCAAAAGAGAATCAGAGCAACTAGGTAACCTTTAAATACAAAAACTAATGGAAGTCCTACGTGGATGTAGCGCAGCGAAAGATAATGCCTCCTCCTAGTCTCTACGCCTCGTTCCGCTACGGCCTGGAGAGCACCAAAATCGAAACAACTGTGAGTGGATAATAAACCATAGTGAAACGTACCCACGCTAATAAAGTAACGATAACAATATTATAAATAAAATAAGGGTAATCCGAGCAACCCACCTCGTGGTGAATCAAATTACATTAAGACCCTCTATATATATGTATATATATACAACTTACCGAAGTACCATTCAATTACATAGGCGGAACTCTCGCCAAATCCAATTGTATATGCCATATTAAAAACTCGGCCAAACCTAATAATAATTTTAACCACAAGTTCTGAGGAAAACATACATTTTCCCCTTCATAAGTAAGACCATGGCATGCATAACGTAAAGTCTTTTTAAAATAGTTAACTAAATAAAGATAGTTACAAGAATTTACCGGAAAATCTATTTACAAAATGAAAACCCAACGGAACCCAGGAAAACATGAACAATAAAAACATCCCATGGTCTACAACATTGCTTTGAAAACTCTCCTCAAAGGAGCTTAAAATCATGAGAAACTTGAACACAAAATATTGTAAAGATATCCCACCATCCTCCAAATGAAATCCCGAGCCGTAGCTCGATATCCGGGGTCGTCCAACCCTGGGACAAGCCTTCCAAACAACCGCCGATAATACCTCAAGCAATAGGTAGAAACCGAGAGGTCCAACCCGAGGACCTACTCTTCGCACATTCGATAATACCTCAAGATATGCGGGCACAACCTTGTACTATGCGTAGACAGCCTCAACGATCGTATGACGGAAAATATCTCACACCACACGTCGGAGAAATAACCTTCAACGAGCACACGACTGATAATACCTCGAAGTCATGTGTCGGAGAAAAACCATCATACCCGGGGATGGACGTAAATCCAAAATTCACTTTTGAAATCCTTATTACCTGGTATAAACCAAAATCATAGAAAACCCGGGCCAAGAGCCCAAAATCCAATAAATCTGAAATCCCGGGCCTAAGCCAAAACCTCATTTTCAAATCCATTATTGAAAATCCACATCCAAAATCATTACCTTTAGTCATTAATAAACCAATTAACTCTAGTTCCCGAATCTCATAATCCATAATATTACAATTTAAAACATAAAATTACACAAGCCTTGCAATCTAGGAAACCAAGTCCACTCACCTCAATGTCCGTTCGAATCCAACTCCGAGCTATTCGGTCCCCTGTGACACTCGGGGTCGCTACACCTGTCAAAAACATTGCTTGGCATTATTAAACGATAATTATTAACTTAAAATCTAGCCCCCTAAACCCCGGGAGTTCACATGTGCCCTAAAAGCGTACCGATCAACTTTAAACACTCAAAACAGCCCCTAAACGAACTTCGATTGACTCGAAACCTGGGCCATCAGGTTCGAAATGTCGAAAACAAGTCGACACGCGTCACCGTGGGCCAAGGATTAGTCCCACGCGCCGGCGGAAGACCGGCGGCCACCCCACGCGTCCACACGCGCTTGCACAGTAACGACGAAATATTTCGTCGCCCTGATAGAATATTCCGTCACTCTGACAGAATATTCTAACGAAATCATAATATTCCGTCCAGTTAACGGTGTCAAGGTTCCGTTGTGACGCCGTTAACCTTTAACGGAATATGCTAACGTCATCAGCATATTCCGTCAAACATCGACGGCGTCAGTTGACTTAATGGTTGACTGGTTGCTGACTGGACTACTACGTGACTCCACATGGCTGCCAAGTGGCACCACGTGGCTGCCAGGTGGCATGCCACGTCAGCACACCAGTCGAACCAATTGATCGGGACTCGCCGGAGAAGACGATCAGAAATCGCCATCTCCGACGAGCTCCTATCTCCTTCATTTCCTAACCAGTTTTCACGATCTACACATGCAAATTCATCTACTCTTTCCTAGGAACTGGAAACCGGAGTCCAAAGCTCGAGATCGTACCTAGTTTAGCCGAAAAATGATCGAGAAGTTTCATCCAACTTCTCCCTCTCGATTCACCGACTACGACGGTTCCCACGCTTCGATCTTGGCACCAAACGACTCGCGTCGTTGAGGGGAAGACATTGATGGCCTTGGTTTGGTTCGAAACGACCTAGAAATGGGTCGATAATGATGGTAAGGTGCGGTGTTCGCACGGGGAGTGAAAGATCGAGTGAGGAGAGAGTGAGTGTAGGTGGGTCAATGACGTGGGGAGAGAGAATGTGCCTTATTTATACTTTTGAACTTTTCAAAAATTACCGTTACATCCTTATCGTTTTAGACCCGTAACTTCCTCGTATGAATTCCGATTCTCGAGTGCCGCATGTCTACGAACTCATGAGTTTGAGACCTACGCAACGGGTCCAAGATAAACTTCCAAAAATGTCCCTGAACAAAAGTAATTTTCGAACCCCTTCTAAATCTAAGGGTATAGTCGTCATTTTCTAAATAATTTTACAAATTCACTTTAATTTTTAAATCCGGGTCGTTACAGTTTTGCAAAACAGTTTTTCGTTTTTCAGATACAAAAACAGTCGTTAAACATGTTTGCTAACTCAATTTTGAAAAATGAATTTAAAAAATGAAAACACAAGATACAATAATTTGCTTACATTTTATAAAGGATAAACTACATAAAAGTACCCAAACTATAAGGATCATTTCAAGTTCATACCCGAACTATGAAAATTTTCATCTAAGTACCCAAACTATCAAAACACATCATCTTAGTACCCACCGTTAGTAATCTGTTAAAAAAAATATGTTAAATGTCCAAATGACACTTGTTGACCTTTTTTTAATACTGACATGGATTCCATGTCGGATAAAAAATAATAATAAATTAAAAAATTTAATAAAACCTTCATAAATATGCAAAAAATAATAATAAAAAATTCTTCATGAAAAAACAAAATAAATAAAAATAAATAAAACATTAAAGAAAATTTAATTGTACACAGGAACTTTCATTGTTTTCATCGATAAACCTTTAGAACCTTCATCGTTTTCATCGATAAACCCTTAGAACCTTCATCGCATCAGCCCAGGAACCATCATCGATTCCATCGCAATCCCAATAACTTGCAGCTCAATTGATCAGTAAACTCAATAAACTTAAAAATTGCAAACCTTGGCTTTGGGGATGACTTCACAGCTGCATGTTGACCTTTGAACTCGCCCTTCTTGAACGTCGCTTTGCAAGTGTACCCAAAATTCCCTCTCCCAACCTCTTCGCCCATCTCATACTTGTTCGCCAAGTGCTTGGAGAACCCGAAGCTCTTATCAAGTCTGGTCACATACTCAGCCACGCTGCCCTCCGGTATCGCCGCCTCGTTCGGCTTCACAGACCCGTGCCTTCTCGCAAGAACCGCCTTTATATGCGTCGCTAGAGACGGAGGCAGGAACGGCCTCTTGAAGAACCTCTTCGGTGTCGTGGTCGAACTCACATTCGCCGGAGATCTCGCCGGAGACTTCTTGGAGAAGAAGTAGTGCCTGGGACTCGGACTATAGAACGGGAAAAACGGTGACTTCTTGACGTTCTCCGCTTTAGTCTTGTCATGTCTAGGGTTTTCAACATTGTCGGAGCCGTTTGGTAGCGAAACGGACCTCTCATTCGCATGCTGAGGATTCGATTTGGGAGAGGAAGTTGGGTGAGAGCTTGGGGAGGGTTTGGAGGTGCAAAGACCCATTTTTGATAATCCGATTTCTCCCCAAACATACCAAGTTTGGGGATTTAAACTCCGAAAGTCCGGGTCAGAGCATGGTTGCTTGGATTTCGGATCAAAAGTTCAAAACCCAGAGATTTCAAATTCTTCCAAATTCTCAAGAATTTGAAATTTGGGTTTTTTTTGTGTGTTCTTTTTTTTCTCTGTGGATTTGAATTTGAATTTTTCGGACTTGTGAGGTGTTTGCTGCCCATCGAACTCAATGCAATCTTTTATTTATTTGTTTTTTATTTTATTTTATTTTGTTTTGTCATAAATAATTTTTTATTAATTTTTTTTCCTACTTGGATTATTATAATTATAAAAATTGAAACATATTTGACACATAAGCATTTAACGGTTTGACTAACAGATTAACCAATGGATGATACTAAGATGATATTTTTTGATAGTTTGGGTACCTAGATGAAAATTTTCATAGTTCGGGTATGAACTTGAAATGACCCTTATAGTTTGAGTACTTTTATGTAGTTTATCATTTTATAAAATAACAAAATATTTTCTAAATTGTAGAATACAACCCAAAAATATATATATATATATATATATATATATATATATATATATATATATATATATATATATACAATATTAAGTAAAAGGTCACCACTATATTACCATAGTTATCATCACCACCACCACCACCACCACCATCACATCAATCACCGCCGCCGCCACCACCGCTACCACCACCATCACCAGCACTAACACTACCACTACTACCGCCACCACGACCTCCACCACAACCTCCCTCACCACTGCCACTATCAGCTCCAACACAACCACCACCACCTCCACCACTGCCACTATCACCACCACCACCCATGCCACCACTATTGCCACCACCACTACCACCATCATCCCCCACCGCAACCACCCCCACTACCACCACCATCCCCACTACCACAACCACCCCCACCACCTCCATTGCCACTACCACCACGATCACCGCATGTACCACCACCACCATCCCACCACCATCACTACTACCCCTGCCACCACCACCACCTCACCACCACCGCCACCCCGCCCCATCACCACAACCACCACCGTTGCTACCACCACCACTATTGTTGCCACTGCTACCACCACCCTATCACCGCCGCCATCACTACCATGACCACTTCCGTTGCTAACCCCACCGGCCACCACCCCATCAACGCCACCAACCCAAAACCACAACCGTCGATGCCACCATCGCCACCGTTACCACGACCACTACCGCTGCCACCCCTACCACCACCATCCCATTAGCACCACCACCCCAAAACCACCACCGTCATCGCCACCCCCATCACTACCACCACCCCTTCCACCCCACAACCACAATGTCGCCACCACCTTCACCTCGACCCCATCAAACTACCACTATCTCTATATTTTTTTTTTAGAATCTACCACTATCTCTATTATTACCATTCCCATCGTCGTTACTTCAAAAATTTATGGTTGATAATTATTATCTAATGCATATTTAATATTTTTTTTAAGTTTATATATTTGTACCAAACAAGTTTTTCCTTTTTCATTCTTACAAAATCATATTCAAAGTAAACTACCAAACACATTCTCAAATATTAAACACAAAATTCTATTTGTTGTTTTCGTTTTACAAAACAATATTTCAAAAATTGTTTTGCAAAATGATACCAAACGGGCCCTTAATCTCTTTTCAAGTCTTTTTTCTTTCTAAAAAGGGCATAATAGACTCATATATTCCTCAAATAAGTAGTCAAATGGATGGAAAATCACCAATTTGACATTACTAATGGAGTTTGAAACATTTGATAAGTTAATTCGTCTGAGAGGTCAATATGTTGATGAAAATATATTGAATAATTTCCCAAGAAAACTAGAAACTTCAAAGTAAAACCAAATGCTCTAATAATTAGAGTTCAATTACAAGTATTCTATTAAAATCTTTCACCAGTTATATTTAAGAGAAATCTACGAATCTCTGTATTTCTGTAATTTTCAACATGAATATCGTAAAACGTCTAGATGTTATTAATATTGAGTAACGTATTATATATAAATTCAAAAGTGTTTTAGTAAAGATTTTAATATGAAACTTTAGCTTTTCATCAACAATGGTGATAGAATCACAACAACCACATTTTGTTAGTAAAAATCGTTATTTATATCGGTATATATGTGATTTCTACTTATTAATGCATGATCATAATGAGCTAATTAATAATCGAAGTTTGTTAATAACAATAGCTCATTTCGCAAATACAAGTAGATATAGTAACGCATTAAGGTAGATCATCAAGGTGGCACTTCTAAATAATTAATTGGTAATCGCAATTGCAGCGCGTAATGTACCACGCTCTTTCTGCGCTGATACAGGGTCCACGGGTCTAACCAAACTCCCAATCCCGATTCCGATTTTCAGAAACCCATCGTACGCCGTATGCGCATTACGCACCCATACCTGGACCGACACTACCGTCCCCTCAGCCTCATCATCACATTTACAATTATAAAACGCTCTTCCTCTCTCATTTCCCTCCGAACCTTTTCAACTTCAACCCTCTTGAGACCCCGTCTACCTCCGCCTCGCTCACCAACCTCGCCTCTGCGAACTCTAACAATGGCCTCCGACGACCTTTCAACCTTGCCTGCCGAAGACGAGAAGTTCGGTTTCAAGAGGTCCGAGATGTACGAGACCAAGCTCGCCGGTACCGTCGACGCCTACGATCGCCACGTCTTCCTTTGCTACAAGACACCCGAGGCCTGGCCGTCTCGCGTCGAAGGTTCCGAGTCCGATCCGCTTCCCAAGTTCTTAGCCTCCGCTCTCAAAGCTCGCAAGAACGACATCACTGTTAAGGTCCGTGAGCGAAAGCTCGAATTCATCGGTGTTTGTAATTGCGTTTTCGTACTAATTTTCATTTCTTGGAGATAATGAGTTGTGCTATTGAATTGAGTTGACTTTCTGGGGCCAACACTTGGTTACTTACTTTGTTTCTTCTTTTTGATAGACGAAGCTGACAATCTGTGAAGGACGCGAAGGCACTGAGTTTTCCGAAGGCGACGTGTTGATTTTTCCAGAACTGATCAAATACAGGTAAATTCACCTTCATTAGCAAGGCTTATTGTTTAGTAGTTGCATTGATTTGACCGGAGCTTATAAGATTTAGATTATTAGCCAGGAGCGATCTTCAGATTCGTCTGATTTTCTATGTTTCACTTCGAGATTTTTCTAATTGCTAGTTATGGATAGGGTTTATGATTTTGAGGTTTCACTTTATGAAGTTTGAAGTAGAGCTACTTTAGTATGTATAGTTATAGTGGTGTACCTTCAAATTTTCCTTGTTCACTGTGATATTATAGTGATTTTCTGAGCAATTGATTGGCTGCGAATTATAACCACATTTAGTGTTTTATTTCTGCTTTGATTTCACTTGCTTATTAAAGTAATTGATGAATGCACTGAACAATTTAGGTATGTGTAAGCTTCTGAATTTTGGTTCTACAAATTGCATTTATCTGTCAGTCGACATCTGTCTTCTTTTAAGGAATTTAAGGGTGTTAGTTTTTGTTTATTTTGTCCAAATTTCTCTTGTGACTTGGTGGTGGTTGTTTTTTTCTTGATCAAAGGGGCTTGAAAGAGGGAGATGTGGATAGCTTTGTTGATGATGTCCTCGTGAATGGTAAACCATGGGCTTCAGGAGTGCATGAGGTGCTGACTGGCTCCCATGTATTTGTATGTGCTCATGGTAGTCGAGATAAAAGATGTGGTGTTTGTGGACCTGTTCTAATTGATAAGTTCAGGGAGGAGACTGAGGCGCGAGGACTGACGAATCAGGTGTTTGTTAGTCCTTGCTCTCACATTGGAGGCCACAAGTATGCTGGGAACTTGATTATATACAGCCCAGGTTCAGATGGAAGCATAACTGGCCACTGGTAATATCCCGATTATCACAATTTAAAAGTGATAATGTTGGATTTTGTGAAGAACTTATATATTGTCAATTATTTATTGCAGGTATGGATACGTCACTCCTGAAGATGTACCGGAATTGCTTGATCAGCATATTGGGAAGGGAGAGATCATTGAACGACTTTGGAGGTCTGTGTTTTTTGTCGTTTTGCGTATGCTTTTCAGATGCAAATTCACTATGACTGAAGCTTCTGTTGCCATATTTTCTTTGCTATTTATTACTAGTGTTATAGAATAGATAATTACATATAGAATTACATTAATGTGGGTGAATTTTTTGGAGCGTACCATTCGTCTAATGTTGGGTATGAGGTATTTAACATTACACTATCATGCTACTGATGCTGCTAAGTAAAATCATTAGAAAACTGAGGTTAATTTTTTAGAGGCTTGATGACCACATGTTAAAAAGTAAGCATTCAAGGAAGCATGTATTTGTAATCTATCTCATAGGATGAGTGGATTTGTTTAATTTCCTCAAATGCAAGGAAACGGTAGCATTTTTCTGTCTGCCGAAAAGTGTTACCTTCATGGGCTGAGTAGTTTGTTGCTAGATCATCTCGGTGTCAACCAAATCAAACGACTTCATGAGGTCCGACAGTGCGAATTGGACATAACTGCATTATCCTACAAATGCTACCGATTTATACTTTGCTTGTGATAATGGCTGTCGAAATTATTAAGTTACTGCCTGTAGTTCAGGTCCACAATGAGGCTCTCAACTATTGATGTGTCTCTTTTTGCTTACTTTCTATTGATGAGCCTTTGAAATTAATCTTAAATGGCCGAACATGAAATCAATTCATTCCTTACAGGGGCCAAATGGGAGTATCTTCTGAAGAAGGTGAAAAAGTTAATGACCAGAAGCTACCCAATGGAGAAGCTACTAAGAAAAGCAAGGAGAAGGTCCAAGAGAATGGAAATCAGATTCAGAGTAACGAGACTTTTTCAGGCTGTTGCCAAGGTGCTAATGGAGTTACATGCTGCAAAGAAATAAGTCCGGAGCAGAACAGTGGAAGTGAGGAAAAGAAGCTGAAAGAAACCGAAGAAGTATGCTGCAAGAAGGATGTACTGGCCAAGCTGTCAAGCTTGATCGGAAACTGGGAGCAAAGTGACGTTCTTGCAGCTGGGGCCGTGGTTGGAGCAGTGGCAACAGTGGCTGTGGCCTATAGCTTTTATAGAAGGTCAGGCTGAAACGTATTCTGTTCCATGTTCGTTTTTTCTTTGTAGAAAGATGTTATAACATAAAAATCAAATAATCCTCCAAACCATACACTTAAAGAGGAGAGTGGTAGCTATACGATATTTTCACGAGGTTAAGATGAATTCTCAAAGCTTAGCACTAGTTAAAAGAAAAAATATATATATATATATACATATATATTCACCCCCTTTCCCTAGTTGATTTTACACACGTCTTAAATTTGTTGCTTCAACATACTTTTGAAGGGTTCTATTTTGATAGTGTGATTTGTTATGAGGCTGCTTTGCTTTTGAAGGGTTCTATTTTGATAGTGTGATTTGTTATGAGGCTGCTTTGCTTCATGTTGATGTGTTATTATTTTCTATGTTTTTTGTGGCATTCTTTAATTTCATTTATGAATTTTGAGACAGATAGATGTCGTTGTCCTCTTCTTTGTTTTTCTGTACAAAACTTATCCTGTTTTTAAGCCTACACTTATACCACTCTTTAGTCTGTGGATCTTCATACAGTGCCACTGAGCTTTGCAAGCATCTCCTCCACCAGCCTCAGTGCTGTTGTTGTGTTTGTGTTTGTCCCCACAACATGCACTCCTTCTGCATCAATTTCTTCCATAATCTGCTCAATAGCCTTATTCCTCGACTGTTTGTGTCTCGAACCATAACCCGAGCAGTCTCTCAAAAGAAACAGCAGCTCCCGTGCCGTGGTTTTAGCCTGCCTTGTCCCATCGACGCTCAGCTGAAGCAGCCCGGGCATTGCTCCTTCCCTCAGTATCAGTCCTCTGTACTTCTCCCTGCAGCTCTGGCATATAAGCAAGAGGATTCTCACTGCGTGCTCCTTGCATTTCATTGTTCCCTCCTCAACCGTCTCAACCAGTGCCCAAATCCCCCCACATGCTTCCTTTAGTCCATTCTTTGACGAAGAAACCACGTCGTCAAGGACCCCGATCGCCTTCTCAGCCAGTTGGCTTTGTTTTTCCGAGCTGTGGATTATTTGCAGCAAGAAGAATACAACGCCGGAAGAGACCAGAGATGGAATGATCTGGCGGCAGGTTGAGAGGTTGTGGATTGTGGCTATGGCGTCAAGTCTGGCTTGCATGCTCACAGATTCCACATTGAGAATTTCGACCATCAGTTGGATGACTCCTGATGCCGCGATTGGTAGCTTGTTTGCCTTGCAAGATGAGAGAACCAACAAAGCTGCTATTGTGAGCTCAATCACCGCCTTGCTTTTGCATTGGAGGAGGTTTAGCAACACCGGTAAAGCCCCGGATTTCACAATCCTGCTCTTGTATCTGTCAATTTAGAAGAAAAATAATTGAGATCCTTAACAACCTCTTTTTCCACACACGAGGACGAAACTCAAATTTTTTGACAACCAAGGACAATTTAGCTCAAAATTTGTCAAATAAGATTAGGTTAAAAAACAACTAAATATATCCTCTTCACCAAATTTGAAATCTCAAGAATGCTCCTAAGTGAAAACTATATGGTTAATTGATTGCTTACATCTTAGAGTTTAGCTCTCAAGACTATATAGCCTATATTAACTCTAAGCCATAAGCTCTCTTATCACCATCCCTGTTAACCACCTCTCCCTCTTTTCAGATTTTTCTTAAGTCTAAATTCTAAACTGTAACAATGTAGACAACACCCTCGCCTTTGTTAATGGAAGAAAATAAGTAAAATCTTAGTTCTAAAAAATTGGTTTGAAATTAAATAGCATTGCGTGTAAATTTAGTTATATTTGTGTCCTAGTTTTTTCAAAGAATTATTATGAGGATGGAGGTAGGGATGGAGTGAATAGACGGTAAGAGTAACCAACCTTTCACTCCCAAAGGCAAGACTCAGGAGAGAGAATAGAGCAACTTCAATGGCTTCAACATGATGCGAATGCGAATGCGAATGAAGCATGGAGATCAATGGAACCATGACGCCTCTCTCAGCCAGCTTGTGCCTCTGCTTGGCGGTGAATCTAGGCAGTTCAGTGGCAGCCTGAATCTGCGCTTCGCTATCTCCGGTGAGCAGATTCTGCAGCACCACCTCCTCCATGATCAAAGCTCTCTCTCTCTGCTCTCAGTCTCTCTCTTTCTCTCTATCCAAAGTTTGTTTTGGTTGTTGGGATTGCTTTCGCTTGGAGAGACGTTTTGGCTTTTGTGGGGTGTGTGCGAATCCATTGTTTCAGCTGGAAGCAACTTACTATTCTCTTGGTCAGACGCACATTGCCTTTTTTTTTTCCTTTTCTGATTTGGAAATGCAACAACGATTCCTGAGATTGAATCTTTAACTTCCTTTTATGTAAGGCAAGCGCCGTCAGCTTTTAAAGGGTTTTAATATTCTTCCCCTCTTTTGGCCAGTAATAATTTATAACCATCAACAACACATATTTCCCTTTTTTCTTTCCTTTTTTTGTTTAAGCCAATCCTTAGCTCTCCTACTTTGGAGTAATTTGCCTATGCATCTTTGGATTTGGATTTGTATGCTTTTGTGTACTTTTATTTGAACCAAATTTGTTCCTAAACTAGCATTAATGGTCAAGTATTCAAAATCCTCCTTTTTCAACTATTTAAAAATTCACTTTACAAAATAATATACTTCTATTCATTTCAAAACTTCTACGGTAGGATACGTGTAGGAAGCGAAAGTACTCTTTAACTTCAACATTGTGTTCCAAAGTCCCTAATAACACAATATAATAGATTAATAGGTGTAATTGTGTAGTGTGCAACTCTCTACCTAGTGGTGTACAACTTATAACATATTGAGTGTGTGCAAAGAGTCTAGTTTTTAATTTTATTTGCCGACTTCTTCCCTTCCCTTAGCTGATACTTTTCTGCTAAATTTTTCCCTTTTAGTCAATTTTCACTATGAATTATCATTAGAGGTCAATTTCCTGCCTATTTCATCATATTTCGTTAAATTTGTTATATTTTAAGAATAAAGAAATGGTAAATAATTTTAATAAAATAAAGTTAGTCATAAGTTCATAACGTATAATATGTGATAATTTATGTGATTTTTTAAAAATAGTATATTAGATGAATATGAGTAAATATGATAGTGTGAGTCAATGTGAGTAAATATGAAATAAAAATTCGTGAAAAAAAATTAACAAAACAATACAAATTCAAGGTCCAAATGACAATTTACTCTTTTTATATTATTATATTTTAAACATATGGAGGGAGCTCTTGCCTCCATTTTTCGTTTGCGCGGGTCGTTTAACACTTGTAGGCAGTAGCAAGCGGGAGGAGGCCATAGAGTCGCCGATCGCCTAATTCTAATCCCAAATCAAAACACATGGCTAACAATTCAACTCACCCTTCCCTTCCTCGCCGAGATCCTCTCTTAATCACCAGTATCAATGTCATCATCACATCATCGGATCCCCAGTCCCACCCAAACCACTCCTCCTCCTCCCCCAAAACCCAACCAACACCGCCGCCGCCGCTGCCGCAAGAGAAAAAACAACCACCCTGATGTCGATCCCGACTCGAATTCCGAATCCGGACCCTCATACCCTCCACAACCAGAACCAGAACCATCGTCACCGCCGCCTCATTTGCCGACTGAGGACCCTCACGTTCGCATTGCGATGTACGTAGCTATGGCCCACGCAGGCCTGGCCTTCTCTCTGGCCCTCCTCTACGTCGTTACCAAACTTCTCCAAGGCTACTGGCGGCCGATCCACTGGGCCATCCTTTGCTCCATGCCGCTCCGCGAGCTCCACACCGCCCTCGTCTCCTTCTGGTCCCACTCCCTCAATCTCGGCCTATTCGAAACCCTAATCGCTCTCCCGGTCGCCGCTCTCCGCGCCATCGCCGCCTCTCTGGTCGATTCTCACACCGCCATCCAATGCTGCCTCCTCCGCTTCCCCAATAAGCCCCGCCGCCGAAAACGACAATTCAGGTTCTCCAAACTCATCCAGTGGCTCATCTCCTTCGCCCTCTTTGTCGTCGTCTACGAGACCATCGGCCTCATCTCCCTCCCCGCTTTTGCCCTTGCTTGCTTCCTCGCCTATGCCTTGGGTTACCGAACCATACTCACCGATCCCGCCGTTGAAACCACCCTCTCTGCTGCAATCTCATCCGTTCGTCGTAGCAGCAGATTAAATCTGAACAACAAATTCAACAATCTCAATGATAATGATACTTCTGAAAATGATAGATCTGGAAATTTGGGCGGCGGGAAAGTAAGCCGGTACATAACCTGTTTGATGCTGAACCGGCTGAAGACGACGGTGGCGATTGGTCTGATCATGGTTATGATTGTTGGATCTCTGTTTGGATTCGTTTTCTTCTCGTATAAAATCGCAATGGAAGGCAAAGGAGCTGTGATTTTACTCAAAGCCCATTTGGAAGAGATGAATTACAATTATGCAGAGATGGTTGGATTCAAGAAATGGATGAACGAGAATCAAATCCCAGAATTGATCGATAATTACGCCACCAATATGTACGAAACCGTCTCACAAAACATCGACTCTCTCGCCGCCCAATACAATGTCACAGAGGTCGTCGACACAGTAAGGCACTATTTAATCCTGACTAGTACTAGTACTAACAATAATTCAGACCCATCATCCACCGTTGATATTTCTTCATCATCATCAGCCGGTGATAATGTTGGTTTTAATGGTAATGATGCTTCTTCTTCTGATTATCATCATGATCATGATCATCTAATGAATATGAGTAAAGCCAATTTTTCGGAGCAGCTATTGCATAGCATTCAATCAAGGGTTGGAAACGGATCAGAACGTGGATTAATCGACGGTGTGTTTAGAGAATTCATGGGTTTAATCGCAAGGGAAGATTTAGCAGAGAAAACAAAACAATTTTTGCTTCAAGGCTTACACCTTTCCAGAAGATTAGTTGCTAGTAGCACAATGGTATTAGCTGGAGGCGCAAATCTGCTGCTTTTCATAACAGTCTCCCTCCTCTCCGGTGCAGCTGGACTCTTCAATTTCCTCTTCGAACTAACCGTCTTCTTCTGGCTACTGTATTACCTAATCACAACAGATTCGGGCGGAGTCATGGATCATGTTCTAGGCATGCTTCCTCTCTCGAGATCGACCAGAAACCGGTGTGCTCAAGTGCTTGATCATGCCGTCAGCAGCGTCCTTTTGGCGGCCGCCAAGGTCACATTCTTTCAAGGCTGTCTCACATACCTCCTGTTTCGATTCTACCGCATTCATTTCCTCTACATGTCGACCTACCTTGCCCTAATGAGCGCCGTTATGCAAATAACCCCGGCGTGGTTACTGTCATTCCCGGCCGCGATCCAGCTTGCCATGGAAGGGAGGTACATTGAGGCCGTTTTTCTGACGGCGGTTCACCAGTTACTGTTGGAGTTGGGCACAGCTGCGATCCAAGACGAGATTCCGGGACAGAACGCCTACCTCACCGGGCTCAGCATCCTTGGTGGCATTGCTCTCTTCCCATCCATGTTGGAAGTTAGTAAAGTTAAACCATTTGAAATTTTCATGTTTGCTTTTGCTTTTGAGTTTTGAGTAAGGTTTGGTTGTTGGATTGTTAATGGAGATTGAATTGGATTTTTGATTTTCTTTCTGTTTCTAATTCCAGGGAGCGATTATGGGTCCTCTGCTAATGACAGTAATGATTGCCTTCAAAAATCTGTACGTAGAGTTCGTGCTAGATTCTGGACAGGAAATCTGTTCTCACTAATCCTCAGTATACAATTACAATTACAACTACAACTAATATTTTCTTTCTTTTATTTTTTGTCTTATGAAAATGAAGTTGATGTAAATAATTTGACAATCTTATATCCATCTTTTAATAGATTAGTTTTTTTTTTTGGTCATAATAATAGATTAGTTATTATACTAATATATTTCCCAAACTTAAAGTGAGTGTGAGAGTCACTCAATTGTCTTGTGATAGCATAATGAAAATTACCAAATTTACTCTCAAAATGCTCTACTTTTCCTTCTTGTATTTGATCCGTGAGTCTTGTTCTTCACCTTCATTGAGTTTTCTTTGTTTTCTATTGTTTTTCAATTACCTAACCTAAATTGAATAAGAATCCATGATTTCTTTCATGGTATCAGAGCTGCAAAGCTTATAGCTATTGATAATGTTCTTCCTTTTCTAAATTTGTTTTCAATTTTCCTAAATTTTTGTTCAATTGAAATTGGTACATGTTTGACCTAATTTTTTTGATTCAAGCTCTAGTTCTGCTGCATTTCATCATCGACCTCGCATCTTCATCTTTGTTTTTGCTCTGCGAGTTTGCGATTGCATCCATCGTCTTCTGTGATCTTGTGCAATTGAAATTGCTTTTGTGATTGCGTCGATCTTGTGTGCTCGCTTTGCTTCAGAATTTCAGAACGTCTTCGTGTTGTGTGTTCGTGTTGAATCTGTTTTTCGTTTCAAAGAAATTTTGCAATTGAAATTGGTTCGAAGTTTGACCTAGCAAATCTCTGTATCGGTTCTTGATTCGTGAAATTGGTCTTGCCGCACTTTCGTATCTTCAACTTCGATCTGGATTTTCTGTTTTTTGCTGCTTCCATGGTGATGTCATTTGTGCTCTTCAATTCCAGCGATCGAAGAGTTCTACTGCGACGACTTCGTGTTTTCTGCTCAATTGCGGCTGTGATTTCCTGCCATCGTCAAGTTCTGTTTCGGTCTCGTCATCCTCTCCAGTTTTGCACAGAAGATTTATGCAATTGAAATCGACTCTTGGCTTGCAGATTTCTCAGACTTCTTCGTTTAATTGACTGCTTCAATTTCATGCTCATCAGCAATTGCTTGCTGCGATTTCAGACTTGGATTCTTCGATCAACTCTGGTTTTCAGTTCTTCAGCCTTCGCAGCTCACACTTCAATCCTGATTATTCAGGTTTCTCAGCTCAGACTTCTTCAATCTTGATTCATGAATCGCTCCGTTAAGTTTTTCTTTTCGATCTTGATTTCCTGATATTTCAAATTGAAATTGTTCTTCGATCTTGATTCAATTTTTCGATTAAACACTGAAGTAATTGTGCACGTGTTTTTGGTGCGAGTGTGACCTAAAATTTCGATTCATGTTCTCAATCTTCTTTCTTTCTTCTCTCGATTCCTCAATTTCTTGCTTAAACACAAAACATATGGTGAGCGTCTTCTTCTTCTTCGATCTTAATCTTGATTCTTTCTCACTTTGATCTCACAATTGAATTTGATCTTCGATCTATGATTCTTCTTCTTCAGTCTCAAATTCTTCTTCAATCTTACTCTTGATTCTTGCTGCAATTCTCTCTCATAATTGAATTGTTCTTCTATCTCACATTCTCTTTCGATTCTCTTTCTGCCTTCGACTCTCAGTTGCTTGCATCTAGAATCTACAATGCATTGTTTCTTGGTTCTTGACGTTGTGATGTCTGTTGTGAGATGTGGTTGTTATAATTGTTGAGATGAGTTCATTGTTGAGCTGCAACATAACGTTTGAGTTGAGTGATTGCATTTTGGTTTTTGCTGATGAAATTTGCTTTGAGCCGAGTTAATTGTCTATATTGAGCTCCTGCATTTTGGTCTTTGCTGCTGAGATATTTGATGTGAGTTGTGCTATGTATTGAATTCGTTCACCATTTCTATCTGTTTTCTGTGCTGGGGCTTTGGGGTCTGCTTGCTTTGCTAATGTGATTTTTGGCCTATAATCCTGTTTTTCACGAATTCTGAGTTGAGCTGCTGTTTACTAAGTGGAGCTGCTGTGAATTGTGTTGTTGTGTTGGGTTAATTGTTGCTGCTGAGATATAATGGTTGAGTTGAGTTCATTGATTTTGGTATGTGCTTATGCACTATGGTCTGAGCTAAATTTTCATGTCTGAGCTGTTGTAGACTCTACTGATTTGCTGCAGAGATTGTTGACTAATCAGATTCTGTTTTGGTATCTAGATGGTACAGTTTCATGCCCTGACTATGCATGCTGTTGCTTTTGCTGATATTGCCATGATCAGATTGTTCTTTTCATTGCTGTGATACATTGGTGGTGCATTTGAGTTGTTGTTACTGTTGTTGTTGCTCAGATTGTCTTGTGTTGTCCCAATCTCATGATGGAGCTTCTCCACATGAGTTTGAGGGGGGATGTTAACAATATTAAGTCATTGTATTGTTGTTAAGTCATTGTATTGTGAAGTGTGTAGTATATAAAGTGAGTGCGAGAGTCACTCAATTGTCTTGTGATAGCATAATGAAAATTACCAAACTTACTCTCAAAATGCTCTCTCTTTTCCTTTTTGTATTTGACCCGTGAGTCTTGTTCTTCACCTTCATTGAGTTTTCTTTGTTTTCCATTGTTTTTCAATTACCTAACCTAAATTGAATAAAGGATCCATGATTTCTTTCACCATTTACCATTTTGCCTTTAGTTGTGAACATTGTCAAGTTTATGTGAACAAAGTTCAATTTTTTTTTTCAAAATTTCGAGTTTAAATTTTGGATTCATGAGGTATATATGAACTTTATAGTTTGATATAGCGGATTGGAAAATGAATTTTGAATATGCACCATTTTGAGTTTGGTTGTGAACATTATAAAGTTTATGTGAACTCTAACATATAAGATTAGGGTTTCAAAGTTCAGTTTTTTTTTTCTTTCAAAAGTTCTAGTTTTTATTTTGGAATTATGAGGTTTTGGATGAATTCTAGCGTTAGATATTGGGGATTGGAAAATGAACTTTGATTATTTAATATAAAAGTAGTATTGATGGTATTCCTATGAACTTTAGTGTTTGATATTGCGGATTGGAAAATAAATTTTGACTGTACCCCATTTTGAGTTTGGTTTTAAACATATAAAGTTGATGTGAACTCCAACACATGCGATTAGGGTTTCGAATTCAATTTATTTTCTTTCAAAATTTCGAGTTTGAATTTTGGACTTATGAGGTTTATATTAACTCTAGTGTTTGATATTGCCGATTGGAAAATGAATTTTGACTATACACAGTTTTGAGTTTGGTTTTAAACATATAAAGTTTATGTGAACTCCAACATATGCGATTAGGCTCGAATTCAATTTTTGTTTTTTTCAATTTCGAATTTGGATTTTGGACTTATGATGTTTATTTTAACTTTAGCATTTGATATTGGGAATTGGAAAATGAATTTTGACTATACACCATTTTGAGTTTAGTTTTAAACATATAAAGTTTATGTAACTATAACATATGTGATTAAAGTTTCAAAGTAATTTTTTCCAAAATTCGAGTTTGGATTTTGGATTTATGAGATTTAAATGAACTCTAGTGTTTGATATTACGAATTGAAAAATGAATATTGAATGTGCACCATTTTGAATTTGGTTTAAAACATTTAAAGTTTATGTGAACTCCAACATGTGCAATTAGGGTTTCGAAGTTCAATTCATCTATTTTAAAATTTTCGAATTTGGATTTTGGACTTATGAGGTTTATATTAACTCTAACATTTGATATTACGGATTGTAAAATGAATTTTGACTGTACACCACTTTGAGTTTGGTTTTAAACATATAAAGTTTAGGTGAACTATAACATATGCGATTAGGGTTTCGAATTTCAATTTTGGATTTATTAAGTTTATATTATCTCTAATGTTTAATATTACGGATTGGAAAATGAATATTGAATGTACACCATTTTGAACTTGGTTTAAAACATATAAAGTTTATGTAAACTCTAACATGTGCACTTTGGGTTTCGAAGTTCAATTTATTTTTTTCAAAATTTCGAGTTTGGATTTTAGATTTTTGAGGTTTAAGTGAACTAGAACGTTTGATATTACGAATTGAAAAATGAATTTTGGCTATACACCGCTTTGAGTTTGATTTAAACATATTAAGTTTATGTAAACTCTAACATATACGATTAGGGTTTCGAAGTTCAATTTATTTTTTTCAACATTATGAGTATGGATTTTGGATTTATATGAATTCTAGTGTTTGATAATGAGGATTGGAAAATAAATTTCGACTATACACTATTTCGAATTTTTTTTTAAACATATAAAGTTTATGTGAACTCTAACATATGCGATTAGGGTTTCGAAGTTCAATTGATTTTTTTCAAAATTTCGAGTTTGGGTTTTGGATTTATGAGTTTTATATGAATTCTAGTGTTTGATAATGCGGATTGGAAAATGAATTTCGACTATACACCATTTCGAATTTGGTTTAAAACATATAAAGTTTATGTGAACTCTAACATATGCGATTAGGGTTTCGAAGTTAAATTTATTTTTTTCAAAATTTCAAGTTTGGGTTTTGGATTTATGAGTTTTATATAAATTCTAGTGTTTGATAATGCGGATTGGAAAATGAATTTCGACTATAAACCATTTTGAATTTGGTTTAAAACATATAAAGTTTATGTGACTCTAACATATGCGATTAGGGTTTCGAAGTTCAATTTATTTTTTTCAAAATTTCGAGTTTGGATTTTGGATTTATGAGTTTTATATGAATTATAGTGTTTGATAATGTGGATTGGAAAATGAATTTTGACTATACACATCTTTGAGTTTGATTTAAATATATAAAGTTTATGTGAACTCTAACATATGCGATTAGGGTTTCGAAATTCAATTTATTTTTTTCAAAATTTCGAGTTTGGATTTTGGATTTATGAGTTTTATATGAATTCTAGTGTTTGATAATGGGGACTGGAAAATTAATTTCGACTATACACCATTTCGAATTTGGTTTAAAACATATAAAGTTTATGTGAACTCTAACATATGCGATTAGGGTTTCGAAGTTCAATTTGTTCTTTTCAAATTTTTGAGTTTGGATTTTGGATTGATTAAGTATCGATAGACATTAGAATTCATGTAAAACTCATTAATCCAAAATTCAAACTCGAAATTTTGAAAAAAAATAAATTGAACTTCGAAACTCTAATCGCATATGTAAGAGTTCACATAAACTGTATATGTTTTAAACCAAATTTGAAATGGCGTATAGAAGAAATTCATTTTCCAACCGCATTATCAAATACTAGAATTCATATAAAATTCATAAATCCAAAATCCAAAATCCAAACCCGAAATTTTGAAAAAAATAAATTGAACTTCGAAACCACAATCGCATATGCTAGAGTTTACATAAACTTTATATGTTTTAAACCAAATTCGAAATGGTGTATAGTTGAGTTTCATTTTCCAATCCGCATTATCAAACACTAAAATTCATATAGAACTCATAAATTCAAAATCCAAACTCATAATTTTGAAAAAATAAATTGAACTTCGAAACCCTAATCGTATATGTTAGAGTTCACATAAAGTTTATATATTTAAATCAAACTCAAAGATGTGTATAGTCAAAATTCATTTTCGAATCTGTAATGTCAAACGTTAGAGTTCATATAAACCTCAAAAATCTAAAATCCAAACTTGAAATTTTGAAAAAAATAATTGAAGTTCGAAACCCCCATTGAACATGTTAGAGTTCACATAAACTTCATTTATTTTAAACCAAGTTCAAAAATGGTGTACATTCAATATTCATTTTCTAATCCGTAATATCAAACACTAGAATTCATATAAATCTCATAAATACAAAATCCAAACTCGAAATTTTGAAAAAGATAAATTGAAATTCGAAACCATAATTGCATTTGTTAGTTGACATAAACTTTATATGGTTAAAACCAAACTCAAAACGGTGTATAGTGAAAATTCATTTTCCAATCCACTATATCAAACACTAAAGTTAATATAAATCTCATAAGTACAAAATCCAAACTCGAAATTTTAAAAAACAATAAATTAAATTTGAAACCCTAATCGCATATGTTGTTGGTATTCACATAAAATTTGTGTAAACCCAAATTAAAAAACCATGTATAGTCAAAATTCATTTTCCAATCCGCAATATTAAACGTTAGAGTTCATAGGAAACGAATACCATCAATATTACTTTTTATATATGTATATAATGACAATAGTGGTTGGAATACACAGTGGACATTGTTGAACGAAAAAAAAAATTACAAAAAAAAAAATAAAATATATATATATATACGAAACAGCCTATATTTAATAGTTGGGCTGAGACTTCAGTAGCCCAATGGTAAAAATGAGCCCAAGAAGCAGTAAAAAAAACGTTTTCTTTTAGCTGGTTAATAGAGAAGGTAATATTTTCAACTCAATCTCTCTATCTGTGATGCAGTAAAAAATATACGTATGCAACCAATAAACAGATAAACGCCGGCATTCTTTAATAGACAAACGCCGGTATTCTTTAATAGACAAACGCCGGCATGACATGTTAGCGCGCGAACATTAACATGCCAGCAAAAGGAAAATTCCTACATAATGGTGTTCGCGCGAACACCGTGAAGTAACTATGACGAGGGTCGAAAACTCTCATATTGCCGTGAAGCCGAAAAATAGCAGGTCCCAAAAATCAATCTCATGGGAAACACACCTTGGTCCCACGAAGCCGTGGACCTGCCAACAACAAAAAAAAAATAAGCAACTATCAGTCAAGGATTTGTAACCAAAAACCCAGCAAAGAAAAGAAAAAAGGAAGAAACATTCTCAAGCCTGTTTAATCACCTGCAATCACCGGTTGTTCACCGTGTTCAGCAAAGCATTTAGAAAAGAAGATGACTAGTCAGAGTAAAGATCAGACTAAGAAAACTCATATGTCTATTTTAAATGGCTGTTCTTCAATTAGAAGCTCAAAAGAAGAGGACAAAATTTGTTCTTCCGTTAAACAACTCACCTGAAAAAATCTTCTCCAAATCTTCAAACAAGAAGACGATGATATTTCGATGGAAAAGCTGTGCAGATGAAATTCGATATTTAAAGAGCCAGTGATGAACGGCTCCAAAAATTCAAATCCTATTTCATCCTTACCCATTCCGAATTAGGGTTCAGGAGAGTTGGAGGGAAAAGGGATTGAGTCTTTCATCTCTCCGATCTCTTCAGGAGAGTTGGAGGGAAGAGCGCTTAGGTCTTTGATTGTTTGTTTTAAACAAAATTAGGAAAAAATAAATAAAAATAAGAGCAAATTATACGTTACTATCTTATAATTTTCATCAAATTATACATTTATATTTACATTTAAAATTTTATATTTATTATCTTATATTCTTTAAAATATTAAAATTTGACTCTCCATTAAATTTTCTGTTAAGTGATGATATTGACGTAATTCTCTTGAAATTATAAAAATAAGAAAAAAATAAGAGCAAATTATACGTTACTATCTTATAATTTTCATCAAATTACATATTTATACTTACATTTGAAATTTTGCATTTATTATCTTACTTTCTTTAAAATATTACAATTTAATTCTCTGTTAGATTTTCTATTAGGTGATGACGTTGACATAACGGGACTCCTATTGAATTTATGTGAATGACAAATAGATATCATCTGGCATAAAATAGTAATATTAAATTAATTTAAAATTTAGAAAATCAAAAAACTCTCCTTTCCTCTCCCCTCGCCTCTCGTCGTCTTCCCCGCATTCTCTCCCTTCTCGTCGTCTCTCCCGATCAATCTCTAGAAACCAAATAATCTCGAGATCAACACTAGCTCCATCCATCACCATAAGAGGAAGATGCCATCGCGTCATCATCAGTGCGCCAATGACAAAATCGTACAGACTTTAATCATGAAATCAATCAAAATCAAATTTGTAGGGATGAAACAATAAGAAAACTCAAAATCAGGGCAACCTAGATGGCCAACAAGAGAAAAAAAAAAACCCAAGGTACCCAAATGAACAATTTTCTAACTGTAAACGACTGAACTAGAATATATGCTAATTAATTCAAATCCAGTACTACAGCATTTTGTTGCTTCAAAAATTAGAGAACTGGAATGTGAAAAAGGTAGATGTGGGTAAGAGCGACGACGACGTGAGAAGAAAAATTAGGGTTGGCTTTATGTTGTCCCCGCCCCGGTGAAGAGGTGGCGGCGTCTCCAGAGAACCGAGGAAGACAACGAGAGGAGAGCTTTTCTAATTTTCTTATTATTAATTTATTTTACTATATTTATTATTATTTTATACCGCATGTTGCTTACTTATCATTTACTTAATTAAATGTGAATCTCATTTTGTTTACATTATCACTTAATAGAAAATTTAACGAATAGTCAAAATTATAACGTTTTAAATAATATAAGCTGGTAAATATAAGATTTCAAAATATAAGTATGATCGTGTAATTTAATGAAAATCACATGATAGTAAAATGTAATTAGGCTCAATTTGGACCCTTTCCTCTGGACCATCTCCCAACAACAGTTTGGTGGACTTAAAAGTCTATCTCTATGGGCACATCAATGGAAAAACACCTCGTTTGTTTACTAGGAATAATATATTATGGAGCCATTTAAAATCTTCATTCAAATAAAATTTCCGTTCATACACATAATACCCAAATTTAGTAATGGGTCATTTACTCATTAATCTCGAATTTTCAAATTCAAACCTTAAATTCGAAATTATGCCGGTTTAATTGTTGTAGAGAGATACGTAGGTAATTTAGAAACTTAATCTAGATGCAACTGCAATTCCAAATCGAATCCTTGGTTTCTCAAACCAAATTCATCCAAACAGTCATCCATCAAATCAAAAACAATTATTCTTCAACGAGTCATTCACTCCCTGAAAACACTCGATAGAACTATGCCGGTTTGATTCCCGTAGAGGGATACATAGGCAATCTAAAAATTTAATCTACATGCAACCATAATTTCCAAATCGAATCCTTGGTTTCTCAAACCAAATTCATTCATCCACCAACCCAAACATAATTCTTCTTTTTCAGTGAGTCATTCATTCATTGAAAACCCTAAATTCGGAACTACGTTGGTTTGATTCCCCAAAAAAGGATACGCAGACAATCTAATTTATACGCAACCAAAAATTCCCAAAATCCATACTTCGTCGCCTAACCAAATTCATTAATTCATAAGTTTTCTCAAATATCTAAATATAAATTCTCACTTTTTGACGATTCATCCATTCGTCGAAAGTTCAAACACCGAAGTTAAACTTCAAAATAACTACGAGTGGCTTGATTTCAGCAACGGATACGTAGACAAATTGGTTTTATTTTGAGCGCATCCGCAAAATCAAATAAACTGTTTTTATTGTTCTCTAATAATCATAACCAAAAGGTGTTTCCATTAAAGCAAAGGCTTGTAATTAAGAGATGTTGTAGTCTTGAATGGGTCGTGCCCAAATTTAATAAAATTCCATTATAATTTACAATGGTGATGAAATAATCTGGAGTGATTTTTTTTTTTTCTAATATCTATTAATTTTATCTTTTACAATAATCGAACTCGAAATATCTTGCTCCATGATAAGGTGGGAATACAACTCCACCAATAATACCAAGAGACAAGTCTACTTTCTAATAGAAACCTAGTACGATCATAATTTCCATGAAGACCTTTAAAAATAGTCAAAGGCTCAGAGCTAACTAGTGCTTGAAGTCACAAAAAGATGCCGATTCTTAGCCATCAATCTAACCTGTGGTCAAGCTCATTAGATTGGATGGAAGTTAGGCTCTCATTCTCTAGCCACCGTCCATTTTGCTTATCAAAGAACAAGATCTAGTTACTAAAACTAGTACTAGTTCCAACAATCCTATCCCCACATTTGCTTGGCCATTTTCAATTCTATGAAAACTTGAGCAATTTGCAAATCCAAAGTTTCAAAGTTTTCAAAATTTTAATTATTTTAAATTCTATTCACAACATCTTACTATATTTTTAATATTATCACATTCTGTCATTTATACGAGAGTCAAATTTAAAATTTTCATTAGATAATGAGTAAAAATATCACTAGCTAGATTACGTACTATTTTTATTATGTTCATCTGATAATACATTACAACATTTTATAAATAAGACACATCAATTATGTTGATACACACAATATATGAATATAATATGTAAAATATTTGAACTCGGGATATTTCAAATACAATAATACTTGCATCCACCATGGTGGTACCTCCTCATACCATCATTTTGATTTATCGAATAGTTTTATATATATATGATAATCGAAACTGTTAAATTCCTAACTATTCATTTACAATATTATTTACACACAAAAATTAACCAAATTGAAAATTATTTAGTCATTCATATGTATCAAATAAATAGACAGTTCGCTATAAGGATCTTAATTGTTACCAAAATCATTAATTTATTTTATACATATAAATGAATTAACAATTTTCAATCTTGTTCATTTTTTACGGGAATGATCTTGTAACGATGATTTTGATAATGAACGGTTCTGATTGTGATATATGTACAAAAATAATTTGATAAATCGAAAGAGTGGTATGAGAAGGTACACCAGAATAAGATGCAGATATTAACCTTTTAAATATACCTAAGTTTTTTTTTTCTTTTCAAAAGTACACGTAATTCTATCTTTTTTGTTTTCTTCTTGCCTACCGGAGCCAATCCAAACCGACCTAAGATTATCCTTGGGCACCTATAATATAATGCACCACCTGTCAAACGTACATCACTTTACATTAATCCATAAATAGGATAACATAAAAGAATAAAATCAAAATCGAACTAAGCGCCACGAATTTTGTGTTGCTTTTTTAATTATTGCTAAATTTGTTATTGTCATAATTAATTTTTTTAATTATATTAAAAACATGTGAATATTTTATTATTGATGTTTTGTTATTTATGATTCATCATCCTTTCTTAATAAAAGAAAAATGTTCATTTTAGAGATAGTCTTTTTTATTATGGGAATCTATGCTTAATAATTATTTATTTTCCTTTTAAGTCATTGTACAAAGACAGTGAACACCAATCAATCTTGATTAAAAAAAAAGATAAATACACAAAAATTAAAATTTAAGGATAATATTTATATTTTAACTTGATGGTATCTACTCGTATCATTTTTTTCGATTTATCAAATAATCTGTATACATATATATCATAATCGGAACCGTTTAACTCATAAATTATCATTCTAAGATCATTTGTACAAAAAATCAACTAAATGAACGGGTTCACCATAATGATTTTTCTTGTTACCAATACCGTTTAATTGTTTTATACATATGAATAACTAAACGACCTTCTAAGTTGTTGATTTTTTTGGAGATGATCCTGAAATGATAATTTTGGAGAAGAACATTCTGATTATGATATATATATACAGATGATTTCATATATTGAAAATGTGTTACGAAAATATTATCCTAAAATTAAAAGTTTATCGCTTAAAAATAGATAGGTTTATATTACAAAGATGACATGATACACATTCATATTTTTTAATGAGACGATAAACATGAATATGATATTCAAATTTTGGTTCATACAAAATATATCGACTCTAATCATATTTGTACATATAGTTAAAATTTTGTTAGCGACACTCTAAAAATGAATTTTACTCTTCCAAAATTAGGTTGTTAATTTGGCAAAAAAAAAAAAAACTGTTAAATTATGCAACAAAAAAAACTGTTAAATTATGTAACGTGGCAAAAATAGAGGAGAGAAGGTCCACAAGCACAAGCCATGGCGCGAAACAGACGAGTGCTTCTAAGTAACTGAAAGGGACGGAAAGAAGGACCAGTCACCAGAGCATCCGATGACGAAAAGCACCTCTATTTCCTTTTCGTATAATCGATTTCTTTGTATATCCTCTCTCTCATTTTATTCCCTTTCTCCCTCAGATATAAAATCATTCATCTTCATTCATTCTTAATTCCATGGATATGTAAACATTCCATTGCAACATTGATTTTTCACAAACCCACACTTGGGTTTCGTTCCTCTGCCTTCAAGGTCGAAGCCAAAACCATTCTATAATCACATCAGACGAATAGCAATTAGCAACCGACGTAAGCTGTTTCTGATTCTTTCTGCTTCATCATTGTTTTTTTCTTGGAAAGATTTAATTTTTCTTGTCAAGGATGCAATTTTAATTATGAGTTATGTTCGTTTGTGGTTGTATGAATGCAGATTTGAGCTGGATTGGAAGGAGGGAAAGTGAACCCAATTGTGAGCTAAACGATGTCGTCGAATACAGTGCATGATGCTGATGGGTTGCCCCGCATCATCCTCACCGACCCAACTGGGTGTTCAGCAGAGGTTGGTTTTCGATTTTGTTTTCTCTGTTTTGCTGCACCGATAATTATTATATTTTGGTTCATTTGATGGATTATGGATGTGATGAGGGCCTAAGTTGAATTTTTTTTATCATTGATCATGATTTGTATGATAAAAACTGGTGTCAAATTAATTCTCTGCAAGCGTGACCACCAACTGTTTGATATAATGCTTCAAATGGTATCAGGTGCTTATGTATGGCGGGCAGGTCGTTTCGTGGAAGAACGCACGGCGAGAAGAGATGCTTTTTATGAGTAGCAAGGTATGAAAATTCTTGATGCCCTATGTTTGATTGAGATTGTTTAAATTCAAGGACTGATACGGAATGATACTGGGGATTATTTATATTTTTATACTCTTTTGCAGGCTATTTGGAAACCACCTAAACCCATCAGGGGAGGAATACCTGTCTGTCTTCCACAGGTTGGCTTAGACATTGAGAAACTATTACAAGCATGTTAACTGTTAAGCTTATGTTCTTGTTCTGATTGAGCATTCTTATTGATGTAGTTTGGAAATCTCGGTTCGCTGGAGCAGCATGGATTTGCAAGGAACAAATTTTGGTCACTTGATAGTGATCCTTCACCTTTGCCTCCCGCTAACAATCAGTCATCGGTGGATTTGATCTTGAAGTCTGCAGAAGAGGATCTGAAGACCTGGCCTCATAGGTACGCTTTAAGAATCCGATCATTTTGTTTTATGAATCTATGATTAACGCTATCATCACTACTCATCTAATCCTTTGAATTGTTTTCTTGTGGGGTTTTCAGCTTTGAGTTGCGGCTTCGTGTTTGTCTGAATGGTGGCAAGCTCACTTTGATTCCCCGCGTTAGAAATACAGATAGCAAGGCCTTCTCCTTTACGTTCGCACTGTGTAACTACTTATCTGTGTCAGATATCAGGTGCGTTATGTAAAAATAGAGGCTATTGTTTTACTGGTTCTGTGATGTCAAAGACCCTTGCCAGTATGAATTTTGCAACATCCTCAAATAAGTGCAAATATCTTCATTAAAAGCTGAGCTGGGGAGAAATTGCATTTTATCCTTTTCAGAGAGGTTGCATGATGCTGTTTAATTTGCAGTGAAGTGCGCGTTGAGGGCTTGGAGACACTTGATTATTTTGACAATCTGATGCGCCGGGAAAGGTTCACTGAGCAGGCAGATGCTATTACCTTTGATGGCGAGGTACCACTCTTTTATTTTGCTCTCATTATTGAAGCATCATTTTATTTGAGCTCCCGGCAACTCACTCAGTTATGTGTTTCTGTTTTCTCTAATTGTTGCTCCTCTTTAGGTCAACCGAGAGTATTTGGGTACCCCAACCAAGATCGCCATGATAGACCATGAGAAGAAGAGAACCTTTGTTCTTCGGAAGGATGGCATGCCAGACGCAGGTTATTATAACCTTTCATTATAGTTGTAAATTCATTTTTTTGCCATACAATCCTAGTTATTCGGAGTTCCTCACTTCTATGCCGGAAAATCCTGTGATCTGCTGCAGTTGTGTGGAACCCTTGGGACAAAAAGGCCAAGTCTATCCCTGACTTGGGGGACGAGGACTACAAAACCATGTTATGTGTGGATTCTGCAGCCATTGAAACCCCAATCGTCTTGAAGCCGTTTGAAGAGTGGAGGGGTCGTCAAGAACTCTCTACCGTCTCATCAAGCTATTGCAGCGGGCAGTTGGATCCCCGCAAGGTGCTTCTTGGCTAATGCTAATCAATAATATGTGGAGTAACCGGAGAGGAGGTCTCATTGTAACATATGTAAGTTGGCTTATTCGATGTACTGGGCACATCTATGTCTTGTTTGTGGTACTTTAGGGATAGCATTTTCTTAGTGCCAAGATAATGTTAGTTCCATGATAATGAGTATCTTTCGTATAAAAATGTTTAGTGAATGAATCCTTCATGGTAGTAGATAACCATTATAATACAAGTCACTGTATTTGAAATTTTGAATCCTTGCCTTTTGTTTGGAGAATGTTTCCGGCATGACTCACCGGTGATTGGAGTTCGAGAGATTGATTGGATTGAATAACTCATCGAATCTAATGTATCTTACATGTAAAAAATTGATATGTGTATGTTATAAGGGGGTTAGAGGGAAAAAAAACATAGAAGAAAATTTATCCAATCCAATTCATTGTCAATCACCAAGTCACCACGGCAACTTATACATTTCCTTTGTGGGGTTTTCCGGTTGCTTTCGCGGATGGAGGCCATGGATTGATCAGTTCCATTTACCTTGTCCATTTTCGTTTCAGTCTTCTTAACCATGTCAGCCTTGGCATGACCATCTACCAGACGAACAATGGCTGCCACTCTTGAACTCAGTGGGTTGTAACTTGCACTCTTGAACTCAATGGGTTGTAACTTGCACTCTTGAACTCAATGGGTTGTAACTTGCACAAAAAGAAACTAAGATGAAGTCATCGAGTTTCTTCGTTTGTAATTTGTAGTGAAAACAAAAAATAATGAAATTAAATTGATTGAATCCTTGCTACGGAATCTTCGTAAATGGCCCACTTTTCATATACAACAAGAACAATAAAATTACTATGTAATGACCAAACGGAAAAGTAATCATGATTTTTATATTTAAATTTAGCAGCGGCCCACCGAAACGATCTAATAATGTCGGTAAGCTCCCATCTGATTTGAAGGCCCAGTAAAAGCCCATTCAACATAGACCTAGGCTCAACGAGAATGCTCCTTTATGAGCCTAGAAGGAGATGCAAAACCCATAATTTGCAGAAAGAAGGGTTTTTGCGAAAGGAGAAGAAGACGAAGTTTGAGGCGCCACAAAATCAATGACTGATAAGCAATCAAGCAAAAAGCGGAAAAGGGCGAGGCTTCGCAACAAAGCTCAGGATGAAAAGCTTAAGCTTTCTAGCGAAAAAGAAAGTGCTTCTCCCGCAGCTGAAAGAATCGATGAAGACGAGCAAGAAAATCCAAAAGCTTCTGCTAAGCACATAAAATCCCAGGCACAGCCTTCAAAGCTCTCAAAATCGTCCAGTTTTCTTGACAAGGTCAGTCTCTTTATGAAAAAATTGAGTTATTTGAAAATAATTTACATTATATATATATATATATAATTTTCATAGCATTAAGTTTGTTGTTGTTTATTGGGAAATAATAATTGGGATGCAGATGAAGGCGAAGCTATCAGGAGGGCATTTCAGGATGATTAACGAGAAGCTCTACACTTGCACGTAAGTTTCAACTACTATTTATATTTTGAATTCTAATTTTGAGCTTAAATAGTTGCTTATCTCAGTTTTCTATACGATATTTAGTTGATGAAAATACCACATTCATTGCTTTTCAGAAAATTAGTGAAACATAAGGGGTGTGATTAAATTGTTCACTTATTTTCAAGTTGTCTAATGCTATTGAGTTTTCACGTTGAATGTGTATGTAAGTGTGTGTATCTCATATTTCTTAGATCAATGAATGCTTGGCCTTGATTTCATACATGAAAAAATGTCACCTTTGTAGCTTTGGCTTAATTTGAACAAAACATGATGTTATTTTCCCCATTTTTAGTGGAAAAGAGGCGCTTGAGTATTTCAATGACGACCCAACATTGTTTGATACAGTAAGATTTCTTCTAAATAAAGAACTCGTTTTGAGCTTCTATCTACCTTATGGGTTTTATTTTCGATCACTACATCTACTGTGCATTCTCTCGTATCGGATGATGTAGTTTACTTGGAGAATTGACGTACCTTGTCTATTTGCTCGGCCAGTACCATACAGGATATCAAGCGCAAATGTCACATTGGCCTGAGAAGCCGGTTGATGCAATCATAAAATGGATAAAAGATCACAGCCCTTCTCTTGTCGTGGCTGATTTTGGATGTGGTGAGAGTTTATTAACTCTACTTTCTATTTTCCACATTTACCATCAAAGTTTACGGATAGTTGAGATACTATAATATGTCAAGTATTCATAGACATTCTTTTGATGGCTACCTTTATTAATTTTTTTCTGATGTATTCCAGGAGATGCGCGCCTTGCAAAAAATGTGAAGAATAAAGTCTTCTCCTTTGATCTCATCTCCAACGATCCTTCAGTTATCTCCTGTGATATGTCAAATGTATGTGCTTTCATTTGAGCTTTAAGTGTTTATACTTATTAGTCAGCTATACAAAGATTTCGGGTCCCTAAACAATCTGCAGATGATAGTATTTCTATACTCAAGACAACCAAGTTACATAGTTTATATCTATGAGAAACTATGGTTTAAACTATAGTTACTTTCATTTACATTCTGGGGAAATCTATCTTCCTGTCTTTGATGAACATTTCTCGACATATTCAAGGATAGTTGATAAACTTAGGAACTTCTTTGCCGACTATCAATTCAGATATTTTAGGTCTTTCAATGTTTTTGAAATGGAGATGAAAAATGTTTGCGAAATGAGATATTGTATCTAATAATTTTAATCTCCTTGTTTGAAAAGATAATCATTCAAGAATTTATTCGTCTGTGTACTTGCAGACACCCCTTGGCTCAACATCTGTAGATGTTGCCGTCTTCTGCCTTTCATTGATGGGGACTAATTTCCCAAGTTACCTTAATGAAGCACACAGAATTCTTAAGCCAAGGTTCGCCTACCATAAAAGTTTGAACTCTCGATTTGGTTGTCCTACTGATATTCTGGTCCAACTGATGGTTTGTTTTTTCAGTGGTTGGCTTTTGATAGCAGAAGTGAAGAGTAGATTTGATTCAACTACCGGAGGAGCAGAACCAAAAACGTTTGCAAAAGCCGTCTGTGATCTAGGATTTACCTCCGTGTCAAAGGTATCTTGCTATATGTTCCTCTCATTTCGTCGGATGGGTCAATAAAATTGTGTTTATTCTAATTGATCTGTATTGTTTGCAGGATTTCTCTAACAAGATGTTTATATTGTTTTACTTCAAGAAAAAGGTTAGACTTTGGTAGAAAAAAAAAAAAAAATGAAGCCCTACAATTTGTACAGCAATTATGTTTCTGAAAAACTTTGGTAATAACAATCTATACATATTTTCATCTCTAGGGGGAAGACAATTCGAAGAAAAAGGACGGTATTGAGTGGCCTGAGCTGAAACCTTGTTTATATAAGCGCCGCTGAGATGAAAACCTTCAAACCTTGTTTATATAAGCACCGCTGAGATGAAAGCCTTCTGGGGTGAAACCTTCGCTGGTTAGTTTTTTGGTTGAAGATGTTGTACTGTAGAATTTGATGTTTCTTTTTGCTATTTGTTTCTTGTTTTCAACTATTCTGTATTGGTTTCATTTGTAATTGTATCTCATATACACTCATCCATATTTTTTGTATGGTTACTTTTGTGAGTTTCTAGTCAAATTGTTACAACCATGTTTGCGTTGATAGAATTGAAAGTTGTTCCAAAGTTTAGTTGCTTTTCTATGATTCCAAAAAGTATGATGGGACTGGATGGGACGGGATGAACATAAGTGAGCATATGTAATATGTTGTTTGATACATGGCCGCTTCTAGGGAAGCCCATGAGGCGGCCGCCTAGAGCTTAGTTTTCTCGGGTTTCAAATTTACATGTTGAATTACTTTATAAATGAGTCCATTTGCTGCTTCTTCTTTTTTGGGTTAAAAGATATGTTTTATTTTAAAATATATAACGAAGTACAAGGATAGACATGAGGTTCATCACGAATCCAATCATGAACATCAGAGTCAATAGTACGATTTGTAAAAAATTTGTGGTCTGATTAGGTTCATGGGGAATTAAAAGAAATAAAAAAATACAATTGTGTTTCAAATATAACGTAATTACAACAGTTATCAGTTGAGTAGAAATTGAAAAATGCGCATAATGTTGCCTCGTTAAAAAATCTTTCTCGAAAAAATCCAATGAGAAAAAACCAAGGTAAAAGAAAAAGAGTGCAGTGCTTGCTACAATGTGAAGAGATGAGCATCCTCGAAAAGAGGCTAGGCTCGAATGAGAAAATCTACAAAATGAGATAAGAAGAGAAAACGTAATATAAGTATTAGTTACTATGTAATTAGTCCATCTAGCACATAAAAAGAAAATAGTTACTATTGAGATGTCACTAATAACTAATTGCATAAGCAAATTACCACGAGTCTAGTTACCATTTAGTCGATTTATTTATCTCTTAAAAGAGTTGAGTTACCATATAAAATATAAACGACTCTAATTGTCATTTTAAAAGCAATCTTATTACCATCCAAATCATGTCAATTAACACCGATATCAACTTGATTTCACTTGAATAACATCGTCAAGTAACTCATCTTATAAATATAAAATATGATTATCAATATAGACAATATATTTTCTAAAAATATCAATAAAAATAACTCACCTCCATTGTAAGTAAGACCTAACTCACACATCCCTCATTGTCCTTTTGTATCATACATCATTGTCATCTTCAAGTTTCAAAAAAGCCAAAATTAATTCAATTCAATTCAATTCAATTATTGTCATGGTGTTGTTTTGGCCAATGATCACCAAAGGGCAAAGGCTACTTTCTAGAACTAGGCTCCACTTGCATTCCAATCACCCACTTGTATTGTATTCCTCAATTTTCCTACCATTTTCAACCCCCAAATGGTGTCTTGGACTAAAAAAACACCTTCATAGCCATTGTTTTATTCACATGTTGACAATATATGAACTATGATCAACAAAACAATACAACATAATAATCTCCCTTTTTCCTTTACAATCATGAACCCCTACTTTTTCAATAACACAATAGTTTCATTACTTTAACAAACTAATCAAATTCAAGTGCGCAAAGTTGAATATCGAACTCAAATGTTAAAAAGTAAATAGACTATTGTCTTAACTAACTAATCAAATTTAAACACATAATTATAGAATTTTAGTGCAAGAATTGAATATCAAACTAACATACAAGAAGTTGATATACTACTATCTCTACTAACTATTTGAATTCAAGTGCAAGGAGTTGGATATAGAACTTAAGTACACGAAAGAAAATATAATGTCGGTAAAATTAAGTGGGGTTATAATTATACCGGAATAAATATAACAATCTTCCACTGATATCTTCAAATTGACCCTAATAAAATAGATAAACGAATGAGCTAATAGCAATTTATTCTTTGCCTATTGATACATAATAGGTTGCCTCCAATCTCAAACCATTTATTAAATTTAAGTGCAAATAGTTGAATATTAAACTCAAATGCAAAGAAATCAAGTGCTTTTAACTAATTGATTTCCTTTTAATTATTATTATTAATATTCTTCCTTTAGAAAAAAATAATAATATAATGAAAAACAAAAAAGGGAAAGGAAACACAGAGGAAGCACACTATTCTCTGACAGAGACTCAAGTTTATCTGTGAATAATGGAGAAGCCAGGGACAGTAAAATTCCATACGCGGAAAAGACTAATAAATTAATTAATCTCAACTCTCACCAAACTCTCTTTCTCTCTCACAGTTTCAACTTCAACCTCATCTGCAGTCTCTAAGCTTTTGCAAGTTTGCCGATTCTCCAAATAAAATTCCAAATCTAATCTCCTCCTTCTCACTGACAGAGCTCTACCATGAGTCCTCATTTTTAAATTCTGGGTTTGTTGGTGGGTACCTCTGGGTTTTATTCTTTGCCTCCAAAACAGAGGCACACCCTAGATTTGTAGGATCTGCAACCCCGATTTTGGGGATGGGTCTGTTTTCTTTCTCTTACTATTACTATTATTATTATAGTTATGGCCATGTACTTTTATTATAGTTTTATCATCTCCCTAGTTCTAGTCTCCCTCTTCAATCATTCCAAGTCTTTCTTATTTTAATATTTTTTCTTTCTTTTTTCCATTTTTAACTTGACCAAAGCCCCCACCTTTACTTCAAATGTAGCCTTACAAATAAAGGGTTTACTTTGTTTTGGCTAATTAGTGTTAGTGAGTGGATTTATGCAGCTGCTTCTGCTCCTCTTGTTTTAGAACTTTTAGAGAACAAGATGGGATCTGGTAAAGGGGTTTATTCAGTTGGGGATTTTGATTTAGATGCCAAGTGGCTCATCGATCCAAAGCATCTTTTTGTTGGTCCGAGGATTGGGGAAGGCGCGCATGCCAAAGTGTACGAGGGAAAGTAAGTCAACCTCAGTACTGGTCTCCTGTTTTCTCTCTAGATTCTCATCTTTCAAGTTCAGTTTTTTATTATGACTTATGTAAATGTGAATTCTCGTTTTGCCTCACAATGGAGGTCGGATCTTGATCAAATATAAAATGCAAAATTGATTGAATGTTGTATGTTTTGAAGTTAAACAGAATTAAAGATCAAAATTTTGCATTTTGATCCATCCTAAGTTTAGTATTGTGAAAATTTGGTCTTTATGTTTCCGGTTTATGTATTTTCAGTCTACATTGGTTTTTCTTGTTGAACTTCGATGATGATGATGATGTTTTTGTGGTTGTGATCTTAATTAATATGTTGGTTTGTTCCAGATACAAGAATCAAACTGTTGCTGTAAAAATTGTTCATAGAGGCGAAACCCCGGAGGAGATTGCCAAGAGGGAAGCGCGGTTTGCAAGGGAAGTGGCAATGTTGTCCAAAGTGCAGCACAAGAATTTAGTGAAGGTTTGTCCAATTGTCAATAATTACTTGTGCATAATAATTAAATCGGTGAATTTGCAATATCTGATAGGGCTTATGTATTGTGCATTGCCAGTTTATTGGTGCCTGTAAAGAACCTGTGATGGTCATAGTGACCGAGCTTCTTCTAGGAGGGACTTTGCGCAAATACTTGTTCAGTATGCGTCCACGGTGCTTGGACATATGCGTGGCAGTTGGGTTTGCACTCGACATTGCACGTGCCATGGAATGTTTACACTCCCACGGAATCATTCACCGCGACTTAAAACCTGGTACTATTGTGTTATGAATATATTTGGTCGATTGTGTAACATATTAAGCTTCAATTCTAAGATAAATTAGTGGAGTCTTTGTGAGCATTACATGTTTTGAGGGTGGAAATCTGAGGGAACACTTATATTTTGTTTAGCATTGAACATGTTTGAAGACTTTGCCAAAACATAGGTAGTTGTAAAACTAAAACCAGGTTTTTTCTACAATCTCAAACTTGTTTCTCGTCCTTTTCGCAGAGAATTTGATATTGACTGCAGACCATAAAACAGTTAAACTTGCGGATTTTGGCTTAGCAAGAGAAGAGTCCTTGACAGAAATGATGACAGCTGAAACTGGGACATACCGGTGGATGGCTCCTGAGGTACGCTACTCTCATCATTCAAAAGTGCAAACTTCTGTCTTTCTATCTCTTTTTGGTCCGAAAATGAATTATCCGCCTTTCTATTTTGTGGTAGCTTTACAGCACGGTTACATTAAGACATGGAGAGAAGAAGCATTACAATCATAAAGTAGATGCCTACAGCTTCGCAATTGTGTTATGGGAACTCATCCACAATAAGCTGCCTTTCGAAGGCATGTCGAATCTACAAGCAGCATACGCTGCTGCTTTTAAGGTAGAAATATAGCCTTACTCACATAGCCTAGTGCATTTTTGGCATCGTAATCTGAATTTATGATTTGTATTGTTTCAGAATGTGAGGCCGAGTGCCGAAAACCTCCCGGAGGATTTGGCTCTGATTGTTACTTCATGTTGGAAAGAGGATCCAAATGACCGGCCCAACTTCACCCAAATCATACAAATGCTACTGCATTATCTCTCTACTATTTCAGCACCAGCGCCGGCTATCCCCCAGCGGATATTCAGATCTGAGAATAGTGTACTTCCACCGGAGTCACCTGGCACCAGTTCTCTGATGCCCACACACAATGACTCGGGTGAAACCCCTAAAACCGACGTGGAAGAGAAGCCCAAAGGTTTTTTCTTTTGCTTTAACCAGTGCTATTGATCCTCAAAATTACCCAATAATCTTAGGAAACATGAATAAAACATGCCCTTAAATATTACTAAACTGCTAGTCGTAGGGTAAAGAAGAAAAAAACATGTTGATTTCGTTTAGTCTTTAACTTTAGTTTGGTCTGAAGGAGATCAAATCGAAGGGAGTTTCGAGTTCTGGAGTTTTTAGGGTTGCTGTGATGTAGTGACATTGTAAAAATGAGGGTTCATCCAAATGCCTTGGCTCTCCTATTTGAGAAATCTCTCAAATCTTCATGACTGTTGATATTGAGGTCAAACTCTGTAACAAATAATGTATTTGATTTTGTTGTTTGTATGCAAATTTAGGAGGTGCTTTTCCTAACACAGCCTAATAAATTCTAAATTGTATTGCTTCTTATTGTGACTCAGATTTTTACTTTTCTTTTGTCCTTTTTGTTGAAATGAGCATAATGCAGAACAGATAATCAATCATCAATCATAACACGATTATCAACCAAAAAATAAAAAAAGGGCAAATTACACTTTAGTATTACGTGGTTTATACCTAATTTCAGATTTGTATTTAACGTTTCAAATTTTGCATTTAAGTATCCTGTGGTTTATACCAAGTTTTAAAATTATACCTAACGTTTCAAATTTTATATTTAAGTATCCTGTGGTTTATATCAAATTTCAAAGTTATACTTAACGTTTCAAATTTTGCATTTAAGTACCCTAAATTTTTTAAAACATTACAACTTAGCTCCACTGTTATCTAACGAAATAATTAACAGTGGAACTAAGTTGTAATGTTTTAAAAAGTTCAGGGTACTTAAATGCAAAATTTGAAACGTTAGGTACAACTCTGAAATTTGGTATAAATCACAGGGTACTTAAATGCAAAATTTGAAATGTTAAGTACAACTCTAAAATTTGGTATAAACCCCATGATACTAAAGTGTGATTTACTCAAAAAAAAATGTAAGAAACAAAAAATGCAGAACAGATAATCAATGATCGATCAAAACACGACTATCAACAAAAAAAAATGTAAGGAAAAAAAAAAGAAGCTCAGTCATGGTGCAGCGTTTTCAAATTCAATGAACTAGTTCTCACATGCCCAGCCCCCAAGCCCAGTCAAGCGTAGCTATATTTAAGAAAAACCTAAAAATAAAATTTTACGCCGTTGCCGGGGATCGAACCCGGGTCACCCGCGTGACAGGCGGGAATACTTACCACTATACTACAACGACTTGTTGAAGAAAGATTTATTTGTATTCTTTATAGAGGACATATATGATATAAGGGCTCCCCTCAATGCTTACCGACTACACAAATTTTTCCTTTTGGTTTTTTAATGTAAGTTTAAATATATTATAATTTATATCACTTTTTAGAAGACTCAAAACTAAACAAATTTTTTCTCTTTGTTTTTAATGCAAATTTTCAATTTGTTTAAATACCTACGGGGTTGCTCGTTAGGAAGTTTCTAGGTGAATTAGTTATCAAGTGATGTAAAGATTATTTGTTGATCAAAATCTAAATTGGCACTAAACCTATATACGCAACTACATATTATTGAGGGACCATGTTATAGAGCGCATTATAAACAATTTTCTAATATAAGTAGGGTCCGTCAATACAAAATTTGGTTTACAATGACCTTCCTAACATTTTCCTACGGACTTCCTTTTAAGTAAATTTCACTCAACAACTACATATATTGAGGAGACCATGTTATACAGCGCATTATAAATAGAATTTCTAATATAAATAGAGCACATCAATACAATAGCCTTACTAACATTTTCGTGCGGACCTTCTTTTCAATAAATTTCACTATTATTTCAAACTAAATAATAGAAACAAAGCAAAAGACAAAAATAGTAGCATCAAGGCTTATTACTCGAAATGCACCCAAAGCAGGACACGAAGTCTCAATTTGCACCAAGAACAAGAAATCGTGTCAATTTGTACCCATAACTGGTGTTCTGTCAGCGTCGTTGCACTAAACGTTAGAGTATGTTACTAATGCTTTTAAAAGTGCTGATGTGACAGTAATATTACAAAATTTATAAGGGTAATTAAGACATTTGCTATATTTTATTAAATTTTATATTAAAATTACTTTTAAAAAATTAAAACAAATATAAAATTACCCAATACATCCCCAACCCACCCTAGTCGGCAGTCACCCACTGAAATCTCCATCAATCACCTCGTTTTCCTCCACTCTCCACATCAATCTCCTCCGCCCTCATCTTCCTCTCTCCGACATCCGCAACACCAACACCATCATCAACACCACCAGCCGCCTTTAACTAATTTTAATTAACCTTCCCCTTCCTTTTTCCCTTCCCCAACCCACATCAGCCACCACCGTGCACAAAAATCCTTCTCAGAAACCAGCCACTCCTCTTGGGCACCAAATCCTTTTCAGAAACCTCCCAATTCTCATAAACCAGCCACCACCTGCGACCCAAACCCCTACGACCTAGATCCAAACGCCACTCGACCCACCCGACCTAAATCCACCCCCTATTTCAGAGCCTCTTGTTTAAAGAGCAACTCAACAGGCGAGTCGAAGTCCAGAAAGTGGCCGCTTGCAAGTTCGGAGATGGGGATGGAGACGATTGCGGAAGAGCAGGATATGAAGAATGCTATGGTGAGTTCGCTGGAGCTTGCGATAGAGATGGAGGGAGGGAAATCAGCGATGGAGAAAACGGTGAAGGTGCATCAGCGTCAGGTTGCAATGATGGAGTCGGAGAGGGTTGTGGTAGAAATGAAAAAGATGATCAGATGAAGACGAAGAAGACGATCGGATGGGCAGTGAGCAGAGAATTTTAATTTTATCGAAGAAGAAGATTATCGGGTGGGGTGAGTTGGGTATTTAGATTTGTTTTAATTTTTTAAAATTAATTTTAATATAAAATTGAATGAAATATAACAAATATTTTAATTGCCCTTATAAGTTTTATAATATTACTGTCACATCAGTATTTTTAACAGCGTTAGTAATGGACTCTAACGTTTGGTGCAACGACGCTAAAAAAATATCAATTCTAAGTATAAATTGACACAATTACTTGTTCTGTGTGTAAATTGAGACTTCACGTCCTGTCATGTGTCATCTTGTACAAATTCCAGGGGCAAAACGGGTAATCCACAAAATTCTTCTAAACGTTACCATATTTAGCTTGGGGAGCACGGAAGTCCCGTCTTCAAGTCCGACACAAATTTACCTTTATGACTCTTTACTCGGTTTTCGAAGCCCGAGAAGCTGGCCATTAACTCGACAAGACAGCTTCGGTCTCCGAACCAAATCCCTGGGCCCACCACACCACGCTACCCCTCCCACAAGGAAATTCCACAGCCTCTCACAGAGGAGACATCGGCAAAGAAAGATTCTAAATCCGAACCTGAGGCTCGGACTTCCCGAGCCTAACATAACGGCTCGTAGGCTCCGAAGCTGGGTTTTCCCGCTCAGACATACTCTCACTCTATCCCCGTAAACTTAATCGAGTGGAGAAAGGGTTGGGGTTGAGTTCTATAAAAACATCCAAGAAGCCAAGACCTCTCCATCTCTTTCTTCCTCTCTGTCTAATGTGCTTCGTTGTAAAATCGTCTGCTGCTTAGAAGAAATGGCGAGGTGAGAAAATAGACGGCTATGCTTAAAACTAAACGAAGAAATTAACGAATTTTATAGAAAACCCCCAATTTATTACGTCAATCTTTTTCGAAATTCTTGGCTTGGTACTGAGAAACCCCAACACAAATTTCGGATGTTCTTCAAACCCATGTAAATCTTCTTCGTCACTCTGATTTCCAATTTGGGTTTTGGTTTCTGGGTTTGATTCAGATGGAAAAAAGACTGTCAAAATTTGTTTCCTTTTTTAGGGTGTAAGTGCTGGGTTTGGATAGAAATTTGGGGTCTGGTCTGGGTTTGGTTTCTGATGATTTTGAGGGAAACCAATTGAGGGAACATAGAAGATTCTAACTTGTGCTGTCAAGTTTTTACGTTTTCGGAGTTTCCTAATTTGAGATGAATCTGGTTGTGTCAACTGTCAAGCGTCTAAATTTTGTTCAATGTGGGGGCCAAAAAAGGAATATTTGGATAAAAGATAGGGTGAAGTTAATTCAGGGTTCAGTTTTGTTCATTTTCATGTGAATTTAGTGTTTTCTGAGATATCAGCTATCTCCTTTTTTCCGCTTTCTTTTATTGGACTGGGTCTGTGGAATGGCTGATCTAGAAAGTTTGGGGAAATATAGCTTCTTTTTCTACTCTGGAATGGATAATCTAGAAACTCTGGGGATAATTGTAGCTTCTTTTTATACTCTGACATGGATGATGGAGAAAGTTTCTTAGAAAATATTTCATTTGGGGATAAATGTAGCTTCTTTTTCTGTACTTCGGGCTTTAGGTGTTTCTCGGTTGGTCACACAGCTTCTTAGTTTAGGTTTTAGCTGAAAATTGCTATGTGATGAAATTTTAGGCTTATTGTGTGCATTGTTCTTGTAGGGCTTGGCTGATAAACAGCAGAGGACTTGCAACCAAAGTGAAAAACGCTTCTCAATCCTTCGCTTGTCAAATCAAGGACTGTGGCGCGAAACGCGAATGCCCAAGTTGCCATTTTGTCATAGATAACAGTGATGTAAGTTTAAATTTCAATTCTATTTAGTATTCATATGATTATCTTTCTGACACACACCATTAATGTGCATGAAATGCTTGCTCTTTGAAATTCTCTTTTGAGTACCATTGTCTTTTAACAATGAAATTCATTTGAATTTAGTGTGCAATAAATTAGAAGTTGCTTTCACCATAGCCTTATAGATAAAGGTGCAAGCTTTTTAGTTATTTAAGTGCTTGGACACGTATAAATACATGTTGTTCAATTCTCTTAAATGTGTGTCCAATTGTGTAGGTTTTATCGGAATGGCCTGGCTTGCCAGCTGGTGTGAAGTTTGATCCGTCTGACACTGAACTCCTTGAACACTTAGCAGCTAAGTGTGGCATTGGAAACTCAAAACCCCACATGTTTATAAATGAGTTCATCCCGACACTTGACGGGGGCAATGGAATTTACTATGATCATCCAGAAAACCTCCCTGGTAAGAAGCTCTCAACCTTCATATTTCTGATTCCATGTCTTCACATTTACACAGTGCAACAACTATTGGTACTGAAAAATGATATCAGCTAGACCAAATTGAATGAATACTTGGAACTTCTCTTCTCGTCTTTTTTTTGAAAGGATGAAACTTTATGAGATTAGCACAGTTGCGGCCTCTCATTAGTTTTAAATTTGAATCTGTAGGGAAACTTTATTTGCTTTAGGCGGATATGCATAGAGCTAGAATAAATTGAGTGCTGTTAGGTTCCTTTTCCTTATACTTGTTTTTTGTTTCAGGTGCAAAGAAAGATGGAAGCAGTGTCCATTTCTTCCATAAAATAACTAATGCATATTCAACTGGTCAGAGGAAACGCCGCAAGGTTGACAGTCAGTGTAGCTTGGGCGTAGAGAAAGTGCGCTGGCACAAAACCGGCAAGACCAAGGCTATAATAGAACATGGAGTTCAGAAGGGCTGTAAGAAGATCCTGGTCCTATACAAAAGTTCCAAGAAAGGTGCCAAAGCAGGTAAGTTCAACTGGGTGATGCATCAATATCACCTGGGAACTGAATATGATGAGAAAGACTCTGAATTTGTGGTGTCAAAGATATTCTACCAACAGAATAATAAGCAGCCAGAAATGAATGATAACAATTTGGTCATTGAAGACTCTGATGTCAACGCTGTATTTCAAACTAGTCCAAGGACCCCCTCAATATTTCCTCCAAATATGGCCAGACCGGGGAAATCTGCTTGGTATGATGATGTTCCTGATGAAGATGTGCTCCGTTCATATGCCAAGGTTGGTGCAACCTTTATATGCATTATAATGTTGTCAATTTAATCCTATGAAAAGGCAAAGAAGTGAAGAATGCAGAATGAAAATTAACAAGTCGTTGTAGTATAGATGTAACTCTAGAATTTTTGCTTTGTTTCCAAAATTCCCATGATGTATTAGAATCAATCCTTACTGAATTCTATTTTGTGGAGCAGGAAGCAGAACGTCCCCAGGAGCCATCTTATGTTCCTCAGCCCAATACTCAGTTTGAGGATAATATGGGGCTCGGCGCGACCTGTATGGCTGGCGAATCTCAGGCTGATGATACGGGTTTGAATAGTTTGGAGGACACATTGTTATGCAATGAGACTTTTGATACTTCCACCCTTCTTAGTGGATCAGTTCTGAACACTAACTTTACTGATAACTCATACGGGATGACTGGGAATGGCAGTGGATCATATGGTATTGGTGACCTTGAGAACCTTGAACTTGGTACTCAACCAGATTTCTCGCTATCTGTAAGCTAACTACTTACCTTTTCTTCCTCTCCATTGTTCGATTTCCATAGAGAAAATGTATTGAGCCTTGAAGTTTCTGTCTATAATGCAGGATTTGCAGTTTTGTTCCCAAGAAAGTCTACTTGGCTGGCTAGACAGGTTATGACGATGATGAGAGAGCATCCAATTGAATGGCCTCTTTTCCTGCATTCTCCGATGGCAACAAGCCGCATTCTCTGAGCTTTTCAAGAAGTTCCAAGGAATGTGTAGCCACGGAGTTACCACAATCATTCAGCTGTCTACTACTTAGACTAGTATTCGGAGATCAGATGATCAACCGAAAAATGGCACCTACAATATTGTGTTCCTACCCTTATCTTGCCTTCTCCTAGGGTTATGGCACCTTGCAGGTTGAATTAAGTAGAGTGTTTGGTGTTGCGTGGTAGTGAAGAAGTTATATTTGGTTTGTGCAGTCAATGTATTTGTTCCTTCATGGTAGATGAAAGCATCTCATACTTGAAAACCATGGTGGCAGCAACAAATTACATTATTGGCAATAGCAGATATGCATGTGAAACAATGGCATTTGTTGCTGTATTGTATAATTTTGAACGTATTGTATTGTATAATTCATTCCGGTCACAGCTTGTCGGATCCGTCAAGATTCTCTTCTTTTTCGACATTTTTATTCGGCATTCACGGTGGTCTGTTTCCAACTATTGGAATCCGGACATTTTTCCTAGTGATATCTGTCTTTAACTTCCTACTTCGATATGGTCGTAGTTAGGAGGCGGAATTCCCCTATTGGTCGGTTTCTATCCATAACAGACTATTAGATAAAAGAAAGTGATTTTCACTCTTCAATTGTTCTTCTTCAACTAATTCAATCTTATGACTATAAAAAAAGAAGTAAATAAAAACAGTTCATGTGTAGTAAATAGGAGTGTGAATCATTTCACTTGAAAAAGAAAAGTAAAAAATTCAAAATAAAAGATAAAAAATCTAACCTTGTATATCGAAATAATGAATTTTTATCGAGCCTAGTAGCGTGTGCTTATAACTAAGTATGACATTAAAATGATTGATGGACTAGAACTTGGTCTCAAAGGGCACTCCTAATCCATAGTAGGTAGGTAGCAAACAACAAGTGAATTTTGATAAAACCAAAAATAATGAATTTGAGCGAATTTCATGGTGTCTAATTAGCAAGAGAGTTCGAAACTTGCCGAGAGCACTTTGTGGCAAGGGACAGAGCTCACTCCAAGCGGAAATTAGGCTCAGCTTTCAGATGTGGGTTAGGCTCAGCTTTCAGATGTGGGTTAGGCTCAGCACTCCAAGCGGAAATAAGGCTCACCCGAACTGAGGACGGGTTTTTGGAGTTAGCTCACTCTCACGGGATCACGACCCTTTGTCTTGGCCAATGTAGCACGTGTGTTGCCTAGAGCATAAGGGGCATGATGACTTAACATCATCCTCACCTTCCTCTGGCTTATCACCGGCAGGCTTTGGGGTGGACTTACTGCTTAGATGCTTTCAGCAGTTATCCTCTCACCTCGTGTTATTTACCGAAAAAATAATAATAAATTTGACATTATACTAAATGACAAAACTATATGTACCCACATTTATGTACCAAACCCTAAACTATATGCACCCACATTTATGTACCAAATGGGTAAATAAAAGCCGGGAGGAAGCCCAATTTAGTCAAATACCCTGATCCCAAACCCAAAACCTAAAACCCTGAAAATCTCAGTCATCACTGAAGTGGGAAAGAATGAAATGAGAAAAGAGCAAAGCAGTCGATTAGTGATTGAGGCTCGTTGCTGTTTGATTTTCAGCCATCAATGTTCGCTGCGAGGAATCTCAACCGCCATTGCTTCAACTCCGTATCTTTTCTCCTCCAATTCAAACTCTCCAAGTAACTTCTCTCTCTCAATTTCCATCTGTTTGGTTGATCTCTCTCTTAAATACCATTTGTTTGGTTGCTGAGAAAGCGAGGGAATTTTTTGCGCGCGGCCTAGTCTGAGTGTTTGTCTTGCGGTTCTAGATAGTGTTCTATTATGCAAATTTCTAATTGTTCTTTGTCATTTGGTAACATTTTCTCAGCAACCGCACAGAATGTCTAACTTCGTATATGGCTCTAGTTTTTCATTTAGTAGATTAACCATTAACCAGTATTTATTGGGAGATATGATATTTTTTTTGCCTGCATATTGAAATTCTAAATTCTTTGTGTTAATATATACCATCATCATTCATAAGAATGGATATTATTTTCTTCATATACTTCATTTTCTCTACGGATTCTCCACCAATGTAATAAAACTTAAAACTTTTTATTCCTGCATCAAACTTACATTGGATGAGTGGTTCAATCTACTTAAGCTTCTGTTTTTTTCTAAAATTGTTTGCAGACACGCCTTAGCTTTAAGAGATGGCTTGCCGAAATTCATCTCAAGCAATGTACTTGAGCCAGGTAAAGCTAGTGAAAGATGTTTGTTTTACTATAATACCCCGAGCAATCCCTTTGATGGGGGGTCCCGATCAATGTCAACATTTAGAGGATCCAGTTCTAGAGGGTCGACTTCTAGAGGGAGTAGCATGAGAAGCAAAGTTGCCAAGCGGATGGAAAAGGACACTGGTAAAACTGGAAGAGAGTTTCGTAGAGCGAAAAAGGTTATTAAAAAGCTGATGACCGAAGAGGAGAGGCTCATTTACAACCTCAAAAGAGTATGTTGCCTTAACATTTAGTTCATTATTAGAGATTATATGGGTTGAATAATCTATCTCGTTTATTCCAAAATCTGGTTTGCAGCATTTTTCTCTGTGATTAACTTGTTTTTAGGTGTTTTTTTTTTCATAGAAGATGTAAAAGTTGCTCTTAGTAGGCTAAAAGGATGTAATGTATTGAGGGTTTGTTATATGTTTCAATCTTGTCCCGAGTGTTGATAACCAATGGTAGTTTAAATTCTGTTTGAAAAGTTCGGATGTTAAGAAGGCAGCAGTAATTCTGTTGGAAATAATGTACAAAACAGCTTAGTTTGTCAAAGTAATCAAATTTTCAGAACCAATGTTTGAATTTCAGAAAGCATTGGAAGTTTTCACTCCTGTATTCCTGGTGTATGATTTCCTATTCTTGACGTATCAAATGCACTAGATAACGATATCAAATATTTTAATTATGCAGGCCAAGAGGAAAGTGGCATTGCTACTACAGAAGCTGAAAAAATATGAGCTTCCGGATCTACCAGCACCCCGGCATGATCCTGAGTTATTAACCCTTGAGCAGCTTCAGGCTTTTAAGAAGATTGGCTTCCGAAATAAAAATTATGTTCCTGTTGGTGTTCGTGGGGTCTTTGGAGGAGTTGTCCAGAATATGCATCTGCACTGGAAGTTCCACGAGACTGTACAAGTTTGTTGCGATAACTTCCCCAAAGAAAAAATCAAGGAAATGGCAACTGTGATTGCAAGACTGAGTGGTGGTATCGTGATAAACATACATAATGTTAAAACAATCATTATGTTTCGTGGAAGAAATTATCGCCAGCCCAAAAATTTGATACCTTTCAATACCCTTACGAAAAGGAAGGTCAGTAAGCATTAGTGTGTTCCCTTCTAAACTGATTATCTTTACTTGCATTATCTAGCAGGAAGTAATATACATTTACTTCTGAATCTTTACTTGCAGGCATTATTCAAGGCTAGATTTGAACAAGCTCTTGAATCTCAGAAGCTAAATATAAAGCAGATAGAACAGCAGCTCCGGCGAAAGGGTGTTAATCCTGAGGATCCAGCTGCCATTGCTAGTAGACATAGAGTGGCTTCTACATTCTTTAATGCTATTGATAAGAAGGACGGAAGTCCTTATGTATTCCATGGGGACAGACTGTCAGTAGCAGAATCTGATAATAAATTGAAACATTCAGACCTTCCTGACGAGGAGGAGGAAGAGGAGGAGAAGAAGGAGTTAGACAAATTCATATCTGAGATTGAGAATGCAGCGGAACGCGAGTGGGCTGCTGAGGAAGCTGCCGAGAAAGAAGAGGTCACCAGAATGAGGTATTGGAACAGAGAAGAATTTGGTGGGAGATACAGAAGATCTGAAGAACTTGAGAATGACGACTCTGATGATGAGATCAGAACATCAAGGGGTTTGAGGCATACACATGGCAACCAGAGACCGAATGATAGAGATTACGAAGATGATGATGAGGAAGAATGGGATTCTGATGATGATTCTGATGGAACGCGTGAGAAGTTCAAGGTATCTACAAGAGACCGGGGGAAGCAGGATAACATTGGCAGGGCCAAGAATGATGAACGCTTTAAGAGAAATTTTGAAGCTAATAGTCGAAGGAGTATGGCAGCGGAAGATACTGAATCAGAAAACACACTCAGTGATCTCGAAAATGTAATGTGGAAATCTGATTCTGAGGAAAAGCATGACTCTACGCCATCAAGAACAAACCATGATTTCCGAAGCAGCAGTGATGATGATGAAGAAGAGGACAGTGTTTACATGAAGGGAGGATCAGACAAAACTCGCGGCAAGTTTGAGGTATCAAGAGTCGCAGAGGGGAAGCATTATGGGATTGGCAGGGCCGGAAACAACAGACGGTTGTCGAGAAATACTGATGTTAATGTAAGAAGAAAGCTAGTTGAGGAGGAGGATGTCAAGTCCGAGGATATGTCTGGTGCTTCTGAAAATGCGATATGGGAATTAGATGCGGCCGATGACTTAAAAGCATCGAAGCTTCCAAGCGGATACGATTACAAGAGCAGTGAGGAAGAGGATGATTATCAAGCAAGAAGAGAAGAAGGGAAGAAAGGGAATGATGCTAGAAACTCAAGAACAGGGAAAGAGTTGGATGAAGCTTGGGACAGTGACTAAAACAGTGATTTCTGGGCTGCACTTGAAGCCCAACTACCGGATTGCAAGAAGCCTAAGCCCATTGGAAATGGGCTCTTTAGGATCAGTGCCCATCAAGATGGAAGATCAAGCATAATCTAAGTTTTCTTTGTATAGAAAGTAAGGTTGACTTAAGGGGGTGACCAATTCTTGTCAATAGACAGTTGTGCATGTGGCCACTAAGTCAACTCATCAAGCACCAGCCACCAACTAAGTTGAATGGGTCCCGCCCAATGAGTTCAACGATTCACATTGAAACCTTTGACAATTGATGGAGGAACATTGGAAGCATGTCTTTGGAACTAGTTCGTACTTCTCAACCATTTGTCTATCTATCTTTTAAGGTTTGTGTGTTTTCTTTTCTATTTTCTGTTTTTAGGTTCAACAAATACAACCTATATTCAGAAATCTTTTATAGCTTGGAAGTGGTCAAAATGTCTGAGGAAATGGATCTCCCGGGGGAGGGAGATTCATTCTTAATTTTTTTATTTATTTTTATTTATTTGCTTCCCTCCGAGAATTTAAATGTCATTTGATATAATCATAAAATAAAAAACATAATAATTATCAAACAAATCTTAAAATTCTCTCTTCCTAGTCAAAGAACACTAGCTATTTTTCTATTAACTTCAAATAAGGAGTTGTTTCCCAATATTTTCTGAAAATTGTTAAATATAATGGTCGCAAGCTGGTGAGAGGAGGACATGGCATACAATAATAGTAATAAGGCCAAGTGAAATTATTTGGAAAATCTTATCTCAATTTGCACTAGTCACAACCTAGTTGCCACTTGACAAGGAGGTTGGACAAATATAGCAGAATTTTCTGGGAAAGGCCCCAACTTCAAGGTGAGATTTGGAATCATCCTTCCTGACTCTTGCTGCAAAATCTTTGCACATTCAACCACCATGTGCCTCCCCATACCTAAAATGAAATTGTAGGTTCGAGACTACTTCCCCAAATTTCCATTCCCATGAAATTGGTCGTAAAGTAAAACAAAGCCTCACAATCCAAGTAGGTGGTTTTATGGAAGATGTTTACTTCGGTTGATTCACCGTCACATATTGTTATCAAGAGTATTTTTTTTATTAGAATGTATTTTGAAAACCTTATGACTTATAGCTTAGACATCATGTGAATGGTCTCAAGTTTGTTAACAGCTTCACTTTTAGGTTTTTCATACACCTAAAATTCGATTACTTCAAATCTAAAATTATAACTCCAAATGACCATTTTATATTTTAATTAATCAACTCTCTCAACGAACGTGATCAAAATTGAAGAAAATTGTATATGAGTTAAAATCATGCAACTAAACCTTTTAAAAAGACAGTTTTCTGTATGGAGAAAAACTATGTTTTCATTCTTCTTACGCTGTAATACATGTATTTGTTTTAATAGCAAACGTAGGTCCCTGAGAGCTATCCACCCGTATCACAACAGTTGATGAGTACCCAGGTTTTTAGTAAGATTCAGAACAAGTCAAATGAGAGTAGACAAGGCATGCTCTTGGAACCAACCATTTGCTAAAGAATAGTGACAGATACAAATTGCTTTAAGCCAAGGAAGTGAATTGACCTACACTTCATGAAAATTCGACCCCCAAAAAAACAAACACTTTTCTGTCAAATGGGAAGTTGCTTTCTTTATATTGATATCAGATTCTGAAGCTGGGAAAGAACGGGTGAATGGCAATCACTTTAGTACACTGGAAAAAGACTTGGGGGATGTCATTGTTAAAGATCATAAAAAATCAAAAGGGAAAAATACTGAAAAGCCAAGGAACTTGTATTTGTAATTGAATTTGAGCAGCAAAAGAGGACAACTGGGGCAACACATGACAAAGAATTGCTCTCAGCTGCAATGCTAAAGGTCCACTTCCTCAGAGATTTCTAAGGGCAACACAAAAGCAGTCAGCAGTACCACAAAGACAAAAGATAAACAAGCAACAAGGAAAATTCAAAGCCCCATAATAAAAACTAGCGTTGACAAATGACACACACCTAGTGCTGAGGAATCTAATGCGTCCTACAAGTCTTAGCTTGAGTGACATCAAACTTTTACAAGCCACTAAAATTGAGTCATCAACCTATTCTCTAGATTAAAGACTAAAGCTTTAACAAAAACAAGGTAAGCTAGAAAGATAATCTGCACAATACCGGTATGTAGAAACAAGAAAGTAAGGGATAATCCAAGAGCAATCAGATGACATAATGAAAGATAAGAAGGAGCGAAGAAGATAAATAGTTTGAGAAAATCACAATTCCCATGAGAGAAAAGCCTGGGAAATGATATCTTTACTAATGCATTTGGGATTATGTCATATCAACAAGAAGAGGTTGTGTGGGTACATAAAGCTCACCAAAAGCTTCTCTACTCAGAGGAAAAAAATCCCCACTTGAAAGTTGATATGCCTCCTCCACGTGGGAAGAAACCCAAGAAAAAGGAAATGTACATAATCGCCCACTAATCTGCAGGATACCAAGATGCCATCCTCTCCTTCTTCCGGGCCGTTCTCTAAGAATGACCTAGAATCTGTTGGAAAGGGGTATGCTTGTATCGCTGCCACACAGCATTGCCACCAATTTTCCAATAGATTGCTATTTGGTCTAATTCACAAGAGTTTTATCAACAATTGCCTGTCCAACCGTTTTGAACAGGCACCTTTGTCTGCAAGACTCAGCCGTTTTCCCTCTTGCAGTTTTCAGGCAATAGGTACTTGTACTTCTCGGCATTGTTCAGTATATACGCAGGAAGATGAACTGCTGAATAAGATCTAGGTATAGGTCCCATCTTTCCAATAATCTCCTTAAATGTGTACTCCTCCGGAAGCATGTCAAATAGGTCAGCCCCTTTACATATTACGTCCTGAATCCTTTTAGGGTTCAGATAATGAGAGAACCTCACCCGGTCATAGTGGCTGTAAGCTTTCATCTTGAATATGAACTCGCTGATGTGCCGGAAACAAAAGCTACAATGCCAACCCGCATCGGACAAAAGGTAGTCACTCTGTCTGAAGTGTGCATAGGTAGTATTACCACTCTGGTACCTGTGAACGGATGCTCTCCAGCTCTTGTCATCTACATAATACTCAAAGGAGTACAAATAGTTCCTCAGCCCAAGATGAACGACAGGTGGGGTGTCATCACACCACCTCAAGAGATTAATTGTGTGGGCACTCGGAATTTCATCAACATCAGACATAATCAGCAGGTCATCATCTTCTATACCAGCACCTTTAAGAAGCTGGTCAAGTGCCACTCTCTGATACGCCTCCTCATAAAATGGGTTCTCGCCTCTCTTAAATCTTCCTCCAGTTGTAACATAAGTCAGCCGGGGTTCAACAAACTTGAACTTATCCCGATTTCTTGCAAAAATCAATGGCTTGGGCAAGCCAGTAAACGTTGAGTTTGATTCCAGAAGAACAAACTGTGTCACATAAGGATACAATTCCTTCCATCGAATTGTAAGCATGTCTACCTCATTACTGAAAAGAACTGCATCATAAACTCGCCTTGGTGATTCACGAATCTTCCAACCATGAAGTCCGCAAAGAGTCTCCATTGACACATTCTGATGATAGTAGTGTGGGATATCAATGAAAGGCTTTGGTGGAGATTCCCAAAGAGGTCTTAGAAAATACGAGATCTTCTGCCCATGTAAATATATGCCAAATATGCCCAAAGGAACAACAGCAAACAGGAAAATGTAAGTCCTCAAGTCCCAACCCCGCAAAATGCATCGGAGTCTAGACATGCTCAATGCTGCTTGTGATCCCTGCTATGGATGAAAACGATAACGTTCTAAGATACCCAGACTATATATACTGAAAAAATTTATTCAGTAAATTTCTTTTACATAATTACTTGGAAAACCCGTAATAAAGCCAGGAACAGCAATTCTAACAACAGAACAACTCTACTCATAAACATGAAAATAAAGATCATATTGAATTAGACCCTATATGAATTTGGACTTGGTTTACAATGTTACAGAACCTTCTAATCAATAAGAACAAGCCCATAATGACAACTGAAAATATAAAATTTAGAACATACATGACTCTAATAAAAAAACCACAGCTTTATTTTCAACGCCCCAACCCTTCCAATGCATTTGCATTAGAAACAACAAAATGAAAAACATAAAACTTCATAAACTCAGAAATTAAAAGAAAGAAAGCAACCCATTAATCGACAAATCAAAATGGCAAATGGCAAAAAAAAACCAAAAATCCAAATTCTGTCAATATAAAGTAAAAACAATCTCAGCAACCCTTAATCCCAAATACTCCACAACCCAGACTGAAGTTCAAAAAAAGTAAAAAGGGTAAACTTTTCTGACTCAAAATTGAATTGAAGAGCCAAGAAAAAGAGAGAAATTACCTGGCCACAAACCCAGACTTGAAGGTGAAAAAAAGTGAGAAGGGAAAACCCAGACTTGAATTTAACAACTTTGTTTTCAACACCCCAACCCCTTCCAATGCATTTGGATTACAAAAATCAAAATGAAAAACATGAAACTCCATAACCTCAAAAATCCAAAACAAAAGCAACCCATTAATCTAAACATCAAAATGGTATTGCTGGAAACGGCAAAAAAAAAAACAAAGCATTTCTGTCAATTTAAAACGAAGAGCTCTTAGCAACCCTTAATCCCAAATACTCAAAACCAGACTTAAAGTTCAAACAGAGTAAAACGGGTAAACTTTCATACTCAAATTTAATTGAAGAGCAAAAAAATGAGAAATTACCTGGCCACAAACATCGTCGCATACATCATCAGTCTTCTTCGAACTGTAATACCCATCAGCCATGGTGAAAATCAATAAACGAAGGAAAAAAGGGTAAATGCCGAACCCCTTGTCCTGGAGGTCTCTCCGTCTCTTCCTCAGAGTCTCTGCAACATCAGATCCTTAATTGAGACCCAGATGAAGAACCCGACACCCAAAAGGCCAATTTTTTTTTCTTCGAAAGGCCAAATTTTAATTTTTGTGAAAATTCAGCAAAAGGGAAACAAAAAGCAACGATCTTTAATACAGCCCCTCTCTCTCCCTCTCGCTTCCTCTCTCCATCTCTCTATCTCGTCCTCTGAAAATCTGTAACGCCAATTATAGCCGTTTGGTGGTTTTTTCGCTCTCTCGCCAGATACCCTCTAATTCCAAAAACTGGAAGTGACAGAGAGACAGGAAAAAATACCCAAATATATAAATCTAACCTTCTTAACTCCTAAATCAAAATAAACACAAATTTCCCAAAAACAAATGTAATTGTTACATAATAGGGTGGGTTAGGGTGTTTTACCCCCCACCTTATCACGTCTTAAAAAATACTTGCAAGTTTCTCTTTTTGATTTATATTTTCTGTTTTTATGTTATAGTTTGAATTATTTATTTTAGGACATTTTTAAAATTATTTATACAAAAACAATAAATTAGATCTAAAATTATTTGTCTCTCTAATATTACGGTTATAACTTAGAACATTTTTATAATTTTATTTTAAAAATAGACGGTTCCAAAAAAAAAAAGACGGTTCCGTTCATTAAATGATATTACAAAATCCTAAAAAAATAAAAACAAATATCGCACAGATATTTCCTACAATTAACTGGCCGTTGGATGATAGATTTTTGTGAATGGACGGTTGATGAGGCAGGAGCACGAGTGTTACCGTAGGAATGGTTGCAGAGTGGAGTTTAAATGAGAGGCTAGTGGCGAATGCTTATCTGCTAATCCACGGCAGTTCCGAACATATTACAACTACAAGGAGCCGTTGATTTCGTTTTGTTTATGTTGATTGGCCGCGGGACCCGCAAAACTAAATTCGTGGTGAGTTTATTAGAGCGGTGTTTCCAACTTTGGCCTCAAACTTATCGATGGCTCCAACCACTTGGTTGCCGGTTAATTGGGGTAGATTGGTCAATTCCACTTGCGTATTATCATACGTGGTTTTTCCGGCGGAGATAGTTATAGCCCACGCGCCGTTTGACTTGGTCAATGCTTTCGTTTTCTTTCCTTCTCTGTCACCTCCAGCAATTGCATTGCCTACAGCCACAGCCCCATTGTTTTCTGGTAAACAAAAATCTAACAAATCAACATTTAACCCAAAAAAAAAAAAAAAAAAGTGGCCAAAAGTACAAAAGCCACAATATTTATTGGGTATTTATAAATATCTTTTCCACTAAAACAATCAATTTTTTTTTTTAAGATTTATCATGCGGTTTAATTAACATTATTTTTCTTTTTATTTTAGGAGAGGAACGGTCTTTATTTTTATTTTTATTTTTAATTATTTACTAGAAGTTGTTTTCTTTGTTGAGATGGGTTCAAGTAGGTAAGATTTTCTTTTTTGGTTAAAACACAATCCATAAATTATGCTAATTGATATAGGCCTTCCTAATTTTGGCAAAAAAATAAAAAGATATAGGCCTTCCTAATGTTTAATTTTGTTTCCTTATTTTGAAATAAGTAATAATACAGCCTTAATATATTATTTTTGAAAAAAAACCAATTGATATGATACAGTTAAATAATTAATTAATATTACAAGAGTTCGATACAAATGGATTTATAAAAAATTAGGCGAACAAAATTTCACAACTGCAAGGCAAACAAACTGGGTTAATCCACAAGACAGAGTAGTTAATGATGTCACATTATGCATCCTCCTTATTGTACGATTACTTTATCAATAAATTTCGTATTTTTTTTAAATAAATAATTAATCCAAAAATAACTACAACAATTACTTCCTAATTCATGGCCACCAATCATTAGGTTAACATTCAAGGATAGACATTAATTCAACAATTTAAAATACTTGTTAGAACTTGAACCATCAAATTCCAATGTGATTTGGTAATCAAAGGTTTTTTTTTCATGGTGAATTGAAAACTTAAAATGGGACAAAACTAAAGATATCTTCACTGCTCACCACAAAAATAGAAAATAAATAAAAAGTATTTCCATTTTGCCTATTTTAATTATACCAAAAAAATAGGTTTTTATACAAACATAGTATATACACAAAAATAGGTCTTTTCCATTTCTATTTACCTAGTTCGACTAATGTATTTTATCTTTTATCTTTTTAAATAATAAGTGGAGTGCAGCAAGTAAAAATGAAGTGAGGAAATCAGCTCATTTTGTATATTATATACGTATTTTTTACATGAAAGAAAAAAAGATTTTAAATATAAAAATTAAACCTAATAATGGTGAAATGTTATATATTTATGTATTGGCTTAATTTTTTCTTCGTAGGAGGATCACAATAAAAGATAGAAATATTCCAAAAAGATTATTCTCATATTATTTTTGCTTTGGGAATTGGCCACGTGTCCCCTCTATCACTTGGCAGTGGTACACAAAAAATGATCGATTTTTGTTTCTTGACGTGACAAAAATGATCAAGTGTTGGACGTTAACATATTTGATATACGAATCTCAGTTCATATGTGGTTGGTTTTTTTATGTATTTGCAAAAAGCTCCATAAACATAACCCTTTTGCACATCCAAAGGATATATTTAGGAAATGAATAAATAATATGACTTTGTTTGATTTATCAATAATGTTACGGTGTAGTAATATTCAGGTTATAACCTGTTCAACTAAGGAAATGTCAATACGAACAAACAAAACGGATAGAAAAAAATAAATAATAAATAATTAAAAAGAGAGTTCCTTGCAATATAGTAAAGGAAAATTAATAATTTTGTACACGTCTACTAAGAGGCTAATTTTATGACGGATATGATTACCAGGACACCACCGCTTGGACTCGATTTCGTGGACTCGCTGGGTGCCCCAGGAAGCTATCCAAGCCTGGGCCTTAGATATGTTTAGTGCCCGGTGCTTTAGGGATTTTTTTTTTGTAGCTTCTGTGTATTTTTATTTTCTCTCAAAAAAAAAAATTAAAAAGAAGAAAAAAAAACTGGGATATTATTACAAGCATCAAGCATGTCTCTCTTGGGGAAGTTGACAGCAGAGCGAGTGGCGCTTGGATTGTGGTTGTGGGGTTTTATAATACGCAGCTTCCCAGAAAGTTCAAATCCAATGGAAAATTGGAAATATCGAAATTGGTTGTTTTTTCGAGTCCATTTTCCCTTCGTACAGCATATTCTCTCTTACAAATCGCATCAATCTCATATGGCATATGGGGTTAAATTCATTAGGACTAAACAAATCTTGTTTTTTTAAGAATCTAAGGGCATCTTTGATCATGGGCCAGAAATTAAAATGGAAGGAATGTTGGGTAAAAAATGGTCTTTAATTACAAAATTAAGGATCATCGATATATAAAATAAAGTTTACGATAGAATTGAGTGGGGTTTTCTCCAATTTGTTCTAAGAGGTTTAGGATTCAATGATGGATGGGTAGAGCTCATTATGACGTGTGTCAAGTCGGTAAATTTCAAGGTGGTGATCAATGGGAAACATGGCAAGAGTTTCTCCCCTACAAGGGGGCTTAGGCAAGGAGACCCAATATCACCCTATCTGTTCATTATGGTTTGTGATGTTTTGTCTACAGTTCTTAATAGTGCAGTGGAGCATGGGCTTATTGATGGCATGCATTTTGATAGAGGTGGCTCCCCGTTATCTCATCTATTTTTCGCAGATGACTCTCTATTGTTTCTCAAAGCAAATGTCTGGAACTGCCAGGTCATAAAAAAGATTCTTGAGTCCTATTGCATAGCATCGGGATAGAAAATAAATTTCGAGAAGTCAAGCTTGTTTTTTAGCCCTAACACGCCTAGTCAATTGAGGAGGCAACTAGGGGAATTTCTAGGAATGCAGGTGTCTTCAGGAGGCTCTGCTATACATTAAGGAGAAGATGTCACAGAAAGTGAGTGCATGGAAGCAGAAATTGTTAACCCAGGCGGGAAGAGAGGTGCTGATAAAATCTATGGCTATGGTGATCCTGGTCTATACCATGGCGGTCTTTAAGTTCCCTGTCACCTTGTGCTCGAAATTTGATTCCATTTTCGCAAACTTCTGGTGGAGAGGATCGGCTGAGAAGAATAAAATCCATTGGATTAGCTAGCGGGATCTCAGAACAACAAAAATGGAGGGAGGTATGGGCTTTCGGAGTTTGGCTTATTTCAATCTGGCACTCTTGGCTAAGCAGAGATGGCGTCTAATCCATGAACCTGAGTCTTTATGGGCTAGACTTATCAAGAGCCGTTATTTTCCCAAGTGCTCTTTCATGGAGGCACGAAAAGATAGAAGGCCATCTTGGGCGTGAGCAAACTTGTTGGAGGGGAGGGAAGTGGTCAAAAGAGGAGCCCAATGGTGGCTAGTGAATGGGGCTGTTATTCGTTTGTGGAAGGACCCCTGGGTCCCTGGGCTGGATGGTGCGTGTATTTCTCCCCCTTTTGGTGTTCAAATGGATGAGGATGCAAAGGTAGAGTCGATTATTAACCGGGAGGAGAAGGAGTGGATTTTGGATGGGACCCTGGGTAATATCCCGGAAGTCGAAAGGGAAGCCATTAAAAAAATTCGAATTGGGAACTGCAGGGAGAATGATCGACTGGTGTGGCCATCAGCAAGAAGTGGAACCTTAACGGTAAATGAGGGATATGCCTGGATTAGAAAAAATAGAGTGGCTAGTCTGCCCACTCGTCTGTCAACGTCTTTTGGAATTCCAAAGGAGGTGTGGAAGATGATTTAGGGTGGAAGCTTGATCCCGAAAGTCAAGAACTTTATGTGGAGAGTGGTCAAGGGTGCAGTTCCAACGAGTGATAGACTCTATTTTCGGCATCTGGGTAGCTCGCCAATATGTGATATGTGTGGTTTACGTCCTGAAATGGTGGAACATATGTTGTTCTTGTGTGAGGGGGCTCAAGTTGTTTGGTTTGGAGGGCCTCTATCATATGCTGCGAATGTCCAAAGTTTCTCTTCGTTTGTGGAATGGTTCATGGCTATCACTGCACCGAGCTTTCGCCAAGGTACTGGTACTAAATATTTGATTAGTTTGATTGTTATTTCATGCTGGATGATTTGGAAGGCCAGGTGCTCTGCGGTTTTGGATGGGAAGCCCTTTGAACCGTGTAGAATCATCAAAGGCATCAAGTGACAGGTCCCTTCCCGAATTTCCCCTCGAAACCCGGGAAAAACCCTGCTCCCGTCTGACAACTTAAAGAAATTCCCAAAAATATCCTTAAGCCCTTGCAAAACTATTGTGAGAATTCTGCCAAAAAATCCGGCAGAATCTCCCCTTAAGGACTTGTTAACCGTCTTCCACCTGTCAGACGAAGGATCAGATACCACTCCAAATTCTAATAAAATCAACCCTCCAACGATGTAAACACAATTTTACAATCAGTCCAAAATATTTATCAGAGCATCTAAGTAGGATAAGTAAATACATAAATAAATATCCTACTCAGTAGTCTAGGTAAATGCGCAGCTGAACATGTAATGCCTCAGCCTCTAGATATGCCCACGTCAACTCAACAACCTTGAGGGGATTTAAAACACGAAAACATATGAGTGAGCAAAATAATCTTTTAAAACCAGTTTCCAAGGAAAGCATACATTTTCTCCTTCCACGAATAAAACCATGCATGCATAACATAAAATTCATTTTCAACAAATCCATAAGGATAAACCAAAAACTTACCGGAAAATCCATTTTGACTTAAAACACCCGGTGGGACCCACGAAAATTAGAATAATGAAAACATCCCTTGGTCCACAACCCTGCTTTGAAAACCCTCCTCAAAGGAGTTTCAAAATCATGAAACGAACCTGGACACAAAATATATCAAAACATATCCCACTACTCCCGAATAAAATCCCAGGTCGTAGGTCAAAACCCTCCACACACCCGATATACCTCGAGTTGTGCAGAACCCTGTACTACCATAAACCAATCTCACCGCTTCCTGAATGGTCTCCTGAGCCGTAGCTCGCCTCAACGATCTAGCGGAGAAAGACCCTCTACGCCAGCATCGGAGAAAACCTTGACCCTCGGGGACAGTAATTCAGATCCATGTTTTGAAATCCTTGTTTCCTAGCCTAAGCCAAATTCATTGAAAAATCGGGTCTATGCCCAAATCCAAGGAAATCACACATCCGGGTCTACACCCAAAACTCATGGACTCAAAATCTATCAAGTCAAAATCATTTAATAACAGAGTTCATAAAACCAGGCCACATCCCAAAACATTGTTTCCACTGTAATATTGAAAACACGTGTCCAGTCATCATTTAGTAGCACAATTTCTAAATTTCAGAAATGTACCAAAAACAATACATAACAATATTTAATTCAAATATACCTTTATGTATGCATTATAATTTATAAACCAAAGTCCACTCACCGAGATAGCTCAATCCCAAGTCGTACGCTCCTCTGAAGTTTCGGAATAGTATCACTTGTCAAAAGTAACAATCGAGATTACTAACGATAATTAATCACCCTACATTTAAGGTCCCTAAACCCCGGGAAGACTACTCGTGTTACACTCAAAATGCAGCCACTTCAAACGCCCAAAACTACCCTTAAACGACATCTGATTAACCCGAAATCTGCGCCAAAAGGTCTGGAACGTCGAAACCTTATCGACAAGCGTCGCCGTGACCCCATAATCGGTCCCACGGGCCGACAGAAAACCAGCTGCTCGGCCACGCGCCTGCTGACTCAGCCGTCAGGTGGCTACCAGGTGGCCTCCACGTGGCTGCCAAGTGGCATCCATGTGGCTCCACGTGGGTGCCACGTGGCATGCCACGTCATCACCTCAAACCGACTCAGTCGCCGGAGTCTTACATAAGAAGTCGACCGCGCCGCCGTCCGCCGTTGCCTGAAAATTCCATTGTCGGCCGACCTTGAATTTTTCCTAACTTTCTCAAAACTCAACCGTTTTTCACGAATTTTATGTCTAAATCCATCTACTCGAACCCATGAACTCAGAAATGAACTCTAAACATGAAACACATACATGTGTTGGTTGAAAAATCGATCGGAAGGTTTCGGTTTTCCTTTCCTCGGTTCGATGTCTCCCGCGACTGCCTCCTTAGATGGTTGATATGGTTTTGCTTGCGGGAAGGTGTAGAAGATGATGGATTTAACCAACTAGGCCAAGGTTGCCTTGATTTGGACTTCAAGGCATTTTTGTCATAAGAATTGGTTGGGTATGCCCAATTTCCAATTCATATAGGTATGATCTTTTTTTTGTGTTCTATTTGCGAGGTTTTGGTTTTATGTCCCCTTCGTTGTATTTCTTTTTCTTAATAAATTTTGGCTAATGTGGGTGTTAGAGGGATGGGGGGGCGTTCTATCGGGAGCTTGGTTCCCTCTCAATTACTTTGTGCGTTGGGAGGGTAAGTTGTTGTAGCAGTCCGATGACTGAGCTCTGGTGTGTAGTTCTGCTCGCCTAATCCTTAATCGCCCCACTATTGTCGTTAAAAAAAAATGGTTTATTCCCGAGTGGTTAAAGATGATAAAATATAGCCATGTACTATTCATTAAAAAACACAATTCATTAAAAAATAATTTTTTAAGCTCAAATTTGAACTTGACCCTCAAATTTAACCCATATTTAGAGATTAACCTAACTCATATGATACATGTTATTACTTTTGGTAAAACTCTCTGCATTACTAAATTGGTAAACTACATCCTCAAATGGTTAATTTATGATTGCATACCTTTCAATAAAAAGATTCTTCGGAATTGGCATTTGACATAGTTTTACTAATTACATTATCTTTTCAAAAGCAATTTCGTAAATATAAGAGAATAATGTCATGTGAAGTTATTATTCTAAACTCAAATGAGATCTATCGACCGATATTATAATATAAAAATTAAGAATATCGCGTGATTAGATTTCCGAATTACAATTTCCTTTTTCACATTTCATTGTTCCCACTATTGTGTTTACTTTACACAATGCAACCTTGTTTTGGAAACCTGTGTTTATTCAATTATTGCCCTTTCTAGATGAGAAAACCATTCAATCTTTTGATTCCAAAGATAAAAGTTGCAAAGTTAAATCTTCTCATTCTTAACTTTTAATGTGCAAGTTAAGGTTAATGTGCTTTATTTGACGATGATTCTTACAAGTTATTCATGCAAGTTAATAATTAAGTTAATTGCAATTGTTAATGTATGTTAAGTTTTCACAATAAATTAACAAATAAATCAGTTCAAGTAGTGATTGTGACATATGATAAGCATAGGTTATGGGATTGAGAGGTGTTCTCATATTGTAACAAAATTCTGATTCCCTCATTATATATATGAACGATTGATCTTAAAATTCTTCCGTACACGTTAATCTACCCCAAAACATTTATCTTTTCATGAATCTTTCAAGTTAAAAAGACATAAAGAGAGAATATTGACCACCCACCTTTAGAAATGTTAGGTTTTGCAGAATTTTGCAGGTGTCATGTTGAACCCAAAACTTATTGATTTGGAATGAAAACCTAAAACTTGATGACATTCTTATTGCTTTTGGAGTGTGAATAGGAATTGCCAAGTGGCTGGTTTGCAACCCACAGACTCATCGGAGTTTTAATTTTAGGCATCTCACATTCTCACCCACCCAAGACTTTCAAAGTCAGAACTTTCTGTACCTTCATTTACCTGCCATTTTGGAAGGGCTTGTTTGGATCAATGGATCATATCCACCTCCAAATTTTACAGTTCTATAAAAAAAAAAATCTATATTTTCTGTTTTAAACAAGTTTGAACTTCATATTTCTATCCATACGGACTAGAAATAAATGTTGGTATGCAACAATATTGAGGTAAGAGAATGCATACATTGGATGTCGAACGGTCTTTTTATCAATGTCGAATTCGAAAATAAGACATTATATGAGCGAATAACTGCGCTATTTACTAATACCGAACCTGAGACTAAGACTTCTTATTACTTAATGAGTAGAAATACCATTAAAATAAATAATTTAATTATCTATTTTTATTAATCAAGATTATATTCTTCCTCTTATTATAGCAATATTATTTCATAATATTGACTGTAAATTAAGATTGTTTTATATCTATCTCGTGGATTTATATAAAGCAAATTGCAGGCAAGACAAGAGATGCCTTAGAGGCTTTAGAGTTTAGAGCACATCGTCCATGGCGCGGGGATTCATGTCCTAAACTATTGACTTTTTGTCGTTGGTTTTGCTCAATCACAACATAAAAGACGCGACCTAATTAAAAGAATAAACATAAGGGAAGGTGCCAAACTTGTTTTGGGCTGCCACACCTGACACCACCCTGTCTTCTTTCATCTCTTAGTACATAATCTGCAACCTTTAACCTCATTTTATACGAAAGATTCTTATGATGGGCTCTCGTATTTTATAACTTGAATTTTGGTGGGTGATCCTGTTTTTCGTGCATTCTTGCTTGTTTTTTTGGGCGACACCTTTGAAGTCCATATATTTTTCTTTATTCTTTCTTCAAAAGAATACAAGAAAATAGAGCAAATAAGAAATTTCACAAATTAGACAACAACAATAAATGTCCGACCCCGCTATCAAGAGTGCCCTTCCTCCTGGATTTAAACACAAGTTCTCGAACTCGGAAATGGGACTTTTGGACTTGAGTTTGAGGTTCAATTTCAGGTTTGGATTTAAGTCTCATAAAAAAATTTCAATTAAGAGTCGTTTCATAATCATTTGATTTTTTTATTTTTGTGATTTGACATATGAGGAGTGAGTAAAGAACTTCATAAGTATCTCCTATATACGTCACTCTACCTTTCTATTTCTAACACACAATTGAGAATTCAAAGTAACAAAGGGGTCTATTGTCTATAAGTAAATGTTTCAACGAAAAGAAAGATTACACAAACTCAAATCAAGTTACCAATGGCAAAGAAATTCTACCACCAAATTAAAATCAATCACACCCGATTTCTTCACTTGTAATATAGATGGATCGAGATTGAAGAAGAATCAATGTCAAGAGCACCGTAGATGGGGGTTGCTTTGTCTCAAGGTTTAGTGAATTTGCGCATGAATTTGGTTCGGAAGTCATCGTTGATGGAGTACGGCTTGTACCGCCTAAGTTGCCGCTTAGAAGTCTCGATTTCGTCATCACCATCACCTGTCAGAGTATCAGCAGATCTGAACCAAAAAAAAGACACAAGCAACATAGCTAGGAAAGTGGCAAAGAGAATGAATCAATGTTCTAAAACTCGTTAGGCGGTAATCGGGCGACATAATCGAGCCTAACATCCAGAGGCCTAAGCTAGGCCTTTTTATTTAACCTAAAAAGATTAAAATGTTAAATGAATAATGAAAACTTCCAAATAATTCTAGAATAGTTAGTACTTTCAACGACAAAATAATTATATTGGGAAACATAAATGTGCAAAATGGAGTTCTACAATCATAAACATGAAAATAAACACACACAAAATGGAAAAATGAGATGAAGATGTCGAGAGTTTGAGTGAAATTTAGACTAATAATTCTAACTTTTCCCTAAAGACAGAAATAGAAAACATTAATAAAATAAAATATTTCCGTCTAACCAGGTCCGCTCTTCTTAGCCTATAATCGACCGGTTAGTGGTGCCTGAGACACCTAGGCAGATTTTCCAAAATCGAGGCAACAAGAGAGAGCTTAAGCGGCCCTGGATGGAGACTTTAGAACATTGATCATCCTCACTAGCCTAACTAGCTCACAAATGATGATCTTCTTGACTTACCTTGTTTTCCATTTGAGAAACTCTTCCTCCTCCTTCTGTTGTCGTATCTCCTGCTCTTGTCGTTTCTGTGAATTTGTTGTTACAAGCCAGTGAGTATAATAGCAAGCAAAGCAAAGGAAAGGATGAAGAATTGATTAAATGGTGTTGACGAAGCAAAAAACAAAGAAGCAAGACTCACCTTTCGCCGCTTCTCCTCTAGTCTTTCTATCTTCAATCTTTCAAATTTGGAAGAAAGAGCCTCTCTGGCATCTTCATCACCTGATAAAATAGCCTGCCGTATCCTCTCCTCTGTCACTCTTCTCTCACAAAATAATTGGGGAACATCCACATATATTAGCAAAGCAAAATCTAGCAACAGCTAGGTGTCTAACCAACAAAAGTTAATTCAAACAAAAGATTCGGAAACTCAAGATTTGAATAATTAATTAAGCGGCCGTTTGATAATCATTCCATTTTAATATTCAATTTCTACTTTAAATATTTGATATATGAAGAAATAATGGAAGAAAGATAGGTTAGAAGAGACGGAGAACAAACGTAGAAGAAATAAAGGACAAAATGAGAACTGAAAACAAAAAGTCCAAATCTGTTTTTGTGGGTTTCACTTTTTGATTTTTGTTTTGTTTTCCATTTTTCCTTCTTTATTTCTTTCTCCCTCTTTATACGACCATTCTTATTCATCCCTTATATCTCTCTTATACTTTCTACATATCTCATGTAGAAAACTAAAAACAAATCGGAATGATTATGAAACAGCCTTAAAAACCCTAAACCCTAAACCCTAAGGGCAGCATCTAATATATATAGTTATTCAAGCAACCCAAAATGGTCAAATAAATAGGGTTGTTTTTTAAGTTTATAAGCTCATAATTATTGTCCTACATGCCATAAAACTCTAATTCATAGTGATCTATGATAAACTCTAATTCTTAGATTGCATGTATTTGGCGCAGAATACCAACCTTTCATAATCACGTATGACTTCATCAACAGAATCAGAATCAGCATCATGAGGGTTTCCACCTTGTAGCATGGAATCTGAAAGATGAACATGGTGACACAAAAGCTTATTAAGAACCCATTAGCACACTAAGAACAGATATTGACTTACAAAAAAAAAAACAAACCCTAAGAAATTAATAAGTATGCAGAAGTACTCTAAACTATTTTCTGCTTGAGAATTTTCTGCCGTTTTGACTTAACTCCACTCAAAAGCCCAAATCTTTCGCCAATGTATCATATGTACAAAACACCGCCTAATCTCATGGAAATAGCCAGATTTGGGTTTGGGTGAACTATCACTATGTTTGTGTCTTCGGCGTGTGCATTGTATTCACGGCTTCGTTGATCCATTTTTTGGTCCAACCGTTAACCCGTCTTTCAAAATCCATGTCGGTTCCCTTTTCTTCACCAAACAAAACAAACTGGGGTTCTTTGTTTATGACTTGTTAGGGTTTTAAATTAGAATAATAAAATTCCTACATGTTTTGAAAACAAAATAATTTAAAGAAACCCTCAATCATTCAGGCAAAAAGAAACATGCATTTATACCTTCGGATGTAAGGGTAGTAGTGTTCATCAGATCCTGAAAGTGCTCTTCTTAATTTTGCCGCAACAATAATGCCATATCCATTATCTCCTCATCAAAATAGCCCAGCATCCCTTGCAATCGGTCCATTTCCTATTCTGGTTTCCTTTCCCATCGGTCTATTTAAGCTCGGGACTAACCCGGCCCGTTGGAGGTCTTGGGCTTTTATATTTTTCATCAAACCCGTTGAGCTTGGTCCGCATATTTGTGACATAATGAAAAAGCTCAGCCCGGCCTAATAGAATCCCATGGGTAATGTGCCGGGCCGGATTAACCCGGCCCATTGACGAAGCCTAATTTAATTTTGTTTTTTTATTTATTTTTAAAGTAAATTGTCAATTTCTCCAATGAATTTGTACATCATCATTTATATCCTAAATTTTTATTTTAGCCAACTTTTCCTTTAAATGATTCCAATCGGCTAATTTCTCCCCTGTCATTATCTTCAACCACTTTTCTTCCAATTTCCATCTAATTTAAGAGCAATTTAGTCATTTTGTTTTAATGAAAATTAAACTTTTGAAAATAAAAAGTAATCATCAAATTTAGACTAAGGAAAAAATTCATATTAAAAAAAGGAAAAAATTATATAAAAAAAAGGAAAAAAAAATCTTATCAAAAAAAATAAAACAAAAAATTGATGTAGACTTGCATAGGCACCCACACTCCCAAGGGAAAAGTGGCCAAAATGACCTATTTTCTCAATCCTCAATTTAAAATAATCTTCATCTAAAAACTAATTTGACGCTTCTTTTATATTTGAGGATGCTCAGTCTCTACATATCGTAGTAAGCGCACATGACTCTTTTACCTTTGCCTTAATTTTTTTTAATTGGATTTTTTCGAAAAAAGTTTTTTAACAAAGAAGCATTATGCGCATATAATAAATTGTACTTGGTTGCTGAACTCTATGCATCATTTCTTTGTAATTACATTATATGTGCAACGCAAGTGTATTTTATTTTATTTTCTTTTTAGTTCCACGTGATCCTAATCAGGGCGCAGATATTTTATAGATCGTTATATTGTTTTTTATGTTCACAATTGGGTTCTTAATAAACCTAGTGTTTATGCATGTACTATCATATAAAAAAAAACCTCTTTTAAATTGAAAGGAAAAAAATACCCCTTAGATAAATACCCATTATAATTATACACAGAAAGAAACCCAACTCACATAATCAAGAGGATAAAGTAGTTGACAAACAAGAATAATATCACCCTCGTCGATGTTGTAAGATTCAATTGTACGGTCGTAGAGCAAAGGCTCGTAGTGTCCCCCAGGTGTTGTGAGCCGTATAGTGAAACTTGGATACAGCCAGGAAAGATTGTAGTCCTTGTTCTCTAACATCGAGGGTATCAATCCGTATCTCAGGTTCGAAATCGTCTGAGATGGAAGCTCGTGGACAATGACTTCTTGGATGATGAATTTTCTACGGTGTTGGTGAACATGGATGGGAAAGCATTTGGATTGTCGAGGTTTTTGTAAAACAAAATCCCATTAATCGACGGAACAACACGAATGAGCAAATAAAATGCCAACTCGAAAAATAAATAAAATAAAGAAGACAGACTTGGAAAACAAAGATTACATAAAGAAAGTAAAGAAGGCCGTCGGAGAAAACTCACTTCATGGATATTTCTACGCTGCGATGGCGACTGATTCGTTATAAGCCGAAGAACAGCGTCTGGGTGAATTGGATAGGACTAAAGAGTGCGGTCAGGACTAAGTATTATTCCTCCGTAGATGAGAGTTGGCCTTTCTCTATGCATATCTGTTTGGGCTTAGCGAGTAGCATCTCTGTGTTATTTGGATCGGCTGTTGCTACTGACGAGTAGCGTATTCGGTCCACTATTTGCCCAAGTTCTGTGTCACCCGACCATAAAAATTTTAAATGGGCTTGATAGACCCCAAACCATTAACTCTTCCCAGGTATTGATATTCCAGATGATATTGATGGGTCTCGGGTTTACACGTGTTACGTAATTAGTTCTTTTTCTCATGCAGAGAGGCGAGAGGGCACACATCAAGTACATTTGATCGATCACTCCATCTCCGTCTCGTCGATTCCTGAGTTTGATTGATCGATTATCTTCTCGGTTTCAGCCTCCCAGGCATCGCAAGCAGGCAAGTTGTTTTGCGTTCGAAATTTAGGGCTTCTCAAATCAATGATTCTTGCTGAAATTCAATGAACTTTCGTCGTTGTTGGTTTCAGAATTTGTGGAGTTTAATTCTGACCTCATAAATCGGAAATGGATTTGGTCTCTGGTTACAAGGTGAGCTGTCTTCTCTCTCCGTCTCTGTCTTTATGTTCCCTTCATAAACTTGGTCTCTTATGGCTTTCTTGTGCAGGGGGTCGTAGGGCTCATTTTTGGAAACGAGAAATCTGCTTCTTCAAATGAAGACAGGTAGTTTCTCTCTGTAGCTATATATGACTGGAAGAAAAAGCTTTTGGTTAGCTATAATTGTTAATGGAATGTGGCCTATCTAATTTGTGATTGTTCCAATATATATAGCTATGTAGAACGCTTGCTTGACTGTATAAGCAATGGTAAACTAGCAGAGGACAGGAGGACTGCCATGCTCGAGCTTCAAGCTGTTGTGGCAGAAAGCTCGGGTGCCCAGCTGGCACTTGGAGCCATGGGTGATTGCTTCTTCCTTGTTTGCTGATGAGTCAATTATATACTTGTATTTTCCCATATATTTAATTAGTTAGTATTATTATTTTGGGAAGAATTGATACTTGAATTGATTATATTGACAGGTTTATTCTAGAAGGAGTGTTTGGAGCAAAAGAAGGAAGTATATCAATAAAATCCCAATTCAAGAAGGAGAAGGCATATGCTCTCCTATTTATGTTCAAACTAGGAATTAGATTTGATTATTTTTATTGTACTCCTTTCCAGAATAGGATTAGGAATATTTCCTTATAAATACCCAAGCTTGGCTTAGATTTAAAGACACCAAAAGATTCAGAATACAATTCTTCATCTAAGAGCACGGCAAGCTGGGATTTTCGGCTACCTTTGTTCTACAAACTGTTTGTTCTCTTAACTTCAATTTTAATGAAATTGTTTTTATTCATTATGAGCATGAGTAGCTAATTTTCTCACTAGGGTTAGACCTAAGCCTTAACATGATTATGTGATTTATCTTTTTCCTATGTTTTCGTATATGCATGCTTTGAATCTTTAATCACTGTTTAAAACTATCTTTATATCTTAATGCTTGATCACCCTTAGGATATTTAGACAAGTAATTTGATGCAATTTTATAGGAATGCCCACCTAAAAATTGGGATTAGCTTCTTGTGATTAAGGATTGTAATACATCTAGGTTAAATACCATAACTAAGAGATTGCATGGTTATAAAAGATTTTCATGAACTTAATGAATCTTGCATGTAGAATTAGATCTAAATGCCATAGACTAATCGCATGTTAGGTATACGTTTTCACTTGAATGCCCACGAGGAAAATATGCTTTCGAAAAATCTAACCTTCAAAGTTGCATGTATTGATTCATAGATTCTTTTCTAAGTCACATATGATTGTTAATGGTGAAGGTTGAGCCCTAGTACTTGTTTACATTGTTTACTTAATTTTCATTCAGTTACCAAAATTATTGCGATTATTTTATTATTAATTAAAAGTGAATTCTAAAAATAAGAATTATCCATATCAGTCCCTGAGGAAATCGACCCTGCATTCAGTGCTATACTACAACAGCCCTGTACTCTTGCAGGTATTATTTGTGTGATTTTAACCCTTGTTTTACAGGTGGGAAAAATCCTATCAAGAAATTGGCGCCGCTGCCGGGGCTGTGCAGATTACTCTTATTTTAATTTACTTTTAGTTAATTATTTATTTTCATTTTTTCTATATACTTCACCAATTCAACATTTACGCACAGGTCTCTACTCTTGCAGGACTATCTAATTGTGCATGGTTATTGCTACACGATCTACGAACCCGATTCTAGCACAATTCGATCCTGAACCTGAAAGAACAGCAAGAAGAAGAAGACAACTACAAGCAACTAACGCAAGGTTCACACTCAAAGGAACTTTCCTTGCAGCTTTGTTCACAGAGATAGACAACATACTGCCAGCACCAATGGCTTTAACGATACCTGAAGTCGGCGCACCGCTTAGCAAAAGCCTTGCAGCACGTGGGAATGGAACCCCACAATGCATCGTGTACCCCGAGGTGCAAGACGGAGTCACTTTTGAGATCAGGCATCACATGCTTGAGCTTCTACCCACTTTTCATGGACTCCCAAATAGTGATCCAAACATGCACATATCTGAATTCTTGTCAGGGTGTGACAACATCATTGTTCAGGGAATTTCAAATGAGGCAATTAAGTTAAGGCTTTTTCCTTACACCTTGAAGGATAAAGCTCGGGCTTGGCTACATTCATTACCTCCAGGGAGCATAACAGCATGGGAACAGTTACAAACAAGGTTTCTAAACAAATTCTACCCATCATCCAAGACTCTTGCCTTAAAAAAAGAAATACTGGCCTTTGCCCAGAAATCTAATGAGTCGTTTCATGATACTTGGGAGAGGTACAATGACCTGTACATGCGTTTTCCCCACCATGGTTTGGATTCAGACATGCAGATGAACATCTTTTATGATGGACTCAACCACATCACCAAAAGTTACGTCAACGCATCTGCAGGTGGTTCTCTCATATCCAAAACAGCTCGTGAAGCATTTGAAATATTTGAGCTAATGGCTAACGAATCTCAACAATGGACGGATGATGGCTCTCATACGAGGGGACACATCTATGATGTGTCACAAGGACATGGTACCCCTAATATTGCAGCACAAATCACCCAATTGGAAAAGAAGATCAACAGTTTGATGCTCACCACAGCTGCCCCAAAGACAACACAAGTTTGCGCCATATGTGAGGACCCTTCACATAATGTCCTCCAATGTCCTCAGAAGGACGGGTATCCCGACCTTGTCCAAGAACAAGTAAACGGCATGAGTTCTTTCCCAAGACCCCGTAATGATGCCTACCCCAATACATATAATTCGGGATGGAAAAATAATACAAATTTTGGATGGAATGGACAACACCAGGTCCGGCCCAATTACCAGCAGAATTATCAACAGCCACTCAACCATCAGACCCAACCGGCCGCACCACGCCAATTGAGTGTAGAAGAGCAGCTTACCAGGTTTATTGAGATCTCTACCCAGAATCAACAAAATACTCAAGCATCAATTAAAAACTTGGAGCAGCAAGTCAGCCAACTGGCCCAAGAAATTTCTGAAAGGGATAAAGGGGTTTTTCTCAGTCAACCTATACCAAACCCGAGAGGAGCCGAGCACTGTAAGATGGTAAGGACTTTACGAGGGGGAAAAAGTTATGACAATCGGGAGGCATCAAAGTCATCCCAATCAGAAAATAATACCACCGAATCACATATTGAACCTGAACCTCAGGTTGAACTATTCACCCCACAAATTAAATTTGCTCCATCCAACGTCCCTGCCTACACCCCGCCACTGCCATTCCCAGAAAGGCAGCAGCGCCTCTCAAACAAAGACCAACAGACCATTGACTTCATGCAGACATTAGCCAAGGTACATATCAATCTACCTCTACTAGATGCTATAAAGCACATCCCTTCCTATGCAAAATTTTTGAAGGAGGTATGCGCCAACAAGAAAAAAATTTCAGACTTGGAAAAGGTGGTTTTGACAGAACAGTGTAGTGCAGCTCTTCTACACAAACTGCCACCAAAGAAAAAAGATCCAGGCATCTTTACTATTTCCTGCACAATAGGGAATTCTGAATTTTAGCAATCCCTAATAGATCTCGGATCCAGCATCAACCTTATGCCCTACTCAATATTTAAGCGATTAGGAGCAGGACAGCTCGGGCCTACACCAATGGTTCTCCAATTGGCTGACCGATCCCTCACTTACCCTAAGGGGATCATTGAAGATCTCATCATCAAGGTGGATAAAGTTTATCTACCCATCGATTTTGTGGTACTCGATATGGTGGAAGACAAAGAGACACCCCTAATCCTTGGCCGACCTTTCATGGCCACAGCCCGCACACTGATAGACGTAGAAGCTGGCACTCTTACATTCCGTGTGCAAGATGAAACTGTGGTATTAAACCTATTTGACATGGCTAAAAGACCCCCTGAAATTTCAGAGTGTAGCAGAATTGAAGTTTTGGAGGAGGTAACCTGCATGGCACAGAGACAATTGCTCTTTACCGACCCTCTAGAGGCAGCACTCATGGACCCCATCCTCTGCCAAAACGAGGAAGATATTGCAGAAATTATGGCGGCACTAGATAGCAACCGGCCACCCTATCCAAGATGGCGACCTCAGATTGAAGCGCTTGGGCCCCCAAAGACGCCACAACCGCCTTCCATTAAGATAGCCCCTCAGCTGGAAAAGAAGCCCCTTCCAGCCCATCTCAAATATGCACACCTTAGTGACCACGAAACTCTGCCCGTGATCATTGCAGCAGACCTCACCGACCTAGAGGAAGACAAGCTACTCAGAATCTTACGCAAGTACAAAGAGGCGATTGGGTGGACAATAGCCGACATCAAAGGCCTCAGTCCATCAATCTGCATGCATCGTATCCTACTGGAAGAGGACAGCAAGCCTACTGTTGATGCTCAAAGGCGATTGAACCCAATCATGAAAGACGTTGTTCGAAGTGAGGTCCTAAAACTTCTAGACGCAGGCATTATCTACCCAATTTCAGACAGCCCATGGATAAGCCCAACACAAGTTGTTCCAAAAAAATCAGGAATCACGGTTAGTACTAACGAAAAAGGGGAGCAAGTCCCTACAAGGTTAACTACGGGGTGGAGGGTTTGCATTGATTATCGCAAGCTGAATTCAGCCACACGAAAGGATCACTTCCCACTCCCATTCATCGATCAGATGGTGGAGCGATTAGCGGGCAAGGCATTTTATTGTTTTCTAGATGGTTATTCAGGGTACAATCAGATTCCTATAGCACCTGAGGATCAGGACAAAACTACATTCACGTGCCCATTTGGCACTTTTGCCTACCGACGTATGCCTTTCGGACTGTGTAATGCACCTGCCACATTTCAGCGATGCATGATGAGCATATTCTCAGACATGGTGGAACGAATAATTGAAGTGTTTATGGATGACTTCTCCGTATATGGAGATTCATTTGACAACTGTTTAGACAACTTGGCCACTGTTCTAGAAAGATGCAAAGAGACACATTTGGTATTGAACTGGGAAAAGTGCCACTTTATGGTGAAGCACGGAATCGTGTTAGGGCACCTAATTTCAGACCGTGGAATCGAGGTGGACAAAGCCAAGATTGACGTCATCAGCAACCTGCTACACCCCACATCAGTCAAGGATATCAGATCCTTTCTTGGCCATGCTGGGTTCTACAGAAGATTTATCAAAGACTTTTCTAAGGTTAGTCGACCACTGTGCAATTTATTGGCCAAGGACTCAGACTTCATATTCGATGACAAGTGCCTCCAATCATTCACGACCCTGAAGACACTTTTAACCACAACCCCTATTATCACCGCACCAGATTGGAACCTACCTTTTGAAGTCATGTGCGATGCATCAGATTATGCGGTTGGAGCTGTTCTAGGACAGCGACAAGACAAGCTACCAAGTGTGATATACTACGCCAGCAGAACTTTAAACGATGCACAACTCAATTATTCAACAACAGAGAAGGAGCTCTTAGCAGTGATTTTCGCATTGGAAAAGTTCCGATCATATCTAATCGGTGCTAAGGTAATTATTTTCACAGACCACGCAGCATTAAAATACCTTTTTGCTAAGAAAGATTCAAAACCTAGACTCATACGATGGATTCTCCTATTACAAGAGTTTGACATCGAAATTCGTGACAAAAAGGGGAGTGAGAATGTAGTGGCAGACCACTTATCTCGGCGGGTGAACACCACTACAGCAGAGTCTGAGTCATTGCCACTCCAAGAAACTTTTCCTGACGAGCAGCTCTTCGCCCTCATGCAGCACACACCCTGGTATGCAGATATTGTGAATTTTCTGGTTAGTGGCAAACTTCCAATCGATATTGCATCCCAACAACGGAAAAAGTTCCTATCCACTGTCAAATATTATTTCTGGGATGAACCCTACCTATTCAAGCACTGTGCAGACCAACTTATTCGACGGTGTGTGCCAAGTGAAGAGCAGGAAAGTATCCTACAATTTGCACATCAATCTGCGTGTGGAGGTCATTTCGGTCCCAAACGAACCGCAACCAAAATTTTACAAAGCGGTTTCTATTGGCCTACTTTATTCAAAGACGCTTACACATGGTGCAAAGCATGCGATCGCTGCCAGCGTGTTGGAAACCAGTCCAAACGCAATGAGATGCCCCAGCAGAGCATTTTGGTTGTTGAAATTTTTGACGTTTGGGGAATTGACTTTATGGGTCCGTTTCCCTCATCTCACGGCAATCTCTACATCTTAGTGGCTGTGGACTACGTCTCTAAATGGGTGGAGGCCATCGCCAGTCCAACAAATCAAGGATCGGTGGTCCTCAAATTTCTACAAGGTACAATTTTTCCTAGATTTGGAGTCCCCAGAGCTATCATAAGTGACGGAGGCAAGCACTTCTTGAATAAGCCTTTTGCCTCATTACTTGCAAAGCATGGCATCACTCATCGGGTGGCAACACCGTACCACCCCCAAACATCTGGGCAAGTTGAAGTTTCTAATCGCGAGCTTAAGCGAATTCTAGAGAAAACAGTGTCTACTACAAGGAAGGATTGGAGTACAAAGCTGAACGATGCACTATGGGCGTACCGAACAGCTTATAAAACCCCAATTGGAATGTCCCCATTTCGACTGGTTTATGGCAAAGCTTGTCATTTACCAATGGAGTTAGAACACAAGGCATTCTGGGCAGTCAAGCAACTCAATCTTGCCTATGATGAGGCAGGAGAGCAGCGTAAACTGGAGCTCAGTGAGCTGGAAGAAATTCGGAATGATGCCTACGACAATGCAAGGATCTATAAAGAGAAGACCAAGCTTTTTCATGATCGCCAGATTTTAAGAAAGGACTTTCATCTCGGACAAAAGGTACTCTTATTTAACTCCAGACTCAGACTCTTTCCAGGAAAGCTTAAGTCCCGCTGGTATGGACCATTTGAAGTTGTCCATATACATCCACACGGAGCAGTGGGAATAAAGAACGTCCAAACCGGAAAGGAATTCACAGTTAATGGACATCGTCTGAAACCTTATTTGGAGTCACCCTACGACCTAGCTAAGGATGTCGTGGCTCTACAACCGCCTACTCCATGATCCTACCAGCCCTACGTCGAGCTCTAGACGTTAACTTAAGCGCTTAATGGGAGGCAACCCACCTATATCCTTTACAATAGCGTATTTGTTTTTGTTTTACTTATCTAACATGCAATGACCGTTTTCTGTTGTTACCTAGCACTAAGTGTGATTCCAGGCATACATGGTTGATTTGATTGGCGCGCCCTATCCACTAGCAGTCGGGTATAATCATACAACAAAATGTAGACATGCTTCCAAAATCTAAATACCAAGGATAGAGGAGTCATACCTGGGCTGATGATGATCGTGATCCTAGGTCTATTATTACAACACTTTTACATCAAATGAATTGAATAACCTAGGAATCTACACCCTACTCTAAGTTTGGGGGTAGTACCTGCACACCCACCAGTCTGGGTCAGTATCATTTGTTATAAAAAAATAATATATATATATAAAAAATAAATAAATAAATAAACAAAAAAAAAAATAAACAAAACAAAAAAAAAAAAAAAAAAAAACTACGGACAGAATCGTAGTGCGTTTACCTGCCGGCCCACCCAAGCACGTGAGCTGCATCCAGGCTCGAGTCAAGCAGCCGAAGCCGTCCAAGCCCACTCAAGCGACGGTCACGTGGGTACCCAACCTGGCCCTCCTGCGCCTTACTACTAGGACCAATCCCATCTTGGGCCCAGGTTCCGGGCAGGTCCACACTAGCCGGGTCGCCCACGATACATCCCCGCCTGCTTAGACTTGGACCCACACAGACTACCGGCCCAACCACGACCGAGGCCCGACCCGCGGTAAACTCGGGCCTTACTCTTAGGCCTGCTATCACATCAGGCCCAATTTCGGGGACCTCGGCCGATACTGGACCGGGCCTATGGTGGCTCCACCCCACTTCACCTCCGCCTCCGATGGCCTGTTTCCTAGTGGGCCCACGCCAATCGACCGTACTAGCCCGATGCTTACAACCTGGTCCTCCCTTCCCGTACTCATGAGCCCATCGGGCCCACTTTCCGAGCCGGGTACCCCTAGCCATATGCCCCGAGTGTTCCCGCCATTGGAGTGAGCTCACGATCGACCGGTTGGCCCACTTTCGGCCTCCAGCCCACGACCGCACTAGATCCGGGCCCAGTTACCCGGATCCCCCAATCTCCGGTCAGTCCCTGCACACCCACCATCACCAACATCGCCTCCGACAGCCGGTGATGGCCCACACAGACATTTCAAATGAACACATCTCAACAGCCACATCACAGGCATCCAGAGCATTAACACAGACATTTCAAATAAACACATCTGCATACCCGATTTGCAGAAATGAGGGTCTGTTACCTTTCAAGGGTTTCTGTCCGCTTCCCTGGCCCGTTTCGGGTCTCTCCTCCATCCCACGTCCATTTCTCCCACCTACACACCGGAGCCCAGGACAGCGGAAAGGAGAAGGCTGGGACACTGTCCATCACCACACGGCTCCAGCGGCCGAGAGGGATCCAGCAGCAGCGACCGGAAGTGGGCACGAGGTAAGGAGTCCGTGCTTGGGGAGGTTCGTGGTGTCTCTCGCTTGCACAACGATGGTGGATCGTCGCTGGCAGTCATCGGGGGCGCATCACGGCGTGACCGAGTGGTGGGTATTTTCGGAGCTGTGATTTCAGACTCTCTCCTCTCTTGCTCATGGACGGCTAGGGTGAGAAATGAAGCCCTCGGTCTGAAGAAGGGGGCTTTATATCTGCTCAAAACGGTGGCGTTTTCGGTCCACCTTCAACTCACACACAACGATGCCGTTTTACTGGCTGGGAGCACAGCTCAGGTCTCGGGTTCGACCCCAGGTGCTCTTCTTTCCTTTTATTTTTTTTCTTGTCCTTTTTAATTTTCTGCTTCATTCTTTATTTTGTTTTCATTTTCTTTCTTCTTTTCTCTTTTGCACCATGAGGACATGTTGCATGATAAGTTTGGGGGTAGAAAAATATTATTTTGTTTGTGTCTAATACAAAAAATAAAAAAATATATAAAATAAACATTTTAGAAAAAAAAATAAACATAAAATAACAACGATTTTTGTTTAGACTTAATTTGATTTTTCCTTCCTAAATTATTTTTAATGCACTCTATTTGCTATGATCGTAATTTGAAAATTCATAAGTGAGATTAAATATTAGAGCATGACCACCAAGAACATATAGTTGATTTTTGCACACAATTCTTACCATATTCAATTTCGCACATGCACATCAACTTATTTGTGGAAATTAAATTTGTTCAAGCATGCTAATTTTTCTTATCCTAAGATTGTGGGTTATTTAATTTGTTACCGTCCAAGGTTCGAAAAAGTGAAAGCCATAAGTAAATCGGAGGTAAGTCCGAGCCCTAAAATAAGGGTGTGCGTTTACCCATCATTTACATGCTAGCCTTTCCAATCCGAGTAAATAAATCCTTTGGGACATTTGTTGTCTGGTGCCCTAAAGTCATCTGATTTGGGAGTCATCGATCTAAAGCTCGTTACATGGGTTGGATAGAAAGCTTGCTTAATGTTAAAAAAAATTCCATCCTTCGTTAAAAAAAAAAAAAAAAAAATTTATAATAATAATAAATAAATAAATAAATAAAAATAAAAATAAAAATTTCAGGCAAGAATGCTTTGGATGGTGATAGGTTAAGTGATTTTACAGTTGGTGGGTACAGATGTAATGCAAGTGAGGGACTGGTTTAACTCTTACAATTTTGTTGAGATTCACATTACACGAATATGGTTTATGGATTGCTCACCAGAATCTGGTAATCTTCTGTTTTGAAAGTGTGGATTTGCTCTCTCTTTTAGACTTTCTTATGACTTGAGAATTTTGATTTTGCTTTTATGAGTGTTGCTTTATAGAAGGAAGGTTAAATTAAGTTTAACAAATTTTGAAAGTGTTTGTGGGTATCACAACTGGTAAACCCTCAGGAGACACAACTCCTCCTACTAGGGACACCTAGGGGTTTAAAGGCGTGTAGTGTTTGCTCAGCACTATCGAGTTCCCTGCGAAAGTGGCATTTTATTTTTCTCAATGTTTTCTTAGTTTTGTTTTATTTACTTGAGGACAAGTAACAATTCAAGTTTGGGGGTATTTGATGAGTCAATTATATACTTGTATTTTCCCATATATTTAATTAGTTAGTATTATTATTTTGGGAAGAATTGATACTTGAATTGATTATATTGACAGGTTTATTCTAGAAGGAGTGTTTGGAGCAAAAGAAGGAAGTATATCAATAAAATCCCAATTCAAGAAGGAGAAGGCATATGCTCTCCTATTTATGTTCAAACTAGGAATTAGATTTGATTATTTTTATTGTACTCCTTTCCAGAATAGGATTAGGAATATTTCCTTATAAATACCCAAGCTTGGCTTAGATTTAAAGACACCAAAAGATTCAGAATACAATTCTTCATCTAAGAGCACGGCAAGCTGGGATTTTCGGCTACCTTTGTTCTACAAACTGTTTGTTCTCTTAACTTCAATTTTAATGAAATTGTTTTTATTCATTATGAGCATGAGTAGCTAATTTTCTCACTAGGGTTAGACCTAAGCCTTAACATGATTATGTGATTTATCTTTTTCCTATGTTTTCGTATATGCATGCTTTGAATCTTTAATCACTGTTTAAAACTATCTTTATATCTTAATGCTTGATCACCCTTAGGATATTTAGACAAGTAATTTGATGCAATTTTATAGGAATGCCCACCTAAAAATTGGGATTAGCTTCTTGTGATTAAGGATTGTAATACATCTAGGTTAAATACCATAACTAAGAGATTGCATGGTTATAAAAGATTTTCATGAACTTAATGAATCTTGCATGTAGAATTAGATCTAAATGCCATAGACTAATCGCATGTTAGGTATACGTTTTCACTTGAATGCCCACGAGGAAAATATGCTTTCGAAAAATCTAACCTTCAAAGTTGCATGTATTGATTCATAGATTCTTTTCTAAGTCACATATGATTGTTAATGGTGAAGGTTGAGCCCTAGTACTTGTTTACATTGTTTACTTAATTTTCATTCAGTTACCAAAATTATTGCGATTATTTTATTATTAATTAAAAGTGAATTCTAAAAATAAGAATTATCCATATCAGTCCCTGAGGAAATCGACCCTGCATTCAGTGCTATACTACAACAGCCCTGTACTCTTGCAGGTATTATTTGTGTGATTTTAACCCTTGTTTTACAGGTGGGAAAAATCCTATCATTTGCTTCACTGGTTCAGTTTTAGTTTCTCATTTTTTTTTGGCGTCTGTGGCATTTTCAAATTCATATTTTGCAGGCTTTTCCTGTGATGATGGGTGTATTGGAGGAAGATCGGTATGGTGTTGAAATGGTTTCAAATTCATATTTTGCAGCATTTATATTTATTTATTTAATTTATTTAGAATGTTTCTTGCCTACTTTTGGGATTGCAAGGAAGTTTTTGTAAATAAAAAATTCACGTGGTATAACAAGTGAGCACCTTTGACAGTCCCCATATTATTGGTTTGTTCACTCCTTTAGGATTCTTGTTCCTTTTGTTGTTTAGTTCTAGGTTTAGGACCAGTTTATTTTCTTAATTGTTAGGCTTCTTTCTTCCCATGATTCACATTGCTCATTTCTTTCTCAGTATTATTCTGCTAGTATATGAAGGAAGTTGAGGTTCCACCCCAAAATCAATTAACAATGGGGGAGAGAGGAACAACTCCTTATAAGTCCTTGCAAGGTTGTACAACTTTCCAATGTGGGATTTTTGTACATTCACATTCTCACACGCCCCCTCACGTGTGGCGAATTTTCAAGCCTGACGAATTTTGAAGCCTAACACATGGACAACTCATATTGGGTGACGTGGAGCACGTTTGGCGGTTAAACGTTACACGTGGGATAACCCACTATGATACCATGAAGTAAGTTGAGGTTCCACTACAAAATCAATTGGCAATGGGGGAGAGAGGCACAACTCCTTATAAGTTCTTGCAAGATTGTGCAACTCTCAAATGTGAGACTTTTGTACCTTCATATTCTCACAGTATATAGGTCTTTGATCTTTATTAAGTAACTGTGTTTATTTAGGTTTCAGGTTACATGAAGGGTTGGAATGTGTTGGGTGGTAGACCATAGACTTCTATAATTCTCTTTAGTTTAGGTACTGATATTCCATTTTCTTGTTTTGCAGTCTTCCTCCATAGTGAATTTGTTTTATCAGCAGCTTTCGGTCTCAACCCATTTAGTCGATTCAAACGCACTGTACTCTTTTTTCTTTGCCTTGTTTTTTTTTTTTTCGGTTTTTCATGTAAAGGATTTTTAATGAGGTACCTCAAGCGCGTGGACCTTTGTTGCATGGCTCCTGCTTCTTATATAGCCGGATGTTTGTATCTATCACATAGTTGGATTGGAGTTTAACTTTAATTTTTTTTATTTCTTTTTAATTCCCTGTGAATCTTTTCAAGCTGTCGATCTTTTTAAATTGAGCATTGTTCCTGGAGTTCACGTTTGAATTCATGATGGACGTTGAGTCTATTTGTGTACTTTGTAAGGTATTTGAATAAAACATCTCTTTGATAAAAAAAATTTCTTCGTTTTGTTATTCCTTATTTAAAAAATTTCAAAAAAAGAGAACAATTAAGAAATTTCACAAATTAAGTAACGATAAATGCACGCCCGACTATGAGTGTTTGCAAGATAATGTCGCCCCTCAATTTTTATCCTCGAGATGCCAAACCTTCCCGTTAATGTGAGCTCGAATATCGTTGTGGACTATCAACTAAGAAAAGAAAAAGAAATATTGACATATTTTGCTTAAAGTAACTCTTATCAATCTTTTTATCCCGGACCATGGATCATTAGGGTCAAATTTCGCCCATGCTCGACTTGTGGGTCGCACAATATCGTACAGCCCAAACCAAATCTTGGGCCGAGCATTGGTCCAAGTTTGGAATAAAGTTGGAAGTGGGCCCAAGGATCGAAATCCCGACAACCCGAAGCTCTTCCGAAATCGATAGTGGACACTTGTAACAGACCAGATGATATTGATGGGTCTCGGGTTAGTGAGTTCACACGTAATTAGTTTTTCTTCTAAGGCTCAGACTCAGAGAGGGGACAGAGCAAGTGAATCTCTGTAGATTTGATCGATCACTCCATCTCCGTCTCATCGATTCATCAGCTTCATTGATTGATCATCTTCTCGGTTTCACCCTCCCAGGCATCTCAAACAGGCAAGTTGTTTTGCGTTCGACATTTTTTCTCCCAATTTAGGGCTTCTCAAATTAATGATTCTGCTGAAATTCGATGAATTTTCCTTGTGGTTGGTTTCAGAATTTGTCGAGTCTAATTCTGACCTGAGAAGTCAGCAATGGATTTGGTCTCTGGTTACAAGGTGACCTGTCTTCTCTCTCCCGTCTCTGTCTTTCTGTTTCCTTCATAAGCTCGTTTGGTCTCTTATGGCTTTTTCGTGCAGGGGGTTGTAGGGCTTGTCTTCGGAAACGAGAAATCTGCTTCTTCAAATGAAGATAGGTACTTTCTCACTGTAGCTATATATGTCTGGAAGAAAAAACTTTTGGTTAGCTATAATTGTTAATGGAATGTGGCCTATCTAATTTGTGATTGTTCCAATATATGTAGCTATGTAGAACGCTTGCTTGACTGTATAAGCAATGGTAAACTAGCAGAGGATAGGAGGACTGCCATGCTCGAGCTTCAAGCTGTTGTGGCAGAAAGCTCTGATGCCCAGCTGGCATTTGGAGCAATGGGTGATTGCTTCTTCCTTGTTTGCTTCACTGGTTTGCTTTCTCATTTTTTTTGGCGTCTGTGACATTTTCAAATTCGTATTTTGCAGGCTTTCCTGTGATGATGGGTGTATTGAAGGAAGAGCGCGATGATGTTGAAATGGTTTCTATAAATCCTTCTTCTTTGATTAGATATTTTGCTTTTACTGTATCTTTGGTGTTTCTTGAATGCATTTTGCTCTAGACGTAATCCTTACTTTCAATTTATATTCATGGACGAAGTCTCAATTTTGTATTCCACATATATTCAGGTCCGAGGTGCCTTAGAAACTCTTGTAAGTGCCTTGACTCCTATTGACCATGCAAAAGGCCCAAAGAATGAGATTCAGCCTGCTCTAATGAACACTGATTTGCTGTCCAGAGAAGCAGACAGCATTTCACTTCTTCTAAGTTTGTTGGTGAGAGATCTCTAATTATATTTGCAAATACCTGTCATCATTTTATTTAGAGTTGTTTGCTTGATTTTCTTTGTTCATGCATTTAGTTGGACAGCATTTATATTTATTTATTTATTTTTCTTTTGTTGTTTTGCAGTCAGAGGAGGATTTCTACGTACGATATTACACTCTTCAACTTTTGACAGCTCTTCTCACAAATTCTCGAAATAGGTATCAGTTTTGAGACATTATCTTTCTCTTTTGTCTAAAATTTTGGATTCTTTTAGTGGTTTGAGAAAGAACTTCTTCTGAGTTTCTCTTCAGGTTACAGGAAGCCATTCTGGCCATACCTCGTGGTATAACTCGCTTAATGGATATGCTTATGGATCGCGAGGTGCATGTTTACATTTAACTCTATTGTTGATATATTTTACTACAATTTAGTGTTCAAGTGTGTTCTTTCTAAAATCACGTTTAGGTCTTTCACGTCTATATGTGAGGATTGTTTTGATTCTGGAAAGCTTTTGGGAACTATGAATTATTGAAGTATGACTGTATTTTACATCAAAATTTTCCTGCTAATCAGTCATACAAAACTGTTGCATTTTCATTCTAGGTTATACGGAATGAGGCCTTATTACTTCTTACTTACTTGACCCGTGAAGCTGAGGTGAGGATTTCTTCTCTCGCGATTGTTTTTCTCATCTTTTTATGTTTGTCAAAACTGTGACTGAAAAGTGTGTAATTTTTTGTTTGTAAAGAGACTAAGTTCTGTTGCGTTAAACAATTAAATTACAAACCATTGGTCAAGATGTTTACTCCAAAAGTAAAACAGAACACTAGGGCTCTCTTTGTTTTATGAGGGATTTGGATTTGATAACAAGGCTAAAATTTACTACAAAAGCTAGAAAACACTAGATTGAATGGATTTGAAATAACTAGATGTATTAGTAATGAAAGGGATTTGAAATGGCTATATGCACAAAGTCATTTGATATCCATTTACTTTCTACACTTTTCTTTTTATTCAGATCCTAGCATACATGCATTGTAATACTCAAAACAACAAATTTAGCTATATTATGGAAATCCAAATCCAAATCCAAATCCAAATCCAAATCCACACATCTAAATGGACCGTAATAAATAAAAGCTATCAAACCATCACAATTGAAAAGTGTTTTTTGACTTAATATGTTATGATTTCAGGAAATTCAAAAAATTGTGGTCTTTGAAGGTGCTTATGAAAAGATTTTCAGCATCATCAAAGAGGAAGGTGGTTCAGATGGTGGTGTTGTTGTGCAGGTAATTGTCTTTGTCTTACTCTGTTGATATTTGATAGTTAAGACAATTTGTTTAAGCTTCTTAGTATGACTATTTTAACATATGAACCAAAGTTTATCAGTAATGAAACTTTTAACCATTATTTCACTTTAAATCATGCAAGCAGTTGTTTGTTATACAAAATTTGTACAAACACTTTAGTTTGGTCATTTTCCAATGCCTTGATCATGGGAGGATTGCTATTTGGCACAAACTTCGTTGGAAAATATGTGTTTGTATTTGTAAAGCTCCCCTTTCTAATACCTGCTTCTATTTATAAACATTTGAGAAATCAATTGATTTTGGAAATTGCTCTAATATTAGTTCTCTTCTACAGGACTGTATAGAATTGTTGAATAATCTTATTCGGAACATTGCATCACATCAGGTTTTTAGTTTATCTTTGTTGCTCATATTCTTGTAATTCTTGTGGATATGCATTGTTTTTTCTTGCTTACATTAAATGCGTGTCATTCAGATACTACTGAGGGAGACAATAGGATTTGACCCCTTAATGTCAATTTTGAAGCTACGAGGGAGTACTTATAGTTTCACTCAACAAAAGGTTAGATACTCGATTTTCTTAACTTGTATTGTACACTGCTCTTTTTGTTATGGAACTACCCTTACTGGTAATTTGTTGTTGACTTCAAAATAAACGCCATGCCAGTAGACAATTAATCTACTCGGTGCGTTGGAAACTCTTAATTTACTAATAATGGGAGGTTCGGAGGCTGATCCTGGAAAAGATTCAAACAAGCTAACAAATAGGACGACCCTCGTTCAGGTATTTTCAACTTCTATACTACTACCTCACTGAGTATAAATTTGCTGATATCCAATTTCTCTATTCTTTAATTTTCTGGATGTAGAAAAAAGTCCTGGACAATCTTCTGATGCTAGGTGTGGAAAGCCAGTGGGCACCTGTTGCTGTCCGTTGTTCAGTATGATAATTCTTTCCTTCTCTCTATCTATCTATCTATCTCTCTCCTACACACACAACCAAACAAATACTTCATCTGATAGTATATTATGATGGTACCATTGAATGCCAGCTGGATGTAGGAGTCCTTTGATTTTTTTCGTTATTGTACCTTTGAGCTTATCCTTGTTGACAGTCAACTTGTAATTGTTGGGTTTATTCACATTTTCAGGCACTACAATGCATTGGTAATCTGATTGGCGGACATCCCAAGAATCTTGATGTTCTTGCAAGCAAAGTTCTTGGAGAGGGGCCGCGGGAGCCTGCTTTGAACTCAATTCTTCGAATCCTTTTGCGGACATCCAGTATGGAAGAATTTGTTGCCGCAGATTATGTTTTTAAGAGCTTTTGTGAGGTTGATAATATGTATATACTCCATTTATCATTGATTCGTACTTTGATGTGCTTCCTGGACATATATAATCTATTACTGACTTGTAAATTATAGCTTATTGATTATGAAGTTTTTTTTTAAAAAATTTTATGGTTTAAATTTTCTTCCACCTCATTTTGATCAGAAAAATACTGATGGCCAAATTTTGTTAGCGTCGACGTTGATTCCGCAACCACATTCCATGACTCATGCTCCCATTGAGGAGGATGTGAACATGTCCTTTGGAAGGTTTGTTTGTTGTATGTGCAGTTTTCACTGCATTCTTCTAAATTATTATTTTATCAGACTGGTTGAATTGTTGCATCAGCTAAAGCTGGATCATCTTTTTTCTTTTCCTCTTTCTAGGTTGGAAAATAGTTATGTAATTAATCTTATAAGAATTTGATTCTCTTGCAGCATGCTTTTACAAAGTCTTACCTTGAGTGTGAGAGATGGTGATCTTGAGGTAATGTAGCACTTCAGTAGCATCTGGGTTTTGGAAAGACTCGTCTCTCTGTTCCATTAGCTAATATATTGTGGTGCAGACATGTTGCAGAGCTGCTAGTGTTCTAACTCATGTAATGAAGGACAATATCCAGTGCAAGGAAAAGGTATGCAGCGATATCGTTCTTCTGATATCTGTCTTCTGGTGCAATAATAGTTTGATTTACCAGTTTTATGCCAAGCTGTTCATTCAATATTTGGTCCTTTATTTTGAGTATTATCACTTGTCAAAAAGCTAAGTAAGTACAAAGCATTGTAAAGTTAAAATATTCTAGGGATTGCTTGCTTTGAAAGGGTATGGCCTGCGTGGGCAGTAATTTAGAAAGCCAGGGGTTGAGGCATATTTTATTGTTGATTCCTTTACCATGTCGTATACACTTTTTATATATTAAAATTGATAATTGAAAACCCAAGAATTATCAAATACATGCTTATTTTACTGTAATTTTGATGGTCTTAACAAAAACATGTAGTCAGAGTCATAATTATCCTTGTGTTAGGTGATTAGCGGAGTAACTATTGGATTAAATATGATATCTTTGTTCCAGCCCATCAAGCTACTTCATGTCCGGCCTATTTGGGCATTGACCTTATTGTATAGAAACTATTTGATTCAGAATTTGAAATTAGCTATGCATCACTAGATACTAAAGAAACTTAATTGACTAGATTACAATTTAGGGAAAGGGATTTTTTCCTTTATGTTTGTGCTGGAAGGTGACAGCTCTTACAATTTCTTTTCTGATGAAACAATTTGCAGGTTTTACGAATTGAACTTGAAGCACCTACACCGTCTTTAGGGGCTCCTGAGCCTCTAATGAATCACGTGGTAAAATACTTAGCCCTTGCGTCTTCCATGCAAAACAAAGATGGAAAGTCAAGTGGAAACTCATATGTTCAACCTGTAATCTTGAAATTGCTGGTTACTTGGCTAGCTGATTTCCCTAGTGCTGTGAATTGCTTTCTAGATTCACGTCCACACATAACATATCTGCTTGAGTTGGTCTCCAGTTCGTCTGCTACAGTGTACGTAAAGGGTTTGGCAGCTGTTCTTCTGGGGGAGTGCGTAATCTACAACAAATCACCTGAAAGTGGGAAGGATGCCTTCGCTATAGTTGATTCCATAAGCCAGAAGGTCGGGCTCACGTCATATTTTCTGAAGTTTGATGAGATGCACAAAAGTTATCTTTTCACCTCTGCAAGGTCTGCTCAGCCCCGCAAGCAATTGACCCGATCTGCTTCTGCTAGTATGGTAGATGTTGATGAGAACAGTTTATCTGATCAGAAAAATGAGGATCATCCTGTTCTGTCCTCGATCTTTAATACTCCATTTGTAAGCCTTGTTAAGAGTTTGGAGGGGAACATCAGAGAAAAAATTGTCGAGGTATACAGTCATTCAAAGAGCAAGGTGGCAGTTGTTCCAGCGGAATTGGAACAGAAGAGTGGGGAAAGTGACGGGGAGTACATAAAGCGGCTGAAAGCATTTGTGGAGAAGCAGTGCTCTGAGATACAGGTATTAAGTTTGAGTATACACGGTTTCTTGGTCTGTTTTTTTCTTTGTTTACGAACATTGCAGTTTTGAACCACTTACAGGACATGATTTTTGAAAGTTTGATATTCTGTCTTGTCTCCCAGGACCTCCTTGGTCGCAATGCAACATTGGCTGAGGACATGGCAACGACTGGTGGGGGCAGCAGTTATTCACGTTCTGAGCAGGGTACGTTATCAGATAGAGTCCAGGTAGAAACACTTAGACGAGATCTTCAAGAAGCATCTAAACGGTTGGAGTTGCTCAAGGCAGAGAAAGCCAAGATTGAATCCGAGGCATCCATGTATAAAAGCTTAGCTGGAAAGATGGAATCTGATCTGCAGAGCCTATCCGGTGCTTACAACAGTCTGGAGCAGGCCAATTTCCAGCTAGAGAAGGAGGTCAGAGCTCAGAACGGTGGAGGGTCTTCCACCATTCCCGATTTGGATGCAATTAGAGCTGAGGCAAGGGAAGAAGCTCAGAAGGAGAGTGAGGCAGAACTGAATGACCTTCTCGTCTGCCTTGGACAAGAACAAAGCAAGGTGGAAAAACTAAGTGCAAGGTTGATGGAGTTAGGGGAGGACGTGGACAAGCTACTCGAAGACATTGGAGATGATATGGGGCTACCGGAAGATGCTGAAGAGGAAGAAGACTGATGGATGATGCTGATGTCGTGCTTTTTATTTATATGTCATCGGCGTGATTCCATCATCCATCCTCCTGGTACGTTTATGCTTGGCTCTCCCTTTGTACATTTCTGGTTGAATTTGTACAGTTGATATTTTTTTACCCATTATACGATTCTGGATCAGACTGTTGTCCACAGATTGAAATTAAATTATGTTTTTTTATTGAACCTTTATTCTCCCTCAAATTTAGACTGCTTTGGATGGACATTGTTCTAAATTTCAACTTATTTCGGTCACTGTCTTGCCTTTTTTGCTTATACTATGTTCTCCTTTTGGACTGAAAAACATTCATGCCGATTAGGGCCAAATTCAGCAAAAACAAAATAAAAGTGACCATTTATTGAGGAACAAAAATAGTGCGGTAATGCTCGGTAGATCACATTATTAACTACATTTTATTATAGTTAAGGTCTGTCAATACAAATAGTGTCCACTCATTATAGATGTGGTCTAACAATGTAGTCTTCTAACAATGTAGTCTTCATATTCTTAATGACTCTTTGAAAATCTTCGCTAAAAAAGCAAGACAAATAAAACGAAGGTGGCTCTTATCTTTCATATGAATATGATCATGTCTGCATTCTTTCTCTCAACGTTTTTAGTAATGAGTGAAATATTGATGACGAATCGTTAATTAGTTAATGCATATATATATCTACGATGGTGATTCGGTCGATGTATCTATTTGATGGATTCGTCATCTGATGGTGTAGATTTGGATGTAATTCTATGTGTCTTCAAAAAATCAATTTTTATACTGTCGGATATTGAATTCATCATATGGGTGTATCTACCGAATCATTAGTTGATTTATAAAATGCATGACTGATTTTTAAAAAGTGATCAAGAAAATAAATGGTCTATATTATTGTATTTATATAGTTAAGTTTTTATAGCATGTTAAAAATGAATTCAAACGAACAACAAATTAAATATCACAATTAACTTGGTATCCAAACCCAATACAAAACACTATACTTGTAAGTCTTCTATCACTAGTTCACTTCACTACTCAATGTAAAGAGATGTAAACTAAAACAAAGCAAAAAAGTGGACCTAGTGACGTGGCTAGATAAGAAGAAAGTAGGGTGGGCCAGGCCCAACAAACGCCTGCTGCGAGCGCAACAGGAAGAAAGTAGGGTGGGCCAGGCCCAACAAACGCCTGCTGCGAGCGCAACAGGACTTTGCGCAGACAGCAGTCTCGCCATTCACAACGTGATGAGAACCTTCAACGACTCCGCATTGCTCAGTCGCACGCTCACAGCTGACCACCGCAGGAGTCTCTTTATCAGAACATCAACTGGGCGGCGACCTCAAAATCAAAATCAAAATCAAAATCAAAGTCACAATCGAAATGGCTGACACCGAAACGGCGTCGTCGGAAGCGGCATTCATCGAGCACAGGGCGTACGCGAGAGTGGGTCTTCTGGGGAACCCGAGCGATGTCTACTACGGACGTACGATCTCCTTCAGCCTCGGGAACTTCTGGGCCACCGTGCGATTGCAGCCGTCAGATGATCTCGTCATCCAGCCTCACCCCACCCACGACCTCGTCGTTTTCAAATCCCTCGGCCACCTGGTTCGTACACTTGAATTCCGATTCAATTTCCTCCCGGTTGTACTTTTTCCAATTGAAATTTGGATTATGAATTGATGTGAATTGAATTTAATTTACACAATCAAAATCAACAGGTGAATCGGTTAGATAGTGAGGGTTATTATGGAGGTGTCCGATTGCTGATGGCAATTTGCAAAGTCTTCTTTGATTATTGCAAGAAAAACAAGATTGAATTAGAGCCTCGAAATTTCACTCTTTCATATGATACTAATATTCCTCGCCAGGTGAATCTTAATCAATCAAATTCCCAGTACTTAGATTTTTAATTTTTTTACTACGCTTGATAGTTCAATGAAATAAAGCTCAAAACTTTGAGAAATAATTTTGAGTTTGAGATTTCACTGTTACTTTCAGACAGGACTTTCAGGTTCTAGTGCCATTGTGTGCGCAGCCCTGAGCTGCCTTCTAGACTTCTACAAGGTTAGGCATTTGATCAAAGTGGAGGTCCGCCCCGGCCTTGTCCTTGGTGCCGAGAAGCAGCTTGGGATTGTTGCCGGGCTTCAAGATCGTGTCGCCCAGGTTTATGGCGGTCTTGTTTACATGGTACTCAAATCTCAATATTCCCTGTTTTGCCTCCTTTTAAATTTCAACTATGGCCTTCTGATATGTATAATGCATGTACATGTGGTGCCTTTTTGACTTCCTAGGAATTTGGCAAGGAACACATGGATACTTTGGGACATGGAATTTACACACCCATGGATATTAGTCTTCTCCCACCTCTTTACCTTGTCTATGCCGAGAATCCAAGTGATTCCGGGAAGGTCAGCTTTCCAGATTGTTATTGTTCTGTCACTGTTTTCCACTCTTTGGGCAATTTGTGCAAAGATGAATACATTTGTTTTAATGGCAGGTACATAGTACAGTTCGTCAAAGGTGGCTCAACGGGGATGAGTTTATAATATCATCCATGACGGAAGTTGCAAATATTGCACTAGAAGGAAGGACGGCCATACTTGAAAAGGATTACACTAAACTGGCAGCTCTCATGAACCGCAATTTTGACCTTAGAAGGTTTGAGAATTTGACTCGCCATTTGATTATGTGATTGCTCAATTCTAATTCTTGAAGCTCTTTTATTGCGATATCTGTTGATTTGGACTGCATTAGAGAAATCAAAGATTAATTTGAAAATAAGGCGATGTTTGCATGAATATATTTGCTTGCCATTCATGGGTATAAGATGTTGTTCAGACTATAGCCACTCTAGGCTCATATTGCACATACTTTACATCTGCATGCCATTTCTTTTTCATTTTCTCTTCTTCTTGACAGACCAAAAAGTTTTATATATGAAAACATCACTCTTTGAGTCCATTTGGTTGTGATTTCAAATTTAAGGATTTTAGTTGATATTTTATAACCGAATTGCATGAATAAGATATTAACACGTAAGTATTTGTATTCACATGGAGTAATATGCATCTTAAATGGTTCATTTTATCTAGTTGTAGATTCAAAATTTACAGTATATCCAGTCATTCCAAGTGAATTGGATTTGGTATTTTGTTGTTCTTCCAATCATTGTGGACTTATTCTCAAATTCCAATCTCTTCTTTTAACTCTCTACATAAGTATGGACCTACATAAGTATGGACCTTTAGGTTTTTCTTTTTGCACCATGAACTGGTTATGTGTTGTATCATGTGATACGCTGTCATCATGTGTTATGCCATAGTGTAGAGCATTCTCATGTTACACTTTTTTTCTTCATAAAAAAGAGAAATTGAAACGAAGGGCTGTTGTACTAGCTGGGGTGTTTATAATGATGCATGCCTCGTAAATGGCTTGAGTAACATCTTATATTCTGAGCCAATTTCACATCCGTTAGCTTTTTATGTATATTATGGCTGCTCAATACTTGTGGTATGTGGGTGTCATGCAGAAGCATGTTTGGAGATGATGCTCTTGGTGCTTTAAACATAGAAATGGTGGAGGTGGCCCGAAGAGTGGGCGCAGCATCCAAATTCACAGGCAGTGGAGGGGCAGTCGTTGTATTTTGTCCCAATGGTCCCTCACAAGTGAAGCTATTAGAGGATGCATGCCAAGCGGCTGGTTTTAAACTTGAACCAATAGAAGTCATCCCCTCTCTTCTAAATGAGGTTGATCTTCAAACCCTGTCAAAATAGGCCTAGTTTGGGTCTTTACATTTTATTTCTTAGGAAAACATTTTTAGCTCCTGACACTCCCCCATTTCTTTTCTCTCATTAACATATATCCTTCATTTATTAATAAAAGGAAATGAGTTTAATTTGATCCGATGCTATCAGTTTCAATGCTATATGTACTGAGAGAATGGCCAGAGATTTAACTGAAAATTCTCTGGTTCATGACTCTTAAATTGTACCCGATGCGCTTCGCGAACAAAGAAGATTGAGCAAACAGAAAAATTTATTGTAGTTTCACAAGACAATTAGGCAAAAGCAACCACTATAAGAAATTAAATTGACAAAATAACCAATAGAACATATACAGCATACCATTACTAAAAACCTAAGAATAATGCACACAATCAGAATCATACAAAAGTGCTCTCTATCTCTCCCTCTTTCTCTGCTAAGTTGGGGTTGATAACCCAATTTTCCAGTTTCTGGGCCTCATCATTATCCCTTGTGGTTAGCTTTGCTACATTACTCACTGTTACTAAATCAAGACCCGAAAACACCAAATATATCTCCTACTTCCTAGCTCTTGAACATTTTACCAGCACAGGCAACAGCTGCAGCAGCAGCCAGTGGAAGAGCAACATGCCTCCGATTTTGCTTTCAATCCGCAACCACCAAGAAGCTTCTTCTTAGACCCAATCCAGTCACGGGTCACAGAGCGATCTCATGAGCCCCTTCGGGGATTCCCAGATTGGAAGATCAAGGAAAGACTGCGCTACCTGTTCCTCCTGTTCATTAAACATTGCTTCTGCTGTATCACACAGATTCGAAACATCACGAATGATGGCTTCGTGTGCTTCTGCCTGCATGGAAGAAGGAGGATGACGGATTGCAATTAGGTCGAAAATGATTTCTTACAAGTCAAGTCAGTTCAGTGCCCACAACCTAAAAAAGATTCAAGCTATCTTCTCTGCCTCACTCTCTTTTGGTTAAAATAAATTCTTTTAGTTTAAAGTACGAGAGAAAATAGGAAAGTAACTCACTTTTAAGGGCAATTGTGGGTTAAGGCTCATAAGAAGCAATGATGATACTAAAAGCATAATAATTCTGCGATACCAACGAATTATAGAAAACAAAACAGAACCCTAAAAGTTAACTTGATGTTTGATTACTGGGAATCAGAGAAAAAGTGTAAGAATTGTAAAATCAGCTCAACAGAGGCACAAATTGGAGTCATGGAGCATAAATTTCCGATCTTGCAAAACCCTAAGCCCCAAAATCTTTTCAATTTTCAGAATTTCCCAGCAACCAAACAATCCGAAAACGAAAAGAAATAAGCGCCTATTCACCTGTAAGAGAAGCTCATCTACCAGTGACCCACAAACGGACTCCGCGCCCTGATGCTCGGAGGAACAAGAACCACCCAGCGACGCCGTTTGCTCTCGTTCTTGCTCTTCCAGTCGTTGTTGCTGCCGTTGTTCTTGTAGCAGGCGTGTCCTCCTCTCCTCCACTGCCCGCAATGTGCTCGACAAAAGTTCCCACTGGTGGATCTCCGCCTGGTACCGAGATTTGAGCTTCAAAAGCGACTTCTTCTTCCACTCTCTCCGGTGTTTCTCGGGGTCCTCCTGTAAATCCACGGAAGACCCAGACGGTGCGGCCGAGTCAGCAGCTGGGTCAACTCGGCGCCTCTTCCTGCGCTTGAAAATGAAATCCTCCTCGTTATCGAGCTCCCAGTCTTCCCAAGCTGCTGCTCCTGTTGAGTCCATTACTGCTCGCCAAAGCCCCGAGCGGGAAAAGAATGAAATTTTGAGACGGAAATGAAATTTAAAAGTTAGAGAATTGAAATTTCCGATTCAGTTGCCTTCAGGTGGATTTCAAACCGGTAACAAAGCAAAATTAAAACGACACGTCGTTTTGTCTCTGACTAAATAAAGGCTACAAAACGACACCCAATTCTCTCCAGCTTCCCTGTCCCAATGGCTAAACCAATCTCTGTGGCTCTTTTCTTCCTTCGTCCCACACTCACACTCTCTCGCTTACTCTCTCGATCATGGTCGCGCTCAGCGACGTCGTTTTCGACCACCTCGACACCGTACCCGCTTCAGTACGACTTGATCGTCAACCGCCCAACTCAGTCCTCGCTCGACCACAGCCGCCGCCGACCCGCCCGGCTCAGCAAACCCGACTCGGATAACACGCCTGAGTCCGAATCGGAGTTGCCGGAAAACCCCGGCGCGGCCTCGGAATTGGGATTCGAGAACTGGCTCGATGAGAAACTAGCATCGGCGGAGATGGACAAGTCGAAGAGGAAGTACTACAACAAGAGGAGGAAGAGGATGTACGGGACCGATTCGGAGGAAGAGGAAAGGCGGCGGGAGGAGGAGGAGAGTTTGGTGGAGTTGAAGCCTGAGGTGGTTGAGTTTAACAGGCTGCACAAGAGGGAGGAGGAGCTCTACTTTTACGACACGTTCGCGTATCCATGGGAGAAGAACAAGCATTACAAGATGGTGTATCAGCTGGAAAAGAAGTACTTTCCCGATCAGTGTCTCGACAAGGCGTTTCTTGAGCCAGGTCAATCCAATCCCAATGCCAATGTCAATGCCAATGGCATAGCCAAGGGTGTTAGTAATTTGAAGGGAAAGGTGAATCGGAAGAAGAAGAAAGATGGGGTTGGTGATGAAGTGGGTAATGATAATAATAAGGGGTTAGTGTTCTTTGAGGAGGAGGAGGAGAGAGAGGAAAAGGGCAAGAGAGAAATGGTGACCAATGTGAGTAAAGATGTTACAGAGAAGAAGGTGGAAGATTTCTTCAAGTGTTTGAAGAAAGTTCCTAACAAAGATGCTGATAATGGTGATGGGGAGCCATATCTTTTGACAAGGACTACTGAGCTCCCTCCTAAATGGGATGGTCCCTATGGGACTGTGGTATTGGTGAACAAACCCAAAGGTGAGTCTTTTGATTACTGTGTCCATTTTCGTTGTTATTCTGTAGATCAATTCCTGTACTTTTCCTCACATCTCCATATGCTTTTTTTTTTATTTTTTTTTTATAAAGGAATCATAATGCAATTTGCAATACAGGATGGACTTCTTTTACAGTTTGTGGAAAGCTACGTCGCCTAGTCAAAGTGAAGAAGGTGCCTTTTTAGTTGTTGAGTTATTTCTTTCCATATGAATAAATGCTCATATAACCTGTTTTTTGTTGGATTACAGGTAGGACATGCTGGAACTCTTGATCCTATGGCTACTGGTTTATTAATTGTCTGTGTTGGTAAAGCCACTAAGCTGGTAGATGGGTAAGTTTTCGAATGCCATTTAATTATCTTGTTCAATTGCCAGTAGGCTAAATGAGATAGTGTGTCTTAGGTTGTGAAGGTAAATATTCAACATTTTCAGAAAGGTTTGAATATATATTACTCTACAGATACCAAGGTATGATTAAGGGTTATAGTGGAGTTTTTCGTTTGGGGGAGGCTACTTCAACTTGGGATGCTGATTCACCGGTGTGTTTATCTTTTCTGATCAACCTCAATTCCATTTTACATTGATGTTATATGAATGCTGTTGCTTGTATATGTTATCTAATTCTGAAATCTTGATAAATAAAACCAATTTAGTCTGACCTTATAGATTAGGAAAAGGGCGTGTCGCTTTACTCCAGTCCGAGTACATAGTTATCCACATTCTTGATATTCTATGTTAATTTTTTACTAATTTAAATTTATAATGCCTGGTAGCTTTTGTAATTATTTTCTTTTGGATGACCATATTTGAGCCAGTCTCTAAGAACTATTGTCATTCCCCTTTCTATTGTTTTTAAATTTAGTGCAAACTTTGGTCTAATTGCTTCTCGCTCATCACTCTCTTATGAAGGTCATTCAGCGTGAGCCTTGGGAGCATATCAAAGACGAAGACATAAAGAAAGCTGCTGAGTCCTTTTCTGGGGAGATCTGGCAAGTACCTCCAATGTTTTCTGCCATCAAAGTAAGCATTGCTTCTCTAGATCTACAGTCTACTATATAGTGATGACTCTAAGAGAATCATTAGCTGAAATGCATCTAAGTCCTGACAGTTCAGGTTCAAACTCTTATATTTGATTTTTCACAAGTTTCACTTGTTATAGGTTGGAGGCGAAAAGTTGTATGAGAAAGCAAGAAGAGGAGAAAGCATTGAGCTCTCACCAAGACGTATATCAATCTTCCAGTTTGACATTGAGCGCAGCTTAGATGACAGGTAGCCTACCTTTGTCAGTATTTGTTTACATTTGCATATATAGTTAACAAAGTTTGTCACTCCTAACACCATGCTCGGTGGCTAAATGATACCTTTTTGATCAAAGACACTAAGTTAGAATTCAGCTATTTTCGATACTTGACAGTTGTGAGCTCTTATGTTCTTGAGTCTGATATATTTTCATTTGATTTTTGCAGACAAAATTTGATTTTCCGGGTTACTTGCTCCAAAGGGACATATATTCGGTCACTATGTGCAGACTTGGGGAAAGCTCTTGGAAGGTATTTAGTTTTTTTTTTAATGAAGGTATTTAGTTTTTTTTTAATGAAGGTATTTAGTTTTAAGAGAAATATTCTTGACTCTGAAATCTCCCTTTTAAACAAGTTCCATCTGACTGATAGGTCTAGTTCTTAACTGATTAAGCTGTTGTGAGACATATTGGGAAAACTAGAACCTATTCCAGCTCAAGGGCAAAAGTGTCATCTTACCTATTTTATATATACATAACTATGTAAAGCATCGACCCTTTTAGGAAATTACATCTTTATCAAACAATGGGCAAAAATATGGCTTGTCATAAACAGCCTGGTGGTTGTCCTAGTTTTGGCTAAACAAAAGAAAAACTCTTTTACAAATGAAGAGAAGATAGAACTCAAATATCTGCCAAATGAAATATGTGTGGGCCTCTTTTTCATAATTTGGATTCTGATTTTGAAATCCCCTTTACTCTTCATTTCCAGCTGTGCCCATTTGACCTCCCTTCGAAGAGACTCAATTGGTAAGATCCTTCGTGCTTGTCTTTGTGCTGATTCATTGTGTTCATTTTCCCTTCATTTTCCCCATGCGTATTATTGAAGATTAGGTTCCTCTTTAAAAACCACTTTACCAATGAAACGATGCAAATGAAAATAAGCCATGTTTAAATTTTTTGTTCTCTCTTAGCAAAGGGAAAAACGTTGAAATTCATATATGTTACTTGGCAGGGGAATATTCTGCAGACAATGCATGGGACTTCAAAGAGCTGGAGGAGGCAATTACCAAAACCTATTTCTAACTATAGATACCATTCTGATTCTTGTCTCACAAGTTTTGAAGCTTCGACAATGCACACAACAGGATCAAACATCAATCATCGATTGTTTTCACCCTTCCATGTGATTTACAATGTACAATTCGTTCTTTACAAAATTGAATTGCGATGGCTTAGAAATAAACCCTATTAGTAATGTAGCAAAGTAACAGCAAGATTGAATGTATTTTAACTTGTGCAAGTACAGTTGAGTTGGTATTCAGACGAGTTCCTCTTGCCATTTTTGTCAATCCTCTATTGATGAACGGTTGAATTTGGAGGATTGATTGCCATTTCCTTAAAATATGCTTTCTCTGCGCTGGTCATTCGTTCATGAAACATTTTCCACTCTCTTTTACACCTCTCCCTCACCCCTTCCCATGGTGCTCTCCCTCCCTCCGCTTGCCCCTATCGGAGAAAAAAAACTCACTCACCACAGTTTTTATTCACAGTTTTTATTCCAGATAAAGCTTTAGGGTTAAAAGCTTGGACTTACTTGGTTCCCAAGCGATGGAACACCTTGATGGACAATCCACTGTGCATCAACGACTCCGATTTTCTCATGGGCAGGCTGTTTCCGAGCAAGCAAAAGAACAATACCCAAATTATAATCACAGAGAGGCAGAAAGAGGGGAAAGCAAAAAAACAAAAATCCAAACCTCTATGCAATGTCTAAGAGCAAAATCTAGACCCCAGCCATGGACCAGGTCATTCTGCAAAAGAATGGCAAAAGTTTTGGAAGTTGATATAGAGAGCAAGAATTGAAGGACTTGCAAATAGTTTGAACATAAGAAGTCGATAATTTATACCTGAATCATATGCCAAACACAACGCCATGCCTCGCGAGAAAACACAGGTGCCATAATCTCCACAAACCTGCACATTTTTTGTATTCATATTCATGGTAGGACATAATACAAACCAGTTCAAAAGTTTGCATAACTGTGATGCATAAGATATTGTTATGTACGCTGCACATGGCGGCAAATGTGGATCACTACACCAACCAGCTTTCTCCTGTGTCTGCCTGTATTCAAGAAAACATACGGTCACGCTAAAATTTTGAATCATCAGTTGAATAAAGTGGACAAATAATCAATGAGTGGATACAACGACATCAGTAATTTGTTAATCTTACATGTGAACTTCACTATCACCTCTCCGCTTCGTCATCTGCCATGTTAAGCCATTGTTTGGTTCTAAACCAGGCTGTGATATTTCCAAACCATGTTTCCTAACCAATTTTATGTATCTGGTACAAGGAAGAATAAAACCTTAATATACTAATTCATCCAAGCAGTAAATTTCAATTAAACAGCACCATGAATTCACAACACTTACTTCTCTGCGTTAAAATGCTCCAAACCGAGATCTTCATCCCAAATAAATATGTATTCATAGGCTGCAATAATGTCAGGGTGCAAAAACCGCTTGGCATACCACCTGGAAGCAGGTTCCAGGAAGCTTATGTGAGAATATAATTTTTGCAGGGTTTTAAAACAAATCCATTGCAGAACTATTGGGACAAACTTCAAATACACGAAGGGAAAAAAACTTACTAACCATTTAGTTTGCTTCTGAATGCTCACATGGATAGCTCGCTTTGACCACTCAAACTCATCCCATTCACTTATCCGACCATCATAGTGGAACAAAACAATGGTGAAATTCTCTGAGAACTGTTAAATTAATGTTTAGCAAGATGAAAAGAGAGAGAAAGAAATGTACAAATGAATTTGTAGAGAGATTTGACCTTTTTAACTGCTGCATCAACATTGTTTTTCTGAGCATAACCTACAGTAAAGGTTACAAGATACTTTGGCTCGATGATAAAGTCCTGCAAGTGCCACCTCCAAAAGAAAGGTTCAGATTAGAGAATATAACTCAAAACACATCAACTGTCATTGTTGGGATTAAGTGCAATATTTAGCAATCCTCTAAGGAGAGGATAAAAGGAGAGGATAACCGAAGAGCACACTGCGATGGTATATATCATAACAATAAGTGCACCCATTTCAAGCTCAATCATTTCATATAAGAGAGGTATCTAGAAATCAGATGTGTCTTTCATACTTAATTTACGGTAGCAGATGCACACCTCACTGGGCAGTCCCCAAAGTCGGCGAAGATAGAAATCCGACTCAGATGCAATGATGCCAGGGGGTAAGCTTTCAGCCCCTCGAGGATTTGTTGGAACCCATATCTGCATTATAGTCAAATGGATAGTAGTCAGTACCAGGCTACCAGCACATAAAGATCATGAGTTATAGATGCTGAAAAATTTCTTGGACAAATGACAACATCAGAACAGCTGAAGAAAAGTATGTATTCATTAGATAGTCATTGTGACGTAACACACTTGTACTCCCTGATTTATTCAGTAAACAATTGTCACAAATGAGTATAACCTTTCAATGAACCCATAACTTCGAGAAAACACTGTAAGGGATGTGAACTCAGAGAAGTCTCTTATTTCCTCATTTTTTTGAAAAACACTATAAGGCAAGCAATTTCTGCTCATTTTGAAACGAACCAAACTTTACAGCTCAAAACAATAAAATTAGAAGTGTGGTCAAGATGGCCACAAAATGGGAACCCAACCAAGACACAGATCATAACTTAGAAGATCCCTCAAACTAAGACATAATTAAACTGCCCAAAACCTAACAACTAGCTGCTTCCTAGTCCAACCAAATATTGAACACAATAGATCCTTGAAATTCATAGAAATTGAATCCCATAACGATGGCTTAAACCCATGGGTACTGCACAAGGATGAATAATTGAAAGAACATACCTTTGCCTCAGTGGATACATATTTTGGAGAGCTGTCTCTGTTGTTCTTTAGAGAAGACAAGGCATTCAATAGTGCTTGGGTTGAAAACCCGGAGTACTTCTCCTCTATGTATGAAAGATCTATGGAAGGAAAAAGGCCGGATGGAAGATTCATCTACCAGATTCAAACATAATTAAGGAGATCCATGTTACTATTTGCATGATCAGGATTCACAACAAAATGAATGAAAACACACCAATCAAAAGAAAAAACGTGCACCTTAGTCAATGTGAGGGTTGGAAATGAAACCCCTAAAAAGAAGCCGATTACAATTCCAACGAAGATTGTCACAACAAGCCTCATTGCCTCATTGGGCTTTCTTATATTTCCACTGCAGCTTAAAAGAAACAATACATGTGAACACTGAGTGCCATTGCAACATCATGAACATATCAATGCCCCAAGTAAAAAAAGAAGGGTTAGAAGTTTCATACATGCGTATGGGAGACACCATATTTCTTATGATTCAACAATCACAGAACCCCAGCAAACTATAGGTGCTCCATAGACACGATAAACTCAGCAGCCGCTACAGCCTCTACAATCACATTAATATTACTCAAGTTTAATTTCTTATAATCCAAAAATATTCTACTGTAATCTAATCTAAACTACGGGTCAGCTCCAACTCGGGTGCATAAGAGAGCACATGCACTCTAACCAAACTTAGCTTAAAACATGCTGTGTGACTCAAAACTAGCTTATTGCACAACACTAAGCTCACTGGCTTAGTTTCCACCGCACATCTGCTCACCAAAATTCTTACTAATTTCAAGTTTCAACCTTAGTTTTCAGGTAAGTAAAATTCCACAAAAAAGGCACTAAATTCATGTGGAAAACTCAGCGGGAGTTTCTAAAGTCATCAAATTTATTCACAAAACCCAAAAAAAAGAAATAAATTTAACCAAAATTAACATGAACAACGAAGAAGGAAAATTACGAGGCGATTTGCCTTGATATTCTTCAATGATGCAGAGGAGAGGAGCAACCCAAAAGCGGCCCAGCTCGTCCGGAAAGGACCAAGCAGGACCTTCAAATTTCGTCTCCCTCACTCTCTGAAACCGACTGACCAGAAAAGACCAGAAGAAGTAAAAATCAGTTCGCAGAAATCAAAGGGAATAAATTGGTTGGAACTTGGCAATGGCAGCAAGGAACCTCGAGATTTAAATTCCCCGAAGAATTTTGTCTTTCATAACGCCTTTTATTCTGTTCGAGACCGGATCTCCTGCGGCACTTTATTTGGAAATACTGAACCGTAGGGTCCAGATCTACCGTTGGATTAAGAACAATTGGATGTGGTCAAGACAACGAGTCTTTGAGATGCCCTTCTGTGCGTTTCACATATGGAAACGAAATGATTGTTTTTGTGATTGAAATTGGAATTTTGGAGGCTACTGATTTGACAATTTTGGGCCGGCCGCACATTTCAAATTTTATTCTTTATTTTGCCGGATTCTAATAAAATCTTTATATTTTATTTTGAAGAAGAAAATCTTTATATTTTGAAATCGATAATAGTTACATTTCACTTTTAGACGAATCTATTTATTTAATTAATCAACGATAATATTTACGTTTTATATTCAGGTGAATCTACTCATTGCTTTTTTAATTTAAGATCATAATGTTGAAACATGTATTCATTTAAAATATAAGAATTACTAAATAATTTTAAATTTCATTGATTTTTTTTACCAAAATAATCCTAAAATAGTGATTTAAAAATAAATAACTCTAAATATGACATAAGTATAGAAAAAATTCATTATAATAAAGGATAAAACAAGCAAATTACTCATACGTAAGATTTATTTTAAAAAATAATAATCTTTCAAAATTCATGAGCAATTTAAGATAGGGGAATTATTACTCATGCCCCATTATGAAAAACAAAATTCACTCATACTACTTTTTTTTTTCTTTACAATTCAAAGTAAGAGCTTTGTAGTATTTGTAAATTTGGCCCAAGTATATAAAGGATTGTGTAATCAGCTAACACCCATTTAGTTAATTTGGCTTGTGAAGAAGAAAAGAGGAGGAGAAAATACAAAAGTGCAGGAGAACATCGAGAGAGAGAAGTTAGGCGGCGGACTTGGAGTTGCGAAAAGAGGAGGCGGCGACGGTGGGCTTGGCGCCGGCGACAAACTAGTAGAAATGGAGGCTCCGAGGTGAAGGCTGGGTTGGAGAGGAAGTGACGTGCGGGTAGGACTAGAATTGTAGGCTGTGTTTGGACTGGAGGTTGAAGGTAAATCAATTCTCCCTTTTCTCATTAAAGAAAATGTCGTTGAAGGAAATTTTCAATTTGATAGGATTGACTTAGTTTCGATTGCTGAAAATTGGGTGGTTCGATAAGTTTAAATTTCTGAAAAACTGGTGGTTTGATAGGTTCCGATAGAGATTGGGGAAAATGGGTGGTTGCTATTTGGATGAGGATTGTTGTTTGATAAACTATAAAATTGTACCTGAAATTGTGAGGATAACTAATCATGGTACAAGTGGTAACTAAGGAGAACTAACTGGTAGTTAAGTGGTATAATACAGCATATAATAACAAAGTGTGTTTGGTTATGCCAAATTATGTGTGCTTCACGGTTGTGTTTGTTTCCATAAGTGTGTGAGAAAAAAATAAAGAAACAAGTGGATAAAAGTGTGCTACCAAGCATGTTGTAAGTTGAACGTAATGAGATGTAAGTGGTAGGGAAGTGGTCGATAAAAATGGTTTGGTAACGAGTGTGTCTGATTATGCAAATATAAGTATCGTTTAGTGTTTAGGGTTTAGTTTTAGCATGAATGTAAGTGAGGCACCTTATTTTTTAATTGAAAGAGGTGATGTAAGTGAGCATGTTATAAGGAGTAACTAAGTATGATCTAAGTAGTAACTAATGATACATAAGCGGTGTTTATGTGGTAAATTACAAATTACCAGTAAGCTAATGTGTTTGGTTATGCAAAATGTAGTTTGGTTTTGTGATGTCTACGTTTGATGTTGTGCAGGTATGGATGAAGCCTTGGGGATTTTGATTTGCTATAATGGGAAGTGGGTGAAGAAAGGAAGTAATTATATATACGAGGGGGGAGAAACAAAAGGTTTATTAGTTTCGGGTTGTATTAGTTATGATGAGCCAGTTGAGCGAGTTTGTAGTGTTGCTCACATAGATGGTAGGAAAGAAAGAATAGTTTTGAATTATTCAGTCCCCATTTCAGGTGGGGGAAGAAGATTGTGGAAATTGAAGACGGGAATGACCTCCAATTTATTTCAATCATAGGAAGCAAGTAATTTCCTCAAGTGTGGTTCCTATAATGGTGGTAAGTAAATCAATTGAAGAGGAGAGTCTTGCAGGATCAAATGAAAACTATTTGGCTCAAATGAATGGGACTGATCATGCTGCAGGTAGCACAAATGTAGTGGAAATCGAGGTAGAAGCAAATCCTGATTGGCTGTCAATTGTGGATTTGGATGGCATAGATGATATATACACGGGTGGGAATGAAGATGAAATGATGTATTCGGACAGTTTGGGGTCTCATTTTCATTCAAGGGCAGTTGGTGTGCGTCAAGCCGTAGATGTTCAAATGAGTACGAGTGCAATGAATGTGGGAGAAGAAGATGTTAGACATAGACCTGAAGTTGGTGGTGGTGTGGTTAATTCAATACCTAATTTACAATGGAGTGATGGTTTGGTAGGTGGTCATGGAGGACCGAGGGGAGAAGGAAATATGGGTTCGGGTGGACAAAATCCCAGAGCTTAAATGTCTCATTATCGTTGAGGGCTTGACATCATTGATATTTTGAATACACTTAAAATTTTATGAAGTTATGAAATGTCATGATTGATAATACATTTCAATTTTTATTGACTTTATAAATCTCCATAAAACTCTTCCATGTAATGAATTTGATGTTGCTCCAGTGCAGTAATCTCGGCACTTTAGGATTTCTCTGCATCTTTACATACCCGTTATCTAGTAGAAACGACAAGCTTTCAAACACCCACACCTTCATCATCAATTTATATATTTTTTACTTCACATGAATGTCATACATTAAATTTTATCATATAAATGAACTAGTCCTTTTAAATGACTAACCTGAAAAACATGCGAAAACCCGCGAACTTTATAAGCCATTTTGTTCAGCTTCAGTCGCTTCATTCCTCTGTATTCTGCTCTTACCTTAACCCTTAGTTCTTGCTTTTCAACTTCTTGTCCTTCATTGTTTGCACCGTCCCCCTCACTTTCCTCATTTTCATCTCCACTACCATTATCCTCCTCTTCTTCATTTCCATCATCATCACAAATGTCCTCTGCACCTGGTTCTTTTCCATCATCACCTTCACCATTTTCTTCATCATTGCCCACCACCATTTTCTTTTCCCCTATCCTTCTTATTCCCAGCCTTCTTCTTCTCCTTTGACACTCGTTTAGTTACGAACCTTGGAGGCCGTTTCTTGTAACCCTTAACTAGAATTCTAGCTAAGGACTCATGAGTTTTTGCATAAGATTCTGAGCCCCACGGATACTTATTCCATTCATCTAGATTGTCAACCAATCTTAAAAAATCCTCATTAACTCTCCCACTTGGCTCCCTCCCAAGTAGGATCGTCTCAGCAAAGTAAACCAACCCTAACTTGAATGCATCTTCACGCCTCCTGCATTCTTTGAAGGCACTCACCAAATGAGATATCGTTATCTTCTTCTTCCCCTTGAAGTACCGTTTTCTCAATCTCGGTGAGCCGCCACCTTCTTGTGCCTGACTGCTTTTCTCTCCACATTTAAGACCGGTTATCAAACCGAAATCTTTGACAGTGAACTGCTTCACCTTCCCCCCAACCAGGAAACATGCGCCTTCCGCTTCATTAACACTAAAATGTTTGTCAAACTCCATAAGTCTACAATATTCATTGATATTTTGAATACACCTAAACTTTTATGGAGTTATGAAATGTCATGATTGATAATACATCTCAATTTTTAATGACTTTATAAATCTCCATAAAACTCTTCCATGTAATGAATTTGATGCTGCTCCAGTGCAGTAATCTCGGCACTTTAGGATTTCTCTGCATCTTTACATACCCATTATCGCATAGAAACGGAAAGCTTTCAAACACCCACACCTTCATCATCAATTTATATATTTTTTACTTCACATGAATGTTATACATTAAATTTTATCATATAAATGAACTAGTCCTTTTCAATGACTAACCTGAAAAACATGCGAAAATTCGCGAACTTTATAAGCCATTTTTTTCATCTTCAGTCGCTCCATTCCTCCTTGTTCTGCTCTTACCTTAACCCTTGGTTCTTGCTTTTCAACTTCTTGTCCTTCAGTGTTTGCACCTTCCTCCTCACTTTCCTCATTTTCATCTCCACTACCATTATCCTCCTCTTCTTCATTTCCATCATCATCACAAATGTCCTCTGCACCTGGTTCTTTTCCATCATCACATTCACCATTTTCTTCATCATTGCCTTCACCAACCTTTTCTTTTCCCCTCTCCTTCTTATTCCCAGCCTTCTTCTTCTCCTTTGACACTCGTTTAGTTACGAACCTTGGAGGTCGCTTCTTGTAACCCTTAACTAGAATTCTAGCTAAGGACTCGTGAGTTTTTGCATAAGATTCTAAGCCCCACGGATACTTATTCCATTCATCTAGATTGTCAACCAATCTCAAAAAATCCTCATTCACTCTCCCACTTGGCTCCCTCCCAAGTAAGATCGTCTCAGCGAAGTAAACCAGCCCTAACTTGAATGCATCTTCACGCCTCTTGCGTTCTTTGAAGGCACTCACCAAATGAGAGATCGTTATCTTCTTCTTCCCCTTGAAATACTATTTGCTCAATCTCGGTGAGCCGTTACCCTCTTGTGCCTGACTGCTTTTCTCTCCACATTTAAGGTCGGTTATCAAATCGAAATCTTTGACAGTGAACTGCTTCACCTTCCCCCCAACCCGGAAACATACGCCTTCCGCTTCATTAACTCCCCCACCGGTAAGTTTACGGGACATCATCCCATGAACAATGGAACCGCTCCACTGCAACTCTTCGATGTCATGAATGTGCCCAAAGTAGGAGGTCCTAAACTTCTCTAACTCCTCATGTGTCAATTTAGCCTTTATGTCCTTGACTGTTCTACTTGCTTGCCACCAAGGTTGAACTTTAGCTGAAGTCACATCGTCCTCCCCCACGATTAGCTTGTAATTGCCTCCCATTTTCTGTTTTTCAAACATAGATATATCACTAACACATTTAACATAGTCCAAGTTGTCAACGACCTCAAATATTCACCCAATACTCATAAACCATCATATTCTGTCCTAAAACACATTTACAAACTTTACATCATCTGATTACAAAAATTTTCTTGTCAGTTTCATTACCTTATAATTTTCTTTAGTTACCCATTATATGACTATTATATACCGATTATTTACAACTTAGTTACCAATTACAAAACCAATAACATTTGACATTTATATTCAGCCTGCATTAGAAACATGAATCCAATTGTAACCCATATCCAACAAGAACGCATGCCTATTTCACAAAACCAGCCAACATTTCTCTTAATTTATCTTTATCATTTTCAAACAATTAACCTAATTCAATTAATTTTTTACGATTTTCATTACGAATCTTACAAAATTTTGCAATCAATAATCAATACAAACCCTTAATCAATCAAGCCCCTTCCTATTTCAGAATCGTAGTTCATCCGCTTGCAAACCCGAACCGACCTACAATAATTCGGAGCCATTTACCATGGGGGAAAATATTACATACCTTTCACTACACCAGACGCCGCCTCCATCACCGTGTCCAACTTCACCTCGGAGCCTCCCTTTCTGCCAGTTTGTCGCTTGCGCCGAGCCCGCCGTCGTCGTCTGCTCTTTTCGCAACTCAAAGCCCGTCGTCGCCGCCTCCCTCTATGGTTGTTTTCAAACCCTAAAACCACAACAGCGTCTCCCTCTCTTCTCGTTTCCCACCTTCGCCCAATTTCTCTATCTCGCTCTTCTCCTGCTATTTTCTCCTTCTCCTCCTCTTTTCTTCTTCACAAGCCAAAGTAACTAAATAGGTGTTAGCTGATTACACAATCCTTTATATACTTAGGTCAAATTTGCAAATACCACAAATCTCTTACTTTGGATTGTAAAGAAGAAGAAAAAAGTAGTATGAGTGAATTTTGTTTTTCATAATGGGGTATGAGTTTTCCCCTTTAAGATATTTTTCTTTTTCTTTTTTTTGCCATAGCTAATTCCAAAGGGTCATTTTTAGGTTAACTTATAACATCCGTTGAGAACTTGAGATGAACTTTTGTATAACTTTGACATTTTTGTAGTTTTATAAATCTTGGGTCAACTCGACGAGGATTTGGTCTTTTGGTTTGGATGCGGTCAACGGAGAGGGAGAAGGCCATCAATTCTAGTGATTATTGAAAAAAACGACCAATTGTGCTAAACTACTAAATACGCTCGAATGTTAAATTACTAAATAATCACGGCTTTGTAAATACGATAATGTTACAAAATTATTAAAAATGATCATATATTACAAAAAAGAATGATATATAAAAAATAATAAATAACAAGACGTTACCAATAAGATTTGTTATTAACATATTATTAATATTTATGAATACCATATCGAATTAAACTATTTAATAAATAATAAATGTAGTGTTCGATAATCCGAGATGGAAGTTATTAATGAATCAATATCATTCTTTTTTTTAGAAGAATCAATATCATTCTTGTATGAGGGGTGATTGTGTATTTTTTTCGGATGTAAAGTGAACTTTGTACGAACTAAAAATTATGTACAAACTAAAAATTAAATACGCTCAAATAACAATATTCTAAATAGTAATAAATAGACGTTCAGATAAAGAATAATTAATAACTGTTAAATTAATTTATTTTTATTATTTTTTCTTATTAACTGTAAGTTATTCCTAGTGACGTGTCAACTCTAGTAAATGTATTTTTTTTTTCTTCAATCAGCAGAGAGTCCAAATAAGACGTGCACTATTTCAAGAAGAATACCGTCAAAGAATACGGCACCGTATTATTGAACGTTAAGAAAAAAAAAAAAAAAGGAGGGCAAGTCGTCTTCTTCGTGAGACTGTCTCAAAGTTAGAGGGCAGAGGCAGTGGACGAGCAGAACTCTCAAACCCAGGCGCAAAAGCAAGGGTGAATTAGAGGGGACACAAAGGTAAGGCCAATTACTTATTAGACAAGCACTTAGAGTTAAAGGGCAACATAACATGTTAGAGGAGCTTTTAGGGTTCAAGATGGAAGCTGTAATGCAGGATTTCAGGGGTTGGGGTGGTCAATTGACCACCCTTGCCCCTTAATAGATCCGCTCCTGCTTATCAAACCAGGGATTTAATTCGTTTGGTCCTTAATTCTGGGAATGGGGTTCTTATTGTACATATTTCCACATGTGAAAACAAGTTTCCTATTATCTATTGTTATGTTTAGGGTTGATCATCGGCTTGGGCAATGGAAATGATTGTGTGAAATTGTAGGGGAAAACATTGAGCTTTTGATTTGGTGGGAGTGATTTTTGGACAAAACAATGTCATCTCCGGACATTGCAGGAATACTTGAGAAGTCGAGAGAGCTTGATCAATTAAGGAAAGAGCAAGAAGAGGTGCTCATTGATATAAACAAGATGCATAAGAAGCTCCAAGCCAGTAAGTCACTCTGGGGATCTCCTTCCTATAATTCATAATTGGCTTTTGGGGTTCTAAAATATATACCATTGTAGTGCATTTTATGAGAATATTGTCCATGTTTGATTTTTACTTTAATGTATTTTTCAGTCACCATGTACGTTAGAATCCAGGAAGGAAAATCTGTTTCATAATACTAATAAATGTTTTTTTGTTCAATCTCTCTTTGCATGTCAATACAGCTCCCGAAGTGGTTGAGAAGCCTGGGGATAATTCATTGGCGAAGCTGAAGAATTTATATGCTCATGCGAAAGATCTTTCCGAAAGTGAAGTAAAGTATGTTTTGTTTATATCTTTCATGAATTTAAAAACTACCTTGGAACCAAAAAAGAAAAAAATTCTTTATATTTTGGGGGTTTTTGGCTGAAAATTAGCAAAATATGTGTTTTTGAAGCTCATACTCTTGTTTTAACTTCGTTTTCGGTACAAGTTACCTTAGTTTATCAATAACCTGTTCAGCTAGTTTATTGTTTTTAATTGCAGTGTTTCCAGTTTGTTGTTGAGTCAACTTGATGCTCTCTTGCCTTCTGGACCTCCAGGGCAGCCACGAAGAAGAATGGGTATGATCCAAGAGCTATAAGCATTCATATAAAAAAATTACTGTTTTCTGTTGGCTTTTGGATAATTCATTCACAGCCTCTGTTTCAAGATAAACTAAGTGTCCCAAGCCATTTTAGTCTGTTGGATTTTCTTTGTTAGATTCCGATATATAGGAATTTTTTTTTTTGGTATAGTGACCTTTTTATTTTCAGAAGAAAAGAAAACACTATATTTTCTTCATTTAGCTGATATTGCATATACTGCAGAAGGTAATGAGCAGAAAAGGAAGAGAATGAAGACTGATTCAGATATATCAAGGATCTCTCCTTCCGTGCGAAGCCAACTTGAGGCTTGTGCTAGTCTAAAAGGTGAACAGGTATGCAGAATTGTGATGATCTGTCATGTGTGTTGCCGTTTCCACCACCAACTACTCTAATGCTCTTGGTTAAACTGTCATCCTTCACTTACTGATATTCGTTGATTTTCTGTTTTATTGACATTTACTGTCACGTTTAGGTAGCAGCTAGGGTCACGGTCACTCAAGAAGATGCTGACAAGGATGAGTGGTTTGTTGTAAAAGTGACGCATTTTGACAAGGAAACAAGAGAGTAAGTTTTGTTTTACTTACTACGTGACAACTATTTTAGTTTATCATGTAACGGTAATTGAGTTTGAGCACATTTATTACTATGAATTTTGTGATTGCTACTGCACTGGGCTATTTGTTCTTTCAGAATCTTGTTAATCCTTTCGATTAAGATTCCACTTTATGTGCAGATTTGAAGTGCTAGATGAGGAGCCGGGTGACGATGAAGAGGGTGGTGGCCAAAGGTAACTTTTCGTTTGTGGTGTTCAAAAATTCCACATTTAACAAATTTCTTTTTCATGTTTTTTCATATGCCCTTGCCTCAAATGAATTCTGAAATGATGTGCTCATACGGTGCACTGCCATTTAGCTGCATCTAAATTTCTCATAATTTCTCTGTTGTCGTGGCTGCTCTCAGAAAGTACAAGTTGCCGATGACAGCTATTATCCCTTTCCCCAAGCGAAATGATCCTTCCGGTGCCCAAGATTTCCCTACCGGAAGACATGTTTTGGCAGTATATCCAGGAACAACTGCACTATACAAGGCAACTGTGGTGAACGGCCATCGCAAGGTGACAAATCCATCCACCCACTTCGCTGCACTTGCATTCATGCTTACGCCTTCATACTTTCTCTGTGGATTCGGATCTTTATGTTTCGATAATTGATTATGATGTCGAACTAACCACTGATTATGTTGTGCATTTGCTTTTGTGGGATGGCTCTACCTTCAGAGGAAGACAGATGAGTAAGTGACATCCATTTGTGCTTTTATTTGCAGGCACAAATTTTGGTGGCATTGCTACTAATTTGTGGTTTTTGAAATCTAAATTGAAAATATATACAAGATTTAATAATCTTGTTTGAATTTGGGCAGTTATTTGCTGGAATTTGACGACGACGAGGAAGATGGATCGTTGCCTCAGAGAACAGTGCCCTTCCATAGGGTAGTTGCCCTGCCTGAAGGACATCGCCAGTGATTATATCTTGCTGTTTATAGTTTGTAGTTTATTGTATAAATTGACTCTAATTATTAATGTGTATTGGTTACTTTCCCACACCTAATTTTATTGACACTTTAATAACACAACACGTGATGAGTCATTAGGACGTTTTAAAATGGTGATTAGGACTTTAGTTATGCCTTCATAGATTCATAGTAATTTATGTGAATTTGATTCCTATAGTACTAATTATCATATGTACGAACCAGATTTATGTGAATTTGATTTGATTCCTATTGTACTAGTTGTGATTTATGTGAATTTGATTTGATTCATGTTGTACTAGTTGTCATATTTACGAACCAAATTTACACTCGATCACTCAATAAATATTAATTAGGCTCACCCTCATTTAGTTCGACGAACCAGATTTATGTGAATTTGATTTGATTCCTATTGTACTAGTTGTGATTTATGTGAATTTGATTTGATTCATGTTGTACTAGTTGTCATATTTACGAACCAAATTTACACTCGATCACTCAATAAATATTAATTAGGCTCACCCTCATTTAGTTCGACTCATTCGAGAACCACCAATAGTACGGTATAGTTTTATTTATCTCCGTAGTCTCAAATTTGGCTTTTGTACTAATTATGAGTTCCGTATTTGAAATTAACACTCAATTTATCTAGTTTCATTTTTTCAATATCGTTATATATAAAAATATTATAAATGTATATAATAACCACTCTTAAAATTTACTAAAGAATAATACTAAGCATTTTACTAGTGGTGAATCATTCACTTAATTGATACTAAACGATCGCTTATTTGATTGATTTATATAAATAATTTTGAAATAATAATTTAGAATTTGAATAATTTCAATTATTATACTTATATAGAACAATTTTAATTATTATATGTATATAAAAGATAATTTGATAAAAGGAGCAAGTACTCAATTAGATCCCTAATTTGGGTATTTGTTAAACAAGTGGGCCCACCTAAAGATTTCCCCCTTCAAATTCCCAAACCTCTCGGCCCTCTTTGTGATCATTTTTACCGCCGACAGGCGCCCATTTAGTCCGTCTCTCTCCCAGTCCTACTCATCCATGGCTACTGCAATCGGAGCACCGTCGTCATCGAAACTCCTTTTCACGCCCTCATCATCACTCACTTCACCCTCACATTCTACCTCTACCCACCTCTCTCTCTCCAAACCCAACCAAAATCCCACCACCCCCAAAGCCCTAGCTTCCAAAGTACAAGTTTTCTCATCCCCCTTCCTCACCACCGATGTCTCCGCCGTCTTCCAACCACCTCCAACCCTCCGCCGTCGCCGATCCCTCACCGTCTGCATGGCACGTGGTAAGTTCGAGCGTAAGAAGCCGCACGTGAACATAGGCACAATTGGACACGTGGATCACGGCAAGACGACCCTAACGGCCGCATTGACCATGGCCCTGGCCTCGATGGGCAACAGCGCGCCGAAAAAGTACGACGAGATCGACGCTGCGCCGGAAGAACGCGCGCGCGGAATCACCATCAACACCGCCACCGTCGAGTACGAGACCGAAACCCGCCACTACGCTCACGTGGATTGTCCCGGCCACGCCGATTACGTCAAGAACATGATCACCGGCGCCGCCCAGATGGACGGCGCTATCCTCGTCGTCTCCGGCGCTGACGGCCCCATGCCCCAGACGCAAGAGCACGTTTTGTTGGCCAAACAAGTCGGCGTGCCGAATGTGGTTGTTTTCTTGAACAAGCAGGACCAGGTGGACGACGAAGAGCTGTTTGAGCTGGTGGAATTGGAAATTCGGGAGCTGCTGGAGAAGTACGAGTTTCCGGGGGAGGAGGTGCCGGTGGTTTCAGGGTCGGCGTTGCTGGCTCTGCAGGCGCTGATGGAGAACCCCAAAATCAAAAGAGGAGAAAATGAATGGGTGGACAAGATATACGTGCTGATGGATGCTGTGGATGATTACATTCCGATTCCCCAGCGGGAGACGGAGCTGCCGTTTCTGCTGGCGGTTGAGGACGTGTTTTCGATCACGGGGCGGGGTACGGTGGCGACGGGGAGGGTGGAGAGAGGTAAAGTGAAAGTTGGGGACAGCGTGCAGATTGTGGGGTTGGAAAAGGAGGAAGACAAAGGAACCAGGACCACGACGGTGACAGGGGTCGAGATGTTTCAGAAAACGCTTGATGAGGCAGTGGCCGGAGACAATGTGGGGCTTCTTCTGAGGGGAATTGAGAGGGCTGAGATTGAGAGAGGGATGGTGGTTTCGAAGCCGAAAGCCATTACTTCTCATAAGGTTTTTGAGGCTCTTGTTTATGTGTTGAAGAAGGAGGAAGGTGGGAGGCATTCCCCATTTTTTGCAGGGTACAGGCCTCAGTTTTACATGAGGACAACAGACGTGACCGGGGCGGTGAAGGAGGTTAAGAATGACAAGGATGAAGAGGCGAAGATGGTGATGCCGGGAGACCGGGTGAAGATGGTGGTGGAGCTCACGGTGCCGATTGCTTGTGAGCAGGGCATGAGATTTGCTATCAGAGAAGGTAACAAAACTGTTGGTGCTGGTGTCATTAATAAAATTATTAACTGAGTTGCTAGTATTATTAGTTAGGGTATGGTGTTTATTTGTCTATGATTAGAACTATTACACAATCGAGTGGTTTATTATTAGCTGTGGGATTTGATCATAGTTTTGTTGATAGCTTGATCCTAAATATTTTTGCTGGCATGTGAAGTTGCTCTGACTCTTTTGAGTTTTCTTTCTCAATATTGCTATTAACGCACCATCTTGTTTGCATCTCCACCATGATTCCATCTTAGAATTGTTGTAATTTGGCTTAAATTTTAGGTCAATTAGTTAACCTTTGTTCGGCCAATTATTACTTACTCTTGTTAGCTTTTTAGGTTCCTTGTTCTATAAGTATTAGGGATGCTAATCCTTGTAGGAATTTGGTTTCTTGTCTTATAAGGATTATGGATTTGTTCTCCTTATAGGATTTGGTAAAGTTGAGTAGTGTATAATTGGCACATTGGTTTCTCTTTGTCTGGTGTGTGTGCAACCACATATTTGTGAAAAGCCTAAAAACCTTTTCTTTTGGTTTGGTTGTGGTGCCCCATCATTTGTATGAGAGAGTGCTTTGGGTATTTGGGATATGAGTTTGTGAGAGTTAATCTCTTTTGTAATCTCCTTTGTTATTAGTAGAATTTTCTCGCCGGCTTCGCCCGTGGACGTAGGCTTTATAGCCGAACCACGTAAATCCTTTGTGTTCTTTGTGGATTGTTAGATGTCATATTTTGTCTTCATATTTGTTATATTGTTTTGAGACGCTTCTGCACAACAATTGGTATCAGAGCTCGAGTTTCGACTTGGGTTATGTTTGTATGACGGCGTAATATAGAATTGGAAAATTTGATGAAAAGAATGCCTTGGAGATTTTGGATAATCTCTTACCAGTTATGACTGCAGTTAAAGTAGCGTTTCTCTTTTGTAATCTCTTTTGTTATTAGTGGAATTTTCTCACCGGCTTCGTCCGTGGACATAGGCTTTATAGCCGAATCACGTAAATTCTTTGTGTTCTTTGTGGATTGTTAGATTTCATATTTTGCCTTCATATTTGTTATATTGTTTTGAGACGCTTCCGCACAACAAGGATGGACCCAAGGCAAGTGTCATTGTAACAAGCATGTATATGATAAGGTATGTGAACTAAGATTTTCGCCCGAAGCGTGCATGAGTGGGTGTCAGTCGTCAATGTGTTAAGTTATAGGAATCATATCATTGATAGCTGACAGCCACCCACGCTCGGGTAGAGTGAATCATATCACTTTAGCTTTTTTTTTTCTTCCACACATAAAGCGCTCGTTTAGTTGGCAGGATTTGATTGAATTAGATAACTCATTGAATTTATTGTATATTGAATGTAAAAATAGATGTGTTTTCATTGCAAGGGGATTAGAGAGAGTAGAGATAGAAGAAAACTTATCCAATCCAATCCCCTTAAAATGGTAGGATTATAAAATGTTAAGTTTCCTTCTATAACCAATTTTATCTAATCTTCTTATAATGATATCGCATCCAATTTTACAATCAAAATACAATGAATTTGAAGAGTTATTTAATCGACAATCCCGCTCACCAAAGATCTTGAGGTTTCATTGATAACTTTCGGACTGGGTGAGATTATAACACAAGGATCTGCTCATCATTTTGTGTGTGCTTAGTATTACAAATTATAACTCTCAATCTAATTTCATTTAGAATGGAGAATTTCCATGAATTGATGATATATTACTGCTCCCACATTGAACAAAACTAATTCTGTCAATGGGAAAATGAAAAACAGAGACTTTCTTATTGCTATTTTCTTACCTAACAAGAAAATTGCTTCCATAGCTCAATATCTAACCCTTATTGGTTTGATACTCTTGAAGCCTTAACCCCTGTGACAAGCTTGAGTAATCGGAATCGCCGGGTTTGACAAAGGCGAGCCATTGAGTATCCGATTAGCAGCCCACTGGTTCGCCCCCTGAGTGTAGTGAACTCCATCCCAGCTGATATAAGCTGCCGGATTTTGACAAGAAGCACCATATTTTTCACTTCCATTCACAATCCCTTTGTTCCCACACCAGACATGATCATATCTCACATGATACCCACAGCAAACCTTCATCGGCTCAGCAAATCCTGTAAACCGAAAACAATGGCGGGTTATCGGGTTATTATATTCGGTTCAAAATATGAAATATAATGAATGGTTGATGAAATTGAATAAGTGTACCTTCAGTTTTTGCGGTGCCAATCAGTGCATACTTTGCAGCATAAACATCGACGTATGTGATTGCAGCTTGTGGGAGCTCAGCTCTTAGCTTGACCACTCTGTCTCTGAGCTGCCTGTTGAACTCCACGGCTATGTCATTTTGAGCCTTGACACAGCCGTGATCGTCGAGATAGCCCGGCGGTGGATTCAAATTGTAGAAGAGATTCACCGGCAAACAGCCGATGGGGCCGGTGTTGTGTACCCAAAATGCCCTTCCTTCTTGTTGATATATTGTCTGTGAAGTTTGTGAGCCATTCACCCCACATTAGCAAACAAAACACAATCAAGCTTGTTGATTTATATTAAGCAATGACAGGCGGACTTACTTGTACTGCTGTGGCTAATTTGTTTACAATGTCCGGCAATTGCGCTCGAAGCTGATCAAAACTGAGCTTCCGAAATCCTACAGAGAGATCATTTTGGCCGATATCAAAGGTGTAGAGCGCCTTTGCGAAGTCTTGCGGATTCGGAAGACCGCTGCTAGCAGAGGGATTCTTAGCTGGACATTTTCACAAACAGTTAACAGGCAACAAAGACTGAGAGAACTCTAAGAGGTTTTGTGGGTAAAGATTGAACCTTGGCGGTAGAGCTCGGCGGAGCGAGCTTTGAACTGAAGGAACTGCGCCGTCTGCATATCGAGAGAGAAAGGGCTAATGCCATACTCGAAAATGGTCTCGTTTGGCCTTCGAATTGTGGATCCTCCGGTTGCGAAATTCGCACCGTGGCGGTAATTTGTGCCAAGTGAGTTCAAATAGGCACTCAAATATGGCAACTTCAGCTGCTCAGCTGCATATATATACAATCCGTAACACCTTTAAAATTGACGCCGAACCGGAAACTGGAAGTGTGAAAATCACTTACCTATGAAGTCTATGATGAGGCGGCCGTCGGAGTCTCTGCCGGCGGGCTTGTGAAAGAATGCTTCGCCGTAAGGAGCTTTAATTGGCTCAAATGCAGCTGAAATGCCGCCGGTGTCGGAGTTTGAGTCGCCGAAGTTGTAAACCGCCGGGAAAGAGCAAGCTGGCGGTTTCTGGCCTCTCACAGCCAAAACCCATGAAGCCAAGAAGAACCCAGTTGCCAAAATCAGCTTCCAAACCTTCATTTCTTCAGTGCTGGACCAGTTTTGTTGATGCTAGGAGGGGCATAGGAGGACTGGCTTTAAGAATCAAGTGTTATCCAACTTTTTCATGTGAGGACAAACAGATTCAGCAGACGCATGTGCTCTTGATTTTGCCGATACCTTCTGAGTACGATTGTTAGACCACTCGTGTATACCATTAGCGACACAGCTCTATAGTGTAATTAGTAGTGTAGAGTTAAATGAGAACCTAACCATCGAGTAGAGACTAAAGTCGGACTAAGTGATTTGACAGTGCCAACTGCCAAGTGAAAAGGACGCCACTACTTAGACAATATATATTACATATTAGATAATACATATTACATATCGGCTTCGTCTTTTATAAACATCAAATTTTAGATCAATATGTAACCAAGAGTATCATTAAATTGTAATAGTAACGTCATTGGGCATATTCGAGAATCCACTTATTCGAAAGTGGCAAAATTGAATAGAGTTTAATAAGAATCTACTCGTCAAATAAGTATAAAAGTCGACCTTAGTGATCTGACGGCAAGGGCGAAGCCACTAAAGGACCAGAGGGATCCTAGGCTCTTGCTGCAATATTTTTTCGTTCCAATTTTTTTTTGTGTATTATCTTTGTGAATTACATAAATATTGTTAAAAAAATTATGTTTGTGTTTCCATTCTTTTGCTTATTGTTTTTTGTCTTTCTATACATACCAATACCACTTCTACTTAAAATATTGAAATTTGAGTGCATCAGTATTTATTTTACATATATTTCGGTATTCAAGATAGATGATACTGAAATTGTATAATAGCCGGTGAATAACATATATGTCAATAATAAAATTCTCTCTCACTGTTATTAGTTAATTTGTTGTTGTTTTTTCTATTATTATCAGTTCATATAAAATATTCATTCGAACATTAACTTATGTTGACGGTGAAAAGAAGAATACTGATTTCTAAAGTGTTTTATCTATAAAAAACTAGTATTAAAAATATAAAAAAGTTCCTCGTTACTTAATTTTTTGACTACGCTATTGTCAGACGGTGTTGATTAAATGGCCGCGGCTCAATCGATAAAAACCTTTTTTTTTGAGAGTAAGTTGTCACTTGTCCCACGAATGCTTGACCTTAAAAACGTTGTTATTGGGTTTGAGATAGGGAAAGATGGAGCCGAGAAGGACAGGATAAATCTGCTACGATCCAGTGCTCACACATGGCGTTGTTCAAAAGGGACAGCGACACCGGCTGATCAAAATCATGCGGCGGCGGATGGAGTAAAGTACGTTGGAGTTTTTGAATATAGTCGGTGGTGTGAGATGTGCGATACAAAATCATTACATAGGTTAATTAATAAATTAAGACATGGACCATGGTTGTCGGTGCACGCCGTGCGAAGTATGAGGACACATTTGTTTTGTTTTGTTAAATGCGTGATCTTCGGAGAGTGACGACTAAATACCTGAAGCCCAAATCTTAGGTCCGTTTTGGATACATGGATTTGGATTTAGATTTGAGTTTGAAATAAGTACATTTCAAATCAGTTTATTTCAATTATACTTAATTGGAAATTTATATTTGAGGTTAGAAATTCAATTAGGAATTTGGATAAAAAGTTGTAAATTAAAAAATATATTTTTATTGAGAAATTTATAAAACCCAATCCATGGCTCTCTCTTTGTGAGATCTGCGATACCTTTTGGTATCTTTCGGTTTCATGATGAGGTAAGCGACACTCGTTCATAATCCAACTGGTTTGAATGCCCTTGGGAGGAAAGGGTTACCACCTGTGAGGACGTTGGGTACATAAGGTTGGGTACATAAGCGTCTTAAGGGAGGAAATGGCGTCTTAAGGGAGGAAATAGTTACCACCGGTGAGGACGTTGGGCACGCAATGGATATAAATGATCCTCTAAGGATCAATATATGAAGCATCTTAACAATATATATATATATATATGATGATTTATCAAATACCTAGTTTCAAAGGGTATTTGAAATTTCTAAATTTACTTAAATGAAATTCATAGTGAATTTGGGTCAAATTCAAATCCACATGATTAATATTTATCCAAACAATAAAATTTGGATTTGGGACGGGCCCTTATAGTATTAGACACCTAAGTCAGTTATTAGAATGATGTCACTTCGCCTTATAATATAGTGGTATTTTTTTTTATATTATGCATGAAATTTTAAGTTTAATTTTTGTAAAGGGCAATATTGACGATATGTATAAGGTAATACTGTAATCTCCCCATATATAATATATATATATAATACTTACATCTCAACTTGGTGATACCTCCTTATATCATCCTTATGATTTATCGAATTATCCTTATACATATCATAGGTGGAATGGTTCATTCTTTAAATATTTTAAAATCAACTTCTCAAAAATTCAATAAGATTTGAGATCGTTTGTCATTCACATGTATCAAACAAATCAACCGTATTGGCAACCATTATGCGTTTGGACGAAGAACTTCAAAGTTCCATGGAATTTGGGCAGGATTAGTTAAAAATGATAAACTTGAAAATACCAGGAAATTTGCAAATGATGCGATATAAAGTATATATATAAGATTTGTAAGTTCCACTTATGGAGGTGTTATTTTGGAAAATCTCTTGTTTAGCGGTTTGTATGCTTATATATATATATAGTGCCCAACCACCTACTTACAATGCTCATATTTTTTTATTTTTTTAGTGCATATCTTAGTAATATAGTATAAATTCCATAGAATTTTGAAGTTCCTCATCCAAACGCAAAGTCTTCATGGTGAATCGTCCATTTAGATGATGCGTATGATTGGCTAAAATATCTCCAATTTGATCATTTTTTTTTTGTATAAATGATCTTGTTATAATAATTTAGAAGTTGAACGGTTCTGACTATAATATATGTATAAAAATAATTTGATAAATCGAAAGAGTGAGATATTCCAGAAATTAAATGCAAATGTTATTAAAGAAAAGTTAAAGAGAAAGGTAGAGTACTATGTTTCCTTCTCCCTGTTAGTCTGTTTGGCTCTTTGCTTTTGGTGCTACTCAATTTGACCTATTTTTACCAAACATAAAACAAAATAAAAAAGTTCAATTGTTTGTTTCATATACCAAGTATGAAAAATGTCATATTTTTCACATGTGGATATAATTATCATCGCATCATTCTATGACATGAATTAGTGATTGGCGGAGGTGGGTCTGTGAATGATCCATTGACAATCTGATTAGCAATCCAATGATTTGCAGCCTCTGTGTAATGCACACCATCCCAGCTAATATACATGGAAGGATCTTCACATGAACCTGCAAACACTTCACTCCCATTGTTTATTCTCCCCTTGTTCCCACACCACACATGATCATTATCTTCATGATACCCACAGCAGATCTTTTCCTTCTCCAAAAACCCTGCATAAATAATCATAGTTCCGATTACGGGTTACTTCCGTTTGAATTCACTGTCGTTTGAATGTAACCCTGATAGTCGTGTATGTGAGCGACGTCTAGTGGTACTACCTCAGAGGACGATTGAATTCCTTCTTCTAATTACATTCTAGACAACAGTTTACGACGTTTACCGTCGTCCCTCAGAGGTTGGAAACACCTTTTTAGAATGCTTCCGTCCTCTCAATCAACACGAGACGACAAAAATTCTTTGACACGGCCGTTTTGATGAAGTCAAAATAGATTTGTTGGCGTGACGGTACTAATTTTCAGAGCGTATTTAATTCCTAACTTTTCGTGAAATTTGACTCTATCGCCTATTACGACGAATTCGTAAACATGTCGATAATGAATAATGTAGTTTAATTACCATGTTTCTTTGGGTTGGTGATGAGTTCGTACTTTGCAGCAAAGATGTCCACATGTGTTATTGCAGAAAGAGGGAGCTCCTTCCTTAGCTGGATTATTTTCTCCTTCAGCATCCCATTGAACTGCCTAGCCATGTCGTTCTGAAACTTGACGCAACCGGCCGCATCGACGTACCCGGGGCTCGGGTCATGGAGGTAGTGTAAGGTCACTGCCAAGCACCCTATCGGACCGGTGTTGTGTATCCAAAATGTCCTCCCCCCTTGTTCATACAAACTCTGCAACATAAATATATATTGTGGTTGTTTAACGTGTGACGAGATGAGTACTGTTACTTCGATACTATTTACTGATTACATTGCTGACGACAGATTTGTATATATACTTACTCGGACAGCTGTAGCCAACTGGTTGATGAGTTCTGGGACTTTTGCTTCAAATTGTTGATTGGTTAGTTTTCGGATTCCGGCAGCCACATCATTTTGGCCTATATCAAATGTGTAAATAGCCTTTGAGAAGTCATCAACTCTTGGGAATCTGTGGGATTCTAATTTCTTGGCTGCAGATCATAACGTATAAGAGTAATACGAACTGCATTAGGATCCGTGACATACAAGTCTCTTTCAAAAAGATGCTCGATAATATTATAATATAACGATGAGTACCTTGGTTGTAAAGATTGGTGGTACGTGACTTGAACTGGTTAAACTGCGCAATCTGAATTTCAAGATAAAAAGGGCTCACACCATTCTCAAACCACGGCTCGTAATACCGGCCGACGGTCGATCCTCCGGCAGCGAAATTGGCGCCGTGTCTGAAATTGCTCTCTAGTGAGTCCAAATATGGACTCAAATATGGCAATCCCAAGTGCTTTGCTACAAAATTAAATTATAATTAACAAAAACAAAAATACTAATGTCATTATTTTTCAAAATGGTGTAAAAGTGATTGGTTTAATTAGTTACCAATAAAATCGATCACGAGACGGCCGTCGCAGCCCCTCCCCGCCGGTCTGTGGAAGAAAGTTTCGCCGCACGGGGTTGCCATGGGGTAGAATGCAGCGGCTGAGCCACCAGTATCCGAATTCGAGTCTCCGAAGTTATACATTGCTGGAAAATCACAAGCTGCTGATGATATGTTGTTCTTCTTCACCTCTTCACCTCCCACACTCCCTATATACACAACCAAAATGGAGGCAGCAAAAAATAATGTTACCATCTCCATTAATTTTCACCACACCATAGATATCATACACTTCTTTGGTGCTCTCTTATTTATAGACAGTGAGAACTTTTTTTTTTTTTGGGCAAAGAGAAGGACAAATACGCTCATTGAGATTCAACTACTTTTTTTTTTTTTGGTCGAATGAGATTCATGTACTTTTCAAGCAAGGAAAATTAAAACTGGTATCTTTGGTTTGTTTCTTAATTTATCTATCTATATATATATATATATATATATATGTCAGTCAGTGCATGTGACTCTTGTAATTGAAGTAGAACCCGAAAGGAGATTAGATTCGTGAATTTGGTCAACTTAAATACGCTGAGATCTTGGAGACTCAGGTCGTGTTCATGATCATGTAATGCATGCTGCAGGGCCTAAAGGATTGGTAATTTGCAGACACTGGAACTGTTGCTTCCTTTAAATTCTTTTAGCTTTGGTCCCTTCTTTTTTGTTTGACATTGAGCGAAGTATTCTCGCACATATTGATATGAAACTAATTCTCGCTTCTATGGAACTCCAACGCCCCACATAAGGTCGATCTCTATTAGGTTATGGACATTCTTACAGTCTCTGATGAAATTCAAGCACTAAACATGAAAGCGAATCAGATTAATGCTTGAACTATTAAACAAACACGTGTGATTAACTTTGATCCCTTCATTAATTAAACATAATGTGAGGACTTTAGTGTAGTAGATGAGGCCAAACACAGCATTTTCTTTATAAAGAGAAAGAGTGATTATTATTTTTTGCTTAGTAAAGTATTGACAAAGATGCAACCTAATCAAACCCAGCCCAAGACTTGTGGGTAGAGAAGATCCGTGCCATCCGGATATGCAAAAAACAATCAATAAACATGTACAAAATATAGGGTAAGGCTTTAGCATAATTTAAGCTGAAAATAGGTCATGTGAGTCACACAACGTTAAATTATGAGTAGAATATGAATTCTTTGTTTTGTGAGTAGGGTAAGTAGTATACGATTGTCTAATTCTTTCTTTAGTACTCAAAAGTCAATAGAAATTATTCGAAAGCCAATCCCCATCATAATCACATAATAAGGAGAATGATTCGGGATACCTAATTCAGTTACTCCAAATCTAAGATCTTGAATTTAGTATTTAGGAGTACCCTACACCTGAAAATCTGATACGGAATACTAAAATTCATTATGCTTACTAAGTATCAAACTCCAGAGTCCAGACAAATATATAACGTCCTTAAGAGTACCTAATCCTCGAATACTAAAATTCAACATACTTACTAAGTATCAAATGCCAGACAAATATATAACGTCTTAAGAAGTACCCAACACTCGATAATCAGACACGAAATACTAAAATTTAACATGCGTATTAGGTATCAAACTCCAAACAAATATATAATATTTTTGTTGTTTGATAGGAGTTGAACCTGAAACCTCTCAATTACAAGTGAAGCGATATAAATACCATTACATCGTACTATCAACTAACTTAAAAATAAATACAAGGTTGGCCTCTCCAAAACCCTAGCCTCCTCTCCAAAAGAAATCTTCTTTCAAAAAACTTGTTCTTCGACTGATCTTCTTCGGGTCCATGGGAGCTTCCCTATAGTACCCATAGGGATGTAGTGAATAAACCGGATAATCCAACCGGTCTTGGTGTCGATTTCACCAAAATTTGTTCGTCTTCAAGCTTCCTTTTCTCATCATCATCATGGAGTCGATCATAGTCACGGGTTTCGACTTCCCGACAAGTCAGGTTGCCGGTGAAACTCTTGTTTTCAAGAGCCTGATCTGCCTTCACAAAGTTTTGACTCGTGATGCGGCCTGATGGGTTTTGATCGAGCCATCGCAATCCTCCATTGGTGGTGGTGGTGTCAATCACGGTGGATTGAAACATCCCGATATGATGGTGGACGGTATTCTCGTAGTCTTCGAAATTCCGCGGAGGCGGCAATAACGGAAGTGATAGGTAGCAAATGGTGGAAGTGTCCCATTTGTACCTTTTGTTGGATTATTTATTTTTTTTCTTTTTAGTTTGTTTTGTGCAAATAAGTCCAGCGGCTCTTATTTCGGGTTGGTTGTGTTAGGTTTTCCCTTTTGTGGGATTGCAAAGATTAGTTATTCAGATAGTAAAGGCTTTGATGATACTTAGATGATTCAAGTTATATTATTTTGTGCGTTATTCCCTCTAGATCGTTTCGACATATATCGAACATGATCACTGGAAGTATTTACCCATATTTGTCATCAAGCTATTACAGTGTAGCTTATCTTTGGTATGTATCTTTGTTTAATCAATGAAATTTCGTAATTTCTTAAAAAAAAACTAACTACCCAATACACCTTTTTAATTGTATATTACGTCACATATTACGTAGCCAACCAAATTAATTGCAAAAGTTGTGGAGTAGATTTCAAGATTGTGAATATTCTATATGCAGTAGTGTATTTCTCAATCAAATTGGAAAATAGTACAAATGTAGCAACCAATACAATGGACCAGCGTGACCATTGTTGTTATAATATAAGCTTACACATCAAGAAAGAACAGTTGACTCGTGATTATAAAGTAAACAAATTCCATTAGATCCAATTGCCTTTATGCCACTGACATATTCCTCAAATTCCATTAGATCCAATTGCCTTGATGCCAAATGACTTTTTTACCTCCAAATTTAGATCGGGAGTCATTTTTTAATAGTCATTTATGAAGCATGTCATCAATTAACGATATTTATAATGAAGATTGTAACAAATGGGCTTAAATGAAAAGTTTTAATTAGTACAATATACTTCAATACAGAATTCAAGAATTATAGTATGACTCTGAAATTAACGTAATACATTCTAAGGTTAAGGTTGTAATTTTTAAACAAAATCTTGACCGTAGGAGTTAAGTGAAAGGGATAAAATGTCAAGAGGTGTTAATATAAGTTTAAAACCTTAAGCTATTTTGGGGAATTTGTGAAAACAAGAAAAACTTCAGACGGTATCTATGTAATTGAATCCTTCATTTTATAAGAGGTGACTATAAAATATAGAATTAAGGTAAATAAAGAAGACTAAAGAAAGAGAGTGTCATTAATTTAATGACAAAAGTTCGTTGGAAGCTCCACACAATCATTAAGAATATTTAGATCTTAACGTGTTCTTTGGACTTTATCTCTTTCTCTCATGTATATTAAGAAACTAATTTCGTGGCGGATGTAATGGCGAAGCAAGGTCACAACCTTGAAGGAATGAAGATTTGGATTCACTTACTGTCTACTATTGCTAGTATAGCTCGTATTTGAGATTCTTTGGCGTTAGGTTGTATTGGAGATTTTTTTTTGTAATTTATTTTTTCATTATAAAATAATGGGAGAGAGGGCCCACATTTTTACTTGGATTTGGGCCGTAAAAGCTGGGCCCAAATAGAGTGCAGACTGGCTTTAGCTTAAAATTAGGTTTGCAGCCCAAGTCGTACTTCTATTTTGTCGCTCTCTCCCTGTGTGGCTCGCAGCTTTGAGGGACTAGCAATGGCGACGAGTGAGGAGAAGGCGAAGGAGAGGGAAGGGAGCAACCTGCTGGGCTCGCCGACCTTCAAGGGGCTCGAGAATGGTCGCTTCCAGTGCGTGGAGACAGGCCACGAATTGGTGGCCAAAGACAAGGACTTCTACTCCCAGAGCAAACGGTGCCGTTTGGGTCTCATCGACTTTGCCCTTGCCCATAAGAAACCTCCCGTCAACATGTTCAAGCAAGACCCTCTTTCTCGGTATGTCAATCTCTTGCTCTATCATCCTCACTCGTAAAGATACTAGCTTTGATTGCTTTCTGAATAATTTACAGAAAATTGAATCTTTCAGTGTTGAATTTAAGTTTTTTTGTCAAATTTGAATGAATTAGGGAATTTTCCTGGAAACCAAACAGGTTTGTGTTCATTGTGATAGCCTGTTTGTTTGTTTGTTTGCTTGTTGTCTCTGCAGTTCAAAATTGGTGTGTAAGCTTACTGGGGATACTATCAATAAGTCTGAGGAACATATTTGGAAGCATATCAGTGGAAAACGATTCCTCAACAAGCTAGGTAGGTTTGAATTTAGTTTGATGATCTTTCGAAAGGCTTTCGAAAGTTTGTTTATGAACTGTTGTTTGTCATTGAATTATTGTAGTTTGTCTAGGGAATTGGGTTTCTGACATATATGAATTTAATTGTGGCCCAAATGTTTGTGTTGATGATATATGAACAGAAGAAAAGGAAGAACAGAAGCTAAAATCCGATTCAATGGTAGTAGAGGTGGATGATCAGAGCCCTGAAATAGTAGCTGACCCGTGTGAAGATGATGGCCTTGGAAAGAAAAAGAAGAACAAGAAGAAGAATAAGAAGAAAAAGAAGAAGAAGAACATGGAGAACGACAACAACGGAGTTGATGAGATGGTCTCTGAAACAAAGAAGTCTTCGGGGGAGGAAAGTGATCCCGAAGAAGCTGACTTTTGGATGCCGCCATTAGGAGAACGGTGGGACTTTGATGACGGAGGTGACAGATGGGGTTCTGATTCAGAGTCAGAGAACGAAAGTGATGAAATTGATGAAGTTGATGAAATTGATGGAGCTGGTATGGTTTTAGTTGTGAACAAAAGTATAGGATTAGTTCAGCTTTTAGTTTTTGCATAGAATATGTTAATGTTGGTTTAAATCTATCCAACTTGACCTTGAAGTTCATTAAACTATATCTTTAGTTTCAGATGGTGGAGTTGAAGGCGCGGATGTGGAGTCAGAAGAGCTCTCCATGCGGTATGCTTCTTCTATTTGCTATTGTTAAATTTGTTCAAGAAACCATATGCACCATTGTTTCCTCTCTATTTTTTGCCTAGAAAAGTGCCGAACAAAGTTGTGTTGTTCTTATGGTTTGCAGGACAAAAAGAATGTCCATAGAAATTGGACCAAGCAGCTTTGCTTCAAGGAAGAAGAAGAGTAAAAAGAGCCCTACATGATTAAGACAAGAGGCAAGAGATTTACTGTCTTTACGAACTGCGATAGAGACTAATTTTGTGACCTGAATTGCGATAACTTGTTATCCAAGTATGTGCTAGGTGTGATTTTGAAATGTTATTTGGTAGGTAGAAATTTTGTTCTAAGCTCCTTTGAAGGTTGTATGTGTTCTTTAAATTGTTAGATCAAAACATTCTGTTCAGTCAACTGTGTAAATTAATTAAAATTTTGTCCTGGTATCTCTAAATTGATTAATATTATTAACCATGGATTACTCTCTCATCTTGATCACAAAACCCTAGTTTTGAAATCTCCCAAATTGGATTATATTAATTTGTTGGTACTATCTAAATTGAGTACATTTAAAAAAAATTGTGTACATTCTATACATTTTGTTTGAACAAAATCGCAGCGATTGCTTTGCTTGCCACATTATTAGACACTCTGAATGAACTTGGACAATGCCCTTGGCATCTCAGCATGCCAAAGGTACATTTACTTGGGTGTCCTTGAACTTGAAATGCCACCTTGTAGTTCTTCATTATCGGTCCCAAAGTAACGGTCTCCAAACTCCCCCATGCCCGGGATCACTCTTAAATCATCGTTTAAAGATTCATCGATCTCTGAAGTAACCAGTTTTAGCTTCGGAAATCTCTTGCATAGGGCATGTATCCCATCCGGCGCCTGCGTTTACGAAATCTAGGTCATACAAAATCATGATGCACAAGGAAATGTGAGTGAGTGAGAGTGACTCACTGCTATAAGGTTAAGGAAGATGATGTTGGCCTCTGGCACACCCTTACTCAGCAGCAAAGATATGGCTTTGATGGCAGAATTTCCTAAGAATTTTACACATTTTAGACATCATTATAGAATAAGCTTCCCAATTAGACACAGTCGATAGATGTTCGTTTCTCAAACCTGAAGCCAGAACCGGATCAAGAAACAAGACATGCCGGCTTGCAATGTCTTTCGGTAGCTTCTCATAGATCAACTGCAGGCAACATTGTTAACGGCATTAGTGCAACCACCGACATTGTTAACAACATTAGTTTGAGCGAATAAATGGTTTTCTTCGCGAACCTGTCTGCCGTTGGCACCCTCTCCATGGATGAGGATTTTTCCAATTTTGATTCCTTTGCAGCATGCTCTTAATGCATTCTCCATGCTTTCTCCGCTGATCAAACGAAACCAGAATGATCAAACGACACATTTCAAGTACAATGCAATTGAGTTTCGAAGATTGGCTGAAAGAAGTACCTTCGAATGACTGAAACTCCACACAAGCGTTTATAAAAAACAACTCCGCTGTACACAGATCCTGCCAACAACAACAGCAGCTTCAAATGAGGAGCATGTTTGATAAAGATTAAGTTATGATGATTATCTAACGTTGTTTTCACGAAGTTTTACCTGTCGGGGTGATAATCTGCTTTTCCTTGAAGGGGAGCTGGCCTAGTCCATTTTCCACAACCTGAGACATCATTCATCGGTTTATAACAGCATAATTATGCTGCACTGCGCTTATAAGTAATTAGAAAACTTATTGGCATCGAGAGCTAGGTTTACGCTTATAAGTAATTAGAAAACTTATTGGCATCGAGAGCTAGGTTTACCAAGCGAATGAGCCGGTCTGAATAGAAAACAAAGTCATGCTTCGAAGTGTTAGCATCACGAATTAGGGTGTGCATTCCCCGAATCTGAAACAACATGAAAGAAATAGAATTTTTAGTCCTCAGAATGCAGAGGTTTTCGAATATGAACAATCTGATGAGTAGCATCAAGTGGTACCTGAAATGTCGAATAGATAACGACGACGTTTGGGTATATTTTGCACAGCTCATGCTGTCCAAGCTTTGTATGAATGTGTTGTACAATCAAGTCGATTGCAACATCGTTGTCTCCCCCTCGAGGGATGATGATGTCTGCGTATTTCTTTGATGGCAATATGAATTCTTCGAAACTAGGCTTCACGAATCTGGCATACTGCGAATCAAAGCCTCTCGATTACTCGAAAGATATCACAAATTCAAAATATATAACAATGGAAGATAAAAGTGAGAACAAGAACCAACTTGATCAAGCACATTCTCAATGTTTCTTCCTCTTTCCACAGTATCGCGTTGAATTCTCCGGGAGAGGCGAACATCAGAATCTGTACTGGTGTCAAACCGAAAAGGCTCAGTTCTCGAACTCAATTGCTAGATATATTGTTCCTCATCACAATCTTTCTTGATTATAAGAGTCATAACGCGTAAAAATTGATAAAGATCACCTGTGTCAACGAAGATTTTCATATTCATGAGATCACGCACACGGGGATCATGAAGAACTAGTATTCCTTCTAGAATGATGATGTCCGAGGGATTAACCTGTACAATTTCAACCCATGTCACATAAATTTCGCAATTCAGGGCACAAACGATGCATATTTGGTTCATAAATTGTACCTTCCGGGCTGGTTCTATGCTTTGATGGGTCTTGAAATCGTAATTTGGGATGGTGACTCCATGCCCGCGCTTGATTTGCTCCATACACGACAGCATAAGCTCTGTGTTGAACGCCTCTGAAAGCCAATTGCAGCATGAAGGATTGAATTTTTTAAGAAATAATGAAAATTCTAAGGGTTTGGTTTTTACCAGGATGGTCAAAATTGTACTCAGGAACCCTTTTCAATTTCTCAGCATTCAAGGAGTGGTAAAATGAATCCTATGAACACAATGCGTCATAAATCTCAACCTCAATTGGGCAAAGAAAAAACATAAATTAAATTAGGGAAAAAAAAAGGAGAAATTAATTAAATTACTTGATTTACAAGAACGACGCGCTGATCACGCAATTGGGAGATGATCATATTGCAAACTGTAGTTTTCCCAGATGCAGTGCCACCAGCGACACCTAATCAATAATAGCTCAAATCTAAATCAAATACGATTTCATAGCTGAAACGGAATTCTCGACAACATATGAAGACATATCATATCAATGTATTGACAATACCATACCAACGCCATATCAACAGACCTAATCAATAATCACTCGAATCCAAATCATTACTATGTCTAAATTAGTTGAAGCGGAATTCTTGACAACAAATCTAAACATATCATATCAGCATATCGACATACCATGGACACATCTAATCAATAATAACTTGAATCTAATTCAATTACGATCACATAGCTCAAACAGAATTCTCGACAACTTATCCAAACATATCATATCAGCCTATTGACCTACCGCCAACACCATGTCAGACACATCAAATCAATAATCACTTGAATCTAAATCAAATATATATATATATGTATATACTCATAAGTAAAGCGGAATTCTCGACAACATATCAAGAAATTTATCATTATATCCGCGTATATATTGACATACCATAGCACCATATCGACAACTACAAGATATCAATAAAAAAAAAAACATGCATGAATGAAAATTGGAATTCGAAGAGATAAATTTTGTACGTACCAATGACAAAAGGTTGCTTGGTTGAGGCTTTGGCAATGGAGGCATTGTAATTATTATTATTAGATTGATTGAGATTAAGATCTTTGAGGCCATTGCTCAATGTATTCACACCTCCAGACGAAGCAGAAGAATCCATGGAAGAGGAAGACAGTGAGAAGTAAAAGGGAAAGAAGAAGAAAAAAAAAAAGTAGAGTGAAGGTCGCGGTCGTGGTGGGTGCCCTACGCCTAATGCTAATCTTATGGGAAAATTGGAAGGCCCTGCCTCACGAATTTAGCGGGAATCAAAGGCTTGTCTATTGTTTTTAGAGTCCCAAAACCCTCAAACCTCCTTTTTTTTAAAATTATTAATATTTATTTATTAATATATAATGATATTAGGAAAGAGGAATTACACTACAATACTATCACATTAAGTATCCACTTCGTTATTTACAAGGGTCGAATCCGAGACCTTACACATAATGTGTGATGAAAAATACCACTAGACCGTAATATTAAGCGATAACCCTCAAACCTATTATGCATTAGGTCATTTAATAAGAAATTTTCACATTACTACAAATCCAAGCTTATGAGATCATTTAAGAAAAAGAGTACTACATTGCCACGAATTGAACCGATATTAGGAAAGGTGAATCAAAGTAACTCATTACCTAAATAGAAAACTATCACATTACTACAAAAGCGACCAACCACCTAATAAGACACTATAATTCACGATTTTAAGTCGATTTTTTCAAATTTCTACAAAATCATTAGAATACTTATTATATTTCCATTCACATTAAACTATATAGACATTCCTTGTATTTTTAGATCTCCAGAATCTAGCTAATATTTTTTATTGAGCTCAATAAATGACAAGACATGTCACAAACACTACATAAGGCACGAAAGGCATTCCTTGTACTTTTAGATCTCCAGAATCTAGCTAATATTTTTTATTGAGCTTAATAAATAACAAGACATGTCACAAACGACTTATAATGCTTTTGCTAATATACACGAAAAATATTTTGTAAAAACTGAACCGCTGCATAAGCTAATTAGAGTTCACACAAGGCATTCCTTATATTCTTTGATTTATGGAGTCACGCTCCGATCCCGCTAGTAATTTTTATTAAATTTAGTTATTTCTTGTTAAAAAGTTGAAAACTTTCAAAACCATAGAAGAAAAACTTAATTCTGCTTTCATTCTCATCGTTCTATCAGCTTCTTAAACTTTCAATAACTCTAACGTAACAAACAAGCATTGTCAATAACTCTAACGTAAGTATCGTATCAAATTCATCAACACTACATCAAATCTCATACATATTTTTTAAGAAAGTTGCATCCAAGACCATTGTTAGAGGAAGAAACAAGCTCAAAGACTGCTAATTATCGAGTTTATTCCATCAATTCCGAATCACAATTAGAACTCAAAATTAGTTTACATGAAAAAATAGGCCAATATGAAAAGCTGCTAGTTTATCTAATTGTTTCTTCAATTGGCTGCTGCTGTACTACCACCATATCAACTACATCTCTACATCTCAATATACCTGTTCTACCATCTCAATCTCAAGAAACACGGGTGTCCTGGCCTTACACGGTGACCAAAGGCGTGCCTTGGGTCTTCGATCTTTGTATACCGTCTATTCGAATGGGCAAGCAAGAATAGAAGTAAGCTGACATGTATATTACCAGAATGGAATTTGAAGTTTGAACTATGCTATACGTGAAAGAAAGTAAGTCTGTGTACCTGATAAAGAAAGCAGACTCACATCGATGTCTGCCCCTCATCCCATAACTTCTTTCTTGCAATCAAAACTCTCTCTTCACTTGAGGAAAGAGCATCGACCCGTGGTTCTACTTCTGATATCCAACCATCCCACTTCAAGGCAGTCAGAAACTTTCGAATATAGTTTATAATAGCCAGTTTGTCTCTTATGATGACAAAACCATCTGGTCTGAGTATCCTATCTATTTCAATCAATAGATCCTCTGCACTACAGCCCCGTTCTTCGATCTCTGAAAATACTTCCCATGCGTGTAAAAGATCATAGGTACGTGGGTACGTGGAAAATGCTTCACACCTGTAAATTGTAACTAATAAGACATAACCAGATATCCAGCGTGGGAGTACCCCATAAATCAAATATACAGCAGAAAGGTGATCAAGCACAGAATTGGCAGAAGAAGGGGGTTGAAGTCTGAATTGAAGGATGATCAAAATGCATACCAGTCATGAACAGTTCCAATTAAGCCTCGATCATAGATGATCTTTAATCTGGAAGATACATGGACAGGAGCAACATTCATAACCCAGACGTCTTTTCCATTCATAGCAGCAGCAAATCCACCAAGGTTTGAGTTCATGTCCATGACATTTCTGATTGAATATCTCTGTATGACAGACTTCATCTGCTTCCAGTACTCGATCACTCTAAAACGCCAGATTCCCTGCATCAAGAGGATTTTTAGGTCCTCATTAAAAAGAACAATAAAAGAAAGCAGGCAACAAAGAGTTTAGCTTGTAATAATGAAACTTACAGTGTCCTCTATGAATTCTTCTGAACTAACACCAATTTCTTCCAGGCGAGGGGGAGCCGCTGTAAGCCTCTGTGGCCAAGGAGCTAGTCGGCTTCCTTTTTCCTTGTGCGTCTCTGTTTTACAATTTTAGTAATGATAAGAATTAGAAGGTGGAAAGCCATAAACATTACCATGGAAGTACGGAAATGCTACTTACTTGCAGAATATAGAGAAATGCATGCCTTCATGCTCACATTCCAACTTGCATCTGGATCATCATCAGAATCACATAGAGGGGGTTGGGTCCCTGGATCTCTCTTCAAGTAACAACTATTAGTCAGTGGCTTGGCCCATACAACACTCTGCTCTTTCTTTGCAACAACTCTCCAGCACATTCTTTTTAGAAGATCAGACATAACATTCCAGATCCTTCGATTTTCCGGATCCAGTGCATATGCTTCCGGCGAAGTATACACAAAATACCCTCCAGGCCTTAGTAATCTGTCAAGCTCTAATAAAAGAATTCCATCTCTTTGAATCCAATCTATTCGACACCGTGAGCAATGAGCCAGCTCAAATGATCTGCTTGGATAAGTAAGCCTTTTTGTACCCAAGATACCAAGAGTAGAGGGAATCCCCCTCTCTAGTGCAAACTGTATTTGATTCTCATGCACATCATTAGGAGCAAGGGACAGGGCTAATACCCGGTGAGAAAGAAGATATGCCCCAAAACTAGCAACTCCACAGCCCACATCGAGAACAGTCCGGAGATGTCCACCATTGTTGAATTTATCACCAGGAAATTTAAGCATCTACACAAATAATAAGAAGGCCATGAGAAGAAAAAAAAAGTTATGCTAGGTCAATCTTATGGTAGTGCATCATATGCTAGTGAGTAGAATGAAACTTGGAAAATAATCAAGAACCGAGCCAAGGTTATGTACCCTGGAAAGAGCAATAATGTACTTATCAGCTCCATCATGAAAATGTGTCCCGCCACCAGGAAAGTTGATCTTGTCCCCATTCACAACCATCCAATTTTGATCTGATTTCTCTTCAGCAAGATGGGTGTGGGGGATGTTGGCCTTCCACACTTCATCTCTACTTGCCGGCCATCTTATAGGTATCTGAAATTCTAGAAATAATTTTGTCGGAATCAAAACTAAGTGAAGCCAAACAAAGGTAAACATTCACAAAAGCAATGACCATCTACCTTATAACCCAGTGGCGGTGGTATCAAGCAATTATAGCGGCGCTCTGGAGGCGGGCAATGCCGTTCATAATGCTCCATCAACGTCAAATTGGGCTTCAATCTCAGTTGATAAATAAGGTTTCTATCAAGACAAGGTATCAAATCCGAGAACTGTGAATCACAGATCTGCCAAAACACAAAATACCATCACTTTAGCCAAATGAACACAATATATAAATTTGACAAAGATGAACAGTGAACACATTTGATTGTAAACTACAATTTGGTCACAAAGTTTTTAACATTTTGACAACACATGCTCTCTTCCAAGTCTAAATAGAAAATTAGAAACAACACCTTCCAGTGATTAAAACATGGAACACCTAAAGGGAATCAATTGCAACAATTACAATGTAATTGTAAAATTATAACAATGTTTCGATGATCACAGTAACAATTATAAACAGGTTTTAATGATTACAGGTTCTAAAACATCAAAATTTTAAACAAGTTTTAGTTTTTATTAAATTTGCTACCATTACAGTAACAATTACACTAATCACCAACCTAAATGAAAATTCAAATAACCAATATAGTCAAGCGTTACGTACAGGTATGCTTTTAGGGACCTCGGAATTGCGCTCCTGATCTTCATGAAAATCATCAAAATCGCGATGGAGGACGAAGCCACCGAAAATCGGGTCGAAGCCATCGGACACGGAAGCCTCTTCGTCGGATTTCCGCGAGCCCGGACCAAAGGACCACCCGTAGAATAAGCAAAGCAAACCCAGGCACGCAATCAGACCGATTAGTACGTACTTGATCAGCTTATTCGAATTGGGGAAACTGAGCTCGCTCTTGTGCTTCATTTCTGTGCGCTCGATAGATCCGACCCGAATTTTCATGAACCATGGACCTAAAGCCCAACCGGACGATCCATCGGAAGGGAAGAGCCTGGAGAGTGATACAGTGAGAGAAGCCGCCTATGAAGTAGCTGAGATTGTACGGCGCTATCTCCTTTTCGCGGGAGAGAGAAATAAAGGGTTGGAGAGATGCTAAAGTGCGGGCGAGTCTACGTGAGTATCAAGCTAATTTAATTTTTTTTTTGGTAATCTTGCGCGCACCTCGGATAATCCCTGCTCGAGCTGGATTAATTTAGTTTTTCTAAGGATAATATTTGCATCTCACCCAGATGGTATCTCCTTGTATCACCCTTTCGATATATTGAATAATTTGTATATATATATATATATATATATTATAATCAGAACAATTATTTCAAGATCATCTCTGGAAAATATGAATAACTTTAGATGTCGTTTAGTAATTCATATGCATCAAAAAATTCAAAGGTATTATTAACAAGGAAGATTATTATAGTGAATCGTTCATTTAGTTTACATATATGAAAGGCTAAATGATCTTCAATTGTTTGACAAAATAAAATGAGCTCTAAGTTAATTTATTTTTTGAATAAATAATCTTAAAATGATTATTTAAGAGTTGAATGATTCAATATGTATATAAATTATTAGATAAATCAAAATAATTATACTTTATCGTACCTCCAAAAATGGAATATAAGTATTATCTTTTTTCTAATGTGCACTTTCATATATGCGACTCGAAATGGAATCCTTAGGGGCTCAATATGGTCCTTTTTGTGGTCCAATCACATTGCGTGGGGCCTCTTTAGAAATTTATTTCAGATTATGTTTCCGTTATGGTTTTAATTCTGTGTGTTTCCATTTAGGGAAGGGTTTGTGTTTTGTGAGCCCGTGGGCCCTTAGGCCCCAACCCACCTGAGGGGTAAAGTCCACGGCATTCAATTTTTTATTTATTTTAAAATTAGCTAAAATAGGTATATAAGGATATTAGGAAATTATACATAGGTATCGACTTTATTCTATATGAGAATCGAACCCATTAAACATACAGAATATCGATCTTAACCGAACTTGAAACTTATACATATTGATTTTACCCTTTATGAGGGTTGAACTCATTACACACATAGTATATCGACTTTTCATGAACTTAAGACTTATACACATTAGGTATCGACCATTTACTTTTTATGAGATTCGAACTCAAGACCTCTCCGAACTCGAGTATACACATGGGTATCGACTCTTACCCTTTATGAAAATCTAACTCGAAACCTCGCACTATACATTAAAGAGGGTAAGACTATTACTAGTACTACATACACATTGTGGGAATACCAAGTACTACTTACACATTGTATATTGATCTCACATTTTATGAGAGTCAAACTCGAGACATTTCACTATACATTGAAGTGGGTAGGGGTACAACTAGATAATTAGTACTATGCTATGTCTGGTATGCCGTATAAGAGACCATATAGGATAATATAGTTCGAAACCGATGTTTGGTACCACTCGTATTAATTAGCCACCAGATAAGTTAATACGGTTGAGTATATTTATACGGTCCATATCTGCTAAAATAATACCCTCGAAATTGTTCGTATTAAATAGTCAAATGACTAGAAATCTTGAAAATAATTAATAATAATAATAATAAATAGTAATAATAATAATTAAATAATTAAATAATAATTATTAAATAAATAGTAATAATAAGATCAATAATTAATTAAAATATAAATAGAATAAATAATAATAATATACATAATTAATATTTATGATATATATATATATATATTTCTTATCAATTAGTATAATATAATTCGGCCAGTATAATATAGTTGACATTTTAATCCGATAGAGCACCAAATGCCCGACTAAATAGTTAGTCTATCTGGTGGACAGATTAATCTATCCGACTGAAATAGTTAGTACAATACGGCGTACCAAACGAGACCCTAGTGGTCACAACATTAACATTTTAAGATATAACATTACTTTATTCTAGGGAGGGGGAATATGAATTCAACGTGCCATATCACATGTCAAAAAGTCATTAGCTATCGAATTCACACAAATATACAATAGTCTGAATATTTATGAGAGTCAAATATGAGACTTCTAAATCATGAGTAAAGAGAAATAAGTTTAGACTGTAATTCTAGTGTCTTAAAAATAAAACCTAGGGTTGCAATTTGTATAGAAATTTTCTATTGTTCAGTGAAAATGTTTGATTTTGGCTCACTCGAAACATATATGAAGTGCCAAATTCGAAAATTCTAAAATAAATTGGATTTAAATTATAAACACATATACAAAATATTTCAATATTAACCACAAGGTGTGGTACAATTAGCAAACTGTCACCTCTAGCGTATGAATTTCCTTGTGTTTAACTAGCATGAGTTCGAAACTCCCTGCACCTCGAACGGGGATTAGGCCCACCCCTCTGGTGTGGGGATACCTCGTAGTATTTACTAAAAAATATTTCAATATTTTATGTATTCATTTTAAACGAATTTGCCATATATATATATTATATAATTACATTCATAAATAATTTTTGGCACTATTAAACTAATTTCCAATGCATTGTCCAAAAGAAAGAACTAATGATCAATGCATAAGATTTGGTAATATATAAGTCTTTTTCTTACAAATTACAAAGAATTTGCGTTAACGTTATTTGATTGCTTAAGGTGATACAAGTTTTTTTATAAAATAAAAAAAATATAGAAGTCTTTCTCATATTGACGTGCTATTAAATCTTCATTTCACCAACCAACAAGTGTGATGGAAGGATTTGACAATAAATAAACATATATAATGGAAGGACTAAGGTTTTTAAAGTTACATGTTCGATGTACATGATTAGATTGGATTGGATAATTTTTTTAATTTAATGTATTTAAGATGTCAAAATGAGTGCCGTTTCATTAAATAGTTTTTCACGAGTAATTTTTAGGTATTGAATACTATTATCACAACAGGGTTCTATACATACAATTTTAAAATATCCACCCTGATCCGCCACATATTAATTTTAAAATTTTAAGAATCGTTCATAATCGATCAGTCAAAACTGCGGTTCCTCAACCCATATGCCCACTCCTAATTGTAAATCATAACTCATGTTGATGTTCATAACTATATATTTAATTAAATTACTTTGTGATTCTATCTACATACTCTCCATCTCTATTTCTCTCTATTTTATAACCAACTCTACTAATTTTCATCTTTTAAAATATTTACATGCTTCTTGCAAATTTCTCCTTGTGCACCTTTTTCTCTTTTTTTTTTTTTTTTTTTTTGTGTGTTTTGGTTAATGCTTGGCTTCTTTGAAAAATGTAATTAATGTTAACGGTTCGTGACAGAAACAAGATTTATTACAGATCCAAACAATTTCTTGTAAGATAAGATGATTTTGAAACAGAGTCCTAAATTATTAGTTAAACCCTCGTCTGTAATAATTGGTATATCTATTATTATAAAATGAGGAGGATCAAAAAGTTTCACTAACTTTTTTAACAAAAAAGACCCATTTGATTAATTACGTTTAAACAAATAAATTATTTAATTAATAAAAATAAAATATTAAATTTATAAATTATTAAATATTAATCGTTAATGGGAGAAATGAATGGGTAATGAGCTCATGTAATTATTCCTCTCATTTTCATATATATTTTTGAATTAAAATTTTATTTTAATTTTGTCTAATAAATAAATAAATAAAAATAAACTAACATACATGTAGCTGATACCAAAAGATTAGCGTGTCGTATAAGGGAGATGAACAATATAAAATATTTTATATTAATTATTTTATCCGATAAGTTTATATATTATCTTATTTGATAATTTTATATGACGTATCAAATATATATTTAATATGTATAATTTGTCCCCTTTAATCCCTAATATTTTCGTATAAAAAATTTTAAACATGTCACATCTTTAATAAATCGTAGTTGTTATAATGGCAAGAAGCCTAGAATATACCCTTAATTTTAAACACGTAAAATTCGTAGAAATGATGAGATAAGGATGTGCGGTCACATTCCAGCCAAACTTCATCGTCATCCATTATCATCATTCATCAATATCAAACTTCCAGCAGAAAGCAACTGACTTTAATAACGTTTTAAATTTTGCATTTAAGTATCTTGTGATGTATACAAAATTTAAGAGTTGTACCTAATATTTCAAAATTTGCATTTAAGTACCCTGAATTTTTTAAAACATTACAACTTAGTTCCACTGTTAATTATTTCGTTAGATAACAGTGGAGTCAAGTTGTAATATTTTAAAAAGTTCAGGGTATTTAAATGCAAAATTTGAAACGTTAGGTATAACTTTAAAATTTGATATAAAATACAGGGTACTTAAATATAAAATTTGAAATGTTAGGTACAACTCTGAAATTTGGTATAAACCACATGGTACTTAAATGTAAAATTTATTTGAAACGTTAAGTATAAATCTGAAATTTGATATAAACTATAAAGTACTAAAGTGTAATTTGCTCTTATTATAATGGCAAGAAGCCTAGAATATACCCTTAATTTTAAACACGTTGTATCGCCTAGAATATGCCCTTGATGTTGTTGACTAGAAAATGAATACGTTGACGGAGGTGCACAGTAAAAGTTCGTAGAAATGATGAGATAAGGATGTGCGGTCACATGCCAGCCAAACAACTTCATCGTCATCCATTATCATCATTCATCAATATCAAACTTCCAGCAGAAAGCAACTGACTTTGAAATTCAAATTGCAATTTTGAAAAAAAAAAAAAAAAAAAAAACCTGGAGGCCTTTTCTCCGAAACTTCCATGTGCCAAGTCCGCTAATTTATCGACCGGAGAAAGTGAGAAATGAATATACTTTTTTAAAGAAGAAAGAAAATCCAGGAAAGAAGCCATAAAGGTTGCCCACTTTCTTAACCATCATCTATTTTTTTCCTTTATTTTAATTGCTAATCAATAATTAGATCCACCATAGTTGAGAGAGTTGATGATTTATAAAGCTAAGTCTCGCCACTGCAAGAAAGACTTGGCTTTTGGCGATTGCTCGCCATGCTTCAGAGGCCATTCTTCTTTAAACTCAGGTATGTGCTATCAAGATCTCTCAAGTTATCAAATTTGTAGCCGTTAGTTTCTTGTCTGGGAATCAGGGTTTAGATCTTCGACATCGTCGCTCTGATTTGGTTCAGGAGGATTTTGCAATTTTGTAAACCTTTTTTGGCCTTGGCCGGGATTTGGTTTTAAGATTTTGACGGTTTAAATTGAATTGAAGTTGTTAAGTTTTGATTTGGTGGGTAGGTGTGTAATTGAAATGTTGCCTTTTGTGGATTGCGGTGGAAGCCACTTGGCGTCTAATTGTCTGCCGAGGAAGAAACTTAACCTTCTTTCTTTAAGTCGGTGAATGTATGGGGCATTCAATTTAGACGGACGAGTCGTATCCAACTCTTGTTTCTTGGAGACTTCCAAATCCAAATCCATCCTTATTGTCAATTGAAAACGGACTTTCTAGGCGGCTTCCAAATTCATATCCAGTCTTTGTAATTCTGCTATATATAGTTGTTTAATATTTTAATATGTATATATAGGTTTACCAGTTGAATTCAGACTTTTTATTTTCTGGGTTTTGTTGTGGCTGCCTTGTAGGTGCGGATTTGAACTGGTTCGATTAATTTTGTACCCTGCATTGTGAAGGAGGAGAAAAGGGTTTTATAATTTTATTCAGATTCGGGATATTTTTTATTTTTTGTAAATTGTTGTTGGTTGAGAGAGTTGAGTTAATGGGTGGGAGAAGTTCAAAAGAGGGGAGTTTCAGGCAGAATTCATCTTCTAGGTCTAGTTCTTCATCATGGAACTATCCTCAAGTTCAACCGACGTATGCACAATCACCATATGCTCAATCGCCATATAATCAAGAAAGCCAAAGCTATCCACCACCTCAGCAAGCTTATCCGGCATCGCCTTACTATCCCCCAACTCAGGAGTATGGTGGTGCTCCGGCAGTAGCCGCTCGGACTGATAAGAGATTGGACAGGAGATACTCAATAATTGCTGATAATTACAAATCGCTAGAGGAGGTAAGATTAGGATGCAGTATCTTCTTCAATCTTCATTTTTTGTTGGCTAAATTTTCGTACCTACCTTCCATGGGGATGATGTTGACTCAACTTTACTAATTTTCAGGTGACTGAGGCTCTTGCACGGGCTGGTCTCGAGTCTTCCAATCTTATTGTTGGTATTGATTTCACAAAGAGCAATGAGTGGACAGGTTAAACCCTATAATTCATTGAATAAAGTAACTTACTTGTAGAGGATATGTGTTGCTGTGGAACATGCTGAAATTGGTTTTGTGTATAGGTGCGAAATCATTTAACAGAAAAAGCTTGCATCACATTGGGAATGATCCAAATCCCTACGAACGGGCAATAACCATTATTGGAAAAACGTTGGCTGCTTTTGATGAGGATAACCTAATCCCCTGTTTTGGCTTTGGGGATGGTAAGTCCTTCTTTTAACTGTGTTCTGTTCTATTGTTTTCCTAAGATATTGGTCTTTGAAAATGGGGATGACAAGCATAACTTTGTTGCTTTGCAGCGACAACCCATGACCAAGATTTATTTAGTTTCTACGACGACAGAGTTTGCAATGGATTTGAGGAATTGTTGACTCGCTATAGGGAAATTGTTCCTCAGCTACGCCTTGCAGGTTTTGATATTACTTCCTCAGTACTTTCTCTAAATGATCTTTATATCGGTCAATCAGCCATCTTACCTTATTGTTATTATTTTTGGCAGGACCAACTTCATTTGCACCTGTGATTGAACAGGCCATGACTATTGTTGAGGAGAGTGGTGGCCAGTACCATGTCCTGTTGATAATTGCAGATGGCCAGGTATCTTGCCTTAATTTTGTTTTATTTAGCTGAGTATGCAACTAGAGGGTCAAATATACCGGTCATGCTGCAGTTTTTCTGTGCAAATTGGAAACTATGCGTGACTAAAGAACATTGAATTAGTTTGCCAATATCATTGCAATTCTCAAAACCGAATTAAGGAAACTTCATGTATATGTACTACAAAAAAAATTCTTCTATTTTTTCGTTATTTCTTTTGGTTCGGAAATTATCTGTTTGGTTTTAAGGTCTAGCGCAGTGCAAGAGTCCTCCTCAGTGTTCTTAGTTTCAAAACACATGATTGTTCACTGCTTTTCATAAACCATGAAAAAACTATCATATCAAGATTAGTCAGACATGCTGATCATGCAAAACAAATAACATCCGCTTTGGCTCACATAGTGGTGCCTGCGCTAGCTCCTTCTTGGACCTTAAGTTGTGTGATAACTGATAAGTTGGATTCTTGTATAGGCCTAGGTGCAAATCATGTATGAAATTACATGGTGTATGCATATCAAGTTTTCTTATCATTGATCTCCTGTTTTAGTGATGGCTCGCATGTATTATTGTAATCTCAAGTAATCCCACGACATTATCTGGCTTAATGTGACATTTCCCTCAGGTAACTAGAAGTGTTGATACTGGTCATGGCAGGCTAAGTCCACAGGAGCAGAAGACAGTTGATGCCATTGTTGCAGCAAGGTGAGTGTGGTAGTATTTTCTTAACATTAGTTGTTTGTTTGGCCAACTACTTCTTGTCTTATATTGTGTTTTATTACAGCAAGTTCCCCCTATCAATTGTCCTAGTTGGTGTTGGAGATGGGCCCTGGGACATGATGAAGGAATTTGATGATAATATTCCTGCTCGGGCATTTGATAATTTCCAAGTAAGTTCATTGCAAACTAATATGAATCTTTTTTAGGTTAATCATGACCCTTTGTTTATGATTATTGGAAAATACTTAAACATTTCTTTTCTTGTTTTCAGTTTGTGAACTTTACGGAAATTATGTCAAAGAATGTGCCACCTCCTAGAAAGGAGACTGAATTTGCTTTAAAAGCCTTAATGGAAATTCCTTCTCAGTATAAAGCAACAATAGAACTTAATATTTTGGGGTAACAGTGCTCTCTCTATTTCTCATCTCTAAGTTGCTCTCTGTTTACATAATTTTCATATCCAGTTTCTTCTTCTTGAATGGACAGTGGTCATACGGGCACTAGTCCCCAGAGGGTTCCTCTCCCCCCACCTGTGTATGGTGCTTCATCTTACAGCAGCTCAAAAGCATCACGTTCTACTAGTTTTGCTGCACCATCTTTCAACAAACCTTCCCAACCTACCAGTTATGAGCCGAGTGTGCCTTATTACGGAGATAGCAGTTCTGTTAGTTCAGCTCCAGCTGCGCCCAGTTCTACCTATGATAATCAGGTATGCAAACTTCAAATCCGGGACGTCTGAATTGTTTCCATTAGGATTATTGTACCAAATTGCTGAGTTGTATGGATTTATTTGAACTAGGAGGTGCCAAATACGGATTTACTTATTGTATTTGAAAGTATCGTGTTCTCTCTATATTGTACTTGCGGAAATTTCACCAATCACAAAGCTGTCTGTCATATGGAAATAAATTACCGTGTTTAGATTGGTAATTTTAAGTTCATGTTATTTGTCTTTGCATCAGAAATTCATAAGCCTGTATCAAATACGCACTAAGTAGCACATGATCCAATTTTTGCTTATATGATTTCCATTTGGTGTCCCATTGGATCTTATGATCTTAGTAACATTGATGCAAGATTCAGGAGGTTGATCGCATATGATCTTGTCGATTGACATTTTATATGGCATTGAACAGGTCTGCCCCATTTGCCTTACGAATCCAAAAGACATGGCCTTCGGGTGCGGGCATCAGGTACACAGTTGAATTATACAATCTCAAATATTTTGTAGCTCGGTTTGAGGCGATAATCTAAATTTTACTTGTGTTTTCGGTGCAGACATGCTGCGAATGCGGTCAGGACCTTCAATCATGCCCAATATGCCGTAGCGCAATCCAGACAAGAATAAAACTCTATTAAACGGCATGCTGCTCTTGATCATACTGAATATTCACGGGCGTTGGCTGACATTCTTTGCAATTTTTTTTCGGTTTTCGATTGGTACATTCTTTGTAAGTGGTTGATTAGATGATCAGGATATATTAGGTACTGGCCGAATTCTACAGAAGATGTTTATGATGTGAGACGGCCGATACTGAGTTCCTTTGGTTTTTGTTTAAAGAGAGAAATGAAATGTAGTGCGGGCCTCTGTACATATTTGTAACTGGAATGTTGGTTTATAAATTCTGGTCCTATTATTGATTGAGTTTGGTCCAATTTTGTAATTGGATTTTTTCTTTTTTCTTTAGGGAAAGTTGGGTTGTTGATTGCTTGTAGTTGGTGGTTCTGGTCCATCATCATTCATGATCGAATTTTTGCTTATATTACAAGATGAACTGAAGTCAAACAAGCATGGGCCATGAAAGTAGTTTTTATTTTTAAACAATTAGATCAAGGTTTCTATATCTTGTCAATGATCTACTGGTATGTTGTCAATTAAGTAAGAAAACCACTTGCAAGGTAGATGTACTTGTCTTTTGTATGGTTGAGCATTGATTGTGTCGTATTTACTTGTAATAATGAAAAGGATAATACTCGTATTTCACTTTGGCGGTAGTACGTTCAATTTATCGAATATCATTGTATATATATCGTAATTGGAATTATTTATGTCCTGATTATTTATATAAAAAATTAATTAAATTAAATATTATTTAGTCATTCATATGTATAAATTAAATGGAAGATTTTGATAACAATTAAGATACTCATGACGAACCGTCTATTTACTGATACACATGAATAGCTAAATGATCTCGATTTCGTTGATTTTTTGTGTAAATAATTTTGAAATGATGATTTAGTAGTTGAACGGTTTCAATTATGATATATATAACAACAATTAGATAAATTGAAAGTATGTACTTAGTATGAAAAGGTACCATAAAAGTGAGACGCAAGTATTACCTTAATTAAAATCATTGATTTTTTAATTTACTATGTAAAGATTATTTCTCAAAAATAAAAATAATATATTTTAATTAAATTGACGGTTTACATATTTGAATAAACAACCAGTTGAGCTTATTAAATTGTTGACAATATTGATAGCAATTGTCTATACATTATTTCTAATACTTTATTTTATCTGGCAATTGGAGAATTGTTATTGCTGCCCACCCATAGAGGGAGGGGGTACCCTAGTAACTTAAGGGCCAATAACTTAATTTAGCTTACAAGTTTATAAGTTACTAGATTCAGCTATATTATTATCAATATAGACAATGATATACAAGGTTTCTATTTTTGTAAATGAGAGAATTTTTTTAAGATATGACTATATTTGATTCACATATCAAGCAAAATCTTAAGAAATCAGTGTAACAGTCCATCGTCACGTCCTTCAATTTAAATTTTGATTTAATTCTAAAAAAAATCAAACACATCAGGATAACACAAAAAAACAAGATTTTTATTTTTGTAAATGAGAGAATTTTTTTAAGATAGGATTATATTAGATTCACATATATCAAGTAAAATCCTAAGAAATCAGTGTAACAGTCCATCGTCACATCCTTCGATTTAATTCTAAAAAGAATAGAACCCATCAGGATAACACAAAGAAACTCGTTCTAACTACTGAATTGCCCAAAATTGAGTTGTAGAATACACAAGATTTCTAGTAGTAGTTTGGTTATGGAATTAAAGGATTTCATGTGCTCGGTGTGGTGGTGCGGTCATTTTCTTTGCCCCCATCGGTGGATATGGCTTGAAACCTGAAAAGAGGTGGAGGTGCCACGTTTCTTTTTCATGCAATCCAAATACCCTCGTCTTCACGCTTTTCCGTTATTTAAGATGCCATAACTACATCGACATCTACATCTCATCAGCTTTTGTATTGTATACACCTCTCCACGTGTCGTCTTTTATCATGTTTATATCTAGTTCATTTTATCGTATTGATCTCGTGTGTGTATATATATATATATATTACATTAAATTATCTAAAATTGAATCCAATTTTATCCCTTGATGTGTCTAAATATATAAACTCAAACTTATTTGTGTAAACCACAACAGGTTGGTCCAGGGATTATGGCGTTCTTAGGCCCGGTATGCTCCCGGCTAGTCTTGGGTTCGATTCCCCTTGGGTTATATTCTGATTGTGGTCAGGGGTGCGCTGTAACGCTTGTGTGAGTCTTCCCGGCCTCCGGCACAGATTAGTCCTTGGTTGTCAGTTTTGGGATACTGCGTGTCAATGTCAAAAATAAAGAGTTGAATTATTGAATTTCCATCACGAATTACTCCTATTTTATGTTTACTAATGTGTCTAGAGATATTACCTCAAATTTATTTATAAAGTTATGGTATTATATCTCGGAATCAAAATGTCAAAAATAAAGAGTTGAATTATTGAATTTCCATCACGAATTACTCCTATTTTATGTTTACTAATGTGTCTAGAGATATTACCTCAAATTTATTTATAAAGTTATGGTATTATATCTCGGAATCAAAATAAGAGTTAAATGGTTAAATTTTCAATACGACCTACGTTTATCTATAAACTCAAATTTATTTGTAAATTTCTTGTATTATTTCAAGAAATCGAAAAAAGGAGATTAACGGTTGAGTTTTCATTACGAATTACTCGTATCTTATGTTTACTAATTTGTGAAAATTAAAACATAAACGAATTTAGCAAATCAAATTATTATTTTTTTAAACAAGAATCATTTCAATAAGCAAATTGATTTAGTTTAGTTTTTTTTTTTTTTTTTTTTTGATAAAAATGATACTTCATTATATCATGAGGGTATAAACCTACCATCAAAATTAAGTTATGACAACAAAATTTACAAATTAATACGGCAATACTAACGGAAATAAAAACTGCTCAAACAACTAAAAAACTTTTTAATGAGCCTTTTATTTGGAATCAATGTTATTCCTACATCAATTTCAAATGGTTTAGTAAATAACTTTAATGAAAATCAAATTTCCGCTCCTCCTGAATTCAATTCCGCTAAATCCGATTATGATCAATCATGAAATAATCAAACAACATTCAAAGAGTAATTTTCTAAGCACAACCACAATGTATTGAGTAATTTCAATGTACTTAAAATATATATATATATATATATATATATATATTTTCCTAGATAAAATATATTCACATTGTATCTATTCCACTCTTGTGGTATCTTCTCGTGTCACCCTTTCGTGTTTATAGATAGACCATAATCGAAACCGTTCATTATCTAAATTCTTAGGTTGTCAGACGGGAGCAGGGTTCTTCCCGGGTTTCGAAGGGAAATTCGGAAAGGGTCCTGACAGTTTTGGTATCAATTAAGATACTCATAACGAACCGTCCATTTAATTGATACGTATGAATGATTAAATAATCTCCAATTAGGTTGATTTCTTTCGTAAATAATCTTAAAATAATTTTTTTAAGAGTTGAATGATTTTGATTATGATATATATATGGAAAATACTTGCATCCCATCCTGGTGGTATCTCCTCGTACTACCATTTCGATTTATCGAATTGTCTTTGTACATATATCATAATCGTAACCGTTTATTCCCTAAATCATCATGTCAAGAGCATCTCCGTAAAAAAATCAATAAGATTGGAGGCAATTTAGTCATTCATATGTATCAAATAAATAAATGATTTTGGTAAAAATTAAGATCCTTCTGGCAAACCGTCAATTTAGTTGATATATATTAATGATTAAACGACCTTCAATCTTGTTGATTTTTTACGGAGATGATCTTGACATGATGATTTAGATAATGAACAGTTCTGATTATGATATATGTACAAAGACAATTCGATAAATCAAAAGGGTGATATGAGAATGTACCATCAAGCTGAGATATAAGTATTATCTTATAAATGGTGATAAAATAAGACCACTAAGTGAGATGTAAGTATTATGGTTTTAAAATGGGTGACATTTCAATCTCGGCATTTAATGCACACAACAACTTAGCTTAGCCTAAAACTCAAAACCGTCTCAACCATTCCAAAAGCCATCTCTAATATTTCCACCCACTACATTTCCAAATCTCGAAATGATCTCCTCCTCCGCCAAGCTCCCTTCTTACCGGAGGCTCAAACACGACCACCTCGACGACGATGATGATTACGGAAAGCCCCGAGCTTTAATCCGATCAGCATCACCAAGTGTTGTTAGTAATTGGTGCAGGTTGAAATTGAGAAAGGTTCACATTCGGCGGAGGTCGTGGAAGCTCAAAGTCCCGAGCCTCCGTCGGCTGCTGGTGCTGCGGAGGAAGATAAAGTTGTTCTCTGCTCTCACAGTTTCGTGCCGGAAAGTGATGAAGAGGTTCAAGGAAGGGCAGCCCCATTTCGCCGATCTTTTCGCCGGCAACTATTTGTTATTGCAAATCAACCCCTCCTCCTTCAACAAGGCAGTGCACGTGGCGGCTGCGGCTCACCACCACCACCACCACCTTCGATACAATGGCTTGTCTTCAACCTATGCCCTCCCCACCATCAATAATAATATTGCTTAAATAATTAATTATCACATATAATTTGTGTTTTTTAATTTTGCTTGTTTTTCTTTATAATGATGCATATGAGAAATAATGGTTTGATCATATCATCATTTTTTAGTTTCTTTTTTATGAAAATTACAAAGAAATATTTGAATTTAAATACAGTGAAATAATAATATTACTTTTTGTTTAGGCCAATCGATTCTGTTCTTCGAAGAAAATAATGATATGTTTTGTTTGTATTAGTACGCTGACATAACTTCCGTTTGTAACTCGATTTCAACGTTATAATATTCCTACCATGTATTTTGTTCTATTTCTATGAAAAATTAGATTTACACGTACATTTTTTATTTGCCAATTTAACCTTAAAAGGGAAATTACATTTGTTAGAAAAAACAAAAACCCTAGATGGAAATGGCTTTTACTACCCAAAGCTAACTCACCAATTCACATAGGAAAAAAGTAATTGAATTTATAGGACCCTTTAAACAGAGGAGACAATGACACGTGGGAACGGGACTAAAATGGCAACCAATTACCGATGAATGAAAATAATAATCAAGCTTTTATGACGCACATGCATTGCTATTGCTAGCTTGGGCCAAAACACAAAAATAAATGGCATAAATATTATTTGCCAAAAATATAAAAACATAAATATGAATAGATTGGTCGTTGGCAGATGGAAGTTGCAATAATTCCATTCTAATTGCTTTGTAAAAATTTATTTATTTATTTTAAATACCACGAGGTGTCTCCCGACCACCTGAAGAGTAGACTGATTAATCCCTATTCGGCGGCCACAAAGTGTTCTTAGCTAATTTCCAACTTCGACCAGTTAAGTACCAGGAAATTCACCATCTGAAGATGACGGTTTGCCATATCTTGTAGTTTTGTAAATATCTATTCATACTGCTCTAATAATATTATTATCTTAATTTAATATTTGTATAATCTCCATTTTTAATTTACACTTGTTACTATCCCTTAAATAAGTGCACTCTCAAAAAACCTCGCGACTTGATCTTTACGGCGCTTCCTCTATCAATTAGATCCTTCATCCATAGAATAAAGTATATAAGCATACCTATTTCTTCATATTTCGATTTTTATGAAGTTTATTTCTTTGCTACAGCTGATAAAAATCGTTGTCTTGAACGATACATATGTAGAAAGCCTACCCCTTTTGGTTGACATCCTTCTTTTTAACTTACTATATAAGTTAAGAGCTTGACAACTATGAAAACGACAAAACTCTCAATATGTATAATCTCTCTCCTTAATTCACACTTACTACTACTTTCTCTTAAAATTTGCACTCTAGTCTCCAATATCTAGCGATGCGTAGCAATTGTCTGCATAGTTTGTTAGAACTGATATCCTTATTTTTTACCTTAAACTCTAAAATAAAAATTTGACAATCACAAAAATCCGACAAAACTATTTTATTGATTCTTCGTAGTCTAACTTAATTGGAATAATCCTTATTTGTACGACGATACATCATCTAGTTGGGCTTATCATTTTGAGCTCTACGTTTGGGCTTTCTAGTAAGGATAGCGTCATAAAATTATGGGCCATTAGAGTGTAGTCCGTTGGGTCAGGCAATGCCCAACCCAAAAAAAGCCCATGCATCTCCGATTACATCGAAACGGTGCGTTTTAGCTGTTTGATCGCAGAAACAAAGGAGGCAGAAGCTGAACAAGAGGGTTTGGACCTCTGGGGGTTTAGAAACACTGGAACCGTCACAGAGGAGAGCGAGTGAGCAACAGAGACCACCATGAGGCTTCTCCAATCCATCTCTCGTACTGTCACTGCGATCCTCATTTCCTCCATTGCTAGAAAGCTTCAATTTTTCCGTTCTTTTCAATGTAATTACTAAATTATGGTGCAGGTCAGTATAAGCCGGCGCTGCAAGCTCTGGGCCGGCGATACTTGGCGGCGGCGGCGACGGAGGAATACGCGAAGAGAAACTACGCGAGCAATTTGTCGGAGTACAATACTGTGTTCAATTCTCTTACTGCTCAGAGAAAGAATTTCTTGCTTAGATATGCGTATGAGGATATGATGCTCGATGGGGTTCAGCCTGACCAGGACACCTTCAAATCGCTCATCTTGGGCTCCATGAAAGGCTCTTTCTTGAACGACGCTTTCTACTTCGCTGACCAAATGAAGTCCATGGGTTTGGCCCCAGATGTATGTCACTTTTAATTAATTTATTTATTTCAGGCTTAATTTGTATCAACATTTTCATTTCGTTTTGTGCGAATTGCGAGTGCTGGTGGTTAATGGGTTGTGTTATTATAGGTTAATTCTTACAACATTTTGATCACATTATGTGGGAAATGCAAGCAATCTGACCAAGCAATTCAGGTCTGGTTTATTACCATTAATTTATATGCCCCAGTCAAATCCTTTACTAGGAAATATTGGTGAATCTGATTTGCTTATTTACTACATCCTTTTGCTTTTGAAATCAAAGCTTTTAGAAGATATGAAGAGATATGAAGTGGCACCCAAGGTACAAACCTATATGTGTCTACTCAATGCTTGTGCAACTACTGGTGGATTAGATAGAGTGTATGTTTCTTCTGTATGCTCTATTCTTACTATTTATTGTTCATCGTATCTTGATAATTAAGTGCGTTTTATTTTTTGTAATGGTAATTCGGTCTAATTCGGCTAATTTGTATTGTATGGTTGTTACAGGTATGCAATTATCCGAGACATGACTGCTGCTGGTCTTGGATTAAACAAGTTTTGCTACGCCGGATTAATAACTGCACTTCGGAACAAGACACCTTTACCAGATGATTTTGGCACCAAAGTAATTATTTAATGTTTTTTCCCTCTGTTTTGAAGAAAGGTTTGTTTTTGTTGTTCTTAAAAGTTCTAAAATATTCCCCCTTTGCACTAAGGTTATAGAGTTTGTTGAGAGGTCGAAAGAGTGGTCATCTGTTGAAGCATCAAGTATGACTGCTGAAAATGTAATGAGGGGTGTAACAGAAGAAGAGTTGTACAATATGCCCACGGCAGAATATGCCCATAGGGTTGGATTTTTGAATAGGCAACTCACCGTGTATCATGCTGCATTTCATGCTTGTGCCGACCTAAGGAATGTGGAGGTACTATCTCTCATATCCATTATCTCTGTTCAACACCACTAAATAAACCAGAATGCATGCGCAAACTTCATGTTTCATTTGTTGGCTTTTGAACACAGATAAGCCACTACATGGTACTTAGGTTTACAGAAGCACTTACTGCTTCTCGTGAATTCATGACCCCTAAGCACTTTTAAGTTTTTGTTTTTCATCGCATAATCAATCAAAATGCAATATAACATTGTACGGTTCGAAACTTCCTAATTCATCAACTGCCTTAGTTTTTATTTTATTTAAAATTTTATTAATGTTAATTGATTGAAATTGAAACTATATCTGAGTTTATTGATATAAGATACAGTCAAATTTAGGTTGCTTGATAAGGTTCACTTCTCATTTTATGTTGTGTCTTCAATTCTGTTGATCATGCTAGGTGATGGAAACTCTTTTGGAGATGCTACAGAAGGATGGAAAAACTCCAGATGTCTTTATTTCGATGCAAATGATGAGGTAAATAGTTGTTGATTACAAAATTTACGTTTTATTTGAATGCTGTTTAAATTATCCATGAACATTCATATTTGGAATGCATAATTACACATAACTATTATTTTTATATGTATGTATATATATATGTATATATATACCTGAATTCAATTTGAATTAGAGTAAGAAGGCTTATTTGCCTCGTGGCCTGATATGATTTCACTTCATGCTCGTATCCAACTTGTCTTCACTACTATCATTTTATTCAGGTGCTATCTACACTGTGGAGACATTGACCGTGGTCTTAAAATTTTTGAAGATTATATGAAGTCAGGAAGGCCTCCTGTAGTAGAACTATTTACGGTGAGTTTGACAGTAAACACAACTTTTGTGTCATGAAACAGCAGTTTCTTTATATCTTAACACTTGCTCCTGGATTTTGTGCCTTTAGAAAATATTCAAAACTGAGAAAACCTAATCTTATGTATTCTATGTTTTGTAGGCACTTGTGGAGGGTGCCATGATTGGACATACTCCCAAGGGAATGCAAATTGCCCAAGAAACACTGGTATGGTTGGTCATTTCCTTACCAATTTTGTTTATTCAGGCCGTAGGCCAACTCATACGATGGTTTCTTGTTCTAATGCAGGTAAATATGACTTCGCGGAACTTTTTTCTGAGCCCAAAAGTGGGGAATGATCTTCTCCTTGCAGCTGCTGGTGAACAGGTGCGCAAATAAGTCCTCTTCTGACTTAAAGAGTTCTTAATCTCAGTAATCATCTTTGCATTCATTTGGAGTCTTTGGACTGCCTTACTATAACCTTCAATACTTTTTTTGTAGACGGGAGGATACGCGGTTGCCAACTATATATGGGATATGATGCAAGCTCGTAATTTTACTCCTCTATTTCCCGTTGTAGAAGCATATTATAAGGGATTAAAAGTGAGTCTCTCTAATAGATACATCATGCATACAAGTGCTTGTACATCTAAGGAGTCTTTTCATTTCTGTGGTTTTTGACAACTGTTTTCGTTATTTCTGTTTACGAAATTGCAGAAACGTGAGATTCCTGAAGATGATCCACGACTGTTACTGGTTACGCGGACTTATGAAGACCTTCTTGCGAGAAGGGGATCCAGAAGAACATTTAGGTAAATGATCACGAAAATTCTTTGACAGAGTCGTTTCATCTCTTCGGATTTTTATCGTGGTGCCGAAATTTTTATTGGTTCGAAGGCAAAAGAGACATCGTTTTGAGTAAATGTTCATGGTATCCAATGTCTGGATAACCATGGAGACTAGGTTATGAGCTTGTGATGCGTCGTGAATTAGGGATTTTTAAGGATTTCAATGTTGTGGCTTTTCAGAGTCTTGGAATTGTGCATCTCTTTTAAAGTTTGTTTATTTATCGCCACTAGTACTACGGCCTAGTAATATATATTTTTTTTCTATATTGTATTATGAAATCTTAAATTTGAGATTTGACATTACCGTCTCGTACCTTGTATCAAAAAAGTTTATTTATTTACCAAAATAGAACAAAGTGTAATTACTAATTATTGTTATTTCTCTTATGCATCGAACTTGTATCCTATTTTTTTATGAAACATCAAATTCCTACGGAGGTTCTATTGTAAGGTTACTTTTTTTTTGGCTGGAAGAGTATTGAAAGGTTATTCTAGCGCTTAAAATCTGTATATGCAAATATGCAATCCGGATGTGGGCCGGATGTGAATAAACGGATCAGCCCATCTTTATGATGGAAATTATGAACTATCCATATTGATTTGGGCCTGTGGGCTGTTGGAGAAATCCGGCCCGTATCGTGGATGTCAATAAACGGATCAGCCCCTGTGGAGAAATTAAATGAGAGAATTAAGACGGTGCGTTTCAGTTTGGCGAGGGTTGGAAAAGAAAAAAGCCGTGATAGGAAGAAGAGAGAAGGAAATATTGTGAGGCTCAGTTTCTCAAAGCAGAGCATTGCAAAAGCTTCACCGGCCTCCGTCGAATCGCTGCACTCATCTTCTGGTACTTTCCAAATCCTAATTCCATAAATAATTACATTAGCCCAAAATGTTTCCCCTTCATTTTGCTCAAGGCTCAAGCTGTTCTTATTAAATTTTGATTTTGGGCGCAGTGGTTAGGGGTTTTAGGGTTTAAGGGGTTAGATATGGATATCACGAAAAAGAATAAAAAGAGGAAATTGACGATGGAAGATGGGAAGAAAAAGAAGCTCGGAGTTTGCTATTTGGGTCGGATCCCTCCTCGCATGGATCCTTCAACGATTCGTCAGATGCTCTCTCAGTTTGGAGAGATAGAAAGAGTTTATCTTGCACCCCAAGACCCTTCTGCTCAAGTTCACCCCCCCAAACCTGGTAAATTTCAGAGGCAAAATTTCTCAGAAGGGTAAATTTCATAGGCTCATCATAATCTACGTGTGTTCCATCCAACAAAAAAAATTGATGGCTTTTGTTCATTTTACTTCGATAGACCAATTACATTGTTGTTGTTCGGTTGTTCTTGTTTACGGGTGCAGGTGGGTTGAATTCTCTGATAAAAGGGTTGCTAAGAGAGTTGCTAATATGCTAAATGGTGAACAAATGGGTAATTGTATATAAATTTGAAGTCTTCTGCTGGAGGATTGTCCTTCTCAAATCTTGCTTTCTAAACAGTTTGTATTGCGTACTTGCTTCCTTTGTGTTTAGGTGGGAAGAAAAGGTCAGCTTTCTACTATGATCTTTGGAATATCAAGTATTTAAGTAAATTCAAGTGGGATGATCTTACTGAAGAGATCGGTACAGACTCTTAATGATTGGTTTCGGTTTTCTTGCTGTCATGGTGATTAATTTCTGTTACTTGTTTCTTGATTTAACAAAATGTTTCTTTGCAGCCTTCAAGAAAGCCACTCGAGAGCAAAAACTAGCTTTAGAAATTTCTGCTGCAAAGAGGGAACGAGATTTCTATCTTGCTAAAGTTGATAAGGCCCGTGCTTTGAGTGCTATTGATGAAAGATTGAAGAAGGTAATTTTTCCCTATTCTCGAGTGCGGCAGCCACCAATTTTTATTGACATGACGTGCTATTTATCTTAAATCTTTCGTTTCAGTTACTCTTGAAGTTATTTTTTATTTCTTCATCTTGGTTGCTACTTAGCTATTACTGGTAGAGAACTTCACTTTATTATGTCATATTTCTCAAATGTAAGATGGTGTCAATTTGCAATGGTAGATGGAGTTATCTGCTTCTTCACGCTTCAATTATGTAATGACGTCCGAATTTTTTTTTTTATCACCGTGTATTACTCGTTTGACTTCTGTATCGCATTCCATCAAAATATTTAGCTACATGAACAACTATGAACTGTGATCCTGTCAATTCAATTTCCTAAACCCTTTACACATAGACAAGTTATTCCACTTAATTTGTTTCATCTTCTTTAACAGAAGCAAAAAGTCCAAGAAGATGCAGAAAGGGATCCTGATCTCCCTGTTAGCCAGCCCAAAAAGAAGGTAATTCACCGGTTCCAACAGAAGACACCTGTTGCAGATAGCTAGATAATTTGATCTGAACTTCCTGTCAATGCAATTTCTTGAATGGTGTCTATTTGATTATCATTTCCCTTTAAACAGCTATATTATTCCGCATAATTTGTTTCATCTCTTTTAACAGAAGCAAAAGGTCCGAGAAGATTCAGAACGCGACCTTGATCTCCCTGTTAGCCAGTCTAAAAAGAAGGTAATTCGCCGGTTTCAAAGGAAGCCTTTGATCTGCACTTCCTGTCAATGCAATTTCTTGAATGGTGTCTATTGAACATTATGCCCCTTTACGAATACCTTCATAATTCCTCATAAGATGTTTCATCTTCTTTAACAGAATCAAAAGGTCCAACAAGATTCCAAAAACGAGCCTGAGCTCCCTGTTAACCTGCTGGAAAAGAAGGTAATTCGTCGGTTCCGACAGAAGACACCTGTTGCAGATAATACTGCTGCAAGCAAACCTCGGGTCTCTTTAGCTACACTCACAGATCTCTGGAACTCAAGTCACTAACAGTATGAACTTCAATCTCTAACGTATTTACCAATCTTTTTTTCCATTTAATTTACGTACTTTAATCCCTTCTATAAATGTTTTTTGTGCCTTGGAAACTTCAATATCTCTACTGAATTCATCTATTTTGCCAATCCAAGTAGTTGCCTTCTCAAATCCTTGACACCATATGCTTGTTTATGTATTTATTTCGCTGCTAAATCTCACGTAAGTTTGAGCCTTTATTTCTCGTCATCTTTGGCATAAGTAAATAGTATCTGCTAAATCTGATGTAAGCCTTAAAATAAAATTGATTGTAGAAACCTCAATGTTATTTGTTAAGATTGTCGAAATTTCGAAAGTAGACTGAAACTGTGAGTTTTTGTGAAACTTGGGCGATTGTTTCCATGGGAAGTTTTTCTTGCACAGTAACAATATATTACAAGCACTTTGGGACATGTCTAGCCATTTATTGAGCCTATTTAGTAATAATTTTTTTAAGCGAGAAAATAGTAAATTTAAGAATAATTACTAGTGGGAACCAGAAGTGAATATAAGAATGGAAAACTATAAGAAGTGTCCTTTATGAACTCTTGGAAGCTTATAATGTGATGAGAATGAAAGTGCAATAAGGTTTATGATGTTTTTGTCGAAATTTCAAAAATCGAGTAAAATTCGTGAGTGGAGTTTTCACAAGAATTTTTCTTGCACATTAACAGATAGATTACAAGCTCTTTGGGACATGTCTAGCCATTTATTGAGTCCTATAAGTAATTCTTTTTCATAATTTAAGAGAACTTAGTAGTAGGACTCGGAAGTGAATCCACGGATGGAAAGTTATAAAAAATTTCATGTATGAATTCTAAATGAGAATGAAATTACAATTTTCAATTTTGATAATGCTTTTGTAAAAATTATAAAAAATTTCATGTATGAATTCTAAGAAGATCATAGTTTGATGAGAATGAAATTACAATTTTCAATTTTGATAATGCTTTTGTAAAAATTTCAAAATAAAAAGTAAGTTTTTGTGAAAAATACAAATGTTGAGATTTCTGTAATATTGTAATTGCACCATGGAACTATCGCTCCATAAGTAAGTAAGCTGCTCCTTGTTTGGTCATAAGGATAATCATTGAGTTTTTATGAATTTTTAAGCAAAAAACATGAAATTGAATGAAATTTCGTAATGTGGTTCGGAAGGGATATCCTTATAAATCTTCTAGTCAACTTCAAAGTATCTTTCGGACTAAAGAGAATGAAATAAAATACCACACATTAACAAAACTGTTATAAGCCATTTGAGACAATTTCGTGAAATATGCTTTCGTCGAGATTTCGCGAAATATTGTAAGTGCGCATCAACCAAATTATTATAAGCCATTTGAGACAATTTCTACTATTTAGGGTGCCCTAACTAGGTGTTTTGAATTTTTAAAGTCAAAATACGTGAAACTCAATGAAATTTCGTAACATGGTTTGAAGGGAGTTTAGGGGTTGAGATTCACTAGAAGTCTTATCTGTCAACTTGAAAATAAGTTATAGGGGTTATGAAAATGAAAATAAAATAAGAATTTTGATGTTTTTGTCGAAATTTCAAAAACTGGCTAAAAATTATGAGTTTTTTAAGAAATATTTCAAACGCACATCAACCAAACTATTATAAGTAATTTGAGACAATTTCTGCCATTTAGGGTGCCCATTAATTAGTTGTATTGAATTTTTAAAGCAAAAAAACGTGAAACTTAAAAAAATCTCGTAATGTGGTCCGAAAGGGACTTTAGGGCCCGAAATTCATTAGAAATATGCTTTGTCAACTTGAAGATAACTTACAGAGTGATGATAATGGAAATAGAATAAGAATTTTAAGTTTTTTGTTGAGTTCTAAAATCGACTAAAAATCGTGAGGTATAGCTCATAGTTTTCGTGAAAAATACTTCTGTCTAGATTTCACGAAATAATTTAACCGAACATCAATCAAAATACTATAAGTCATTTGAGACAGTTTCTACTATTTAAGGTGCCCATTAACTAAGTGTTTTGAAATTTTTAATCCAAAAAATGTGAAACTCATTGAAATTTTGTAACGTGGTCCAGAAGGGAGTGTAGGGACCGAAATTCACTAGAAATCTTCCCCTGTCAACTTGAAAATAACTTACAGGGTGATGAGAATGGAAGAAGAATAAGAATTTTGATGTTTTTGTCTAAATTTCTAAAACCGACTAAAAATCGTGAATTATATATATAGCTCACAGTTTTGGTGAACAATGCTTCTATCGAGATTGCGCGAAATATTTTAATTGCACATCAACAAAACTATTATAAGCCATTTGATTCAATTTCTGCCATTTATGGTGTCCATTAACTAATTGTTTTGAATTTTTTAAGCCATAAAATATGAAACTTAATGAAATCTCATAATGTAGTCAGAAGGGACTTAAGGAGCCGAAATTCCATTGAAATCTTTTTTATCAACTTGAAAGTAACTTACAGGGTGGTGAGAATGGAAATAGAATAAGGATTTTGGTTTTTTTGTAGAAATTTTTAAAACCAACTAAAAATCGTGAGTTATGTAGCTCACAGTTTTCGGAAAAAATGCTTTCGTCGAGATTTCACTAAATATTTTAACCTCACATCAACCAAACTATTATAAGCCATTTGAGACGATTTCTGCTATTTAGGGTGCCCTAATACGAAGTGTTTTGAATTTTTTAACCCAAAAAACGTTAAACTCATTGAAATTTCGTAACGTGGTATGGAAGGGACTTTAGGAACTGAAATTCACTAGAAATCTTCCCCTGTCAACTTGAAAATAACTTACAGGGTGATAAGAACGGAAGAAGAATAAGAACTTTGATGTATTTGTCGAAATTTCTAAAACCGACTAAAAATCGTTAGTTATATAGTTCACAGTTTTGGTGAAAAATGCTTCCGTCGAGATTTCTCGAAATATTTTAATCGCACATACCAAACTATTAAAAGCATTTTGATTCAATTTCTGCCATTTAGGGCAGGGTGTCCATTAACAAAGTGTTTTGAATTTTTTAAGCCATACAATTTGAAACTCAATGAAATATCGTAACTTGGTCCGGAAGGGACTTTAGGGGCCCAAATTCCATTGAAATCTTCTCTGTCAACTTGAAAGTAACGTACATGGTGATGAGAATGAAAATAGAATAAGACCTTTGGCTTTTTTGTCAAAATTACAAAAACCAACTAAATTTCGTGAGTAGCTTACAGTTTTCGTGAAAAATACTTTCGTCGAGATTTCACGAAATATTTTAACCTCACATCAACCAAACTATTATAAGCCATTTGAGACAATTTCTGCCATTTATGGTGCCCATTAACTAAGTGTTTTGAATTTTTAAGTAAAAAAATATGAAACTCCATGAAATCTCGTAACGTGATCTGGAAGGGACTTTAGGTGCAGAAATTCAATAGAAATCTTCTCGGACAACTTGAAAATAACTTACATGGTGATGACAATAGAAATAGACTAAGAATTTTGATGTTTTTATCGAAATTTCTAAAATCGACTAAAAATCGTTATTTAGTTCTCACAGTTTTCGTAAAAAATACTTCCAACGAGATTTTACGAAATATTTTAACAACACATCAACCAAACTATTATATGTCATTTCAAACAATTTCTACCATTTAGGGTTCCCATTAACTATCTGTTTTAATTTTTTTAAGCCAAAAAACGTGAAACTCAATAAAATTTCGTAATGTGGTTCGGAAGGTACTTTAGGGGACGAAATTCACTAGAAATTTTGCATGTCAACTGGAAAACAACTTATAGGGTGCTAAGAATGGAAATAGAATAAGAATTTTGATGTTTTTGTCGAAATTTCTAAAACCGACTGAAAATCGTGAGGATATAGTGGATTTCATGAAAAAAGCTTCTGTCGAAATTTCATGAAATATTTTAACCGGACATCAACCAAACTATTATAAACCATTTGAGACAATTTCTGCCATTTAGGGTGCCTATTAATTAATTGTATTGAATTTTTTAATCCAAAAAACGTGAAACACAATGAAATCTCGTAATGTGGTCCGAAAGGGACTTTAGGGACCAAAATTAACTAGAAATATTCACTTTCAACTTGGAAATTACTCACAAAGTGATGATAATGGAAATAGAATAAGAAATTTGATGTTTTTGTCGAAATTTCTAAAACCGACTAAAAATAATGAGTATAGCTCACAGTTTTTGTGAAAAATTAATCCGTCGGGAATTCGCGAAATATTTTAACTGCACATTAACCAAAGTGTTATAAGCCATATGAGAAATGTCTTGCCATGCATGGTGAGGGGCTTTAGGGGGGAAAATTCAATAGAAATCTTCCATGTCAAGTTGAAAATAACTTACAGGGTGATGAGAATGGAAATAGAACAAGAATTTTGATATTTTTTGTCGAAATTTCTAAAATAGACTAAAAATTGTGAATTATAATTGACAATTTTCGTGAAAAACGCTTCCCTCGAGATTTTACGAAATATTGTAACCCCACATAAACCAAACTATAATAAGTTATTTGAAACAATTTATGCTAATTAGGGTGTCCATTAACTAGTGTTTTGAATTTTTTAAAGTCAAAAAACGTGAAACTCAATAAAATCTCATAACGCGGTTCGGAAGGGACTTTAGGGGAAAATATTCAATAGAAATCTTCCCTGTCAACATTAAAATAACTTACAGGGTGATGATAATGGAAATAGAATAAGAACTTTGATGTTTTTGTCCAAATTTTGAAAATAGACTAAAAACCATAGCTCATAGTTTTGGTAAAAATGTTTCCCTCGAGATTTCATGAAATATTTTAACTACACGTCAACCAAACTATTATAAGCCATTTGAGACAATTTAGGGTTCCTATTAACTAAGTGTTTCAATTTTTTAAGCCAAAAAACATGAAACTCAATGAATTCTCGTAACGCAGTCCGATAGGGACTTTAGGGGCAAAAATTCAATTGAAACCTTCCTCGTCAACTTGAAAATAACTTACAGGGTGATGAGAAGTGAAAGAGAATAAGAATTTTGATGTTCTTGCCAAAATTTCTAAAACCGACTATAATCGTGAGTTATAGCTTATAATTTTCGTGAAAAATGGTTTCATCAAGATTTCTCAAAATATTTTAACCGCACATCAACAAAACTATTATAAGCCATTCGAGACAATTTTTGCTATTCAAGGCGCCCATTAACCAAGTGTTTTGAATTTATTAAGCAAAAAAAAGTGAAACCCAATGAAATCTCGTAACATAGTCTGGAATGTATTTAGGGCAAAAATTCAATAGAAATCTTCTCTTTCGGCTTGAAAATAACTTACAAGGTGATGAGAATGACAATAGGAAAAGGATTTTGATGTTTTTTGTCAAATTTCAAAAACCGACTAAAAATCGTGAATATAGCTTACAATTTACGTGAGAAATGCATCCGTCGAGATTTCACAAAATATTTTTACTGCACATCAATGAAACTATTATGAGTCATTTAAGACAGTTTCTGCTATTTAGGATGCCCATTAACTAAGTGTTTTGAGTTTTCCAAACCAAAAAACGTAAAACTCAAAATCTCGTAATGTGGTCCTAAGGGACTTTAGGAGCCGAAATTTACTACAAATCTTCTATGTCAACTAGAAGATAACTTATAGGGTGATAGATAAAATAAATAGAATAAAATTTTTGATATTTTTGCCGAAACTTCTAAAACCGTGAGTAGTTAATTATTTTATGAAAAATGCGACTGCTTGATTTATTAGCAGAACCAGAAAATGAAGTTGAGGATGGAGAAATATAAGAAATGTCCTGTATAATTCCATTATAAAAAGGGTATTTCATGTAATTTCACATTCCAAAGGTGGGAAGGAATAGAAATACCACCCTCTTGGATGGAAATCAAATCCCCCTCTTTGTTGGAATTGACTCAGGTCAACTCCTAACCTTTCATTCCATTTCAGGCTTGTCAAACGCCTCATCTTGGTAGAACTGGAATTAATTTCCCATTCTTTATCTTTATAAGAATGGAATTGAACCGTGCCATGTTCAAATGGCTCGATTACCGGTTCATTTTGGGTAATTCCCAATTCACCCGAATCGAACCAAACATGTGTAAGTAACTAAATTTTTAACAATTAAGTGCAAACAAAATTTTAACTTCCTAATCATTGTAGGAGTTGCTTAGCTTTTTTGCTAACATTGCAACAACTCGTGTTGTATACCAAGGAATTCAAAATATTTTAAACATATAACCGAAAACTTTGGCCTGGAAATTAAGTCAAAAGTATATAAATTTTCCTAAACATAATATACTAGTCCACAACCTAATTCCGAACCAACTCAAACAGATCTGGTTGGTTAGCAAACCGAATGGTTCCACCCCGAGTTGATTCGGTTTCGATTTGAATTCTGTAACAAACCATGGTACTCAAGTTGCATCATGGTTTGACCTAAAACTGATCCAACCTAATCCGTTCCCGGCCCTAGTTAGGACCATGCCCATCATTTCATACAAAAAAGGAGGTAGTCTTTGCAATGTCTAAAATCTAATGACAAATCAACCTGTTAATTCAAAGGTGGAAATACCAGCAACTGCGGCGTTTTTGCCTTTGGGTAACCTCATTTTCCATCAGACTCATTTATGGAATTAGAAATAAATCAACAAAAGAATTAACTACATAACGTTGATCACTGGTGAGAAAGAATTCAGCATTAAAGAGTAGAATCCCTGACTGGAAAATCAAATCTACCCAAGAACTTAGATCTATACATTCAATGTTCTTGCTAAGTAACATCACAGTTGAAAGAGTATGTTCAGAGCACAAGAAGTTGGAGAACAAAGATAAGTTGCACAGAAGGATTGAATACAGTACCTATTTATGTTCAAGTTAGGCGCAGCATCCGCCTCTCTGAGCAACAGCTCCATCTCTTGAGCCTGCCGGACCTTGGGGGCGTCCGTATCCAACTTTGATGCCAGATGACTGCAAACATCACCAAAAGTTAAATTTCTTTTCTCAATTGACATGTTATATAATTTATAGGCTAGTCTGAAAGCCCCTTGAACTTGCCACTTCGTCTCACTTCCGGCCTTGAATGTCTCCCTTAACCACCAAAACGACCACTTCATCATCCACGTTCTCCAATTCCATCAAATCCTTCTAAATGCTGTTAAATTACTCTAACTGCCGTAAAATATGCTTATGTTGCACCAACATTACCCCTTGAACTTGCCAATTCATCTCACTTTCCCCCTTGTATCTCAAATTTTGTCACTGAACTCCTAAAATGACCACTTCATCATCCATGATATCTCATTTCCGTCAAATCCCTCCAATTAATGTCAAATATAATTATGTGGCACCAATGAGACAAAAATTGGTTGGGTATTTAAAACTAAAACAAATTAATGTTCCTCTTTAATTTTGAACAGTTTAAAACTTAAAATTAAAACTAAACTATGTGGGAGGAACCCTAGGAGAAAAATTGGAAAAACAATCTCCACAAAAGGACAAAAGGAAGAAAAGGAAGGAGACAGTATTGCTGTTGTTATGACTTGGGATCAAAGAGAGCTTCTTTAACACCACATCAGCGATGAAGTTTGGCAAAGAAGTCTGAAATTTCCTTTGCCAAAGAAGATGAGGAGTCTGGTCGAAGGGCAGCTTGATCAAGAGAAGTGCGATTAGGTAGAGACTAGTCATGAGAAGTGCGATTAAGGGAAGCCTAGTCATGAGAAGTGCTATTAGGAGGAGCACAGTCATGAGAAGTGCGATTAGGGGAGCCTAGTCATGAGAAGTGCGATTAGGGGGAGCCTAGTCATGAGAAGTGCAATTAAGGAGAGCCTAATCATGAGAATTTTGGTCAAGGGGAGCTTGATCAAAAAGTGAAATCCTACTTTGGTATACCTCCCTCATGGTCTGGAAGGGGAGTTTCATGTATTTTTCTAGCCCATGATGAGGTTCCTAAGTCTATTAGGAATAACTAGTCTTAAGAGTATAGAAATCTTATTCCCAATAGGAGTTTATTTTGCCAATTGGAAAGATAATCAGAATCCAATTAGGATTAGGATTCCTGATTGAATGTCATTATTCTAGCTATAAAAAGGGGTGTTGCACTAGTTTAAAGGTGTATAATCAGCTAGCAAGAAAGGAAGATTGTGTTATACCACTCAAGGTGTTAGCGTGAGAGAATAGCGATAGGGCAAAATTTGAAAGAGAGAGAAGAAAAGGAGATAAGAGTGTTTTGTTTCTGTTTCTTGTGCTTTCTAGTTGTTCATCAAGCTTTGATTCTAAAGACTCGGTAAGATAATTCGTTGTACCCACTATTGATATAGTGAAGTTTTGTTGTTACTGCCCCGTGGACGTAGGCACATAGCCAAACCATGTTAATTATTGGTGTTTATCTTGTTGCTTATTTTCTTCGGTTCCCAAAATTTGTTTGTCTTTCCCATTCTGAAACGAAATCACAACAGCAAGTTCAAGGGGCATTTGGACTAATAAGTCTTAAGATATAATTCCATTTCCTCAGTGCAATGAGGTTTCGATGTTTTCTGGCCAAGCCATATATATTCATGATCGGTAAAAGCTACATGCTCAAAATTTTAGATGGTCGTTTCATCCAGTAAGTTAACTATGGCTTTCGCATATAGCAAGCAGCCTTTCATCCCTGGCCATGATGCAATAAGTGAAAATTCAGGCATGGTTTTTATACTGCCATGTTATTTTTATGCATATTTTCATTTATTTACCAATATGATATGCCATACTCTTTACGATATCTCAGATAAAGAACAACTGGGACTAAAAATTATGTCACAACTCCCAGCCTACAATTTTCCAAAAAGAAGAATTGATAGTTACCTCATTAGATACATCAAACACGCCGTCCTGAATATTCTGAAGAATCTTTCCAGCAGTCTTTATGAAGGCCTGAAAGTATGTTAATCAGTTTAACCATATTAAATTGTGGCATTTCAACCATAAATAACTCATACAATAAGTGGAAAAGAGTCACGGTTCGATTAAGTTGAGTTATTATAACCTCCTCAACGTTTTGAGCCGTTCTTGCAGATGCTTCCAAGAATAAAAGCCCATTCTCCTTTGCAAATTGCTCTCCTTCCTCTTTGCTAACAGCCCTTCTATGAGCAAGATCACACTTGTTCCCTATGAGCATGATTGACATGTTGGGATTTGCGTGCTGTCGGGCATCCTCTAGCCAGCTTGCCAGATGATTAAATGTCTCTCTCCTGGAGAACAAGACAACTTTAATGACTTCTTTGCCTTTTGTAAAGGTAACATATAGAGAGTTGTGGAAAACAGAAATATGCATCAGTGCAACCGGTGTTAAACAGAGCTTCATACCACAACTACACATTTCACTATTAGTCTTCAAAAAAAGAATAAAAAGCTTAGCTCATTCTTAATTACCTATGCATAGATTATACAAGCAATGTTCAATAGAAAAAGATGCAAGGCAAATAATTAGGAACAAATATGAGAACAATTGTAATATCAGTATTCATATGCATCTCCGAACATAACAACCACCCCACCCGCCCAACCCTCCCTCCCCCCCAAACCAAATTAGTCCTGGCTACTCTTTCAACGTCTGATAGTTCAAAGACTGAGTACGCAACGTCCGATAGTTCAAAGACTGAGAAGTGCTGATCGTAGACCACCCTTAGTAAATTCTTCCTCCAACCCACCCCGCACCCCCAAAGACTGAGAAGTGCTGATCATAGACCACACTTAGTAAATTCTTCCTCCACCCCACCACCCACCCCAACCCCCCCAACTCCCTGCTAATCCTAAGCTAACACCCACACTGACATACCACGACGAAAACGCACACAATTCACACCCACCCACCTGGTTATGTCATAAACCAGAAGTGCTCCAGCTGCTCCCCTATAGTAAGACCTAGTGATTGATCTGAAAGATTCTTGCCCGGCCTGAAATAAATTGAAAGATCCTTGCTTGAGAATATTCACAGGACTAGTAAGTTACAGCAATAAATGATGAATCAATCGCTACTGGAATTAAAATATATCAAGAACAACTCCCGGAAAATAAAACTTCACCAGAGACCTAAAACCAGCACGAAGGGCAGAGCAAAATTAAAGCCCAACAACAACATACAGACAGATAAAAACTAATTTCCATACATGTATGAAACCCTAAATTCTAAAGCTTTGATGGGTTTTATTCAGGCAAAGTCCAAATGAATTTTCCAAATGACAGACTGTTGAAATTCAATTATCATTTCCTAACCAATTCACATGAAAGTTTAATTTCTCAGTGAACAAACAAAGCAGAAGAGAGAAAACGGGAAACAACATACGGTGTCCCAAATTTGGAGCTTGATCGGACGGCCGTCGATAGTGACCATTCGAGCGCCGAACTCCACGCCAATGGTGAGATCATGTACGGGCTGGAACCTTTTGTCCGTGAATTGCAAGAGCAAGCATGATTTTCCTACACCTGCACCGCTCCACAACCAAAACCCAATTGCTTTCAATTCTCAACTCGCAATTCCCAATTCTCCGAAAATAAAAACAAAAACTTCAAATTTTCAAAAAGCTAGGGATTCGAGCGATTGGTACCTGTGTCCCCGATGATGATGTACTTGAAGAGGTAGTCGTAAGACATGGCTAGAGCGACGTCGTATCGAGCAAGAACGAGGAAGAAGATGAAGACGAAGATGAAGATGATGATGGTGATGATTCTCCTCGCTGTGAGATTCTTCTTCTTCCTCTCTGGGTTTTTGTTTTTGCTTCGCTGGTTTTTGTTTGCTTTATGTACGGACCATATTTCTGATTGTCCGCCTGACTGATTATTGTTTTGTGCTCTTAATTATCCACTAATAAATAATTAATTATTAATTTAACTTAATTGAGACTGTTACGTATGAATCACCGACACGCTAACGTTTGCTTCATGACAGACAAGAGACAACCATGAAGATTTGAGATATACCTCACTTTCTTTTTAACTTTTCTTCTAATGGAAATACGAAACTAATAAGCCTATGAAACGTCGTTTTAAAGAGGTCTTATATTCAATTCCCGATAAAAAAAATTTCTTTCTTGTAAATGTAGCTTCTCAGAATGCAATATGCTTACATCTTAATCAAATGATTGGAAGAGGGGACGTATGAAATTGTATATACCTTAAGCAAATGGCATATATTCCATTTATCCACCCTTTCCTTCACATCAATTTTTCTTTCAAACAAACGCAAATTTACTTCCAAATTTAAATCAATCTTTTTAGGAACATATAACGTCCATAATCAACCAGGCTAACAGTCTGGAAAACGATATAGTTCTTAGTGAATTCCCAACAAACAAAATAGTAATCGCGAAGTCTCTATAAATAGATCAATCGACATGGAAGAAGCAAATTGATAACAAGTTGGGAACAAGTAACTGAGGTTTATAAAGTGAAAACTGAATGCTAGATGAAAGATTTCACATGCGCCGTGGTTTTCACTCTTCCATTGCATCGCCTCCTTCTATCACTTGCACCACCTCAGTCAATGGAGTTATCTTTGTAAAGAGAACCTCTGCCGGCAAGGAAAAACACAACAATTCAGAGAAAACCTTTCACTAACTTCATATATCGTTCTGATCGAGTTTTTTTCTTTTCCTTTTCTATTTATAAGTATGCGCAGTGAAAATCATATTTGCCAAAAATGCATGTGCAGTGAAAATCATATTTACCAAAAATGCATGTGCAGTGAAAATCATATTTGCCTAACAGGAAAAGGTAGGAGGCTAACACTGTCAAACTATAACGTACACTTTTTTTTGGGGTTAGGTCATAGGGTCAGATGAATCTTTGATTAAACCTTTCCAGGAAGAACATACAAAACAAAGAAGACACATACTATGGGTGTGTACAGGTTATACAAACATCACATGGAAGCTGCAACCCAAAAGTTAAACAAAAGCGCTGCTCATTGGGGATTGATTTTCTCATATATAACAGACAAGATGAATGATGCTATGTTTTATGATATCAAAGAGAAGCATGCCAACGAATAAGCAGAAAACTTGTGGTTGAATGATAGAAAGTAAAGCAAAGCAAAGGAAGTTTTTCTAACCAGTCTTCTTGGAGAATATGTAGCCTTTCTCACTGATATAAGTCCGAGGAGTGGGGGTTAAGTGGTTCCTCAGGTATTCCTTGTGTCCCTGAGCCAGCACAAATTTTAAGAATAGTTTGCATTAACATGAAAGTAGTCCTCTTCCCTAGAAATGTTGAAGACTAATGACGAACAACATACCTTAGTTATTACACAAACATCAACATTACTTCCACTTCCCAAGTCATTAAAAATTCCAGAGCATATTGCTTCTGTTACAAGCTTTATGCCTTCATCCCTCTGCATCAAAGTAAACAAAAGGGAATTTGTGAAATTCATCAAAACAAAGCTCAACCTTTCCATTTTTGAAAAAAAAAAATTATGCATTAACTTCTGTGACTTATTTACTATTTCAGAAAACAAACCAAAACACCAGGAAGCCACAACATTCATAGCAGCAACTAAAGACATAGTCATCCAGATGGGAATGTTACTACAAATTATGCCATGGGATACTAATGAGCTGCAAACAGTAATTTGGGTCGTCCATTATTTGTACCAACAGATCCAAAGGTATCATACAACAAAGAAAATAGTTTTCAATTTATAGAATGCTAACTTACAGTAAGGCCTTCTTTGTACTTAGACTCGAACATGGCCATGGCAGCAAGAGAACCAGAACCCATTGTAGCAAATGGCAGTGTGTCAGTTGATCCATGGGGATATATCTGCAGTATAAGCATTGGCATTGGCATTGGCATCAGAACATTATGCACGCCCCAAAAAGGAACCATTGTAACATCCAAAAGCCTGAAGCAAGAAAAATCTTACAGTATGCAGATGAGGTCCAGTGACATCGACACCTCCGAGCACCAAAGCAGCAGATACATGACCTTGGTAACTGGACAATGCATGTAGAAATTAGAATCAAAATGTTCTTGTACGAAAGGAATATAGCTAACTACTGAAATTTCTAGTCCCCCACCACCCCTCCCCCTTTCAAAGCTAATAATTGCAGGCCAACCCTGGGAAGAGATAAAGCATACTTGAAAAGGTGTTTCTTGAGCAAGGTCAAAGCTGTAACAACCCGTGATTCCCGACCAGTATGGTAGCGATGAAGTTGCAGCTGTGAGCTGACCATATCTGGAAATGTACACAACATATTAGCTATGTACCATGGTGAGAATTGTTTACCACACTTAACATGCTTGTTCATGACCTCCATGCTACATGGTACTAAACAGACATACAAACACCACCACACTAAACAATCCTAACATTTACCTGTAACAGCCTCTGTATCAGCAGCAGTACCAGCTCCGCAGCAGTAAATATTTGGTGCCATATAATGGATCTTTTCACAATTCTTATCACAAACAATGGGTCCTTCGGTTGCCCTTGTATCAGCTCCAAGAATGACACCATCCTAAAGAAAGCATTCAAAAGAAAATTTCCAAAATTTAAAGCAAAACCCTTTTTTCCATGTCGTCTTCCTATAAGAGGGTGGCTGAAATATTAATTGCAAAACAATTTAAAGAGCAGAAATAATCTGTACCTGAAAAATCAAACCAACAATGGTGGTTCCCGTCTTCCTATAAGACGGTGGCTTAGTCCCATTCTTTGCAAGCATGTCATTTCTTCGGCAAAGATCGAAACTAAATCCGCCCTTGGGCACATCTATTGCCGTCTGAGACATCCTTTTTTTTTTTACTTTAGTTTTAATTAAATCTGCAAATCAATTAACCGCATCACAATTCACTCTAAAACCAATGCGTGCCCAATTACCTTGAGCTTTGGGTTTTTTCAATTCTTATGGAATACATGTTTGTATAAAGTTCAAAATTATTAACTAATTCTCATTGGTTCGAAACCCTAAAAGCTAGTCGAAAACTATTTTATAGCAACAAGAAGATCTGAAAACATAAAATAAAGATAATTAAAGGGCTTTTTAGCTTACCGGTATGAGTTGGGATGCTGAATGGCTGAACGGCGGAGAAGATAATCCGATCGGACGGAAGAGGTGGTGGTTGGAGTGGCAGAGGGTTTATGTTGGAAACTCTGATTCTGAAACGAAACCAGACGAGAGTGAGACGGTGAGGGGACTAAAGAGAAGAAGTACCTGAAAACTTGTCCGACAAGTCGTGGTGGATTTTGGGCCCTTTTTCTTGGTTAGGCCCAATAGATGGTTACTTGCCAGTAGCCCAGTAGGCCTCAATAATGAACGACATAAACGGACATGTCGTAATTCCCCATTACTAGGCTTTCAAACTCCATGCCAATTGTGCCGCCAGTCACATTGATTGGATCATAAAATGAACTTTCCTCTTGTGTACTCGAGTTTGATTTTTTTTTAAGTTATTTTTCTTATAATTGAGTTAATTAATAAATATCGAACTGAACACAAATATTTTGTCCAACTTGATACTAATGCATTGTCATTTTCATTTATCTTATTCAAACCTAAGTCATCACTTATAAGTGAATAAAAATATCATTAAATCATAGTGTGTGCACCTTAAGCCAGTTCAAAATATATTGTTTGTTTTCGAATAAAACTTTCAAACAAATGTTACTGCATAATTATTTTTTTATAAGTAACTACTATGTTTGATTTCATAATCATATTTGAGTTTTTTTAACAAAAATACCTATAAATTAATTCGATTCGACTTAACTTTCGTATCGAGTTTAATTCGAATTTAACTCATTTGATGTAGAAAGATTTGACACTGCTCAATAAGCTTTGTGGTTAATGACATTTATAAATCGATGGTTTGTGTTTGGAGGAGAATCAACATAATTGGTAATAGCATAAAAATATGTCCAAATATAAAAGCAAGACTTTTTACTCAAGATGACCCCTGAATATGAATTGTAATCTCAAAATGATCATTAAACTTGATTTTGTATCAGGATGCTCTTTGAATCTCCATTTTCGCCTCAACTTGCTCATTTTCTGTCAAATTTCATCATTCACCGTTAACTTGAAGGGCAAATTTGTCACTTTGAAAACAAAAACAAATTCAAAGTCTTTGACATTGATTTTCATCATCCTCAGCAGCAGAAGACACAGAGACCTCTCTAATTCTCTCACTCCTCTCACACTTGCCTCTTCCTTTCTCTCTCTCTGACTCGATTCAGCATTAGAAAAACCGAAAAATTACAGCACGCCCCCTCCCTCCAAACACCTATATAAACGCTCCTTGATTCTCTCCTAGGTTTTTACCAAACCAACTGCCCACAACGCTTTCTAAAACAAACCCATTCAATTTCGAATGCTCTAATTCTTCTCGCTCTCAGTAACTGTGCGGCAATGGCGATAACTCCTTCAAGATGAAGATCGGACATGTGCGCGTGTCGCAGATCGCAGCCGTTATTTTCATCTTCGTCATCCGGCTTCGCGTCGTCCACTTCCTCGAGCTTCTCCTCCGCGTCGTCGGCGTGGTTCACGCGTTCCGCCTCCCCCACGCGCCTCTCTGTGTACGAAAAATCACCTCTCTGACAAATAAAGTGCAGGAGAAGATTACATGGAGAACCAAAAAGAGAGAAGCTTTAGCAACCATTGTGAGCTTGGAACTTCACTCAATTTCAAAAACTGAGCAAAAGCTTGAAACTTTAACAGAAATTTCAGGGTTGTGTATGATAATCTGAACTCAAGTGGTTGTTGTAAGAAACCCCAGAAAAGGAAAAAAGGGAAAGATGAGTTGCGATTTGAAATCCAACTCAACGAGGAAAACCCAGAAACAGAAAATTCAATTGAAGCTTAAATTTTAAAAAACAGAGACAATTTCTAGGAAACAAAAAGAAAGAGGTGAAAATGTGAGTAATTGAGAGATGGGAACTTATCTATTGAAGAAGAAGAGTGAGAGAGAGAGAAAGGAAGAGGGAAGTGTGAGAGGAGAGAGAATTAGAGAGGTGTGTCTTCTACTGTTGAGGATGATGAAAATCAATGTCAAAGACTTTGAATTTGTTTTTGTTTTCAAAGTGACAAGTTTCCCTTCAAGTTAACGGTGAGTGGTGAAATTAGACGGAAAAATGGGCAAGTTGAGACGAAAAGGGAGATTCATGGAGCATCCTGATATAAAATCAAGTTTAGGGATCATTTTAAGACTACAGTTCATATTCAGGAGGCATCTTAAGTAAAAAACCAAAGCAAAATGGATATGTTGCTTTGATCTTTCTATGTCTCGAACTCCACACTAAGACTGAGACACGACCTAGACTTTTACAGCAGGGCAGAATTTTTCACTATGAGCGAAAGTTTGACAGAGCAATAATACGTGAAAGTAAATGTCACGTTTGTTGAGCAAGATTGGATTTGATTGAATAACTCTTCATATGCAATGTAAAAATGGATGTGGTTTAATTGTAGAAATATTAAATAAGATTAGACGTACAAGAAAATTTACATTTTCTAATTTTATTATTTCAAAGATATTGAATTGAATAAGTTTTCTTATATGAGTACACTCCTAATTCCTTTACAGGAAGAATGTATCCATTTTCACAATGACAACATTACATTTGATAAATTATCCAATCCAACTCAATCTCGTTCACCAAAATCCAGTTCACCAAAATGAATCCAAAAGGCCAACGAGTCGTGACAGAATCTTACATTTTCCTACATAGATGAAAAGGAAAACTACAATTCTCATTGAATAATATCAAATGAAGCAGAATCTCTCATACAAATACAAAGTTATACAATAATATATTGACTTCTTTTTCTTATTATTATCCTAGATTAAAACAGAAAGATCACTTATGGCCCATTTACAGTGTTGTTTCTTAATACTCCGATGCTGGACATTTCTTCACATCCTCAAAGATCTTCTGGACCCGCAACTGGTTCGATTTCTAGAAGCAAACCTCGCCGGAATTGCACGTAAGGGTAAGCAAGTGGGCATTCATCTGGTTTTGTTTTCCATCTGGTGCAATGGGCATGGAGTCGAAATTAAATATTGTCAAACATATATGTTGATGAAAATGAAACATTCGAGCTGAAAAATTACCTATAACTGAGGACAAGATGATGAAGGAACGTTGCAATCACTACTTTAGCGAGTTCAGCCCCAGGACACAGCCTTGCTCCGCCACCAAACGGCGTCACTTTTTTGCTCATTTCTTGATAATTGTCCTGCATATAAATTCATCAAATTCAAATGGGAATCCATGACTGGGAAATATTAGGAGCGATTAATATATATATATGGTAGCTATGTTAGGCTTAATTTCCCATACACAAATAAACCTCAAAATTAGAACCAGCATACCGCCCATCTCCAAGGATTAAACTCTGTGGGATTCTCATGAACAGCTCGATCCATATGTGCCCCGGTTAAGATTGGAAGAACCTTCCATCCCGATGGTATTATGAATTCTGCAGCAATCATAATCCAAATCATCGATCTAACCCAAACCATCCATTTAAGCAAGCAATAGAAAAAAGAAAACTGAAACAACAATATATATAGGTAAATAACCTTTAAATTTCACGTCCACGAGAGCTTTCCTGTGCACAAATTTGACGACATTCCCACATCTCATACCTTCGTATATAACCTGCAGATCATTTCAGTCCTTCATAAGTCCATAAATACATGAATTAGAACATCTAACTTTTAAAGAAATTACTAAAATGGAAGTAATTTTCACACTCCTGTTTTCTCCTCCCGCACTCCTCAGTTTGTTTCTGCACATTGATTATGCTTTGGTTTACTCAATCTAACGGCTAGAAATAATGGAAAAGTTGCAAGCGGAGAAAAGGGGAGTGTGAAAATTGATCCCCTTCCTAAATTATGCTACCACATACATAGTAGGTAAAATCCATTTTCTTGTAATCTTCCCAGGTTAAGAATTCCCCGTCCCTTTTGTTTTCCCTTATCGCTTGGTGTTCTTCCTGCAGAGATTTTGGACAAGAAACATGTCTATATATTAGGCATACAATGATTTAACGCATGTAAAGAGACAGTAAAACTAAGAAGCTAGCAAGGGGTCCATGTGTACCTTCAATTGGCATAAAGCAATTGGTGCATGAGCAAGAAAGTAGATAATCAAGGACATAAGAGTAGCAGTTGTCTCGTAGCCTCCTAGCATTATGTCCAATAGAATGCTCACTATTTCTTCATCTTTGAGGCTCTGCTTGGCTAATAACGCATCTAAGAAGTCTTCTTCTCCTTCTTTAGGCTGCCCTGCGTTATTATTATTGACATTCCCTTTTCTTCTCTCCGACATTATTTCCTTCACGGTGGAAGAAATCCTTGCTCTTGCCTGAAGAGATAAGAGATGAAATTATAATTGCATAGAGAGGAGAGGCATTGAGCTTTAACCAACCCCACAATATCATTGAGATGCTTATATTGTCAAAACGTGAATCTAAATCATCAGTCATCCAAGTCTGACTGAAGAATATTACCCTATACGTATACACGTAATATACACATAATAGGTATATGTGTGTTACGGTAATTACCTTCACAGCATTGGCATATGCGGTCCCAGGAATATTCAATGGCAGAGAAACAAAGCCAGTCATGTAGGTTTCAAAGTCCTCTAATATTCTTGAGGCTACTGGCTCTTCTGGTTTAACACTCAGAAGGTTCTTCACCATAAGACGGAGTGTAAACTGTGTGTCGAGTCACAACAGGCACATACATTATCAAATTTCAAGATATATCATATAACAAGAGATAGAAGAAGAAAAGTTTGAGAGAACACAAGACTAAACGTACAGCTTTAGCTTGTTTCAGGAAGGAGACTTGTTTGCAGCCATTCCATGATTCCATCATTGAGATTGACAACTTCTGAACCCAATTAAGGAATGCTGGCGACGACTTAGAGGTGGCGATGAAGCTGACAGCAATATTTCTGAATTTTCTGTGAGTTTCCCCGGAGACAATGAGTAAAGAATGCTTTCCAAGAATGCCATGAATGGCCTTTGGGTAGCTGGCTTGGAATAGCTTCTCTTCATTTTGAAGAATAAACATGTTGAGCTCAAGGTTACATGACACAATGGTTGGTGAACCAAATAGATGCGATTTAAAAACCTTCCCATATCTGCATACATCATTTCAATCAACAAAGTTCATATTTGGCAAAAAAAAAAAAAAAAAAAAATCAACAAAGTTAATATCACATGATCAACAAATGTAAAAAAATTATTCATCTATAAACATTTTTATAAGCAGCGAAGGGATATTAGATCAAAACAGCCAAGGAACTTATGATCATCAATTAAGATTGTAAATTAATGAAGCATCAATCACCTAGAACAATGTTGCTGCAAGAAGGTGCCGAGAGAGTTAGAATAATGAGGCTTAAGGAAGCCAAGGGTCTCCCCAAACAAAGGCAAACCCATGCTTCCAGGAGGCAAATTTTTGGGAGGCTTTTGATCATGTTTTCCAATCAATATTTGCACAAGAAAATAAGCAAATATTGCTAGTCCTAACAGAAGAGAAAATAAACCAAGCATATTTTCTTCTCTTTTCTAAACTAAAGTATTTGAATTGTGATCCACTCCCAAACACACACACACACACACTTATATATAAAGCCTTCATCATCAAGCTACGTATCGCACAATTAATATACAAAATGATGAGTGTAATAGTATCTGTGCCTTAGATTCTGGTTTAACTATTTTTCTTCCAAAAAGTGGAAAAACAAAAGTGTTCTTGCTTTTCTTCTAATTACGCAGGCACATGGGATTTGGACCTTTCTAATAATGGTTAAATATTTTTCCTTTTTTCTTGACAAAAAGCTTCCATTTATAAGAGTAGTATTCTTTAGTTGAGAACCATATTTTTTTACTGCAATTAATGAAGAAGAGCTAACCCTCCATAGATAAGTGACATGGATTTCTTTCACACAATCAATGATTGTGGAAACAAGCTGATCTCCACCACGTCCATGAATTCATTGTTATTGGTGATATTTCACCAAATAATGCTAACAGATTAGGAAATATTAGATAGCGAAATCGAACTACAACATGTAAAGAAATGTCCCACATCGGAAATTTGAGAAGGATATGAATTAACAAGAAGGATAATCATAGTAACAAGGAAAAGGGGTTCACATAACCTTCTCAAATACAGCAAAATTAATCCCCACTAGCTAGCTTAGTAATATACATATATTCGTGCTTTTCAATGTCAAAACATTCCTCTTCTTAATGATCATACCAAAATCACTAGTTTTTGGTAGCAAGTCAGACTTGGAAGGGTATAAAATATGGGCATAGGTTCCCTAAAGGAAAAGCAATGAGAGACAAACAAAGTTGAAAATTTTCACTACTTTTGAAAACTATATATATGTAGGTAACAAGAGTTCAAATTTTTGATTAATTTGGGTTTGCTTTAAGGGTTTTGATGTGGATGTTTGGAATCGAAACCCGACCAAAATTGAAAATTGAGACTATTTGGTTCGAGTAATCATTCCCATTTTTATCCAAAACCCCAAAAATTCACTCATTTTTCAGCTTTAAGAGGGTTTTCGGAGACGAAAAAGCGGTACGGATCCCTCAGAAGAAACATCAGAAAGGAGCTAAGGGAGGCAAAAGAGAAAAGGGTATCAATTTAGTTTGTCTGGCCTTTACATTGTGCATGGTGCACGTGCAATGGATTTGGGACCCTCAATCAATTCGATTGTTGGCATCTAGAAACCCTAATTTCATAGCTGGATATCAATTTGCATTGCAATCATGCTCAATTACAGTGTTAAAATTTGTAAAAAAAAACTGAGTAAAAAATGAAAAGATGAAAACTTTGAGTGGCACCGACAGTAGAAATTGCTTACCTTTGAGTTTGAGACTCATCTCTTTCTCTCTCGGACAGCCTTTAAGAAAGATGAAACTTTGTTGATGTAATTATATATATAAACCGCATCGCACGTTTGAGGGTTTGAGGGTTTGAGCAGACAACTCATGATTGTTCTTGTCTTTTGTTTGGGGCCTGCGAAAATATTAATCAACTCGAAGATGTCAGAATTTAGAAACAGCAGTTATCAAGCTAGAAGGCGTTGGCTCCCATAAGCAGAAAAATAAAGGAACAGTATGAAAGCATTATAGTCAATAAATTGTTTAAGAAATACTCAAAAACGAAACAACGAAAATAAAAAGATATAAGCCCAATTGGGTTTGTGCCAAATACTTAGATCCACAAAATTTGGCCCAATTTAAGAGGAGAAGGGAAAACTTTGGTCCTTATTTTCACGTGTTAAAATCTTCACAAAATGGAACTAATGGTCACGGTTGATCCAAACCTCAAACCTCAAGCCATGGCTTCCATCTCTTACAAATTCACAAGCAAACCAAAAACCCCCCTCTCTCCTCCCTTCAAGACCACCAAGTCTCTCCCAATTACTCCCTCAAAAATCACTTGCACAACTTCTCCAAGTGAAAACAATTATGAAACCAAACAATCTCCACCATCCTCATCCTCGGCCGGCAAAATCAAACGCCTTGTTCTCCAGCAACAAGGCAGAACAAAACTCAACACTTACCCCGACCGCGATTTCTACGCGTATCCGAGGTTTGTGACACATGTCGACGACGGCTTCATTGCCACATTGACCAATCTGTACAGGCAGAGGCTGAGGCCTGGCTCAGAGATTCTTGATCTCATGAGTTCTTGGATAAGCCATTTGCCTGAGGAGGTTGAGTTCAAAAAAGTTGTGGGACATGGGTTGAATGCGCAAGAGCTTGCAAAGAACCCTAGGCTGGATTACTTCTTTGTCAAGGATTTGAATCAGGATCAGAAGCTGGAGTTGGAGAGCCGGAGCTTTGATGCTGTGTTGTGTACAGTTAGTGTGCAGTATCTTCAACAGCCCGAGAAGGTAAATTAATTACATTTTTTAAATTACTATTATCCATTCAAGTGAATTTTAATTACGAGAGAGCATAATCCATTGGGAACAAGGAGAAAATAAATATATTATATAATAAATGATTTCATTCATAATAGTACAGAAATATTTTGAGATAAAATCGCTTAAGAAATTAGTGAGTATAACATTGATTTGATGCTTTTTATAGGCCCGATTATTAGATTTTTTTTTTACATCTATTTATAGTTGATTATTAGCTTTAATTTTTATCCCTACATAAGATCTCAAGTCTACAATTTACCTTTAATATACAAATATTTACCCTAAATTTGAGATTTATTGCTAAATATACTTGTTATAATGTTTACCCTAATCTTTTACTTGTTTTACCATTTGAGATTTTCTTGCTTAATATACTTGTTATAATGTACATTTGGTATGAAAATATTTACCGTTTGAGATTTCTCGCATAATATATTTAGGTGATATATTTGCAGGTGTTTGCAGAGGTTTTTAGGGTTTTAAGGCCAGGAGGGGTGTTCATTGTGAGCTTTAGCAATCGCTTGTTCTATGAGAAAGCCATAGGGGCGTGGAGAGATGGGACCGCCTACAGCAGGACACAGTTGGTTGTGCAGTACTTTCAATCTGTGGAAGGCTTCACACAAGCTGAAATCATCAAGAAATTGCCGGATGCTAGTGGCGGTGGCAGCGGTGGCGGTTCACAAAATAAGTCACCATTTGGGTGGTTTTTGGGTTTGCTGGGATTGTTTTCTGGGTCTGATCCATTTTATGCAGTCATAGCTTACAAGAACTTCAAACCTGTTTATGAATGAAAGTGTCAACTAACTGAAGAGCCTTGTACTTGCATTACAGAATTTACAGTCCAATAACAAAACTGTCGTTTAATGGTATTCTTTTTCATTATGGTATGATGGGTGGACTGTCGTTTAAAGGTATTCTTTTTCATTATGTTATGATGGGTGGTTTCATATTTAACTTTCATAGTAAGCAAAATTTATCTCCCAATATCGTTGTATACAGTAATACTATTTTACACATATTAAACCCTCTCTCGCAATATTGTTGTATAAAGTATAATTAATTTACACATATTAATAACCCTTTCCACGACCTTATTTTTCATGATATTTATGTTCCATTTATACAATGCAACTCGTTAAAATTGTAGAATTATAAGAGATAAGTTTTATTCTATATCCGATCGTTTTACAATGAAATAACATTCACTAAAACCTTCAAAATAACTTCAATTTGATAAATTATACAATTATCTGTTAATGAACAAAATGTACCAACTTAGAAGTGGGACCCTGGTGATATCCTATGCACTACGCTCCTTGTGTATAACCTGTTTCAAGAAGATAGGACGGTCGGGGATTAGGAATAGACACTGGTGTGAGGCCGACCTAAGAATCTCCGACGCCCAAGTTAGTGGTCTAGTAAAAGGAATAAGTAGTTTCTTGGACAAAATAAACGTATAGTTGAATAGTTACCTTATTGGGGAAACTGCCCCTTTTTATTTGATTATAATTGAATGGAATTTGGTGAATAGTTCTAATGTGGGATAAATGACCATTTGATGAGGTTCTGACATGTGGTACATAAATGGATAGTGGATTTACTCCCACGTAGGGGTTGATACTGTTGGGTTTACTTGTGGGCTTGGGCCTGGTTGCTTGTGGGCTTGATTGAGTCGGTAGCCCTGCTGAATACCATATATAACCAGGCCCTGCTGAATACCATTCTAAATTTCAGCAGGCTCTCACTGAACTAAATAACCTATCTTATCGTAAACAGATCTTCGCGAGCATCAACAACCGAAGCCAAATTCGGTACCTCACGGCCGAAATCGATTACACTATTAAGCTTTGCTTTCATCAAAAATCATAAAAATATCTTCACCTGCAAATCTCTGGACCATCGTAGGTCTCTAATGTAACCCAAACAAAACAAACCCTTCTTCTCTCATTCCTTATCTTCTCTCCACCTCTCTCTATAACCCTCTCTCTGCTTCTAATTTCTTCCTCCCTCCAATTCCAAGGCTCCAGCCATGTCTTCTGCCACCGCCGCTTTTTTGAACCCATTATCAATCGCCGAGAGTTGCCTACCCTCTGTACCAGCCCTCTTCGCCCCCAAAAACCAATACCCAATTCTTTCACTTCCTTCAAAACCCACCAAGTGGGTCTCTCTCAATCTCAAGCACAAGCCTTTTTTGCCTCTTCAAGTGGCTCAGACCTCCGACTGGGCTCAAGAGGAAGAGCAAGTACAGGCGGAAGCGGAAGCGGCGGAGGGAGTAGAGGTGGAAGAGGGTTCTGCAGATGGAATTGTAGCTGTTGGTGAAGAAGAATACTATCCCGAGCCGCCTGAAGAGGCCAAGCTCTATGTGGGTAATTTGCCTTATGATGTTGACAGTGAGAAGCTTGCTAATATCTTCAATGAGGCTGGGGTTGTTGAGATTGCTGAGGTAAAAAGTTAGTCTTTGTTGCTTTCTTTGCAGTTTAAATTGCTACATTGGAATAATTGGACTGATTTTCACATGGTATTGTGATTTTTGTTTCGATTTTCGAATTATTAGGTCATTTACAACAGGGAAACTGATCAGAGTAGAGGTTTTGGGTTTGTGACTATGAGCACCGTTGAAGAAGCTGAGAAGGCTGTGCAGTTGTTCCACCGTTATGTAAGTTGCGAATTTCTAAGTCTCATGTTATGTTTGTTGGTTTCTTTCATTACCGAAAACGAAAACACTAAATTGTTGTTGACATTGACATTCTGAAATTTACGGGTAGAAATGATCGAAAATTATGAATGTTGATGCATTTAGGTCGAGTTACAAAGTGGCATTAAGTTGATTTAATTTCTTAACACTTGAAGGGCTTCGATTGGTGCATTTTTCATCGCTTGTTTAAACTCACAAAATCCGCTAGAAGAGTGAATCACAATTATGGATGAAGTGTATTCATGCAAAGTGCTAATGAGAAGTCTTTTTTTCCTACACAGGATATCGGGGGAAGGCGTTTGACTGTAAACAAGGCTGCTCCTAGAGGGTCACGTCCTGAAAGACCACCTCGAGTGAATGAACCTTCTTTTAGACTCTATGTCGGTAACCTGCCATGGCAAGTGGATGATTCTCGTTTGGAGGAGGTTTTCAGTGAACATGGAAAGGTGGTCAGTGCCAGGGTAGTTTATGACCGGGAAACAGGGCGCTCGCGTGGCTTCGGTTTTGTTACCTTCTCTAGTGAGACAGAAGTGGATAATGCCATTGGCGCTCTTGATGGACAGGTTTACTTCACTACTCAAATTTGTGTCTGTTTTACTGTGTCGAGTATGCCGTGAACTGAGAACTAAATAGCTTTTAGGATATTACTCAGACCTTTATATCTGTGCAATTGACTTGGATAAGAACTTCTCCTGTTCATGGCTCAATCCCGGACAAAGCCATGAACAACTCCTTTTTGAGGTTGTTCTTCGTTGCTAGGTTTTGTGTGTTGTAGACTCAAACGAAGTCGCCTTGCAACTAATCACGTATTGTTATCTTGGTGCTTGTCTTAGTTTCATATAAGTTTACAACGACACTGATTTTGTTCTACATTCGACTGTGCAGAGTTTGGATGGCAGATCAATCCGAGTAAATGTTGCTGAAGAGCGACCAAGGCGTGGCTCGTTTTGAATCTAAGACTATACTTCTTCAATAGTTAATATAAGAGCTCTTAAGGATTGGTGCTTAGTTTTGGGAGAGGATCTTAGCATTCTATTTCCGTCTCCGATGAGAAATTTTCTTTTGGGGATTAAAGTTTTTATAGATAGGTTATTTATTCTACCTTCTGTATCTTCCAACATGTTGACAACAGTATGCCCTGTATCAGTGTATGATCATCTTCTTTACATTTTAGCAACCCAATGCAATATTTTCAATGACTCGCAAAATTTTGAATTTCATAGCTGTGTAGTCGGTAGTATACTGTGAAACATGTACAATTGCCATTCTAACCCAAATCCAAATGTCAAAAAAAAAACAAAAAGGAATCGAAAGTCTCCCTCTTGCAGTCCTTTGAACTCGTCAGGTCTTCCAAAAAGAAGCACTTCTGGGCTTCAACAGTTCCAGTCAGATCATGCATGCTTGTGTAATTTTTACCGAAATTGTAAGGTCCAACGGTGCACAGATGAGGAACAATGACCATCTAAACCTTACTTACACCATCGTTGCAGCCGTGGGAAGGTAGCCTGGTGACTGCTATCCTCATTCAGCAAAGGATGAGCCCTGAAGCCTGAACCTCCATCGGTTTGAAGCTTTTTTCAGATTGAGCTACTTGGCGAGCTTTCTAGCTTTCTCAACAGCTTCAACGTAGTAATACAATCTCCAAAGTGTCACATTACTCTGCAAGTAACAGATACAAAGCTTCTTCAAACAGGAGGTTATATTCTAATTAGTTCCCAACCAAGAAAATCGCACATCTTGTTACCTCTTTCTCAAGATCCACATGAATTTCATCAGAGGAATTTGCATATCCTGTGTTCCTATGCTGGATCATTTCCACAACACGATGAAGATTTTTCGGTGGCAAGTTCTGAATCATTTTTCCAAGCTTGTGTTTCTCAGGAAGAGTCATAGGCCTGGATATTAAATTAACAGTTACTACAAAGTGAACGGAATTATATATAAACATATAACGTCCCCAGCCAACTCTCTTTCTTGTTCAAAAATTACCCAACAAAGAAGTCTAAATCTAGGTCACATTATAAACCCTCACCCCTCCCCCTCCGATGAGAAAGAGAGTACAATGTATTGACCTAAGCAGGTCGGTGGTGTTTTGCCAGGAAGCACCACTAGGAGACTGACTACATGAGATAATCTAAATGCTCTTCATATCTCGAGGGAAGATGATTAGGAAATTAAACAATCAATGACTTCATTAGATTGACCTATCTGGGCCCTGTTTATAGCTTCACCTTTCTCAATTATATAATGTAATAAAACACATAATGATCTAACTCGGACATCTTTTTGAGATCGTGAAAAGAAATTCCACACTGAATTTTCACTTATTATAATTAGTTATCGTCTAATTCCCAACAAAATAAACATTGAATCCTGTGAGGCCCAATGTTTCAATGGATACGTAGAATTAAAGCTATTTAGCTGAGAAATTTAAACTTTGAGAAAGCATTGTTAAAAAGTACCTGCACGTGGAAATCACGGTATAAAGAAGTTTCTCAAGCTGCTGCTCCATGTGCCCTAGCTGAACAAAACACATAACTTCAGTTTAGATATAAATTGTTGGAACAAAAGAAAATGTTAGATACCTAAATTTCATATTTCTGATATGACGGTTATGATATAGCCATATAAACGAAAAATAGGAAGTTTGATCAGAATTTGCAGTACTGGTAAAGAAAGAATTTCAGAATATTACTGTTGCAGAAAATTCATTAGAATACTTCTTTACTGTCTCCTCAACCTGCAACCTATCATTCTCTATAAGGAACTGCAATTCATCATCAACCTGAAAAATATAAACTAGCTATATTAACATGCCAATATGGAAATACAAAACTTTATAACAATGACAAGTCCACAAAATGAAAAATAACCTCTCTAGTGGACTCAGGATTGTCACGCATCGAAAGTTCAGGGAGGCTGGTTGAAGATAATGGAGAAGATCTCTCTGGTCTCTTAGAGGGATTATTCCTTGCATCAACGTCAGGTGATGCCCCTTTAGAAGATGAGGAACACTTTTTGCTCTTTATCTGTGATCTTAACTGGCTAATAGCTATCACAGGTTCTAGCATCTGCATTTACACATATGGTTATTAGAAAGTACATAAAGATTCTAAAGAAGAATATTTTATCTCAAAGGCTTGGTTAAACAGATGCATCAAATGTGAAGCCATAAAGAATAAATCTACAGTCGTTGCATATATCAAGCATCACATGATCCATAGGAAATGTAAATGAAGGAACTAGTTACAGTTCCAAGAAAAGAATTTTCTGTGTCATCTAAGTGCACAGAACACTAAATACCAGGAATGTGAAAGCAACATTTTCAATTAATTTTCAGTAAAGTCACCACACTGATACAAGTTAAGTATTGATTCAATATCATGGCATATGTGCATATATTAATTGATTAAAGGTATCGAAGTACAAAAACCAGAGACATTTCATATAATTCAAAATCATGAATGTATAACCAAGTTGAAGCACCCATTTAAAAGAAAATTAAGGGAAAATGAATCGAATTGTTGATTGTGTCAGAAGGACCCTTATGTCCATGCCCCAATCGCCCCCCTAGCGGAATATGTGCTTCTAAAAGATTTTTAATACTGTGACCAATCCCAAAATTAGTTCTACACATATGAAAATTAAAGCACCTCCAGAGGTACCAAACAAGGCAAGTATTTCATTAATCTTTTCAAGAACTACAAGAGCTATGGCGTCGTATCTTTCTTGTTTTTGGCAGAGCATAGTTTGAGTAGGTTTTAATGAATGGAAACTTTGTAGTTTATAGGTTTGTTTTTGCACATTTTAAAACTTACCCACTTCAAGGATTGCAAGATCAAAAAATCACACGTCAAGAGGTGCATCCCTTTTGAAGCACTCCAGAGGTGCCAAAGAAGCACCAGATAAAAAAACACCCCTCAAGAGGTGCACCCCTTTTGATGCATCTCCAGAGGTGCCAAACAAGACACCAGATAAAAAAAGGCACCTCAAGAGGTGCATCCCTTTTGACGCACCTCCAGAGGTGCCAAACAAGACACCAGATAAAACAAAAACACCTCAAGAGGTGCATCCCTTTTGGCGCACCTCCGGAGGTGCCAAACAAGACAGTCATTAATCTTTTCAAGAACTTCAAGAGCGTAGGCATCCCAACATACCTCTTCAGCTTCTGGTGAAAGAATATTCACACCCTGCTTGAGCAATGACTTCAATCTTTCTTTCTTCATATCTGAAATCCCAGTTCCTATGCTGCCACCAAATAAAGTTCCAGAAGTACCGTAACTATGTTCAATCATATCCTTCCCTCTAACTTTCACACATTTGCTTTGAGATTGCTCAGAGAATTGGGAAGCAGAAGACGGAAAATCTTCTTCCTGTGATAACAACTCTATCACTGAACGAGTATAGTACCCAAAGAAGTCTGGTCCTACTTTATCATGTTCACTTGAACCAACCAAATCCTTTGTATCCTCTGACATAACAACAACAATGCAGCTGCACCGCAGAACAAACTATTTTTATCCAACGTAAGAAAAACCTAACAAATCGCTTCCCCATCATAGCCAAATGAAGAAAATATCTATAACCAAGCCATCCAAAATTACAAAAGATAGATATAATTCCTTACCAGCTATGCCAAAACAATACTTCTACTTGTTCATATCTTCTTCTCTGCCAAGTAACCAACATGTGCACACCTTTTCGGGCATTGAGTGACTTTCAGATGCATCGATTCTGGGTTTAACACCATATATCTGTGTGGGTATCCACTGATCAGCATATCTTGAAAAATTAACAAAAGACAAATAAAAATACCAACCTATTTTGTTAGAAGAAAGCTGATTTCCACACTCCAAATTTTACTTTCTGCACTCCACTTCCTTATTTAATTTTGTTCAAAATGGAGTGCAGAAAGTAACATATGGAGTGCAGAAATCAGTTTCCTTGTTGAAAACATACATTTTTCACTGGTTTAGGCGTTACAAGATGCAAGGCAATTGACATGCAATCATTTACAAAATGTGAACACATAAACCCTAAACCCACTCTACAAAATCAAAGGCGATTAGCATGCAATCATTTTCATAACAGAAACACATGACCCATAAACCCAATCTCAAAGAATTGAGGGATTATCTAATCCCCATGGCAAGAAAGATTGAAACCAGAGACTCGATTTAGCACTCTCTCCAAAAACCCAATTGCTCAGTTTCCGTTTGGTTTCTCAGAAAATTTAGGAAAAAGAAACTAAGAAAACTAGAGTCACTGAGGACTGAAATTTCCCCACATATTGAAGCGCCTTCCTTACGTTCAAAATGAGCCAATCGAGAAGAAAAAGTTTGGATTCTTTTCTTTCGTTACGTTCCTCCGGTTTCCGACAAACCAAACATTGCCTAGAGCTCAGAGAGCACAAGCAAACTAACATTACAGCGACGAGGGAGAGATAGCGAGAGAGAATGATAGAGGGACTGAGGGAGGCTTACATTTCAGGCGAGTGGGCGGAGCTGCTAACCGGAGAAAGAATTTGGATGAGAATTTTAAAAGCGTCCGACGTCGTTTAGGGAACCTGGATGAGGTGAAGCGCCTTTAGATTACCACAAACAATTATTTATTTATAATCCACAATTACGCCGTTTGCTTTTTTCTTTGTATATTTATTTATAATCTTTTTGTTTTTGGATAAATAAGGAAATTTACAAATATGAGTGATTATTTTTCGAATAACACTACGGGTACCACCTATAATTTCATTTTTTTCATCCTACCATATTTGGCTTATGATGTGACAACTTATGTGTAAATGTCATATCATTAAAATGTCCACCTATATTTTTATGAATTTGATTTATTAATTGAAAAGAATATTTAATCTTTCATCTTTATCTCTATAAAAATAAAAATAAGAAAAAATAAATTTATAGAAGGAAAGAAATCCATTATTCCCTTAATAGCTTACGTCTTATTAAAAAAAAAAAAAATTGTACAAATATGGAGGGAGACCTCCATTGCTTTCCTGTACATTCTTTTTGCCATGGCTGCTGTGATTCTACCTCTCAATAGAGTTTTTATATTTTTGTAATTAATAATTCTCCCATGGTAGCTCTTATTTTAAGGGTTGTGAGAGAAAGAAATGAAAGATATTATCTTTTGCTTTTATTGTAACTACCTATTCTTAAAAAAAATTAAAAAATTGTAAAATTAATTAGTGAAAGATGATTTTACCCTTAAGGGGTTCAAAAGTCACTTTGAGTTTAAGAATACTTTTGAAAGTTTTTTTTGGACCGTTGTGTAGATCTCAAACTTACGAGTTCGTAGACATGCGGTACGTAAAAATCGGAGCTCGTTATAGAGAACTAAGGGTCTAGAACTATAAGGGACATTTTGATAATTTTGGAAAGTAGATATTTTTGGAAGATTTTTCTTCCTCTTTCCAGATTTTTCCCTCAATTCCTCTCTCCTCTCTCCCGAAAATTTTCTCACATTTTTCCCGTGAGAAACAAAACACCCCCAAAATGGGTGATTTTGGTCATTCCACCTAAACTAAACACACTATGACCTTCCTCTCCTCCCCACGAGCTCAACCATATTATTCTTGAAGAGTGAGGACCCTTGTGGACGGAGAAACAAAGGCCCAAAAATTGACCGGAGCTTCTCGTCCAATTTTCGGCCACCACAAGTAAGAGTTTTCGATTTGGACTTCATATTTGGATTCCTTGGCTCAAATAGATAAATTTCCATTATTAGGACATTGAATTTGGTTGAGAAATGAGTGAGATATGAAGGTTTGAAAATCGGGTGGTTATGGAGTTTTTCCGCCGGTTAGTGAATAGTATCCGGTGAGTGAACAGTGCCAGTTAGTGAACAGTGTCCGCGATGAACAGTGCCCCCGAATCATGTTTTCATATTTTCGACGTTCCGGATCTTTTGGCGCAAATTTCGGGTCAATCGGAGTTCATTTATGAGCTGTTTTGGACGTCCAAAGTTACTTTGAATGCGTTTAGGGCGCGTGAGTACTCCCGGGGTTTAGGGGGTTGGATGTCAAGTTTAGAATTGCCATTTAGTAATGCCAATGATCGATTTTGACAGGCTTGGTGGCTTCAAAGGTCACGGGGGACCGAATAGCTTGGAATTGGACTCATTGGACGTTACGGTGAGTGGACTTTGTTTTCTAAATCGTAATGCATGCATATTGCTATGTCTAAATATTCTATTATCGATTATGAGTTTCGGGAATTAAATGGAATGATTCTAAAATGATTTCTATTGTTTTCATGGTCTCGGAAATTAAGAATAATTATTATAAAGTATTTATTATTTTTCTAAACCTCGGAAATTCAGGATAATGATTTTATTTCGATTTTCACTGATTATGGATCTCAATAATGATTTTGGGTAGCAATTTTGGTATTGAGTTGGGCTTAGGGCCGGGATGGTGATTTTATGGATTTTAGGCTTAGGCCATGGTTATGTATTTGGGTTGAGGCCTAGGTATTTGATGATTTTGGGGTTTTGGCCAGGATGGTGGGTTAGGCTTTAACTCTGGTGGGAGTTTCTCGACGAGGTATTAGCGATGATGTGGAGGATTCCATCATATGTTGGATGAGGTATCGGGCTATGATATGGAGGATTCCATCATATGCTCGGTGAGGTATTAGCGATGATGTGGAGGATTTCATCTTACGCTGGATGAGGTATCGGGCTATGATGTGGAGGATTTCATCATATGCTCAACAAGGTATTTGCGATGATGTGGAGGATTCCATCACATGCTCGACGAGGTATTTGCGATGATGTGGAGGATTCCATCATATACTGGATGAGGTATCGGGCTATGATGTGGAGGATTCCATCATGTGCTCGGAGAGGTATTAGCAATGATGTGGATATTCCATCATATGTTGGGTGAGGTATCGGACTATGATTTGGAGGATTCCATCATATGCTCGGTGAGGTATTAGCGATGATGTGGATATTCCATCATACGCTGGATGAGGTATTGGGCTATGATATGCAGGATTCCATCATATGTTGAGCGGGAAGACGGTTACGGTCGGGATATTGAGCTACGGCTCAGGATGACGGTTACAATTAGGATATCGAGCTACGACTCGGGATGACAGTTACGGCTTGGGTATCGAGCTACGACTCGGGATGATGGCTTCAGCCGGGATATCAGCTTCAATATGGGATCGTGGCTTCGCAGGGTTACTGATATGGCAGGTACAGGTAGAGGTCGCGTGGGTTCCACTAAGGTAAATCAAATGGATTCCCTAAGTGGTATTTACTTATATATGCGGATCTTATTGCATGTAAGGTGTGATAACAAGGTAGGGATTATATCGATTAGTATTATTATTTTATTTGCGAGACCGCACTTTTATTGTTTTTGGTTGTCCACTTACAATTGTTTTGGTTTTGTGCCTTCCAGGTTGTAGCAGGACGAGGTGCCAAGACTAGGAGGAGGCATCACCTTCTGCTGCGTTGTCGGTGTAGGTTTTGGTTGGGATGTAAATACAATTTAACCTAGTTAGCTCTAATTGTCTTAGATTAGTTATTGAGATGTTGTGTGGTTTGCTTAGGTTTAGTCTTTTCTGGATTGTTTGGATTTTCTTTGTTTTGCGTTGTTCGTCTGACAGGTGGAAGACATATTGATCCTGTTACAGGGGAGATTTTGTCGAATTTTCGGTAGAATTCTGGTAAGGGTATTTCTGGAAGGGTTTTAAGTTTTTCCAGAATTGTCAGACGGGAGCAAAACTTCTCACGAGTTTTGAGGGAAAATTTGGGAGGGGTCCTGTCATTTTCTAGTTACGATCAAGATATTCGATTTTTAAAGGAGAGAAGAACCAGAGAGATATAGAGCGAATGAAATTAAGGTTTATGGCGTATTGTTCAATATACATCATAATTGTTGATGTAGGATGAAATTATTAGGGTTTATGTTTTCTTAGAAGGAGATCGCGATTTTATGAAGAATGAAACAATCGGGATATACCTTCTTTGTTTTATTTTTTATTTTTTCTATTTTGAACTTTTTTATGTATGATTTCATTTTTATTTTTATTTTTATTTTGAGATATATAATTAAAAAAATGATGATATGGATTGCCACAACTTGCGATACATATGGTGGGATACAAAAAGTATGATTGTAGGTGATACCCGTAGCATTATTGTTATTTTTTTGAAAAGCTAATATTAGTAATTAAGATATAAGGAAAAACTCATTTTTAGTTCATTTTGTTTTGTTGGAAATATAGTCTCAATTTTATGGAGTCGAACTCGAGACTTCACACATAACATGTGGCGATGAATATTATTATGTTATAGTACTAAGTGGTAGGAATGTAAAATATTTAATTTTGAAAATATATTTTATTTAATAGACTCTAATTTGTATAATTTAAAATTAAAAAAAAATTGGTATTTGTCTATTCAGTAAAATAGACTCATTTAGTGTCAAGCAGTTAAAATTAAAAAATTATATTAAAATTCAATATTAAATGGATAAGTGAGTGACTACCAAAATAAAGAAAAATATTTAGTGTCATATTGACGAAACTTAAAATTTATAATTTAACTCAAAATTGATTAATGGGGGTGCCCCAACTTGTTATCCAAAGAAAATCAGGGAGGTATGGGGTTCGAGACCATTAGAGGTTCCTTTGGCCAACATATTGGGTAAAGTCATATTAAGACCGGGAGCGGGGATTAGTCTCACCTTTCGGGTGTGAGGACACATCGTGCTATGACAAAAAAAAAAAGAATAGATACATTCATATTGATTATCGAATAAGGATATTTGAGAGGGTTACTATTTATATTGGGTTAACTTCGTCCTTTGTCGAACAAGGATATTTGAGAGGGTAACTATTTATAATGGGTATTGATTTATCTCTTTACAAGAATCGAACAAGGATATTTGGGAGGGTTACTATTCATATTGGGTTTTTTCCTTTAAGAGAGTCGAATCCGAAATTTCACCCTACATGACGTTGAAGCGGGTAGGGATACCAATAAACCAGTAGTACATAATGGTCATATCTTCTAATATTAATTTATTTAACAAATTTTACATTAAAGTTCAAATTAAAATAATTTATAGACACTTACGGAATCAGTAGATTCATTCGAAATAAACAATAATTAAGAGATATTTTCGGTGTCAAAATGGTCGAAACTGTAAATTTATATTAAATTTTAAAATAAAATAAACGAGGTACCATAGTTTAGCAGTATTTCTTTATCGACATTGGTTTACTTTGTGCAAACCAAACCGGCTAGCGGGTAAAGGCAATACTCAGGATAAGAATAGCCAAAACTCCGTAGCCAAACAGGTACCTTCATGCTAGGGGAATAGGGAGGGAAGTCGTTCTTCGGGGTTTTTGGTCTAAGCTTCATGGTGAAACTCTGTCGTCGTTTCTTAACAGAGGCTGCAGAAGAATAAAGCAACCTGAGCCACCATCACCACTACTTCAATGGCTTCAACGATCCAAAGGGTCCTCAGAAGATCACAGCTAATTGATGCTTTCCAAATCCATTTAGCGCCAAATCTCACACTACCTCTCATTCATCACCAACCTCATCAAAACCAAATCAAACCAGACCCTCATCAAATCCTGAACCCAAGTCCATTACTTGTTGCACCCAACGCACAGAACTTTGCCTCCGATCGTTTCTCGCACTTTTTCCCGAGTTTCCCATTTGGAATTTGTTTAAACCCAATTTCCTTATCCGGGTTGGTCTCGTCGTCTGAGGCCGATCACGTGAAGGTTGACGATTCGCGGAAGCTCTGGGCTGATAGCGTGAAGAAGAAGCGAAAGAGGAAGATGAACAAGCACAAGTACAGGAAGCTGAGGAAGCGTCTTTCTAGACAGACTTAGTCTCTTCGTTAGGTGAGATTTGATGTTTGGACATTGTTGATTGTTCCAAGCTTCCTAATTTGATTAATGTGCTATTTAATATTGGAAGATGAAGTTTTTTTCCCCTATCCTTAGTGTTTTTGTGACAAAGATAGTGAAACAGATTTTTTAGAGCTTAAATGGTTACTTGATGTTGTCACAACTTTCTGGCAATAAGAATAATTTTTTACTTCATATAAGTTTGATTATTGTTTAGCTAAATTTGATTACATTTGGTAGTGACTAGTTGTTGCTCGTTGAAAAGTATGCATATAATTTGAGTTTATCAAGCTTTGTTGACTTAGATGGTTTAAACAGATTCATGTATGCATGACTAGTTTTTTTCTATTCTCATCTATTGGTATGATCATGGATGAGAGAGCGCCAATGCGTATGAATATAGGCCTAGAATTTGCAATTCCAGATTGCTCATGTCCTTGAACAATGTCAAACAGTGCTTGCAACTTGACTATGAAATTGTGTTCTCATGGGGAACTGTTAATGCAAGTTTCGATCTTTTTCCTACTTTTGTTTGATGGTACCTTCATTCTCTTGCAAGATTCAAGAATGAAGGATTAGTGTATAGACAGTTTCTTGATACTTTAGCATGACTTTTGTGTTTCATATAACATCCATATCTGATTTGAGTACTTTTCTTTCCTAAGTAAAGCTTTAAGGCCTCAGATGCACCTTGCATAGGTATGGATTATTCTGTTGTAGCCTTGACACAAAGATAGAATGTGGCTAGAACAATAAATCATCTCTGGCTTTAGTTCGATTCCGGATTAGAATTTATGATCATAAAAAATCAGGCTAGAGAGCAGGTTAATACTTGAGGATGATGAAGATACATATACACATGTACAGATTTATATTCATTACATATATGGCAACGGTAAACACAAACAAGACTGCATAATTCTTATTTGGGTCAGCTTTGTTGTGAATTATACAGAAGAAGAAACAAAATTAAGGAAAAGAGAATAGCTATGTGGTTATTATGGTTGTCCTGGGGCAGTTATGGCTGTCCAAAAACAAGAAGAGAAAACACTGGAATTTCTAGGGTTGAAGGTATAGTTGGTATTTAGTTACCCTAGGTTTTTTCTTCAATCAATCTTGGGCCTTTCTGGATGGTTGGTTCCATCCATTATGGTCTTACATCGAAGCATTGTGTGATCTACCATGTGTTCTATCTATTTAGTTTTCTTTGGATTAGAAAATGAGCTTTCAGGCTAAAGATGGCCTTCTGTTTATGAAATCTTTGACTTTGTTCGAAAATATGAATTAGGTTGAATTCGTATTTAAATACAAGGTTGGGGTGTTAATTCTACTGTGAAGCACATTGTTTAGAAAAGTATAGGTTTAAGAAAATTGTTCTTCGTATCTTTACCTTTTGGTCTTACAATTGGTGTGAAGTTCAGTTGTTCATCTTCTGTTCTGTGAGCCAAGTGAAAGAGTGACGAGAAGAACCTCTCTTCTCTTTCACAGCCGTTAGTATCGGCTTCAACCAACAGGTTTTGCATATTGGAATTGGGATGTCCCCAAAACCAATTTAGTCAATCTTTTTTGCCACAGGGCCCAAAAGCATAGGTTCCAAACCAGTTCAAAAACCTCCCCATGTCTAATTTGTGCATGAAACAATGTTTTAGTGTAGTTGTAGTCTTGTAGATGATCCAAACCAAATGTATCATTCAAGATTTCAAGTACTTACACCAAAGAGTATGTCTTATGTGCAGCCAAGACCTCCCCACCCCATGAAGTCAAACCTCGCTGGAGAGTGAGAGAGGTGAACAGAAAACCGGAATGGACGAAATATTTTCGACTGGTGTGGCTCCCACTGTTCTTAAAAAAAGGGGACAATCTCCTTATATTATTCACTGACTCCATTAGAATTATTGGGTCATCCTGCCATATATTATCTGAAATTGGCAACAAAATTTCAAATTTTGAATTCTTTTGCCCTGTTTGTAGTATGCTACTTGATGACACAATTTACTGATAAGAAATAGAGTACAAAATTCTTTTGCCTTATTATCAGAGTACTTTTTTTTATATGATGAATGCTGCTTAGGGTTTGGTTTGAATGTTTATGCATTGCTCTTTGTTTTATGAAACATAATGACTCTCAGTTTCTCTTTCTGAACTCTTCTGGGCGGTTTCTATTTTCTAGTCTTAATCTCTTAGCATTGAATAAATGAAAGAGAATTGAACGGGCTTGGATCAAGAGCGTGAAAATCACTACGCTTACGGAATCTGCAGCTGCATCAAAGAGACATGTCTCATCACCCCATCAAAATAAGAGGGAGATAGATTTAAAGGCAGTGAGACCCACCATCACTTGGTTTCATTCTCCTTTGCATTATTCTGCCTTTGGCTTGCTTCATTTCTTGCTCTATCATCTATTTGATTTGTGATTATACTAGTAGTTAATAAGTCATTTTCGACCCATAAATTTGTAGTGTTTGTCTTGTTACCCCTGAATTTGGTTAAGTGTCCTGGAACCTAGTCTTCTTGCCTGCCTCTGCCTGGCTGGTTTCATAATAATATGGTGCATTTTGTTGAGTGGGGTCGGTGAGAATATCATAGGCTTGCTTAATCCAAGGAAAATAAGGTTATTAGTTTTTGACCAAATGACCCATTTGCCATGTGATGTGCATACTCCTTTTCTCTTCATCGCTTGGAGCTTGAGGATCCCTAGCTAGCTAAGATGATCAAGTGCTGGCATTTTATGTTTTATATTTTTTAGACCTTAAAAGGAGCAACCTTTTTGTTTTCTGGAACTTTTCAATAAACAAATCACCAAAAAAAAAAAAAAACTTACAAAAGAACCATATGGGTGCATGGATTCATGTACTATGAAGCGCCTATGCTCGTATAGTCATACACCTGTCTCGAGGAAGCTGAAGAAAATTGATAATCTAACAACATGGGTGTATGTGTTCATGTACCATGGGCGTATGAGGCACGAAATGGGTGTAAAATGGGTGTATCTCACATGCTGAATATGAAGAGAGACAATTTCGAAATTGTGTATGTTCATACAGTTATACGCCTGTTTCATGTAAGTTGTAGAATTTTTTTAACAGTTTGAAAGGTAGGTTTGTTGGCAGGGACGGACCCAAACTTAGGGCTCCGGTGGGTTGAAATCCATCCGAAATTTGATAATTTAAAAGAAAAATTGATGTAATGTTAACCTATATAATCTGCCCCATTAATTTGTTCTACACTCAAATAAGATGTAGTGTGACTTTTTTTGATATTGTATATTATATGGTCAAAATAAAAAGGGAACCTATTGATGATATCTACATAAATTTGATAATTAACGAATTTAATATCTTGAATACTCGTATGATAGAATTTAAGTAATTTTATATTTTTTTATTGCATGTTATTTGTGTTTTTTAATAGAGTTTGTATATATAAGTATGCATTTTGAGGATACGTCCCGATTTCGAATTTTGATAACATTTAGCACTAAAATTTAGCTCACCCTATATTCAAATCCTGGGTTCATGCCTGTTTGTAGGTGGTTTTATGGAATAGTGAATGAAAAGGTTGAAGATCTGTTTAGGGTTTTCTGGGTGGAACAAAAGGGTGTTGGATATGAACTTACACTATCTTGGTACATTTTTTAAACTGTGTCTATGGAGATGGGCAAATGCCACTACTTTTCTGGAAGTGGGATCTCAATCATAATTCATATGAGTGGTATTGGTCATTGGGCCAGTACTGGGACACCCAACACATCTTCCTCTTCTTCGATTTATATCTAATATAAGCGTGACCGTTATTTCTTACTCTGTATAAACGATAATTTAAATTCTTTCAATCTACAAAGAAGATTAAACTTGGTATAAAAATGTATACAAAAAACTTAAATTAACTTACCGAACTCACATCTGACAAGAAAGTTAAGCTTGAAAAAGCTTTTGCATAGGTTAAGAGACCCTTTCACAAGTTTTGAAATCTTTTCAGATTTAGCATCCATTTTTAATATAAGGTTGGATGTATCTCCTTAAAAGGGAAATAAAATAAAAAAGTAAAAAGTAAAAATTGTTCCACTACCCAACTATATTTTCAAGTCTTTCCTTAATTCCCATTCTAATTTTTAAAATTATCTTAAATTTAAATTAATTACATTACGTAAAAATAATATCATACTACTATAAAATTGAAAACGAAGAATTATATTAGCCACATAAATCCACATTCCCTAAATCCTAAAGGGTCCACATATGGGTATCCTTAAAGAATCCTCAGTCTTGCATGTTATAAGAGAACGCTTTGATTAACTCACTAGGAGCTTTGCTACCCATTAGAAGTTGGAACGTGCTTAATTTAACAGATTAAGATACCATATCTACTCGTCGTAAGTTCCCTCACATCATCAATCACCTTAATCACCTACTTAGTTACAAACTCACGTTATTAGGTTCGACAACTTACTAAAAACTGAGCGTTTAAGGCAAAGTTTGTGTACTTGGAAATTCCACTTAACTTTTGCATGGATCAATTCACCATCTACCAACCAAAATTATAGAGCGATTCCCCTTCATTTTTGATCCCCTAATTAAGCTCTCTTTTTTTTTCACTTAAATTCTCTCTTAGCCGGTTAAAGCGACCCCTACCTGGAATCCAAAGCTACGTCAACCTATGTGGGCTTGAATTACCAACTTTAGTTGTGATTTTTTGGGCATGTTTTAGGGGATATTTCACATTGGTTTATTATCAACTTTAATCATTCAATTTGTTTCGGTGAAAATTGAAACGACAAGCAAGCAACTTTATCCACATGGGTGCATGGGGGGGTGTAGGTATTAGTGGTACCAATTTTACCAAATTTTGCCATCCTACATTTCTTCTTCTGTCAATTTTCCCATGACCCTACAAAATGATGCATACAAATACAATTGAAAGGTCCATCGGTCCATCCCCTCTGCTGTGACTTTCGTTAGTTCGAGAAAGTCTTGTGTAAGGCACTCCGATCATATTATCTTCTCATTACATTAATAAAAAAACGGTATTCGATTGCATTTAGCTCTTAGTTGATTCTATTAGTGGGTGCAAATAACGTGATCCAATGCGTTTTTTTTCTTCTATCATTCCAAGTAAACTGTGAAAAAATAAGTGATGTGAGTCACTCACTCCAAGCCTTTGAGCTCTTCACTCGAAGAAAGTTTTGAGTAAAACCGTCCAATCTCATTAGTACAATTACATTAAAAACGAAATCACTTACTAATAAATGGAAATACTCTTTTTCTATATATCACACAAACAACTTGATCGAACAAATTTTCTTAACCCTTCATTCCCAAGTAACTGTTAAAAAAAAAACAAAAACAAATATAAGATCTCTCAATCTCTCTCTCTCTCTCCTTTTTTTTATTTTCCTCTTGTTTGCTAAGTACACACATTCTCCTCTCTATCTCCAATTCTATATGCTCCATCTCTCTCAACTGCACACGAAGGCATCCATCCATCCATACATACATTCTAAGCAGCTCCTCTCATATTCTCATAATATAATTACCCACAATGACAACAACTTCTCTCTTCTCTCTCTCTCTCTCTCTCTCTGAGCCTGCCTTTTTCTTTTGCCATAAAGAATAAAGTCTAATCTTCTGGAGAAAAGGAAAAAAGAAGAAGGAATGTCGATCTGAGCTGAATTCCCACAACCAAAATCCACTCAAAAATAATATTTTTATTTATTTTTTTCCATTACAGAGAGAAACAGAGAGAGTGTGAGTGTTCAATTCAGAGAGAGAGAGTGATGGGTGGGGTGACTTCGTCCATGGCGGCCAAGTTCGCCTTTTTCCCACCGAACCCACCATCGTACAAGCTCATCACAGACGACCACACTGGTCTCCTGCTTCTCAGCCCGTTCCCCCACAGAGAAAACGTGGAGGTTCTCAAATTGCCGACTCGCCGGGGCACTGAGGTAGTGGCCATCTATATTCGCCACCCCATGGCCACTTCTACTTTGCTCTACTCTCACGGCAACGCCGCCGATCTGGGCCAGATGTACGAGCTCTTCATCGAATTGAGCATCCACCTGCGCGTCAATCTCATGGGGTACTCTGTTTTGCTCTCCCCTCTTCTCTCTCTTTTCCAAGTTCACAACTTTTTGTTTGCAACTTTCTTCTGTTTGCTCTCTCACTTCTGGAGTCTTTAATTTCCAGATTTTGAGCTTGGTGTTCTTTTTTCTCACTCAATTGTTAGTGTTAGCATCTGGGTTTTTTTTTTTTAAGTAAATTTGGAGCTTTTTGTTCACTGGCTTACTATTCTTGGCATCTGATTTTTGTTAGTTCACTGATCAGCTGTAGTTTTCTGGGATTTTTTGGTAACTTTGAATCTTTCCTTGTATTGATTCACTGGAAATTGGATGGATATTTTGGAGCGAGCTGGAGTTATGGAAATAAGTTTGAGACTTTCAGTGTACTAAGTTTGATTTGAAGCTATAGATGAAATGAAAGGTAGCTGGAATTGTTATGCTTAGATTTACCCTTTAGTGTTCGGTTAGGTCTGTGGGGATATGAAGAATTGTCTCATATAGGAATAGTAAAATCCTTGCAAGTGTTGGTCTTTTTCTCCCATTGCCAGTCGGTTTTGGGACTTTTAACTTCAATTTTCTACCTTTTGTGTGATTCATTGAGTGAATTCTCCATCCCCTTCGTGTAACTTCTAGCACCCTTCACATTGTGATTCAGTTATTTAATGTCTACCGGGATGGCAGTTGTGGTGTAACCGTGTCGCGTTGTCTAGTCTTCATACTTTACCATTGCCATTTCCAGTGTCTTACCGGTAAGCATCTCAAGCATAAGTTCCATCGGTGCCAAAAGGTTCGCAGGGTAAACTTATTCGTTTAGTTTCTCTTTGAGAGAAGTTATGTTGTTCTTGTTGTTTAGAAATGACTTATCATTTACATGTTATGCATCATTGTTTTATCGTTGTCATGAATATTACCAATGCTACAAGTATGTCTGCTAAACTAAAATAGGGCTAAGTTCCTTATACATATCTGCAATGTTTTGCAGGTATGACTATTCGGGGTATGGGCAATCATCCGGAAAGGTCTGTTTGAGGTTTGAAGAGTTATCTTTTTGTATTAACTAGTCTTTTGACCACTTTGCATTGTGTAAGGCCTATATCTTCTCTGTTCCAGGCAAGTGAGCAGAATACATATGCAGACATTGAAGCTGCATACAAGTGTCTTGAAGAAAGTTATGGTACTAAGCAGGAAGATATCATTCTCTATGGCCAATCCGTTGGAAGTGGCCCCACATTGGACCTTGCTGCTCGTCTGCCTCAGTTAAGAGCTGTTGTCCTGCATAGTCCCATACTGTCTGGTTTAAGGGTCATGTATCCCGTAAAGCGTACATACTGGTTTGACATTTATAAGGTAAGAAAACTCTCTTCAGTTTCCATCGCTTATCTTATGCTTGGTTGTCAAGTTTATGACTTTGATCTATTTGTAAGCGTTATTGTGTCATTTGCGCGCAGAATATTGATAAAATTCCACTAGTCAATTGTCCCGTTCTCATCATTCATGTAAGTATGCTACTCCAGATTCTTCTACTTTATAATTGCATTTATAATTAATGTGCACCCACATTGCATTTAGACGTATGAGGCATGAAAGATTGGCATAAGAGTGACTTATTTGTTTTGCTTCTTTTGCATGCTTTATATGTTACTCTCACCGTTAACGTTGAATTAGGATGCTTCTTGACATTTTATTTCCAAGGCTTTAACTTTCTTAGCTGTTGTTGAATAAGGAATTTCTTTGATCCGCATCTGGCATATTCCAGAAGTTTGTATTTATGAGATGACAATCTGCCTTGGTTACTATATAAATTACTCTTCACATTTGTTAGCAATTATATGTTTTGTAGGGAACTGCGGATGAAGTAGTTGATTGCTCTCACGGTAAGCAGCTCTGGGAACTTTGTAAAGAGAAGTATGAACCACTATGGCTCAAGGGAGGGAACCACTGTGATTTAGAGCTCTATCCCGAGTACATCAGGCATCTCAAGAAGTTCATATCAACTGTTGAGAAGTCCCCGTCCCAAAGGTACAGTTCCAGGAGAAGCACAGACCAGTTTGAGCAGCCCCGTAAGAGTACTGATGTTTACGAAGTTTCAAGGAAGAGCACAGACAGAAGGGAGAAGCCGAGGAAGAGCACTGATAGGCCTGAGAAGCTGAAAAACCAGTTCATTAGTGCTGATAAACTAGAAAAATTACGAGTCTCTTTCGACCATATGGAAAGGTCTCGGAGAAGCGTGGACTGCCATGAGAAGTCTAGAAAAAGTATTGACCATCAACTGGATAGAGCACGAAAGAGCGTGGATCGGTTGGATAGAATACGAACTGGGTAGCTGTAACAAGAATAAAACCATATGCAAAAATTCAAAGTCTGGGTCTGTTGTTGTGGGCAAATTATTTGGGGTCATTTCTTTTTCTTCTTCTAATTTATGGTATTCTTGCTGTGTAATTTGGCTTTGTGGCAGAGTTGTATAACTATTATTGCATGAAATGAGAAAAAGGGTTTGTGTTGTTATGGCATTTTTCTTTCATGTGAAGTCAATTCCACTCGCAGAAGTACTTTCATTCTAAAATTTTATTGTATCACTCGTATACATCATGAAACATCAAGTATAATTTGAATTTAACAAACAAGATGTGGCATAAACTTCGAGAAATGTTAATTTCATTGTTGTCAAGGAAAACAGCTTCTGAGAAGGTTATGTATTTGGTCCCTGCAACTATATATACCGTTGCAAAGTACTGACTACTGAGTGAAACCAACATTCCAGAGTTTCACCTGGTCCTCCCTTTTGTGTAAAGATTATCGCTAAAATAAACCGCCATTTATCCATGATCACCGGTCCCGGGAGAGCCAGCTAGGTCTTAGGCAGGCGTTCACTGTGTTCAACTATGGCAGATGGAGGAAGAGAGCCAATGCAGATCTCATGAACCGTTGCAAAGAGTGGAAAGAACTCTAGCCACCCGCGATGGCTTAGAACTTCATAAACCTCTTTCGCTGTTGAAACACCCTTCAGAAAGGGAAGAAAAATCGATAAATAATGGGACTGATAGAATATGTCAGGACATAACTCACTTTCCATTTCTATCGCTCATGCTGTAGATATGTTTGTGGACTCAAAATACAAATCTTCCTAACTTTCTTCCAGTCACACTATTAACATGTTAAGAATAAGAAAGATGTGTTTCACAACCATCAAAGCTTCTTGTGCATATGTAATCAATATACAAAATTGCATAATGTAAACCTGTAATTTTTGACCCTGCAGCATTTCTGCTTCGAGCTCATCAAACGATCTGCAGACAGCAAACATAAGGGTAATAGTTAAAGACTTTACTTTTTTATAAGGTTTATCGTTGATGTGCCACAATTTTACCTTTTCCCTCCGCTCTTTGCAAAAGCTTCCGCAACTTTCCTGTTTCTTCCTCCCACTGCCGTACACACTGAGGTTAGAAAGCAAGAAAAATAGTGATATATAGATGGAAAAAATCCTCATGCTTCCTTACGGCATGTTGTGATGAGATCAGCAACACCGCAGCTTTCAAAGAAGGTGCTGTCCTTGACAGATGAAAACAGCATCTTGGAAAATGCCTTCATCTCTCTTAGACCGATTCTCATAATTGCAGCCTGGTCATTTGGAATAACCAGTCAAAACGAAATAGATAAAGAAAGTTTAGCCGCGGGTTCAACCTATGCAGAAATGTTTGAAAGTACCTTTGTGTTGTTTCCCATCTCCAACCCATCCACAAAACCTGTTGAATCGGCAATTAAAGCCCTGATTAATTCCTCATTCAAACTCGAGAAGGGAAAGAGACATTATTACTACAAACCTGCTGCTATGGCCACAACATTTTTCAGCGTCCCACATAGTTCTACTCCTTCCACGTCTTGGACCTGTTAATTTCATACGACCCAAAAGGTGAGAAAAAACCTTCAATGTTTATATTAAGTAATCACCAAATAATTTTGTATGCAGGGAAAAGCTTTTAGTGCTTACATGCTACCAAATTGTTACTAAATTGTGTGGGATGTTAAAGTAGTTCGCGTCCATTCCAAGATTCAAGATAGTAAGAGTACTTTATTACGACTGATTTGTAACAATGTATTTGATGTACTCACAGGTGTGACGATGAAGTAGGGAGTACCAAACAGTTGGGCCCATTTCTCTGCAATGGCTTTGTTCTCTCTGTATCCAACTGTGGCTTCACTAAATTTCTCCAAAGCAATCTATACAAGAAATCTCCAATTTCAGAAAAACCGGATGTAATATGATCTGGGACATGAAGCTGTAAAATAGAGCAAAAATTCGGGCTAAATCACCTCATTAGCTATGTTTGCCCCCATTAGAACAGAACAATTAATACCCAATTGCTCCGTGATGAGTGTAGAGATCATGCACGGGCCCTCCATCTTGACCTCCATTCCTTTGATGAGGGAAATAGCCTCCACATCCCCTCTTATCTTCCCAACAAGTCTCTTGCATATACCCTCCATAAATTGATGGGGAGTAACAAACACCAACATGTTTGCACCATTCACTGCAAAACTCACCCACTTGAATTACAAAACATGCTCCAAGTAATCAACAAACGACACAAACTTAGAGCATTGTAACTCCAAAAGTTGAGCAAATCTTTTACTGAGAAATTGAGTACCTGCATTTTCAAGGTCGGGGTCTGCAACAACATTTTTCCCCAGCTTAATTCCGGGCAAATATTTCACATTTTCCTATTGAAGAACGCGATTAGGAAGATTACAATCGGTAATATTGGTTCACCTATAAACGGAAAGAATGAATTAAAGGTCATTGCTTTTTACATTGTTTCGGTTGATGGCATCTGTGAGCTTCGCACCACTTGGTAATGTTTCCTCAAATACCCACATTCTCACTTCATCTGAGTTTCATTGAAGACAAAAACCACAAATTCAAAATGGGTTGTGATTAAAAACTCCATTGGTTGCCTATAATGTAAGAAATTAACTAAACATACAATGTAGTATCAGAATTTCCATTCATTGAACACCCAAAACAACAAAAGCCTAGAATCAAACATAGCAATTCAATTAAATTTGGCCGCTTTTAGACAATCGGACCCTGTTCCAAACCCAACAGCACCATAAAGGCTCATCTTTCATTTTCTCAGCAACCAAACGTACCAATTCAAGAACCCAAAACTGTGTCTTCTGGCATAATCACAAATACAAATTTGTGGGTTGCATGCAGTTTAACGAAAACGGAAAATGCGGAAAGAAACAAAATTGAATACCGTGGAAAGAGGAGAGCCTGAGGGTGTTGGACGCAATGAGTTTGGCGGCGACACTCCCCCAGTTGCCACTGCCCACGACGGTGACTCTGGTTTTCGGCGGAGCTTGACGGAGGTCAGCAGCCGCAGCAGCACCGCCAGTGTAATTGTCGGCGTCTTGAAGTTCAGGAGCCATGGATGAAGAAGAAAATGATGAGAGAGAATGCGAGAAGAGAAACAAAGGGTAAATGGGAGCGAGAGAGAATGGGAAGTGAGAAAGAGAATATAAGAGAGACGACACTCGTCGGGGCGGAGATGCCATACACGTTTCGGCACAAACGATGCCGTGTCACTGTGTGTATTTCCCTTCCTGTTAAATTTGGCGATCTCCTCTATGACACACTGCGTTGTTGTATACATAAATCTATTAACATCAAATCAATTATTTTCAATATTTGATTTTACTTGGATCAATCCTAATTTTTTTTTTTGGTGTTTTAGTGATGTAATTGTATCTAAATTTTTACTTTTAATGCTTTCTTTGTCAAATGTATTTGGATTAACGCGTAATGGGTAGTTTTGGAAATGACCGTGGTACAAAATGAGATCGATATCTTCATAAAAAAAAAAAATTGAGATTGAAATTTAACTATCTCCCCAATATCTATTGAAAAATCCACAAAAGTGAATGATTTTCACGCTCCTCTGTTTTTCTTTTCCCATCCGTTATTGTTTTTGTCTATTAATTTTGCTCTCATTTGCTAAAAATGATGGTTGAAATAAAGGAAAGAGTGCATGCGGAAAAAAAAAAAGTGCAGAAATTACTTTCCACTTACGGAATAAGTCAATTAAAATTAAGTATCGAATTCCATATAAATATAAATAGTTTTACTGTATAATGAGTCGAATTAGAAATGTCTCATTTACAATTTTAAAGTGTGAATTCTTAGCCTCTTAAACTTCTTTTAAAAAAATTAGAACGAAAAAGCTCTAGCGTTCTTTGGTTCTTGATCCATGAATATGTGAGCAATGAGATTTCAAGATTTCTTAACAAATTGTTATATACAATATCAATGTTTGTATCTTCTATGATAAGAATATGGCTGTATTGGTATCATTGGACAATATAGGGCAGATTCATTTGATTTTTGTATAAGATGACACTACCTAATTACATAATGTAATAATTATGATTACAATTATGGTAAATTTAAATAATATAATGCGCGACTTAATTTTTTATTAATGCGTCTTTTAATAAAAGAAAAATACACACATATAGATATATGCATGTATGTATGAGTATATGGTTATTTCACAAATTTTTAGTTTTACTTCTTTAATTCAAAAGTCGATATGGACCAACCACAAAGGAGGGCCTAGTGGTTTAAATACTAGTGTAGTTTGCTCTTAGATCTAGTGGTCGAACATAATTGGTCTCTCTTATTGCCATTTTTGGGCGTCAAGGTGCCATACCTTGCTACCCACCTCAAATGAGTGTTGGTGTCCCACGACGACGAGAACTAGTCTCATACTAATTCATGTAGGTACACTCGTGCAATGTTAAAAAAATTCAGAATTTTGATCCACTTAAATATAGTAATTAATTAATAACATAAATCCAAAAATTCAGATTTTGGACCCACCTAAATATGATAATTAATAACATAAAAATCAAATACAATTTTTTTCATACACAACTTACAAGTTTAGGTTTAAATATCTAAATTAAAAGATCAAAATCCCATCATACTCCAAGAAAACTATATAAAAATTGTTGTCAATATAATTAAACTCAAATTTGAGGTTATTACTTTCATCCAAATATTTGTTTCTAATAAAATAAGAAAAACAACAAACTTCATCGAATTTTTCCCGGATAGCGGATTTTCATAGGAGGCTTTAACGAGGCCCCTCTACAATCCGTGCATGAACTCAATCCATCATTCATCAATGCAATTTTATAGGTCTTGATAAAAAATAAAAAATTTGTTTCTAATTATAGTTATTTCTAATTATGACAATTAGTTTATAACCATGCACAATCCTCTAACTCCGGCCACCCAAGAAAACCAACCTCTCCTCTCCCCTCCCTCTAAAACCAAACAAAACTAAATATAAAAACACACCCACTCTCTTCATTTCTACTCCACAAATCACCCCTACTCTCCCTCCGGCCACCACCCGCCTCCGCCTCCTTAATTTAGTTCCGGCAGTGGCCTCTCTATATCCATCAACCTTACAAAAGTGCTAAAAATTAGACAGTAAAAAGAGAAAACTAAAAAGACAACCCTAAACTACCATACACAAAAAAAATTACCCAACAAGGTACAAAGATGGCACGTCAAGTCATCGTCCTTGCTCTCATCTTCGCCGCCATTGCCGGGGTTTTAGCCCAGGAACCAATAAGCTCACCGCCGGCCCCTCCCTCATCATCACCGTCCGATGCTCCAGCCTCGTCGCCTGATGCTTCTTCCTCATCATCATCATCATCATCAGCTCCTTCTCCAAGCAGCAGTGGCTTTGAATCCACTGCTGCCACCCCGTCCTCAGCTCCAAGCCCCGCTAATGATATCTCATCGCCTCCGTCTCCTTCCCCAGGAGACGGTGAAAGCAGCGGGGCCTCTAGCCCGGGAACCCAGGCCCCCGAGGCTGAGTTGGCAGCTTCCCCAGAGGGTGGGGCCTCCGAGGGACCTGTATCAAGTGAGGAGGATTATCCCATTGATGATCTCTCTAGGCTCATCAAAAACTGAGGAACCCTATCTCTCTAATTAATTTCTTCAGCTTCTCCCATTAATTAATAATAGAATCATCCCCAAACAATAATCATCAGGTAAATATCTTATTTTGTTAATTTCAATCCATGTTTCAATCGGGGGAAAGGACATCCAACGAATTGTATTATTTTGTATATATAATTAATTCTCTTTTTGTATTAATTTGTATCATCTGGCCAGCTTAATTTGTATTATTATTTAATCAGTGCTAATCTCAACTCTATATTTTATCTTTGATCGTGTAACTTCTATTAATTTCAATTTTGCAAAACTATGCCACTTGAACTACTGCATCGCAACTTCACTAATTATTAGGATAATTTACAAAGCACAGTACTTATATTTCATTCTGGTAGTACCTCCTCACATTACCATTCGACTTATTGAATTGTTTTTATCCATACAACACAATCAAAATCTTTCATTTTCTAAATCATCATTTCAAGATCATCTTCGTAAAAAATCAACAAGATTGGAGATCGTTTATCCATTCATACGTATCAAATAAATCAATAGTTTTGGTAACAAGTAAGATCTCATGACTAAATGTTTATTTAGTTGATACATATGAATTACTAGATGATCTCCAATTTGGTTGATTTTTTACGAAGATGATTTTAAAATGATGATTTAGAGAGAACGGTTTCAATTGTGATATATGGACAAAAACAATTTAATAAAACTAAAGAGTGATACGAGGAGGGTGTGATGCAAGTATTATCCATTTATAAAATGTTCCAAATATAACCCACGCCCCACGATAGTATACATGATAAACAATTCGATTAATTTTTTTTTACAATGATGTTAGGAGAGAAGAATTATATATACACATTGGGTATCGATCTCGCCCTTTAGAGTCAAACTCATGAGCTCCCACATAACATGTTAATCAAAAGTTAAGTATGCATGGAATTTAAAAGTTTAAGAACTTTGCCATCTAAAAAGCAAAGAGAAGCACAAGGGACTGAGAGGAATATTGTGTTACATAATATTCTAGGGCGTAGCAAAGTTGGTTGGAATCTAGTACTTGGGCCATTTGTAAACTTAGAAGGAAGTTGTTCGATGTTCTTCACAAGTTTTTTATTTATGAAAATGCATTGTTGGGCCAAAAGTGTTACCTTAGTGGGGTGTGTCCAACCTCCTTTAGAGGGATTCCCTCTATAAGGACGAAAATATATTTTGTGTTACATAATACTTTTGGTCATTGAAAGAGAATTCAAATGTTGAACGCTTTCTTCTCCAAAAATAAAAATTGTTGGACACTTTCTTCAAGTAATTTTTTGATTTGATTGTTACATTGTTACGTGATGTTATAAGTTCACTTAGGTTTGTAAATTTATTATTACTTATTAATATTATACTCTAGATCGATCATAATATATCATTTATGTTGTCCACTTATATGATAACAAGGCAATTAAATACAACTTTGTCTAAGTGTCCAACAAAAGGACATGAGTAAAAGAAACTAGTTAACACCTCATAGCGACACCAATTATTTATTTGGACTGCTTCACAAAGTAATATTACAATCTTACCATTCATTTTATAGTTATTCATTCAACAACTTATCCTGAAAAAATTCATCAAAATTTCAAAAACTCAGTGCCTATTATGGAATGATCGTAATCGTTTATCATAGTTAATTATTAATTTTTCTCATATACGCATAATAATAATTAATTATTAATTTTTCTCATATACGCATAATAATTAAAACACACAGGCTTATAAAACAAATTCATCAAAATTAGCAATCGTTTGACTGTCTAGACTAAAAAGTTCATTGGATAACACAATGACTGTTCATGATAATAATCGAATAACGAAAAGATTTGCAATTAGAGTGAATGAAGAACGGTCAGATTCTGATATTATTTTATGGAATGAACCCAAAGTTAAATCCAGTTACTGTAATATTAAGACGTTAATGAGTTTGGAGTTCGGTAGGCATCGATCTATTTACTCAAAAATCCTAAAAGAAAATTTCAAAGAGCATGAATTATATTTGAAGTTTGGAGCAACACCATGAACCTCTCGTTTATGTTTCTAATAATAGTTTTTTTTAATAAAAGCATAATTCCCGACTCAATCTCCCTCCCACTCGCCCCACCCTCGCCAACCTTTATAAATCTCATTCCCTTCACCACCTGCAACTACTGCAGACAACAACCTAGAGATCGAAGGAAAAAAAAAAAAAACTCCGAAAACAAACACAAAGATCAGAAGATGGCAAATAAAGTGATTGTCCTTACCCTTATTTTCATTGCCATTTTTGCCGAGGTTTCAGCCAAGGCCCCTAAAGCAAATTCCTCACCGGGGAAATCTGCACCAGCCGGTTCTAAGGCCCCTTCACCTTCCGGTTCTAAGGCCCCAGCATCATCACCTTCCAAGGCTCCAGCATCTTCACCTTCCGGTTCTAAGGCCCGGGCATCATCCCCTTCTAAGGCTCCAGCATCATCCCCCAAGGGTTCACCTAAGTCTGCACCAGGCAAAGCACCAACTACCAAAGCGGCACCAGGCAAGGCACCAACTTCCTCCCCAACCTCTGGCCCCAAGAAGCCCAACACTTCACCCCTCAAGGGTAGCGCAACTTCCGGGCCCAAGACCACCAAGAACAAATCTCTTTAGAATCAAAATTCAGAAAGAAACACAGATATCATGATACCCAATTGAGTAGTAGTCTATTACAATATGAGATATTAGTAGCACAAATAAATAACATGGTCATTTTGTAGACCTGACCTGACCCCACAGATGGAAAACACACAACGTTGAAGAAAAAAAATTCAACGAAATGTTAAAAACGCAATGATCATTTGTAAATATACATCTTTGTACTTTTCTTCTAAGATGCTCATGATCAGATTGCTTGGCTCATATATCATTGCAGATTTGGCTGTAAATAATAACTAATTCATCGAATTGAAGGCAAAAAAGACAAGTGAAATTCTTATTATTTTGAAATGTAAACACAAAAACAACAATTGTTATTGGTATACAATTTGTATGACAATCTGAAACAGTAAGATTTCATCGTACAGTCATCTAAAGGAAAAAATTTGAGGAGACTTTTTGAATAAAAATGAAATTTTGATTGAAATATATCTTACGCCACTTGAAAGAATGCAGGGAATAAATCTATTTCTCTAAAAAGGCCAGAGTCTCCTACAAAGACACATTTCAAAAACATGTTTGGAAATTGGCTTGGCATCGGGCAATAAGTACCTATCAGACTTTTAAGGAGCTCTGTCGAAAGGTTGGGTATCATTGTAACAAACATCCCAAACAGCTTCCATGGCATCCTTTGCAGCTGCTTCGGAGCAATAAGGATTAGCAATGACTGATTTCATAACTCTTCGTCTCACACAATCCTTCAAATGTCAAAATCAAGACACAATGAAAATATAGTATTAGTTGACACTAGAATTGAGTACATGATTACTTTGCAACCAGCTATAGGGAAACAGCCAGAATTGAGATTCATTTAAAACACAATTTTATACTTGACATTGGTAAAATGAAGAAAAGCGAAAACCAAATGACTATCTGTTCTAAATCCAAACTCGTCACGTATGAAAAAGGCTGTTCTAAATACAAAGGTAGGTTTTGGCTTCTTTCCAAATCAAATTAGGACGAGAATATTTCACTTTGTATAAAAGTAGCCAGAAGATCTAAATTAAAGCCAAACAACTCACTTGTTCATGACCTCGAATCTTTACAAAACCCCTCAGCAATTCCCGTTTATAGTGGCAATCTCCACTCAGATGGCCAGCGCGAATCTGTTCAAGAAAAAAGGGATGTAAATAAACTTGCGGCATGGACATTGGAGATTACACCATGTCCAATACAACAGAGACTCAGTTTCTATATCGATACACACCTCGCTGCAAGCATGATGAGCACAATTAGCCCAGTCCAAGTTTTTAGCACGACAATCGTCAAAAGCATGGATCAGTTCATGTGTCACTACTTGGTTGACCTCATCTTGAATGTTCATGTGATTACCACACACCAATATCTAGTACAAATGCAGAAAAGGGAAAGAAATCAGTTCCATAACAAGCTCATACCACAAACACTTCACTATAACAGAACAATCTTCCACACACCAACACACCGAGAGAGAAAAAAAAAAAAGGACCAATAAAAGAGCCCTCATTAATTAAAATTTAGTCGCCGTTCAATGCAAGATTGGAAGTTTCAAGTTGCAATGTTCATTCTATTGCATTTGCAAAATTCCAATTGGTGCAAGACAAAGTTGCTCACATTCATAAAAATCAAAACTTTCAATCATAAAAAATGGAATGAAGAGAAGTTGTGATGGAATTATACCCCTTCACCGCGAGCATAACCGCCAGCAATCTGCTTGTCGCAATGGACCGCCTTGATGAACTTCTCCCCAATCCCACAACCAGCTTGCTCCAAATGCTTCAACAGAAACTTCACCATTGGAGCTGTTGAATAAACCGAGATTAAACACAGAAAATAAGAAATTGAAAAGACAGAAATCAAACAGAATTCCTAAAACCCTAAACCCTATACCCAAATTAGATTTTAACGGAAATAAATAAATTGTTGAAAGTGAAAAAGGAAGTAGGAGAGTACTCCGTAGGCTCCGCCGAATCATGTCTTGGCATTCATCCAACGTCTTGCCGCCGTTGACGGTGGAGGAGAAGGTTGTGGATCCGGGTTCTGGTGCGGTAACCTCTGCCATGGTTTTTTGAGTTCAATGTTCTCTGTCTCTGTGAAAGAGGAGCAGAGGAAATGAAACTTTTGAAGCTCTGTTGCTGCTCAATTTGCAGCTTTGATGCAAATTACGGTCAGCCCAAATTCAGCTCATGGTGTTGAAATTGAAAGGCAGCACATGATGAAGTCCAAAAGGTCTCCTGCGATGAAGCTCAAGGTCTGCACTTCTTTTCTCTGCAGCCGCACCCAGAGAATCAGATCCCTGCAGGTACCCCCAGAAAATCAAATCCCTTTTATTTATGTTAATGGAAGTCCATCCCGCTAACCCACGTGATGATTTTGTCCCACCCATTTCTGTAGCCTTCATGTCTTGTTAGACCTACCAACTTAATGGGCTTACAAACTGAGGCCCAAATAAAGGCCCAAATGACAATTAAGGACTATATGCCGAGGTTTCGTTTAATGTTTAAAAAACTTTAAAAGCATGATAGAAATAAAAGTAATAAAATAGATAATAACATAATTGTCCATAAAAATATTATATTTAATATGAGAATTTCCCAACTGTTCAGATGTTGATAGAACTGTTTAGGTAATATTACACAATAGCCACTGGACAAATTTGATATGATAGAGTCCAAAACCAAAACATGATTTTATCAATTAGAACATTGATCAGATTTTTAAAAACTGAAAATCCAAAACATGACTTGAAAATTTCTCCCAAACCTTACTCTAAACCCTAAACCATAACCACGTGAAATTCCACTGCAACAATCACTTCTCTCGGCTTTCTATAAACAGCAATAAAAGGGATCACAGAAACGGACCTCAAAGTGATAATATCAGCTTTGCCTGACTTTGAAACAACCGAAAATTGTTGAAACAAAATGCCAAGGCTTTCAATCAGCAACAACACAAAAACCCATTTCAGATTCAACTTTTTTCATTCACAAATATGTGAATGCTTCTGTCCCTACGTGTGTATTCATAGTGATCAAAATTGGTCCCATACATAAACAGCCAGTAAAAGGAATCATTGTTTCATACAGTTAACCTTGGAGATTAGTACTAACATGCAGACCAATCTTCCGAGGCTTCATAGCTCAAAATATTTCAGCGCAAAGAAAGAACAACTATGACAAAAATCAGACGAAAGTGAAAGCTAACAAACCTATGATATCAGACCTTTAAGAAAATAAGTCCCCCCTGATCATACAATCAAACTGGAACCCACATTGAAAATATCCTAATTATCTCAATATGGAAGAGACCTACCAGTGTTGTGCAATGCTCCTTGACGCAGTGCGCCGCCTCGCTAACTCGTGCAAGCTCCAAACAGCCGAAATTCAAACCAACAATACCTTCTTCAAGCATTGAAGCAAACCAACAAAAAATATATTAAAATCAGTTAACTAATTTAATCATTATAAATATAGAATAATTTTTTGAAGGAATCACTAATTTAGTAGCTGCCTTTAGGTAACAGCTACCTTTAGTTCATAGAGGGAGAACCAAATTATATTATAAACTTGATATAAACACAGTTCTACAGAAACAAAGTGTGACAATGCCAACTTTTTAGCTGGGTACTTAATGATGCAGGTTAAGCCATTGTATGTGTCTCTTGTGAGCTTCCTGGTGAAGATGCAAGGCCAGTAAAGCAGAACACCCAAAGAATAAAGACATGACATATAATTTTGGAACAAAGAAAAAACTACTTGGCTTAGGAAAGTTAATACGGGTAGGTATGACATAATATAAGAAAGACTACTTCGCTTCGGAAAGTTCATTGAAAAGACTTATTAGAACAAATGGATGATTTATTGTATAATTGACTTAAAGTCTTTCCTACTTTGTGTTTAAACACCAACAAATAAAACTCTCAATGATTTTCATTATGCTTGAGATTGATTTATCAAAGTTTAGCTTAGAAAACCAACAATCTGCTTATTTTTGGCTTTTCCAATAAAGGATTACTCTTTCTTTGCTAGTTGAGTTTTAGAATTTAGAACCACATTTTTTTTTGGAAGTTGGCTTTCTGGGAACATGAATTTCTAAATGAAGTGCTCTAGCTATTATCATTGTTAGACAGATGTCATAAAATAGTCAGTAGTAGTTGCAAAGGCATAGCCTTCATTGTTCAAAAGTGAAGTGTACAGAAAGCACTTCAGTTAATGAAAATCAATCTTCCTCTCCGCCTTCTCTTTATATTCACTGCATTAACTTTTGATTAGCCAAGCAATCTGACACAAGTTTACTGCAGCTTTTGAGGATCAAAAGAATAATAAAGTCACCTGCAGCGTTCCTGTTTCTGCCCATGTTCATAACTAGGAGGGTAAGGAAAATAAATTTCTTGGGGTTTCTTTCACCTTCAATGTAGTCAGTCTTCCTGCAAAACTGGCCTGTAGATAGTGAGGTTGTGCGAGCACTGCTCAACTGAAGCTTAATTCTACTGGTTTTTTATATGCATTCAAGCGATGTTCACATTGGTTACAACACAATAGCTATAGTAACTGATTTCTTGAAATGATTTTAGAAAAAAATTTACTAAAATCAAGTGTTTCTTTTTGTGAAATGTTACATTATGGTTTATTGTCAGCTTGTTATATTAACCCTTGTGTTTGTATTTTAACCTTCTGGATGGTGTTGAAGTCCCTCAGACCCAGAGGTACCAACCTACTCATTCTGCAGGATATGTAATCTTGAACAAGTAAGCATTCGATTCAACTATGATAATATGAAATCCTAGTTTTCAGAAATCTTATGCCTGATTCATGAGGTTTATCTGGTGTTCGGTGATGAATGCATAGGTTTTCAAGAAATGAACTTGCTTGTTGAAGAAGATTAATGAATAAAAATAGTCAAGAAATCAGAACAAGGCAATAGAATGTTACTGCAACTTCAAGGTCTTTAGGGATTTTTATTTACCTCCCTAAACTGTATCTTTTATTAACCTGCGGCGATCATAAGAGGCTCTCTTAGTCTTATATATGCATGTTACAATGTAATCTAAACTGTGCTACTTGCTGATTATGTAATTTTACTGCCAGATTTTCAGAACCCTAGCGTGGAACCCTTGCATGCAGTACTTTTAGGTATGATTTTCGTATACAACCGCTTTTCGTAACCCTACTGTAAAACGTTCATGTCTTGAATCTTGATACTTTTGCTGTGGTATATAATCAACAGGTTAAGATTTGTATGGCATCGCCAACCAGACCTAATTGTTGTGGAAGTATATTGCTTTACTCATTGTGTATTTGTGTTAAATATCTCTCTTTCAAACCCATATTTTGTCTCAATTCGTTTGGGTCAAATTGCAATCCAGGAAAATTAAATCTACTTGCTAGTTGTTTCCATTTCGTAATATCTTAGCATGTTGAGATTCTATTGCAAGAGACTTGTAGGTTAATTCAAGACGGATTTACTTACTAGTTGTTCCTCATTTCGTTATTTTTAAACATGTTAAGAATTTAAGGTTTTCTATAGTAAAACACTTATCATCTATTTGATTTCACGCTTTTGTGAAATATATATATATATATATATATATATATATACACAAGTCATATATTACTAATGTATTATTAAGGGGATTAGCTATCAATCTATCCGACGGTGGATTCTTTTGAATTTAATATCAACAATGCTGCAATTTTAAATTATCGGCGTATATCAGTCTCGATACGTGGTGTTACGACTTTGTAAAAACCTGTATTTTTTGTAAATAATCCCAAATTGCAATCCAGGAAAATTAAATATACTTGCTAGCTGCTTCCATTTCGTAATATCTTAGCATGTTGAGATTCTATTGCAAGAGACTTGTAGGTTAATTCAAGACGGATTTACTTAATAGTTGTTCCTCATTTCGTTATTTTTAAACATGTTAAGAATTTAAGGTTTTCTATAGTAAAACACTTATCATCTATTTGATTTCACGCTTTTGTGAAATATATATATATATATATATATATATATATATATATATATATATATATATATATATATATATATATATATACAAGTCATATATTACTAATGTATTATTAAGGGGATTAGCTATCAATCTATCCGACGGTGGGTTCTTTTAAATTCAATATCAACAATGCTCCAATTTCAAATTATCGGCGTATATCAGTTTCGATACGTGGTCTTACGACTTTGTAGAAACCTGTATTTTTTGTAAACAATTGTCCGAAAGAACGACTATTTGAAATCTCTAGTGAAAGAATGATTTTATTATCTCATATTTATTTGTTGTGAAAAATAACCAATGAATGTGGATCTTATGTTCGACTAGTTTGTTTTTGATGATTGTTGCTATTTTGAGGATGACCACTAGCATCATCAGTCATGCTTAAGACTTGTTTCACCTGCATCCAGCTAAATAATGCTGGACGATCGTAGAGACGAAGGGAGATGTCGAAGAGAGAATCGGCAAAAAGGACGAACTCTCGCTCAGCGAAAGAGTCGGTATCTGAAAGAGACTGAAATCTAGGCTTCAGTATCCAACGAAGACTTATTACTTAAAATGCAATAAGAATAAATCATTAATTATCAAAATGCACCATAAATTGTAATTTGACTCAATTTATACTCTATATAATAACACGGTCATAAATATTGTATCATTTCGTTCACACCGTTACTAATGCCGTTTAGAATAGTTATATGACAGGGTTTTTGGTCATTAGTTTCATCCAACATCATCGATCGTCCATCATTACCATCACACCAACATCTCCAACCACAATTCCAGAATACCCATCTCATCCACGAACACACCAGCCCCCACCCAACACCATCATCGTCGTATCAGAGGCATAACCCAGCGTCGGGAGAGAAGTCGCTCTGGCGGACCCCACCGTCGAGGGCCTCGATCTTGTGAGGGCCGGGATCGGGTGCGGCAGCAGATTGGGGGTTATGCTGGGGTCCTCCGAGTCATCATTCGGCTCAAGGTCGTTGTCGTCTGCGGCGGCCGCAACATCGTTATCTCGGTCCGCTTCATCTCCATCTCCATCCTTGTCGCCTCGATCTTTCTTGCCATCTCTCTCTTCATCTCCTCCATCCTCACAAACCCACCTCCTAAAAGCTTAATTGCCGACACCATCTCCGCCATAGGGTCTCTTTCCATCTCTCCCCTCCTTAACTCTCTTCCCCAATCCAGGCCTCCCTTGATTACCATTCTCCCTCATCGCCTTGGCAACCCCGTAACGCGAAGCCGAATTCAACACCGAGCTCGAATCATTCCGAATTCGGATCCTAAACGCAGTTCCCCCTCTACCACCACCACCGCCACTACTTCCACCACTCCCTCCGACCCCAACTCCATTCCTATACATCTTACTTATACTCTTGATATTCGACCCATATCTCAACTCCTCATACAGAGCTCCATATCGGAACAGAGCTGAAGCTAGGGTTTTGATTGGGCAGGAATTGGGGAAATTTGCGATCGTATTAGGGTTCGCCACCCACCTTTCCCTCAGTTCTCCACGCCCAGACCTAAACCCCTCTTACCATTCCACCAAATCAACCCACTTCACCAATTTAATGGGACTGTTTCAATCCCTGCCCTAATTCTCTTCTCCTTACTCACATCCAACCCAACCCAACAATTACAATAATCAATATCAAATACAAAAACTAGAAAAAATTTCATTTGGGTCTTCATATGCAGAGCAAACACTATGGAGGTCAAGCTTCTTCAATTTCTGATCGGAGGAACCCCCACAGCTTTGCGCATTCCAAGTCCCCCTCGGCTCTCCGATCCCCAATGGCACTGATTTTGCTATTAATCCAGAGGTTATGACATTAATTTATCCATTTGTGGCTGTTTTGTTATTTGTTTGGATTGGAGAATTGTGTTGTTGTTTAGGCATTTGGATTGTATAGCATCGATTTGATGAGTTTGAATTTAGGTGAGGTGATGATAGTGGATGATGGATTTGGATGGGACTGGTATTCTGGAATTGTGGTTGGAGTTGTTGGTGAGATGGTGATGATGGATGATCGATGATGGCGATGTTGGATGAAGCTAATGACCAAATACCCTGCCATATAACTATCACAAACGGCGTTAATAACGGTGTGAGCGAAATGATGCAATATTTTTTACGGTGTTATTGTTCAAGATGCAAACCGAGGCAAATTGTAATTCATGGTATATTTTGAGAATGAGTTGTGTGTCTTGTGTGCATTTTAAGTAATAAGCCGAGAATAAATAACAAAAATGAAATTTTACTCTACTAATGGCAAAAAGGAAAACCATTGTTCATAGAACTGTGACACCCCCCTATGCTCTTTAGTATATTTAGAATTCTGCGATATCGGAACACACTTTAAAAACAAGGTTTATTACTTAAAATGCACTAGGAATACGTCAGTCAGTCTCAAAATACACCAGGAATGAAAATTTGACTCACTTTGCACTAGGAAAAGTACCATTTAATTGACGCCATTATAAACGTAATTTAAAATACTTATGTGGCAATTAAGTGAAAATAATTCAAGGGCATTTTGGACAATTTCAGTAAAAAAAAAATCAACCCTAAATTAATGCACATCTGGATCGTCTTCCTCTAGGTTTCAATTTTGTTTTGCTCACGAAACCTAAACCGTAGTTGCCCCTCTGTCAGTCATCAACATTGAATCCCTATTGTGAGGTCTCAAGAGGACTTTGTGCTCTGACTCAGCGAGCATGACGGGTTGAATGCTACCCGGATTGAGGGGGAAAAGTGTTTTGTAGTACCCATCTATGATTCCACCAAAATTGCAGGTTTATGCAACCTTTGGAATCTGGTAAATGTCACGAGGATAAGAATGAAGATTAGGATACTCAATCAGCTTCTTCTTGGTGCATTTGAACGACACATTGTATACGAGATCGAATCGAATCAAAGTAGTAAACAAGCATAGATCTGCAAGCAAAAATTCATCTCCACACAGGTATCTTGAGCTGCTCATATGGTCTTCTACCATGTCCAAGGTCTCGAACAATTCTCTCATTGTTGTATCATATGCTTCTTGAGATTGAGCAAACCCACATCCGTATAATAAAGGTAAAATACACCTTTGAATTTTCTTCATCTAATTTAAATTAGATTCAAATAGAACATGATAGATAAAAAAAATACTATATTATAAATTAATAACCTATAAACACCGTTACTGACATTGGGGTAGAATATGGTATTCCAATTCTGAATCTTTTGTTTCAATTTAGGTGGTGAAAGATCCAAACCCGGATTACGAGCCAACTCATTGAGCCCCGAGTTGAACAATTGGATTATATCATAGCCCTCATTGCAGACGACCTCTTTCTTCTTCGCATCCCAAAGCATTGGGACTATGGACCGACCATCGTACCCTCATGCTCTGGATTTATACACCTCTTTTAGAGTTTTGCACCCGTTTGCGGTATCCGGGGCAGCGATAAGGATATTCGGATTAGAGATAGGGGTGTTGTTGAATTGCCAAGAGCCGTCCTGGCTAGGAGCTGCGATTGAGATTGGGACGACGTCATTTAGGCCTTTCAGAGCCCGGACGATGAGGGTACGGTGGGCCCAGGGGCACGGGAGGCCAACATAGATGTGAAGGGAGGTTTGGGTTTCACGGGTGATTTGGTTGCTAGTGGAGCGAAATTTGGAGGGAGGTCTGGTGTAAGCCAGGGAGGGATCGGAGGGGGCGAGCTAGGACATCATAAGCCGCCACGTGAAGTGCCACGATGTGCAGACGGTGGAGATGAGGAGGCCGACAGGGAGGGATGGGCCACACAGGAGCTTGGTGACGAAGGAGAGGATGGAAGTTGGGTCCGGCGGTTGGGGAGGTTGGTTGAGGGAAGACGACATCCTACTTCTGGCGTGGCAGCTGATAGGCTTGTATTTGGCCCAATTGGTGGACGACGGCTTCTTAAGTGACGGAGTTGGGAGGCGGTGAGAGCTCAATACGGAAGTGCAGGACATCTCGAACCAGATTGACGAGAAAACCAAACCAATCAAATAAGCATTGTGCATCAATTTAGGGTTGATTTATTTTGACTGAAATTGTCCAAAATGCCCTTTAATTATTGTCACTTAACTGCCACATAAGCATTTTAAACTGCGTCTATAACGTCGTCAGTTAAATGGTGCAACGTTTTAGACGTTGCTACTGTTCCTAGTGCCAAGTGAGTCAAATTTTCCGTTCCTGGTGCATTTTGAGATTTACTGGCATGTTCCTGGTGCCTTTTAAGTAAAAGCCTAAAAATAAATATGATAGATTCTAGTGCGCATCTCCCCGTTATGTCAAACTTTAGCCTGGTTAAGAGAACTCACCGTAGCGTATACGGCATGGAATCTATCTAAGCTGAAGAATGTTTGGTAATCATCCGCTGCATTCAGTCTACATGATAATATGAATTGACGACAAAGTTGATATTCACTATTGTTAAGGATATTGACAATAGGTATCATTCCATTCAAAATTAGCACATGGTGAGATTCAATAATGTGTGAACAAAATGAACAATGTCTTACGAAACACTTAATTTATTTCATCTCAAAATCATTGATGGTATCAATTGATTCAACAATTGAATCGTTGGAGTTATCGTATTATTAGTCTAGGGTATGTCCTTTTAACCATAGGTATTCTTGCGGGAGCTGTGTGGGCTAATGAAACTTGGGGATGGTTTTGGAATTGGGATCAAAAGGACACATGGGCATTTATTACTTAGATTGTATTCTCGACTTATTTACTGTATCTTTTTTCTTTGGACCCCATCATTCGTGTCCAAATTCATATTAAAATTACTAAAATTCCGATCCAACTTAAAATTTCTGGTGCATATAAGTAACACATGTTTATTCTAACTAATGCGATTACGTTCACGTTTCAGAGTCAAACTAACATCAAATTTAATAAGATAATATAATTAGCATCTCTATCATAAAGGTGAACCCTAACCCTAACCCTAGCTAATTGCATGCACACCAAAAAGGGGAAGGTCATTATTCTCTTTCTTTCTAATAAAAATTGTGCTAACTATTGAAATTAATCACGTCTAAGTTTCAAACTCCAACTAATATCAACCTTTAACAACAAATTAAGATCCCCTCCCATAGTCATAGATGCCAACCCTAACCCTAATTGCACCAAAAAGGGAAAGGTACGTCAACGTTCTTCTCTTTGTTTCTAATAATAGTTGTTTCTAACAAAAGCAAAGAAAGACTCTTGTCCTACACCACCAAAACTCGCACACATGGTGACCTTAATTATTGTCTCTATGACTATTGAAGGACGACAACACCCAAAAACCCCGGTGAGCCAAAAGACCTCCTCCTCCTCCTCCTCCTCTCATCTCTCTCTCCGATCGCTACGTGTCCACTCTTTCTACTAAGCCCTATATATATCAATACCCTATACTACTCCAAATAACCATTCATTCTCACAACACAACACAACTATAATAACAACATCACATACCGGAAACTGAAACACGAGCTAAAACTGTAATAAGGTCGAGTTAATTAGATCGAGAAGAATAAGTTGATAAAAAAAAATGGCACGTGGCCGTGATCATCGATTGATCGTGCTTGCTCTCGTCTTGATTGCCATTGTAGGGGTGGCAGCCGCTGCGGATTCAAGCAGTAGCCCTTCACCCTCCTCCTCCTCCTCGTCGAAGAAAGACGACAAAGAGGGAGACTCTGGCGGCGGCGAAGACAGCAGCAGCAGTTCTTCTTCATCTTCTTCATCATCATCCCCCAAGTCCTCACCCAAATCATCATCATCCTCTGATGACTCCTCATCATCATCATCATCTTCTAGCTCATCGTCAGACAAATCATCCGATGCCCCAACCTCATCATCATCAGACAAGGATAAGTCGTCGTCTTCATCGTCTTCATCAGACAAAGACAAATCGTCATCCTCATCAGATAAAGAAAAATCATCATCGGCTCCAAGCCCATCTTCTCCTGCCCCCAAGTCATCATCATCGGATAAGGACAAGTCATCGTCATCGGATAAGGACAGCTCATCCTCACCACCCACCAGCAGCGGCGGCGGTTCCTCATCCTCATCAGATAAGGAAAAGTCCTCTTCCCCTTCTTCATCTACGTCGTCACCATCACCCAAGTCTTCACCGAAATCATCAGATGACTCATCATCATCTCCGTCACCCAAGTCGTCATCGTCATCGTCATCAAGCGACGCAGATGACGACAGCAGCAGCAAGAGCCCGGCTTCGTCGCCGAAATCATCAAAAGGCAAAGACAAAGACAGCAGCTCATCTTCCGACGACAAAGACTCCTCGTCCAGCTCATCACCCGCCCCGTCCCCTGATGACTCAGCATCGTCGTCGCCACCTGCTCCGTCCATGGTCTCCTCCGACCCTCCCTCCGACGTTTCGACCGCCGACACGCCTGCACCGTCTGACGATTCTTCTAAAAGCGCCCCCAACCTCATCTCCTCGGCTCTCTGCAATGTCGGCGTGGCCCTACTCGCAGCTGCATCGTTCTTTGCGTTTTAATTAATTAATTTAGCCTGAGGCCATTTCATCACTTCAATTCATGCGCATTTTTTATATATTATGCCATAAATTAAGGTCGATGTTCAGTTCGTGTGCTTGTACTGATCACGATCATCATCGTCATTGCTGATCACAGAGGGTGGTGATCGAGCTATCTGTTTGTAACATTGAATCAGTTTTCCCATTTCATTTATTCAATCAATCATTTTGGATATGATGATCACTCTTGACTTTAATTAATTTAGGGTTTCAAAAATGCCACGTCTGCATGTGCCCTGCATGGTACGTACGTAGATGAATATATATCACTCAAAACATGAACGATGGTTTCAACGCCCGTTCCTTTTCCAAGGCCGTCAGCAGGGTGCAGTTCTGTTTTGCCCCGCGAGCTGCTAATTTGGCTGCACACAGATTGGCCAGATGGGGTCTCCACTGTACGAACCACCACCAGCTATTATAGCTGATGTTTTAATTGAAGATTCTAGTTAATTAAATTGTATTGGTTGGTATGTGGTATTTTTTTTTCCTTCAATCGTGTTGAAAGCTCCGGTAAGGTTTTAATGAGACCACCTAGACTTTGCACCACCGCGACATATATGATTTTATTCTAATGCATTATCGTTTTTCCTTAAAAAAAAAAAAAAGATGTCGATAATTCGGAGATCCATCGAGAACGCATTCGCAATAACTTACGGGTAATACTACAAAGTTTATACATAAATAACTTCAATCGTGTTGAAAGCTCCGGTAAAGTTTTAATGAGACCACCTAGACTTTGCACCACCACGATATATATGATTTTATTCTAATGCATTATCGTTTTTCCTTAAAAAAAAAAAAAAGCTGTCGATAATTCGGAGATCCATCGAGAACGCATTCGCAATAACTTACGGGTAATACTACAAAGTTTATACATAAATAAATAAATATATATAGGACAATACTTGCATCCCACCCTGGTAGAATGTTCTCATACCACCCTTTCGATTTATCAAATTGTCTTTGTACATATATCATAATCGGAACCGTTCATTTCTCTAAATCATCATGTCAATATCATCTCCGTAAAAAATCAGTAAGATTGGAGGTCGTTTAGTTATTCATATTTATCAACTAAATGGACGATTCTCCATAAAGATCATAATTCTTACTAAAACCGTTGATTTATTTGATACATGTGAATGACTAAACGACCTCCAATCTTGTTGATTTTTTATAGAGATGATCTTGACATAATGATTTAGAGAATGAACGGTTCCGATTATAATATATGTCAATATGTAATTGGTTCATATCAAATGGGTGGTATGAGGGCATCCCACCAGCCGGGTGGGATGCAAGTATTGTTTATATATATATATATATATATATATATATATATATATAGGTTTGTTTTAGACGTGAACACAAACATAATTTTATGAGTGGTGGTGATGGAGTTATTACAGTAATTCAATAATTCAGAACGTGACCAATCAAATAAAGTATATTCCCTTTTATTAAAATTCGAATTCGAGTACATAAGAAAATTAGACATATAAAATTAATCCATTAGAGTAATGCTATTTAGATACACTAAATTGACCACATTCAGTGACCACATTGATGTGGCAATCAATGAATGATGTTATTTCAATAAATTAAATCACTTTGTAATTATTTTTTGTCGTCAATAAAATGTCACATCAATGTGGTCACTAAATGTGATAAATTTAGTGTGTCTAAATAATATTATTCGTTAGAATAAGTGAGCCGATGGCAAAATTGAAATATAATATTGAATGATTGCTTCGATCTGAAAGGTGGAGATCGATCGAGTGTGAACCCTCTTCACACTTGAAGACTCCCTCGGCCCCAACCCCACAGGGTCCCCGGCCTCCACCACTTGCGCACGCAGTTGAAGATCTCTTTATTTAGCACAATTAACGGGGAATAACGGCGGGAAAAGGTTGTTTGGTGCTTAATTTGTCACGCATAAATTAGAGATGGTTTCATAATTTATATGCATCAATTAAATAGACATATCACTATAAAAGAGATCTTAATCGTTATTATTATTTGATTTGTTTGACGCATATAAATGGTTAGACAATCTCGATCCAATTTAGTTTATTTTTTTTATGAACAATCTTCAACCGATGATTTATGAGTTAAACGGTTCCAATTATAATATGTATAAAAAAAGTTCGATAAATGAAAAGAGCGACACGAGAAGATACCCCAAAGCTATTATGATTAATATATATAAGCATGATTAATTAACCTCACACGTACTCTAGCGCACAACATTAGTGAACTAATCTTTGAGAGCTAGCTAGCATTTATAATAACTTGTTTAAGCTATCGCCGGGGGCCGGCCGGCGAGTATTTTAAGTGATCAGCAGTGGGATCCCCTCCGGCAGTTAAGAGCTCCGGAAGTGGTGGTGATGGAGCCCACAAGAGAAGCAGGTCTTGCACTGAGACTGGAAGCCCTTGCATAGGTTGAAGATGCTCCTGCTCCCGACTGCCTGAAAAATGCCCCGTTCAACATCATATCCCCCTCTGACCTCCAATTCCAACCCCTCCACTCACTTTCCGGCGCATCCTCATGTTTGGTCACCTGCATTATTAATTCAACCAGTCATAATCGAAACTGGCCATCTCCTGAGTAGAGCAAAATTTTCTCGTATTTAGAAAAGAAAAAAAAAATCTTAGAAATTTGTCATAATTGAACCAGTCTTCTCTGATAAATTTCATTTCAAGATTATTTCTCTAAAAATTAACAAAATTAGAAATCTTTTACTTTATTTGTACGTAAATATAATAAATAGACCGTACATACGTACGTTCACATTAGAATCTTAAATATTGTTACAAAAACCGTCAATTTATTTAGGCTAAACAAAATTATTGTAACTTAATTTATTAAATAAAAAGCAAGCATTAATTTTTGGATTAGTAATTAATTACTTACTAGTTAATTAGGTTATTAATCTGTTGAAATGAAATTATTAGTGCTAATTAATGAATCACCTCTTTGTCAAAGCGTGTATTGGGTGCAAGAAATCTGTTGCCTTGGCTTAGTATAGTTGGGGCGGCACTCCCTCCAATTGCATACATTTCCCAGTGAGTATAGTCATTGTTCACCACATGAAAATATCCATGTCTACACCTGCATATATATATATATATATATATATATATATATATATATATATATATATATATATATATATATATATATATACGTTAACACAATTGATACAACTCGATACATATTTCAAGAATCACAAATATTACGTATTTACCTTGGCATTCTTTGAACAAGGCCTTCTCCAAAGTGATTAAAGGCAATGGTGACTTGCATGCTCTTGTCTTGAGTATACGAATCACTATGTCCCAAGAGCATGACCTTATCATGATGTGTCATGTAGTTATTGGATATGGTGATGGCTGTGGATCCATGGATGGCATCAATGAGACCATCATGGCAATTAGACAAAGAGCAATGGTCCACCCATATATGCTTCCCGCCAAATATAGCCACCCCATCGCCGTCGGACACCCTCCACCACCCCGAATGCTCCGGCGAGTTTCGAATGTTCCCGTTCCCGGCTTGCTTGCAGTCATGGATGTGGATCCCATGGATGATGATGTTGGTGGCATAATGTATGGTGATGCATGGCCCACCAGCTATGTGGACGCTCGCTCCTCGACCGTCGATGGTCTTGAATGAGTTCATCACCAGCTCTTGCTTTAGTTGGAGTACCATGTCCCTTTTGAATATGATCCACAATGGCTCGTCTTGGATCACTGCGTGTCTTAGGGTTCCGGGTTTAGGGTTTACTGGGTCGTCGTCTCCAGAGTCAGTTACGACGTAGATTCGCCCGTTTCTTCCTCCGATTGCATCCTTGCCGAACCCAATGGCGCAATCGGCTAACCGCTGCCGGTTTTTCTCCCAATTCGGGTCGCACCGCCAGCAATCATCGATGGGGTTGCCCGTTCCACATGACAAGTAGGCCAAGTTCCTCCTAGACGCATTGATGCTCCTACACATACACAACATTATTATTTTAACTATTTGAGAGTGTTTCTAAAAGCGTTAACACCGTTTTCTCAAAAATAAAAGAACTTCTGACAATATTTGGCAAAAAAGAACTTCGAAATTTTTTTGATTCGTAAAAGTATTTTTAGATAGCTATTTATAAAGTGTTTAATTTTCCAAAAATGCTTAATAACGTTAAAGAGAAGAACTGCTTCTCGTAGAAACAATCCAAATACGAGCAATGCACTTACAAAAATTTATAATCTCGACAAATTTTTTGAAGAAAAGTACAAATACGGTATTCATATTCATATATAACAGAAGAACAAACGTAGGTATAAAAAGAAATAGTCAGTATAATTACCTGTCGACCTCTCGAACTACAAGTTCGGGGTCGTGAACTTGGGAGGAGGAAGCAAAGTTCGAAGTTAGAAAAGAAGTGATGAGAAAAGTGGTGAGCAAAAATGAGAGCTGAGCCATTTTTTTTTTCTCAGCTGGGAAGTGAAGACTGAAGAGTAGTGAGTGGTGGGTTTGGCTGAAGGTTGAGTGGGTGTTTATAAGGAAAGTAAAAGCCGAGAGTGAAGGCGTGATTAACATAAGAAAGTGGGCCCAGATTTGATCGTAATTTCAGGTCACTTTTCATTGATGGATAGGGCTCTTCAAATCGGTTCGTTTATTACCGTTAATCAATATGACCTTAACCATTCAAACCAGACAGGTCAATTGGTTGACTTTCGTGTTTCAATATTCCTTGCCCATAAAGTCTCTCAATGTCGTAATTAACAAATTATTACGTTAATTATAAATGGATAATTTTGATATTATAATTTAAAAATCAGAAATATATATTAACCTTATTGTCTATTTACGGGTTGTTGTCTCCCACTATTTAATTAGAGAGTTCGAAGATTTTGAGTTTTACTTTACATAGTTTGAAAACATGAAATATATGTGATGGATTTGATTATTATATGGAGTCTCAACTCTCGAGTATATTCACAAGTCTTATTTTCATTTGTTATTAAGGTTGATAAATCTACCTCTCACCTTCGGTACTCTCGAATAACTTCGAAATTTTCACAAGTCTTATTTTAATTTGTTATTAAGGTTGATAAATCTTCCTCTTACCTTCGGTACTCTCGAATAACTTCGAAATTTTAAGTTGAGAGGTGACCCACATTTAACAGTGGCATCACATTCCACTCTCAAGGTATTATACAACCAGGCCCATTCTATACTCCCGCTGCAGCGGATAACGAGTCTCGAACCCGGGACCTGGTTCTTTGCTTCCCAAACTAGAGAACACCTCCACCAACGAGACTGCAGCTCAATTGGTGCAGTATAAAATGGGACTGGTTGTATAATACCTTGAGAGTGGAATGTGATGCCACTGGGGTCACCTCTCAACTTAAAAGGCGCCTTTTATGTAACAACCCACCCCCGCTCGTAAGCCTTAAGGGGATGGCCATTGTTATGGCCGCCGGGAATCCTCCCAAAGCGAACCCCAAGGTTCACCACCTTTAACAGTGGAATCTTACCTTCACAAAGGTATTGTTAGCGAAGTCCCCATTCAAATCCCCTAACTGCAGCCTTTGAGGATTGAACCCTGGATCAAGCCTTTTTATTCCACTTAAGGTGGACACCTTTCACCAATTGAGCTGCAATTGATGTACATTAACAAATGAAAAAATCCAAAAACTAAACCCTCCCCTCCCCCATGCAATAAATAATGGATAATACTTGCATCTCATTATGGTATTACCTTTTCGTACTGCTCTTTGAATATATCGAATACTTATGATACATATACCACAATTGGAACTGTTCAATTCCTAAATTATCATTTCGAGATCATCTATATAAAAAATCAACTAAATTGGGAATCATTTAGTCATTCATATGTATAAACTAAATAAACAGTATAATATTAATTGTTAACAATACCGTTGATTTATTTGATACATATAAATGTCCAAACAACCTTCAATATTGTTGATTTGTTACGTAGATGATCTTAAAATGATGATTTAGGAGCTGAACGGTTTCGATTATGATATATGTACAAAGGTCATTCGATAAATCAAAATTATGATACAAAAAAAATACCACCAATATAGAATGTAAGTATTATTCATAAATAATTCAAAATTTTGTAAATAATAAATCACTGATAATTCAATTGGCTGATATCTGAGTTTCATAGTTTGGGAATTTATCATTGTAAATTTTCTTTATAAACATCACATCCATCCTCAACTAAAGATAATATTAGTGATTATTGGTACGTGGTAGTACAATGATCGAGGTTTCAATTATAAAATATAATTAAGCAAACGCTTTTATCTATCTCATCATTATTATTGGTCTTTTACCAGCTCTTTTACCTTTACCCCACACCTAGTGTAACCTAATTTGGAAAATTAATCAACAAATGATGACTTTGTTTTTACTCTTTATTTTTTTAATCCGGGCCTAACATTACTTTAATAAGAAAATTATTGTTACCGTCCATAAATTTTATACTAATTTTAACTATCGTTCATAAATTTCATTATTAGTAGCAGACGTCTCTGAACTATATCTAAATGTGCATTGACAGTCATTCCTTTAAATTTCTTAACTATTTCTGTTAAAAATAAGAATAAAATTGTACTTTCAAGTGCTTTATACAATTTTCTCCATTCAACATAAATGATGCCCAAAATTTATTACACTTATTTTATCCTTATAAATACACTTGAAAAGACAATTTTATCCTTATTTTTAATCGAAATTTATTTAGGCTATATATAAACTTAATTCCCATCACATTACTTGATTAACGGGACTCCAGGGATTATTGCGACACATTTTCTCCCTCCCCACTTTACCCGCATGATGGCTAGCTACCTATTTTTGACTATACTTCCCCGAAAAACAAGACACTGAGACCTATTAGTCCATTTCTAAAGAAAATACAAACAAAACACAAGAAAATATAACAAGATTCGTCCGAAAATATATGCTTCGTTTGTAATGTAAGGCTCGTTAACATTTCCCAAGTAAATAAATCTTTTTTCTTCTCAAAATATAACAAAGATTAGTACGAAAATACATATATATGTTAACACAGCTCGCTCTTAGCTATTAGTCCATAGTAGCTAGTTACAGTTGTAGACAGTTACTATTGATTGATACAGCTGTAAAACTGTTAGTTAGTTATTACGGTTTTTAGTAGACGATATATAGCTAATGTTGTATCTGCTGAAAGTTAAGAAATAACAACTGTTTTTCTTTCTCTAAGATTCTCTCTACTCTCTTTAGTCTCTTCATCTTCCTTGTCTACAAACCCTAACTTTTCCTCTGATTCCTCTTATTCTAACAATATATAGGTTAAGTGGTTGCAACTGTCTCTTAATTTTACCTTAATTTTAGCTTTCATATTAATGTCTCTTGTTCCTTAACTATATTATGATGTGTCCGTTAGTCTCTCCGTCTAATTTTCAAATAAATTATGTTAAAAAAAGTCACGTGAAACGCGCATAAATTGACAATTCTGACCTCTCTTTTTTTTATCAGAATTCGTTTGAAAAATAGATGGAGGGACTAACGAAAACATTAGGATAAAGTTCAGAGACAGGGGATACTAATATTGAAATATATGACGGTTACTAAGATTATGGTAAAAGTTATGGACGATTTTAATTATTTAATTAACCTATATATATATATATATATATATATATATATATATATATATTCTTCTTCTAAAAGAAAATCTGTGTTTCAGATTGATGAATCACGACCTTGAACTAGTTTAGTTGTAGATTGCTTCCTCTAACTGCGGAACAATATTTTGACTAATAAAACTAATAAAATCTGCATTATGTGTGTAATACTGTAATGTGAATCATGTGGTCAATTATTCCACAGTTCTCCCTTATATACATAATATTTTATTTTAAGGATAAACTACATAAAAATACCCAAATTATAGGGGTTATTTCAAATTCATACCACAACTATAAAAAATTTCATCTAGGTACCAAAACTATCAAAACACAACATCTAGGTACCTACTGTTAGCAATCTGTTAAGTGCCAAAGTGGCACTTGTGGAGTCATTTTTTATGATGGGCATGGACTCTATATAAATAAAAAAAATTAAAATATATTAAAAAAAATTAATAAAATTTTAAAATAAATAAACTAAAAAAATTTAAAAATAAAACCCAAATCATTTTCAGACTAACCCACCACTTCCCTCCCACCTCAACAAGAACGATGAAATTGCCACTCCCTTCCCATTGATTCAGGCCAGGAACGGTGGAGTTGAGAGAGACCAGGAAGTACCAGAAGAACACTGAGCTCTTGATCCGCAAGCTTCCCTTTTAGAGGCTTGTGAGGGAGATCGCTCAGGACTTCAAGACCGATCTCTGATTCCAGAGCAGCGCTGTGTCCGCGCTTTAAGAGGCGGTGGATGCGTACTTGGTGGGTCTGTTTGAGGACACCAACCTTTGCGCTATTCATGCCAAAAGATTGGGCATTATGCCCAAGGACATTCAGCTCACTTGCAGGATTAAGGGCTTCAATCTCGTAGGCCTTGGCGGCTTCGATCACTTTGTCAAAGGTCCCGAGTCAGACCCGAGAACCTGTTCGGTTAAGGTCTCGGATCTCCGTCGCGAACTTTCCCCCACGACCTTTGTCCGACCCCCTGGTAGTGTTTCTTCTTCTCCTTAATCGAACTCGTTTTCTGAACCAGCACGAGATGGTGAGTGTAGGTTTCCGGGTCGGGTTGACCGGTTTATTGTAGTCGCAGGTTGGCCGGGTTGACCTCCAATCACAATACCAGCAATTACGCCACCAGACAGCTTGCTCTTCTTCTTGTGACCGTCATTGATGTTCACCTCCCCAATCGGAGTATCAACTCCGGTGTCGCCAGGACAATGGCTATCAAGGGGACGCCCACATAGAAAATTACCCAGAAACGAGCTCGAAGCGAAAGTCTGTAATTGTTTTGGAATAAACTCATTTAGCAAATTGTCTAATACATTGAATTGGTCGAGATTGGGAAGCTTCAGCTGGGGAATAGCCCCCAAAAGCTTGTTGCTTTAGAGGTACAATGTCCTTAGGCAGGCGAGATTGTTGAAAGCCATAGAGATCTCTCCAGAAAAATTGTTCGAGCTCTATTAGCAGATTTTCACTTCAATCCGGTGTGGTTCGGGAGGTCTGCTCGGAGTATGTTAGAATTAGAGAAGTAGAAATGGATCGACTTGAGGCAGAGCTTGAAGTCGAGTTAGAAAGATTGCAGCTTCACTTGGATTCTAAGACTAATTCATCGTTCTCAATGAAGGGAAGGATTAGGATTGATTTTGATTTTTTTTTTATTTTTTAATTTTTTAATTTTTTTTTTATTTAAAGATTTTATTAATTACTTTTAATAATATTCAAATTTTATTATTTTTTTGTCTACATGGCGTCCATGTCAGCATAAAAAAAGGCCCCTGAAGTGCCACTTGGGCACTTAACATATTTTTTTAACATATTGCTAACGGTGGGTACTTAGATGTTGTGTTTTAATAGTTTGGGTACTTAGAAGAAATTTTTCGTAGTTGGGATTTGAACTTGAAATTACTCCTATAGTTTTGATACTTTTATGTAGTTTATCCTTATTTTAATTTAGTTTAAACTACATAAACGAATGCATGTGTAAGAAACGTCACTTACGTCTTCTGACCAACTTAGTTACGCCTATGAAGTAAGTTACATAATCATTTGATATGGTGTGGAACAAAGGTGCATATAATGGAACATATATCATGTGATATTCACGTATTATTATAATATAAATGAATGACATAGTTGATATATCTCACATTTAGAGTATAGTAATAAACACAATTATAAATACTATCATACAAATAAATTAAAATAGAATCACATGACATTCCGATTAGACCTAAAAATTATTCACGAGACGCTAGCTAATGCGAGCATAGAAAACAAAGCATGTATATTGTATAGTAAGAATAAGAACCATATATATACATATTGAACTGCCTTGTTCTATGTCCCTAGGCCTTTAGTTTGGGCTGTTATATTTTTCAGTTGGACCAGTTTAATACTAAGTAGGCCCAAAGAACACCGGCCCACGAGTCTCTTCTTAAAGGAAATTGGACGTCGGAAAAAACTCGCAGGAGTTCGAAATTTGCTATGAGCACTTTGTGGCTAGGGCAAACTGCAACCAGGAAGATTAGTCTCACTCTTCGAGTGTGGAGACATCTCGTGGTATTTTCCTATTTCACACTTTTGAACAACTTCGAAATATGATGCCTTAAAGAAAAAAAGAAAATGAAACCACAAGTGACGGTGTAATGGATAATAAATATGACCAAGTATGAACTCCCCGTATTTGCTTTTGTGACTATGAATTTACTTGTGACACCACTTTATATGTTTATCATAAATATAAATCACAAACTGATTTCACAATTCTTGCAATAAGTAAATCAAAATTTTCAGTTCGATTATCTAATATAATTTATTATTCTCTCACGATATTTTACCAACTAATTAAACAACACTAGATCTAAGGGAGCAAGAGAATGACGGTTTTGAAGCTATTGGAAGTCCGACGTCCGTAACCAATAACGGCGTTAGCTCCCACCGACCGACACCATGGGACGCTCCAATCAATGAACAGAGAAATTGGTGATTCAAAAATCTCATAGAGGAGAAAGAGCTGTACGGCCATATATAGCCGACCCAAGTTAGTCATTTCAATTATGAGATTGAAAAATGGAATCTTTTTAGAGCTTGTTGTACGTTTTTTCACTTCTTTTTACATTTTGGGTAGTGATGGGATGCTTCGTGCGGCAAAGTTTGGGATCTTTCTACACGTGTGGTGCGTCTAATTTACGGGAAATATCGTATTCATTTTTATCATGTACTTCGATTTAGTAGTATTTTTCTTTATTTTATATGTACGTACGATGAAAGTAGTTCGCATCAATTACGAGAATGAGTTACATTTTTATTGAGTTAGACATAAAGTTACGACTCCATTAATAAGTGGCTTAACTCATAATCATTCTTAGAATAATGAGTGGTTAGTGTTAAACTAAAATGGTAAAAAGGTTATAACAAGTTTACTTACGGTAAAGAGGATTTAAATTTTAGTTCAAATTCTGACTTTTCTTAATTAGTTTTGTTACCATACAAGAAATAAGACAATAAAACAATGTTCTAGTATTATTTATGCACAAAAAGGTTCAAATTTAACTCTTAGCAATAGCGAAATTATTCATCCTAGGTAAGATCCACTTCCCTAATAGTGTTAAGAGACCATAATAACTATGTGGACGAAGTAATTAATCCAATATTGATAAAGATTTGTCATTTTCGCTGATTCGAAATAAATATGCACATTCATCATCTTCCATCATTTCACGTATGTAAACATGCATTAAACGATGTCATTAGTAATATTAATTTAGTGGTAATCCTATCAACTTCAATATGTAGTACGAAATTTCAAATTCAACTCTCGTTAAAAAATAATCGATATCCAATACGTATAATTTCAAAATATCCTACTATTCAAAGCAACATGAGAGACACTTTCATAATTGCACAAAACATGTACAAAGAGCTTTTACAGATAGGGGTCCATATATACAAAAGTTTTTTCACAAGGGCCCTCCTCCAAGCTCAGATTGCTGTTTCTCGTGTGCTTATTTTTGAAAATGGCTCAATAATCTGAGTAGGATATGATGAGATAGATACTCTGGCAAAACAGCAGAAGACACAAACCATCCTGTGACTCTCGGAGTAGCATTAATCAGAGGCACATGAAAGAGCCTAGCAACTAGGTTTGTGAAAACCGAGTCCCACATCACTACATCAGTACAAACTTGTATTCGACGAAAATGTCATCGCACATCGTATATCTCAATCTAATTACGTATTGCTACATAATAATATTAGATATGCGGTTGTGTATGCTTTCTTACTTAGAAACTCACATTGATGGAAATATATATCACGAGGTCATCATGTATAATAACGCGTGATTAGCTTAATATACATCTATCAACTTATATTTAACAGAAGTGTCACTAGATACCCGAATATCTTAATCTAACTACGCAAATATCATAATGTATAATAACACACTATTACCTTATTATTAAAGAAGGCGTTATGATGACATTTTCGTTACATACAAATTTCGGTAATCAATCATCTAATCATTCTATCATGATCCCGTCATCTCATCATCTACTACAGCAAAACGAAATCCGGATAATCCACCACAATCCACTCCTTCACCCAATCCCCACTCCACACGTGTCAAAAAGAACAACGTCACCATCACCCCTTCTCTCTCTCCTCCGATCACTAACCACAGTACTCTGTTTCCGAAATGGTTAATTCATCTGAGTTTGGCGGTCAAAGCTCTGCCCTTCAAATAATTTTCTTCTCTTCCCAGAGATTTTTGTTGGTTGGTGAGAGATAGAGATGTGCAACAAGAAGAGTCCGCCGCCTGGTCACGGCGATCATGTGCAGAGAAGCTCCATGATTAATACGGCGGTTAAGCGTGAAGATATCGATGAAGACGAAGAAGAAGAAGAAGAACCCACGTTGCAGTCTTTAAGAATTGCAGCTCGGAAATCAAGAACCAAGACCCGGAAGCCGAAATTTTTGAGCCTCCGATCGAAATTCATAGACGAAAATAGTACAATGATGACGGCGGCAAAGCCCAATAGCCACCGCCACCAGCTGAATTTGTTCCCACTCTACCCGGAGAATCTGTTTGGTGATGATCAGAAAGACAGAGGAGGGGACATGCCCGACGAAAACGTGGCGTTGTTCTTCCACTCCGACGGCGGCGCCACCCTCAACGGCCTCCTCACCTCCGCTACAACCACCTCCACCGCCACCACATCAACCACGGTGTCGTCCGATCTGGAAGAAGAGTGCCTCCCTTCCTACGCCTACTACAGGGGATCATTCTCAGCCCAAGATCGATACAGGGAATCGGGCGGTGACATTGTACGGACGGCGATGAGGAGCAGAGAGAGGGAGGCGAACGTGGAGAAGTGGGTTTCGTACTCGGAGTTGGTCGACCGAAAGGAGGAAGCTTGCTCGACCGTCGGTGATCGGAATATCATTAAAAATCAACGGTGGAACTGCAGCAAGGCGGTGAAAGGTGAAGGCTTGGCGTTGGCGTTGAAGCTTGATTATCAGGAGATCATGGATGCTTGGTCAGATAAGGGCCCACTTTACATCGACAGTGGAGATTCCCCACAAACTGTGCCTGACCTGCTCCACCACCACAACCAGGACAATCAGAGTTTTCAGCTCCAGGATAACACTTTCACTGTAAGGACTTCTTTAACTTCTTCTTCATCTAATTTTACTGCGGTAATTAATTTTTGAATAATTTGCTAATTTGTCCCTGAAACTAAATTAGTGGCAAATTCATTTGTCATCATATATGTTCACATTTTGTTCATTTGTTTTTTCAAAAATGTCACATTTGGGCATTAAATATTATTTATAATTAATCAATTTTCGTTGATTAACGTCATTTGTTATTTTTGTTTTCTTTTTGAAATATGATAATTTTAATGAAAAATTAAATCAAATGTGACAACTATAATTAATTTATTCATTATTAATATTTTTGCGCTTATTAATATCATTTGTTAATTTTCTTCTTTTAGATAAAATGTGATCACATATGATAATTAGCCATTAAGAATAATGTATAATACTTATTCCCACTCCTGATAGTACCTCATCGTACCACATTTTCAATTTATCAAATAATCCGTATATACATATATTATAATCGGAATAGTTCAACTCCCAAATCATCATTTCAAGATCTTTTATACAAAAAATCAACCAAATTATAGATCATTTAACCTTTCATATGTGTAAACTAAATAGACGGTTCACCATAAGGAACTTTCTTATTACCAATACATTTGAACTGTTTGATACATGCGAATGACTAAATGACATCCAAAGTTGCTGATTTTTTTGCGGATATGTACTTGAAATGATTATTTATGAGATCAATAGTTCTGATTAAGATATATATGTATACGGTTTATTCTCTATATAAAAAAGATGGTATGAGAAAGTGGTACCACTGGATTGAGATTGAAGTATTATCCAATAATATTTTACCAGAGAAATTAGTTTTAGAAAAGTGACTTTCACACATGTATTAACACATGTCACAATAACTTTTACAATTTGCTTACTTCCTCAAAGAGAGGGAAGGGATCTAAGAATATTTTTGTGTAAGGTCCTACCACTTTGTTGCATTTTAATTAGGGTCCCATCATGCACATTTCCTAGCTGGGCCAAATGGGCCACTGGCCCCAACCGATCACCATTCACCAACAGTATTTTCACATCACACTAATGTTGCCTCAAACAATATTCACATTCTTGTTGGTGGCAAATTGATTGCAGGTCCCAGAAGATGATGGCAGTTTAAAAAATAAACTAGAGCGAAGAGAGGCAAGTGTGTTGAGATACAAAGAGAAAAGGCAAAGCAGGCTCTTCTCTAAGCGGATTCGGTACCAAGTTCGAAAGCTCAACGCCGAAAAAAGACCCCGTATGAAGGTACATAATTTGAGCTGATCATTTAATCATTTATCTGTCGTAATATTAACCATCTTTAAATTTCAATATCGGCGTCTGTAGTTTTTGAAATATGTATCGAGTTACGTCAATCATTCTTTCGTCAATTTTCTCAATAGTTTTAGTCAAAATTAAGGATAGAGTTATCTTTCTATGATCTAGGTACGTATACTCTACTTGTCAATTTTCCCGCTGGAAAAAAACTCTCGATTCGTCTTTATATTCAATGAATAGCTAGTGATGGTCACCACATATATTAATGGTTTTGGCCGAGAATATTGATCTTTTTTCTGAAGGAGATTTGTTAATTGGCGGACATAGTATACACGGATCATAGAAGGATAACTTCACCCTTTATTTTGACGCACACTGTTGAGAAAACTAATGGATGGACGATTGATGTACGTAGCTCGACACGTATATCAATGATCGTATATATACTAATATTGAAGTTTAGGATTACGAGACTTAAAATTTGCGTATAATTCATAAACGATGACAATCATTAGCCTTTAATCTCGTATATACTTAATCGTCGACTAATTAAAAAAAAATGCCTTGTTGTTTCACATAATGTAGGGACGATTCGTGAAGCGAAGTGGATCGAAATCGAATTCGATTGAAGAGTAGAGTAAATGAATTTATCTGACATGCATAATGTATATTGTTTAGTAGAGACTAATTCCAGCTTTATTCCAAGAGGATGGAGACGATGACGATGACGATGAATTGAAGGTGGTTTTTGGTGTTTGAGATATCAAGCTGGTTTTCTACTACTACTGCTGTCATATATAAATGTATTTTTTTGCTTAATTAACTATTATTAATCCCTTTTCTTCCTATTTTTTGCTTGTTAATTATCATTAATTAGGATGCTAATTAGGGAGTGGGAATATTCTATTACATGCATGTTGCACAAAGGGATCATACCAGAAAAAAAGTAGACATTAATGTGTACCTACTTGTAAATTATGTAGAATACTGTACTTCTACATGGAATAAACTTTCAGATATTTTCAGAATTCGATCAGATGTGTGTGTATCACGATGTTCATGATAATAGAGTGCTTGTCTCTCCTTCTTAACACAATTAGAAATAATGAATATGGTAGATATATTCAATATATATATGTTTCGACAATTCACGAAAAGTTAACTAATTCTGAAAATTTCGTATCAGGCCACAAGCAATCAAGGTCAAGCCCATGGATGAACCTGCACACGTACGCTGGCCTCACGTGAGAAGAAACCCGCTTCATGTGCAGGCCACGTGTCGGCACCACAACGAAGAGCATTTGAACCCGCATCGAAACTACGCAACAAACCACACGATGTAGCAATAAATAGGGGTTGCTTCCACCCACAAAGGCAATTAACTAAGAACGATATCTCACCTTTACTCACTCAAAGTTACCTCTCTCCCTGCACATTGACTTGAGCGTCGAAGACTCTTTGACCGGCACCACACTGATGCCTCCCGTTAATCCTCCGATTGTCATTCTTCTATAACATGTCACACAGATTGGAGAATCTTGTGGCTACAATAGCAAGTGTCCTACGTCGAAGTTGGTTCGTTTTTTACATTAATAATGTATATATATCTACGGTAATTTTTCAGAAAATGAAATTATTTTAACGCAATACGTACATATTTGTAGAATACTCATATTAATCATACACGAAGATACTCACCATACCAATAGATGATGGAGCATAATCTCATGTTTTCCTCCATCTCTGCTTGGGCCTGGACTACCTGCATTCTGCAGGCCATTTGATTTTGAATAGGGCCAGTAGGCCTATTCCTTCAGGTTTGAGTAGCCAAAATGACAATAATACCCTAATCTCTTAAAAAAATGTTCAAGCAATTGATCGAACATGGTAGAACATTTCTCGTCTTTTATTAGAAAATAGAAGAACAAAGAAAGTTCAAGGCGCATCCATCCAACTCTTTATAAACTAATCTCTCTCACATTCATGTCATTCAGTCAAGAACACAAGTTCATTCATTATCTCAGTTACCCTTTGCCTTTGCCTTTGTTCATCGAACAAAACATGTCATCACTTATTTCCCAAGTGGTCGGCGATGAAATATTCGACCCCTTTCTCTCTTTGATCAGCAAGTGTCCAGTCCTCAACACCCCGACGGACTGGAAGGAGACCCCGGAAGCCCACGTGGTTATCGCGGATCTTCCGGGGCTCGGGAAAGAGGAGGTCAAGGTGGAAGTTAGCGACGGGCGAGTGCTCCAAATAAGTGGAGAGAGAAATGAAGAGGGTGATGGTGGCGATAATGATCGGAAAAATAAGTGGCACCGTGTTGAACGCTTTCGTGGGAAGTTCTTGAGGAGGTTTAAGCTGCCGGAAAATGCCAAGACCGATGAAGTTAGGGCGGCTATGGAGAATGGAGTGCTGACTGTCACTATCCCTAAACATGATGAGGTTAAGAAACCACAAAGGAAGGCGATTGAAATTGAGGGAAATTAAATTTTAAACTGTTTATAAATAATTATGTGAAAATAAATAATTGGTGTGTCATGTCTGGTTTATATATAATTAAGTGTGAATCTGCAGTTTAATTTGCTTTTTTTCTCATGCTTGTATGTGGTGAAGACAATCTATAATAATATTAAGGAAATAAAATATTTCTAAGGGTGAAAAATAATTTTCCAATTTTTTTTAGAATCACCTAGTATTTTCATCTAACATTGTTTACAATGAAGAAAAAATTAACTAATGTAGAAATGTATCTTATGTAACTGAGTTCGAAACAAAATTCTTTTATCACAATTTAGTTTGTTGACGTTATATTTGATCAGATTCAATGTGTCACAAACAAGTAGTCCAAGCCCACAACAAGACCTAGGTCTACAAACCGGCTAAGCCCATGATCAGGTCCAAGTCCATGAGCAACTAAACCTACATGAAGTCAACAGTACAAAACCCTACGTGGACATAAATTCATCATCCATATGCACGCCACGTGTTAGCATAACAGTATAAGTGTATTTATTCTACATCGAAATTATTTATCACGCTTACCTCAACAAACATAGCAACTAAACCTACATGAAGTCAATAGTACAAAACCCTACGTGGACATAAATCTATCATCCATCTGCACGCCACGTGTTAGCATCACAGTATAAGTCCATTTATCCTACATTAGAACTATTTATCTCGTTTCCCTCAACAAACACATAAAAGGGAGACATTTTTTCCAATGAAGTAACCAATTCATTACTATCCTTATAATTAACATGCCTAAATTATCACTCACCACTTACCCCTTATAATCATATACTAATTTGAGCGTCGAAGTCTCTTAGGTCGGCTCTATACCGGTGCTTATACTTAACTGACAATCCGTCATTCTTCTTAAAACAAGTTTACGCAGAAAACGTAGTGTATAAGGCTTCCGAAGGGTATCATTTCTAAATTGGCAAATCTTGTGAATCAAGATAGCTGTTTAATTGTGTATGTTTGATGTCATATCAGCAAGGAAACAAAAGATGGACCAAACAAAATGGCATTGTCTAAACCAGAAAAAAATAAAGAAGATGAAATACAATTTGTCTAATCAATATTATAATCACACCTAAAGAAAGTAAGGTTAATTTTAAAACTCAAAATTTAAATGTTTAATTAATTATTTAGCTATAGAAATCACTACGCAGTTCGCACAAAACAGAATGTTTTCGATAATTGATGTTTTCGTGTCTACTGTATTCTGCATTATCGTGCTTAATTATATAATTAATAAAAAATTAATTTATATAAGCATGCTTAATTAAGTACTAATTAATTATCAAGAACACAAGTTCATTACAATTTTTGAATATGCATGATTGCCCTTTGGCCTATATCAAATGCCAATCAAGATTAATTTTATAAACATATATATAGAGTAGCTAGAACAGCAAATTCAATTAAAATTACATGCCATTACAAGCTTACAAAAGAAAATGCATCGGCTGGCATTCAGCATCTTACAATATTTTTAATTGCCAGAAACCCTAGCCCACACCAAATTACACATGAAATTAGAGAGTCCTTAATTAGCAAACCCTAGCTCTACCTAAGCTAGCTATTAGCTAAAAGCACAAGCTTTTTTTTGTTAACCACGGAACCCTTCAAGGTAGAGTCATATTGGATCACTCACGTTAGGTATAATCTCCAGAAGACTGGTGTAGCAACCCACCGTCACGACATTCCTCTTAAATCTCAGTCTGATCGAAGGGAGAATATAAAACACACATACGCAAGTTCGCCCTAACCACTGGGTTACCAAAAGTGGTACAAGCACAAACTTTCTTAAATTTTTTTTGTTAGTGATTAATTAGCAGAGATTAATTATGAAAGATCAGCAATAAGTAAGTGTGTGATGATGGTGATTCCTTGATGAATCATACGCGAATTGAACGGCATGTCGTAGAAGCTCCAATGCCATGAAGCAGCTTCATTGCCTTGATGGCTGGATCTTGAAGCAAAAGCACTTTGTCGTTGTCTCTAACCCCAACCATGTGCAGATATTCACCATCCTCTCTTTCTTTCCCTTTGTAAAGCAGCCTCTGCTCTCTTGCCTCCAATCCGCTCGCCAATGACAAAATCATCTTCAACTCCCCTGTAAGCGAGCCCAAACAAACAACAAATTAATCGGAAACCTTAACGCCGACGTCTTTTCGATAAAATAATAGATACGTTGTTTAGTTAATTTATTTCTTAAATTTGTACTTCTCGTCAATTTCTCTTGTTTTTTTAGCTAATTTTCCCATGAGTTATTATCAATGAACAATTTCTCCCTTATGGTTACATTATGTCTAACTATTCGTCGAAATTTTCACATTTCAAGTTAATAAACGTGTCATATAACATTAATAAAGGAAAAATTACTCTCAATAAATCATTTTTAATGAACAAATATAACTATTTTGAATAAAAAGTTGGATAAAATGCGAGTAAATATTATAATAGGGTGGATTCGCTATTAATATTAATTTATTTATAGAGATATTGCCTGAAATAAAAATTCAGTGGGAAAATTGACGAAAAGGTAAAAATTCAGATAACAAATTGACAAATTACTGAAAATAATAAGTTACGGACAAAATCAGCGTTCCCGGAAGAAATAATTGCTTACCAAAAGTGGAAGTGGATTCAATAGAGATGTCGTGTGAATGGGACACGCCGGAGACTCGAACCGTGATCATGCCCTCGCCGCCGCTGCTTGAGGCGGCGGTCTCTCTCCGTTGAACAAGCATGCCGCCGGGCCGGAGTTCCCATTTGATTTCTCCAAACTCTTTATTTTGATCAGCTGCAGGAGATGCTTTGATCTTATTGTTGCTGATGAACTTGCAGCTGCTAAAGCTTCTGCAAAACCTTTTTGACTTCAACTTAATCATCTTACTTTCAATTCTTCTCTCTTTTTTGTTTATAAGCTCTAGTTTATGATGATTAAGCTTTCTCTAGCTCCTCTCTCTCTCTCTCTCTCTCTCTCTCTCTCTCTCTGAACTCAGCTCAATATAACTCCTCAAGAGGAAATGGAGAATTTCAAAGTCTTAGAGTTGGTTACATATATATATATATATTATAGTATTAGGGCAAATATTTTATACAAATCATATTCTCCTTTATTTTTTTTTAAATTTTGGGAGAAAATTAACGCAATAACTTATCGTGCAGTCTCTCACTAAAATCTTGGTCTGATTTCAAGGAGAATCGAATTCAGAATCTATTAATCACTCAGACTCAAATTTATCTAGCTACCAAACTATCAAAAAATTGCTATTTTCTCATCGTTTTATTGAAAAAAGTACATAACCGATTAACAAATTTAATACGAATATAAAACAATCTCATTATTCATGCAATTTAACCTAAAATCTTACAATTATTCATGCAACTTAACCTAAAATCTTACAAATATATTACGACAAATTTAGTAAGGGGGACGTGACTAAAATACAAGCCGCCCGAAGGTGTGTTGATAATGGTGAATGGCCAATGGGATGATGCCACGAGGGGGACAATATATGGACATACTTCTCTCTTGGTTATTTTATGTAGGAGAAGCCAAAGGCACATGGGGGTGGGTGCTTAAGAACACGCTTGCTTTATTGGCGGGCCCAATCACAAAATCAATTCTCACAAAATATTTATATTATCCCTGCATCGTATAGACTAAATTAAGTTCTTTAATTAATAAAAGTAATCGAAGTGTAATTTTAAAATAAAAGTGTAAGATTGATGTGATTTAAAATATTAATAGTAACTTAGTGTTATGTCCTAGTGGTATTCCTTTTTACATATTATGTGAAAAATTTTGAGTTCGACTCTCATAAAAGTCGAAATCGATACCCAATATGTATAATGTAATCCTCATTCCTCTATAGCGTTGTATCAAAACAAAATATATGTTATGCTAATAATTTAAATAGAGTGGAATTTAGTTGAGGTTTGAAAGATAAATTTCTAAGTGAATTTTTTCCGTGTTTTTTTTTAATTATATTTTATCTCAAATTTCTTCGATCGACTCATATTCCAAATTGTTTCTAATTTTAATTCATTGATCTCAAAATTAGGACATGAAATATATGCTTCATGTCGAAATTCGTTGTGAACACTTTGTGGTCAGAGGCAAGTCGCTCTGCAAGCGGGAATTAGGCCCATCCTTCGAATGTAAGAATACCTCATAGTATTTACTAAAAGGAAAATATATGTTTCATGTTTGTATAGGTAATTTGAGGTTTTAGTTTTTTTTTGTTTAGTTAGGTGGATGTTTAAGACTTGATTATCTAAAGGTGGTTGGCTAATCCCTCATCTAGGGTATCAACCCACATGGGAGGGAGCTACCTAGCTTAAACAATATGTGCATATTATTATATTTCTTTCGAAGTTTCAACCATGTCCACGTGTACTTTGCTACACCAAAGTTTTTTAATCCTCCGAAATTAAAGGATAATTAAGTGAGCCGAATTTAGAACGAATTTGAATTTGCATACTCTATGTTGTGTGTTTGAATCTTTTTATGATTAGACAATGTATGTAACAACCCGGAATTTCAATAATTGGATTTCATTAAATTATTTATGTAAAAGGACGATTTTGCCCTTGCTTGTTAAAGGGCATGGAAGTCAAGTTTTGTTTCGAAACCTTTTCGGTGGTGTTTTGTATACCGTTGCGTAGGTCTCGAACTCACGAGTTCGTAGACAGGCGGCACGCGGAAAACGGAGTTCGTAGACGAGAGTTATGGGTCTAAATGTGCAAGGGCATTTTGGTAATTTGGTTTTGGGAGAAGATATTTAGGCCAATCATTGTCTCACCTTCATTTCATTTACATCCTCATCTTCATTTCATCTTCATTTCGTTCTTTCTCTGTGACAACCCTCCCAAACCACACCCGAAACCGAAGAAAAACCAAGAGAAAAACAAAAGTCAACTTTGATTTCAAGGCTTCAACTTCCAGTTTTGATCAACTAATCGTGTTCTACTCCTTCTCACGATCACAACCGTACCAACCATCGAAGGAGAGGACCACGGAGGAAGCCGAACCGAGGAAAGGAAGTTTCGGACCTTCCGATCGATTTTCCGGCCAGCACAGGTACGTGTTTGATGTTTTAAGGTTATATTTGGATTCCTGGGTTCGAGTAGATAGATTTAGACGTAAAATTTGTGAAAAATGGTTGAGTTTTGAGGAAGTTGGAAAGCTTGGAGTTTCGGCCGGAAATGGAGGATTCCGGCGAAACCAAACGGCGGCGGAGGTGGTGGTCCGGTCATCTTCTCCGGCCAACTTCCGGCGACGGCGACGGCATCCGGTCATCTTCTCCGGCGAGTCGCCGGTGACCGGTCGGGTCGAGTTGAACCGGTCGGGTCGAGTTGAACCGGTCGGGTCGAGTTGGACCGGGTCAGGTTGAGCCGAACCGGGTTGGACCGGTTCAGGCGCGTGTGGTACTGTAGCAGGCGCGTGGCCGGCGCGTGAGGGCGCGTGGCGGCGCGTGGGCGCGTGTTCCGACCTTCCGTCGGCGCGTGGCGGCGCGTGTGGCTGAGTCTGATGTCACGGTGGCGCGTGACAAGTAGTTTTTGACGTTTCGGACCTGTTGGCGCAGGTTTCGAGTCGATCGGATGTCGTTTAGGGGCTGTTTCGGACGTTTTAAGGTTGCTGCGTTTTCTAGGCCAGCATAGTTAAGACTCCCGGGGTTTATGGGGTTTATATTTAAGATTATTATTATTAGCTGGTAATCCCGATTATTAATTTGGACATGCGATACTGCTCCAGGAGCTTCAGGGGAGCGTACAGTTCGGGATTGAGCTTGCTTGAACAGGTTTGTGAGTGGACTTTGATTTATAAACTATAATGCATGCATAAATGAATCTTTGATTTAAATACTGTTGAGTATGAGTGAAATGAATTTCTGGATTTAGAAATGATACTGGACACATATTTTACAATATTTCAGTGAAAGTATGTTTTGAGAAATGGCCTGGTTTTTGTACTTGATTTTGATATCGTTTTGACGTGGTGACTATTTGAGTATGTGATTTGGGTTTAGACTCATAATTGTGATTTTACCGATTTTGGCCATAAAATGATATTTCAAAGAATTTGGCTTAGGCCGCGAAACAAAGATTTCGAAGTATGGATTTGATTCACTGATTCCCGTCCCGATGATTGTTGTTGCTCTGACTGGTGTTGAGGGGCCTTGCTCTACCAGTTTTGAGGGTTCGGACCTTAGGTGTTGAGGGGCATTGCTCCGCCGGGTCGCGAAACTGTCTATGCATAGTACAGATATTACAGACAGTACATATGGTACACAGAGTGTACAGATTTGAACACATCTCAAGGGATACCCTGGTGTGTTATGAATATGTCGGGAACAGTGAATTTGAGATATTATGTGGCAGCTTGAACCAAATGATTTGATTTTGAGATATTATGTGTCCGATTGAACCAAATGATTTGATTTTGAGATATTATGTGTCCGATTGAACCAAATGATTTGAATTTGAGATAATTTGTGTCCAGATTGAATTAAATGATTTTAAACTCATTTGAAGAGAGATTTCAAACCAAATTGTGGATCACGAGGTATTTTCATTATACAGATTTTATGTGAGTTCAACTAAGTGGTTTTAAAGAGAAATGTGAATTTTGGATGATTTACATATGATGCTTGTATATGATAAATTGTTTTATGTTATGCATGCATGATTTTATAAATGGAGGGGAAGAAAGGTAATTCTTCGAAAAGGAATTTATAAATGATTATTTTTGTCCACTCACAACTTTTGTGTTTAAATCCCCCTTCAGGCAGTTGAGTAGCGTTGACGCGAACATTGATCTCGAGGCTGAGGCATTAGGATTTCGACTGCGCTGTGTTGTATTTTTGAGTAGGATATCTAAATTTTACTCTTGATCCTACTTAGACGCTCTGATATTATGTTGTATTTGTTTGGTCGTTAATTACGGGAATTATTGAGTGCTTAAGTCCCTTGTCTGACAAGAGGAAGTATTTATCATGGTTATTATAATTTGTATGGATTGAAGGGTATTTTGGGAACCTTTTCTTAGGTTGTCAGACGGGATCAGGGTTCTTCCCGGGTTTCGAGGGGAAATTCGGGACGGGTCCTGACAATGTACGTGACTCTGCCTTAAAAGAGTTTCATCTTTAAAGGAAAAAAAAAATTAAATAGATGTTTTATTATTGGATCGAGCTGCTCTCCACTAATTAGTTTTCTCGATCAATATGCATTACTGCGCGCAGAAAGATACCTTATTATTTATGAGTTAACTCTCTGTTAGCTAATTAATTTCATTTGTAAATATAATAAGTAAATTTGAGCATTCAACTGATTAAGAGTATTTATAGCCGTTACCCAATATTCATTGTATAGTTAAAGGAAAATACTTGCATCACTTTGATGGTATCTCTTTGTATCATCATTTGATTAATTTAATCGTCGATTTACATATATTATAATCGAAACCGTTCAACTCCTAAATAATAATTTTAAAATCATTTTCGCAAAAAAATCAACGAAATTGGAGATCATTTAGTCATTCATATGTATAAACTCAATGAATGGTTCGCAATGAGAATCTTAATTATTATAAAAACAATTTATTTATTTGATACATATGAATTACTAAAAGACCTCCATTTTTGTTGATTTTTTTACGGATATGATCTTGAAATGGTGATTTAGATAATGAACGTTTTGATTAAGATTATATATATATGTACACAAATAATTTGATAAATCGAAATTATGATTCGAGAAGATACCACCAGTGTGAGATTTAAGTATTATCCATTATTAAATATATATAAAAAAAAAAAGTAAGAAGGTTTGTGAGGTTTGGTTTGACGACAGACGACACCTCCCACATGCTAATGGTAGAAGAAACATTGTTGTTGTGTTGTAGTAGTAGCATCCTAGTATGGGCTAAAAGGCACCACCGTTTCCAAGTCATCAATTAGTCACCTTGTCTCTATGTATGTATCTCTGCCTTTTTATATACCATAGCCACCAAGTTGCTGCAGCCTACGACCTAAATCCATCTTCTTTCAAACTTCAAGAGTCAATATATATATGGAAATGCCAAGAACAATTTTTCATGAAATTATATATGATTTTAGCTAGTTTTAATGATATTAGATATTCGATATCGATGTATGTGTTATGTTCTTGTTCGATTTGAGTAAAGTAGTTTAAAACTTATTTTGCTTAAAGAATAGTCAGATTGGATCTTACTGTTTATATTTGAGTATATCGATGCTGGATATATGTTATGTTGAAAGTTTCGATAAAATTTTAATAAAATCACACATTCTTATACAAGTTCGTATTCAAATGATAAAATTTTAATAAAATCACACATTCTTATATCAGATATTTGATATCGATGTATGTGTTATGTTCTTGTTCGATTTGAGTAAAGTAGTTTAAAACTTATTTTGCTTAAAGAATAGTCAGATTGGATCTTACTGTTTATATTTGAGTATATCGATGCTGGATATATGTTATGTTGAAAGTTTCGATAAAATTTTAATAAAATCACACATTCTTATACAAGTTCGTATTCAAATGATAAAATTTTAATAAAATCACACATTCTTATATTAGATATTTGATATCGATGTATGTGTTATGTTCTTGTTCGATTTGAGTAAAGTAGTTTAAAACTTATTTTGCTTATAGAATAGTCAGATATGATCTTACTGTTTATATTTGAGTATATCGATGCTGGATATATGTTATGTTGAAAGTTTCGATAAAATTTTAATAAAATCACACATTCTTATACAAGTTCGTATTCAAATGATAAAATTTTAATAAAATCACACATTCTTATATTAGATATTTGATATCGATGTATGTGTTATGTTCTTGTTCGATTTGAGTAAAGTAGTTTAAAACTTATTTTGCTTAAAGAACCGTCAAATATGATCTTACTGTTTATTTTTGAGTATATCGAAGTTGGATATATGTTATGTTGAAAGTTTCGATAAAATTTTAATAAAATCACACATTCTTATACAAGTTCGTATTCAAATGATAAAATTTTAATAAAATCACACATTCTTATATCAGATATTTGATATCGATGTATGTGTTATGTTCTTGTTCGATTTGAGTAAAGTAGTTTAAAACTTATTTTGCTTAAAGAATAGTCAGATTGGATCTTACTGTTTATATTTGAGTATATCGATGCTGGATATATGTTACGTTGAAAGTTTCGATAAAATTTTAATAAAATCACACATTCTTATAGAAGTTCGTATTCAAATGATAAAGATTTGATTGAATATACAAGTTCGTATTCAAATGATAAAGATTTGATTGAAGAGCCGATTATAGTTAATTAAATGGGGAGATGTGAAGATTTGATGCCGATGGAGCAACCCTAGGCAAAGGGATTCTCATGCATGCAGCACAAGATTGATTCTTTCGCGCACCCCGTAAGATTTGCGGCTAATTATTCAGCTTCTTAGGCATAAAGATATGGGTTGAGATTTTATGCGCATATTTATCATTTATCAATATATATATATGTATATATTTATAATTATTTATATAGAAAAAATAGTTGTCAACGTTATTGAATTTTACGTTAAGTTTAGCTATCGTACCTGAATCTTATTATTTGTAACAGACGCCCTGAATTATGTTTGAACGTGTAAGGACAGTTATTCTATTAAATTTCTTAACGATTTTTTGTTAAAAAAACACACATGATCTTAACATATATTGTAAAGAAATTTAATAAAATGACTATCCTTATACGTTTGGATATAATTCATGAACGTTTGTTAGTAATAATAAAATTTAAAAACGATAACTAAAATTAATATAAAAATCAAGTTTCTCATCACAATATTTCTCCCTATTTATCTATGCATTGGTTGCTTCTTCTTATTTCTTCAATAATCAATATTGTTAGGTTTCCAACTATATTATCACAGATTCACTGGCACAAACCTTCTTGTTCTTGCATTATTATAACAATTTTTCTTTAAAAAGGTGTTCTATATGCACATTATTAACTCATATTCTATTTTGTTTTGTCCTTCTGATGAAAGCCTCTATTTGTATTATTTTTCTCGGTTATTTAAAATGTCATAGAAAAAAATGAGGTGGCAGACCTCTGATGTGATAAATGTGAGCCTAATTATATTGGTTAATAACATTTATAACATATCTCGATTCGAATAGTTAATGTACACGTCGAAATAGAGGCATTTCTGCCCTTTACTTGAAGCCAGAATCTAGGTGTCGATTAACTAACATACCACAGTTTTGATGTCCACATAAACTATCCAGATAAAAATGTGTTAATCCTTGAGTGCTAGAAATTGTATTATAAAATAAGATTATGATTTCCTTTCGAGAAGGATGTGTTGTGGCCTATCTCAGCCTTGAATAATTTGTCCTCCATGCATAAATAAAAGAGCAAAAAACAACCATATATTCATTGGTTGCGAGAATTAGAGTACATGTCGATAAGTGATGATCAAAAAGCCCGAATGCTTAGGCCACTCTGCATAAGAAGGTGGTGCAGACTGCCTCAACCTTGAATCATTTGTCCTCCGTGCATACATAAAAGAGCCAAAATAACCACATATTCATCGGCGGTGAGAATGAGAGTACTTGTCGACAAGTAATGATCAAACAGCCTGAATGCTTGGGCGACTCCGCAGGATGAGGTGTTGCGGACTATCTCAACCTCGAATAATTTGTCCTCCATACATACACAAAAGAGCAACAAACAATCATATATTCATTAGCGACGTCTTCACTTCTGTCTTCACTTTTTCATGAATGGGCATCCTCAGCTCATAGTGGGGAATTCGACACTCCCACGTTTATGTAGTCATGATCCGATCCTTGCTGCCATAACCTTGCTCGGCCATCCACTTTGTTCTTTCTTTCTCCTTGAAAGCCTCCCAAGCTTGTTACCTTGAATCTTTTGCCCTCATTGCATACATGAAGGAGCCAAATAGAACATCATATTCACCGGCAGTAAAAAGAAATGCACAAGTGGACAAGTAGTTATCAGACCTGAAAGCCTTGGGTGGGCTTATCTCTACAAAGAGAGGTGGTAGTCCTATCTCTGCATCAGTGTCTCCTTGCTTAGCCTCAATGACACCCTGAGAGCAGCTACTATGTCTCCTTGCTTAGCTTCAGTGTCTCCTTGCTTAACCTCTGTGTCTCCTTGCTTAGCCTCAATGTCTCCTTGCTCAACCTTAATGTCTCTTTGCTCATCCTCATTTTCACATATGGCTAGTACGAGGACTAGAGCAGCCATTGTGGCTACTATAGCCCTCGTACTAGACATCTGCGAAAATGAGTGGTGAGGGTGTAGGAGAAGGATGTGTTGTGGCCTATCTCAGCCTTGAATAATTTTTCCTCCATGCATAAATAAAAGAGCAAAAAACAACCATATATTCATCGGCGGCGAGAATTAGAGTACATATTGATGAGTAATGATTAAAAAGCCCGAATGCTTAGGCCACTCTGCAGAAGAAGGTGGTGCAGACTACTTCAGTCTTGAATTATTTGTCCTCCGTGCATACATAAAAGAGCCAAAAATAACCACATATTCATCGGCAGTGAGAATGAGAGTACTTGTCGACAACTAATGATCAAATAGCCTGAATGCTTGGGAGGCTCCGTATGATGAGGTGTTGCGAACTATCTCATCCTTGACTAATTTGTCCTCCATGCATACAGAAAAGAGCAAAAAACAACCATATATTCATCAGCGCCGTCTTTGTAACAATCCGGAATTTTAATTATTGGGTTTACGTAATTATTTATGTAAAATGACGATTTTGCCCTTGCTTGTTAAAGGGCATGGAAATCAAGTTTTGTTTCGAAACCTTTTTGGTGGTGTTTTGTATACCGTTGCGTAGGTCTCGAACTCACGAGTTCGTAGACAGGCGGCACGCGGAAAACGGAGTTCGTAGACGAGAGTTATGGGTCTAAATGTGCAAGGGCATTTTGGTAATTTTTGACTTGGGGTAGATATTTTTAACCCCCAAATCAGATATTCTCTGATCCATCTTCATTTTCATCCTTATCATCTCCTTCTCTCTCTCTCTGTGACAAACTCAAACACACCGAAACCATTGAACCCGTGCGAAATTCACCCAAACACCCACAAAAGTCAACATTGATTTCAAGGCCTCATCTTCCAGTTTTGATCCACTAATCGTGTTCTACTCCTTCCCGTGATCACAACCGTACCAACCATCGAAGGAGAGGACCACGGAGGAAGCCGAACCGAGGAAAGGAAGTTTCGGACCTTTCGATCGATTTTCCGGCTAGCACAGGTATGTGTTCGATGTTTTAAGCTCATATTTGGATTCCTGGGGTTGAGTAGATAGATTTAGACGTAAAATTTGTGAAAAATGGTTGAGTTTTGAGGAAGTTGGAAAGCTTGGAGTTTCGGCCGGAAATGGAGGATTCCGGCGAAACCAGACGGCGGCGGAGGGGTGGTCCGGTCATCTTCTCCGGCCAACCTCCGGCGACGGTGACGGCAGCCGGTCATCTTCTCCGGCGAGTCGCCGGTGACCGGTCAGGTTGAGTTGAACCGGTCCGGTCGAGTGAACCGGTCGGGTCAGTTGAACCGGTCGGGTCGAGTTGAACCGATCGGGTCGAGTTGAACCGGTCGGGTCAAGTTGGACCGGGTCAGGATGAGCCGAACCGGGTTGGACCGGTTCAGGCGCGTGTGGTACTGTAGCAGGCGCGTGGCCGGCGCGTGAGGGCGCGTGGCGGCGCGTGAGCGCGTGTTCCGACCTTCCGTCGGCGCATGGGGCCGAGTCTGAGGTCACGGTGGCGCGTGACAGTTAGTTTTTGACGTTTCGGACCTGTTGGCGCAGGTTTCGAGTCGATCGGATGTCGTTTAGGGGTTGTTTCGGACGTTTTAAGGTTGCTGCGTTTTCTCGGACAGCATCGTTAGACTCCCGGGATTTATGGGGTTTATACTTAAGATTATTATGATTGGCTGGTAATCCCGATTATTAATTTGGACAGGCGATACTGCTCCAGGAACTTCAGGGGAGCGTACAGTTCGGGATTGAGCGTGCTTGAACAGGTTTGTGAGTGGACTTTGATTTATAAACTATAATGCATGCATAAATGTATCTTTGCTTTAAATACTGTTGAGTATGAGTGCAATGAATTTCTGGATTTTAGAAATGATGCTGGACACATATTTTACAATATTTCTGTGAAAGTATGTTTTGAGAAATGGCCTGATTTTGTACTCGATTTTGATATCGTTTTGACGTTGTGACTATTTGAGTATGTGATTTGGGTTGAGACCCATAATTGTGATTTTACCTATTTTGGCCATAAAATGATATTTGCAAAGAATTTGGCTAAGGCCGCGAAACAAAGATTTCGAAGTATGGATTTGATTCACTGATTCCCGTCCCGATTATTGTTGTTGCTATGACTGGTGTTGAGGAGTATGACTCTACCAGTTGTTGAGGGTTCGGACCTTAGGTGTTGAGGAGTATGTCTCCGCCGGGTCGCGAAGCTGTCTATGCATAGTACAGATATTACAGACAGTACATATGGTACACAGAGTTGTACAGATTTGAACACATCTCAAGGGATACCCTGATGTGTTATGAATATGTCGGGAACAGTGAATTCTTGATTTTGAGATATTTGCCAAATGGAACCAAATGGTTTGATTTTGAGATATTTGCCAAATGGAACCAAATGATTTGATTTTGAGATAATTTGTGTCCAGATTGAATTAAATGATTTTAAACTCATTTGAAGAGAGTTTTCAAACCAAATTGTGGATCACGAGGTATTTTCATTATACAGATTTTATGTGAGTCCAATTAAATGGTTTTAAAGATAAATGTGAATTTTGGATGATTTACATATGATGCTTTTATATGATAAATTGTTTTATGTTATGCATGCATGATTTTATAAATGGAGGGGAAGAAAGGTAATTCTTCGAAAATGAATTTATAAATGATTATTTTTGTCCACTCACAACTTTTGTGTTTAAACCCCCTTCAGGCAGTTGAGTAGAGTTGACGCGAACATTGATCTCGAGGCTGAGGCATTAAGATTCTGACTGCGCTGTGTTGTATAATTGAGTAGGATATCTAAATTTTATTCTTGATCCTACTTAGATGCTCTGATATTATGTTGCATTTGATTTGTCGTTAATTACGGGAATTATTGAGTGCTTAAGTCCCTTGTCTGACAAGAGGAAGTATTTATTATGGTTATTATAATTTGTATGGATTAAAGGGTATTTTGGGAACATTTTCTTAGGTTGTCAGACGGGATCAGGGTTCTTCCCGGATTTCGAGGGGAAATTCGGGACGGGTCCTGACAATTGGTATCAGAGCACTAGGTTAAATTCCTGCAGACTGTACACTACGTGTACAATTATTTTGGTATTGATGAGTTATAGTTCTTTTCAGCGTAATGCCTCCGAGACGCGAGTTCCGTCAACCGTCGGAAAATATGGGGGACACACCTGAACCTACAGTGGAGCCTGATATGAGGCAGACACTGGAACAATTAGGTCATGCGTTGACTTCTGTACTTCAGAGTAGGACTGCTACTGAAGGTTCAGACATTGAGAGAGCCCAGAGATTAGGGGCTACAGTATTTATGGGCGACTCTAGCCCAGATGATGCAAGAGAGTGGATTACTCGTTTAGAGCGAGTGTTCTCGGTTATGAGATGTCCTCAGGGGGACAGGGTGTTGTTAGCCACTTTTCTGCTGGGTGGTTCTGCTTATGATTGGTGGAGTGCATTAGAGGTATCAGGTTGGGAAGTCAGTACCATTACCTGGGCGACCTTTCGGGAGAAGTTCCTCGAGCAATTTTATCCTTGCTCGTACCGAGATGCCATGGAGGCTGAGTTCATACACCTACAGCAGGGAGATTTGACAGTGGCTCAGTATGAGCAGAGATTTTTAGAGTTGGCCCGTTTTGCACCAGCTCTAGTGGTAACCGAGAGGGACAGACGCCGCAGATTTGAAAATGGGCTGAGGGGCGAACTTCGGTCAGCGGTAACGGCTGCAGCCCATACTTCATTGAGAGATGCGTCTGACGCTGCAGCTCGTGTAGAGTTGAGCATGGGTGTGCCAGTCCAGCAGCAGTTTAGGGGTTCCAGGCGACACAGGGATCGCTGGGATGTTGGAACCTCTAGCCAGGGACCGTCCAAGAGAGGCAGTTACAGCTCTGGATCTACTGCGGGTGAGGGATCTGGTTCAGGCAGTGGCGGAGTCAGACAGGCACCCCAGTCATCCGCCCGTTCTAGTGGTGCTTCTGTGCAATCAACTAGAAGACCGAGTGGCAGCTCAGGTAGCACTGGATGTTTCTTTTGTGGGGAGAGTGGTCACATCAAGAGATTTTGCCCACATTTGTATCCGGCTAGTAGTTCCTGGGGGCGGGGTGCTGCTGAACAGGGGCAGAGGACATTTCAGACGCCCGGTTTTACAGCTGGAAGTCAGAGTCAATCCAGTAGGGCCAACCGGGCCAATTGGACAAACAGGCCCCGTGGGTCCAACAGGGCCAGAGGCAGACAGGGGGGTCGTGGTCGATCGTTGGATACACAAGCTCGAGTGTTTGCTATGTCGCAACAGGAGGCCCAAGCAGCACCAGATGTAGTCACGGGTATGTTATCTATTTTTAACCGTGATGCTTATGTTTTAATAGATCCTGGGGCTACTCATTCTTTCATTTCTCGGGGTTTTACATTATTTGCTGATAGAGAATTGTCTCCGATTGGTTGGGACATGGGTATTAGTACTCCTACTGGGAATATGTTAGTGGCGAATCTCGTGATTCGAAATTGTCCAGTGTTAGTGGAAGGTCATGCATTAGAGGCAGATTTAATCCCCTTAGATATTTTTGATTTTGATGTGATTCTGGGGATGGATTGGTTGACTATGCACCATGCCTCTATTGATTGTTATGACAAAAGAGTGGATTTCCGGAGTCCAGGTTTACCGGAACTTACATTCAGAGGAGATCGTAGGGTACTACCCTGTGGAGTGATATCAGCTTTGACTGCTGAGAAATTGCTGAGGAAAGGTTGTGAGGGTTACTTGGCTCATGTGTTTGATTCTCGGGAAACTCCGATGAGAGTGGAGGATATTCCCGTGGTGAGTGAATTCTCTGATGTGTTTCCAGATGATCTTCCGGGATTGCCACCTCACCGGGAGATTGAGTTCACCATCGAGCTTTTGCCAGGTACTCAACCTATCTCACAGGCACCGTATAGGATGGCACCGGCAGAATTGCGAGAGTTAAAGACTCAGTTGCAGGACTTGGTGAATATGGGATTTATTCGCCCAAGTGTTTCACCTTGGGGTGCACCAGTGTTATTTGTGAGGAAAAAGGATGGTGGGTTGAGGTTGTGTATCGACTACCGGAAGCTAAACATGGCTACGGTGCGGAATAAGTATCCTTTGCCAAGGATAGATGATTTGTTTGATCAACTTAAGGGGGCAAGATATTTTTCGAAAATTGACCTTCGATCCAGATACCACCAGTTGAGGATCAGAGAAGGGGATGTTGAGAAAACAGCTTTCAGGACTCGTTATGGTCATTATGAGTTCCTGGTGATGCCTTTCGGGTTGACTAATGCTCCAGCAGCATTTATGGATTTGATGAACAGGGTGTTCCAAAAGTATTTGGATCGGTTTGTGATTGTGTTCATTGATGACATTTTGGTGTATTCGAGGAGTGCTAAGGCACATGAGAAGCACTTAAGGTTGGTGCTGAATATGCTTAGGAAAAAGCATTTGTTTGCCAAATTCAGTAAATGCCAGTTTTGGTTGACCGAAGTTGGATTCTTAGGTCATGTGATTTCGGCTGAGGGTATCAGCGTAGATCCCCAAAAGATTGAGGCAGTGGCAAACTGGGAGCAACCGAGGACAGTGACAGAGGTGAGGAGTTTTCTGGGTTTGGCAGGATATTATCGACGGTTCGTAGAAGGATTTTCTACGATAGCAGGGCCGTTGACTCGGTTGACAAGGAAAGGAGTCAAGTTTGACTGGGGAGCTGATTGTGAACAGGGATTTCAGGAGCTGAAGAAGAGGTTGACTTCTACTCCAGTATTGACCATTCCTGATGATACTGGTGGATTCGAGGTGTATAGTGATGCATCATTGCGGGGTATAGGCTGTGTGTTGATGCAGCATGGAAAGGTGATAGCTTATGCTTCTAGACAACTTAAACCCCATGAGTTGAATTACCCCACACATGATTTGGAGTTAGCTGCAGTGGTGCATGCATTGAAAATCTGGCGACATTATTTGTACGGGGAGACGTGTCGGATCTTCACCGACCATAAGAGTTTGAAGTACTTGTTCACCCAAAAAAAGACCTGAATCTGAGGCAGAGAAGATGGCTTGAGTTAATAAAGGATTATGATTGTACTATAGAGTACCATCCAGGGAAAGCCAATGCTGTGGCGGATGCTTTAAGCAGGAAATCCATGGGTTCTTTAGCCCATTTGCATACAGTCTACTTACCATTACTGGTAGAGTTCCGTAGAGCAGGGATAGTACTGGACATGGATAGCCAGGGGGCTTTGTTGGCTAGTTTTCATGTGAGGCATGTGCTGATTGATCGGATTATTGAGGCTCAACTCCAGGACCCTACATTGTGCATTATCAGGATGGAGTTAGAGGCTGGAAACAGGCAGGACTATGCGCTTAGGGATGATGGAGCCTTGGTTAGGGATGGTCGGTTGTGCGTACCGAATGAGCTGGAACTAAAGAGGGAAATTCTTGATGAGGCTCATAGTTCGGCTTACGCTATGCATCCAGGAGGTACCAAGATGTATCATACCCTAAGGAAACATTATTGGTGGACTGGGATGAAAAGGGAGATTGCTGAGTTTGTGAGTAGATGCCTGACATGCCAGCAAGTGAAAGCCGAGAGGCAGAAACCATATGGGGCACTTCAACCATTACCTATTCCGGAATGGAAGTGGGATCACATTACGATGGATTTTGTGTATAAACTTCCAAGGACACAGAAAGGACATGATGGGATATGGGTAATTGTTGATAGACTCACGAAGTCTGCACATTTCTTGCCAGTGCGGGAAGATTTTCGGATGAGTCAGTATGCCAAATTGTTCATTGATGAGATCATACGGCTACATGGGACTCCAGAGTCGATTGTTTCGGACAGGGATCCTAGATTTACCTCCAGGTTTTGGCGGAGTTTGCAGAAGGCTTTTGGCACTACATTGCATTTTAGTACAGCTTTTCATCCTCAGACGGATGGTCAGTCTGAGAGGACAATCCAGATTTTGGAGGATATGATGAGAGCTTGTGTACTACAGTTTAAAGGAAACTGGGATTCACATCTGGCTCTGATGGAATTTGCTTATAATAATAGTTATCAGTCGAGTATTGGGATGTCTCCTTTCGAGGCACTGTATGGGAGGCAGTGCAGGACACCATTATGCTGGAACGAAGTGGGTGAAAGGAAACTGTTAACACCAGAGTTGGTTGATACGACTGAGGAAAAAATAAGAATCATCAGAGAAAGGTTGAAGACAGCTCAGGATCGCCAGAAGAGCTATGCAGACCGCAGAATTAGAGACCTTAAGTTTGAGGTTGGTGACTGGGTGTTCTTGAAACTATCTCCTTGGAAGGGGGTTGTACGTTTTGGTAGACGAGGAAAACTGAGTCCTCGCTACATTGGTCCATATGAGATTCTGGAGAGGATAGGACCAGTGGCATATCGTCTTGCTTTACCATCGGAACTATCCAGAGTTCATAATGTTTTCCATGTATCTTTGCTCCGGAAATATCTGTTTGATGAGTCTCATGTGTTGGAAGAGCAACCACTTGAGCTGAAAGATGATTTGACCTTTGAGGAGCAACCGGTGCAAATTTTGGATTGGAAAGAGAAGGTACTGCGCAGAAAGAGTATTCCTCTAGTTAAAGTGTTGTGGAGGAATCATAATGTGGAGGAAGCCACGTGGGAAACTGAGGAACTAATGCGGACGCAATATCCTTATTTGTTCCAAGGATAGAGTTGAATTTCGAGGACGAAATTTCTTAAGGAGGGTAGATTGTAACAATCCGGAATTTTAATTATTGGGTTTACGTAATTATTTATGTAAAATGACGATTTTGCCCTTGCTTGTTAAAGGGCATGGAAATCAAGTTTTGTTTCGAAACCTTTTTGGTGGTGTTTTGTATACCGTTGCGTAGGTCTCGAACTCACGAGTTCGTAGACAGGCGGCACGCGGAAAACGGAGTTCGTAGACGAGAGTTATGGGTCTAAATGTGCAAGGGCATTTTGGTAATTTTTGACTTGGGGTAGATATTTTTAACCCCCAAATCAGATATTCTCTGATCCATCTTCATTTTCATCCTTATCATCTCCTTCTCTCTCTCTCTGTGACAAACTCAAACACACCGAAACCATTGAACCCGTGCGAAATTCACCCAAACACCCACAAAAGTCAACATTGATTTCAAGGCCTCATCTTCCAGTTTTGATCCACTAATCGTGTTCTACTCCTTCCCGTGATCACAACCGTACCAACCATCGAAGGAGAGGACCACGGAGGAAGCCGAACCGAGGAAAGGAAGTTTCGGACCTTTCGATCGATTTTCCGGCTAGCACAGGTATGTGTTCGATGTTTTAAGCTCATATTTGGATTCCTGGGGTTGAGTAGATAGATTTAGACGTAAAATTTGTGAAAAATGGTTGAGTTTTGAGGAAGTTGGAAAGCTTGGAGTTTCGGCCGGAAATGGAGGATTCCGGCGAAACCAGACGGCGGCGGAGGGGTGGTCCGGTCATCTTCTCCGGCCAACCTCCGGCGACGGTGACGGCAGCCGGTCATCTTCTCCGGCGAGTCGCCGGTGACCGGTCAGGTTGAGTTGAACCGGTCCGGTCGAGTGAACCGGTCGGGTCAGTTGAACCGGTCGGGTCGAGTTGAACCGATCGGGTCGAGTTGAACCGGTCGGGTCAAGTTGGACCGGGTCAGGATGAGCCGAACCGGGTTGGACCGGTTCAGGCGCGTGTGGTACTGTAGCAGGCGCGTGGCCGGCGCGTGAGGGCGCGTGGCGGCGCGTGAGCGCGTGTTCCGACCTTCCGTCGGCGCGTGGGGCCGAGTCTGAGGTCACGGTGGCGCGTGACAGTTAGTTTTTGACGTTTCGGACCTGTTGGCGCAGGTTTCGAGTCGATCGGATGTCGTTTAGGGGTTGTTTCGGACGTTTTAAGGTTGCTGCGTTTTCTCGGACAGCATCGTTAGACTCCCGGGATTTATGGGGTTTATACTTAAGATTATTATGATTGGCTGGTAATCCCGATTATTAATTTGGACAGGCGATACTGCTCCAGGAACTTCAGGGGAGCGTACAGTTCGGGATTGAGCGTGCTTGAACAGGTTTGTGAGTGGACTTTGATTTATAAACTATAATGCATGCATAAATGTATCTTTGCTTTAAATACTGTTGAGTATGAGTGCAATGAATTTCTGGATTTTAGAAATGATGCTGGACACATATTTTACAATATTTCTGTGAAAGTATGTTTTGAGAAATGGCCTGATTTTGTACTCGATTTTGATATCGTTTTGACGTTGTGACTATTTGAGTATGTGATTTGGGTTGAGACCCATAATTGTGATTTTACCTATTTTGGCCATAAAATGATATTTGCAAAGAATTTGGCTAAGGCCGCGAAACAAAGATTTCGAAGTATGGATTTGATTCACTGATTCCCGTCCCGATTATTGTTGTTGCTATGACTGGTGTTGAGGAGTATGACTCTACCAGTTGTTGAGGGTTCGGACCTTAGGTGTTGAGGAGTATGTCTCCGCCGGGTCGCGAAGCTGTCTATGCATAGTACAGATATTACAGACAGTACATATGGTACACAGAGTTGTACAGATTTGAACACATCTCAAGGGATACCCTGATGTGTTATGAATATGTCAGGAACAGTGAATTCTTGATTTTGAGATATTTGCCAAATGGAACCAAATGGTTTGATTTTGAGATATTTGCCAAATGGAACCAAATGATTTGATTTTGAGATAATTTGTGTCCAGATTGAATTAAATGATTTTAAACTCATTTGAAGAGAGTTTTCAAACCAAATTGTGGATCACGAGGTATTTTCATTATACAGATTTTATGTGAGTCCAATTAAATGGTTTTAAAGATAAATGTGAATTTTGGATGATTTACATATGATGCTTTTATATGATAAATTGTTTTATGTTATGCATGCATGATTTTATAAATGGAGGGGAAGAAAGGTAATTCTTCGAAAATGAATTTATAAATGATTATTTTTGTCCACTCACAACTTTTGTGTTTAAACCCCCTTCAGGCAGTTGAGTAGAGTTGACGCGAACATTGATCTCGAGGCTGAGGCATTAAGATTCTGACTGCGCTGTGTTGTATAATTGAGTAGGATATCTAAATTTTATTCTTGATCCTACTTAGATGCTCTGATATTATGTTGCATTTGATTTGTCGTTAATTACGGGAATTATTGAGTGCTTAAGTCCCTTGTCTGACAAGAGGAAGTATTTATTATGGTTATTATAATTTGTATGGATTAAAGGGTATTTTGGGAACATTTTCTTAGGTTGTCAGACGGGATCAGGGTTCTTCCCGGATTTCGAGGGGAAATTCGGGACGGGTCCTGACAGTCTTCACTTCTTCACGAATGAGCATCCTCAGCTCATCGTGGGGAATTCAACACTCTCACATTTCTGTAGTCATGATCTGGTCTTGCCGCCTTAACCTTGCCCGACCATCCACTTTGTTATTTCTTTTTCCTTGAAATCCTTCCAAGCTTGATGCCTTGAGTCTTTTGCCCTCATTGCATAAATGAAGGACCTAAATAGAATAGCATATTCACCGGAAATAAAAAGAAATGCACATGTGGACAAATAGTTATCAAACCTGAAAGCCTTGGGTGGGCTTATCTCTGCAGAGAGAGGTGGTATTGCCTGTCTCTGCCTCAATGTCTCCTTGCTCAACATCAATACCCTCAGAGCAGCCATAGTGGCTGTTCTAACCCTCGTTCTAGACATATGTGAAAATGAATGGTGAGGGTGAGGGAGAAGGATGTGTTGTGGCCTATCTCAACCTTGAATAATTTGTCCTCCATGCATAAATAAAAGAGAAAAAAACAACTGTATATTCATTGGCGGCGAGAATTAGAGTACTTGTCGATAAGTAATGATCAAAAAGCCCGAATGCTTGGGCCGCTCTTCAGAAGGAGGTGGTGCAGACTACTTTAGCCTTGAATCATTTGTCCTCCATATGTACATAAAAGAGCTAAAAACAACCACATATTCATTGGCAGTGAGAATGAGAGTACTTGTCGACAAGTAATGATCAAACATTCTGCATGTTTCGGCTGCTCTGCAGGATGAGGTGTTGCGGACTATCTCAGCCTTGAATAATTTGTCCTCCATGCATACACAAAAGAGCAAAAAACCTAAAAAATGTCAGGCTTCAGAACAATCTTAAAACAAGTACACATAATTTTTTGATGGGTAAATTACACTTTACTACCCTATGGTTTACACCTTGTAACATATTTATACTTGAACTTTCAAATGTTGCAATTACTCCCCTAAACTATTCAAAATATGACAATATGCTCAATCCGTTAACTAATCCGTTAAAATTTATGTTAAATGATGATGGTAAGAATTCATCTCACCCAAACCACCCCCCACCCCATCATTTCTCTCCCCCCTCTCTATTGCTTAGCCCTCCATTTCACAACAAAGAAAAAAAAACGAATTTAGGAAATGAAGAAGCTTAGAAGAGAGAGAGAAGAAGAAGAAAATTGGAGAGAGAACAAAGAGAGAGAATAATAAAATGGGATCAATAAGCCATTAATGGGAATCTTAGTGTTAAAGGAATTTTTTGGATGTTTTTTGATGTGTTGGAAGGTCTGAAATCGTTCTCAAGTATTCAATTTTCTGGAAATTTTCTGCATTTTATGGAAAAAGTATGAGTTTGTTTGAATATTTCGTCACTAAAAGTAAGAATACCTTTAGCAGCGATAAATTTAGATGAACAGTATCGCAAAAAGTCTTTTTTACGACGATGTTCATCTTAATTTTTCGTTGCTAAAAGTATTTATGCCTTTGGTGACAAAATATTCAAAGAAACTCATACTCTTTCCAGAAAAATTTCATAAAATTCTCAGAATTTAATCGGAGGGGTTGAGATAGAGGAGAGGCATATGAGATTATTATGGCTACAATTTAAAGTCTTTTTTTTTTAGTTTCTCCACATTTTTACACACACTCTCTCTCTCTCTCCTACTTCTTCCATTTAATTGTAAGAGTAGTAAAGTATATGTTGCCACGGTTCGAAGAATTCAGGAGAGTAATTGCAACATTTAAAAGTTCATATATAAATCTGTTATAAGATGTAAACTATAAGATAGTAAAATATAATTTATCATTTTTTTTATTGTTCAATTTGGGCCTCAAAAATTTCAGGCCTATTCTGATAACAATCTCAAAATAAGCCCACATAATATTTAGCCCCAGTCTAAACTTACGTTGGCAGCGACGTGAGAGAAAAGATTGAAAAAAAATAAAAGAGAATCAAAAGAAACTTCTAAATATTCACAGACGCCGTGTTGCCTCTAGAAGCTGTACTCGCCATTTCATTAGCTACCACACCCAACAATGAATTGGAGTTGTCCGCAATTGACAGTTGTTTACTTCACACCGCGAGTACGACCTTATCCATTTTGACAGAGAGTGCATACATTGTTTTCTTATTTCTGAAAATACATGATTGCTCCTTCCAAGCAAATTTTTAGTGCACACATACTCCAATCTTATCACATACTTTGAGTTAGTGAGTATGTCAATAAATTTAAAAGTTCACTTTATTTTATTTTAATTTTTTTTAATAAAGATAAAAAAAATAAATTAAAATACGGGTAGCAATTGTCAGAAGTCTAGTATATCATAATGACAACCGTTTAACTACTAAATTATTATTTCAAGATCATTTATATAAAAAACTAGCTAAATTGGAGATAATTTAGTTTTTTATATAAGTAAACTAAATAGACGGTTCATTAGAAGAATTTTTTTTTGTTACTAATACTGTTGAATTGTTTGGTACATATAAATGACTAAACGACCTTAAAGTTATTAATTTTTACGAAAATAATTTTAAAATAATTATTTAAAAAATAAACGGTTATGACCGACGAATATTGAAAGAAAGAAAAATTAGAAGAAGGTTGAAATGAGAAAATTCCTAAACTCGTGAAAGTAAGAGGTCAAAATATTAAAAATTTTAAAATCAATTACTTGTGGTAGTATCCAAGTTTGTCGATTCTGTGTGTGTTGTTCATTCGTTCTTTTATCGTTTATTCGATTTTTAATAAATTTTAATGGGGTCGGAGAAAAGATGAAGAGAACCCAAGTTAGCTTTGCTTTCAAGTGAAAGGAAAATGGCTTAAAAGTATCATCCTCTACCTCCCGATTCTTGGACAGTAACCGCTAGCCACCATTCACAATCCTCCCACCTCTTTGATTTCAAACGGCTTTTCAACTACCGTGGTATCGTTTCCCAAATCACAAAATCACAAACCCCATGTGATTTTTTTCTTTAAAAACTTATTTTTTTTAATCCAATTCAAACTCCAACGGTTAAAAATCAAATCTTGGACAAGAAAGAGACCCTCTACTAGTTGGTTCTTTGATTCGTTCCCGTAGTGTTAAGTGCCAGAAGACAGATTTTGAGTAAGTTTCTGATGTGGGTTTGCGGCCATGTTTTCTTTTACTGTGGTTGGGTTGTGTAGTTTATGCGTTTCTGCTCTCTGTCACTAAAGATGAGATTTTTACTGTCTACAGGGTGGAATGGGAGTTGAGTATCTGGGTTTTTGAGCGATTTTGGGAGATCTGGTTGGTGAGCACTGAGGAGGAAGGAGGGACATGGAACCTCCAAAGGGGGTGTTGGCTACTTTGTGGAGCTTTATCTGTTTTCTTCCTTACTTCATTGGTCTTCTGATTCTTGGCAACATTAAAGGTCAGTATCAATTTGCCCTTCTTTTCCTCTTTCTTGTGCTGCTTGGTTTTTTTTGAGCTGAAGATTGATTATGTGATTGGTTTCTGTGTTTGAATGGGGAAATTAATAATGCTTTGAAATCAAGAATTCTATGTTGCTTTTATAAGAGATTTTAGGGAACATTTCTGTCCGTACATATCTTGGTTTTCGTCTCCCGTTGTCCGAATTATTGCTTTATGTTCATTCTGTGCTTGGCTGTTGTTTGGTTTTACTTCACAGAACACATTTCCTCTCTATATTACCATGTCTGAAGAGATAAGATTTTCCTTCACCGGAAGCAATAAAAAGTCTATACCTTGAGTAAGGATGGAGTTAAGGGATGATGTGGTGGTGATTGTAATGTTGGTGACGGTGATTGTGATGGCTACCCGTTGCCTATCCCTAGCCTTCAGGATAGTAATTGAACTTGAGAAATTAGAATGTGCATTGCAATCTTCAAATGGTTTGTTAAGGTGTAATTTGGAGTTGATTAGTTAGTCAAGAAACATTGCTTCAAGGAGTATGTTTAAGGGAAATTTGTCGGACCTAACCTGAAACTGTTATTTCAGGTATTTTGTTCTGCCCGTTGATATGCCTTATCATGACAATTGGAAACTCAGCTATCATACTGGGTCTTTGGCCAATTCACGTATGCTGGACCTATTATTGCATTTTGAGGTGCGTCCTTTGGTCTCTACCTTCAAATCTTCTCTCTTGAATATCATTCTTATGTTGTTTCAATGCAACAAAACAATAAAATACCTTTCTCGGATTCTTCCTTCTTTTGTAAAACGAGCAGAGCTAAACGATTGGGGCCAGTTATGAAGATTGTTGTCTGCTTATCTGTACTGCCTGTCCAATTGATCTTGTGGCCAGTGGTTGGGATCGTTGGAAGTATTGTTGGTGGAGCAGCATATGGCTTTCTTTCACCAATAATGGAAACTTTTCAAGCTGTTGGAGAAGGGAAGACCGATCAATTATACCACTGCTTTTATGTATGTATTCCATTCAATTGGGTGATAGTTAATCTTTTCTTTTCTTGTTGCTTGCATAAGAGTGATTTCTATTTCAACAATTTTGCAGGATGGTACTTGGAGCACTGTCCAAGGTTGCTTCACTGTTGTGAGAGACTTAAGGGATGTTTGTTACTACACATACTTCTCGGTTATGAAGGACCTGACACAACAAGGTCCTCCAGATGTAAAATACTATGAGATCAGGTATGTTTTCTTACAGAGCGTGCGAACAATGAAGAAAACGGAATGATGAGTGTCCGGCAGTTGATTATTCGTTGTTTCTGACTAGAAAGTTTCCCAACTTTCTTGTAGGTTGCTATATCTTCCTGGGGCTGTTATATTAGCAGTCGTTGGTTTCATGGTTGATATGCCAGTGATCTCCTTTATTGCTCTATGCAAATGCCCGTACATGCTCTTCAAGGGGTGGCACCGTTTGTTTCATGACCTTATAGGTCGGGAGGGCCCTTTCTTGGAAACAATATGTGTTCCATTTGCAGGTCTTGCCATCCTACTCTGGCCATTGGCTGTTGTTGGGGCAGGGTTGGCATCTATGGTGGCCAGTATCTTTCTTGGACTTTTTGCTGGGGTCGTCGTTTATCAGGTCATTTTATAACTTGCACATATCTCATTATATTTAGATGATATTGTGTGGTTAGTTTATGAAACATGTTTTATTTGCAAGTATTGAGAGATTGTATGACCTTTGGGTTTCAGGAATCATCGTTTTGGTCGGGGCTTTGCTATGTCATTGCATCCTTGGCTATCTATGATGAATACAGCAATGATATCCTCGACATGCCAGAAGGTTCTTGCTTTCCAAGGTTCTACTCAGCATTCTAAAGTCTAAGGATTTGATAGGGTTCATGCACTTTGACGTTATTTAATATATTACTGTAATGACAGGCCAACCTACCGAAAGAAGGCCGAATTGGTCCGTACACAATCTGTTTCCAGGCGTGGCTCTTTCCGAAGTGTTCCCTCCCGCTCCGTTTCATTCACTCATCCTATCATCGAGTTGAAGCCCCTTGAGGTATATTGTGTATGCTTTATGTTTAGACTTCTGATTTGCATTTTATATGTATGTGTTTGTTCGATGATGCGTGGACTAAAGCTCACAATTTTGTCTTCTGATTGAACAATTGTCGTGGCTGTGCATGTAGCTCATTGATAGTTTATTCAAGGAGTGTAAGCAACATGGTGAAATCATGGTTTCTGAAGGAATAATAACACTTCAGGACCTTGAAGATGCCAAGTCCAGTACAGGTAGCAGAGTTATTAGCATTGGCTTACCGGCTTATTGCCTTCTTCAAACACTCTTGCGATCTGCAAAATCCAATACGACCGGCATTTTGTTAAGTATGTCAACTTTCTCTCCTCAACACTTTTACTAGTGTAATTTTGTTCTATAGAATTCCATATTGAGACAACTAGCACAAACCGACCGAAAGAACACTTTGGTCATGTTTGGTGGGTCGGGTTGGATTGGATTGAATTGGATTGAATTGGATTGGATTGGATTGAATTGGATTGGATTGGATAGGATAACTCATTAAATCCAATATATTTTGAAAGGTAAAAATGAATATCTTTTCATTGTTAGGGGATTAGATATAGAAGGAAACTTATCCGATCCAATCCCTTCTACCTTCAAAACATATTGACTATGATCAGTTATCCAATCCGATCAAACACGATCCACCCAACGAACCCTTTCTTTCAAAATCTTCTTGTATTACAGTCTGAACCTATAAATTTCGTACCTGATTACTGCAGGTGACAATATTACTGAGATTACTAGCACAAACAGACCGAAAGAAACATTCTTTGATTGGTTTTTCAATCCACTGCTGATCATCAAGGACCAGATAAAAGCCGAAAACCTTTCTGAATCCGAAGAGGCATACCTCTGCAGATTGGTTCTGTTGACCGGTGATCCTGCGCGGTTAAAAAGCTCAAACATTGGATCACCGCCTGAATCAGAACGTAAACAGGCTGAACTTGATGCATTGGCTCGAAGGTAATCACTGCAAATGCTTTCCCATATTATCTTCCCATTTTATTGATTCTTTTCATTTATGATGTCATATATTGTCATTGCAGGCTCCAAGGTATCACTAAGTCTATCTCAAGGTATCCGACATTTAGGCGGCGGTTTGAGAACCTTGTCAATGCCATATCCCAGGATCTTGCCCAGAGTGACGCCAGTGGAAAATCATCCGATGGACCGAAAACAATTCCGAGATCAAAGAGTGCCTTTGCCCAGTTGTTCACCCAGAAATCTTTCAGTTTTGCAAGAAACTCAAGCACTCATGGGTACGATCCGGAGTCCACACTAGTTGTAAGAGATGTAACAATCACATAATGAATCTTGTCCATTAATGTAACCTTTGTTTTTGTTCATTTTTCTGACACAGAAGAATGTAGTTTTTGAATATACTGTATACAAATGGAATATGTGCAGTGTAATTTTCTTTTTCTTTCAAATGAAAAGTAATATTTTTGGAGTCCCGTCGCTCGAGTTTGTTCAAGTCACGACAAGAGCTTGTAACTTCAGTGATTAAAAAACGGTTGTTTTCCATTTGTAATAGATTCTTTTTTTTAAAAATGGGAATCAGCTAGCGGCGAATCACTCACATACATATTTCAGCGTAATTATGATCATAATTAGGAGATACATCAATAAGAAACGGTTCACTCACATGTATTTTAGCGTACTTATGGTCATAATTAGGATATGCAACAATAAGGAACGGTTGTTTTCCATTAGTAATAGGTTTTTTAAAATAAAAAAAAAGGAATCAACTAGGGTTGAACCACTCACACACGTATTTTAACGCACTTATGGTCACAATTAGGAGATACACCAACAATTATCGAATCTAGAACGAACCAGAAGTAAAGATCGAACCAAAGACGAATGATAAACATAACGGGCCTGGAAATACCCTAACAACTGGACCAACCTATTATTTGTCATGAACGTGCTAATTTACATTTTACAAACTGACTCAAAAAGGTCAAAAAACAAAAAAGGAATTAAAATCAGTAACTTGACCAAGTCATAACAAGTCCCAGCATTTCAGGTCACGTAAACTTCCCACTACTTCATGTTTTACCGCAGTAACTAACCTCTCCCACCACTTCTATATTTAACCCCCCCATTTCCCATCTCACCACCACTTCCTCCTTTGCTCTCACAAAATTTCATCACCTTCTACTTCCGAGTGAAAAAAAATCTTCCGAATCCGAAAGCTGCTGAATTGAAAAGCTGCTTATGGCTAATTTCAACTGCAAAATGACTGGTGTCGACGGAGCAACTCTGTTTTTGGTGACGGTTCTTCTCTGTTTTGCTCACTCTTCTGTTTCTGCCTTGGAGTTCCAAGTTGGTGGAGACAAAGATTGGGTTGTTCCTCCGGCTAACGACAGCAAAACCTACAACGTTTGGGCCTCCGAAAACCGGTTTCAAGTCGACGACACTATCCGTAAGTACACACTGCTTTTACCGTTAAGATTTCAGAGTCGGTCTATTTACTCATAACTAACAACGTTGATACTGTCGGTGGCAAATTTTTTTTCTTCCAAAAGGGTTAGATGTAAGGTTCATAATTTTCCCTTTTTTGTATCATTGTATTAGAAAAGTGATCATTCATAATTCATGAAGTTATAGATTATCGAGCGGGAAAAAAACAGCACTCTTATATTGCCATGAGAATACAAAATACATGAAAATCATTTTTCCCTTTTTCTTTATATTATATTTATTCAAATATAGTATATATATTTATTCAAATATATTTTTTTTTATTGTTTGTGAAGGTTTTAAGTACAAGAAGGACTCGGTGATGGAGGTGGCGGAGGCGGAGTACAAGAAATGCAACTCAACCCGCCCCAACTACTTCTCCAACACCGGAAACTCTGTTTACCGGTTCGACCACTCCGGCTCCTTCTACTTCATCAGCGGAGCTGCTGGACATTGTGAGAGAGGACAGCGCATGATTGTCAGGGTGATGGCGGCGGCGGGGGAGGAAGAGGACTCTCCCTCCACCACCGGCGGCAGCACACCCTCCTCTGCCTCTCCTGCCGCCGTCGGAGGAGCCTCCAAACTTGTGCTTGCTCAGCTTGTTATCTCCTCTGTCGCTTGCCTTCTCTTCTAGTTTGTTTAATTTGACAAGAATGTTTCATTTTAGGATGTTGTTGATGTTGTTTCTTTAAGATTCTTAATCTTTGTTTGTGGATTAGCAGACATTTAATTACGCTAAATTTGTAGTTAATCTCGTGCATTAATTTTCTATTAGCTTCTATTTTAATTTTTAAGAAAATAATATTATTGTCGTCAATAAAGTGTAAAACAATTGTCCTTTAAATTAAAAAAATAGAAAAAAAAATCAGAAACTAAAAATACATTTATCTTTTTTCATGCTGGCAATCGAAATTGAACATTTTTACTGAAAATTCTATGGTTTGAATTACCTAAAATCATTTTCCAAATTACATATATCGACGACGAATATTCATGGTCGATAAAGCCGGAGGCTTGAAACAAATTGACAAACAAATGTTGAGAATAACTGGCTATGGATGGATAAATCTCTTGCATAATAAAAATTAAAATTAAGTAGCTGAAGGAAAATAATAATATTTGTATTTTTATCACATTTTTTTTTTCCTACAATATAAAACGAAACAGAAGGAGAGAAAGGAACCGCAAATAGTAAACCACAAATTTCTCTGTTCTCGCCGTGTCGAAAACCGAGGGGAAGATTTACAAGCAGCAAAACCATTTTCTCTGCATTCAAATTGGGAAGGAATTATTAATACAAAATAAAAAATTTGGTAATTAATTTTTTGGAAATTAATTAATAATGAATATAATGGTGTTAAATTAATTAGTACCACTTGGGGATTTTGTTTATTTTGTGGTTTAGAAGAGGGGGCGCTAGTCGCAGCAGCTCCGTTGGTCATTTTCTGATCTCTAGCTTTGGAAAAAATCACCGTATACCCTTCCGCCGACGCCGGATTGTTCACGTCCCACTCTCCGAATTTCGGTAATGGGCGGCCAATGTCCTGTCAATATGGCCGGAAATAGATGATTGTGTGTCACATTTGTAATTAATATTGTATATATAAAGTTAATTATCAGACAACACAACGTGCATACACATAAATTATGAATTTAAAAAATGAGAAAGAAAAAAAAAAACATACTGATGCCATTCGCAAGCGATGCGGTGATTCGAACGAGAGCGAATACGAAGATGTAGATGAAGAAGAAGAGAGTTTGAATATGAGAGATGGATTGTGATTCGAACGAGAGCGAATACGAAGATGTAGATGAAGAAGAAGAGAGTTTGAATTTGAGAGATGGATTTTGGAAGGGAGAAGAAGAAAAGGGGTATAAGTTTTGTTTTTCATTTTTCTGTTCCATCAACTAAGTGGTTAGTCGTTAGCATGTAGTTGTTTTGACCTAACTGCCCTCAACCTTCATTTGTCACAATAACAAATTTAAAGTCAGTAACATTTCTATTAACTCAATCTCTTCCCAACTATGTTTAGCCATTTAGCCACCATCAAACAAACTTCTCCCCCTAACCATGTCAAAATGGAGGAATTCTGGAAGGTGAACTTTTACGTCGCCACGTGATATTTTAATCTAATTGTATTATGTAATAAAATTTATAATATTAAATGACAGTATAACGTACAATTTTATTAAAATTGTTATAGTTAAGAGATGTTAATTGCGTTTGCCTTGAATCATCAAAGTTGGGCAATATTAAGAACCAAAAAATGTTGGCTTTAGAGTGGACTATAAACACCTATTAGAATCATAAAAAAGAGCAATTTCGGGGCGTTATTGTCATATCAACATACGATTTAATCATGCATAAATGATGTATTTTTCAATAGTGAACTTCACATCGTCATGTGATATTTAGTCTACTTATATCATACGCTTAAGTCTAAGATATATTAGTCACAGAGTCTAGCTATATCATAATACATATACGTATAACATTTTCCCCTCTAATCATGTCAAAATGGTGTAATTCTTGCGCGTAAACTTCACATCACCACATGTTACTTAGTCTATTCATATTGTACGCCTAAGCCTGGTACATGGATCATACAACCCTTTATAACACTATGTGACAGTCTGACGATTATGTTCAAGTATTTTTCGTCAAAATATTATATACATTGGATATCGAATTTGCCTTTATGCGGAGTCGAACTTGAAACATCTCATTATATAATAAAAAAGAATATCATTACATTGTAATATTAATGGCTCTCGTCTAGAAACGTTAATTGTGTTTATTTTGAATTATCATAATTGGGCCTTAAGAACCAAAACATGTTGGGCCTTAGAGTGGCCCATAAACACGTGTTTGGGCCACAACTAGCCACGGTCAATTAAAGAGCGGTCAGTTGCTTCTTGACACGCGGCAAGCATCCAATGGTGGTTCCGTGGCAGGCTCGCGCCTAGAATCCGAGAAAATAGATATTGACATCAAACGACTGCTGCATAAGCAAACCACGCTTCCACATTAAGAACAAACGGCTCCATGTCGGACACGTCACTACACAAATGCCGGGATGCACAGTCAATGACAACACGAAATTGAACACATCCTCCAGCTAATTTACCGAATATACCCACGACTGTTCTACGCCTACTCCTTTATAACCAATTTTGGCATTTCCGTAATTTCTCATACCCCTCCCTGAGTCTGAATCCCATTAGCTTTACCCTCTTTCTCTCAATCTCTGTCTGCAAACACTGCAAGTGTAGAATCGAGAAAAGGCAACAATGGCGACGGGTATGATACGGAGGGCCATAGCCGCCGGTGCTTCGTCGTCGTCGAGATCGGCAGCTGCGTCACTTCGCTACGTTTTGGTGCGGGGCTTGGCGTCGGAGGCGCAGGCCCAGCAAGTGGACGTCAAGGCCCGAGACACCCACACTCTCAAGACGTTCTCAATCTACCGGTGGAGCCCCGACAACCCGAAGAAGCCGGAGCTCAAGGAGTACGAGATCGACCTCAAGGAGTGTGGGCCTATGGTGCTCGACGCCCTCATCAAGATCAAGAACGAGATGGACCCCACGCTCACCTTCCGTCGATCTTGCCGGGAAGGGATCTGCGGCTCGTGCGCGATGAACATCGACGGCTGCAATGGGCTGGCTTGCTTGACGAAGATTGCGCCGTCGTCGGGAGGAGCAACGATGATAACGCCGCTGCCGCACATGTTTGTGATTAAGGACCTGGTGGTGGACATGACCAACTTCTACAACCAGTACAAGAGCATTGAGCCGTGGCTGAAGAGGAAGACCCCGCCTTCTGAGCCAGGGAAGGAGAATCGCCAGAGCAAGAAGGACAGGGCCAAGCTGGATGGGATGTACGAGTGCATACTCTGTGCCTGCTGTAGCACGTCCTGCCCCAGCTACTGGTGGAACCCGGAGTCTTACCTGGGCCCCGCCGCCTTGCTCCATGCGAATCGGTAATTCATTTCTCTTCATTCCTCTCAATTCAATCGTTTTAGGAATATTGATTGTTGGTTGATAAACTTAACATAATTCGTTTCTATTTGCTTTCTGTGATTATTGAAGTATTGCCTTTTGCCTAATTTTAGTTTGATGCTGCTTGATAGATAATTGATACAGTAGGTTAATGTAACCATCTTGAAACATTACAAAGATTGATGGTTAGTTTGATGCTGCTTGATCGATAATTGATACAGTAGGTTAATGTAACCATCTTGAAACATTATCAAAGATTGATGGTAAATTTGTTGTGTGGGTACGAAATTTTGTATAATTGAGTATCTTTTCATTGGAAATATTGTTTAACCATCTTGAAAAGTTGAATAGTTCATTTTCAATGTGATTTTCATTGCCATGTTTTGTGCTACCTCTAGGCCAACAATATGAAGAAAAACCATAGAAAACTAGTGGACTGCTTGTGTCTCTAAAATCTCAGGCATTTCAGTGATCTGTCTTGCTTGGTGATTGATGAATGTTAAGATTCAACAAGAGGGGTTTTAATTTTGAATCTCCTTAGCCTTAATCCTGACTGATATCAATTGTAGTAATTGAATAGTTTTCTATATGTTCTTAGTTTCTGTTTTTTAAAGTAGTTTTCAGGCGCTAGCTACTCAGAAACTTTATAGAAACCAACATAAAGCTGCCAATTTTTGTGCCATAAGCTCATGACCTAGGTCGTAGTGGTACTTATGAGATTGTTCTTGAAGTGATAATAAGGATGCTGGGTGCCATACGCAAAAAAGCTTTAATATTGAGAAGTCGATGTTGGAAGAAGTAAAAGAGTACTACTATGAATTCACAGATCACTGAAATTCCTGACGAGATATCAATTGGAGTAGTAATTGAATAGTTTTATATTGGTTCTTAGTTTCTTTTCCTTTTAAAGTAGTTTGTGGAGCTAGCTGCTTTGTTCTTTATAGAAACCGACATAAAGCTGCCCTTTTTGTGCCCAGAGCTCATGATCTAGTTCAAAGTAGCACCAATGAGATTGTTCTTCAAGTGATAATAAGGGTGCTGGTTGCCATGTTAAAAAAAGATTTATAATTGAGAAGTCGCTTTTGAAAGAAGTAAAAGAGTAGTTCTTAATCTCACGTTGTTTGGAAATGATGCTCGTCAAGCATTGATTGTTCCTCAGCTACAAAGCTCGAAATTCTTTACTTCCCTCGTAGAATTGTATTTGTTTGCATTTCTACATTTTCATGGGTTGCAACCTGAGTCATTTCTATGGTGTTTATGCAGGTGGATAAGTGACAGTCGTGACGAATACACAAAGGAGCGACTGGATGCAATAAACGATGAGTTCAAGCTCTATCGCTGCCATACCATATTGAACTGCGCTCGTGCTTGCCCAAAGGGTTTGAACCCTGGAAAGCAGATCACGCATATCAAGCAGCTCCAGCAGGGGATTCTTGCCCCCTAATTTCTTCTAAGAAAATAGTGTGTGCAATTGACCAGTTTTTTCTGGGAATTTTTTTATAGGACTCATCAATTGTGTTTTCAGCTAATAATTTGTGAAACATTTTGTATCTTGTCTTGTTTTGAAATCCCTTTTATAAAATGGGGAAGGAAAGCCTGTTGCTGTTGTTTATAAATAACCCTCCTTTCATGCCTTTTTTGTCTTCCATCTTATAGTTCACAGAATTGTTGTGATTGTTCTTTAACCTTTACCACTTAAGAAAACAAAAAAACAATTGAGATCTTCATAGTTGTGACTCATCTCAAAATTGTGTTAGGTTTCTTTCAAACCTAAACTTCAACGGCCATTAAGAAGCCTATATAGAGTCATAGACATTGTATGGTACAGAATCTAGACATCTTATTTCTTCCCTCCGTTGTATCGTAACCGACGCCGGTGATGATGAAGTTGTTGGTACTCATTGGGTGTTGGATATCTGTGATTTTTGTACTAGAAAGCACAAACCTTGTTCAAGCAAGCACTCGCCTTCCTTTTCTCATAAACCCTCAAGACTTTGAGTCGTCGTACGAGTATGTTACTGTGACAGGATGCAACAATCACTGCACAACAGCTTGTTGCAACTGTGATATCACCAAGCAGCCTCCACTATGTGTTCTATGCTGTAAAAGAGATCCCTGATATCGTCTTATCCCCGGTTTCTAGGGTTTCGAAGTAAATCCATATTGTAGCAAAAATGATGAACTGTGTATTTTCAATGTATTCTTGTAAAGACTTTATTAACAATCACTGATTCAACATTTCAACCTCATCTCATCAACCACAACAGAAACTCGAAAAAATTTGAGCCAACACAGAGGAGTTCTGCATATCTATAGGCTATAACAACGTGAACATTCTATACCTAAGCTCGTTCTTACGAAGATGTATGAAGATTATTAAGTCCTTCTTGAAAGATCTAGGAATACAGCGGCCGATGAAATCTGTACCCTGAGATCAGCTACATCTACATCATGCCCGCCTTCAACTAAACCCCACCTGTCCACCTGCAAAATAAGAGACGCCTTTTTAAGACTTTGCAATAGCTTCCAAACGTATTATCCAACGAGAACATGTATTTGGTTATCTGCTCTTATGAAGTGAAGTAAATCTATACGAACCTGTAAATCTTCTTCAAGCCTAATCAACTCAATTGCTTCTTCAACCTGTAACTTCCCGTGAAAGATTCCAACGGCTATTATTAGAGAGTGTGCTGATGAAGCAATGGCGTCAATTGCTGCCAATTCACAGTCATCTGTTTGTTTTAGTAAGGTTTCTATAGCCTTTGTAAGACCCTCCTCCTGCTTCCCACCGAAAAAGCTGGAGTACACAACAGGCTTGAAGCCAAATTCCGACTCCACCCAATCGAGTAAAGGATCAATTTTCTCCACTTGTCGCTCTACATGAAAGTTGAGGCACAATGAGTTAGAATAAACATAAAACCCTGTTAAAATCATCTTTTATTTGAGGGAACGAAAAAATCAATTTTGCAAGTGTTAAAGGAATAGGTAAAGCAATGTCACACAACGGCAACCATCAAAGCCTTCCTTACTATAATTCAATCCGTAAACCAAATATTGTATCTTAGATCGAATAGGATTCTAGTAGTATTCTTCGAGCTCTCTATATCTATTAGATTTATAATAGCATATATAATAGAATAAGAATAAGTGAACAGCACTACTTGCTCTGTGAAAGAATGCAAAAAGAAATGATATTGATTCTAGATAATGATATGCGGAATTCGTGAATGTTCTTCAGTAGAAGAAAAGACACACATGATGACTCTAAAAGAGAATCAAAGATACACAGCATGATTCAACACTGAAATAATCAGACACATGAAGAAGAGTCATACCATGAACAACGCTCGTGATATCATTGTCGTTTGGTGCACGACAGAATACTAAATCTTGATTAAACTTCTTGATCAAATAATCGATAACCTTTGGCCGTGTAAGAGGAACTCTTTCCAGTGCAGTACAAGCATGTTTCATGAGAGGCATTGTGAAGGGCCTGATCCCATCTGTTTGCTAAAATAAATAAATTTCCATTAGACAAAGAACCAGAAGCTTAGCACAAATCAAGAAAAACAAACAATCTCCAAGAAAAAAACTTTCAAAATTGAAGGAAGCTCATTGTGTAACTTTCAACTTTGAAAGAAACAATTTGAATATAGCTATTCATAATGTTAAAAAAATCAACTTGGAGAAACCATTTGAGCTAAGTTACTATAAAATTAAAGGATCCAACTTTGAGTGACACTAATTTGAGCTAAAGCTTATAGAATTTGAAAATAGGAGATAAAATGAGCTCACCTGGTATTCCCACTCAGTAGCAATGGCCTTAGCTAGAGCTAAAGATGGAAGCTTGAGGGGCCTCTTGGACGGCGTTTTGAGGGTCCGATAATCGAGCATAACAGTCCACCCATTCCCATCGTCGGCCTTCCTCACCGTCACTTGGTTGTAAAACCTCTTCCCCACTACCGACCCCGTCATGAACGACATTGGCATCGTCACCGACGACGACTGCGCTTCGCGCTTGGAACTGGAACTCGCCGGCTTGATGTATATGCTGTCATCTTGGTGAGTGCCATTGTTCTTGTCCTGCTGGCCGTCGGATGAGAAGCTGAAGGACGAAGATGGGGCGTCGGATTGGGGCTGCTCGGCGGTGGCGATTGAGCTCAATTGGCGAGCTCGAGAAGAGAGCGCTGTGATTAGTCTGGAGGTTCCGAATGATTTTATGGTTTTGTTTATCAGTAAATTGGCCATCGAATTAATCGATTGTGAATTTGAATTCCAACACTTTGAATTGGAGTTTGATCGAAATAGCTTCCTACTGTGAGTTTTCACTAGGGTTTTTCATGTAGTGGGCAAAGGAAGGAAGATGCATTGGACTGATGAGATTCTGGGCCTAAAGTTCCACAGTTCAAGATTATATTGGGCCTTGGCCCATTTCAGGTGGTTAGAAATGATTTCTCTAGTTTGGTTTTCAAATGTTTACTAGGTGCCACAATGAGATTTGTGATTGTCCTTTATATCAGTTTATGGTGTTTTGAATCAAACATTCCAATAATTTAAAAAACAAATCTCACTAGGTGTTATGGGTGAGTTCAATTAAGAAATTCTGATTCCGAACAACTTAAATTTGAAAACTTTCGACCTTGACACACACAAATAAGATGAAGGATTCGAAATTCTGAAATCCGAAAATTCTAAAAAAAGAAATGGATGGAAATCTAATTTCACAAGAATTAGGCATTTGCAACCCTCTTTCTTACTTAACAAGGAATCTTGTTCTTCAATGCTGTGTTTGGTTTTAGGTGCCCATAAGGCCATAATTAAGGGCGAAGCTACACTTTAGCTTGAAGTGACCTTGATCTCTCAAAATTTCTGCATTTCATAGAAAATTTATATCGTTAAAAACAAAATAACAATATCTATACCTTTGATTCCCTAAGAAAAAAAAATATATAATGGCACCTGAAAGAAATAGAAGTTGAAAAGTTGAATTCGTCTATTCTCATTATTTTATTCATGATGTATTCTTAACGTTGTAATATCAATCGAAATTCGTATAAATAAATATGACTTCAATGTATCGTTTATTCTGTAGTTGAAGATCTTAAATTGAATTTTTATTTGTACGATATTGGATATTTAATATTTTTAAAATTATAAACCATGTCATAAATAGAAAGAAAAATAGAACCAATTAATCATAAACCAATATACGCCATGTCATCCTGTGGGCCATTGGATACGGTAATAATTAAACTGAAAAAAAGATCCGAGGATGAACGCTAAGCGTTACTCAACACCATGTCAACACAGATGGAGATGGGATTCCTCTCCACGGCGGCGTCGTGGAATTCAATTCCGCTGGAAATCACATACCGGATTCTGGGCTGGATTTCTTTCACGTGTTGGACCGTCATCTTCTACCCTCAGTTCATCTTGAACTTCCGCCGGAGAAGGTATTCGTCGGAAAAAGGTTTAATTGCTCCGATCTTCGTGTTTTGTCACTAATTGTACATTTACAACAGCGTTGTGGGATTGAGCTTCGATTTCGTGGTGCTGAATTTGACGAAACACTCCTCCTACCTCATTTACAACGCCACCCTCTACTTCAGCTCCGCCGTGCAAAACCAGTACTTTGAGAAGTACGGCTTCCGGCAGGCAAAGTTTTGAGCTTTTGTGTTCCAATTTACATTTCCAAGTGTTTTGATCAGAAAATAAACAATATTATTAGTAAGTTTACAAAAAACTTTGATTTGTGTGCAGATGATACCTGTAGCAGCAAATGATGTTGCTTTCTCCGTTCATGCTGTTTTATTGACAGCTCTCACTCTCCTCCAAATTGCCATCTATGAAGTAATGTTACTACCTCTGCTTTGCCATTAATTGCCAAATGATGTTGCTTTCTCTGTTCATGCTGTTTATACAATGTGATTGTGTTATATTATTGCAGCGTGGAAGTCAGAAGGTTTCCAAAATTTCGATTGGAATTGTGGTTGCTGTGTGGTTAGGTGCTGCAGTTTGTTTCTTCATAGCCCTTCCATGCCGTTCTTGGCTTTGGCTCATTGAAATTTTCAAGTAAGATGATATATATATATATATATATATATATGCTTGCTTTTCAAATTTTTGTAGCTCGAATTCGATTATCATGAATCCATATATCAATTCGATTCAATGTAATTGTGTGTTGCAGCTCAATTCAAGTTCTTATGTCAGTCGTAAAATACACTCCCCAGGTGGGAACCCTAAACTGTTCATGCATTGTTCATTTGATTCATTCGCAATGCCGGATTTCTGTGCCAATGCATAACATTTCGAAACGCAAATTTGTAGGCGGTTATGAACTTCAAGCGAAAGAACACAGATGGATTCAGCCTTGGCTTCATGTTGTTCGATTTTGCAGGAGGGGTCACAAATTACGCACAAATGGTTGTGCAGTCTGTCGATCAAGGTTCATATATAATCGTCATCCCAATATGAAAATATGTTCGTGTAATTCATTAGATTGTTACAATTTAACTTCCGTGACGCTTTCTTTCTTTGTTTCTTTCTCTCCAGATTCATGGGTGAATATTTACGGAAATATAGGAAAATCGTCGCTCTGTTTGGTGTCGATATGCTTCGAACTTCTTTTCATGTATCAACGTTTCGTGCTCTACCGGTCGGCTTCCAAGACGTCGTCGATGTCTCCTAAGACCGACAAAGAGAGCTCGCAGCCACTTCTGCAGCCTTTGGATCCGCCCGTTTAGGAAAATGTATAAAGATTCATTTGCCTTGCTTCAAATGTTAAGCGGCAACAGAATCCTACATCGAAAACTTTGAGAAAAGAAATACAACATATAATAAGTGGTTTCACTTTTAAAATCAACGATGCCTTTTGAAATAAAATCCACACTTAGATATATAATTAAGTGAAGACAATATTAGTGTCCTTATCAAGGACCGTAGCTATCGAGGACCTTGAAGTCTGGCTTCTCCATGAGTTCCATCGATCGACTTTCACCAAGACATCGATATCGACTTTCTCCGGAGCTTGAATTCTAACACTTCGAGTTGGAGTTTGATCGAAATGGCTTCCCACCGTGAGTTTTCACTAGGGTTTTTCCGATAGTGGGCAAGTGAGGATGATGCTGGACTAATGAGATTCTGGACTCAAGGTTCCATAGTTCAAGATTATATTGGGCCTTGGCCCATTTCAGGTGGTTAGAATATGGTTTCAGATTTTAGTTTCAACGTTTAGTAGGTGTGGTGATCGGCTTTGTGATCGTCCTATGTATCATTTCATGGTGTTTTGAATAAAACGTCTCTTCTAATTTAAAAAAACAAAAATTATTTTGTAGATGCTAGGAGTGCAAGTTGGATTAAGAAATTCTGATTCCGAGCCTTTTAAATCTGAAAACTTTCGATCTTGATACACACAATTCAAAATTTCAAATTAACCATTCGAAATTATGAAATATAGAAATTCTAAATAAAAATCGGCTGGATCTAATTTCACAAGAATTAGGCATTTACAACCCTCTTTAATCTTGTTGTTCAATGTTGTGTTGGTCGTAGATCATATAATTTACACTTTTAGTAAATCACATTTCTAATAAAATGAATCCTATTTGTATTGGTGGATCCTACCTATATTAAAAATATAATATATAATTCTCATTATTTATATTATTTATAATCCACCATTCAGTATCATTAAATCAAATCGATAACTTTCACTACATTATCGTGTGGACTACGCCGTTTAAAATTACACAGACAAAACAGTAATTAAGAAAAATATCACCAATTAATCACAAACAATTTTCAGGCCAAATACAGAAACAAAAAACATAAGCAACATACACCAACGTCACCCGGTGGGCCCACTCGATACGGTAGACTGAAAACTTTTCTCCTGATTCGGCCGTCAATTAGTGTTTAAGATGAACCCAACACAAAGTCCTCTCCATCTCTATGCACCATGACCATGGCGTCGTGGAATTCAATTCCGCTGGAAATCACTTACCGGATTCTGGGATGGATTGCTTTCACATGTTGGACCGTCGGCGCCTACCCTCAGTTCATCTTGAACTTTCGCCGGAAAAGGTCTTTATCGACGCATTTCGTCTTGTCTAGGTTTGTTTTAAAGTTTAATGGCTCCGATCTTCGTGTTTCTTCACTAATTCTATGTTTACAACAACAGCGTTGTGGGATTGAGCTTCGATTTCGTGGTGCTGAATTTGACGAAACACTCCTCCTACTTCATTTACAACGCCACCCTCTACTTCAGCTCCGCCGTCCAACGCCAGTACTTTGAGAAATACGGCTTCCGGCAGGCAAAGTTAATTTTGAGCTTTTTTGGTTTCCGAATTTTCATTTCCAAATATTTACAGATATTTGATTTTTATGCAGATGATACCTGTAGCAGCAAATGATGTTGCTTTCTCTGCTCATGCAGTTTTATTGACAGTTCTCACTCTCTTCCAAATTGCAATCTACCAAGTAAAGTTATTAATTAATTGCCTATGCTTTCCCAATAACTATATGATTTTCTTAAATTCCTCAAAAATAAAATATATCTATAACATATATGGTCGGTATTACTCACCGACCAGGAGAGTTTATAAATAAATACAGAATTTTGAAATTATCCTATATATCTATACAATCAATAAGTTGATTCGAGATATCGCTATCAAACCGACTCATCATCTTTTTTTTTTGAGATTTTGTGAAGAATTACACAGTACGATGAAAATTGTAAGTTATAATCGAGGTGAGTTATTTATAAGAAATTGATAGTCTTCATTGTTTTATCCAAAACGTGGCGTCTTGTACCATCAAACTATTTAGTATATTTACCATAATATAATATTCAATTTGAAAATATTGATAACATAATAATACAATTTGTCGGCAATAACTATAATGTCTGTACATTACCGACAGGCCTTGTACAGAGCTGGAGTATTTAATCCATAACTTCATAACGTATACAATTTGATATATTGTTTTTGTACTGCAGCGTGGAAGCCAGAGAGTATCCAATATTTCAATTGGAATTGTGGTTGCTGTGTGGTTAGGTGTTGTAGTTTGTTTCTTCATAGCTCTTCCAACCCGTTCTTGGCTTTGGCTCATTGAAATTTTCAAGTAGGATTATATATACATATATATATATATATATGGGGAAAATTGTCGTCAGTTTTTCTGTATTTCACACTAATTTTAACTTTCGTCCATGAACTTTATTATTAGTAACAGACGTACGTCCTTGAATTATGTCTAAACGTGTAAGGACAGTCCTTCAGTTGAATTTCTCAACGATTTCTTTTAAGAATAAAATGTATATTTGTCTTATCATGTGTGTTTTTTTAATAGAAATCACTTAGAAATTTAATGGAATGATTGTATTTACATGTTTAGACATAATTCAAAAACTTCTGTTACTAATAATAAAGTTCAGGGATGATAACTAAAATTAGTGTAAAGTTTCGGAATGGTGGCAACCATTTTTTTCCCCCTATATTTACATAAATTTATAGATGCTTGCTTTTCAAGTTTGTGTAGCTTGAATTCAAATATTATGAATATATCGATTTGATTCTATATTGTAATTGTATGTTGCAGCTCAATCCAAGTTGGTATGGCAGTCGTCAAATATACTCCCCAGGTCGGAACCCTAAAATTGTTCGTGTTTGGTTCATTTGATTCATTCATTCTCTATGCCGCCTTTATGTACCAATATCATAAAACATTTCGAGATCCATTTTTGCAGGCGTTCATGAACTTCAGGCGGAAGAACACCGATGGGTTCAGCATTGGCAACGTGTTGCTCGATTTTTCAGGAGGGGTCACAAATTATGCACAAATGGCTGTTCAGTCTATAGATCAAGGTCCGTCATCTGAATATGATAATATAATAATATGTTCGTGTGGTTGATTAGATTGTTTCCGCTAATTTCTTAACACTTTTTTTTTTTTTATATCTTTCTCTCTAGATTCCTGGGTGAATTTTTATGGGAATACAGGAAAATCGTTGCTTAGTTTGGTGTCGATATGTTTTGATCTTCTTTTCATGTGTCAACATTTCGTGCTCTACCGGCCGGTTTCCAAGACATCGACGATGTCTCCTAAGACGAACAAGGAGAGCTCGCATCCACTTATGCAGCCTTTGGATCAGCCAGTTTTGGAAAATGTATAGAGATTCATTTGCCTTGCCTCAAATGTAAAAATCAGTCACCTTGATGATGGGAAAGAGCCCAACTACTTGATTTTGTAAAGGAATGTAGATGAAATACACATTGAATAACAGAATCTTATATCGAAAACTTAAAGAAAATGAATAAAGCATGTAATAAGGGCTTTCAGTTCTAAACGCCCGAGACTTTTTAAGATAAACTCGACACTTACGTAGATAATTAAGTGAGAACAATATTGGTGTCCTTATCGAGGACCTTGAAGTTGACTTCTCCATGAACTCCATCGATCGACTTTCACCAAGACACTGATATCGACCTCTCGATCCACTTAGAGGGACTTGGATGGCTCCAATTTCTCGTCGACGATCCGTGATGGCTGTAAATGGTGGCAAAGATAAATTGAGCGACGAGCGTACCTAGTGGCTGGAGAAATGAGTTCGTTCGGGATTTAGATCCCATCATTTTTGACTTTCCACCCGGACTCCGATCTCGTTTATAGTCGGGCCGGATTATTTTCGTTCAAAATTTGCCGATAGCTTGTCAGATCGGAAAAAATTAAATTGGAATTAAAGCAGTATAAAAATAATTAACAACGTAAAAAATTTGTAGTTCAAATAATTAACAACGTAAAAGCAATTACTTTGCATTCAAGTTTCTTTGGTTAGAAGATTCTTTCTATGCCTACTTGTCCAATCTGTCCACTTGCAGTCCACCCATTCCCATCGTCGGCCTTCCGCACCGTCACTTGGTTGTAAAACCTCTTCCCCACAACCGAACCCGTCATGAACGACATTGGCATCGTCACCGACGACGACGACGACGCCGCCGCTTCGCGCTTGGAACTGGAACTCGCCGGCTTGACGTATATGCTGTCATCTTGGTGAGTGCCGTTGTTCTTGTCTTGCTGGCCGTCGGATGAGAAGGTGAAGGATGATGATGGGGCGTCGGATTGGGGCTGCTCGGCGGCGGCGATTGAGCTGAATTGGCGAGCTCGAGAAGAGAGCGCTGTGATTGGTCTGGGGGTTCCGAATGATTTTATGGTTTTGTTTATCAGTAAATTGGCCATCGAATTATTCGATTGGAATTAGAGAATTGGAGTTTGATCGAAATGGCTTCCTGCTGTGAGTTTTCACTTGGGTTTAACCAGTAGTGGGCAAGGGAGGAAGATGCTAGACTGATGAGATTCTGGACTCAAGGTTCCATTGCTGAAGATTATATTGGGCCTTGGCCCATTTCAGGTTGTTAGAAATGATTTCTGATTTTGGTTTCAATGTTTAATAGGTGTAGCGATCGACTTTGTGACTGTTCTTCGTACTATTTTATGGTGTTTTGAATAAAACATCTATTTTAATTAAAAAAATATTTAGTAGACGCTAGAAGTGCAAGTTGAATTAAGAAATCTTGATTCCGAGCCTTTTAAATCTGAAAACTTTCAATTTTGGCACACACAATTCAAAATTTCAAATTAACCACTCGAAATTATGAAATCCCAAAAATTCTAAATAAAAATTGGATGGATCTAATGTTGTGATTGTCCTTTCTACCATTTCATGATGCTTTGAATAAAATATTTCTTCTAATTTAGAAAAAAAAAAATATTGTTTAGTAGAAACTACGAGTGCAAGTTGGATTAAGAAATTTTGATTCCGAGCATTCTAAAATTTAAATCTGAAAACTTTCGGACCTTGGCACACACAATTCAGAATTTTAAATTAACCATTTGAAATTACGAACTCCGAAAATTCTAAATAAAATGGAATGGATCTAATTTCACAAGAATTAGGAATTTACAACCCTCATTCTTACTTCACAAGGAATCTTGTTGACCGTAGATCACATAATTTGTATTAAATTACCCTTTTAATATAAGTGGATCTTATTTGTATTGATAGATCTTATCAATATTAAAGACGAGATAATAGAAACTATGTAATTTCTCATTTTCCATAGGTTTATAATTCTCTCTTCCATATCATTACATCGAAAAGGTATCTTTCACTGCACTATTCTGTTGACTATGCCATACAAAATTACAAAGACAAAACAGTTGCGAAGAAAAATAGCACCAAGGAATCTTAAGCAGTTTTTACTTTTCAGGCCAAATACAGAAAATAATAATAAAAAACAAAACAAAAGCAACGTACACCACGTGATCCGGTGGGCCCAATTGGTACGGTACAGTGAAAATTCTCTCCAAATTCGGCCGCAAATTACAGTTCACGCTGAAAAAAAGATCATAAGATGAGCTCAACGCAAAGTGCTCTCCATCTCAATGACCATGGCGTCGTGGAATTCAATTCCGCTGGAAATCACATACCGGATTCTGGGATGGATTGCTTTCACATGTTGGACCGCCGCCTCCTACCCTCAGTTCATCTTGAACTTCCGCCGGAAAAGGTCTTTATCGACGCAATTCGTCTTGTCTTGATTTAAATTAAGTTTAATTGCTAGCTCCGATCTTCGTGTTTCGTCACTAATTCTTATGCTTAGAACAGCGTTGTGGGATTGAGCTTCGATTTCGTGGTGCTGAAATTGACGAAACACTCCTTCTACCTCATTTACAACGCCGCTCTCTACTTCAGCTCCGCCGTCCAACGCCAGTACTTTGAGAAGTACGGCTTCCGACAGGCAAAGTTTTGAGCTTTTTGTGTTTGAATTCAGATTTGGAAATGTTTTGATCGGAAAATTAATAGTAATACTAAATTTACAAATATTTGATTTGATTTGCAGATGATACCTGTAGCAGCAAATGATGTTGCTTTCTCTGTTCATGGTGTTTTATTGACAGCTCTCACTCTCTTCCAAATTGCAATCTATCAAGTAAAGTTCTTAATTAATGGCCTCCGCTTTCCCAATAACTATATGATTTTAAATTCATAAAAAATAAAATATTTCCTTACACGAATTGCATAATATAATAAATAGCTACTCCGAATATTACCACCCACCACGAGATTTTATAAATAAATACATATATTTTGTATCATCCTCTATACCGAGATATACCATAAGACCAATAAATTGATTTCAGATCTCGCTATCAATCCCCAACTTAGCACCTTTCCTTTTTGAGAAGAGTTGCATTGTACAATAAAAAATAAAATATCTCGTTACACGAATTGCATAATATCATAAATAGCTACTCCGAATATTACCACCCACCACAAAATTTTATAAATAAATACATATCTTTTGTATCATCCTCTATACTGAGATATACCACAAGACCAATAAATTGATTTCAGATCTCGCTATCAATCCCCAACTCAGCAACTTTACTTTTTGAGAAAAGTTGCACCCTACGATGAAAGTTGTAAGCTGCGTTCGGAAAGAGGGGGAATTATTGTCTATCGTTAGCCTCTATGGTAGAATCCGTCTTTATTTTAAAACACGACCGTCTTCTATAGAGCCGAAGTATTTAGTCTGTAACTTCATAACGTATATACTGTGTTTATATTGCAGCGTGGAAGCCAGAGAGTATCCAATATTTCAATTGGAATTGTAGTTGCTGCGTGGCTAGGTGTTGCAGTTTGTTTCTTCATAGCTCTTCCAACCCGTTCTTGGCTTTGGCTCATTGAAATTTTCAAGTAAGTTTTTTTTTTTTACCAAAAGATCAAAAAAACTTTATTAATAGCGAATAGAAACACCATTATCAACGACTAAGGTATCAAACAACCAGTCAGTCCCTAATTCATCTCAACAGTGATACCCACCAACCCTAGTGGTGTAGTTAGAAAGTTTGATAAAAAATGGCCTTTATATAGATAATAATAAGTGTATTTTTTAGCCGAAATACTTTGAAATTAGAGTTCTGATTCCATTGTGAAATTAGCTAATATTCGAACAAGCACCTTAGATAGCTCTAATAGCGGAATAAACAACAAAATAAAATTGATGGCAATAATTGAGAGAATTATATATATGCATATATGTTATTAATTGGCCAATAAGCAATTGTGGTATTATCTATCTTGAGTAACCAAAAGTATACAAAATAAATACCGACGCACTCAAATTTCAATACGTAATTATAAGAGATATTAACTTAATGAAAATATTATTAAAAATAATCAAAAGAAAAAAAATAACTTCGAAAATTTTAATAATTATGATATAATTCACATATAAATATATATAAAAAATAATAACGAAAAATATTGCAAAAGAGCCCTAGGATCCCTCTAGTCCCATATTGGCTCCACACACACACACACACACACACACACACACACACACACACACACACACACACACACACATATATATATATATATATATATATATATTACTGGGGACTTTAGGAATATTTCAATCATTAAAATCAACATTTTCATCAGATTGATATTCAAAATGTTCTTCATTAATTATGGAAGGTATTGTATTAAGACATGATCTAGAAGAACTACTAGCTGAAGAGTTTTATCTAAAAAGTCTACTCATATTTACAAGTAATTGATGGTCAATAGATACTTTTAAAAGTGAACACAATGTTAAAACAGTTGAGCAAGTTTATGCTGTAAGTAATGAACATGAAACTTGTTAATTATTTAATTTTGAGTCAGTTAAAAAACATCGGAAAAATGGTCACACTTACAATCACAATGGTTTTATCCAAGTAGCAGTAAAACCATTAACAAGAAGAGGTCTTAATGCCTCTATTTTTTTGTGTCTTCGTGATGCTCGATTTACTAATTTCAATGATAGTATTCTCGGCATCGTCGAATCAAACATGTGTAATGGTCCGGTTCATTTCGACTGTTTTCCATATCTCACAATAAGTTTAAGTGATCCCCATATGTTAAAAGCAGTAACTTTAAACATTAAAACTTATGGATATCAAGTGTTAGAAGGTGTCCAACCTTTGGCCTTGATATACCGAATTTACTACATATGTACTGGAACCAACATGAATTTCCAGACCATTTGTAAAAGCCCAAGAGATCAAACTTTATTAATCCAAAGTAGTGAAGATGCAAACATTAAAGTTCCACACACCATAAAATGGTTAGACGTTTGTCTACCCTCTAATTGGTTATTAACAAACGAAAATCAACCAAAACAAATAAAAAACGATTCAAGCAATCTGAACTACATACAACAATATCTTGATGGTACAGTTAAAAATAATTTTGGAAACCACCCTAGGCCACCTTCCTTCTGAGTTACAGAACACCTTAGTCAATCCTCCAAACCTTCCAGACATTCCTTCACAGGATCAATTTCCACTGAAGAAACTAATCAAAGAGACTCTGATTTAGAAAATGAACTAACTAAATTAAAATTAAAAGGAATTAAAACGTCTTCACAAATCAGTCATCCTTGCTACGCCCAATCTAGTAACACTAATAAAGAAAATGAGGAAGAAGAAAAACAACCTTCTCCCACAGCCACTGACTTTGAAGTAAACCCACCATTCAATTCACAATTATTGGTCATCTCTCGCCCTTATGAAATTAATTGGAAACACCTCACCGAAGATATTAATGCTGAAAACAACATTGAAAGAAGAAATCAATACCGACAAAATTACACTCCAAAACAAAGATAAACAATATGGTTTGCTTGGAAAAAATTAATGTTACAAATTCAATCAGAAATATACTTCTTCGATTTTGTAGAACAACACTATAACGAAGAAAAAATGATTCAAACAGTAACTAAAGAAATTTGGAAAAAACTAGATAATACTACAACCACTTCTAGTCATCCCCCTGTAGAAACCATAGTTATTCAACATTTAAATGCCCAAGTAAAAGCCACACCTTTTAAAATCTTTGAAGAAAATGTAATTAAAAAGGTAGTAGAACAAAATAATTACACTAACCAATGCCTAATAACGATAGGAAAACAATTAGACAAGATTGAAACAAAAATCGATACTATCCCAAGCCAACAAACCCCACAACAACCCTTAAATAAACTTCCAGAAATCAAACCAGGATCCAGTATTAAAACACCAACCCTCCACAAAATTGTACAAATGCTAAAAGATATAAAAAGGGAATCCACTTAAGTCAACGTAGTAAGCGCTCATACTAGTAATCCCAGCATTGAGTCTAATTCTAATTCAATAAACTCAGAACAAATAACTCAAATCGAAAAAGCCTTTCAAAATCTTCAGGTAAACAGAATCACAAGCAAAAAAGTAAACCCAACCAGTTTAACAAAAAATTGGTATCCCAGGCCAACTCCTCCTGATCTTCAATATGAGGAAAAGGGTACCCAAAATCAATTCTCAGTTTCTTCTTATAAAATTTATGAATGGAACATAGATGGCTTATCAGAATAAGAAATATTAAACAAAATGCAACACATGTCGATGGTTGCTAACAATTACCTTACCAATCACAATCTCAGCCAAACAGAAATTGTTGACCTTTTCGTAATAGGATTTATGGGAATGTTAAAAAATTGGTGGGATAAATATCTCATAGAAGAATTAAGATCACAAATCAGACAAGCAGTAAAACATGATGAAGAAGGCATCCCCTTATTCGATGAAACTGTCGGATTAGGAATACCGGATGCATTTAACACATTATTTTTTACAATAATTGAACATTTCATTGGTACAGCTAGTAACATTGCGTCCAGACTCCATGATCAACTTAGTAACCTAAGATGTCCTACTTTAAGTGATTTCCGCTGGTATAAAGATGTCTTCATATCAACAGTCATGTTACAGGAAGATTGTAATCAACCATTCTGGAAAGAAAAATTTATTAATGGATTACCAAATTTATTTGCCCGTAAAATTAGACACGTTTTAAGTAATGGAAACAATATAATAAATTTTGACCAACTTACTTATGGCAATATAGTAAGTGTCATTCAACAAGAAGGTTTAAAAATGTGTATTGATATGAAAATAAATAAACAAATAAATAATGAAAAGAAAACAACACGATATGAAATGGGAAACTTTTGTGAACAATATGGGCTACCCCCAATAGAACCATCACAAAAACATAAAAAGAAAGAAATTTATTATGGAAAAAACAAATACCATAATTACAAAACTAACAATCAATTTAAACCCCATAAATTCCATCAAAACAAGAACTACAAATCTACAAAACCTTATCGTCCCAATAAACAATTTAAAGATAAAAGAGAAATTACTTGCTATAAATGTAATAAAAAAGGACACTATGCAAGAGATTGCAAAGTAAAACAAAGTATCAATCAATTACAAATTCATGAACAAGAAAAATAAAATTTAATCAGAATTCTTGAAATAAAAAACACTGACTCTAGTGAAAATGAAGAAGACAATAACGATTGGAGTTCAGCCTCTTCCACAGATACTAATAATCAATCATCTGATTCTCCAGACATAAATTTTAGTTGCAAAGATAATTGTTGCAAAACAATAAATGTCCTAACTAGTAACACTGTTAATGTTTTTACTAAACAAGAAGAACAAGAACAACTTTTAATTGAATTAATCAAATAAATGATCTAGAAATTAAAAATCAGTATTTAACTAAATTAAAAGATCTCCTTAACAATCCTAGTAGTTCAACAACACCAAAAACTACTAACATCAATCTCAACGCAACTCTTGAAAAATTCAACAAAATTAAAAGAACAGTTACGCTTCAAGATCTTCAAACAGAAGTACATACTTTAAAGAATGAGATAAAAACATTAAAACACCAAAATAGAGAAATAGTACAAGATGTTGAAACTCTAAAATCAACCTTTCTAGTTCAGGCAATCACTGAAAAAGAACGTCAAACTCATGAAGCCTATCTCCTCTGTATTAGTCGATTAAAAATCCAAAAATGGTACTCTAAATTAACCATTAAAGTCAAAGATTTTGAATTAATCGCCAACGCATTAATCGACATAGGGGTAGATTTAAACTGCATCCAAGAAGGATTAATTCCTACTAAATACTTTGAAAAAACATTTGAAAATCTAAGCACCGCCACCGGCAGTAAAATGGAACTTAATTACGAAATACCTAAAGCACATGTCTGTCAAAATAATGTTTGTTTCAAAACTTATTTGTCTTAGTTAAAAACTTGACTAATGAATTAATTCTTGGTCTACCCTTCATTGCTTTGTTGTACCCTTTTACAACAGAACATGATGGTATAGTTACCTACTCCGTGGGAGAAAGAGTCAAATTCTCTTTTATAGCAAACCCTTCAATAAATGATATCAACACTTTGAAAGAAAATGTCATTTCAAAATCAATAAACATGATCAATTGCAAGAACTCTCAAATTAATTACTTGTTAGACGAAATTAAACACCACAGAATTACACAACAATTAACCAATAAAACTCTTCAACAGAAAATCAGTAATTTTGAATAAAGATTAAAAAATGAACTATGTTATGATATTCCCACTACCTTTTGGCATAGAAAGAAACGCACAATCAGACTTTCTTATATTAAGAACTTCAGTGAAACAAATATTCCAACAAAGGCACAACCAATTCAAATGAGTCAAGAAATTATGGAATTTTGCAAAACAAAAAATAACTGAATTACTCAGTAAATGAATCATCTGCCATAGTAAATCTCCTTGGTCTTGTGCAGCCTTCTATGTTCAAAAAAATGCTGAATTAGAAAGAGACACTCCTCGATTAGTAATTAATTACAAACCTTTGAATACCGTCCTAGAGTGGGTCAGGTATCCAATCCCAAATAAAAAAGACTTAATGAACTGATTAAGCCAAGTCGTAATCTTTTCAAAATTTGACATGAAAAGTGGATTTTGGCAAATCCAAATTCATGAAAGTGATAAATATAAAACAGCCTTCGTCACCCCTTTTGGTCATTATGAATGGAATGTAATGCCATTCGGATTAAAGAATGCCCCTAGTGAATTTCAAAATATAATGAATGACATATTTAATCCCCTTAGTTTGTAATTGATTGATAGTTTTTTTTTACTTTGCAATCTCTTGCATAGTGTCCTTTTTTATTACATTTATAAAAAGTAATTTTTCGTTTATCTTTAAATTGTTTATTGGGACGATAAGGTTTTGTAGATTTGTATTTTTTGTTTTGATAGAATTTATGGGGTTTAAATTGATTGTTAGTTTTGTAATTATGGTATTTGTTTTTTCTATGATAAATTTCTTTCTTTTTATGTTTTTGTGATGGTGCTATTGGGGGTGGCCCATATTATTCGTAAAAGTTTCCCATTTCATATCGTGCTGTTTTCTTTTCGTTTTTTATTTGTTTATTTATTTTCATATCAATACACATTTTTAAACCTTCTAAATAGTCTACTCATTTTTCCAAAATTTTAGGTATCCTAAATACCTTAATTAAACTAACACTATTTATCTAGTAAATCCATATGTACCTTAGAATCTACTGATGTTCACTTCTGTTTATCAGAACCTTAAGTTCCTGCCTGGTTTAGGGTTTATATATATATATATATATATATATATATAAGTTACGAATTGAAAATCAAGAAATAAAAGCTCGGTTAATTAATACAAGTCATTTAGACGCTGAACAATCTCACCATGAAGATGAAAGAAACCACAGTCATGATAATATTTTAAATCTTATACAACAAATTCATATTAAGAAATGGTACATCACAGTCAGATTAGTAATTCAAGATTTTGAATTAACAACTGTAGCCCTTGTTGATTCAGGTGCCGACCTAAACTGCCTTCAGGAAGGGTTGGTCCCGACAAAGTATTATATTAAATCAACCTAATCCTTAAAATCTACAAATGGTAGTAAAATGGAAATAAAATATGAAATCCCCAAAGCCCATATTTGTCAAGATAATGTTTGTTTTAAAACACCCTTTGTCTTACTAAGAAATATAAGTGATCAAATGATCCTAGGACTTCCATTCATCACATTATTATACCCTTTCACAACAGATTATGAGTCAATAACCACTTATCCAATGCATCAAAAAGTCAAGTTCAAATTTCTAGTTAACCCTGCACTCCAAACAATAAAAGCCTTTCAACATGATTCTATATCACAGACAATCAATTTAATTAATTGTAAAACCCACCAGTTATCTTTTCTTAAAGAAGAAATCAAATTTAAAAGAATTGAAGAACAATTAAAACAAGAAACTCTTCAATCTAAAATACAAGAGTTTGAAGCAAGCATTAAAAGTAAAGTCTGTGGTGATCTCCCCAACGCTTTCTGGCATAGAAAAAGACATCTAGTACGTATTCCCTATGTTAAAGATTTCAGTGAAAGTAAAATACCTACAAAAGCAAGGCCGATACAAATGAGTCAGGAAATAATGGAGTTTTGTAAGAAAGAAATTAATGAACTACTCAATAAAGGAACAATCAGAAAAAGTAAATCCCCATGGTCATGCGCTGCATTCTATGTCCAAAAGCAGGCCGAATTAGAACGAGGAGTCCCTAGATTAGTCATCAATTACAAGCCTCTTAACTCAGTTCTTGAATAGATTCGATACCCAATCCCTAATAAAAGAGATCTAGTCAACCGTTTGGGAAATGCCGTCGTCTTTTCAAAATTTGATATGAAAAGTGGATTTTGGCTAATCCAAATTCATGAGAGTGATAGGTATAAAACTGCCTTTGTCACTTGACTTTTTGATGCATTGGATAAGTGGTTATTGACTCATAATCTGTTGTGAAAGGGTATAATAATGTGATGAATGGAAGTCCTAGGATCATTTGATCACTTATATTTCTTAGTAAGACAAAGGGTGTTTTAAAACAAACATTATCTTGACAAATATGGGCTTTGGGGATTTCATATTTTAGTTCCATTTTACTACCATTTGCAGATTTTAAGGATTGGGTTGATTTAATATAATACTTTGTTGGGACCAACCCTTCCTGAAGGCAATTTAGGTCGGCACCTGAATCAACAAGGGCTACCATTGTTAATTCAAAATCTTGAATTACTAATCTGACTGTGATGTACCATTTCTTAATATGAATTTGTTTTATAAGATTTAAAATGTTATCATGACTGTGGTTTCTTTCATCTTCATGGTGAGATTGTTCAGCGTCTAAATGACTTGTATTAATTAACTGAGTTTTTATTTCTTAATTTTCAATTTGTAACTCTTATATATATATATAAACCCTAAACCATGCGGGAACTTAAGGCTCTGATAAACAGGAGTGAACAACAGTAGATTCTAAGGTACATATGGATTTACTAGATAAACAGTGTTAGTTTAATTAAGGTATTTAGGATACCTAAAACTTTGTGAAAATGAGTCGACTATTTAGATCTAATTCTTCAACCAGCTCAAGATCTAGTTTGACAAATTTAACAAGAATCCCAGACATAGTTAATGAAGAACAAGTAACATATGATGCTTGTGAAGATGTCAACTTCCATGACTGGGAATATACCCAAAATTCCAACCAGTGAAATTTATAAGAAAAAATGGTCAATTTCCTCATTTAAAAGTGAACATCATGTTAAAACAGTGGAACAAGTTTATGCCTTAAGTAAAGAACATGAAACTTGTCAATTATTTAATGCTGAGTCCCTGAGAAAACACAGGAAATATAGTCATAATTTCCTACACATAGGCTTAGTCCAAGTAGCAGTCAAACCACTGACAAGATTAGGTCTTAATGCTTCAGTTTTATTATGTCTTCGAGATGCAAGATTCACTAACTTTGGTGATAGCACTCTTGGAATGATAGAGTCAAGTTTGTGTAATTGACCAATCCACTTTGATTGCTATCCAGATTTCACAATAAGCCTCTATGATTCCCATGTCTTAAAAGCTTTAACATTAAATATTAAAACCTCTGGTTACCATATACTTGAAGGTAGTCAACCCTTAGCTTTAATATTCCGAATCTATTATAAGACCACAGGAACAAACATGAATTTCCAAGCTCTTAATAAAAGTCCAAAAGATCAAACTTTACTAATACAAAGTAACCAACAAAATTCAAGAATAAGAGTCCCCCAGACGATCAGTTGGTCGGATGTTAATCTCCCAACTGAATGGTCATTAGTAAATGAAAACCAACCGCTTAATATACAAAGAAACTTTACAAATTTTGATGATATTCAATAATACTTAGATGGCACAGTCAAAATAAGATTTGATAGTCAAAGACCCAAGTCTAGTGTCAAGAGATATAGAAGACACATAATCTTCTGCAAGAATTGACCCTACCAGGCAATCTTTTGCTGGATATGCATCTACTATAACTGAATCCACAAGAGATAATGAAATCAACCAAGAGTTAAAAAACTTGAAGTTAAAAGGTGTCCATACCAAGTCTCAAGTTAGCTATGGTACTTATAAAGAACCAACCTCACCAACCCCGTCAGATTTTGAAGTTAATTCTCAATTGCTAACAATGACAAAACCATTTAAAATTAATTGGAAAATACTAAATCAAGATATTGAGTCAATTAAAAACATTGAAAGAATAAATGCTTTTAGGCAACGATTTAATCCACAAGATAAAGAAAATTTATTTCAAAATTGGAAAACGTTAATGAGCCATAGCTAAACTAATATATTCTTCTTCGACTTTGTCGAGAAACATTGCCCAGAAGCTAATAACTTAAAAGTAATTACTAAAGAAAATTGGATAAAAGAGGATTCAACCCAAATAAACTCTAGTGACCCTCCTCCAGAAACAATCATACTTGATATTAATAAAGCCAAAGTAGTAGCCTCTCCATTTAAAGTCGCTACACAAGAAACAAGCCAAGAATTTAAAAAACTAATCAAACAGAACAACTATACGAATAAAGTTTTATAACCCTAGAAAAACAGTTGGATAAAATTGAAACAAAAATTGATAAACCAGTAATTGAAGAACGAAGTCCAAAGCCCAAACGAGAATCACCATTATTAACATTCTCCGATAGTAAGACTGGATTACCATCCAAACCTTCATCCTCTATAATAAAAGTAGAACAAATGATAAAAGACTTAACTTTAGCCCAATCAAAAGATCCGCAGAAAAGTTTACAAGTAATAGATATACACAGTCAAGAATCTGAAAGCACGAGTTCCTTTTCTGAAGATTCTACAGAAGTGTTCTTAAATGATCCTTGAGTGGAACAAGAATTTAACAATCACTTGGTTGAAGATAATCCGGCACTTATCATGTTATATATATAGTCACAGACAGTCACAAACAGTCACTATATATATAGTCACAACAGTCATAAACAGGTGACTATTAGAATCAAGATTAGACCTACTGTTTGTGACTGTGACTGTGACTGTAGAATTAGTTTGTTAACAGTCACTAGTGTGATTGATTCCATAAGTCAAGCATGTCCAGAGTATAGATACGAGTTATCTCAAGAAATTGAGGAATAAGGTAATAATTTAAATAGCATGAGAGAATGTAAATGATATGCAAAATAATTACAAATATGAATAAGAAAATGATATGTAAATTGATTATGCTTAAAATCATGAATGACTGAAATAACTTTGTTTACTGATTTGAAACTTTGAAATCTTACATATGAAATAACTAAGAAGAGCTTTACTGGAGGTCTTCTGAAAACTTAGAAATCTCAAAACAGATATGAAAACTAAGAAGTGAAAAGAGAATGAAGTTCGAGTCCCCATGAGTCTGATTCAAGTAATATCAGTAAAATTGAAAATGCTTTTAAAAACCTTGAAATAAAAAGGCTATCTCACAAGATAAACCCAACAAGTTTAACTAAAAATTGGTATAATAGGCCAACACCCCCAGACATTCAACATGAAGAAAGAATCTTTCAAAACCAATTCACGGTATCTGCTGATAAACTTTATGAATGGAATATAGATGGCTTATCTGAACAAGAAATATTAAATAAATTACAACATATGACAATGGTTGCCAACAGCTATGCTACCAACCATAACCTCAGTCAACCAGAGATCCTTGATCTCTTCATTACCGGATTTTCCGGCACCCTTCGTGCTTGGTGGGAAAAACATCTCACTAAACATTCCAGACAAGAAATTATACATTATGTCCTTCACGATGAGGAAGGCCTCCCTGTCTTTAATGAAAGAATTGGAGCAGGAGTTCCTGATGTAGTTAACACTTTACTTCTCACAATAATTGAACATTTCATAGGAACCCCAAGTAATGTCACTACAAGAATTCACGATCAACTTAGTAACCTAAGATGTCCGACATTAAGTGACTTTAGGTGGTATAAATATGTCTTTATATCTAGAGTAATGCTACGAGAAGATAGTAATCAATCATTTTGGAAAGAAAAATTTATTAATGGTCTATCAAATCTATTTGCCCACAAAATTAGACAAGTCCTCAGTAATGAACAAGGTCACATTGATTATGATAAACTCACCTATGGAAACATAGTAAGTGTCATCCAGAAAGAAGGCTTAAAAATGTGCATTGATATGAAAATAAGTAGGCAAATTAATAATGATAAAAGAAAAGCAAAATATGAACTAGGAAATTTCTGTGAGCAATATGGTCTACCTCCTATTCCTCCCTCATGAAAAAATAAACATATTTCTGAAAAGAAACATAAATACAGTAATAAGAAATATTTTAAAACTTACAAACCATATAATAAAAACAAATTCCAAACTGATAAATTTTATGAGAAGCGTAGACCAAGAAAACATTGGCCACACAAGTCAAAAAATTGGATACCCAAAACACGCACAGACAAACATACAGCTAAATGCTATAAGTGTCAAAAGCCTGGTCATTTTGCAAATAAATGCCCAGTAAAAAACAAGATTAACCAGTTAAAAATTACTGATGAAGAAAAAGAAGACTTGATACGAGTATTAGAATTACGAAATACTGACTCCAGTGAAGAAGTCCTTTCTGATTCAGAATCTAGTAATCATACATCTACTGATAATGAAATATCTAGTTCCCCAGGAATAAAAATAGGTTGTCAAGATACTTATTGTAAAACAATCAATGTCCTTACTAAACAAGAAGAACAAGAAGAGTTACTGATAGATCTAATTGGGAAAATTGAGAACCCAGAATTAAAGTCAGAATACTTAAAAAAGTTAAGAAGAGTCATTATCAGGAATGAGCAAGAACAAGATCCAGTTAAAAAATCGTCCGGCACAATAAGTCTTACAACAACATTAGAACGATTTAATAAAGTTAAAAAAGAAGTAACCATCCATGATTTACATTCAGAAGTCAACAAGATTAAAGAAGATATCAAACAGTTAAAACTTACAAGTCAAGAGTTGCGAATTGAAAATCAAGAAATCAAAACTCAGTTAATCAATACCAATAATTTAGAGGCAGAACAATCCTACAATGAAGACGAAAGAGACCAAAGTCATGATAATATTCTAAATCTTATACAAAAAATTCATATTAAAAATGGTATATCACGGTCCGATTGGTAATTCAAGATTTTGAATTAACGACTATTGCCCTAGTTGATTCCGGTGCCGATCTGAACTGCCTTCAGCAAGGGTTAGTTCCAACAAAGTATTATATTAAATCAACCCAATCTTTGAAATCTACGAATGGTAGTAAAATGGAGCTAAAATATGAAATCCCAAAAGCCCATATTTGCTAAGATAATGTCTGTTTTAAAACACCCTTTGTTTTAATAAAAAATATAAGTGATCAAATGATTCTAGGTCTCCCATTCATCACGTTATTATATCCTTTCACAACAGATTATGAGTCAATAACCACTTACCCAATGCATCAAAAAGTCACATTCAAATTTCTAGTCAATCCTGCACTTCAAACGATCAAAGCCTTTCAAAAAGATTCCATATCACAAACCATTAATCTAATTAATTGTAAAACCCAACAGTTATCTTATCTTAAGGAAGAAATCAAATTTAAAAGAATTGAAGAACAGTTAAAACAAGAAACACTTCAATCTAAAATACAATCGTTTGAAGCAAGTATCAAAAGTAAAATCTGTGCTGACCTTCCCAATGCTTTCTGGCATAGGAAAAAACATTTAGTGCGTCTTCCCTATGTTAAAGACTTTAGTGAAAGAAAAATACCTACGAAAGCAAGACCAATCCAAATGAGTCAAGAAATAATGGAGTTCTGCAAAACAGAAATAAATGAATTACTCAGTAAAGGAATAATTAGGAAAAGTAAATCCCCATGGTCATGCGCTGCATTTTATGTCCAAAAGCAAGCCGAATTAGAACGAGGAGTCCCCAAGTTAGTCATTAATTATAAACCTCTTAACTCAGTTCTTGAATGGATTAGATACCCAATTCCTAATAAAAGAGATCTAGTCAACCGTCTAGGAAATGCCGTAGTCTTTTCAAAATTCGATATGAAAAGTGGATTTTGGCAAATCCAGATTCATGAGGATGATAGGTACAAAACTGCCTTTGTGACCCATTTTGGCCATTACGAATGGAATGTAATGCCATTTGGTCTTAAGAATGCACCTAGTGAATTCCAGAACATAATGAATGAAATATTCAATCCATACAGTGAATTTTCCATAGTCTACATTGATGATGTTCTTATCTTCTCCCAGTCCATCGAACAACATTGGAAACATCTTAGTAAATTCTTAGAAATTGTCCAGAAGAATGGTATAGTTGTTTCAGCATCAAAAGTCAAGATATTCCAAACCAAAATTAGATTCCTTGGTTTTGATATCTTTCAATCGACAGTCAAACCAATTAACCATGTCATTGAATTCGCTGATAAATTGCCAGATGAAATTCTAGATAAAAGTCAACTCCAAAGATTTCTAGGTTCCCTCAATTATGTCTCTGATTTTTATCAAGATCTGCGAAAACAGTGTAAGCCTTTATTTGATCGTCTCCAGAGCAATCCTCCTGCCTGGACAGTCACTCATACCAACATAGTCAAACAAATCAAATTACATGTCAAGACTCTTCCTTGTCTTGGTATTCCTTCAGCCAATTCTTTCAAAATTGTTGAAACTGATGCTTCTGACGTTGGTTATGGCGGTATTCTCAAACAAAGAACCACTCAGAGTCAATCAGAACAAATTGTTCGATTCCATTCCGGTATTTGGAACCAATCCCAAAAAAATAATAGTACTATTAAAAAAGAAATTTTATCTATAGTCTTATGCATCTCAAAATTTCAAGATGATTTGTTAAACCAAAACTTTTTAGTCAGAGTCGATTGCAAAAGCGCAAAACATGTTCTTGAAAAAGATATTCAAAATGTTGCATCTAAACAAATTTTTGCACGATGGCAAGCTATTTTAAGTATTTTTGATTTTGAAATAGAATATTTGAGAGGGAGTGACAATTGTATTCCAGATTTCTTAACTAGAGAATTCTTGCAGAGTAAACATGTCTGACAAGGCTCCGGACAAGCAGTCAACCCGGAGGCTCCCTGCCTCCTTAGCACCAGTCAAATAGGAGTCATTCACTCCTTCCTCCCTAGTCCCTTACCCTAGTCATTCACCAATTCCCATCAGAAACCAATACACTGTCCTTGGTTCTACCTTGGGCCAAATCAGGCCTAATTATCAGTCAGCCCTGGTTTCCAGTTATGATCCTTTTCAATCTCTAGTAAAACCCCAGTCAAGCCCAGTCACTTATTCTCATTCTTCCCCTTATGTTCCTAAAGACCCTAGTCACAATCTTTTCTTCATTGAACAATCCCTTAGTCAGCTCAAATCCCCTGAAGACATTGCTAAAAGCATTTTTCCCCCCAATTGGCACTTTGCCCCAGTTCACCCCAAAAATTCCATCAACCTTTACATGGAGATCCTCCTCCATACTGCATCTATTCACCTCAAGCCAATTCATGACAAAAGCAATCCCAGTAACATGCTTTATCATTCCATTTACATTATGAAGGTAGTCAGCCTATCTCAGTGGAAACGTCCTCCATATGACAGACATGATCTCCCCAATTCCGATACCCCTTTCACATACTTTGATTACATTGATGCTTGGAGTAAAGTTTTTCTCCATCAAACGGAGACTTTCAGTCACTCCTGGTTTATCAACTTCGACAGTAAATTCAAAGGATCCTTTCCTAAATGGTTTTTAAAATGGTAGTCCGACTTTGGACCAATGCTCCAGCTCCTGCCGCCGCCCCTCCAAGACACAGTCAAATTCTTCACTGAGCGACATTCATTCAGTGAAACAGATCGTGAATTCCCGCTACTTTTACACTTCATGGCCAAGTACAAGGTGCAGTGGATACTTAAGTGGCGTTATGAGATTTACAATGATATTCTGGTTCGTCACTTCTCAGTCAAATGGTGGGATAAGTTCAACCATGATCGCATCATTTCTCAGGTGCATCAAGAGTTTTCAGTCACAAAGTCACCAGTCAAGAAGGAACTCACAGTCAACCCTTCCAAGCCCATCACCTCTTCCTCCTCCACTCTATCTCTGGATGACAAGTTCCCTGCCGAGTTAAAAGAATTGGCCCAAATGCTCATGATTCGAGCCTCATAGTTAGGCGTTGAAGGTGATGATTCTGAAGATGATAAATGCCCTTCACAGTCATCCTCTCCAAGCAGTCACAAGTCAACCTATTCCTCCCCCCTGGGAAATCAAGCTGCTACTGATCACCCATCATCTAGTAAACAGTCAAAAGATAAGAAGAAGATTCTTTGGTCCGACTTTCAAGATAGTCAAGATCCTTATGAGCCTTATGATCTCAATGAGCTCTGAGGCCACTATCTCAATCTCGTGAAGCTACAGTCAACAAAGTCACTATTCACTAACAGTACCAGTCTCGTGAAGCTACAATATTCCGACAACACACTATTCATGAACAGTGTCGCCGCGTGCTGCTGCGTCACCTTTTCTGACAATTCGGCAACATGCCACAGTAAACGCCAAAGTCACTTTCGGTCACAGTATTTTATAATCATTCATGTCATGATGCCTCTGCCTATATTAAGAGAGCTCATTCCCAGTTATAAAGGACTCGAACTTCATTCTCTTTTCACTTCTTAGTTTTCATATATGTTTTGAGATTTCTAAGTTTTCAGAAGACCTCCAGTAAAGCTCTTCTTAGTTATTTCATATGTAAGATTTCAAAGTTTCAAATCAGTAAACAAAGTTATTTCAGTCATTCATGATTAATAAAAACAGTCACAAACAGTCACTATATATATAGTCACAAACAGTCACTATATCTGGAATTTTCGTTAAATTGGACATACTATATCTAGAGCTAGTTGAAGAATTAGCTCTAGTTAAATTGGACATACTGTTTTCGTTAAAAATAGTCACTATTCATGAACAGTGTCGCCGCGTGCTGCTGCGTCACCTTTTCTGAAAACTCTTGATGCACCTGAGAAATGATGCGATCATGGTTGAACTTATCCCACCATTTGACTGAGAAGTGACGAACCAGAATATCATTGTAAATCTCATAACGCCACTTAAGTATCCACGGCACCTTGTACTTGGCCATGAAGTGTAAAAGTAGCGGGAATTCACGATCTGTTTCACTGAATGAATGTCGCTCAGTGAAGAATTTGACTGCGTCTTGGAGGGGCGGCGGCAGGAGCCGGAGCATTGGTCCAAAGTCGGACCACCATTTTAAAAACCATTTAGGAAAGGATACTTTGAATTTACTGTCGAAGTTGATAAACCAGGAGTGACTGAAAGTCTCCGTTTGATGGAGAAAAACTTTACTCCAAGCATCAATGTAATCAAAGTATGTGAAAGGGGTATCGGAATTGGGGAGATCTTGTCTGTCATATGGAGGACGTTTCCACTGAGACAGGCTAACTACCTTCATAATGTAAATGGAATGATAAAGGATGTTACTGGGATTGCTTTTGTCATGAATTGGCTTGAGGTGAATAGATGCAGTATGGAGGAGGATCTCCATGTAAAACTTGATGGACTTTTTGGGGTGAACTGGGGCAAAGTGCCAATTGGGGGGAAAAATGCTTTTAGCAATGTCTTCAGGGGATTTGAGCTGACTAAGGGATTGTTCAATGAAGAAAAGATTGTGACTAGGGTCTTTAGGAACATAAGGGGAAGAAGGAGAATAAGTGACTGGGCTTGACTGGGGTTTTACTAGAGATTGAAAATGATTATAACTGGAAACCAGGGCTGACTGATAATTAGGCCTGATTTGGCCCAAGGTAGAACCAAGGACAGTGTATTGGTTTCTGATGGGAATTGGTGAATGACCAGGGTAAGGGACTAGGGAGGAAGGAGTGAATGACTCCTGTTTGACTGGTGCTAAGGAGGCAGGGAGCCTCCGGGTTGACTGCTTGTACGGAGCCTTGTTAGACATGTTTACTCTGCAAGAATTCTCTAGTTAAGAAATCTGGAATACAATTGTCACTCCCTCTCAAATATTCTATTTCAAAATCAAAAATACTTAAAATAGCTTGCCATCGTGCAAAAATTTGTTTAGATGCAACATTTTGAACATCTTTTTCAAGAACATGTTTTGCGCTTTTGCAATCGACTCTGACTAAAAAGTTTTGGTTTAACAAATCATCTTGAAATTTTGAGATGCATAAGACTATAGATAAAATTTCTTTTTTAATAGTACTATAATTTTTTTGGGATTGGTTCCAAATACTGGAATGGAATTGAACAATTTGTTCTGATTGACTCTGGGTGGTTCTTTGTTTGAGAATACCGCCATAACCAACGTCAGAAGCATCAGTTTCAACAATTTTGAAAGAATTGGCTGAAGGAATACCAAGACAAGGAAGAGTCTTGACATGTAATTTGATTTGTTTGACTATGTTGGTATGAGTGACTGTCCAGGCAGGAGGATTGCTCTGGAGACGATCAAATAAAGGCTTACACTGTTTTCGCAGATCTTGATAAAAATCAGAGACATAATTGAAGGAACCTAGAAATCTTTGGAGTTGACTTTTATCTAGAATTTTATCTGGAAATTTATCAGCGAATTCAATGACACGGTTAATTGGTTTAACTGTGGATTGAAAGATATCAAAACCAAGGAATCTAATTTTGGTTTGGAATATCTTGACTTTTGATGTTGAAACAACTAAACCATTCTTCTGGACAATTTCTAAGAATTTACTAAGATGTTTCCAATGTTGTTCGATGGACTGGGAGAAGATAAGAACATCATCAATGTAGACTATGGAAAATTCACTGTATGGATTGAATATTTCATTCATTATGTTCTGGAATTCACTAGGTGCATTCTTAAGACCAAATGGCATTACATTCCATTCGTAATGGCCAAAAGGGGTGATAAAGGCAGTTTTGTACCTATCATCCTCATGAATCTGGATTTTCCAAAATCCACTTTTCATATCGAATTTTGAAAAGACTACGGCATTTCTTAGACGGTTGACTATATCTCTTTTATTAGGAATTGGGTATCTAATCCATTCAAGAACTGAGTTAAGAGGTTTATAATTAATGACTAACCTGGGGACTCCTCGTTCTAATTCGGCTTGCTTTTGGACATAAAATGCAGCGCATGACCATGGGGATTTACTTTTCCTAATTATTCCTTTACTGAGTAATTCATTTATTTCTGTTTTGCAGAACTCCATTATTTCTTGACTCATTTGGATTGGTCTTGCTTTCGTAGGTATTTTTCTTTCATTGAAGTCTTTAACATAGGGAAGACGCACTAAATGTTTCTTCCTATGCCAGAAAGCATTGGGAAGGTCAGCACAGATTTTACTTTTGATACTTGCTTCAAACAATTGTATTTTAGATTGAAGTGTTTCTTGTTTTAACTGTTCTTCAATTCTTTTAAATTTGATTTCTTCCTTAAGATAAGATAACTGTTGGGTTTTACAATTAATTAGATTAATGGTTTGTGATATGGAATCTTTTTGAAAGGCTTTGATCGTTTGAAGTGCAGGATTGACTAGAAATTTGAATGTGACTTTTTGATGCATTGGGTAAGTGGTTATTGACTCATAATTTGTTGTGAATAGATATAATAACGTGATGAATGGGAGACCTAGAATCATTTTATCACTTATATTTTTTATTAAAACAAAGGGTGTTTTAAAACAGACATTATCTTGGCAAATATGGGCTTTTGGGATTTCATATTTTAACTCCATTTTACTACCATTCGCAGATTTCAAAGATTGGGTTGATTTAATATAATATTTTGTTGGAACTAACCCTTCCTGAAGGCAGTTCAGATCGGCACCGGAATCAACTAGGGCAATAGTCGTTAATTCAAAATCTTGAATTACCAATCGGATCGTGATATACCATTTTTTAATATGAATTTGTTGTATAAGATTTAGAATATTATCATGACTTTGGTCTCTTTCGTCTTCATGGTAGGATTGTTCTGCCTCTAAATTATTGGTATTGATTAACTGAGCTTTGATTTCTTAATTTTCAATTCGCAACTCTTGACTTGTAAGTTTTAACTGTTTGATATCTTCTTTAATCTTGTTGACTTCTGAATGTAAATCATGGATGGTTACTTATTTTTTAACTTTATTAAATCGTTCTAATGTTGTTGTAAGACTTATTGTGCTGGACGGTTTTTTAACTGGATCTTGTTCTTGCTCATTCCTGATAATAACTCTTCTTAACTTTTTTAAGTCAGAATGACTATTTTGACACAAACAGTAACTCTGTGACTATTTTGACACAACTCTCAGATTCCTGACTGTAAAGGTCAATTACTTGTAAACTGTTTGTGACTATCAGTTACTAGTGTGATTGATTCCTGACTGTTAAGTTTGTGACTGTTTGTGACTACTTTGTTAACAGTCACAAACAATCACTATATATATATATATATATATATATATATATATATATATATGAATGGAATATATTGTTGATTAATTTTATTTGTGTTGGAAATTATGGTTTTAAACAACATATATCTATTTATTTTATGTTAGAAAATAAATTTTCTATCCTCAATTTTATTTGTTTTATATTCCTTGATTAATTACTCTGCGGTTTCTTGCCCTCCTAGCCCTTATGGTATCGGAGCTATAAGTGGTGAGATCTACTTACTCTTCTTATTCATCTAGTAATCTATTCATCTGCTCTTTACTTACGTTTCAATTCATCTATTAATCTATTCATCCGCCCAAGTGGCTGGTTATCTCAGTTATTATTCTAGATATTCTTGTTGTTTATTCTCTGTCCATTACTTGTTTATCTTTTCTTCTGGTGTGAATCTCCAAACCAAACCGTAAGGCCCCGTCCAAACAATAAGTCTCAGGTGCGGCATGAGCGGAGAGGTAGAAACAACCTAGGAGTCAAATGAAACTGGTATTAGACAGTCAGTCAACGGTCAGAAGTCTACAACTCTTACTTAGATAATCAATTACTTGTAAAAATGAGTAGACTTTTTAGATCAAATTCTTCAACTAGTAGTTCTTCCAGAATAGACCTTAATACAATACCCTCCATAGTAAATGAAGAACACTTTAAATATCAATCTGATGAAAATGTTGATTTTCATGATTGGAATATTCCTAAAGCCCCCAGTAAAAATATTTACAAGAAAAAATGGTCAATAAATACTTTTAAAAGTGAACACCATGTCAAAACAGTTGAACAAATTTATGTTGTAAGTAATGAACATGAAACATGCCAATTATTTAATTTTGAATCAATTAAAAAACATAGAAAAGATGGTCACAATTACATTCATATTGGTTGTATCCAAGTTGCAGTAAAACCACTAACAAGAAGAGGACTTAATGCCTCTATTTTGTTGTCTTTGAGATGCTCGATTTACTAATTTCAATGATTGTATACGCATCATCGTAGAATCAAATATGTGTAACAGTCCAATTCATTTCAACTGTTTTCGAGATCTCACAGTAAGTTTGAGTGATCCTCACATGTTAAAAGATGGTAACTTTAAATATTAAAACTTCTGGATAACAAGTCTTAGAAGGTGTCCAACCTTTGGCTTTGATATACCGAATTTACTACAAATGCATTGGAACCAACATGAATTTTCAGACGATTAATCCAAAGCAGTCAAGATGCAAATATTAAAGTCTCGCACACTATAAAATGGTCAGATGTTAGTTTACCCTCTAATTGGTCATTAACTAATGAAAATCAGCCAAAACAAATAAAAAATGATTCAAGCAATCTTAATTACATACAACAATATCTTGATGGTACAGTTAGAATTAATTTTGGAAATCACCCCTGGCCACCATCCCTTCGAGTTACAGAACACCTTAGTCAATCCTCCAAACCTGCCAGACATTCTTTCACAAGATCAATTTCCATTGAAGAAACTCATCAAAGAGACTCTGATTTAGAAAATGAATTAACCAAATTAAAATTAAAAGGAATTAAAACATCTTCACAAATAAGTCATCCTTGTTACGCCCAAGCTAGTAACATCAATAAAGAAATAGAGGAAGAAGAAAAATAATCTTCTCCCACAGCCACTGACTTTCAAGTAGACCCACCATTCGACTCACAATTATTAACCATTTCCCGACCTTTTGAAATTAATTGAAAATACCTCACGAAAGATATTAATGTTGAAAGTAACATTGAAAGAAGAATTCAATATCAACAAAAATACTCCCCTGAACAAAGGAAACTAATATGGTTTGCTTGGAAAAATTTTATGTTACAAATCCAGTCAGAAATATACTTATTCGATTTTGTAGAACAACACTATCAAGAAGAGAAAATGATACAAACAGTAACTAAAGAAATTTGGAAAAAAACAGATAATACCACAACCTCTTCCAGTCATCCCCCTGTAGAGACCATAGTTATTCAACATTGAAAGGTCCAAATAAAAGTTACGCCCTTTACAATTTATGAAGATAATGAAATCAAAAAGGTAATAGAACAAAATAATTACAAAAACCAGTGTTTAATCAAAATAGGAAAACAATTAGATAAAATCGAAACCAAAATTTGGAAAAAACCAGATAATACCACAACCTCTTCCAGTCACCCCCCTGTAGAGACCATAGTTATTCAACATTGAAAGGTCCAAATAAAAGTTACGCCCTTTAAAATTTCTGAAGATAATGAAATCAAAAAGGTAATAGAACAAAATAATTACAAAAACCAGTGTTTAATCAAAATAGGAAAACAATTAGATAAAATCGAAACCAAAATTGATATTATCCTAGTTACATGCCAACAATCATCACAACAGCCTTTAATTAAACTTCCATAAATCAAATCAAGAACCAGTGTCAAAACACTAACTCTTCAAAGAATTGAACAAATGTTAAAAGAATTATCACCAATAAAAAAGGAATCGACTTCAGTCAACGTAGTAAGTATTCATACTAGTAATCCCAACACTGAGTCTAAACCCAATTTAGTAAACTCAGATCAAATAACTCAAATAGAAAAAGCTTTCCAAAATCTTCAAGTAAACAGAATTACGCATAAAAAGTTTACCCAACCAGTCTCACCAAAAATTGGTATCCTAGGCCAACTCCTCCTAATCTCCAGTATGAAGAAAGAGGTACCCAAAGTCAATTTTCTGTCTCCTTTGATAAAATCTATAAATGGAATATAGATGGTTTATTAGAACAAGAAATATTAAATAAAATGCAACACATGTCAATGGTTGCTAACAGTTACCTCACCAATCACGATATTAGTCAAACAGAAATTGTTGACCTCTTTGTAACAAGATTTACGGGAATGTTAAAAAACTGGTAGGACAAATATCTCACAGAAGATTTAAGATTATAAATCAGAAAAGTAGTAAAACATGATGAACAAGGTATGCCCTTATTTGATGAAACAATCAGATTAGGAATACCCGATGCAGTTAACACATTATTCTTTACAATAATTGAACACTTCATTGGTACACACAGTAACATTGCTTATAGACTTCGTGATCAACTCAATAACCTAAGATGTCCTACTTTAAGTGATTTCCGCTGGTATAAAGATGTCTTTATATCAAGAGTCATGTTAAAGGAAGACAGTAATCAACCATTTTGGAAAGAAAAATTCATTAATTATTTACCAAATCTATTTGCCCATAAAATTAGACAAGTGTTAAGTAATGGAAACATTGTAATAAATTTTGATCAACTTACTTATGGCAATATAGTAAGTGTCATTCAACAAGAAGGTTTGAAAATGTGCATTGATATGAAAATAACTAAAGAAGTAAAAAAAGAAAGGAAAACTGAAAATTATGAAATGGGTAAATTTTGTGAACAATATGGGCTACCTCCCATTGCACCATCACAAAAACACAAACGAATACAAATTCATCATAGAAAAAATAAATATCACAGTTACAAAACTAACAGTCAATTTAAACTCAATAAATTCTATCAAAACAATCACAAAAATACAAATCCACAAAAACCTTTCGTCCTCATAAACAATCCAAAAATAAATGTGAAATTACCTGCTATAAATGTAATAAGAAAGGTCATTATCTAAGAGACTGCACGGTAAAAAAGGCTATCAACCAATTGCAAATCCCTAATAAAGAAAAAAAAATTAATCATAATCCTTGAAATAAAAAATATTGATTCTAGTGAAAATAAGGAAGAACAAAATGATAATTGGAGTTCACACTCTACCACAGACATTGATAATTAACAGTCTGATTTTCCAGACATAAATTTTGGTTGCAAAGATAGTTGTTGCAAAACAATTATTGTCCTAAATAGTAGCACAATTAATATTCTTACTAAACAGGAAGAACAAGAACAACTTTTGATTGAATTAATTAACCAAATAGATGATCCGGAAGTCAAAAATCATTATCTAACTAAATTAAAAGATCTCCTTACTAATCCCAGTAGTTCAACAACACCAAAAACTAACAATATAAACATCAATACAACTCTGGAAAAATTCAACAAAATTAAAAGAACAGTCACACTTCAAGATCTCCAAACAGAGGTAAATACTTTAAAAAATGAGATAAAAACATTAAAACAACAAAATCAAGAAATAACACAAGATGTTGAAATACTAAAATTAACCCTTCCAATTCAACCAATCACTGAAGATTAACATCAAAATCATAAGGCTTCTCTCCTATGCATCAACTGTTTAAAAATCCGAAAATGGTATTCTAAACTAACCATTAGAGTTAAAGATTTTGAATTAGTCACTAACGTGCTAATTGACACAGGAGCAAATCTAAACTGCATCCAAGAAGGATTAATCCCAAGTAAATACTTCGAAAAAAACATTTGAAAATCTAAGCACCGCCACCGGCAGTAATATGGAACTTAATTACGAAATCCCTAAAGCACATGTATGTCAAAATAATGTTTGTTTCAAAACTTATTTTGTCTTAGTTAAAAATTTAACTAATTATGTAATTTTTGGTCTACCCTTCATTACCCTGTTATACCCATTCACGACAGAGCATGATGGTATAGTTACCTACCCTATGGGAGAAAAAGTCAAATTCTCATTTTGGTTTTTTCCAAACTTATTTTGTTAATGTTTGTATCATTTCTCCTTTTGATAGTGTTGTTCTACAAAATCAAAGAAGTATATTTCGGACTAGATTTATAACATAAATTTTTTCCAAGCAAACCATATTGGTTTCCTTTGTTCGGGAGTATATTTTTGTCAATATTGGTTTCTCCTTTCAATGTTACTTTCATCATTAATGTCTTAGGTGAGGTGTTCCCAATTAATTTCAAAAGGTGGAGAGATGGTTAATAATTGTGAGTCAAACGATGGGTTTACTTCAAAGTCAGTAGTTGTGGGAGAATGTTGTTTTTCTTCTTCTTCTATTTCTTTATTAGGGTTACTAGATTTGACATAACAAGGATGACTTATTTGTGAAGATGTTTTAATTCCTTTTAATTTAAATTTGGTTAATTCACTCTCTAAATTAGAGTCTCTTTGATGAGTTCCTTCAGTAGAAATTGATCTTGTGAAGGAATGTCTGGCAAGTTTGGAGAATTGGTTAAGGTAATCTGTAACTCGAAGGGAAGGTAGCCTAGGGTGGTTTCCAAAATTAATTTTAATTGTACCATCAAGATATTGTTGTATGTAATTAAGATTGCTTGAATCATTTTTTATTTGTGTTGGTTGATTTTCATTAGTTAATAACCAATTAGAGGTAAATTAACATTTGACCATTTTATGGTGTGCGTGACTTTAATATTTGCATCTTGACTACTTTGAATTAATAAAATTTGATCTCTTGGGCTTTTACAAATGGCCTGGAAATTCATGTTGGTCCTGGTGCATTTGTAGTAAATCCGGTATATCAAGGCTAAAGGTTGGACCCCTTGTAAGACCTGATATCCAGAAGTTTTAATATTTAAAATTATTGCTTTTAACATATGAGGATCACTCCAACTTACTGTGAGATCTGGAAAGCAGTCGAAATGAATCGGACTGTTACACAGGCTTGATTCAACGATGTTGAGTATACTATCATTGAAGTTAGTAAATCGGGCATCTCGAAGACACAACATGATAGAGGCATTAAGACCTCTTCTTGTTAATGGTTTTACAGCGACTTGTATACAACCAATATGAATGTAATTGTGACCATCTTTTCCATGTTTTTTGATTGATTCAAGATTAAATAATTGGCATGTTTCTTGTTCATTACCAATAGCATAAACTTGTTCAACTGTTTTGACATGGTGTTCACTTTTAAAAGTATTTATTGACCATTTTTTTTTTGTAAATATTTTTACTGTGGACTTTAGGAATATTCCAATCATGAAAATCAACATTTTCATCAGACTGATATTCAAAGTGTTCTTCATTAATTATGGAGAGTATTGTATTAAGGCCGATTCTGGAAGAACTACTAGTTGAAGAATTTGATCTAAAAAGTATACTCATTATTACAAGTAATTGATTATCTAAGTAAGAGTTTTAGATTTATGATCGTCACTTGAGTGTTTAATACTAATTTCGCTTGGCTCTTGGGGTGTTTCTACCTCTCCGCTCACGTCGGTTCTAGGACTTATTGTTTGGATGGGGCCTTACTGTTTGGTTTGGAGTTACACACCAAACGAGAAAATAAACAAGTAATAGACAGAGAATATAACAACAAAAATAGCAAAATAATAACGAAAATAACCATCCACTTAGGCTGATGAATAGATGAATTAAAGAGTAAGTTGATCTCAACATTTACGGTTCTAATATCAAAGCCAGTATATATATATATAATCTCCCTAAATATGAATTTGATTCTATATTGTAATTGTATGTTGCAGCTCAATCCAAGTTGTTATTGCAGTCGTCAAATATACTCCCCAGGTCGGAACCCTAAAATTGTTCATGTTTGGTTCATTTGATTCATTCATTCTCCATGCCGCCTTTATGTACCAATATCATAAAACATTTCGAGATCCATTTTTGTAGGCGTTCATGAACTTCAGGCGGAAGAACACCGATGGGTTCAGCATTGGCAACGTGTTGCTTGATTTTTCAGGAGGGGTCACAAATTACGCACAAATGGCTGTGCAGTCTATAGATCAAGGTTCGTCATCTGAATATGATAATATAATAATATGTTCGTGTAGTTTATTAGATTGTTTCCATTAACTTCGTAACATTTTTTTTTTTTTTAATTTCTTTCTCTCTAGATTCTTGGGTGAATTTTTATGGGAATATAGGAAAATCGTTTCTCAGTTTGGCGTCGATATGTTTTGATCTTCTTTTCATGTGTCAACGTTTCGTGCTCTACCGGCCGGCTTCCAAGACATCGACGATGTCTCCTAAGACAAACAAGGAGAGCTCGCAGCCACTTCTGCAGCCTTCGGATCGGGCGGTTTTGGAAAATGTACAAATATAAATTTTCCTTGCCTCAAATGTAAAAATTAGTCACCTTGATGATGGGAAAGTGCCCAACTACTTGATTTGTAAAGGAATGTAGATGAAATAAACGTTGAATAACAAAATCTTATGTCGAAAATATAGAGAAGATAAATACAGCATGTAATAAGTACTTTTACTTATAAACCACCGAGATTTTTTAAAATAAAACTCGACAATTACTTAGATGGTAAGTGGGAACAATACCGGTGTCCTTATTGAGACACTGACATCAACCTCCCGATCCACTCATAACCGGTCCAATTTCTCGACGATGTGTGGTGGCTGTAAATGGTGGCAAAGAGAGATTGAGTGACGAGCGCGATGGCTGGAGAAATGACTTCGGTCGTGATTAAGATCCCATCATTCCACCTTGATTCTGATCTCGTTTATGGTTGGGTCGGGATAATTTTCATTCAAAATTTTTCGATAGCTTGTGAGATCGAAAAAAATTAAATTCGGACCAAAACAGTATCAAAATAATGTTTGATACAAAATTTAATAGTATCGTGAAAGATTTGTAGTTCAAATAATTAACAACGTAAAAGCATTTACTTTGCAATCAAGTTTCTTTGATTAGAAGATTCTTTCTATCATTTTTTTTTTTTTGAGTAAACCGAAGATTCTTTCTATCGCTCCTTATCCAATCAGTAAACATTATGAATCTGGAAAATGACACAATGAGAGTTTATCAGTTCGATGAGCTCAAGGATGACGTCATTGGCGCCTTATACGGCGACGCCCATAACTGAAAATCATGGGCATAGCCGCACATGAATATTCCTCATTATCAGGACCTCAATGAACACGGCCGGGAATCCAGCTGTCTTCATAAGCCCCATTGCCAGTGCAAACGGCAAAGTTACGAAATTGCCACTTTCAATTACAAAGACGGTCCAAAAATCTGGCCAAGAAAAGTAAAAGCACCAATCGTAGACTCGTACGCAAAGTGTACAGCCTCAGATCACGCCACGTCATCACGTCGGGCCCGCCTAAGACTGGATCGGCGAATTTCTTACAGTTGAACTTTAAAGAAAGTCATGGCAGAGGCAGAGCAAAAAACTCTCTCCCCCTCTCTGCAATTCTCACCGGATAAAATTTAGGTCGGAAATTTGTAATTACGGAGGGAAAGGGAGAGAGAGAGAGAGAGAGGGAGTTGGCGGGAATGGCGTCGTGGAATTCGATTCCGTTGGAAATCACATACGAAGTTCTGGGTTGGGCGGCTTTCGTAAGTTGGTCCATCAGCTTCTACCCGCAAGTCATCTTGAATTTCCGCCGGAAAAGGTATTCATTTCCGGATTGAATTCAATTCCAGGATTGATTCTCGATTTTATCTAAAAAGTTTCGTTTTTGGTGGCTTATTGATTTGAATTTGTCTAGCGTTGTGGGTTTGAACTTCGATTTTGTGGTGCTGAATTTGACAAAGCACTCATCCTATCTCATATACAACGCCACTCTCTACTTCAGCTCCGCCGTTCAAAGCCAGTATTTCGAGAAGTACGGCCAAGGGCAGGTTTGTTGTGATTTCACCTGCCTAACTAAGCTAGTTAATTTTATGAATATCATCATTTTCATTCTCAATCCCAGAGTTGTGTTCTTTGTTTCCAATACAGAAGCTTGGATTGAATTTTCTTGTTGAAATTTACATTTTTGTTTCATCTGGGTAGGCTGTGTCTTGGTTGATTAGCAAGTGATTTTATAACTTGAGCTAAAATGTTGAAACTTGATGCAATTTTGGAAATTATATAAGGAATGTATCCGTTTTAGACAAAATTCGATAGCTTTGGTTTATTTTGGGTACTTGGAGATTCGTGGCATATGGAGCTATGATCATTTTCATTCCGAACGGTTGTGTTTGTTAGTAAAACTTAGATTTTTTTATGTTGGAATGCAGTTGATTATATAGTTGGGCAGTGGCCGCTCCATATATTAGTTCCTTAGCTGATGTTTGAATGATTTCAGCTTAAATGCTGAAATTTGATACAAGTTTGTAAGTTGCATACCTTGTAGATTAGTGACAGTTTAGACGGGAATTCATACCTTTAGTTTCTTTTGGGAACTTGGAGATCAGTGACACATGGTACACTGGATTTCTTGGCACATAAGTTTTGTATTGAAGATGATAAATATAGATTGGAATCTCAATACTTTGACACCAACTTTAAGAGCTGAAGAGGGCCCATAGTTTATTAACAATTCAATACCGGACCACATAGAAATTTAACTCCCAACTTGCAGAATCTAGAATCTAAAGGATGAAATTAGAGCTTATTATGTATATTTGAATTAGTCATCTTTTTTGTGCTATAATTGCAGATGATACCTGTTGCAGCGAATGATGTTGCCTTCTCTACTCATGCTGTTTTACTGACAGCAATTACCCTGTACCAAATTGCAATCTATGACGTAAGTGTCTCGATTTTCTTTGCCAAGTTTGTGATTTAAAATCTGTGTTATAGGTTTATAATCTTGATGTTGGTCGCATTGTCGTTGCAAGTTTCATATTTGACCTTCAGTTGATGGCTCTATGCAGCGTGGAAATCAAAAGGTCTCCAAGGTTTCCATTGGCATTGTTGCTGCTGTTTGGTCAGCAGCTGCAGTTTGTGTTTTCATTGCTTTGCCGAATCATTCTTGGCTTTGGCTGATTTCCATTTTCAAGTGAGATTCTAGCCTTTATGTTTTTCTGCCTCGAGTTTCAATGCGTTGTTACTGGAAATTATTGGCCAACACTTAATTTTTTTCTGAAGGTTTCCTAAAATACTCAGAGGTTCCAACTTTTGAGTGATTTTCAATTATCTTAATAATTTGGATATAATTTTATTAACTTTCTACCACATCAACACTCCTCATTGTGGATTCTGAAGCATCTATACCTACAAAAGTTCACATTGACAATGAACTTTCTACAACCTGGCCGAAATTATGCCTTTTGACTAGGAAGATTAAAGTTACTACAATTCTGTAAGATGAATTTTGAAGTTGGCTCCGTTTTGTACATGATGGAATTTCCTTTTATGTGCTTCTGTTCTAGAGATAGTTAGTAGTTTCAATTCATCAATATTGATAAACCAAACCGCCTCCAAATCAGAATGATATGTAGGAGTGCAAATATCAAGATCTGGTTTTAATTTCATAGTTAGATCTGTGTAAAATTGTCTCTCTAACTTCAATTATTATAATTGTATTGCAGCTCCATTCAAGTTTTAATGACAGCCATCAAGTATATTCCCCAGGTCTGTATCGACTATCGACTCCCTTTGAAATTGCTCTTGTTCCTATTATCATAGGACCGTAGAAAGTGCAGAAAAATAGAACAGGAAATGGAACTTTTAGTCTGTCACTGCTGAATGAACCTGTATTGATATGAAACATTTGGAAATGTAGGCGGTCATGAACTTCTTGCGAAAGAGCACAGACGGGTTCAGCATTGGCAACATTTTACTTGATTTTTCTGGAGGTGTTGCAAGTTATGCACAAATGGCCGTACAGTCCATAGATCAAGGTTCATCATCTCTTCCTCAACCAATAATATTTGCAGTGGATAAATCCTTCATACTTGATTTGCTCCTAACCTCTGTGTCTTTCCAGATTCTTGGGTGAACTTTTACGGAAACATTGGGAAGACACTGCTGTCTTTGGTATGGATCAATATCAAAGTCTTCAAATTATATCAAACCTTTGAAACATTTGCTCTTGTTTTTGCTCATTTTCATTCTCTAATGATTTTTTACTATTCCAGATATCTATATTCTTTGATCTTCTATTCATGGTTCAACATTACATTCTGTATCGTGGCAAGAAAGCGCCGATCACCCTCAAAATCAGTAAGGAGAGCACCGAGCCGCTTGTCAAGTCTTCTGATGACCCAGTTTCTGAAAATGTATGAAGCTCTTGGTTGGCTATGAACATGTATGATATTGTAGTTTACATGATCTAGTGGGTAAGAACTAGCCAACTTCTCAAATATCTGCAGGTTGTTTTACCTTTTTCTGTTTTACTACAAGGGAAAAGAAAAACATTTATTTGGAGCATTAAGAGTAGGCATATTGTATGAACATTATGCAATTCAAGTATTTGTATATATACCACTTTTATGTACTATCAACTCAAATTATACTATGAACCTTGGTTTTCAAATCAAACCCCGAATTCAATCCGACTTCAACTCAACTCGATCATTTGTTGAGTTCGGTTGGGTTGAACTTCTAATTTGCTCAAGCTCGACTCAATCCAACCTAAATTTTAATTAACTCGGCCTAATCTGATTTTAAATCAAGAATCAGTTAAACCACCCATGTAAAAATAATTATGATAATCATGGAAGAATTACCTCCATTATGAGTAAAGAAAACATAACAACCTTGCTCCCCAAGTTTTCCTTTCCTAGACTAGACCGGAACACAACATGCCGTGATCCCCAAACTTCCCTTTCCAAAACCGACCCTATATAAAGGAGACCCAAGAACACCTTTCATCATACCAACCTTCTTTCAATCTTTTCCTCAAGCCCCAGCTCAATTTGTCAACAATGAGGAGAGAGGGTCGCCAACATGGGATGGTCCGGACATGCTTCGCCCATCTCGACCCGTTGAACCCGAAATTAGGAACCCAACACGTCAACGACATTGATTCACCGCCCACTGCCGGGGTGTTCACCAAGGTATCCACCAAGCCCAACAACCACTCTAAGTTCACCGGTAAATGTGACAAGCCTAGGTGCAATGTGTGTCTCGTTCACCCCGCGTCTAAGGCCAAGGGCAAGAGCAAAGGGAGCCAAAAGTTCAAGACATCCGATGTCGTGTCGAATTACCGGTTGGACGGGCGGTCCGGCTTGAATTCTTCCGGGTTTTCGGCCTCGGAGATTTTGGATAATCTTTCCGGGGATTATTTTAGTGACGACGATGATGATGAAATCAATGGTAGTTAATTATATGATTCATCATCAAATTTCGTTTCTTAATTTCTTTAATAATGTGGATGAATTAAACACATCCTTTATCTTTTCTTATGCTTTTTTGTACAATTGTACCTCTCTTATTTTGATTGTACAAGTTAATAATAATAGTAATGTTTATTTCTTAATTTTGAGTTACTTCCAATTTATTTATTATTAAGAAAATAATGTTTTAATTATGAAATAATAATAATAATAATAATAATGTATTACGATTTATGAGTCTACTAAACTCATCAGTCCACTTCAAATTGCCCAAATGTGAGTAATAACTCTTTGTTTTAAATCGGTTTTTCAAATTTCTACAATATCATCAAAAAAACTTATTCTAATGTTATTCTCATCTCACTATAAGCTTTTTAAAATTTATAGGACATTCCTTATATTTTAAGATTTCCAGAGTTCCTTTCAGAATCCGTAGTAATTAACTTTATAAGTTTAATTTTTCCAACATAAAGAAAGAAAGAAAAAAACCTATTACACTCAATAAAATGACAAGATGTCTCGACAGCCTTATAATATTGTTGTTAATTTGTACGATATATATATCTTGCAAAAGCTCAATAATCGCACTAGTCACAAAAAAAACTGTTAGTTATATAACTCACGATTTTAATCCGATTTTTTAAATTTCTACCGGACCATCAAAAAACTATCACTTGTCCCGTTATTATTTCACTATAACCTTTCTTAAAAGTTCACACAAGGCATTTCCGGGCTCACAATATTTGTTTCTCAATCTTATAACATATACTTTTTTTCTATAAATCTTATAACATTTTTGTTAATGTGTTTGAAAATATCTTACGAGAATTCAAAATTTGCATTATTCACAAAATCTGTAAGCAATATATACATATGTTAGTTATAAACTTAACATACCGCGTAATTAATTTAATCCTCAAATTAGGAATCTCGTTTTAGGCGGTAAAACAAAACAAAGAGAAGATTCTAGGCCACCATGTAATTTGTCGTTAGCGAGGCCCTTGGCCATCAAGCAATTGACTTGGCCCTTGCCAAGTCTTGTCTATATTTAATCTTTATTGGCTTGGTCCACACGAATTATGACTTACCAAACAAACCGTGCTTCCCAAGTTTCCCTTTCCAAAACCAAACCTTCCATAAATGACACGCAAACAACACTTTCCATAATTCACCCTTCTTTCAAGCCCTCGGCTCAATTTGTAGACAATGAAGAGGGAGGGTCGCCAACATGGGATGGTCCGAACATGCCGGGTCCTACCCGACCCGTTGAACCCGAGGCCTCAAACCCGCCACGTCAACCAAATTGATTCCCCACCCACTGCCGGGTTGTTCACCAAGGTGCCCACCAACCACTCCAAGTTCACCGGTAAATGTGGCAAGCCCAGGTGCAACGAGTGTCACATCCACCCGGCTTCTACGGCCAAGGACAAGACCAAAGGGAACCAGAAGTTCAAGTCATCTGACGTGGCGTGGAATCGCCGGTTGGTCACTTGGCGGGTCGTGCACGGGCAGCCCGGATTGAACTCTTTCGGGTTTTCTGCGACGGAGATTTTGGATTGTATGATTATGTCTAGTGATTATGATAGTAACGATGGTGATGGCCATGATGAAGAAGAAGATGAAATCAATGGTTGTGATGGAAGGGTTGATGATCGGACGGTGGATAATGAAGGAGATGGTAATAATTATGAAGAGATGGGCTTTTTTAATGTTGATCATGTGATTGATAATCAAATTGAGGAAGATGAGGGTTGGTGCTTAGTGCTACAAATACAAACGTGATTGTGGAATTTGTGTTTTTAATTATGTAGTTTGTGTAATGTGGATGAACTATGAAGTCTAACACATTCTTCTTCATTTCTTATGTTTTTTTATCTTTCTTACTTAATGATGATGATGACAATGGTGTTTCTTAATCTGGACTTATTTTCAAATTAATTATTACTAAGCAATTAGAGTTAGGAATTTTACAAACTAATTTGTAGAACAATAAATAAAAATAAATCCACATTTGCTTAGTTCTGCGATTAGTGTTGTGTTGTTATACAAATTGTGAGTTCAATTTTCGAATTTAATTTTTGAGTGATCAAAGAAAGATTTCAATGCGAAAGTAGGGAATTCGATTTTTGTGTGAACGAATCATCAAAGAAAGATAGGTTATTAATTCAATCTATATGTGATCAAACGACACGATTTAAGTTAGAAGTTCGATTTTTGTATAATCAAAGAAAGATGTGCAGTGTGATCAAATTGATATTTTAAGTGAAAATGCCCTGAACTCGATTCTTGTGACTAAATCAAGAAAGTTAGTAGTGTGAATTCGATTTTCTTGTGATCAAATTAAGAAAGTTTGTAGGATGCTTGGTTCTAAATTTTACTTGACACGAATGAGTTCAAATACGATTGTGACTTAAATAACTTAACAGTACAATTTCCAAACAGCACCCAATGATCACCCGCCACGTCAACATGTGGGTTGAGAAGACTAAGGTCCACACTCTCTCTTTCCAAGTTTTCCCTCGGTCAGTCCGTAACCGAAGGTTGCTGAGAAAAAAAAAATCCCTAAAATTCTACAGTCCTTCCGTTTGCTCACTCTCTAATTGGCCATAATATCGGAAAAGATCTGGCCCGTTGAAATCCACCGGAGCATCAGAGAAGTTTGGACCTCAAAGTATCAGAATTGCCCATCTTCCCCTTCCTCCTCTTCCTCTTTTCATTCTCCAAGGTTTGCCTTCTCTCTCTCTTGAGTTATGGGTTCTTTTTCTCTGTATTAATGTTCTCTTGCGTGTCTGATGCTTTATGGGTTCCTTCCTTCATTGATAAATACAGTGAAAGTTTATGTCTTTCTCATCTCCCAACGTACATTATGGTGCATTGCATTGCTATTTTCAGAAATTGAGTTTTTCATTGTGGCATTCATATATTGTTGAAGAACTGGGAATCTATTTGCTGATAAGGGCTCTGAGCCAGTAGTAATTTTATTTGAGGTCTGAAAGCTCTAATTTGGTCATTTATGAGCTCACATTTCCATTACCAAGTAACAATTTTTAGTCCCATTTTCCACCTAATTTATATAATGGAAGCACCAAGTAATGTGTATCAGTAAAGATATCTGCTTGTGCTTAAATTCTAATGCTGGTAACTTTTTGATCAATTGGGTTCACGGCATTTAAAGTTGAAACCTTTTCCAACATTGGGAAAAGAAATACCACTAAATTAAGAGCTAGTTGGTCAAATGCTGGTAATATTTGAGGACAAGAAAAAAAATGCTGGTAAGTTTAAGAACCAAAAAAGAATGCTGCTAATTTGAACTTGTATGCTTATGTTCTCGTTTTTGTTGCGATATTTACTGTGGTGAATGGTGGCCCTTTTAGTAAAATGATATTTCCCTCAATTTTGTAGGTGAATGGGTTGTAGCGAGCCTGATGTCAAGTCATCTAGAAGAAGAGAGCAACTACAATGAACTTTCAACGTCATGTAGTCGGGAAGTTAAGGACCCTCAACCTGAGTCTCAGAGAAATTGTCAAAGTCCCAAAGGCTCCTCTTTTGAGAAGAGGCTGGTCTTCATTGATACTGAGCTGGCCTATCAGAGTTCTAGTCCTTCTATTGACAAGAACCAGGCGGAAATTGATAGTGACGAATGTGAAATCCCAAATTTCTACTCTGTTAGTAAGTTTGAGAGGGATGTAGATGGTGAACAGGTGTTTCAGAGCCTAAAGGTTACCTGTGCTGATGTTTCAGAAGCTGGTATTGCCCTAAAAAGTGAGAAAGACATTTATGTGGTACTGCAAGTTGGCATGGAGTTTGAGTCAGAAGACCATGCATACAATTGTTACAGTAGATATGCTGTGTGTGAAGGTTTCAGCATTAGAAAAGATTTTGTGAACAGAAGTAAGATAAATGGTGTAGTTGTTTCAAGAAGGTACACGTGTTATAGGCAAGGATACCGGTCCAGCCAAAATAATGCCAACATGAAGAAATCCCGGCAGGAAACAAGAACTGGTTGCTTGGCACACATGACTATCGCACGTCAACCCCATGGCAAGTTCTGTGTTACACATTTTGAACCAAAGCACAATCATGAATTTGTATGTAAAAATGATCTGTTACCATCACAGAAGAGATTGAGTTTTTCTCTAGCAGTTGAAGCCGACTTGGGTGATAATTCTGCAATGGATGGGGTGCCAAAACTTGGAATGGGGTTTGACTCTGAAGATCATGCATATGAGTTCTATAACACATATGCTGGACAGGTAGGTTTTAGTGTTCGGAAAGATTATGTAAATAGGAGCAAGATAGATGGGGCTGTCGCCTCTAGAAGGTTTACGTGTTTTAGAGAAGGTTTTCGGCAGAGAGATAAACAGGAAATGAATGTGAAGAGACCTAGAAAGGAGACAAGAATTGGCTGTTTGGCACAATTGGTTATATCTCGGAAACCTGATGACAAATACCGTGTCACTCACTTTGAAGAAAAGCACAATCATGAGCTTGTTGCTGCTTGTAGAGTTCACATGTTGCGGTCACAAAAGAGACTAGTTGGTGCTCAAGTTCTCGAAGGTGATTTAGTGGGTTGTGGTACACATGTTTATGATCCCACAAATTATAAAAATAAGCTTCCTTCGAAACGTATGAGAGAAATGAGAGAGGGGGAATCAGTTCAACTGCAGCAGTTTTTTTGGAGCAAGCAATTGAAAAACCCTTCCTTTTTTTATGCTATGCAACCTGATGTAGATGGTCAAGTAACTAATGTGTTCTGGGCTGACACCAAGATGATGATGGACTACAAGGATTTTGGTGATGTGATTTGCTTTGATACAACTAACAGATTACAAAAAGATTGCCGTCCTTTGGCACTTTTCATTGGAATAAATCATCATAAGCAAATGCTGATCTTCGGTGCTGCGCTTTTATATGATGAAAGTTTTGAATCTTACATGTGGCTCTTCCAAACTTTCCTAGAGGCAATGTCTGGAAAGAGGCCGAAGACTGTCCTCACTGATCAAGATGCAGTAATGGCTGAAGCGATTAATAAAGTATTACCAGAATCACACCATCGAATTTGCGTTTGGCATGTGTACCAAAATGCACTTAAACAACTGAGCTACATGTTTGTGGGATCTGGTTCTTTTATCCATGATTTAAGAAGTTGCCTTTTTGATCACGAGGATGAAGAGGAGTTAGTTAGCCTATGGAAGGTATTGTTGGATGTATACGGTCTTCGGGAAAATGAGTGGTTCCATCAGATGTTTGAATATAGAGAGAAATGGGCCATAGCTTATGGAAGGCATATTTTCTGTGCTGACATAAACGCTGCACTGCTACATGAAAGTTTGACTGAAAACTTGAGGAAGTACTTAAACTCAAATTCAAATGTGCTTATGCTTTTCAAGCATCTTGGGATGGTGGCAAATGATTGGCACTACAAAGAACTAGAGGCGAATTACAACATGAACTACCCAACTTCCTGAGCTAATGGGTGATGTGATTCTCTTGAAACATGCAAGGGATATTTACACACCAAGGATATTTGAATTGTTTCAGCAAGAATATGAAACGTGCCTAAATATCATTGTGAATCAATGCACTCAGACTGGGTCTTTTTTCGAGTACATAGTTAGCATATATGGGAAACCACAAGAATACATAGTTACTTTTGATTCATCTACGGGAAAAGTTGCCTGTAATTGTATGAAATTCGAGTTTATGGGAATTCTGTGCAGCCATGCATTGAAGGTGCTCGACTACAGGAATATAAAGATTCTCCCTTCCCAGTACATTCTGAAGAGGTGGACAAGAGATGCTAGGGCCTGAGATTACAGATGGAAAGTCAGGGCGTGGGAAGTTCGGGCACAGTTGCTTATTGGAACATCTCAAGTGACCGGCGTAACTTTTGCTTAGTGCCAGTTACCCAGCAATGTATTGTAGCATCATCCTGCGAGGTTGGTTTTTCTTGCCATAGGTTTTCATGAGATGATATGTTTGTTTTTTGGGTAAGCAATGAGAGGATATGTTTTGGGATGAAGGCACAATAGCTTACTTAATGATCACCATTTATATATTCTCAGTTATAATTTTGAATCTCTGCTTCTTCCATGCCTTACCAGATTTCTGTTTCCCTGCTACTTGGGCTAGATACATTGTAGCATTCTGAGATGGTTTTGGAAACCTATTTTCAAAAGGTCCACATGTTTGCTGCCTTCCACAATGTCTACAATTTCTAGAGTTTAAACAATTCTTGGCACAGGTAAAAATGGAAAGATAATAAAACTTTGTTCACTAAATCTAGTTGCCAAACTACACTCTTCGTACAAGAACAAATTTGCTCAAGATCTATATCCATATCTCCATGTGTCCTGCAAATCCATTTAGTATGCGGTGCGATCAAGCCTATATCTAAAAGTTAATCAAAGCTTTCAGCAGGACCGATATTTCTCAATAGATTCTGCTCCAACAAACTTTTTTTCTTGAGCTTAGGTTATACAAGTTGAATATTTGGAGATCTGTTCTCATGAGCAGCCTTTAATTGTGAAATGAGAGAACAAGTTGGGGTTCGCTTATTTTTTCCCTGGACATTCTTGGTGCCACTGCTCTTGATTGAAGATCTACTAGGAGGTCGAGATGATGAGTCCTCAACAGTAATTGGGGTTGGAGTGGGTTTTTTGCCTAGCTTCTGTGACTGAGGATGAGACGTTGAACCCTCAACTGTGCTCGGAGTTAGAGTTGGCTTTTCCCCTAGCTTCTGTGGCTGAGGATGTGTAACTTGGACCTGTAGGCAGAAAGCCGGGATAAGGAGGAGGAATTCTTTGAGCATAGCTACTTGGACGTGATGGGAAAACGTACCTTTTGATTATCATTTGGTGGTAATCTTCTCTCTTTATAGAAATCAGGAAGTGGCCTGGCTTTGAAGCAAAGGGTTTGGCGAAGCTTTCCAATTTCTGTTTCTTCTTTCTCCTGCAAAACCTTTAAAGATTAAGCCTCTGATTTTCTGTTGCAAACAACTAAAATGACAAAGGATCGAAGACGCTTGGTGATGAGAGGACAACCTTGAGTTTTCTTTGTACCTGAACCTTTTGTGCCTCGTTAGCATTGAACTTCTCTTCGAGCTTCTGAAAGCAATGAGGTAGAATAGGACACTGTAAGTATATGACCAAATCTATAGCTATCTCATAAAGAACAAAAAGCAAATATATATATTTGATTACAATTCAGGAACAAAAAGCAAAATCCTTGCCTTCTTTCTACTTGCAGCTCTTTCTTCAGTTCTTAAGCTGAAAGGGGCAGATGAAAATGGTGACCGCGCCTTGTTTCTGCAGGCACTCAAAAACTTTGAACAACTGGCCAAATTGGGAAAAGAAGAAGAAGAAGAAAATATAAGAACTCGGAAGTCCATTCTAGCGAAGTAGCGCTACGGTTAGGCAGGACCTAAACGACTGTTAACTCAGATGCTTATTCCCAAAATATTTGAGAATTCAAGTTAAGTTTGCTTGCATATTCTTCTTAAGCTTTTTCTAATTGCTACATTCCTCTACTTGATTATATGTTTAATTTTGATGCTTACTTTCCGCATTATCTCCAATGCTTTGAAGCTGTTTAAAAGTTGTGAACATTTCATGATATTTCTACTTGTGATTTAAACAGGCAAAATGTCAAAAGATAAGGAACATACTCTGTACGGAGCGAACGCCATTTGGACATGGGCGTTTTGGTTCCACTGGCTGAGGGATCAATTGGTGCTTTGGCCCTGTGATCACAAAATAAAGGAGCAGGAACAGGATCAGCCACGACTCATATTTCGATTCAGAAAAAACCGGGAGAAATAAAGGTTGAAGCTTTCCAGGTACCTTCTCTTTTCTGAACACGGGGTTGTTGTAGGACGCTTGCGAACCTCATTCTTAGATGCCTGCAGATCCAAACAAAGTCTTTAGCTAGTTAACATGGTTGGCAAAACTGCAAAGTTTTCAAGACAATTTTGGAAAATTATTCGAAGAAATTGAGGTACCGTAGTTGGAGTTCTGAGAGGGGTGAAGCAATCTTTAGATGATGTCTTGGAAGAACTGGCACCAACTCTTGAATGCTCAATCTTCCTCATGACTGTTGAAGTAAGCCTAGAAAGCTCCCTGATCGGCGTAAAGCTGACTGTCTTGTGAAATGATTTTGGGGTTGATCTTTTCTTGTCATCCGACTCTGTTGCCGGATTTTCACGGAATGGAGTGATGACATCATCCTTTCTGGAAAAACCAGAAGCTGTGGGCTTGGCTGGAGAAGATGGGACCTTGGGTGCTTTATGATAGGCTAATGATGATTTGGAGGAAGTAAAAAGTCTGGTCTTTTTCTTTTTCACCGGTGTCGAATCTTCTTGAATGGATCTGTAACTCTCCTGAAACACAATCATTGTAAGGTAAATTTCAGTCTTTGAGTTCGAAAATCACAGAAACCATGGTTAAAGATCAATTATTTTTACCTTTAACAGAGGCTTTTCAATCTGAGGTGTTCTGAGCTTCATGTCATTAAGCTCCTTGTGGTAAATTTCAACCTCTGCAAAATTCTCCACCATTACTTGGTTTTCATGATTTACTACGCTCTCAGAAACTTCCACCTTGCTGCCTTCAAGTTTGTCCATTTTCCAAGTGTCTTCATCTTCAACCTTGGGCTTTTTGACCTCCTCTTCTTCCTCTTTCTCTTTCTCTTCCTCTTTTTCAGGTGGAAGAACTGCAAAGGCTGAAACCGCCTTCTTTAACTCCCGGGTTTCGCATTTGAGTTCCGGGGAATTCTCTAATGTTGCAGCAGCACCACCACCACCACAATTAGCATTAGCATTTGCTTGTTCAAGCAAGGCTGCAGCTCTCTGAGCAGCAACTTTCTTGTAATGTGCTTCAAAGAAAGCCTTTTTCTGTGCCACTGAGCCCGGCCGCGAGTACCTCTCCGCCTCTTCCACGTACCGGTTGTGAGAAAACGTCGACCATTTCTCCCAAGCCAACGACTCCGAGTCCAACATATACCTCCCGAAGGAAATCGAATTCCCGAGTGCTTGAATTGGGTTCCCCTGCAACAACAATGGACAAGTTTCGCCCTTTCACCGTCATTTCTCAAAACCCAGAATTTTAAAACCTACCCAGTAACTGAAAAGTAAAGAAAAATCATGGGAAGATCCGAAAATGACAATTTGAAAACAACTGACCTCGTCATTGGGGATGCCGGAAACATAGGAGAAAGGTTGCATGAGACATGTCGATTCTCCCATGATTCTGGTAATTTCACGATGTCGCCCAAAAATCCCAACTTGAAAGAAATCAAAACCCTTCTGTTGTCTGTTGTTTGTTGTTTGGTTGGATTAAGAATTTTTTTTATGGTTTTACATCATGGGGTAGGGTCGTCGTCTTCGTCCTCGAGGGTTTCGAATTTGAAATTCAAATGAAAAGTGGTTTGGAAAAGTTGGCCTGGGCCCCCTCAGAGGCCGCATACAGAATTAGAGATTAAAATGAGACTTCGGTTGGAAGCCAAGTGACAAGTGGGCTCTCCTTAAAAAAACCAAATTTTCCGCTCCAAATTTTAAAATCTAATCCTTTCACTCTTTTTCATCAACCTGCGGTCTTCTTTTGTAGGACCCATGTGTCCAAACCAACGGTCTTCCTCCAACGTTCAACTTTTTTACCCAATTTGAATTTGAAGTGCACTATGAGTATGCCCCCTCTAGCTCCTAGTGTAGAGTCTACCAGTACTAGTCTGACTTATCTTGTCTGCTCTTGAATAGGAGAGAATCTTCAAAGGTGGCACCACGTAGTAAGACTCTCGATCATTCACTAAAACGGTTTACATTATTATGGATGAGAATATATAGACTGCGTAATAAGATTATACTAAATAAATCAAAATATATATTGCGTGTGGAATTACACAAAACCTAACCTAATCAAGGCGGCTTCATTAAGATTTTTCCCTTACATACCTAACCTAATGGTAAATGAATTTGGCAAGTTTGGTCTCCATGAACGCAAAATAAAATTGTTGATAATTAGGATCCTAATAAAATCATGACAATTTATACGAAACTCAAATTTGGAGGGATCATTTCAACTTACGTACCACCTACTAAAAGTAGGATATTGTATATTACTTGTCATCCCAATATTATGAAATTGCATATATACATATTGTGATTTACCATATTCACGTTGAATTGTATTATTTATTTTCGTGTTGCTCACATTGTAATTGCATATACATCACATGTTAAAAGTATTCGCCCAACTCACATTGTCTCGAGTAGTGTTTTGTCAACTTGGGCAAGGCACTATTTTGACCAATTGAGTGCCCAAGATGCTGGGTTGGGATTAGAGCATCTCCAAAATGTAAACTAGACACTATTGATGAACATGTTCTTGACCAGTGCCAACAAAATGTACAAGCAGCTTAACTGTAAGCATATATCATGCTCTACATAAGTAACCAAACTGTAAGCACGTATACGATCTCATATCGAAAAGAATACGAGTCAAATACAAAGTGATGTCAAAACCAAAAATTGCTAACACACCCTCCTCTTCCACTTCCTCTTATCTTTTAATGACACCCTAATAACTATCATGTAAAATGTTGACTTTGAGATAACAACTTTGTTTGTCTTTCCTTTGACAATGAAACTGGGCCTGTCTCAGCAAAATATAATGTCGTATAAACTTCCTCGGTAAAGAACATTACCTCACAAGGGAATGAGATGTCATAAAGGAACTTCACCTCCACGTGAATGCCTATCGCGTCCGTTAAGATCCATGAATCCTGAACCAGAATTTCTCCTCTTAATTCTGTAACTTTTACCTCTTTTACCTTTCCCTTTCCGGCCTGAGAACAGCACAGATGCAACCGTCAAGAAGCCCAAGCCACAGAATGCCCATAGACCAACAACCCAGATCCTCACAGAAGTAAACATCCCATCTGTCGAGGCAGTTTCTGAAACTTGCTGAGATTGATTCATTTGCACACGGCTGGTTCCTACAAGAACACTTCCATCCATCTTGCCGAACTTCCTTGATACTACAACTTCCTCCACTGCATCTGATTTTGCGTTGGGATCAGGACAGTTCCTGCTCTTATGATGCAGGTGTAATGCTTCATTTAGTGTTGTGATGCATTCTATGCTAAGCAGATCCGCCTGCAGTTTGTTGGTGTCTGTCTGGTCAAGTGTTGAAGCGTTGGGTGGTTCTGGAAACTGGGCCCAGCATGTGTTAACCACGACAACATTCCTCCACCTTGCCTTATCAAAGCTCCAATTTCCAACCTTGAATTCCAAACCATAGTGAAATACTCTGTATCTGACACCCGGTTGAGGAGCATATCCTGGGTATAACAGTATCTCACTGCTTATTTGATGCCTTAATTTCAACTGCATGGAAAGACCAAGAGGAACAAAATCATTATCATAGAATCATGGAACCACAAAGAATAGTCTTTTTCAGTGAAATCCCATGAAAATTTATACATACAAGATTACAAGAGATGTACCTCGGCTGCTCCAAATGAGTAACCATACATCTCACTGATCCAACCAGATTCGTATATATCTCCTGTGATGTTGGTACCATAATGAGCTGTGTCTGCCCGGACTTCCTCAGTTTTATGCAACCATAGTAAAGCAAACTTTCGAAGATCATCAATATGCATGATGATAACACCACCAACCTTGTCACAGGCTTCAGGATGGCTTGTATGGAGTTTTGCGAGTTCATTGTCACAGCCAATAAGATACCTAGCATACACAGAATAGGCAAAATAAGTCCTTGTACAGATTATGCAGCTGCAAAGCACCCGTCAACTCACACACACATCCACCGGGAATTACGTTTTTCTTCCTGAGATGCTAAACATTAAAATTGAAAGCATCATATTGTCTTACTCATAGGGAGTTGAAACTGGTCGTCCACGTGCTGCTTTAAATTCCCATGGTGTTATTGGACCTCTCAAGATCATATCAGCATCAAGAATCACTATGTACTCTGCATCTGTATTTGCATGATTAAGCCAATGAATGACTGCAGCTGGTTTGTTAATTGCTGGATACCTGTTATCAAGAACAAAAGAATGAACCTTTACCGCTCTTATGGATTGGATCTAGGGAATTAACCTCAAAGCATGTGAAATAACCTCAAATTATCATAAAAAATAAACTATTAAGAGGAAAGAAGGCATTAAAGAAAATAAAATTACCAATCGCCTGTTAATGGGTGTCGGCTCATGGAAGGGACATAATGGGTGGGAGCGAGATCATGGCCAGTATATTGCTTCAAGTCTTCATCGGTGCAACTGAGTAACCGTGTGATATTTCCAGGCTGGCCACTCAGGTGAAAACTGTGGACAAGTCCTACAGTCTGCCAATCAAAGAAAGGGGTGCATTCTGTGGAGAAAAGGGTGTGAATTTTTGGATGTGGTTTCCCGGGTTCATCGACAACCTGCTCCTGCACTTCCTGTACTACATGTTTTACTTCCTCAAATTGTAGAGTAGCAGGAGTTGGCTTTTTTGGCCGAGTCATTTCAGCAAAACTTTTGCTTTTTAAAAAGCTCAAATATTTTGACCATTTTGGTTTCGGGCAACCGTTTGCTGCATGTTGTAGTAAAAGACCCTCATTCAAAGTGTTAATGCACTCTAAATTCAAAGAAAGAGCCCGCCTTTTGTTTGGATCAGGTTCCATCAGTTTTACCTGGACAAAGAATGAGCATTAAGTTTCTCATAGCCAACTCCGAAGACCTTGACTTTGAAACTTCAAGGTACAGAATTTTGAGATCTTTAAGATCAAGATCTGAATATACCAGTTCAGCCTCAACTCATATGGGTACAAAACAAAAGAGTGTTTATAAAAGATATCAAAATGGAAATTCCACCGAGTCCTCTCAGTTAATCCCTATAATAAAGGTGCCTAACCAATTGTTTTTTAGCAGGGGCCAATGGGTGCAAACATACACCATGAAAGAAAAGTAAAGGCTTCTCCTTAAATAAAGAAAAAGATTCCAATACCAAAGATTCTAACAATTTAAAATCTGATCACATACCTCTTTTGGATATGGAGGTTCGGGAAAGAGTCGGCCACAGTCATAAACAATACCATCTTCATGGTGAGCTAATTTACCAAAAGACCAATTCCCTACACTAAATGTCAAGCCGTAGTGAAAAAGAATAGGCTCAACACCCTCCCGTGGTGTATAGCCGGGGTAGATCATCAAGTTATCATTTATTTTGTGCTGAAGACCAACCTGAAAAAGGGAAAAGGTAGCCAATACAGATTAACAAAAGAAGAAAAAGAATAAGAAAAAAAAGGACTGAGCAAACTGAGCAAAGAAGCTCAAATGGTAAAGGATTGGGAATTGCTAAAAGATCCAGCATTTATATTTATTAAAGAAAAATAAATAGAATGTTTTATGGGAGAAAGGAAGAAACTTACCTCTGCTGCACCAAAGGAATATCCATACATCTCACTGATCCATCCTTTCCCATAGATGTCACCAGTTATATTAGTTGTCCAGTGAGCTCTATCCTCCCGCACTTCTTCTGTTTTTGAAAGCCACATGGGTGCCAATGCTCGAAGATCATCCATGTGCATGGCTAAAAGCCCACCAACTTTATCACAGAGTTCAGGATGCTTTGTGTGCAACCGAGCCAGAAGATTATCGCATCCAACCAAGTACCTGAAGCAGAAATTCATTATACGAATAAATGCTGATACTCACAGTCCCTACAAGGTGGGGAAAGAAGAATGTTGAGAATAAGTGAGAATAAGTGCACAACATGTCCTGCCATAAAACCCTTAGAAGAAAACGTTCATAAGCATATTATTCAAATGCCGAAAAGACATTACTCCGCTTCCAAATTTTTAACAAGGTTCTGTTCTTCAGTTCAAACTAAGCTAGATTGTCTAAATGTATAATGAGTATGGACAATTTTGAGACTTTCACAAAACATTCATATCACTCAGGTATTGTAACACTTGGTTTCAGCTAACATATAGTCTTACCAATAATTCCAATGTCATTTACGTAAAGATGTTTCGAAAAGTTTATCATTTTGATGTAAAAAGGAGAAATATACCCATAAAATGCTGCAACAGGTTTTCCTTTCTCAGCACCAAGTTCCCAAGGAACAATTGGCCCTCTTATGATCATGTCTGCATCCAAAATCACTACCCAATCAACATTCTTAGCTTCTTCACTGTGCTTAAGCCAATGCACAACTCCAGCAGGCTTGTTAATAGCAGGGTACCTGCAAAATTTTAACCCAACAAAAAAAAAACAAATTTTTAACCTTTTTCTTTCCATTTTTGCATAAAGGGGAAACAAAGGCTTTCCATTTTAACTAAACCCATCAAATATAATGCAATTTGCAAAGCAACCCGAAATTCGACACCATTTTCTCTGAAATTAAGAATGAAAACAATCCAAAAATAGAAAGAGGTGAGAAAACAAAGCATAATAGGACTCACCAGTCACCAGTCTTTGGGTGCTTGCTCATGGACGGGACCTCAAAAGTGGGAGCCAAATGCATTCCTTTGTACTTCTTCTTCTCCTCGTCGGTGCAGCTGAGGAGTCGGGTAATTGGGCCGGGTTGCCGGGCCTTCCTATAGCTGTGCATGAGGCCCACAGTCTGCCAGTCGAAGTAGTTCTGGCACTCCACCGAGAACAGAGTGTGCATCCTCCTCGGAGCACCCTGACCCGCTTCCGCGCCCCAACTGCTATTCACACACAGACCCAGCAATCCGAGCACCACCAAAACCGCGAATCCGGCCATTGTAGCTCAATCGGAGCTCAGATTTGAGATGGGTTTTGGCTCGGAGATCTAAATTTCATGGCTTTGACGGATACAGTGATATACTCGAAAGTCAAAATCGGAGCTCAGTTGTTTATGCCTACTCCGGTAATAAGAAACCAATGATGGTGCAACATGGGAATTTTTTAATAATCAATGTATTTGGTAGGCTGTATGGATTATTCAACCTAATTAATGAAGTTTGGTTTGTGATCCAATAATTAAATTTTTAATAATAAGACATGGGACTTGTTCTTTCAGACTTTCTACCAGCTTCACTGCCTGAGGCATTGAAAGCCCAATTTCTTTTTCCTTTTTCCTTTTCACTTTTTTCCTAATCGGGAGATTCGGACAACGATTATAACATGGTTTCTTGCCCCCAAAAAAAAAAACAATTATTACATGAATTCATTATTTCTTCTTAGATATAAACAAGTACCTTATTATAGTCTATTGATGGATTTCATAATTGTATGGTTGATGTGAATTTGAACCTTTGATGCTGGAGTTTCTTTTTTTTGAGAAATAACAATATTCATTGAGGAGAGAAATATCGTATAATATAATAGAACGTGAGAGTTTAGAAAATGAATTTTAATTCTTAGAGTATATTGGGTGTGAATTTTGGCATTGTGAAGTTAATTTTTGAGATTTGGATTTGGTTGACGAATTTCGGATTTTAATAATTTTGAATTTGAATTAGGAAATGTAATGTGGATGTGGACTTTAACAGTTAGAAATATTGATAATTGGACAATGAAATATGATTTTTTTTTAAGAGTTTTGAGCTTGAATTTGACATTGTAAATGTTGATGTGAGCTATACACTTAAGACTATGGTTTAGAGAACGAATTTTAATTCTCTATAGTTTTGAGTTTGGACTTTGACATTATAAGGATGTTGTGAATTATCATAAATTGAGATTGTATTTAGAGAATGAATTTTGAATTTTAGAATTTTGAGTTTGAGAGTTAGCATACAATATTAATGTAAATTGTAACACTTACGATTGGAGAGTGACATACGAAACTCTAAAGTATATGTAGCATAAAAAGAATCAATAATTAGGTTCTATTAAAATTAAGGGAAAATTAAACTTGACTACCATGTTGTTTACATCAAATTATAAGATTACAACTACACTTTCAAATCTTGCATTTACCATACTATACTATTTAAACTGTTACAACCTTAGTCGTTCGTTAAATTTTCTGTTAAAAAAAAAAATTAGAAAATCTCTCCCCTATCATCTCTCTTCTCCCGTCGTCGTCTTTAAAAAAACCAAAAAACTTTAATAACAAAACCAAACTATTATGGAAGGTTTTGACTTTCTTTCATTTCGAGTTTGATTTTTTTAATAGAAAGGTTTATGTGAGCTTTACCAATATGAAATTGAAGTTTCGAAATTCAAATTTAATTTAGATTTTGAAATTATAAAATCTATATGAACTCTAACGTTTAATATTACGGATTGAATTTTTTTTTTTTTGAAAATATTCCATTTTGAGTTCGGTTTTTGCAATATAAAGTTTTTATGTGAACTCTAATAATATAATACTGAAGTTTCGAAGTTAATTATAATTCAAAAAAAAAAATTAGCTTCGCAATCCCAATCATATATTAGTTTTCTCTATAAAAGGTTTATATGAATTATAATAATATACGACGGGAGTTTCGAAGTTAAAATTTGTTTTTTCAAAGCCCGTTTGGTATCGTTTTGCAAGATAATTTTTCGCCTTTCAGATACAAAAATAGTTGTAAAACGCATTTGGTAATTTATTTTTGAAAAATGAATTTAGAAAATGAAAACACAAGATATCACCCTTACCACCTCCACCGCCATTGCCACCTCTACCTCCACTGCCACCACGACCACCATCGCTGTCACCATCACCACCCCACCACCATCTCCACCACCACCATCACTACCACCCCCACCATCACTATCCCCACTGCAACCACATCCACCATCACCACAGCCACTGCCACCATCACCACTGCCATTGCCACCATCACCACCGCCACTGCCACCATGATCACTACCACCGCCACCCCCGCCCTATCACCAAAACCACCATCGTTGCCACCACCACCACCACCACCACCACCGCTGCCACTTCTACCACCACCCTATCACCGTCGCCATCGCCACCGGTATCGCTACCACTACCACCGCCACCCCTGCCCCATCACCAAAACCACCATCGTTGCCACCACCACCACCACTACCGCTGCCACTCCTACCACCACCTTATCACCGTCGCCATCGCCATCGGTATCGCTACCACTACCACCGTCGATGCCACCCCCACTACCACCCCAAAACCACCACCATCACCGCCACCCCTATCACTTCCACCTCCACCCCACAACCAAAATGTCGCTGTCACCCCCACCACCACCACCAACACCAACTTCACCCCACAACCACCACCGTCGCGGTCACCCTGACCACCACCACCACCACCTCCACCTCCATCCCATCACACTACCACTATCTCTATTATCACCATTCCCATCGTCGTTATCTCAAACTTTATATTTGGAAATTATTGTCTAATGTGTAATTAATATTTTTAAAATTTTATATATTTGTACCAAACAAGTTTTTTCTTTTTCATTATTACAAAATTATATTCAGAGTAAACTAACAAATGCATTCTCAAATATTAAATACATAAAATTCTATTTGTTATTTTCGTTTTACAAAACAATATTTCAAAAATTGTTTTGCAAAACGATACAAAACGAATCCTAAAATTTTATATGAACTTATCATTTTATATTCGGGTCTCCAATCCACCGATATGATCCGAGATAACAATCCGCTGGCTCTGATTTTTAAGTTGGACATGAGAAGGCCCAACTGATATGAGAGCCACAGCGAAGGCAGAGACCTTAGGTACGTGGCAAGTTCCGATTGGTTAATGCGGCGTGGAGGCGGCAGTCTGGTTCTTCATCTCTGAAGTCACCGCAGAGAGAGAGAGAGTAGAGCAGTGTAGCTGTTGATGGTCGACGGCGGAGGCAGAAAATGAAGTGAAAAGGTTCAAAATGAAATGGGCCGGTCTTCTTCTATGCCTGAGCTTATCATTGTGCCTGCAATTTAGTATCGTTTCTTCAGCTTCTTCATCTCCTCGGACTATACATACAAATCAGGTATCTTTAATCTTTTTTCCTCTCTCTTTCTTTCTTTCTTGTTTTTCTCAGCAACCAAACATGCATCTATAGCAATTATTTTGTGGGTCAATCTCTGATGCCTTGATGAAAATTTCTTACCAAAAAAATTGGTGCTTCTGTCATTCAATATAACCCCTTTCTTTGTTTTTCACAGGGGCATGAGAAATCTGCGGACACCATAGGGTACTTTTTAGTTAAAATGTTGATCATTTACTGTTTATGTATTTACTATTTGTGATTAGGCTGGTAAATTTTATTTGCATTTCTTAGCATTAACCAGTTCTTTTGAATGTGCAATTTGTTCATGGGAATTGATTTCGGGCTATTTGTTCATGGGAATTGATTTCGGGCTATTTGTTCATTGGAATTGAAATCACAGCTATTCAAATTTCATGGGAATTGATTTCGGGCTATATGTTGATGTGAATTGATTTCTTAGCTAGTCAGTGTTGCATTTTATTGTGAAAGTTTGAAACTTTGTAACTGACACCAGAATTTGGGTATAGAAATTTAGAGCATGAGCAGGGAAGCCCCCCCGAGGTACATTGTTCGAGAGAAAGGAGTAGGGCAGCATGGGAAATAATTCAGGAGGTATGGAAGAAAGTTCATGCATAGACTCTTCTGATTACTATCGTCTTTATAGCGGTTTCATTTGTGTCAATATCATTGTCCCTATTCTTTGGTGCAGTACTTGATGCCCTTTGTAGAGAAAGAGAGGTATCAGATTCCAAGAACATGTAGGTTGCACCCTGATAATGATCTGTACAGAGATCAGGAAGAGCACAAAATCCGTGTAGATTTACATGAATGGCAATGTGGATATTGTAAGAAAAGATTTTACGATGAGAAGTTTCTTGATAGGCATTTTGAGAACCGGCATTACAATTTGCTCAATGTGGTAAGTGCCTTTGGTTTTAAGTTCTTGTTTGAGAATGCAGCTACAAGGGAAAACTAGTTTTGTTATTGAGTAATTCTTATTTTCGTGGTCTTAACTTAATTAGCTGTCACTGAATAATGCAAGCCTAATAAATGGAAAGAGTGTAACCCTAGAATGTTTTTCATGAACTTGTTATGTATGATCAATGAATCTTAGGTTCATCAATCCTCGGGTTCTTATTAATCCGGTTTCCACATTAATCCTTATCTTTATGTAAGTTATATTCATGCTAATTTTGAATCTTCAGCGGTCTAATCATCCCAAAAGATAAAATCATGAGTCAGAGTTTAAACAGATGTCTCTTTAATTTCACCTGATGTTTCAAATGGGCCCTTGAGTTCATTTCCTAACCTCGTTGTCATATGCTCATGTTCTAATAATCATTAATAACTGTATTCCATTTGTTTAGCCTAAACCGTGCATTGCTAATCAAAACATGACATTATTCTTCTGAATCAGAGTCATAGTAGGTGCTTGGCGGATGTTTGTGCTGCGTTGCATTGTGACCTCGTGATGGATTCTGTACCACCCAAGACGAAGTGCAATCCTGCTGCCGCTGCACGAAATAAACATCTGTGTGAGGTGGCATCTGAATTACGGGTCTTAATGCATTTAAATTTCCAGCATCATTTGTATTCATAAATTTCCATTATGTGCAGGGTCTAGCCGATAGTTGTTTTCCAGTCAATCAGGGTCCAGCAGCTAGCCGTCTTCATGGTAACTTTACATCTTTCTTTATCAAACTGAAAACGTTCTAACTCTAACAAGCTATCTATCTAAGTTCATCAACTAGTGATATTACTTTCTTGATTGTTAACACGGCAGAATTATTCTTGCGCCAATTATGCGATGCCCACACTTGCACTGGACATCGGAAACCCTTCTCTCAAGGCCGCAGGAAGGTAAGTTCACTAAAGCTATGTCTTGTATGGTGTTTTGGTTATTAACTTATGATGTTTTGTTGTATCGTCTTCAACGATCGTATCCATTATGTTCGAAATGTGCAGAAGGGAATGAGTATAGCCTACCTTGTTCTTTCCATTTCGACCTTGCTGCTGCTCCTCCTTTTCTATTCTTACATGTACATGTACAGAAGGTATATATATATATATATCTTCACTCAAAACTTCCTCATTTTCGCAATTTTGGCCGCGTTTTCTTTGGATTTCACGATTGTAATCTGTGTGACATTGTGACAGGGGAATGAAAAGAGGAACTCAAGAACTGAAGCGCATCACGCCGATTGGAAGGAAGAAGAAGCCGACGTAGTTTCATTTTTTCATAGAAAAGCAACACACTAGTCACAAAAGGAAAAATCTGTACCGTTTTATTTTCGCTTGTAATTTGAATTTTGACCATTGATCGAGTGTAGAGGATGAACAAAAAAATTTCAGGCAATGGCAGATGAGAATGTTGATATATTGCAAATATACTCATTGTTTACGAATGGATTTCTCTTTCTCATATGAGCTCTCAATTCCAATTGACACATACAGAAAGTCGAAAATCAATAAATCAGTAAGGTTTCGATAATGTACCATCAACAACTTCTCTAGTTTACATGAACAAACAACAAAAGGCAATGATGTCGAATTTGGCTTCCCTGACCTTTTTAGGTCAGAGCAATGAAGCTAATACTGAAGCCGAGCAATGTAGCGTGAACTTGTATCTAAGGAGAAGACCATTAAAGTGATCGGTGTCTGATGGAGGATCTTGACAACCTCGTACTGATTAAGCACGCCCCAAGCGGCCCTTGGGTTAGTAAGGCACCCCACCATCCCTAGGTTGATTGCCGGAAAGGTTGATGGCGGCCGGTCATCATTTGAATCAAGTGAAATGGAGCACGCCTGGATCATTTTCTTCTTGGAGGATCAATATAGAGTTCATCATTGGTGAGTTTTTTGATGTGGTTTCTGATTTGGCTGAATTTTTCCGGGAGGATCCCGCTTGAGGCCATACTTGTTGAGGGTTTTGATGTAGTTCCTCATGAGTCTGAATTTGTTGCTGCCCAGATGATACAAGTACTCCCACGAAAAGATGCCGGTTTTATGCAAGTCATCGAAAAGAATCCTGAAACATACACTCCACAATCACAACACAACAGATAATATTCATGAGAACGCAGTTAAATTCTGGAGTTTAAAAGTACCTGATTCCATAGTTTCCTACAGGTTCTGCGGACATGATCCCAACATGACGCCGACCCGATATCACCTGCATCAATTGACAGGATGATAACAAAGTGTCCGAAAATTTGTATGGAGATGAAATTACTAGCAGATTATGAACTCGAAAATGTGATCAACAATGAATCAAGTAAGTAACTTCAATAAATATAAAGACACTTTCAAAATTTCACTCTCTACTCCTACTCATATCTTCATCTGCCGATCCAGATGGTATCACATTTCAATCACGCACTGCACTGCAGGTAGATATTGCAACATTCTTTCAACGATTACTGAAATTTTGGAAGTTAAGGAGGCAAGTAAGCTCATTTCAGGCCGAAGTGTAGCTCCGCATTTGACAGTGACATTCTCGTTTCATGCAAGTTGGTTTTGAATGGAATAACTTTCATTATATTCAAAAATTCATAAACCTAAATTAAAATGAAATAAGCAATTGGGGGAAAATTTATTACCTTTTCACCAGCAATGGACCTAATCTTGGCATCAACAGCAGGGCTGTGGATTCTTAGAAATTCAGCTGACAAATTGAAGGCACTGCCATTTCCAAACTCCACCTCAACCTGAAACAAACAGGGACTCAAAAACACTGCTTTCAAATCATCAACACGATGATGAAACTAAGGCTTACCGATTTAGGCGCATGGAGGGAGAATCTGGTGAGTCTCGGAGCATTCACCGTAGCGTACAACCTCCGAATCGCAAACATTCTTCCTTTTTCAATTGATCCTGATGATCTCCTCCAGTTCGCTCTCACGCCCCAATTGATTTTTAATTGAGAAATTGCTGCTTCCTCTGGGCTTTTCTCTGTCCGGGCCTAACTCTGTTATGGGCTGGTTGGGCCATGGTCAACAGATTATTCTGGTTGACGAGGGATTTCATTTTCGAGTAGTTTTACAGTCTATTAAGTTCCTCCATTTTTTATAGTAGGTGATCTTAAGCTTGACTCTCGTAAGAAATAAAATTGATAGAAATGCAATTTTTTTTCTTTTACAATATGTTTTATTCAAAACACCATCAAAGAGTACAAGGACACAGTCTTTTGAGCACCTAGTCGTGAATATAAAGAATAAAAGCAAAATCTTAAAAAAGATTTGCAGTCTGAGTAAATTCCCGCGGAATGAAACCAGAACCAAGGAGCAATAAAAGAAAAATAAAAACGAAATTCAACAAGGTAAAGGGTTTTACTATTGTAAGGGCGAGACCATTATTCAAAGTGTGTAATTTGCTCCCCCAATCTTGCTGTATAAAAAGCTTTAAGTGATCTCGTGGTATAGAAAGTTTTTATTGGGATGAGAATTGAAGTAAAATAAGTTTTTTGGCGAAGTTTCAAATATTGACTAAAAATCGTGAAATATAGCTCACAGATTTTGGGAAAAATCCGACCATTGAGATTTCGCAAAATATTGTAAGTGCACATTAAAAAAATGTCAGAATTGTTTTGAGACTTGCCGTTTATTGAGCCTAATAATTCATTTTGTTTTTAAATTTCATCTATAAAACATTAAAATCAATGAAATTTACTATAGGGGTCCGAAAGTGACTTTAAGGCCCAAAATATATAAGGAATTTATTGTACGAATTTAAAAAACTAAAAGTGAAATGAGAGAGCAATTAGAATAAGTTTTTTTTGGGATGTTTTTGTTGAAATTTCAAAAATCGAATTAAAATCGTGATTTATATACCGCTCATAATTTTTGGAAAAATGCGACCGTTGAAATTTTACAAATAATTAAAGCACATATTCAAAAAACTATTAGAAACCTTTTGAGACATGTTCTGCCATTGAGCCCAATAATCCTTTTTTTTTTAATATTTAGAGCTATAAAATATTAAAATAAATTAAAATTTACCTTTTAGATCCGGAAGTGACTTTAGGGTCCGAAATATAAAAGGAATTTCCTATATGAACTTTAAAAAGCTTAGGCCCTGTTTGGTATTGTTTTTTTTTTCTTAAAAAGCTACTTTATTTGAAAGTGAAGCAGTACAAAAGTGTTTGGTAAAAATGAGAAATCTTGCTTTTTTGAAAAATAATGGATTTTTTACAACAATTTTTAAAAGCAATCTGCATGTTGCTTTTAAAAGCTGTTTTTACCAAAATGATTTTAGTGTACTACTATTTATTATGAAATAACAATAAAAATAATTTTTTAAAAAAACACAGCAGAGGCAACTTTTTAAAAAAACACAACAATGCCAAACTGGCCCTTAGAATGAGATGAGATTGGAAGTAGAATAAGTATTCGATGTTTTTGTCGAAATTTCAAAAATCGACGAAAAACCGTGAGTTGCTCACAGTTTTTGGAAAAAATGCGCTCGTTGAAATTTCGCATAATATTTTAAGTGCACATTAGAAAAACTATTATAAGCCTTTTAAGACATGTTATGCCATTATTGAGCCCAATAATTCATTTTTTTATTTATAATTTGCAAGCTATAAAACATTAAAATAAAATGAAAGTCCGGACGTGACTTTGGGGCCTGGAATATATAAGGAATTTTCTGTATGAACTTGAAAAAACTTAAAGTGAGATAAATGGAAGTAGATGTTTTCGTCAAAATTTCAAAAACCGACTCAAATTCGTGACTTATAGCTCATTGTTTTTGTGAAAAATGTGACTGCTAAGATTTTGAATAAATTTTAAGTGCACAATAAAAAAATTATTATAAGCTTTTTGAGATATGTTCTGCCATTTATTAAGCCCAGTAATGATTTTTTTAAAATGAGTTTTTAAGTTATAAAACATTAAAATAACATAGCTAGCGGAAACCCTGTTAGAGTTCTTGGACGGAAATAGAGTAACATAAAAATAACATAGTTAGTAGGGGTGTTAATCGGTAATTCGGTTAGGTATTTTTTTCGAAATCGAAACCGAACCAATGGGGTGATCGGTATAGGTATCAGTCCGATACTAGCCACTTTCCCGATTAGGACCGAAAATTGGACTTACTGATCGGTTAGGTATCGACATCGGTTTTCCCAGTAAGAAAGAGGGAGAGACGGAGATGGAGAGATTGAGGGAGAGAGAGAGAGAGAGAGAGAGATAGACTCGTGATGAGTTCGAGGTAATGGTTGCGAGGGGATGGGTCCAGCGCAGTCCTAAGAAGTTGTGCGGTGAGAGACTGAGAAGGCGATGAGGCAGTGAGGGACTAAGGGTGAGAGACTAAGATAGATGAGATAAGAGAGATCGATGAGATGGATGAGGATCGATAAGGATCGATGAGATGAGAAAGGAGTCAGATTCAATGCGGATGGATGTGGATTGTGGACTGGTGTCTGGTGGTGGCGTTTGGCATCGTACTTTTCTTTGAGTTTGAGGACAGTGAAGGAAAATATGAGATGAAATGGTGAAGCTTGAAACAGTCACACCCATCGTTAATATCGAAGAGCCAAGATGTGTGACTGTATGAGAATTATGTGGACAAAAACGACACCATTTGAATCAAAATAAGGGTTTTCAATTCTGTCAGATTATGGGCTATTGAAAACCAAAACTGAACTGGTTCTGATTCGGTTCAGTTCGGTTTTCTTGATTCGGTTCGGTTTTTTTCATGACGGTTCTGATAGAGTCCGATTTTTCGGTCGATTTTTTCGTACCAATTAATAGTCCTAATAGTTAGAGTGCTTGGGCGGAAATAGGGCAACGTAGCTAGCGGAAGTACTTTTCAGAAGGTTAATTAAGACAAAATTTAGTCCAAGTAAAAAACAAAGATTGGATGGTGAGTCCAATAGGCATGTGAAGTAAAGAACCATTTAATTTTAATTTTAATTTAATTTTGCTGATCGGGCTTTGGATTTACTTGGAGAAAAAGCCCATTAGCAAATATTGGGCTTCCTACCGAACCCGTGGCTCGCATGAGCAGTGAAATAGGGAGAGAAACCCTCATTTTCATCCCTAGCAGCGAATTTTCCCTTAAACCTGTGCAGACTCTCTGCTCTCTTCAGAAAATCTCGCTCACTCTCTTTGTCTTGCCCTACACTATCCACCAGGTCTATCTTTCTCTCTTTATCTCAAGATGGAAGCTTTAATGGAGGATTTTAGGATTTGGGGTGGTCAATTGACCACCCTTCCCCCTTAATAGATCCCCCTGTGTATTAGTCTGTTTGACATTACAGTATCTGTTTTCAACTAACCACCCCTATCTGATTAATTGGTGCAGTCTTTGTTTCTTTGATTCATCACTCTTGATACCAACCAGCTTCTAGCTGATTACTTCTTCAAGCCGGAGGATTCGTTAGGAACTTTCAAGATGTCGAGGAAGGGTTTGATGGAGCAAGACCTGAGTAAACTGGATGTGACGAAGTTGCATCCGCTCTCGCCTGAAGTTATATCTCGTCAGGCGACTATCAATATTGGTAATCACGATTTCAGTGCCCAAATTTGCTCTAAGATTTCTGTGGCCATTTTGTAGTACATGCCCTAATTTGCAATTTGTGTTGTGCGAGTTACCTCTCAGGTACCATTGGTCATGTCGCTCATGGAAAATCAACAGTTGTAAAAGCAATTTCTGGGGTTCAGGTAATTGTTTGATTTTATCTTGCATTTGATGCTGCTTGCACTTTTCCTGTTTATTTCTGTGTGGACATTGGTGAATATCAGACAAGCATGGCTTTCACTCATTTACAGCCTGCTTCTGACTTCTTACTGCTAGAATATAGCTCTCATTTTTTTGCCTGTAGTGAAGGATTACCTATCTATGCACATATCTATTTAGTCAAAATGCTAGTTCAATCTCTCTGAGGAAGAACTATATCTTGAATCCCTTGAGAAAATAGGCAAATTGGAATAGTACTGCAACCTGTTTGTTTCGACTGCTTTTTCTTTTTGAGCTATCAATGCACACGGACAACCGAGGAAAGAATTTATTTGGAAATATGTGTTTTTTTAATGTATGATAATTGCGCAATAAGAGGGTTTAGGTTGCTGAGTGTTATTGTATCCATACAGCTCACTTGCAATATTGGCTAATCATATCAGATAGCTACAAATCGCATACTGTTTATTCTTGGTGCAGTCATGTTTGCCTTTAAGTTGAGCATTAGAAATAGAAACAGCTATTTTTAATCTTGTACTCTAGAGTGCGTTCTCCATGAATTATGCAACCTAAAAGAAACCAGGGATCTTTGTAATCTTCTCCATATAGGCGCGGTAGTTTGGTCGCTATCAATTCAAAGTTCATAGTGCCTTTGATTATTTAAATTCTGGAGATATGATATGCTTAGATATGTTTGGCTGAGGTTCCTTTTTAACCTTGGTGTTATTTGGCATGATTCTAATATTTAGAGTGCACTGTACTTCTAAACTCTTTCCTTTCATCCTTTGCTAAGATACTTTATATCCCAAACTTAAGCTGATTTTTTGTGGGCCCAATATTTTCTACCAAGTTTTATCCAACATTGCACACGAACTACATGGCTTGTTTGTTTGAGCTGTCTTCTGAATTTATATGCGTTATGGGCATAGCATGCCAGTATTTTCATGATAGAATATTAATATGTTTAAATTGCAAATGATAATAATTTATGCAGACTGTTCGTTTCAAAAATGAGCTAGAGCGCAACATTACTATCAAGCTTGGATATGCCAATGCAAAGATATACATGTGTGAAGATGACCGGTGCCCTCGACCAATGAGCTACAAGTGGGTATACTATTATTGTAATTGTCTTTAATTACATTCTGTCATTTTGTTAATATCTATGCATTTTGTAATCAGGGCATATGGAAGTGGAAAGGAAGACACTCCTCTCTGTGATGTCCCTGGATTTGAGAACTGCAGGATGAAATTGTTAAGACACGTATCTTTTGTAGATTGCCCGGTAAGGTTTTGAGGTGATCATTTTACACAATATTAGATATTCCCTAATATCTATGATTGAACTAGACTGTTGCAAATAAATGATCATATATCTTGGTCATCCCTGCATTGTAAGAGGTTCTGATAGCCTGAACTTTGAATCTTGTCCGAGATGATTTATACTTTGTCTCAGCTTAGCTAAATTTTTGTTATGTCTGTGGTCTGGATGACATTATAGTTAGTAGTATATCAAGATGCATTAAAACAATGTTTTTCCATAGTTTCTTGCTGCATTTTATTAGCTGTGTGGAATTCTCAGTATTAATTGTTGCCAAGTTTCTAGCTGGTCCTGTCCAAGTTATCTAAATCCTGGCGGTCACACAAAATAGACTAGTTGGCAATTTCCTTTTTTTTGCTTCGTTGTCTAAAAATTGGTTAGATCAACTGTCACTATACTGATATAGTGATTGTTGCATATGGGAGAGGGAATTTATTTTGGTTTTTTCTCTTGATTTGATTTTGTGATGTTTACTTAGAAATGTTCTTTTTTTATTTGTTTTATTTTATGCTTTTTTATAGGGTCATGATATTCTTATGGCTACTATGCTTAATGGTGCTGCCATTATGGATGGTGCATTACTTCTCATAGCTGCTAATGAAAGCTGTCCCCAACCACAAACTTCTGAGCATCTGGCTGCTGTTGAAATTATGCGTCTTCAACATATTATTATCCTTCAAAATAAAGTTGATCTCATTCAGGAGAATGTGGCCATCAACCAGCATGAGGCAATCCGGAAGTTCATTCAGGCAAGTTCCTATGAAGCATTTTTTTTTTCTGGTTTTTTAAGTTTCAGTCTGCTAAGTTATATAATTTGACATTTTGGTTACCAGGGAACCGTAGCTGATGGTGCACCAGTGGTGCCAATTTCTGCTCAGTTGAAATATAATATTGATGTGGTGTGTGAGTACATTGTTAAAAAGATCCCCATTCCAGAAAGGAACTTTACCTCGCCCCCTAATATGATCGTGATCCGATCATTTGATGTTAATAAACCTGGGTATGAGGTCGATGAGATACGAGGTGGTGTAGCTGGTGGAAGCATTCTCAGGGTATGACTTTTATTGTTGGATTTTGTCGAAAGTGTGGACAATATTTAAATATATCCCATGTCCGATGTTGGATCATGGTATGTTTTGCATATATATATATATATATATATATTATATTTAATCCTGCTTTGCTTGGTAATGGCATTTTAATTTCCTGATGGAGGTTTGGTGTTGTGGAATGTGTACAAACGCTTTTCATTTGGACTTAATAGTTTGTGGGGGGTGGGGGAGGGTTTGGATGGCGTCTTGAGTAATAAGTTCCGTGAATGCTTTATATTATGAATACCACATTTGACAATGTGATCTTGGCAGGGTGTGTTGAAAGTAAATCAGTTTATTGAAGTTCGTCCAGGAATTGTGGTTAAAGATGAGAGTGGGAACATCAAGTGCACTCCGATATATTCAAGGATAGTGTCACTGTATGCGGAGCAAAATGAGTTGCAATATGCGGTTCCTGGAGGTCTTATTGGAGTTGGAACAACAATGGATCCAACTCTGACACGTGCGGATAGGCTAGTCGGTCAAGTCCTCGGTGAGGTCGGATCGCTTCCTGAAGTATTTGTGGAGCTTGAGGTAGAGAATTGCAGCCGCACTCTTTATTTCTTTTCTGTTTTCTGCGCTGATGAAACTTGAGGATGCTCTATTTCTAAGCTCATGTATAACATGTTTGTGTGTGCTAGCATCCCTAGTGCAAAAAATTGATTAACCTTGCGTTTTTTACATCCTGATTATGATCCCTTTTACACTGCTTTTTGTTGTACTTTTAAGGATGTGCGCTGTGTTCTTTCGTCATAATATTGGCTTTAATTTACTCTCTATTTGCTTTATAGGTTATGAAGTTAATTTATCCTGTTGAATCATTATTTTAGAATTATTTTCTCATCTTTATTTATATATTTTATTTATTGGAAATGGCTGTCAATATTTATATTTGTAATGATATCAAGTTCATGAGCTGCAGAAGACCCTGGTCTGAACTCTGATGATTGTGATCTGTGGTTTTGCAGGTGAACTTTTTCCTCTTGAGAAGACTTTTGGGGGTGAGGACTAAGGGCTCTGAAAAGCAGGGAAAGGTCTCAAAGCTGGCCAAGGCTGAAATTCTGATGTTGAATATCGGTTCCATGTCTACTGGGGCCAGGGTTATCGCAGTAAGGAATGATTTAGCTAAGCTGCAACTGACCTCTCCGGTGTGCACCAGCAGAGGGGAGAAGATTGCTCTCAGCCGGAGGGTGGAGAAACATTGGCGCCTCATTGGGTGGGGCCAGATTCAAGCTGGAACAACCCTCGATGTCCCACCCTGCCCGATTTGAGTATTGATAAGACCGAAAGCAAGCACACACTAGTAAGGCGGCAAAAAAAGAGTAGGGAAGAAGATGTGGGAAGGCAAACAATTACTGGGAACCATTTTTGTGAGATGGAGGAGAAAACCTTGTCATTGTCTTTATCTTTGTGTTTTATGTTTTGTTTGTTTTACTTTTGATAAAAAAACACTGACAGCATCTGCATTCATATTCTTGGAGCTTTGGAAACTTGTCCTTCCGACAGATGAGGGAATGATAGATAGTTATGTTAACTCTTCCAGAAAATATTTTGCTCCTAATTTTATCAAGTTTTAGTTTGATTTGAGGCTTAGGAAATTGGTTGATTAGATTGCCTGCATCTTTACAAGTTGTCAATGTCTTCATTTTCATATCTCAATTTGTTTGACTTTTGGAGGTGGGAGGCGGTGGTGGTGGTGGTGGCAGCAGTGTTGTGGAGGCGGAGGAGGCAGTGGTTGTGGAGTATGCTTGGGAAGGAGGTGGCAGTTTGTACCATTAAGAATGTGAGAAATATAAGTTGATTCCGCAATGCTATAAGCTCTTTTGCACACGAAATTCTATTTATTGAGCCCTTTTAAGTAATTTTTTGATTTTTGCAAGTATGAAAGTATTCTCCTAAATAAAAATTAGTAGTGAGGTCCGGCCATGACTATGAGCATTGAAAAATATAAAGAAAGTAATTTTTTGAATTTTGTAAGTATGAAAGTATTATACTAAATAAAAATTAGTAGTGAGGTCTGCGCGTGACAATGAGCATTGAAAAATATAAAGAATGTCCTAAATTTTAACGAGCTTATAGTGTGAAGACAAAATAATTATAATAACTTTTTATTTTATTTTATTTTCTGTGTTTGTAGAAGTTTGAAAAACCGATTTAAAACCTTGAGTTAGTACGTATTATTTTTTTAAAAAATGCGATTGTAGAGTTTCATGAGATATTTTTTATATACATTAGTGAAAAATTTATAAGCTCTTGGGACATGTCTTTCCAATTATTGATTCCAATTAGTATTTTATTTTTTGAATTTTTAAGCGTCAAAGTATTAAACTAAAAAAAGTTATTAGCGGAGTTAAGAAGTGACTCTAAAAATAATAAAATATAAGGAATATCCCGTGCAAGCTAGAAGAAGCTTATAGTGAGATGAGATTAACATTAGAATAAGTATTTTGATGGTTTTGTAGATATTTGAAAAAACCAGCTTAAAACTGTAACTTATTGATGATTGTTTTTTTGTAAAAAATGCAACGGTTGAGTTTTCACAAGATATTTTTCGTGAACATTACCAAAAATAGTATTAAGCTATTTGGGATACGTCTTTCTATTTATTGATTCCAATAAGTCCATTTTTAAAAGTATTTTGAGCTAGAAACTTAAATTATTTTTGATAATTTTATAGAAATTTGAAAAACCAACTTATAATCGTGAGTTATTCATTTGGATGTAAGTAAAATAACAAAATTTTAAAATCCTCTTATATTATGAATATGATTCCATGCCTTTCATTCATTATCAAGATTCCAAGGAATCATAAAAGTGCCAAACATCTACTTACAAACTTTCCAATTATATATTATTCATTTTTATCTCTCTAGAGTAGAGTTAAGAGAAATTGTTTTTTTTTTAGAGAAATTGTTTTTTTTTAGAGAAATAGCTATTTTAAGAATAAAAAACATACCAACCTAGCTACAGAAAATTTTAAAAACACAAACAAGTATAAATAAATAAATTGATCAGCCTCCTTGTATTATAAATAATTAAGTTGTACTTAATTAATAATAATTATTGACGATGATGATGCTAATTACTTAATTAAAAATATACATCAACCATAATCACGACGCAGCAAACCACTTACCTGGAGGACCATTTTATAATTAATCAAGACCCCTAACAACCAACTTAATATGTTTAATTACTTTATTACTAATTAAGTAAAGCTAAACATTATTAGTTTTTCCAACTTGTACTAATAAAACTTAAACTAATTAAGTAATATATGTATAGTAGTACTTTAATTAAGGTAAAGTTAACCATAAGGTTTTTCCGGTCTCCATAAGGGTGGACTGTCATATTTTGCTATTAACTGGTCCCTTTTTTTTTTAGACTTGTACGTATTAATTAAACTGATATATATATATATATATATATATATATATATATATATATATATATACACACGTATACCTATCTTCAAGTTGCTTAGTGATTGAAGAGAACTTGCATTTGTATGTTTCGCAAATTATGTATTCAATTTCTTCTAAGATCCGACTAAGATGATTTCCCCACTCATTTAAACTCACTAGCTCCACAATGTATTTTGTAATTCGAGCCAATGTATATATTGGTTTACATATTTGCGATATTTTTTTTTATTACCAGAATATTAGAAAGGAGATTATACGTACAAGATGCTTAGTGATTGAGGAGAACTTGCATTTGTATGTTTCGCAAATTATGTATTCAATTTCTTCTAAGATCCGACTAAGATGATTTCCCCACTCATTTAAACTCGCTAGCTCCACAGTGTATTTTGTAATTTGAGCCAATGTATATATTGGTTTACATATTTGCGATATTTTATTTTATTACTAGAATATTAGAAAGAGATTATACGTACAAGATATCGACTTCATCATTTATGAGAATTAGATTTGAAATTTCCGCTATATATTGGAGTAAATAAGAACACCGATAAACCAATAATATACTAACATAGTTAAGTAAACGTATGTGTACGACATTAGTCACTCTTTTGAGATAATGTATATTATAATTTGACCCAATTTGGTATGGTGTCGGTAGAGTATTGGTGTTTTGTTGGCATGGTGCATGCACGTAATTAAGCAAAAGTAGCATAAAGCCTACCCTAACCAATTAGCTCTTAAGTGCTTAGCACGACCTTAACCAATTAGCTCTTGCTTGCTCCATTATTACAATCCAAATCAACACATAGAGATCTTGACATGATCTGCAAAATCACATTAGCGATCAACGGTTGAGATGATCTGCAGAATCACATTAGTTAGAACATATGAACGATGCTGATATAATATTAGAGATGTTCATAATGATCGACCACATAATTTGGCTCATAATTTACAACTCAATGAATCTCAAAGAGCTTGGAAACATCATAATGGTACATGTTTCATGCCATGGAGAATTTACAGTTACGTAAGGGACAACAAAAAGTAGTAGCCTTATTATCAGTCTTGTTCACGAAACGAGCCGTTAAAGTACTCTCCCGAATGATGAAAGAACTAAATAATCGAAGAAATTAATTACAAACGAGACATAATACACATTAAATTAATACAAGAGAATTAACTCAATCAAAATCATAGGGTTCCCATCGTCTGATTTAATCTTGTTCACGAAACGAGCCGTTAAAATACTCTCCCGAATGATGAAAGAAATAAATAATCGAAGAAGTTAATTACAAACGAGACATAACACGCATTAAATTAATACAAGAGAATTAACTCAATCAAAATCATAGGGTTCCCATCGTCTGATTTAACTCTTGCAATAATAATTTTGTAGAGCTTGAAATGATCAAGGCCGGCATTAAAAAAATTAATGACAACAATTTTTTGTCTCATCATCAAAATTCAAAAGTAGAAGATGTCGTCTTGTTGAAGATTGTTGAAGCCATCCCAAGAGAGCATTGATTCCACACTGTCCACCCATTGTTGCAGCCTAGGGTTTTGATCATGATCATGATCTTGAAACGATTCGCCGCCGATCGAAATCGAAGAAAATGAAGAAGTGCTATATGAATTAGAAATGCTGGTGTTGTTGTGATTGTGATCTGCTCCTTGTTGGTTCAACAACAATGTCCCCAAATCCAAGCTTCCACAAAACATTTCGAAATTTTTCGAAATGACATCATTCGTGTCGTCGAAGCCAGGCAATTGAGTTACAGTGGACTCACCCTGCACGAGTAGCTTAGGCTGCAAGTCACCCGTCATCGTCATCACGTCTTGTGACTCTTGCTCTTCTTCTTCTGATGACGATGAATTCCAATTATCCTTATTATTATTAATCTCTTTGATGTCTTGAATGTTCTGTTTCTGCTCGATGGGTTTGTGGGTCGAAGGATCCACACCAAGATGCTTTAACCTCTTCTTGATTCTGGTGTTCCAATGGTTCTTGATTTCATTATCGGTTCGACCCGGAAAATGTGAAGCAATCTTAGACCACCTACACAAACAATGGGAAGTGATTAATTTCATCATATCGCAGTCTTTCATTTTTTCTAACCGTCAGATTGAATAAATCAAAGCAGAATCAATAAACGCGTGCCAATTATACCTGTTACCAAGGCATGAATGGAGTTGAATGATTTGGTTCTCTTCAGCTTCTGTAAAAGCGCCTCTCTTAAGGTCTGGCCTTAGATAATTGATCCATCTTAATCTGCAGCTTTTACCACATCTAAGCAACCCTACAATATTACATCACCATATACCCAAAAATTAATTGACCATTAATATTATAAAACGAGTACAAAAACATAGCCACAAAAATTTCAAAAATTCAAAAATATAGTAAACCTGCAAGTTTAGGAACCATTCTCCAGCAATGGATGCCATTGTTGAGGATGAAGTTCATGAGCTTTTGATCTTCCTCGACCGTCCACGGGCCTCGTTTCAATCCGACTTTTTCACAGCAAGGTTGTCTTCCCATTTCGAAAAAAATTAGTGTACTGAAACAAAGATGAACAAAGCTATAGAAAGCTATAGGAAGGGAGCTGGGATGGTACCAAATTGATTCATAAATGGAAAATATAAAGTGGGGGAGTTGGCTTAAAAAGGAGCTTATAATCCAAGCAAAGATGCTGCCAGTTCATTGAGGCATTAAAAAATCAAAGTGTTTGTTTGAGAGGGGAGATAAATGATTGATGAATGGAAAAGCAGTCAGTCCATAAATATTTATATCGATAGATATAAAATATTTGAGCCAATGGAACTTAGAAAATAAATAAATTTAAAAAAGGGAAAAAAAAAACCTAGACGTGGGTCGTCTTCATTGAATTTTTGTGATTTTTTTTTTCAGTCTTTCTTTCATTGGGTTGAATCTATGTGAAGCCAAAATGAAAATAATGAGGTTTTGAAAAGTTCCTTGTTCCTCTCTTGAGGGCTGGCCACTTTTGTCGTTGGAGACAACTCTTTTTAAGTCTTTAGAGAGGAAGGGATTGAGATGCTTTCACCATGTATGTTTTCAAAGTTATCCTAAAATTCCAAAGATGGATTCACTTGATGAAAGTGAATCAATGATAACTGTCTCTTTATAATTAACATCACTCTACATGTGGCCACTTAGTGCTATGACCTAGTGATATTCCTCTTCACATGTTATGTGGGAGTTCTCGAGTTCGACTCTGATACCTAATGTCTATTGTAATACTCCTTCCTCATTATCACAGTAAATATCCAAAATTTATTGTAATCCCCCTTCCCTAGCTGGCTAATGTCTATTGTAAACTCTCTATCATCATTTTCATGATACAATTAAAGTTTCGTCTTCAATTCGACTGGTGATAATGAATTATTAAATGGACAATACATGGTGAGATGCCCTCATATCACTCATTTGATATGAACAAATTACATATTGACATATATCATAATCGGAACCGTTTATTCTCTAAATCATTATGTCAAGATCATCTTCGTAAAAAATCAACAAGATTGGAGGTCGTTTAGTCATTCACATGTATCAAATAAATCAACGATTTTGGTAAGAATTATGATCATTATGGAGAATCGTCAATTTAGTTGATAAATATGAATAACTAAACGACCTCCAATCTTACTGATTTTTTACGGAGATGATCTTGACATGATGATTTAGAGAATGAACGGCTCCAATTATGATATATGTACAAAGACAATTTAATAAATCGAAAGGGTTGTACGAGGGCATCCCACCAGGGTGGGATGCAAGTATTGTACTTATTAAATTGCTCTTTATTGAACTTGTTTAAGTACTACATTGATGATAATTAACAATGACCGTTAATTATCTCTCATTTCCTCGTATTTTAAGCATAAAAATTAAAATAATACATAATCACGCTCTGAATCATGTACAAATTCATAAAAGCTATTTGAATTTTCCAAATTCATATACAAGTTAGCCTTGTTTGGCAAGAAAAATCATGCATGGTTTGCATGCTTCAAATCACTAAGATTTATCTAGCTTGTGAGCAATGATTAAAGGAAAAAGAAAGAAGAAGACACATTGAGAAAAGAAGGTTAATTAAAAAACACAATGGGGTAACCCGGCCAACAATCTCCATAATGCCTAGTAAGGGAGACATCAAGGGTCCCTTGTGTTAGATGATTTGAGTACATATATAGCCTACCAATATGATGATGTGCTGAGCTGCCCATACACAATTTTATTTCTCTTTTCTTTTTCATGATTTTACAAGACTTGCTGATTGAGCTCTCTAAGCGTTTCGATACGTACTTAAGATAACTGTTATTGTCTTTAAGCGCACTTTGTGTGTATTAAATATCAACGAATTTCTTTCTGATACCATGAAAGAAGTTGAGTTTCGAGTTTCCGATTAAGACGTTTGGACAAATTTTCACATCCCTACAAAATATGTGAAGGGAATTTGACTAAATATGTGAAGGGAATTTGACTTAGAAGCATGATTAATGTGGACAAATTTGAATTGAAGCAAGGAAATACTTGGTGGGAGTTGAGAAGATGTCTTTGTACATGCAAAAAGTATGAACTTACAACAATGCTTGTTGAATTAAAAATGAGATAATTCCAGTACTTCCCAGGTGACATCCTTTTGCATTGTATTGAAATAAAATAAAATGATTTGTTGAAAAGAATAAAATAAAATAATTTTACTTACAAAATGGAAAAATATTCATAATTATATTATAAAATATGGTCTTTTTTGTGGGTTCATGCACATGAATATTCTCCATGATCTTTTTTGAGATGTAGAGTCATCAAAAACACAAACATTTGGGGCCAGTCCTTTCATTCAGAGCTTCCAAAGACGACCACTCTTGATTCTCCTTCATTAAATTTCCAGATAATAAAAAAATAAATATATAAAAAACCGACATGTGTACGTATTGCATTTATATATGTTATGATATGATCGAACGTTCAACACACGATCAATTCGAATTTCATTTATCGCATTTATGTTCTGATATGATTCGAAGCACTTCTTTTTACACTATTTCGGAAACCCAATCGCATTTATGTTATGATATGATTCGAAGCACTTCTTTTTACACTATTTCGGAAACTCAATGACTCAATCGTATGAATATGTAAAATACAGGATTTCCAATCCTAGCAGGAAAATGAGGAAACGATATATGGTTGCATTATATATATATATATATATATATATATATATATTTATTTGAATTTATATTTTTAAATCTTATTTTGACATTTCAATATGTAAACCCTAGCTAATAAAAGAGATATTCATATATTTTGTTGTTGTGTTTTTAAGAAATTGAATTAAAATGGACGTTGGAGTATGGACCAATCGCAATCCATGACATCAGTGTTGGCGAAACAAGTCAAGAACAAAGATCTAGCAGCTGGTGACAAAATTGACGTCCAGTTGGAGGCCTAGCTAGGGCTTTCGTCATCATTAACTAGTACCAAAATGCCTGCATATTGACTATATCTAAATATATAGGAGAATGCACTGTTGAGTGTTCAATTATATATATTGAGTATCGATCATATAAATTAGTACAGTTTAAAAAATTATATATATTGAGTATCGATTTTCTTTGTTTATTACGAGAGACGAATTTACGACCTCTCATGCAATAATTATCGGCCCCTAATTAAGTTAGAATAGTTTAAAGCGTTTTTTGATACAATGATATTAGGGAGGAATATTATGCACGTTCGGAATCGATCTCGTTTTTTACAAAAATCGAACTCAAGTAGTTTATTAGAAGCATTAAAAGAAAGTCCAAGTGTTTTAAACACAAGGATGTTAAGGATCAGTTTTATATGTTGGATATTGACATTATTCTTGACGAAGGTCGAATCGAAAATCTCATACTATAAAATAAATAAAAATATCACTAAGAGGGATGTATTCTAATTAGAATTGTGAAGGATTTAAAGATAATTATAAATTCTGGTGTATTCAATTAGAATTTAAAAGAACTTAAAAAATATCCACATAAATATAGGTGTATTCAAAATCTTGTAAATTTTAAAGAATTTCATTAAATGATGGATTTAAGTGAATTTTGATAGGCCTAGTACCTGAAAAATATAAATAGCAATTGTCATAGCAATTTCATCCCTCCCCCCTAACATTTGTGTGAATTCTCTCCCGGCGAAATATAAATAAATAAAATAAATATCATTCATTTTCATCCAAGTTTATATATACGATCAAATAATTTTGGAATCTTCCATTGATGCACATTCAAAAAGACATCTATCATGAAATTATTAATTTGTCCATGAATTAACATGGTTGATGGATGCATCATGCTCTTCTTTGATCAATTCGATTGAACTCTTTAGATTGGATAAATCGATGAATTCATCGATAATCTCCTTGCTACGTTCAATGAATTCGATTAATTCATCATACTCTTTTTCAATGAATTCGATTATTGAACACTCTTCGGATTCAATGAATTGATTAATTAGCCCTTAACATTTTTGATTGATTCGTCATATATAGAACATCATTGATAAATTCATCTTACCTTCCTTCGATATTCAATGAAATGATGAATTCATCAATTACCTTATTGGGTATATCTATATAGGTGGTAAGGGTCTTGATGCAGTAGGAACAGGGTATTAGTGCATATTTAATTAACTGCGATGATAAAAGGAGTATGAGGAAATAAATTGTTTTTTAGGAAGTTGGTCCTATCTACAAATTCCTTGTGATGCATACAAATTCTGAAGAAAAAAAAAACAATCTCAAAATTCATGTAAATTATGTAAATATACATAAAAATACTCAACAATTATTTAAAATGCCAATTTAAATAAAATTTTCTAAAATTCTTAAAAATTCCAATTGAATACACCCTCGTAATACTGATTACGAAAGTCCACGTTGGCTAGTTAAAAGCCAGAGATACGCTCTAATATTTGGTGGGGACGAAGATATGAAAACAAGTTAATAATAATTAATATAATTAGGGAGTGAAATGGAGATTAATTAAAATGGGTGATGAGACTAACAAAAAAGGTATCTTTGAATCATGAGATGAGGAGAGGATAAGAATGACCAAGATTTGTCGTGTACACAACTACAACCAAGCTCTAAAATGACACTGGTTTTGTATACTATGCATGAACACATAATAATAATAATTATTATATTGTACCTAATTAATTAATAATAATAATAATTATTATTATTATTATAATTAATAAATAAATAATAATAATATTGTACCTAATTATAATGTATAGGTACAACTGACAACCGAGTAAACATAATATTGAGTTAAATCCCCAACTGGTCTCTCAAGAATTTAGCATCTTTTTAGGTACAACTAACGTCGGTCTCTCGAGTAGAGGCTCTTGTAGTTGCTCGCTAGTTAATCTTTGGTTTAACGTTGTTTGTGTTTGTCGACGTCCTTCAGTTTAAGGAGGTTAGAGGTTTGACTCGTACTAATACAAAAAGTAAATAAAGAAATATAAATATTAAGCGTAATATATTATGTGAAAAGTACGTAAGTCGGTATATAAGTGGGTGGCTGTGACGGTAGTCGGGTTGAGTCTGAAGTGATTCTATCCTTAAAAACCTCGTTAACAGAAAAAGAAAAAAAAAACACGTTTCTATATATATATATATATATATATATATATATATATGTTTAATACATGTGCTATATACGCGAATTTATTTACCATAGTCCTATTGTAATCACGTAATCTTGTTATAGATAGTTGGGTACGAATCTATTTTTATAAATATCTTATAGTTTATAATTAACTTGATGATTTTTATAAATGGTTGCCAACATATACGTCTTTAAATTTTATACTAATTTTAGTTATTATTCATAAATTTTATTAATTATTAGCCGACGTTGCTGAATTATAAATGGTTACCAACGTATATGTCCTTAAATTTTATACTAATTTTAGTTATTGTTCATGAATTTTATTAATTATTAGCATATGTCCTTGAACTATATCTAAACGTGTAAGGACAGTCTTTCCGTTAAATTTATCAATAATTTATGTTAAAAAAACACACCTGATAGGATAACTTTACCCTTATTCTTAACATAAAATATTGAGAAATTTAACGAAAGTACTGTCATTACACATTTAGACATAATCAGAAATTCATATTACTAATAATAAAATTTATGGACGATAACTGAATTAGTGTAAAATTTATGAATATTATCAATACTTTTTCCTTTAATTGTGGGCCACCTCTTTTGACAATCCATAAATGATTCGGGCAATTACAGGATCCTCATCCACCTTTAGCTGTTTTGTCACTTTCACAATAAAATCAAGAGATCGTTTGTGCAAGGATATAAATTAGGACAATACTTTCATCTGACCAGGTGAGATGTTCTTATAGCATCTCTTTGATATGAACAAATTACATATTAACATAAATCATAATCAGAATTATTTATTCTCTAAATTATTATGTCAAGATCATCTCTGTAAAAAATCAATAAGATTGGAGGTCGTTTAGTCATTAACATGTATTAAATAAATTAACGATTTTGGTAAGAATTAGGATCCTTATGGAGAATCGTCAATTTAATTGATAAATATGAATGACTAAACGACCTCTAATCTTACTGATTTTTTACGGAGATGATCTTGACATAATGATTTAGAGAATGAACAGTTCCGATTATGATTTATGTCAACATGTAATTGGTTCATATCAAAGGGATAGTATGAGGGCATTCTACTATAATTGGATGCAAGTATTGTTCTATAAATTAATCTCTTATTGTTGAAGAGAAGAGATAGTTTTGTGTCGAACAACGTAACCATATCTTAACAAAGTTAATCTCGTAGCGTGGTGGGCTCTATGGCCTTCTTTTAGGAGGAGGACGAGTCACGAAAGGTATCTAGTAATTAATACCATGCATTAGTAAGCAATTTTCAGTTTTGTGGAATTCAAAATGGGGATTTAAATTTCTTATTGATTAGACGGGTGTTTCATATGTTTTGATATCGTTCACTTAAAATATAATTTTCTTATTAATTATAGAAAAAAAAAATCGATATAAAAATTAATCTAGCTCAGAAATGAAATATTGTACGTGATATAAATAAATATTATTAAAACGTAATATAAAGAATAAAAAAAATAAAAGTTTGAATTGTAAAATGTATCCGTTCATAGAAAGTGATGGCGTGTACTTTCCGAATTAGTGATCCATTATCCATAACAAAAATTAGGAAAGCAAGGGATGGAAATCGAAAGCAAAATCAACTTCTGAGTGTAAATTAAGAAAGAAATTAGTAGACGATATTATCTAATAATTACTCTAATTAAGGGTTTCGCCCTGGCAGCCATCACCATAATGCCATTTGCCAAACCAAACAAAATTTCCCGTGTTCGTCGTCGAGCTATTCTAGTCTTTTTCTTTCCCATTAATGCCGTCCCACCCCTCCATTTTCTCGGCTCTCCATCTCTACTTCTTCCCTCATTTCTTTTCTTTTCTCTCTCCAATTACAGAAACAAAAAGTGAAACAAAAATTAATTAATAATCCCCAAATCACAGTTAAGATTGATCCAAATTAACTTTAATATTATTACAAAACTAAGAAATATAAAATCAAGATATTTATGAATGGGTGGAAGACGATCAGAGCGCTTTGGTGGGTTTGATTCTTTTGTCTCCAGGCTTCCATAACCGCCGCCGGGCCCAAAATATGACGGGAGGAGCCAAGGGCGGTTCTGCTCGTAACTACAAGAAGAGATCACCAAGCGACGTCGTTTGGAGCACCTTCTTCTGGTGCACCCTCTTCGTCGCCTTCAACTGCGCCCTCTTCTCCGGCTTCACCTCCTCCACCTTCCGCTTCATCTTCCACAGTACATACTATTCACTTCAATTATAAAAAAAAGGAGAATGCGAAATAGTTTCCTTGTTATTTTATTGAAAAATCTCCATATATTTATAATTTTTGTGTTTTTATATTGTGTACGTACAGAAACGTTTCAACCCTTGTTGGTGCTGACATGGCCAGCTCCGTCGATCGAAGCCATTTCCGTCCACCCTCCCGTCACCATTTCAGTTCGGGAAGTAGTTATGTTTCCAGACCAGGCGGTGGTTTTCCTAAACTACCCTCGCACGGCTCGCTTATTTACCAAAGACGACCTCCACTGCGTCTACTTCTCCGCCAACAACTCCACGTCTTCCACGACGTCACCTTTCACGGAGGACCCGGTCGACATAGACGGCGGAGATCCACATAACCAGATTGTACGATGCCCGATCATTCCACGCGGACTAACCGTTTCGGTTGGCCTGAAACCGAGCAACCACGTTCTAACGGTGCCCTCTTACAACTGGGACCGGATCGCCTACGACGCGCTCATCGACCGCGACAACACCACGATCGTGTTCGTGAAAGGTCTAAAGTTACGGCGGGAAAGAGTTTCCATCGCATCAAAATTCGAGTGCGTGTACGGCTGGGATTTCAGATCGACGAGGTATTTATTGAGAACCGACGTCGTTTCGATCGCGCAGGAGATCGTACGGTGCAAAACCCCCAAGAGTGTGTTGAGCTTTCCACGTGGAGCCAACAATTCAGTGAAGGTATCAGTTAGAGTAAAAGGCATTGGACCAAAAGGAATATTCGACACCATTGCCCGCCCCGGGAGCCGACCCGGACTCCTTGGCCCTCCCAGGAGGAAAGACCACGAGATGTGCTTGTGCTCCATGGTTCGGAATCAGGCTCGGTTCTTGAAGGAATGGGTCATGTACCATGCCCGAATGGGAGTCCAGCGTTGGTTTTTATACGACAACAACAGCGACGACGAAACTGATGTCGTAATTGAGTGGCTAAAAAACGAGAATTACAATGTGACAAGACACGTGTGGCCCTGGATCAAAACGCAAGAAGCCGGGTTCGCCCACTGCGCGTTACGGGCCCGGGAGACGTGCGAATGGGTCGGGTTCATAGACGTGGACGAGTTCTTTCACATGCCGTCGGGTCTTTTGATACATGACGTGCTCCGTAATCAGTCCAATTATGATTATGTGGGCGAAATTCGCGCCTCGTGTTACAGTTTTGGGCCGTCGGGCCTCAAGCAGATTCCGAAACAGGGCGTCACGGTGGGTTACATGTGTCGAATAGCCGGCCCGGAAAGGCACAAGAGCATTGTAAGACCGGAGGCTCTAAATGCAACGCTGATCAATGTAGTGCACCATTTTCACCTTCGTAACGGTTATGAGGCGGTTGATGTGGACAAGGGCGTTATGGTAATTAACCATTATAAGTACCAGGTGTGGGACGTGTTTAAGGAGAAGTTTTATAGGAGGGTGGCGACCTACGTGGCGGATTGGCAGGAGGACGAGAATGTGGGGTCCAAGGACCGGGCCCCGGGATTGGGGACGAGGGCCGTGGAGCCACCTGATTGGTCGAATAGATTTTGTGACGTCAGAGATACCGGGCTTAGAGATCGGGTCTTGGATCATTTTGTTGACCCGAAAAGTCAACTTTTGCCATGGCAAGAGGAGGAGGATGATGATGATGTACAAAAACAAAGGCACGAGGAAGAGAAAAAGGTTGAGAGGAGAAAGCATAGAGTTTTGTTATGAGTTTATTTTTTGATTAGAGAAATGGTAATTATTAAGTTGTAGGTGGCTTAATTAATTAGTTTTATCATCTAATTACTTTGTAAATTAGGATTAATCTCGCGATTTAGATCAGAGACGAGGGTTGTGTGTAATATGGTGTATAGTTCAATAATACAATCTTTCTTTTTTGAAAATTTTGGAAGACCATTTTAGTCCCCAGCATGGAAGCATTCTGAGGGACTTAAATGGTTGCGGCTTCATCTTTTGTCTCTATTATTATAAAATTAAGAGAAAAAAAAAATTAGACAAGAAAATTCCTGAAAAATAAAAATATAACTCATACTAAATATATATTTAACAATTTCCTAGTATGTTTACGTAAAAGTTAATCATATGTAAAAGTGAAAAAAAAAAAATAGGTACATGGTTCGAATCCATCTAATATAACTAAATATATATATATATATATATATATATATATATATATATATATATATATATATATTTGGTTAACTTTCAGCCTATTTCTTTCATCCCACTATTTCATGTTTTTTTATCCATTATTTTTAAATAAAAATACATGAATTTAACATATAAAGCAATTTTTTGTAGACAAGGCATAAAGGAATTAAAAAAAGTGTAACAAGGGCATCGCGTATATAAAAAGTCTAGTGTTGCATAAAAAGAGCCAATAGTTGGGTTTTATTAAAATTAATTACAATTTTGTTTGGGAATTTAGTGAATCAATCGAAATATTGTACATAACTGAAAACGAGGTATAAAAATTGACTCGATAACTCCTAGTCAAGCAAACCTTTTTTATTACTTCGAGTTTAGATTTTGAAATTATAACGTTTAAAATTGACTAAAAATTGTGAGTATTGCTCACAGTTTCTGTGAAAAATGCATCCGATGGGATTTCGCGAAATATTTTAACTGCACATTAGCCAAAGTATTATAAGTCATTTGAGATATGTCTTGTTATCTTGGGTGCCCATCAATTATGTTTTATGCATTTTTTAAGCAAAAAATCTCGAATTTCAATGAAATTTCGTAAGGGAGTCCGGAAGTGACTCTAAGGTCCAAAGGTCATTAGAAACTATCCCCCTTAACTTCAAAGTATCTTACGGGGTGAAGAGAATGGAAATAGAATAAGATATTCATATTTTTTTTGAAATTTCCAAAACTGACTAAAAATCGTGAGTTATATAACTCACATTTTTTGTGAAAAATGCGTCCGATGAGATTTCAAGAAATATTTTAATTGCACATTAGCCAAATTATTATAAGTCATTTGAGGCATGCCCAACTATCCAGGGTGCCCATTAACTAATTTTTATGTATTGTTTAAGCAAAAAAACTCGAATTTCAAAAACATTTCGTAAGGGAGTCTGGAAGTGACTCTAGGGTCCGAAGGTCATTAAAAACCATCCCCCTTAACTTCAAAGTATCTTACAGGGTGATGAGAATGGAAATAGAAAATGTATTTTGAAGTTTTGGTCGAAATTTCAAAACCGACTAAAAATCGGGAGTTATAGCTCACAGCTTTTGTGAAAAATGCGTCTACCAGGATTTCGCTAAATATTTTAACTGCACATTAACCAAAGTATTATAAACCATTTGAGGCATGTCTTGCTATCCAGAGTGCCCATCAACTATTTTTATGCATTTTTAAGCAAAAAAACTCGAATTTCAATGAAATTTCGTAAAGGAGTCCGGAAGTGACTCTTGGGTCCGAAGGTCATTAGAAACCATCCCCCTCAACTTCAAATTTTCTTATAGGGTGATGAGGATGGAAATAGAATAAGTATTTTGAAGTTTTTGTCGAAATTTCAAAAACGACTAAAAATCATGAGTTACATATTTTTTTTTCCTTGAAATTCAACTTTATTAAAAATCGCGAGTTATATAGCTCACAGTTTTTGTGAAAAATGCGTCCGTTGGGATTTCACGAACTATTTTAACTGCACACTAGCCAATGTATTATAAGTCATTTGAGGCATATCCTGCAATCCAAGGTGCCCATTAACTATTTTTATGCATTTTTTAAGCAAAAAGACTCGAATTTCAATGAAATTTCGTAAGGGAGTCTGGAAGTGACTCTAGGGTCCGAAGGTCATTAGAAACCATCCCCCTCAACTTTAAAGTATCTCACCCGGTGATGAGAATGGAAATACAATAAGTATTTTGATGTTTTTGTCAAAATTTCAAAAACCGACTAAAAATTGTGAGTTTTTGTGAAAACTGCGTCCGTCGGGATTTTGCGAAATATTTTAACTGCTCATTGCCAAAATATTATAAGCCATTTGAGGCTTGTCCTGCTATCGAGGGTGCCCATCAACTATTTTTTATGCAATTTTAAGCAAAAAAAAACTCGAATTTCAATGAAATCTCGTAAGGAGGTCCGGAAGTGACTCTAGGGTCTGAAGGTCATTAGAAACCATCCCCCTCAACTTCAAAGTATCTTACGGGGTGATGAGAATGGAAATAGAATAAATATTTTGATGTTTTTGTTGAAATTTCAAAAACCAACTAAAAATCGTGAGTTATATATATAGCTCACAATTTTTGTGAAAAATGCGTCCTTTGGGATATCGCGAAATATTTTTGCTGCACATTAGCCAATGTATTATAAGCCATTTGAGGCATGTTCTGCTATCCAGAGTGTCCATTAACTATTTTTTATGCATTTTTTAAGCAAAAAAACTCGAATTCTAATGAAATTTCGTAAAGGGGTCCGGAAGTGACTCTAGGGTCCGAAGGTCATTAGAAACCATCCCCATCAACTTCAAAGTATCATACAGGTTGATGAAAATGGAAATAGAATAAGAATTTTGATGTTTTCGTCGAAATTTCTAAAATTGGCTAAAAATCATGAGTTTAGCCGATTTTAGAAATTTCGAAAAAAACATCAAAATTCTTATTTTATTTATATTCTCATCACCCTATAAGTTATTTTGATGTTGACAGAAAGATTTCTAGTTGTTTTCGGCTCCTACGAGATTACACTTATTTTAACGTTTTTTGGTTTAAAAAATTTAAAACACTTAGTTAATGGGCACTATAAATAGCAGAATTGTCTCAAATGGGTTATTATAATTTGGTTGATGTGCGGTTAAAATATTTGGCGAAATCAAGACGGAAGCATTTTTCCCGAAAATTGTGAGCTATAACTCACGAGGTTTAGCTCTTTTTAGAATATCAAAATTACTGTTCTATTTTCTCATCACCCTGTAAGTTATTTAGAAGTTGATAGAAAGATTTCTAGTTATTTTCGGCTCCCAAAGTCCCTTCCAGACCCGTTACGAGATTTCATTTCTTTTAACATTTTTTGGCTTAAAAAATTCAAAACACTTAGTTAATGGGCACTCTAAATAGTAGAACTTGTCTTAAATAGGTCATGATAATTTGGTTGATGTGTGGTTAGAATATTCCGTGAAATCTCGACGGAAGTATTTTTCACAACTTCTTCATCCACATTAACACTTTCCAATAAAGGAACTTTTGAGGTATTTAAATCCAACATGGTGCTTCAAATCTGACCCTTCTCCGAGACCTAGACCTAGTAATTTGTGTGGAAAAATACATAAATTATTATCCCAGTCAACACCTGGTTGAACAAAATCCAGCATAAGCACTTGAACTCTCTTTTCCATTGCAAACTGAATCCATTTATCGATGGAATTAGCATAACCCATATTTAGGTCAGCGAAGCAAACCCTAAATGGAATTAGCAAAATCCAGTATGTTGTTCCACCACATGATTCACCCAAGACACAAACCTCTGTTTTGGTAAATCTGTTGTCCTCCAATCATCGTAACCATCCAAAGTTTTAGCAGCATCAGAATCGAGATCGTCTAGAAAGAACACTAGTAGCCATCGTTTCGGCAACACCAGAAATGGAAACACAACATATATATATATGTATATATGTATACATATAATCAATCAGACCACATCTAATGAAACATGCAGGACTCTTGAGTTATACAACATTGATTGGACAGACAGGAGCAACTCAAGGAAGGAAACACCAGCCAAATTTCAGTGATAAATCAAAATAAAAGACGAAATTTTCAATCGACGAGGGAATGGGAAAATGAAATTGAATTTTGAAGGCTAAAGATGGAGGATTTTACCTTGTTTTTGAGAAATTGACTAGTTTGGGCATCTCTTTGTTCGTCCATTGAATCAAATGTGAGGATATATGGTGGATTTGTCTTCTCCTTGTAGCCTTGTGAAGGCTTGTCGGTCGGAGAAGGAGGAGGAGGTAGAGAGAGAGAGAGAAAGGTGAAACGAGTACAAAGTGTGATCTTATACAGCTAAAGAGAAGGTAGAGAGATAAGAGAAGAGAGAGATTGCTGTCATTCTCTAAAATCGAACCCAAAATGAAGGGTAAATTGGTAATAACGTATATTGCGCCATGTTTTGCAATTCAAAAAAGACGACCGTTAGCTACATTTCACTACCTTCCTTGTGTTCTCCTAATAAGCATAAGCCTTTTTCTTCTCTGCAAAATACGGAACTTTCCCTATTTCCTTTGGTCCACCCAAAGACAACCAAAAATGGCGATGGTAGAAGAAGACCCAAAACAGACTCCGAAAAACCCAAACATCCGAGTACGAGACTCGTCCGATCCACTTCAACTCGGAATCAATGGCACAAGCGGCGACGCCATTGTATTCAGCCCCAGATTCAAATCCGCCGCCGCCATGGCCGGTTGGGACGAAGAGAGTCTTCTAATTGCAAGCCTTGTGGTTGACGATACGCCTGACCGAGACTTTAAGTACAAGAAGCGCTCCGATTTGTACTTCAAGACCCCACCCTCCAATACGTCAAGAAGGTCTCAAACAATCTTCTAATCTTGTTGAGATTTCAGAAAATTTATCATCTGTTTTAGCTTTGTTTTTAATTTTACAAAAGATTTGATTTTTCTACGTTGCAGAAAGCGCAGAGCTCAGAGAAGGAGCCCAACTTCGATCCCTGTTGGTGTTCTTGATCTCGATGGCGACGAAGAACCTAAAAAAGACGGTAACTTTCGTTCTGAAATTTTCCATTTTTGGTTTTTTTTCTTGTTTGAATTTTTGTGTGACCCTCATTTGATTCTCTTGTGGATATTATTTGGTGCACAGAGAGTGGGAAAGAGAAAGTAAAATCGCAAATGATTTCCAAAGAGAAGGAAATAGGAGGAGATAAAATAATGGCTCAGAGCTCTGGTGTTTCATCTTGCCAGCAGAGTTCGAGTCTTCCTTGCTTGGATAGGCTGAGGGATGAGCTTTCTTGCGCTGTAAGAACTTTCAGATCTTAATGCTTTGTTAGCAATTTCGGATTCGATTTGTGAAAAAAATACACAAATGGGTTTTCTTTGTTTCTTTCGATATAATAGATGTGATGATTTACTTGGCAGATCTGCTTGGACATTTGCTTTGAACCCAGTACCACTCCTTGTGGACATAGGTAATCTCAAATCAACTTGATATAGCCGAAAGTTTGTGTTTTTTTCGATCTTATTTCCATTTGAGGGCAATCTAATTAGGAATTGAATTGGATACCTCTTGAATTCGAATTTCTTTCGCATATCGTTGGTGTCACTTTCTTAAGAAGAATTGTTTTGATTGTAGTTTCTGTAAGAAATGCTTGCGATCTGCTACTGACAAATGTGGGAAGAGGTGCCCCAAGTGTAGGCAGCTAATGAGGTATGTTTCTGCCATGGTTCCATGCTAATTGATTGTAGTTTTTCCAATATAATACAAACCCTAGGGCTCACATTTGGCTACTCGTATTTGATTGGATTGTATAACTCATCAAATTGAAGGTATTTTGAAGGTAAAAAATAGTTTAGGATTAGACGGGATTCCCTTAAAATGGTAGGATTAGAAAACTATTCACTTGTACTTTCGAAATACCTTCAATTTCATGAGGGATACAATCCAATTTAATACAACTCACCAAATGGGGGATGATGTTACCTCAAGGCGGGCTTTTGAGTTTCTCTCTAATCTTGCTTGGCATCTGCAGCAATGCAAGATCCTGCACCGTCAACACAGTTCTTTGGAACACAATACAGCTTCTGTTTCCACAAGAAGTTGAAGCAAGGAAAGCTGCCATGCCCTTGAACAATGTCGAACCTGTTGGTCAAATCCCCGAAAAGGCCTTTCACAACACAAGGAGTAGTGTTCAAAGCAGAAGGGAATCATCTTCAGGGGTGTCAAGCAGCAGAGAAATGACCATGAGGCGTAGACGCGTGATTTTAAGCCAAGAAGAAGAAGAGGATGAAGGACAAGGTGCTCATAGAAGTTTCCGGCCTTTAAGGGCATCAAGCAGAGAGATGAATGTGAGGAGCAGTAGTAGTAGTAGAAGGATTGCAACCCAAGATGTGGATGCTGCATTGGCTCTAAGGTTACAGAGAGAAGAGTTTATGGAGGCTTTTAGGGTCACTCATGAACATCAGCAACCTATTAGTAGCTCTCTTTCCTCGGCTAGGGCAAATGTGAGAGCCATGGCATCTAGGGCAAGGGCTACTAGCCATCGCCTTACCCGAAATGTGTAGTCCAGCGTTCTCTTTTGGCTTCGAATTTTTCGAAATCTTCAGTTACGATGTTCACTACTGATTGGTAGTGGTAGTTTGGCTTCATCTTTGATTTGGTTTGATTTGTTCCTTCTTTGGTTGAATGATGTTTTTCAGACAATAACATTAGAGGATGCTTTTACATGGCATTTTGAAATAGAAGCTGAATCCACTCGTACGTCAAAAGTAGTTAGAAGTAGTTAAGAACATCCTCTGCACCCAAGTCATGAGTTTGATTATCTCCGTTCTCACTATCGTTTCAGTTGTATCGAAAAAAATTGCCTTTCCTAGATAGATTTTGCACAAATAATTGATCACCAACTAAATGAATCAAATACAACAACAAATTTTGAATGTTAAATTCCCAATCGTTTGTTTTCTTCCTTCCATGAACACCCAAATCAATCCAATGGTAACACAATACTTGATCTTTCTCATAACACTCAATCGTGTAAGGAAGCAAAATGGAAGAAAAAACACCACCCTAACCCAAAAAAAATGGGGCCTATAAATGTCGCACCACAAAACTTTGGTTGATTCATACCACTGGAGACTAGACGAGGTCGCTTCGTTTGCGTGTGACGATTCTGATTTCAAAACTGTGGTTACTGGAGTCATGAGCACAACACGTCGTAGACAACTTACATGTACTCAAAACCTGCATTTGTACACGGGGGACTTAAGGAAGATTTGGCCACTCAGTAAATGTGTGTTTCCAGTAAAGTCAGTGCCTGTGAGTGTGCTTTCGGGTACCAAAATGGGTCTTTCCCTTGTCTCGGTTCCATCTTTGTAACATTGTCAAAGCAAAGGACGTAAAGCCTATAGCAGCCATAGCGTAAAATGCTCTGTAAGGAGCCAAGGCCAGGGAAGAGAGATAGGAATAGTACCCGGCTACCAGGTACATGAAGTTGAGCCTCACTTCACAGTTTTGGATGCCGGGAAAAGAAACCAAGAAGGAATTCACCTCCGGTTTTGAAGTGAAGATACCATGAAGGATCACACCAGTGCAAAGAGCTGAATCCAAGATCCATGGAAAGCTCTGACCCATCCCTATTCTCTGCAATCAGAAACAATGTCCTTCTGTTAAAATCCAGCTAGTTTACACAGACGGGAAAAAAGAACGAAAGACAGACACCATGTAATCCATATCCAAAGACCAAATAGGCTCGGTACAAACACAGGCATCTTGATGAATGTTGAAAATTGATTGCATCTAGAGCTTCGATAGTGATCGACTAGAATCAGATATGTGCTTAGCATACTATGGAACTTGTACATATAAAATGATCAAACTTCTAGAGAGATTCAAGAATGCCCGAAACTATGTCATTGCCAGAATCAGAGTCCAGGGAGAGAGTTTGATATGATTACTGTACCTGAAACCAAGCAACTAGAGATGGGACAAACATGAGTGCTGCAGCAAGATGCAAAATGAACAAGCCATGCTGATGATGGAATATCTCTAATTGTGTTTCACCAAAACTTTTCGAAGAGTCTGGACTATTGGAGGTGCTATCTTCAGAATGAACATCACTTTTGAATGTTTGTTGGTGGGACCCACCATTGCCTTCTTTCTTAAAATCGAATGACTCATGTCTTAGTGCATGGCTGCGAAATGAAGCTGTCAAAAAACTGTTACACAGACATAAAGCAACTCTTAGGATTCATTTTTATTACACACACTGAAGATAATACGACACATGAAGCTTCATATGTTATCTATTATCACCAAGCAACAACAAAAGACAATTACAAAAGAAACTACATAAAATTCACAGCAATAAAATGACAGCAAGTGCATGGCTTTATGTGCAATTCCCATCAAATTCCATCAGAATCAAGCTGAGGGCGTACCTACAAAGTGCTGTGTGACAGCACAAAGCATCCAAGAACAAGATTATAAAAAGGCCAAATGCTGCATGAACCAAGCACGCCAGAGTAATTGCAGCAAGTGCTGTAACGAGTAGCGGATTGGCTCTTATAACCCTTACCACCTGTTTATATGAGATTCATATGAAAGTAAATGAGTAATGTGTCAACCTTTACCCAAGAAGAATGATGGAAATATTATACCACGGGATAAAGTTACCTTTGATGAAATGAAACTCGAGGAAAGATTACAAAACCGGTGAACACTTTTTTCCCACAATTGAAACCTGCAATATAACAATAACTCCTGTCCTTCAGCACATTAACCGGTGAACATGTATATATTGTATATGCGCGTATATTATATGCATATTTGAACATATGTACAAAAATTTGTCTACAGCAGTCATCCGAAACTTCCTAAACTTTTCAGAATCCAGATGCGACACCTTTTCAATGGTATTAAAGGGTTGTTTGAACAATTTTAAAAAAGCCCTTGGAACAGCCATTCAATTTCCCCAGAATTTGCCTTCCGAAAAATAAATGTTTCCCCGGTTTTGACTCTAGGGCTTAGCTTTCAGATTAAATTGAGGTTTTTGGTCACAAGCATATTTGACAAATTTAAAGAGTCGTCTAAAGGGTCACTGAATGGCTGTCGAGTCACCATCCGGAGAGTGACAAGTCTAGTCGTCTGTGTCAGAAACAAACTATACATATGTTTATGCTAAATTCTAGTATGGAAGCAGTTCTCTAGCAAGCATCCACAATGCGGACTGGCTGAGAATACACAGTAAAGTGTGGTTGACAGGGCCTACTAACCTTGTCTTGATAAAAATATGTATAACAGCAGCCGCATAGAAAGCGAATTGGGATATCAAAATCAGAATGATTACAAAGCCATTAGCAAGTGCATAACAGATCACCGAGACAATGGTGAAGCTAGCAAATGAAGGAAATGGTTGAGAATTCCAATAGGAAAGGCAAAAAGAAAGCAAGATGGGTGCAATGGCAAGGTAGAGAAATGGCAATGGGATTCTCAAATTATTTTCCACAGCCATAAGAATCGAAGGTATAGGCAGGTCAAGATCCCATGCATGTGTTTGCTGCATTAGTGCAAAAAAGATCACAACAAGGGAGAAGCCAACAATCTGCAAGAAAGTAATCCCAAAACATCATCAATAAACTATATAAGAAGCATGCACCTTTTTTTTTTATAGAAAAAAATTGAAAAGCAAATAAAAAATAAAATACAGAGTAGGGGTTTCTAGCGTAGGGAGCATTTAACCCAGAAAACATATCACAATTTGGTACAGAGGTTGAAGAAACAGAAATGAAAAAAATAGGAGGCACTGCTGAAAAAAACAGAAAATGCATCCATCCACATTAGGGCTGTTGAAATCATACCTGTGAATTATATAATAGCAAAAACCTACTGGCAACAGCAGTTACAGAAACAGTCATTGCACTTCTATATGAACAATGTGGATCTACCTGATCAGAAGCAAAGACAAAAATAAACACTTAGAATTTTCAACAATGATACGAAGAAATCATTAAAAAAAATGGGCATGAACAGAATCTGTAATTTACAAATGTCTTGTGCCAATACAAATCTAGGTGACTCTTACCAGCAACATAACCGAGGTTTTCTCAGACCTTTTAGGTGAACTCCAAAGTGCTGGTGAGGAATCAACAACAATCTTCTCGCTGAACAAATTTGGGAATATGTGGAGACCTGATGTTTCATCCCAAGCAAATGCTACAGGTGGAAAACAGCGAAGCTTGCAGAGCTCTGTAATACCAAGTAGCGTAGTGAAACAGAGAAAGAATGCTAGATTAAATATTGCGCAAGAAAATCAAAGGATTACAACTATCTATTTCACCATTCACGTATTAGATTAGCTCAAGACAACACATGGACCCCAAAAATATAGAACATAAAACTACTACTTAAATAAATCCTTACTGCTATTATCTATATCTGCCCCCTGTTCATCTGGAAGTCCAGAATTCTTTATTCCACAACCTGCAGTCTCTAGAGAGAACATGACAGGAAGAAGACCTAAACTGGTGGTAAATGATAGATTCAAAGCAAGGGGATGATCCTCCTTCAAAGACATTTCCTACATAAAAACAAGCTGTCCACAGTGAAAACTCAATCATTTAAATTACGTGACAGCTTAAGTTTTAACAATTTCCAAAAACCATAATTGAGCAGCATCACTGAGATAATAACCTTAGAAGAGGAACTAGACAGCGGCATAGACAAAGGAGAGAACTCTCGCTCCCCTTCCTCTGGATTATAAAATTGCCCAACTGCCATGGAAACTGCTGGCGGAGGTCTGCCTGAAATAGTCTGATCAATAGATTGTCAACAATCATAAGCCAAACTCAAACCACTTGAAATATCGAATTTAACGACACAGTGGAAGTAGCATTCAACAAAAGCCAAACCAACAGTTCAAAACGTTTTTTTATTAAAAACAAAGAAAAGAACAGAACAGAAATACAAAAGATGGCAACCAGTCAACCTAGGCAAAGCCAACTACACGCACATAACAAGTAAACCAACCATCAATGAAACTTCACTCCAAACACAATTCTTTTTGAAGCAGAAACATTGAGAGGGAACAATACCGGACGAGGTGCAACTGAGATGGTTAGGAATCTGAAACCACGCATATCCTCAGGTCCCAACCGGAATATAGCAGAAGGAGGAGCTTGCTCGGTCTGGCTTCCAGGTTCAATCTAATAAGATAGAGTATACCCACAAATAAGAGCATGCAGATGGCATCGGTGATAAATGAGCCAGTGCAACGAGACTGAATAGCAGCATAATCTAAACATCACTCTTTCATAGAGTATGAAAATTTTTATTGAACACAAGATTAAGAAAAGTCTACTTAAAGTTCAGGAGAAATATTTAATACCATGAAATTGAAACTATTCTAGATGCAAAAATTATTCCATCAAAAACACTGTCACGAATGCCATATTAAGTACCTGTCTTGGTGCTGGTCCTGATGGAATGTTCACCATCCTCGATGTCACTTCGAGGTTTCTTATACACAAAGGCAAGTCTAAAGTTGAGTTTCTTTTTTCAGGCCATAGATGTAGTCTAACCCCAGAACATGGAGCAAGGTTTGTGACAAACATGAAGTGGTTCCTTCCATTTGACCCCTGCACGTATCGATTAAAGTCTGAGCACTATCAGGCATTGGAGATTGAAAAGATAAAAGGCAATTAACAAGTAGTATCAGTGTGACAAGAACAAAAGAAAAGGAAAAGAATATATCAGTGTTAAATATTATTTCGTAATGCTTCAAAAGTCTTTTGCCCCATCCATGCTAATACATTCACAATTTACGACAAAATATTGCACAAAACTTTTCCATGTGAAACAAATTCAAGCAATGCACAAAATTAAAAAAAAAAATTTCCAGATATTTATTCTTTTCAGTGACAACAATGTTAAGAACCTAGGTTGAAAGCAAGGTTCATGAAAAGGTTATAAAGGGGGCTGGGAAGGGATTAAGATTAAGTTTAAACAATCAGGATGGGCATTAAGTCCATAATGATTTTAGTATCCTGAAAGTGGATGGAAAATTGCTGATGCTAACCAGTTTTTGTATGTCTAACCACCGTCTTCGACCATCCATGGCTAAAACCGTGACAGTGCTTGTCTGAATGTACAAGTCCCTCTCAAGGCCATCCTCGCTCCAATGAACATTGCTAGGACATGCAGCAGAAGTGTACATAGATTCTGCAATCATATTACACAAACAATAAATGAGACACAAGGTGATCAAATTAACATCGTGATTATTTTCTCTTTTTCTGTCAACATAGCTACCAGCTATAAACACATATAATATGGAATTTCTATGAAGAGACAATGAAAAATGTAAATTACCAGTTTTATCTTTTACGACTCTGGTAGGAACAGGTATTGACTGCTGAGACAAGTGTGATTGCATCACCCAATTGAAACTCTGTGGTATCCCACTACGAAGCATTTTTGAGAATACCGTAGCTCTTATTCGTCTGTCAGAAAATGGGTGGCCTGTTCTGGAGTCAACCAAACTAAGGAGAGTGTGTGATACCTAGATAAGAGCATTTGTATTCAGAACCGTATGTATGATAATTAATCGGGGTTCAAAACGTTACTTCCACTTACTTGGATAACTAATTGATTACACCATAGAATAGCTTGATGTTCCATTGACAACCACACATTTCTCATGCTTGTACTACTGATCGTAAAACCGTGAGTGGGAGGCACTATGCCATCAAGGGATTCCGACTTGGACCTTACCTGAAGACAAAAAGACAAGAGTTAGAAAGCACCCAGAAAGTCAAGATACATAGCAAGAACTACAATACTGCAACAAAATAATATGGTATACACACCCACACGCTAACGCATCTCTCTACACATGCCGTAATGAATAATAAAAGTACTGAAAATAAAAACCAACTTTAGCACAAAAAAGTCCTAAAACCCTTACAGCCTCTCCCTATGAATCTTCAGTAAATTACGAAGTTCCATCTTATTGTGCCAAATTAACAACTTAATATCAGTAACTACATAAAATCATAGTCAACATGTAACAGTTAGGAAAATTCCTCACTTATAGTATGCAAGACAGATTTCAACTTTTCAAAAGAAGTATATACAGCGTCTCTTCAGTTTAACAAGGCAGTGCTGATAGCCAGTACATACCACAGGAAAATATGCAAACATCTATTTACCTGATAATCATTATAACTCCCAGAAATGGATACAACAACAACATGAGAGAGAACAGTGTCAGATATATAATGTCCTCCTTTAGATGTTTGGACTTCATATCCCTCTCTCCATTCATGATTAACACGTGCAAAGTAATGACCCAAGGAAGGCTGCAAAGCCACAGGAGGGTATCTGAATAAAATAGGTAAATTTCATCAAACACTAAATAATGAACTCACTTTGAAAATTAGAGCCATTATAGGAGCCAAAAAAACTCACTGGTGTGGGCTGGAGAGCGTAAGAATCGTTTCAACTGCTGATTTCCGCAAACGGGGATGGACAACTGCAGCTCTAGCAACAAAACCACCCATAGAGTGACCAACCAATATCACACTTTTTGGAAAACTCCCAGAGGTTGCAGCACCTTCTTTCTGTCTAGCCTCATAAGATTCTTTATATTGATCCAAAATCTGCACACAAGGTTGTAGGCTGAACATTTTATAAATTAAAAAAAATATTCCTCAACCACAAGCTAAACATGATCAAGAAAAAACTGAGGCCGTGCCAACAGGAGAGAAGAATAGGCAAGATGGTCATGCGCAGTAAGGTCATTTTCTTTCACCAAAGTATACAGCACCAATGCTTGTTTTTTGATGAAAGTGGATAGTTTCTATGACCCCACATAATTGAATGAGGTAGGAACATGCCAAAGATGGAAACGAGCATTTGGACTATTTCAAATGCGGAATTTAAACATAGAGAATTACACTAGAGAATACATTTTGCTGAATGTAGAGAAGTACATGTCATATTTTCGTGACATCCTTAATAACACTTCCTCGTACTGCAGTATTAGGAAAAAGTAATATAATCTCAAAAATCTGTTTACGATCCATCAAAACATTTCATCTTCGTATGCAATCTGAAAAAAAAAATGAGAAAGTAAGAGAGAGGGAGAGACCCTGTGAATGGAGTTGACAACATATTCTGCATGTTCTTCAAGTATAGCACTATCCATAGCAGAATGTTCTCCTTCAAGATCCACTGCGAACCAGTCCAACCTGGAATCATACTGGTTGGGTAGCTTAAAGGAAGCTGCATCTATCTCCTCCCCTCCCTCTTCCGGAGTTAGGTAAGCTTCCTGATAAAATGTACGCTCTAGGGGCCCCACTTGATATGCCCTATCAGATTCTGCTGCCAGTGACCTCACCTGTAAATAGTAAATTTGTAACAAACATAAATAAAAGTCTATAAAAGGCAAGATTCCATTACCAACAACAAAAGGTCACAATATTTCCGAAGAAGACACAAACAAAAATAGAAAATCGAGCATTTCAATGGGATATCAACAAAGCCTAACTGCATGGAAAGAAAAAACAACAAAAAAGGTTACTCTACCTGCTTGTAGCTGCCGCCATTTCCCGGAATAAAAAGAACGGGAACGCCGCTGAGCTTTTTGAGATGCTCCTGAAAATCAATCTTCTTCCATCCTTCGTGGTACAAATACAAGCTGTACTTTTCCGGTGATACATAGCTCGTGGTAGGGATTGGAATGTAAGTGGGATACATGTACGTCATGGTGCAGCCATTTGAGACGGGCTTCAACAAATCGTAAATCCCCGCCAAAGAAACACACAAAACGAAGCCGACGAGCAGTGCTATTCTGGATTTAGCTTTGAAACCTTGCACTTGCATTGTGACGACGACGACGAAAGCCGAAAATTATCGCTTAATTCGCCGCATTCACGTGCAATTTAATGCTTACTTTCCTTGTTAAACAAAATTTGAAGCATTAATAAAGAGAAATTTTCCAAATTAACTGACAAGAAGATGTATTAAATATAAGTAGTGAAATTTCCTTATATAATAAATAAATGAAAGGAGGTCCGTTATGGAAATATAGTGCGAGTGTTGAAAGTCGAATGAAAATGCTTACAGATAAGGCGGTGGATCTGAGCGGAGGAGATGAAGAGCGACGACGAGTGGTTGCCGGATCGGAGATGCAGGAGGAGGAGAAGTTAGCTGACGCAGCTCAGAATTTAGATTAGAGAGAAGGGAGAGAGCACTCGCACATCTGAAACACAGCCCAAAATAGAAACTAGAATACAACAGAGAAACCACTTGCACGGGTCGGATCGGGTGAAAAGAGGTAGTAGACCCGTTTCATTAAGCAAAATTATTTTTCTTTATCTTTTTGGAATTTTATTTTGAAAAATTATTAAGTGAAAGTAAATCATAGGTGAAAATCATTGTAGGCTGTAAAAAGTAGCTAAAATCATAACTTCGTACCTTCTCTTAATTAATGGAACGAGAAGATATTATGGTCTAGTAATATTTAAAAATTTCGAACATTATTCTCATTATCAGGGCAATTTTTTTTCATTCGTTATGTGAAAAATTTTAAATTCGAATAATATAAAATATATAGTTGATACTTAATATATATAATGTACTCTTATTCTCCATGCAAATATAACTGGTTGCCAAAATTACAAGAAATAATTACGTGGAATAATTACGTGGAAAACACAGCACAAATCAATGTCGACTTGGAAAGTCGAGAAAACATAGGATATTGGAATGAAATTACACCACTTATCTAATGTAAATGACTAAAAGATTGGAGGGACCGACCAACAAATATTGGTGGGTAGATTAGTAATATTGTAAATGATAGTCTGATAGATACCTAATATTAAATGAATTTGTTTTTTCTGTTAAAATTCGTTTTTTATACATAATAAACAACCAAAAAAGTCAATCCCACACTGACGCCACCAAAAATAAACAACGAGTAGAATTGAATGCAAAAATTCGTAACAGCTCGACAACCAACTTGATTTAATTCGATTTTTTTTATAAATCAAATTAAAAAATCAAATCAAATAGATCCAAATTATTAAAGTTGATTCGTGATTTACAAAAATAGAATCTATTAACATCCAACTCGACTCGACTATATATATATTTATTTATTTTATTATGTTTACTTGTTATTATTATTTTTTGGTAAGGTACTTATTATTATTTATTAAGAATACATAACATAAACATACTATTAAATGTTTAAAAATATATGTTTATATAAAATCTCTTGAAACCTATAGAGTTAAATCATAAGCACCTTAACCGTTAGTAATCACACTTGTTTTATTCTTTTTTTTCTTGAAATATATAAAGTTTTTTCAAAATAATAACTAATTATAAAATTATCAATTTTAACTCTTTCTGTTACTTTATTTTTAGTTATAAAATTGTTAACATATGAGTCTTTGATTCGGACATATGAAGGTTTGTGGACATTTAAATGTACTTATAGCTCTGAGATTTATATTTGTTAATTTCTTAATAATTTTTGAATTCCTATTGATCGTATTGATAGTTTATAATTATTTATGTTTATGAAAAATAATTCCAATTTCACCATAATTGTTTGATAAATGATGGTTATATATTTATAAATAAATAAATTGGTTACATATGAATCCAATCCAAAATCGAACCGATCCGAACTAATCCAAGTTATTTTAACACCAATAATTTCACCTTGATGTGGTTCGATTTAAATTTGGATATTTGGGAATCCGAATATCTTGAGTCATTCGGACATATGAAGGTTTGTGGACATTTAAATGTACGTATAGCTCTGAGATTGATATTTGTTAATTTCTTAATAATTTTTGAATTCCTATCGTATTGATAGTTTATAATTATTTATGTTTATGAAAAAGAATTCCAATTTCACCATAATTGTTTGATAAATGATGGTTATATATTTATAAATAAATAAATTGGTTACATATGAATCCAATCCAAAATCGAACCGATCCGAGTTATTTTAACACCAATAATTTCACCTTGATGTGGTTCGATTTAGATTTGGATATTTGTGAATCCAAAGATCTTGAGTTGAGTCGTGATTTTACAAAACCCGACTCAACTTGATATGTGCCTAGCTCTAGTCTAAATTACCTAAAAAAGAAATAGGGGGAGTGTTCAATTGAATTAACTCTATTCATTAGAAACAGTACAACGTAATGCACAGCGAAAAAATGGCACAAGGACGTCCGAATGCGGCGATCCTTGGTCGGAAAAGGGAGAGGGTACATAGACTCAGGGGCTCATCTAAAAATCCTACTCTCAAGGCAACTTGTCTATCTTACAAAAACACAAGAGGCATGACACAATCACAATAAAGTAGAAGGGAAAACTGTTGCCCACATCACAGAACTTTACACTAATTTTAACTATTGTCACTAAACTTTATTATTAGTAACAGACATCCTTAAATTATGCATAAACGTGCAAGAACAATTTTTCCGTTAAATTTCTATTAAGATTAAGGGTAAAATTGTCATATCACATGTTTTTTCTAACATAAATCATTGAGAAATTTAACGAAACGACTGCCCTTGCACGTTTAGACATAGTTTAGGGACGTATGCGGGACAATAGGTAAAATTAGTGTAAAATTTAAGGACGCTGACGAACATTTTCCCTAAAGTAAAATTAGAAACCGAAAACCACCCAAGATCTTAACGAGGCATCAATCCCAGGTAATGGCAGAAAAACCGGTTTTTTCTGCTTCAGTTTCTAACAGAATACCTACCTAATATGAGAACTCGTGACCTCGAAGTGAGATGTATTTTTTAACCCAGATGGCAATGTCCTCTGCACAAGCCTGCGCCTGAGGGGTTTTGAGAAGCATGTCAAGGGTTGCAAATTCGTGGACTGCATCTTTATACTCCAGCACGGGTGCATCGACATTTACCTTTCGAAGCTCCTCCGAGTAAGCAATGGCGCGGTCTCTCATCCAATCGTGTTCTGCCACCACTGTAAGGGTAGGAGGCATGAGCTTCAACGGTGGCCCCCTGTCGGGGATGAGGGGATTCGCAGCTGGGTGGTCTAAGCTAAACTCTTCCTCCGGTAAGAAAAGTTTCCATGCCAGCATGCACATTGCCTTGTCGTAGAAATAGGAGTTTGCTAATTTTATCTCGGAATGGGTGGGGACACTTCCAACAAAGAATGGATACATCAGGACCTGTGCAACCACCTTCACCGGGTCCAAAAGCCGGCCTGCCTCTACTGCTTTCCGAGCAACATAATCTGCAATGTTAGCACCGCAGCTCACGCCAAGGAGAACACATCTGTTTGTGATATAAAAACATGTTAGAGACTTGGCAATGTAGCCATATCGCAGAATAGTTTCCGGAAAGGGAAAGCAAAAGTTATATTCGCAGAATGAGATATCTAAGTGATATTTAAGTGCTTAATGATAGCTTTCCAGTATAAACAGAAATGGAACCAAAATGGCGCCAGTACCAAACAACTATACATGCCATAGAAGAAAGAAAGCCAATACACAACGTAGTAAAACTTGAACATTTTACCAGATTATTCATTTAAAACAAGGAAACACGTAAACAAGACATTATTTTTTTTCTCTGGAGGGGAATCATGAAGATAATACTTTCGTACCCTCAAACTCTTATGCCAATACTTGAGGATGAGATAGGTTATTCTAACATATTTCCTTGAGTTCAATCAATAGCAACATGGGAATGTATAGTAAGGCCTTATACTAGACATTCAATAATAATTGTTCGATGCTAATAGTTTACCCTTTATGTTCGATACAATACAGAAGTAGCTTCAAGAAAGCTAAGAATTTATACAAACAAATATAAATCCCACTCTACACCTACTGGTTTCTTAAATTATTGACTTTTGTCATCAAGAAATCTTGAAACTTGCCAAACAAATTTTGGATGAAAGATGAAAACTGTTCTTTTCTTTGTCACATGAACACAACATGTAGTCTAATATACGGGATCACTGAATCAGACAGGACAAACCAAAGAAGAATCACTTTAGAAATCTAAGTTACCAAAACTATATGGAAAAATGAAATTCATTCATCAATCAATACTTTGTTAAGACTCTAAACCCATTAACCTATCTACCTATTACAGGTATGCGCATGAGTGCACATCGACCAAACCTCAAGTGACATTAATCAAAGTACTCAAGATATGAACACAAAGGTTAAAGCATTGCCACCATAACCAGTCCAAACAATTTTCTTTTAGTTGGGAAAACTGGTCCAAATATTTGGCTAAAAATAATTCCACCATAATATGACAATGATAATATCAATTCGAAATTCAGTTAAGAGCAAACAATACGAAAATCCTATAAACTTTGAGCACCAGCAATGAACTACGCAAATCATATTACAGATACATCCACAAACTGAACTAAGAACTGTAAACCCAGATATCATCATCAATCATAATACACTAGATAAGAATAAGATTAATCATAAAACAATAGACAAGAAGAAGATTATAATAGTGATGTTGCAACGAGAAGAAGATTATAACCTTGTTGGATCTCCATGGGCAGCCAGCCAGGGCTCAACCATTGACGCCCCAAAAGTATCGACTATATGCCGATGAGAATCAGCCTTTTTAAACTCGGTAACACCGCCGACATTGCCCCGTCCGCTTCCCATGGATTTACTACACTCAGCCAAATTGGCTTGTTTCCCAAGCCAATTCAACACCTTCAAACCGTCCTCAAATGCTGCCGGGTAACGATTCTCCGGAGCAAGCCGATAACCCACAGACAAAACGACGACGTCGCAGAGCTTGGCGATCCGCCGACAGAATATGTCATTGGCCACCGAGTCATTGCTGCCACTGACCCAACCGCCGCCGTGAAACTGCAATATAACCGGCAATTTTCGACAGTTCTTGGTGGGATTGGGTGGGGAGTAGCCTCTGTACACTCCCGCTACTCCCACGCCAGCGTTCCCCATCAAATTCAAGCCGTCCACGTCATTGCTGCATCCGTAACTGTTCCTTCTATGCTCTTCTTTCACCAAATTGGACAACACCTGATTGCCATAGCTGTTGCGCCGAGAAGGGGTGGCTGGTAAATTGTTAAGGCTCTGGCGGGCCGGATTGGCTAGGTTGGATCCGTTATTAAGATCGGATCGTTTAGAGGAAGCGGCAACCCTAGGCTTGGCAGCGGGTTCCGGTGCGTTGAGAGCGGACTCGGGGAGGAAGATTCGGATGGAGAGAGACGTAAAGGGATCGATGTGAATATCCTTGGTGGCAATGCCGTCGTCAAATACAGGATTGGGTGCGGCGATGGTTTCCTCGGGTCGAGACGTGACTCCGAACGGGTCGAACTCGTCTGGTTGGGTTTGGATCCGGTTCTGCAAGCGGTGCTTCAAGAGGAACTTGAAGAAAACGCTGTAGAGCTTCACAGCTACGCTTGGCATTTCTATCTCCACAAATTGTGCGATTTGCAGAGACTGGTAATGAGAAATAGTGGGCTTTTTCGCTTTCACCCTAAATTCATAGCAGATTGAGGGGTTGGGGGATTTAGGTTGATGGTCCCGTCAATGGATCACATGGGATTGGATTAGGGTTTTGCAATCTGAGAATTGATAGCTTGAATCTAAATTCTAAAGCTTCAATGGCGTGAGAGAGAGAAAGAGAAGATTAGAGCGAGAAGAGAGGCAAGTGCGTGAGAGACACACTTGCATCTTTACGCTGTCCCTCTTGGCCTGTTCAAAAAAATTTTAATTTTTTTTGTTTTGCTGATTTTATTTATTCTTTATTTAATGTAATACTCTGCGATGATGGTCTGTTTTTTGAAAAAAAATGAGACTTTATATAAGAAAGAGATTATACATATTAATTATTAATTATGATTTTATGAAATTGAATTCAAAATTTCACAATCTAAAAAATTAAGCTTTTGATATTGACATTGATATATATATTTGTCGATGTCATTAGTAATAGTGTTTATGGTATTCACTATTCCTCTTACTGTATGAATTTGTAATGTCTCGTTTAAATACCGTAAAAAATTGTGTATTATCTTTTAGGTTTGACTCTCATTAATGGAAAGAAAGAAATGTCGATATAACAATGCGTATAATTCTTGTAAGGAAAGAGAATAGGGTCGATATACAATATGTATCATGCCTCAAGTTTGATTCTCGATTTCGATTTTTACTCTCGTAAAGGAAGAGAGAGTGAGATCGATATAGTGAGCATAATTCCCCGGATGCGACTTCCGTCAAGGGTGAGAACTAAGAAAGATAGACAAATAATAACCGAGAGGGAGACACATATAACCAATGTTTCTAATCTCTCTATTCAACTAAAAAAAAGAACGAGATAACATAATTCTTCATATTCAACTATCATAAAATCTGAGATCATTACCGATATATAAGAAACGAGATTTCAACAAGATATTATTTATTGAAGGCATGACATCCTATCTTCTTTGTATGGGGCTACATGCAGCGGATTGTAGCGGGCGACGGGTCTGCTTCGGAAACGAGAATGAGACCCAATCATATGATATTATGTTGGACCTGCCACAATTAAGACTAGGCATTTTCTTAATCACCTATTTAAAATGTAAAACTTACCACAAAACCATACATGGATTGATTGATATTTAATACTTAGATTCTTTATTGATTGATACCAAGGCAACAAGATCATTAAAAATCTAATCTTTCCACTTTTATGTTGGATTTAACTTTGTGACTATGAGCTTGGTTAAGCTTTAGGTAAATTTCTATTTATAAAATAAAAAAAAATTAACCACAAGGTATGGTATAATTGTCAAATTGCTATTAGCAGAAGTCGAATTTCTATGTGGGACTTTGAAACTCGCTTAAAAATTAGGAGCACTTTGTGATTAGAAACAAGCCGAATCTCACTCAACAAGCCGAATCTCACTCGACGAAATTTTAATTACACAATCAATTACTTTAATATTCTAATTAATAAACAATTGGATAATCATGGATGGACTATGAACAAAGAGATAAGGCCAATTATTTACTAGCAAATTGTCACTTTCAAATTCACTTTTCCATCATTTTCCTCTTGCACTAAGTCATTTTATGGCTAAATTCAATTGAGTTTAGTGGTAAGAATATCTAACCCAAGTAAAAAAGAAAAGGTGTATAATTGGACCAATTAGTATATCCTCGTCAGCAACAGGTAGGCCATTAATAATACTCAATCAAAGATGAATTATTGTTTTAGAGTAGGCGCAACGAAGTTGGCAAACCCCAGCTAAACTCCGAGAAAATCTGTCATGTCACCGGTATCCAACTATATATCCCCTTGTGTCTACGAATCTCACTCATATAAACCTTTCACGGGTCACGTAATGAGTGTTGTAGACACAAGCGGGATATATGGCATATACCCTGGTTGTAGGGCAGATTACATTAAGAGACCTTGCAGAGACGCAACGAAACAAGAACTCAGAGTTGAGTCTGGAATTTATGTGCTACAAAGATGGAACCTTTCACAAAAAGCAACATAAGTTTAATGAAGATGAAGATGATGATTATACATACAGTACAGGTAATTGAAGATGGGGAGGCCAGGATGTCTCTATTAAACAAAATCGAAAAAAGTATGAACCATGAACAACGGATATGTCAACTTCAAGCATTTTTTCTGTTAACTTTGGAACCCAGAAGGCAAAAGGATCAAGCGTTACTCACCTGAACCTCCAAGACCAAGGTGTGTTGCTGTGACAGCTGAACCCTTTGTTCTTCTACAACCAATCATCAAATATATACAGCCCTCATTCTCTGTGGCGTGATCACCTGACACCCCGAATTTTGCCAGGCGGCGGAGGAACCAACAACAAGAAGATCGATATCTCAGAACTTATATAGCAATGTCAGTCTATGGTCTGCGTAATAATTTCAATATCAAAAGCACTGTAACCACATTGGAAGGGATCATCGCGAACTTGCTAGCCAGAAGATTTTCCCGTGGCTTTTCTCGGGGACACAAGCACTGCTTCATTGCTTGTAGCTTTCTTTGCAGCTATCTCTTCTAAGCGCTTCCAAGTGACTTCACGTCTCAAATTGTTTTCCTCCTCTTGTGCTTCATCTTCCTGAAATTTGAGTAAGCATTCCTCGAAAAGCTCAGGGTCAATATCAGAGAAAATCTTCCGGACATTTAGTGTCAGGCTCTGTACTGCCTGGTTCCAGTGGTTTCTTGCATTTTTCTCCAATGAAGGGAATATGATTGGGAGTAAGACACTCCGGTTCTGTTTGATTAGGTTCGCAATGTGATCATTATTCCATAAGAATAGAGCTCTCTCTGCCACCTGCAATTAAGGACCAAATAGAGATATAAGAGAGAAAGCAGAAACTGTAAATGTAGAGTACACAAGCTATCACGAAATCTTGTTATCGAAATCATTGACATTAAACTAGAGACACAACAAAATTCAAGAAGCGTTTCTGAATTGCTCAATGGGTTCAGTAACTAATTCTGAGAAACTTGATAGACTCTGGAATAGACTAAATGCAGATTTGCAAAAGTATAACTCAAACCAACATCTTAAGATCTAAGGTTTACAAGTTTGAAATGCCCAAAGGTGCATCTTTGTGAACAAGCAAATATACCAATAAAAATTGGTCAAATATCACTGTTCTTTAGCCTACAATAACTGCTAGATGGCATTAAAAATTGAAGGTGTAATTCTAATATGCTTCAATTAAGAAAACAACCTAAACTAACAAACATTGAAGAAAGCCATTGACATACGGCAACTGCCTAATGCCTATCATCACCTATCACACTATCAAGATAAACACAGTACTCTAGTGAGAGGAAAGAAGCAAGTGGACAGCACACGGAAGTGGTGAAACTACACACCTGAAAATGTGAGCTGCTCAAGCAACGGCCAATTTGGCGAAACAAAGGTACCATACAACGCTGGAACTCGGCAGGCTGAGTTGCTTCTAAAACTTCTTCCAGCTCACCTAAGAACATGACCTCCTTAGAACTATTTGTTAGAGGCCAATATTTTAACAAACCTCTGATGATTGTATCAGCAAGTTTGCAGTCTTTCTCCACAAATTGGGTAATGCAGTAAGATAACTGCTGGTGATATAAGGGAATGCATTTTGGTTTGTGAAGTGGAATAAGCACTCGAACAAGAAAGAGTTTGTGCTCTTCTTTCAGTGGCAGAGCAAAACCGTTGATTATACTTCCCAAAATTTCTAACAGCTCCGCAATCCCATTATGCTTTTCAGTTTCAAAAACAAAATGATAGAAGATGTTATTGATTGCTTTTCTGATGAAAGGGCGGTGCACCATAAATTTCCCATAGATGCGGTGCAGAACTGTTTTCAAGTAATCCCTCTCTCTATGGTCCTCGGAATCAAAAAGACCTAACAACCTGAGAACAAAAGAGTGGTCTATGTACCTCTTTGCCAACTTTGCATCTGTCTCCGGCGATGCCACAAACCTTAGGAAGAATTCATACACAATTTGCAAGTGAGGCCATGCTGGGTCCATTGAGGGCTCGTCCTCTTCTAAGTCAAAGGCCTCTAAAGCTTTGTTTTCATGGGGAGGAGAAGTGAGTGTTCTAAACAAATTTATGCACACCATCTTTACAATTTCTTGCATGACCGTTTCTGAGAATTTCCCATTAGCAGAAGCAATGTAATCCACAAGCTCTACCAATGTCTGCCGCTTGATGTCCTTTTCCTTGATGTTCTTTGTCGGGTCACTGAAGTCAAAGACAACACAACACAAGTTCAACTTTTTTATGAACAAGTTTTGTTTCTCTGCATTTGGAACATCTTTAAAACTAGGCAATGCTTCATATGGAGCAGCCAATGAGTTGCCATTAAGCTTTGAATTCACATTAACTCCATAATTTGGAGTAGAATTAGGGCCCGAAAGAGATGAAGTACCCGAGTTGGCATATTTGTTACTTGCTAAAGAGCTGCTTCTTGAACTGGTGGAAGCATTTGAAGAAGCGTTAGAGGATCCTCCTTCACGATTGTCACCTGACTTAGAGGGCTTCCTCGGGAGCCTATTAAGTATCTGTTTGATCATAACTCAAATGACAAAAGGAAAGCTCTCCTTTGTGCACTTCAAAGCAAAATACTCATCAAAACTCCTCTAGAGCAAATACAGTATCAGCGAGCGAAAACACACAATTCCAATTCGTGAAGGAAAACCCAGAAATATTCAACCAAAATATAGTGCAACGAAGCAAGAACCCACCCTACAAGCTTCTTATGTTCTTCCTTGGTAAAGACAGTGACTTTCCCTCAATTAGAAAAAGAAATGTTCCAACCCAATTGGCGAAATCTCAAGCAGAGGTATCAAACCCACGACCACAAATGAGGAAAAAGCTGCATACAAAGCCATTCCGAGCTGAAAATCAAACAAAAATAATAAAAAAGTTCCAATTTTTAATCAACTAAACAATGCAAAAACAGCAGCTTGCTCAACTCCGATCTCTGATCCATTAGACAAAGTAAAAATAACAACAAACTAACGTCATGACCTATATCGAGGAAACTAGATGCAAGTATCCATCACAATTTTTATCCCTAAGATTAGAAAGTTTGACTTGTTTTGTTTAACTAAACCCAGAAAAAAAAAACGAAAAACGAAAACGACACTGAGAATTTGCTCGCCTCTCTTCATCGACGGATCATAAAATAGCAAGATCCGGGTTTGATCTAAAAACCCCATTTGGGCATTATCCAACAAGTTTAAAATGCGAAATTTCTGAGCTGGAAACTAGCAATGAAGGCAATAAAACGAGCAAATTTTGGAGAAAGATAAAAATGAATGTTTGCAGCGATAGATACTTACAGAGAAAGTTGAGGTGTTGCATCTTGTTTCTTCTGAGATAGAGAAGAACAGAAAAAAGGTGGGTGGGGGTGTTGAAGAACAGCAATCTTTGGCGGCTGTAATTGTAAGCTGTTGTTGTTGTTGTTGGATGATTTCTTTCCTTTTCTTTTTTTTTTGGTTTAGCTGAAATGGTAATTATTGTAATTGATAATTTGATGAATTATTTATTATTGATTGAATTAAAAAAGAAAAGTGTAATTATTGTAAAATTAAACTTCCCTCAGGAATTTCAATTTCAACCTCAAAAACTGTTCCTCACAACTTTGATTCACTCCAGATGACGAGAGTCGAGTCTTGGCAAAAAAAAAGATGACGAGAGTCGAGAGATCCCATTTGACCAAACTACCCTTCCAATACTTTGGCAACTCAACTTCTCATTAAGACCACGATATCGATATCTGAGATCATTAATCGAAAATATATGATCTAAATGAACGATATGATTTTTAAAGCAGTAACTTATCGCTATGCCTTTTTATTTGGAAGAATAGAGAACTTACGATATGTGCAACACACAAACGTTAATCCGCCATAGGATGGAATTGACCCCAATATACAATCCAAGTTGAAGACTGAATCTCAGAATGTGAGTTATAACATGTGAATTTTATTTACCAATAGTATTTTTAATACTTCGTAAATTTAAGCTCGATTTCAATAAAGTAATTAATATTTTTTATAAAATTAATAACACTGCGTAATAATCGGATCCAACAATCGAGTTTGAGAAAGTCTTGCCATAGAGGAAAGGGAAAGGTTGAAATGGTACTTGAACACATTTTAACATTTATAATAATGTAGCTTTTTAGCGCTTAGCATTTGGCAAAGCAGAATGAAATGTCACTGTACACTGGAACCGAGGGTTGAGGTTGAATCTTTTGTTTATCTTTAATGGGCCGATGTTGGGCCTAAATCCATCACAATGCTTCGAAATATTTTTTTTAATAAAATGATATTAAAGAAAAATTAGTAAACGTACGGATAAAATAGCAAGATTCTAATCCAAAACTGTTCACTAGACGATAAGCAAAAATAAAATAAGAACTTTCATTAATTTTTTACTTAAGTGGCAAGAATTCAGAACTCGTTAGGAGCACTTTATGACCTAAAGCAAGTCGCACTCCGAGCCAACTTAGGCCCACCCTCCAGGGGCACCTCCTGGTATTTATTCAAAATAAATAAATAAGAACTTTTCATTTCTTTTCTTAGTTTTGTCTGAAGGATTTGAATTTCCGCCCAGTCAAACAGGTAACCATTTTCCTCCACAAATAGAAAGCGAATGACAAAAAAGGCAAAGAAGAAGATAGAAAAGACTAGCTTTTTTGTGTAATCATAGTTTCCCTGATAAAACAACGACATTTTAGTATTTTACTCACAATTACAAAATTTGAAAAGAAAATAATACCCTAATTAAAGAATAATAATAATAATAAAAATAAAAAATAAAACGAAGGGAAAAAAAAGAAAAGAAAAAGTAACCCTATGGTTCAACAACAATTTCTCATTTCTGTTGGTTTCAGCAACTTACAGTTATGTCATATACTAATCAACCAGATACATGTAAATCAGACCAACAACAATCAATCTTGTTAGTTAAACTGAAACACGATGATGCTCACAGAAAGAAGAATGGATGCACACCTTCGGGGATAAGAATTTCCGGTGAGTCATTCACCGCGAGTTTAGCTTAAACCCGGAAGTCTGATGATGTAGTTTTTGTAGCATCTGATGTAGGGCTTTGGATTTGGATTTTCGGGCTTGTACGGTCAATGTAGGAGGAGATTCAACAGGATACAATCATCTCATTTTGGAGCATTTGTTGAGCATGTACAACAGCATGGCCAGCCGGTTCACATAGTTTCCCTCCAGACGAACGAACTGTGCTGAGTTGGAGGGTGAGAATGTACAGACCGTCATAGAAATCATACACGCATGTCAGCAATCATTTGGGAAGTGGGATGCAAAACCATCACAGCGACCAAATTATCTCCTCAACCAAAAATTAAGGTTGCTCAAAATTCAGTTTCAGTGCTCCATTAAGGCTGTCTCAGTTTCTGAAAGTGGTGCTGCAAAAAGAGAAACAAACTTCTCTCAATGGGTAGAAAATAAGGGGGTAAAAAGATCATTGAAGTTTAAACTAAGCTTACTGATCAGCAGGAAAAACAAGCAAGATGTGTGTGTATATGTGTATATGAGAGAGAGAGAGAGAGAGAGAGTGTGTGTGTGGAGAATGGAAGTTCATAAGGATGTGACTATTTGATCTTTTTTATCAATTTCTACAACGAAAAAACGTAACTTTAATTAAACCAATATTAACTTGAATTTAGTGGGGGATGGTCTAACCCAAAACTGAAGAAGTGTGCTGGTGTGTGTGATAAGCTAGAAAACCTAGTGCTTGAACCATCAAAGAATAAGTCCTTTGCTGATAACAATCTGTACATATAAAAAGCCTATAAAGTGGATAGTTAGTGGCCAGAGCAACATACCAAGTAAGTCCTCATACTCCACTAACAGTGATGCGTCCATGAGTAAAGGAGGTGAAAAAACCTGCTCCTGAGCTTCCTCAAAGTCATAAAATGATCTTTGCGTGTCAGAAACAGAACCGGTAGCTGAAAGAAACCCATTTACTTGGTCGTAATCATCAAGTGAATCTAAACCATTCAACACTTCAGATAATTCAGCATACTTGCTCTCCACATGACCATCAGACGCACGATTGTCAAGCAAGGAAGCCTCTGTCTGAGATGCAAATCTTTTACTCCTTAATGAAGCCCCTTTAGATTCTTGGCCTGGACGAGAAAACCCAGATGATGAAAGAGGTAAAAAGAAATGCTCAGAGTTTTCATCAGAATGGCTGCCTCGTGAAGATTCAGAATTTAAGGAATTCCGTGACAGAGCAGCTTCTCTGACAGATCTCTTTAGATTCTGGACATAGTAATTATCACTATCTGCATAACATGAAACCAAAAATCAAACACCAATTCCAATCTGCATATAAAATGAAATGACTTGAGCAAGCCGAGATACTTATAATGAAATTAGGATTTGAGAAGCAGGGCACAGACAGCATACCTTGTGGTAGATTATCTATGTGATTATTTGATAGAGGCTGCTCCACAGATTTCCTTTCAGAAAAATTCTCTATTTGGTTTGTTTGAGCAGCTGAAGAAGGACGCTTTTGCATATTTGCACCTTTCCCAGAAGAATTAGGAGTCAAGGTAAACAACTGTGGGAGCTTTAAAGTAGGGCTGGGTGACACCTTTTCGAGCTGAAAGTTAGAAAATTTTGAAGTCACCTCTGCCACATCATCACTGTTGCTTTCCTGAATTATTAAAAATGAAACAAAGATGAGTAAATCACTTCTACCCTGCGAAAATTCAAGGCTAGATCGGTTTTAGTAGGTATTAAGTTTTGTATGAAATAGGTGTAGTGCATTACCAATGTCCTTCCACTGCTCTGTGCTTGAATAGGTGAGGTTGAGCGACCCGGATGTTTGGCCATGGGAGGCAGACTAGAGGAAATGCTGTCTACTTTATCTGTACATTCTGAGATTGACTTTTGTATTGCCGGAGCAACTTCTTTCAGTTGGTTAATGAGAACCTACCGAAGTTATGAATAGGAAAATCTCAGCATATCATCAGTTAAGCATAGCCATGACAAAGAAATTATGCAAGATAGACGTAAAGGCAATGAAGAAAGGCTTATGAATGAATTATCTCACGTTCATTATTGACAGTCATATGATGTCTACTAATTCATAGAAGTCCAAGCATTTTAGTATTCACTATCCCAAATTACCCCACCTCCCTACCAACATAAAAAGCTACTTCATTTAAGGTTATATTTGTATTAACAAAGGGAATGTCAGAGTATTAATTAAAATTGCTCATAAAGAAGACTGCTCAAATAACAAATTTAGTTTGGTATGGGTCAAAATGCTTTTGAAGAAATTGACCCATAATAATTGCAACCAGTCCTGATTCATCATGAACCAGTCGATCCTAATCCAAATCCCAATAATTCGAACTTATATACCGTGGCCAACTTTCACAGAATCAATGAATTCTTTCCAGCATTCAAGATTTGAATGCATAATATTACTGAAAGTCTAAACTACTAGATGCCATCTCTTTGCATTGACCATTGAATCCTTGAGATAGAAGCAGCAAAAAGTAATTGAAGCAGACCACAAGATATTACCAACAAGGTTGCAAGAAAAAAGCTTGGGAATTTGCATGCCGTCTATTGTTTTAGTAAATAGCAGGGGATAGGCTTATATTTGATCATCTTAGTAGTTCTAAGCACTACAAAGAAAACTGCAAATCAAACAGCTCTGCAAATAGACCATGTCTAACATCTTCCTAACAATGGAATCAAAACACCCATGAAATGCACAAATACACACCCAAATATCATATATATTAGATACAAATTGGTCCTACTTCTACATAAATTTAAAACTGGGAAGCTGGTAGCACTTCAGAGCTAACCAGGACATAGATAAAGCATAAGCATTACCTGAAAGCTAACCAAGTGTTGCTGATGTTCAGCAAGAGTTGCAGCTAAAGACTCAGCATGACCACTTGAACTGCCATCATGTGAACTTCTTAAAATTTCTGGACCCTCTCCCTCATTAGCTTTGGCCTACAAATTATCATTGTATAACACCATTTTACTAAGCTTTTCTATACTTCGACCCAAAAATATCATGAAGATATACAAAGTACGATACCATATGAAGTGATTGTTTATGAATACGCTGTAAAGCATGTGTCCAACGCCTGATAATTTCTGCAACGTCAACAGTTGGGTTGACTCTTCCACTTCTTTCATCTGCTCGATGAAGTGCTTCATCATTTACTTGTGAATGGGATGAATCGGAATTGCTTTTCATCTTTTCTCTATTGACGTTGCCATATGATCCATCATGTTGTTCTTTTTCATCCAAATGTGTTGGAGTAACATCACCAGACTGGACAGATAAGACATCTCCATAAGGAACCTGAGAACTCTGATCCATAGCCGCAAGCAAAGATGATCCAGAGATGCGGTACCTAGAAACCATTGCATGCAAAGGTAAGTTGGCGAATGGCTTCCAGTGATGTCAAACTGATATGATGGTAACTCACCTATGCTCCCTGTGAGCTATTAAATCCTCAATAGGGCCAGAAGCAAGAACTTCATGTTGACCTATACATAATGGAAATTTTATTAATTTTATCAAACTGGGTACAAAAATAATAAGATCTTAAGTAGCTACATGAACATATAAAGTGTAACCATGTGAAATAATTTGTTAATACATATAACCTAAGATATTTATAAAAGAACCATGAAGGATTGTACTCACTTTTACGGGCTAATATAGACTCCCACAAACGAGTAGCCTTTGATACTAAATGGGAATTCTGACTCGAACTAGAAACAAGGTCATCCCAATGTTCCCCTTCCAACTTCACTTTGTTCCTAAGGTCATGCAATTTTTCCAACTCTTGCTGTAAATAAGCCTGAGATTCAAGATTTACAAACACAAGTAAGAATACGGGTTGTAAAATCTTAGGTGAATTGCAAAATCACAAAATCTTGCAAATAAGCTGCTACTAAAATAAGTTGCTCATTGGAATGTGAATTGTTACCCTTATACCTCTTCAGCACAAAGACCACGAAACTCTGCAGTCATTTCATGAGCCAAATTGGACCACATGGCCTGCCTCTGTACTGCTGTTTCCGCATTCTTAAGAAACCTTCTTCGTTCAAGTGCTATTCTAGCCTGTTGCAGTTGAAAAGCTCAAATAACTGCTATTGCATGTACATTATTAAGCAGTTGAAAAGAGAAAACTCTGTAGAAAAATGCAAATTTGCATTAATCTAATGAGTTTTAGAGAAAGAAAACAAGTCTTTATGCATGTGAAAGTTGAAACACTTCCATGGTATGTTAGATGCCAACCAACATGAACATGCGCATAGCTAATCATATCAATACGGTGGGAACCACAATTTGAAAATGCCATGGGTAGTATAAATGTGCATGCTCTAACGTTATAGGTGTGGGTCAAGACTACCTTAGTGACAGGAAGTAAAGTAGCTGCATGTGAAAAGGCTACATCCGTCAATGATGCAGGAAGAGGGTTAGAGGCTACATCAGCTGCAAATGTTCGCCTATGAACCTCACGCAAAGCATGCAAAGAAAGTTGCCACAGAAGTTCTACAAACCTGCAGTCAGTGCATGAAGCATATGATTCATGAACCATAATTGGCATCATAAAGATGCATGCACATCCCCAATACAAACCCAAAAAATTGTGAACCAGAGTGTACACAAGTAAGATATTGTCATAAGCAGAAAGCATTTTCAATTGGCTGATTGGGGAAAAGCAAGTTCCTCGTCAATAAAACTACATTTTTCTCACACTAGTTTGGCAATTGTTTCCCACTTAAATGCAAAGGTCTGTGAAATTGAGCTCAACGAAACTATGAGCATTGATGAATCTAAGAAAGCAAACAACTTTACATGTGAATTTCGTCATTTTCCCAGCAATCAAACCCAGTTCCACCTTAAAGTTGAATATTAAATTCAAAATTTTAACAGAAAAATAAAATGAGGCTACGAACATAAGAATAGTATCATCAACCAACCTGGGTCCGCAACATGTAGCAAGTGATGAAACCCTTGAATTGCTCCTAGGAAGCGCCCCTTGCGATTCAAGCTCACTAATGATCCCTTGCACAACCTAACAATAAAAAATTACCAATAAATCATTTCATCCCAATGTTGAAATGAACACAAAAATCAAAACCAGAAGCAACAGATAAAAATGGAATCGTCGAATTTACCTTACGAAAATCCCGGGATTGCGCGGAATCAAAAATTGGCCAGACCTTATCGAAATCCTGAAAGATCTCAAAACGTTAGGGGACAAGAAACATCGCAGAGCACAGTCAAACCAATCCGTATATGTACCAGTGTAAATATAGAGGGAATGAAATCGAGATTGCTACCTTGGCGGATTGAATTGGGCCTCTGAGAGAAGACAAAATGAAGTAAAGCAGCTGCTCGCCTAATTTAGGGTTAGAGTGGCGAAAAAATCCGACCCGAGGAGTGGCATTGGAGCCTCCGAGTCCGATAATGGCCGGATCCAACCCTAATAGCAAACAGTTAGTGTACATTGCACTCTCTAGCTCTATCTCTCTCTCCTTCTCTCTGTCCATAGTCATCACCTGCAACCCCACCGACCTCAACCCCTCTCTCTCTCCTTCTCTGTTTCGCTTTTCTTCTTCTCTCTGATTCCGGTTCGGTTTTTTTTTTCAATTTTTTCTGTTGAATTTGCCTTTTGTTTTTGTTTTGATCGGGAGGTTTTTGAATTGCAGGTCCCTGGGGAAGTTTTCTGATTGCCCAAACGCGTCGCAGTTTGAATGGGTTGGGGTCATTTTTCAAATAAGGAAACGTTTAGGGACTGCGTTTAAGAATTCAATTTTGTAATTTGTGTGTTTTATTATGCCGTTTGGGGTGGGCCCGGATGGCCGATAAAGGAGTCACGTAGCCGGTTGAGGAAATTTGAAAGGTGATGACGTGCGCCAATGAAGAATGAAACCATTGCCGGCCTGCTTCCAAATCGTTAGGTGTCGTCATCTGGTGGTTTGGCTATTATCATCACATGCTATGCCGGCCCATTGTAGTTTATGTACACTCGCCCACCAGGTCCGTCTTCCGTATTTTAAGAGATGTTTTATTCAAAATACTGAAAAATGAAACGATTCTCTCATACCGATATAAACATAATTTTAAAAAATATTACAGAGCCATAGTACGTTTCTAAAAAACAAACAAAAATAAAATAAAATACCATATATGAAGAATAAAGTGTGAAAAATACGTAAGATGTTGTCTCGATACTTTATATGTAATATGTTATGAACAATTATATCAAAACATTTTTCGTACGCTTGTTACAATAAAACTTTTTATCGGAAGAAAAATTTTCCGGCTTTAATTTTTAAAGGAACTTTTCTTTTTTTATATAATGATATTATGGGATAGTGATTACATTATACACATTGAGTATCAACCTCGTCATTTTACAAGAGTCGAATCCGATATCTCACATATAACACGTGGAGAGAAATATCATTAGATCATAATACAAAGCGAGAAAATATATTTTATCTTACGTTAATTATTTTAAGTATAAATAAAAATATGCATGTGTATTAGATTATAACACATAATATAAGCTTCATCAGTTGACCTTTGATTGAGTGTTGCCTAAGTAAGATGAAAATGCCAATGGGAGGCCCAATCAAGGAACCAGATCTTAAAGAAGATTTGTCGACTTGAAACGAAGATAAATGTCTATTATAGCTTTGAGTTGAGATTGAACGGATTTAGTTTGTTCGTGTCTATTAAAATTTTGAGTGTGGATGAGTTTAATTAAATCCACAATTACTGTAATCCTAAAAGTTAGGAATTAGGGAAATAATGAATGAGCGTGGGACCAATCACCTTCTCGTTTTCCCTTTTTTCAAATATTGAATTACAGATTGTATCTACAACTCGTGTACATATCCAAATGACGCTCGTAAAAGGTAATTAATGTACCTATGAAAATAAGCCACAAACAAATGAGTGTAGTTAACAACACTAAACAACATATATGATGCCATGTGGAAGTGACTTGATTGGAGTTTTTGCTTACCTTGGGTGCCAACTTATGACTAAATAAGGGATTGCTTCATTGAAGACAAAAGGAGGAGTAAACATAAAGGTTTGTATGAAGAAAAAAAAAGTTTGGTGAGTGTAGGAATCATCCCAAAGTTTTATACTTCCATAAATCTTCTGCTTTTTTCCAGCATAATGATGCCTATAGCACCAATTAGAATTTAATTACATATATATCACTCACACTTGTCCCAAAGGGCAAGTTTGGCTTTGCACAAAAGCAAATTTTTCCAAGGGATATAGCTCAAATAATTCAAAGTTGCATGTGCACAAGCCGATGAACCGAGCCAATCCACTTGATTTGTTTTAATTTTTACCCTACTCATAGTTTAAAAATGTTTAAATCTTGCAAGATGTCATTATTACAAGTAAAATTTAAAATTTAAATCGATAATGTTTGCTGCAGTTTGGCTCGATTCAAATTTGAGTCGACAACCATAACATGTTGGCCCAGTGGTGGGGTGTTCTCGAGTATGATATGCTTTTGGTTTGTTCTGAGTTCTATCTTTGCTAGTGATTCTTTTGATATTGGTTAGGGGTGCGCTGAAATGTGTGTATGAGTGGTGATTATTCTGATTGTGGCTAGAGATACGCTAAAACGCGTGTATGAATATTCCTGTCTCACAGAAGAGTGAACTATCGTGGTTCGCCACTAGTTGGTCTCATTTAAAAGATAAAAATAAAACTTGAGCCGACAATCACCTGTTCTTATGACCATAGAGTTGAATTAGAAAGACCGTTTGATATCCGAAAACTACTCAGCAACATTCAAACAAGTTCGAGTAAAGTCGGACGGCCCGTACCGACCCATTTCCAGCCTTGCTTTATTGGATTTTATGACCACAAACATGTGGGCTGCTTTCTTTTTTACCTTTCAAGCCCATATGAAGATAATGGGCCTCAGAATTATAGCCCAATATATGTTGAGCTGAAAGGCCACAAGATTTTGAGGTAGTGGAGTAAGTAAATTGGTAATAATTACAGCGTAATTTAGGAAAGTTTACTGTGCAGAGAGGCCTCTTCTCTTGCCAAAGAGGAAAGGAACGGCTTCTGAAAGACAGTATAAAAAAACACCAAGTCACACACCGCAAACGCCGAATCCACACAGAAGAGGGGAGTGAGTATATATATAACTGATCAGATCCTTTGTGTGTTTCTTTTATTCTGGGATTTTCTTGGAGTCTCGCTCATGGTCGTTGATGCTCCTTCTCATCTATCCGTGAAAAGAAGGAGGTTCACCAACATTGATCCCATGGAGGCTGAAGAAGCTAAGGTATTTTTTTTTTTCAACCCAAAGTTCCTGCCTTTTTAATCAATCGTTTACGAAGTTTCTAGATTTCAGTCTGTTGGTATTGATTTCGGTGCTGGGTCGATCTGGGTTTTGTTTGTAACGGGTTATTTTGGGGTTTAATTGTTTGATTAGTGATTGTTGCTTGTTTCGTAGTTGTGGGTATAGTTCCCTTTTTATGCACCATATAGTTTGAGACTAGAATTTGGAACTTGTCTAGTTGTGGGAATAATTTTTATCAAGAAACAAAATTGGTGGTAGAGCTGTGCCCATCTAAGTTGGCTATTAACCCGAGCTCAAATTCGTTCCTTAGTTTAGAATCTTTAGATTAGATTAAAGTAGAATAGCGCTAGTATCAAATAAAAAGAAAATAATGGCACTAAAGAGGTGAAGGGTTTGGTAATTTTGGGGTCCAAGCAGTAGTTTCACTGTCTTTGTTTGTTTGCCTTGACAGCTTTAGTGTCAGCACATTCATACTGTAGAATGTAGATATTGTATTAGTTGGTGGAAATGACTGCTATTTGATGACATACGAATGTGTCGGCTGTCAAAATATAAGTACCGATTTTGGAATTGAAGTCATTCTAATTTGTTTCCAATATTTCTGATGTTGTGATGTGACATTTACCTTCTGCCTTTTTTGTATTTTGTTTTTGGGTGCATTCAGGCCAAGCTCACAGCAGCAAAAGAAAAGTTCGGGAGAGAAATTCGCGTGTTTGAAACGGCAGCATCCTCTTCTTCGCAGAATGAAGAGTCTAATACCGGTATGAAGCTATTCAACTATTATGTCCTGTATCCTTGGCCAAAAATTCGGCTTATAGCTTGCATATTATAGACATCTTTGAAATGAAGCGCATTTTCACTTTTTTGTTTGGCAGAGGAGACAGATGATTTTTTTGAGTTCACTGCAGAGGATTATTATCGGATTTTGAATACCAAAAAGGAAGGTAATTAACAGAAACTGTGTCATCTGTTGTTTTAGGGGAAAGATGTACTTTTCTGTGTGGCAGCGGTTCTTCAAGGATTTTATTCGCAACTAACTGAAAAACATGAAAGAAATTTAATTACATATTCAAAGGCAACTGCATTTGTACTTAGGCATATGGTATCTATACTTACTATATTTTATTAATGCAATACGAACAGATAAGACTCTAAAAACACGAAAGTTAAGAGAGGCAGAACAGGCAGCCCGGAGGTCAAGGATAACAAAGGTGGTTGCAATAGCCTTTACTATGACTTCTTTTTTCATATGATCAACTACCTTCCGGTTTTGTTAATTAGTTGTATAATAGCTTTTTTACTGATTTGTTAAGTTTCAAATGCTCATGTGCAGACTGTGATGAGGGTTCGGTTTCCCGATAATCACACATTAGAGGCAACTTTTCATCCATCAGAAACATTTCAGAGCTTGGTTGATCTCCTTACCAAAGTGGTTGCTCAACCAGAATTACCGTTCTACATATGTATGCTAATATGAATCCCAATATTGTTATTTTCCATTTAAGTTTATTCAATAGACTGTAACATTTACTTTTGCAGATACTACTCCTCCTAAGCAAAAGATAAAAGACATGTCACAGGATTTTTACTCCGCTGGCTTTGTTCCCGGTGCAATTGTATATTTCTCATATGATATACCAAAAGGTTAGCACATGCGTTTCAGTGCCATAATTTAAACTTCAAAATACTCGTGATTTATTAATTAATGTCTAATTCTCTTTGATTATTGGGTTTTCCATCTGAAGTCTGCTGAGGAATCGGAATTTTCTCTCCAAAATATTTCACTGATGTAATGATGTAACAATGTGTTTCTTTTGATTGTAAATAACAATGGCTAATGCCTATGTGATTCTGAACAGATGATGCTACAGATCCCATGTCAGGTCCCCTTCTCCAGGAAGAGATCATGTCTTTGAAAGGTTTGGAACTTGTCGATATACCTGCAAAGCCTGTTGAGTCTGCACCAGAAACTGCACCGGCAGCACCGCCTCCTGTTGTCCAAGAGAAGAAGCCTGCCGGTAAAAAACCTACCAAGCCGAAGTGGCTGAAAATGTGACGACAGGAATCACATGATGAGTAACTCCGCCGGTGTACACTGTTAATCAGCTGATGTTCTGTGAATTTATGGGCGCAAGTTGCCCTTGGTTACTTTGTTAGGAGTTCAAAAGGGAAATAGCTTTTGCAGGTGGTTTATATTTTCTAGAACAATGTATGAATGGTAACCATATATATTTGCTGCTGGTTCTTTTGCCTTTCCATCTTATAATATTTTGGCATTTGCATTTGCCTATTTCTCGTTTTAACTTCTGTGGTATTGAGCATCGACCCCAATTTTACAAGAGTTATCGGTCTCATTTTTCACTTGAGTTAAATCCGAATTATCTTATTACACATTGAAAAAAATATTATGAAATTATAACATTACTGACAAATTGTTTTGAGTTCAGTATTTGCAAGAACTGAAATCAAAACCTCTCATTACAAAGTGAATACTAATTAGAAATCGTGGTTGAATCTATTGAAAGTGAAATTAGAACCAAATTGAATATGAGGGTTTTAAAAACTGTAAATACTCATAACAATACAATACTACTACAAACTTAGTACCATGTTTGGATGTGCCATCATAACATAACAATATCAAAATTCCATTTGAATGCATGTCTTCCATCCTTCTTCCGGTGAACAAACATGCCTTTGGATAGCCCAAGCTCCGGTCAGCACTCTGAATTAATTTGGCCGGAATTTGATCCTTGTTGGCTTAATCACAGAAATCACAGAAAGCCTCAACCCAAACTCCTCCCAAGTCCTTCGACTCTGCAGAAGTATCTTCTCAATTTTTTTTCTGGGTTTAAGCACTTCCATGGGAGATGTTACTTGTCAAACCCATTCTAATAAGTGAGATAAATGAAGAGGTGATGATTTTCACCAATGCTTTTCAAGTAAAAAGCATCTTTAGTTCCTCAATGCGAGCCGTTCGAACTTCTTGGTCTGTCAAGGCACCAGAAATCAATCGCTGTTTACGTGCTTGCACTGCTTCCATTCGCTCCTCAACCGTTCCCTGCCATCCAAGAACATCCTAAGTATTGCCTGACAAATCTATTATTCATTAATTCATAAAATGTACCGGTGTTGCCCTTTTAAAGTCCAAAAACTTGAGGGCTTGTTTGGTGGATTGTATAACTCATCAATTCAAGGTATTTTGAAGGTAGGAGTGAATGTTTTTTCATTGCAAGGGGATTAGAGAAGGATTAGACATAGACAGAAACTTACCTCCTCTAAGCCTGTTAAAATGAAAAAACCCCACTTCTACATTCAAAATACCTTGAAGTTATGAGTCCAAACGAGCCCTAAGAGCATTAAAGCAACCTAGGCACCATTAGACAGTAGTAAAAATTCTTTCTTTTTGATGTCTGATGAGAAAAAGGACCTTCACGATAAACCGTCTGATCATCACCCTTTTAGTTTGTCCGATGCGATGAATGCGCATGACGGCTTGTTCCTCTACAGCCGGATTCCACCATGGATCCTACGAACATGAAAAGCATATGAGATAATGAAACAGCCATCACAATTTTATCTTCAAAATCTCAATTGTATGCATACCAAGACAAAGGCATTCGATGCTGCTGTTAGATTTATTCCAACTCCCCCAGCTTTCAGGGACATTAGCAAGACCTGAAACAACAAACAAGTTCCAATTGTTACATAAATTTCTAACATCCCTAGTATGAAAACAAACCAAATTAGAATACAATGAAGTCAGGATTCGGGAATAACAACCAGAATGTCACTATCTTCTGAAAACTGTTTTAACACTTTCTCACGCTGCTGTTGATTCAGAGTCCCATCAAGGCGAAGAAATGGAATGTTGCTCCTGGTTGGAAAATGAAAAACTTATTAATCATAAGTCTCGCCTCTTGAGCAACAAATTACTAAGTTCAAACCTAAGCAGCATATCATGGAAATGGGTAGAATTGTATTCCTTGCTCCTTTATATCACACACAGGACTTTGTTGGCAAGATTAAATCATCAAAACACACCGATCTGAATAGTCATGCAACCAATGTGTTTCTTCAAAAAGTTTAAAGATCTGGTGATTTTTACCGAGAAAGCGGGATCTGCAAGAGGTCCAGAAAAGCCGTCCACTGGCTGAAGACGATGCTTTTCGAGCCTGACAAGCGAAGAGATTCAAGTTCACGCAACAGAACAACAACTTTGGATGATTCCACCCAGTTTTTCTCAACATCAACCTGGAACCGACTCTCAGTTGGTGCTGTAATAAGATCTTGCTTACTGATGATCTTCCTGTAATGAGAAGCTGTTACATTCTGAGACAATAATAGTGAATTTCAACTAAAAAGCTTCAAGAAGAACAGAAAATAAAATTTGGCCTATAAGAGAAATGAAAATGTTGAAACACTAAGGCAATACTCGAATATACCTACACACAGGACATAAACCAGAAGTTGAATTCCGCCAACATGCCAAGAGACATTCACGGCATAAACGGTGAGCACACGGAGTCAACACTGCATCTTCAAATGCTTCCAAACATATTGGACACTCTCCCTGTTCCCCCTTACGCATTTCTTCTACAACTTCTTGAACATAAGCCCGTGGAGGCAGATCTTTGGCTTCTCCTTCCAAAGAATTCTGGTTGCCTTTCAGGAAACGTCTAGCTAACTTATTCAGATCAGAAAATTCTTGTGTATCACCTCGACTGAACAAATCAAATAAACTTAAATCTTAGTAGTAAGAATGTGAAGAGCCATATTTTAACTCAGTTATATTATTAAATCTGGCAATAATATGTAAATGGTTCAAAACAAAAAATATAGTGTAAAGGCATACAAAGAATAATGGGTAAAATACCTGCTTGGTCACTGGATTTTGGAATAATATTTATATTGGCCCCAGAGATTTGGATAAATTTTACCCCATAACCCAGTGACCAAAAAGGTATTTAATTCTAAGGAAGTCTGAAATACAAAAAGATACCCTGGTAAATTTACTAAGTGAATAAAAAGGAAGAGGAAGGGGAGTTAAAACACACACCTCATCACAAGAAACGGATGATCACAACATTGGCGAAGGCGTAATAGTAACTCCAATATGGATGCATAATTATGAAGAACCCGTCCTTGCTCCACAAACTGATCAAACTTCACCTGATAATTAAAATAGACTAGTTAATCATAATGTTTTAAAGATATAAGAAAATACACAAACTGCAATAAGGAAAGTAGAATATACCTTTGATTTTTTAAAGAGGGCCTCGTAGAAGTCTTTTTCAGCTTCTGTGAGTTCACAGTATATCACCTGAATATCAGCTGGAGGAAGGACTAAAATTGGCCTGCAACAAATGATAAACCTGAGGAGCCAAAAAAAAGAAAAGAAAATAACTTTTTGGAAAAGAATGACATTTCCGGAGCCAGTAACTCACCTTCCTTCACTATCTGTGCTAAACTTGGTTCTCCTTAACATAATTGGCTTTAAGATGGACTGGACCAACTTTAACCCTCTCTCATCACCCTCCTCAAAAGGTTTTTGGATGAGTTTATTCCACCTGAAGAATAAGAGAGTAGATAAATCAGACCATAGTCATGTTACCTCAACTTTGAGGGAAAGAATCAGATTTAAGAGTTTGTGTTACACCCAATTCTGAGATTCTAAAACTTCGACACATGATTCAAATTTTAAAACTTTGCATTCAGATCGCACTACATATGTCTGTTTGGAAAAGGAAAATAGAACTCACCATGCCCAGTTTCCCCAAGGTTCTATCCTTAAAAACCGGAGAAGGCTGTAAATGTCCTCCAGGTTATTCTACAGCAACAAAATTAAATGTCAGGAAACATAACCAAATGAACCTCCAAAAACTTATTAAATCTCCAATCTACAAGAATAAAATATTAAGCCTAATATAGAAAAGCTGCATTCAAAGATCCCGGTTTTACAATGCTATCAAGACAGTAAATAGCCTCATCTGAAGGATATGAAATGATGAGCATTGCCAAAAACTTAGAAACATAAAAAAATTACATAAATTTACTTTTTACTCGAGGAAGAACTATCTAGGACCACATAAATTTTCTAAGAGAAAAATACTTCACCTGTATGGGTGTGCCAGTAAGACACCACCGACGACCAGCAACTAAAGCGGCAGCAGCAATAGAAATTTGGCTCTTAGAGGATTTTATGGTATGCGCCTCATCAAGAACCACTCTAAACCAACTAACTGAGTAAAGTCCCCCATTGTCCTTAGGATTCTAGATGCAGGGAGAAAATGGGGAAAGTAAAAAGAATGAAAGAAAAGATGCACAAATTCATCTTCTGTTAAGAAATGCATAACTCATAAGATTTGCACAAGATACAAATAGGAGTTATTTAGATTACCTCCACAGAAAATTCTGACGCTAACACTCCATATGAAGTGATTACAACATCACTTTGAGCTAAAATTTTTGCATCCTTTGGCCTACTTTGTCCATAATGAACATATACTGATAAAGATCCAGGTTGTGCATGAGTTTCAATCTCTGCCTGACAACAAACCCATATGTTCATATTGACTCTCTAATTTATAAACCTTCAAACTGTGCAAGTGACACTCTGATACTGATGCAAGTGCCGACTTTCAGAATAGGTGCAAGTATCCAAACTACAATTGATATTCTTGAAAATGACAAAAGCTACCTTCCACTGGCCTAGAAGAGTCATAGGACATATAATCAAACTGCCCCCATCTGCATGGGTGTTTTTTTGCCTCATCAACTTATCAAATCCTGAAAATTTTGCAGACTTCTTTGGTACGTTTGATGAGTGGTCTGAAATATCACGAACCTCAATATCTTCACTGGAGGACTGGCCGGTAGGGAGAGAACCTGATAATCCATGTCCTGAATGAGCAAGAAGGAGCGCTATTGTCATAATGGTCTTCCCCAAGCCCATAGAATCAGCCAGAATCTTCAAGTGCATGATAAAGGCAATACAATCAACAGTTAAAACCAATGCTTGAAAAATATATTTAATTAAGGGTAGAGCTTATTTGAGACATACTCCTCCTCTGGCCATTTGAAGTGTGCTTGGAAATTCTGTTGTTGCATCACCAGAAAACGCATTCAAAAAGATAACATGGTCCCTCCTATATGCAAAACACCACAATGAGTACCAAATCATAGGTAGCATAATACAACGTTAGAAACCCAACGTACTTGTCTGCAAGACGATATGCCTCCCAACAAGGGTGAAGAGTCATTGCTCCCTCATCCATGTTTTGTCCCTTTTCCAGTTGGAGCATCCAATGGAGAGCCTGCTTCTGGTATGGACGAAGTTCACACTGAAGTGTACCTGGGGGATCCATTTCCTGGAATACAATATTTCCTTGGTGATTATCTCAGCTCTATGTAGGAGCAAGCTCCATACATGGACAAGATGCTTAAATATATCATAATACCTCTAGCTCAAAGCTGTCTCCAACACCAACAATGCTATCAAGGTCAGCATCTGAAATGGACTCCTCATTTTCAACTTCATCTCCATTTTTACCAGCGTTTTTAGGCTTATTGGCACTTAGAATTGGGGCACAAAGCCCAGGACTGTCCTGTTCAGGTAGAGTTATGAACTGCAATCCTGACACCATAATTAGAGGAGATAACATTATTGTTTCTATACCTTTGAGTCTAAAGGGCGCTTTCTTGTGTACAAGTCACTGGGAGTGAATTGTGCCTATTAACAAAATAAGGAATGAGAACATTACCACCTCTGAAGCAACCCAAAAAAAAAACAAAACAAGTTCAAAGTATCCAGAATTTCCATAAAAAGTGTCCACATGTCATAGGTTGATCACCTTCCTGAAAGGAGTTAGGCCTAGTAACCGGAACAATGTTGGGAGAGGATGAACCACAGTTTCCTCCGTCGAATTATTGGCTGCCTTAAGTGAGGTCCTTTTTTGCTTGAGGAACATTGAACTATTGATATACACGCTGAATCCCCCCATAGAAAAAAATTAAAAAAAAAAATCACATTCAATCACATCACTCAACCAATACAATATTTTCCAAGTCCTAGAAATAAAGTACATGCAAACTACACTCACAGAACTGTCATTGGTAAATTAATGCAAAGTATAGTTCTTCACTAGGAGTAAGTATACCTCATTGACAAAAGGATGGTATCCATAATGCTCAAGGAATCAGGAGCCGATTTGCAATGCCCCTCAATTCTAACCTTCTTATCCCTCACAAGTGGCAAAAGACACCGAGCCCATTCCTTAGGTATTCGACCAATCTACCGAAAACACATTAACTCAAACACAATCAATCAAATTACTAAATAAACAAACAATTAAATCACATTCCCATTGCTCAAAAACTTACCTCTCCCGAATCTTTCGTTGAGAACCTCACAATCTCTGAACAAGCAGCCGCCGCCTGACGTCCGGTCCCAAAAACCTTGCCGGGAGATGGCGACATCGAATTGCTCTTTAAAGGAAAAGTGAAATCCACTTCGTCTCCAGGCTTGATCCTCCGCCCTTTACACGTTGATAAGCCTGCCACTTCACCGCAACCCACAAACCACCACTCACCTCCGGCCAAGCTCTCGCACCGGGCCTCATCTTCAACGACGGCATCACCTGAATTACTGGCACAACTACCACCATTCCCTTCAGTCCGCAAAGAGCAATTAATCTTCTGACCGCCATTTTGGGTCGGATTCGCGACGTCGGAGCTCAAAATATTGCGTTTCTTAGGAAGGCCTGATCTTTCTTTGGGTTTGAAACTGGGCGTGTCGAAAATTATGTTGATTGCGCCGGCTACGTCGTTGTTGGCCATGTGCAGGGCTCTGATTATGTCCATGTCCGAATATTCCGAACCCACGATTGACCGGATGGTGGATAATAGTTCGTCCGTAACCTTGTTCCCCATTGTAAAAAGTTCGAAAAAAAAACAAAAACCCTAACCCTAACTCTCTTTGTTCGAGAATTGAAGTTCCAGAGTGTTGGGTGTAGTCTGATACTGAGGCCTCTGATGCTGATACGAAATTTGGCTTAGAGAGAGGTCGGAGTTTCGCAAAACCCTGGTGCTAAGATGCGCGGCGGTGCACGATAGCAGAGGTTTAGTTCTAACATTGTTCGTCCTCTGGAACAGAAAAAGGCGCGAGTGAGCGTCGACACTGGAGAAATGGCGGGTAATGTATGAAATGAGGGATGGGCCAACGTGGCAATTTTCCCACCTTCCTTTTGTGATTCCATGTGGGAGGTCTCATGTTAAAGATTATGGAATTGCGGTGGATACCGTGGATTAATGCTTTTCTTAGGCTAACTACATCCTTTTTTTTTCTTGGCCAAATTAGGCTAAATTACATTCTACTCCCTAAGTCTTTGAGTATTTTCAAAATTTTCCCATTTTTTCTCTTGTAATTTTCGAAACCTATGAATATATTGTTTTAAGTTTATAGGTTAGTTTTCTAGATAAATGGTGATTGATCAAGTGAGAGGTATGATATTTTCATAATTGCGTAAATAAAAGAATATAAAAATTTATTCTTTATATGGCTTAGTGGTATTCATTTTCATATATTATGTGGGAAATTTAGGATTCGATTTTCGACGATCAATACTCAATGTATATATAATATAATTTATCTCTCCTAATATCCTTGTATAAAAAAAAATATATTTTTTATATATCTTCTTTAATTTTTAGCTTGATTATATATTTATCGATGAAGGATTTCTAGTGCAACAATTTATAATTTTATACATGATATTTATTTGCTAATATTTAAATTGTAAAGATTCAAATATAACATGTCATAATATTTTTTTTATTTTATCTAAACCCTAATATCTTAAAGTTAAACAATGAAAGGGCAAAATGTAATATAAAGAAAATCATAAATATAATTTATATGATGATAGCATCATTCATGACGTATTAATTATCCAAATTTTGCCTTTAGACATATCATTGTCTTATTGTTTTTTCCTTAAAGGGTTTTATGAATTATTTATTTTTTGGTCAATTTTATAGTGCCATATTTGTCCTACATTCATCACTTCCAAATTTGTCCTTATATCTCCGCCATACTTGTCATTGATTAGTCATTATAACATCTATCATGTTTTTTTTATACCGACATCTCTCATGTTTTACAAAAATGGAAAAATTATATATTTTTTTGTATATATAAAAAGTAAATTTGGTAAAATCTTGAAAGTTAATATTTACTTTTTTTTTTTGGTAAATACCATTAGGTTTCCTACGCTCAAAGGGTGGGCCTAATCCCTGCTATGGGTGCGACGTTGCGGCTTGCCTTTGGTCACAAAGTACTCCCAGCAAGTTTCGAACTCCTGCCGATTATGACACATGAAATTCACCATATGGAGGTAGCAATTTACTAACTGCACCACACCTTATGGTTAAAGCTAGTGCTTACTTTAAAATCATTTTTCAAGTTCAAATTTTCTACTATAATATTATAAAAATTCCCAAATTTGAATATTAATTGTAACTTAAAGCATAAAAGTCTAGAATGAAAATGTATTTATTAAAAAAATAAAAGTATTGCGTTGAGATCATCACAAGCTATATACAGTTAAAAAAAAATTAGGTGGAGCGAACCTACATTCCATTATTAGGCTGGAAATTTCCCACCTGAATGAGTGAATGATGTGGTCAAAAACAGAAATATGCCAAAATATAAGGGGTGGGTGACGTAGAACGGAATCAAAATGGTATCAAAATCTTCGTCTTAAAAGTTACGGGGCCGGTAAGAACGAATAGCAGACCAGAAAAATCATTTAAAAAGGAAATGCCACCTACCACCAACCCCCTTTCTCCACCTTGAACCTCGCTTTCCACTTAAAATTCAAACCCACTATTGACTCCTCCTCCTCCGATTACTACTATCTCTTTCTTCAGCTTCTCAGTCACAGCGTTTCACTGCGAAATCGATCTGCTTTTGGTTTAATCAGGTTTGTAATTTATGCTTTGGTAGTTGATAATGATTCTGCTTGCTTAAATTTGGCAGCTTTTTGGTTTATTGGATCAAGTTTTTCAATCTTGATCTGGGTTCATGTGTTTCAGTTGAGCAATTCAGTTTTTGGGAGTTGGAGTTTGTGAATTTTTTTATGTGAAAGTTTTGAAATTGATATTTTGGGTGCCGTCAATCGAAGAAATGAAATTATTACTTTATTGTGATTGATTACTGGGTAGCTGGGAGTCCGGGACAGTGATTGCCTCATTGACTATGTTGCTTGCTTTGCAATTTGCTTGCAGATCAAAAGCTGCATCTCTGAACGAACTAAAAGGTTTAAGCTTTTTGAGCTGCTTGTACGTCAGTAAAGAACATGAGATCGGGATCATGGCACATTGAGAAAAGAGATAGTTTCAAAATCGAGCCTGCTATTGACCACGTGCTTGAAAATGGGTCTCTCTCAATTATCGTGCTTGGAGCTTCTGGTGATCTTGCCAAGAAGAAGACTTTTCCAGCACTATTCCACCTTTTTAAACAGGTTTTTGCTAAACATCGTCTATTTCCATAATATCAATCATTTTTTTTAAGGGTTGTGTAGAATATGCTGTGGAACCATTTGATAGTGACTTCCTTTTGGGTGATTTGTTCTTTAGGGATTTCTGCATCCAGATGAAGTTCACATTTTTGGCTACGCTAGGACTAAGATTTCTGATGATGAGCTAAGAAACCGCATTCGTGGGTGAGCTTTCTTCCCTTTGCAAGTCCATTTCCATTCATGAGAGGAAACAGTTAGTCCATAACTTCACACTTCTTTTTGTTCATTTAACCACTGCTAGGCACATTTTCTTTTCTCTTTTTCTGGAATTTTAGTATAATCAGAGTATTGATGGCTGATATGATTGCAGATATCTCGTCCGTGACAAAGCTTCATCCAAGGACTTGGAAGATGTAACCAAGTTTCTGCAACTGGTAAGTGCCTTATGCAACATTTACTTATGATTTCATTCCTGAAAATATATTCAATTTCTTGATCAGTTTTCTTTGTAGATCCAATATGTAAGTGGTTCTTACGACACTGAGGATGGATTTCGGCTGCTTGACAAGGAAATTTCACAGATTGAAGTCTCAAAAAATAGTGCTGACGGTTTATCCCGCAGGCTATTTTATCTTGCTCTTCCTCCATCTGTATATCCCCCTGTCTGCAGGATGATCAGGCATCATTGCATGAATAGATGTAAGCTTTTTCTAACACTAATTAGGATTCAAAAATGCTGTATTAACATGGATAATTTCAATTAGATTATCTTTCTATTCATGAGTCAGGCAATCATACATGAAGGAATTAAATGGTTCCAGAATGCAATTAAATGATAGGTGAATATTAACCTTTAGAATTGTATGATTGTAATCCTTTCAGCTGATCTTGGTGGATGGACCCGTGTTGTTGTTGAGAAGCCTTTTGGAAAGGATTTGGATTCTGCAGAGCAACTCAGTAACCAGATCGGGGAATTATTCGATGAATCCCAAATTTACCGTATTGATCACTATTTGGGGAAGGAATTGGTGCAGAATTTGGTAATAATACAATGTCTGCATGTACTTGATTATACGCTTTTTGGCTATTAATATTGAGGACATCTGCTTATTTATTATTTGTACGAAATTTTGCAGTTGGTACTTCGTTTTGCAAATCGGTTGTTTTTGCCGCTTTGGAACCGAGACAACATTGATAATGTACAGGTGAGAATCCTTCCTTAAGTGCTGATGAATGTCTGTCAGTATGACACTGACAATGTACAGTACAGGTGGTACCTCCAGGCATTTAGCTTGCGGTACATTTCAGCCCCTTTTTTTCTTTTTTAATTTTGTTTCTTTGGCAGATTGTGTTTAGGGAGGATTTTGGAACTGAAGGTCGAGGTGGATATTTTGATGAATATGGGTATGCTTCACCAGTGCCTTGTACCAATTTGTTCCTTGAGCAATAACTTAAATGAAAAAAAATTATTTCATCCTCAATAAATGTTGGTGATTGTTAAATTATCTTGCTTGTAATCTTTGTTACTAGAATCCATATTCCCTGTTGTATTAGCGGATCGTCTTTTGGTGACTAATTTTTCTTCAATGATTATATGTTGTTTTTATATCCCTGGAATATAGTTAGGATCACTGATTAATCAGTTTTCTTTTTTGGGCAGAATTATCCGCGATATTATCCAAAATCATCTATTGCAGGTAAGACCTTGACTTTATTACCAATTCCATCTATATAAGATAATTTATCTTTAAAATTTTGAGGGATCATTAATTTCATACACCCTGAATGTTAATCCTTTCACTTGTTTAGAGTTTTAAGTTTTTGTGATCTAAGAATTAACAATATATGTAAATCTCTTGTGATAAGAACTAATATGAACTTGGCATATCTTGTGTAAAAGGCCTTCAATTTTACACCTATGTTATACATTTTCTCTCCAGGTTCTTTGTTTGGTTGCCATGGAAAAGCCTATTTCCCTAAAACCTGAGCATATCCGGGACGAGAAAGTGAAGGTGTGTATATCCACGCTTCATTTCTGATAATATACTGTTTATATAAGCGTAAGGAATTAACAGTTATATTTACAGCTTTGCAGAAGAAAAAAAAGTCAATTTGAAACTTGTCTCCGTATAAACATACAATGTTCTTTCATAATCTCTGCTCTTTAGTTCCAGAAATTCCATTTTGCCTTTATTAATGAGTGATGTATGTTAATTTAGGTTCTTCAATCAGTTCTTCCAATCAAGGACGATGAAGTTGTTCTTGGACAATATGATGGCTACAGGGATGATCCAACTGTTCCTGACCACTCAAACACTCCAACTTTTTCAACTGTGGTTCTGCGGATTCACAATGAAAGATGGGAAGGTACAATAACTTTCACGTTTCATTGGAACTAATTTTTGAACTTTCCATTTGGAAAGTATTCTCATGTCGGAGATGATAATGGTTCTTTTATCTGAGTTTATATTATGCATTGAACTTATAGAAGGACAATATTGTCTTTCTCTGTTCTCACCATCCACACTAATTTCTTCAGGCGTCCCCTTCATACTAAAGGCTGGAAAAGCACTAAATTCAAGAAAGGCAGAAATAAGAGTTCAATTTAAGGATGTTCCTGGTGACATATTTAAATGTAAGGCACTGTCCTTTAAATTCTGAAGCCTTAATTTCAACATATTGCTCCCTCAATTTATTATTATTCTTTTCTTGCTCATTTGCACTCCTTTACTTGAAATTCTCAATCAAAAGGGAAATTCATGATTGCCTGCTACTAACCATTCCCATAAAAGATGATGATTGATGAGAATCAAAATGGCTCATTGCTTCGAGATGGTTTTCCTTGTCCATATAATTCCATATGTTGTTTTTTATATTCCATATTTTTCAACCACTGTCTCATTGTTTAGGCAAGAAACAAGGGAGGAACGAGTTTGTAATACGCCTGCAACCTTCAGAAGCCATGTACATGAAACTTACGGTAATGTGTTCACTGTCAGAGTCAAATAACAACATATTTGAGCTGGTTTCTCAATGTTGAGTCCAACCTTCAGTCTCTATTTGTCTGTGTTCATGAAGCGGAGAAACTCTGGGGAGAGTCCTTCATCGTCACCGTGTTCACGAACTTAATGTCTGTTGTGCAGGTCAAGCAGCCTGGACTGGAGATGTCAACTGTCCAAAGTGAACTGGACTTGTCATACGTGCAACGTTATCAAGATGTAACAATCCCGGAGGCTTATGAACGTCTAATTCTTGACACGTATGGCCACTGCCTTTCTATTTTCACAATCTATCTTCATATTATGGCACATATTCTACTTTCGTTTTAGCCAATCGATACATGATTATTGAAGCAACTCAACTCACATATACAAACTGATTTTTTTACCATTTTTATCTTTTTCATTGATTACTCATTCGTAACAAAGCATATTTGTTTTCCAGAATCAGAGGCGACCAACAGCATTTTGTACGAAGAGATGAGTTGAAGGTAACAACACTCTCTACTTATTTTCTTGACATTTTCCATTTCTCCCTATAGACTGATTCACCCTGTTGAATCTGCTGATAATCATCAGGCGGCCTGGGAAATCTTCACGCCTCTTCTGCACCGAATTGACAACGGTGAACTAAAGCCGTTATCATACAAACCAGGCAGTCGGGGTCCAGCAGAAGCAGATGCGCTGCTGGAAAAAGCTGGATATGTACAAACACATGGCTACATTTGGATCCCTCCCACCTTGTAGAAGAGATGCTTTGGAGTTCGGCCTTGCTTTTTAAACTTTCAGCTTGGGCTTACCCTTATCTAGTGTGCCATAAAAAATTTTCTGTTCTTATGTTGCAAAGCTTTATGAAGCTATGCATTTAGAATAAGAGTGGTATGATGTGTGTTCCAAAAATGCTTGAAATAAAATGCTGTGTTTTTATGGCCATAATAAGTCATCTGCTTATGAGGATGTCAATTTCAAGATTTTATGCACTTCATTGCACAAGAATATGAGGCAAAGTCTCGTTCTTTACTAGAATATGAGGCAAAGTCTCGTTCTTTACTAGAGTCAGACTCCAGTCCTCTATTCACACGGTGAGACTAATAAGCCATCTGCCTATGAGGATGTCAAGTTCTAGATCTGCCTATGAGGATGTCAATTTCTAGATGTTATGCATTTCATTGCACAAGAATATGAGGCAATTCATTTCACAAGAATATGAGGCAATTCATTGCACAATAATACGAGGCAAAGTCTCGTTCTTTATTAGAATATGATGTAAAGTCTCGTTCTTTATTAGAGTCGGAGTCGAGTCCTCTATTCACACGGTAAGCCTGATACGTGGGGTGATTTATGTGTTTTGTGAGAGACGCTTAGGATCAATGTGAAGTCGGCTGTCTTATAGGAAGAGATACCTTAGCGGGTACTTTGTGCCAAGTTGGAAATTTGACTGATTCTGTATTATATAGGAAGATAACATATTTTATAAGGGACCATCCGTACTATAGTAGATAGAATGTCTACATCAAGAACTCATAATTAGTATATGCTTATCTTTTTTTACCTTTCTTCTTGATCAAGGAAAGGTTAATAATCCTACTCCAAATTAACCATGGTTATCATATTCCTTTCTTTCAAGTTAAATTTTAGAATTTTTTTTTATTTTTATTGAGAGATAATATTACCAAGTGGTTGTATGTAAAAGTATAGTAATTAAATTTAATCTAGTTTTGTAAAAGACGAGTTAGCCAAAGGCTTATTTGACAAGTTATTAGATAATGTATATGATGTTGTAATATAGTTGGATTATACCTTGCGTTTATGTATTATAATAGAATAAAATTGACAATTTAATAATTTTTAATTTTTTTAACACATGGTGGGAAATGAATTATACATCTCAGGCATCCATAATGTTTTTTAGAAAAATTAACCCAAAAATATCTACTACACGAGAAGGAATACCATGAGCATCCTATTTCTTATCTCCTTTGATAGATATGACCAAACTCGAAACTATCTATTACACAGTAGAAATATAATAGAATTAGGATATACACATTAGATGTCGATATTATTCTCAAATTAGAGACCGAAGAGACCTGCCCCTTACACCATATTAATCTAAACTATAATTCTAATTGCAATATTTCTTAATTTTAAACATATTATTAATAAAATAAATATTCAGATAATTATAACACGTAAATTTGATGCAACAGAATTTGTGTTTGGAATGGAATAAGTATTGTTTCCCCACGTAAAACGGAGACGAGAGGGTCGTTGGTAAGGCGAAGGGTTAAAGGAAGCGAAGATCCATTACCAAGACTCGTCACCCGCCACTCTCTCCTTCCACGCGTCTTTATTCCAACCCTTCCCTGCCTCTCACTCTCTCCGCGCCCCTAATTTTGGCACGCACGCTCTGTTATCTCTCTCTCTCGCCCTTTCTATTTTCTGTTACCTCCATCTCCTCCTCATCCTTCTCCTCTTTGCTATTCCTTCTCTCGCTCTCTCTGCATTGTGTTCATTGATTGGTTGGTCGGTTACTTCCATCCTTGGGTCAAATTAATTCCCTTCCGCATCTGATTCGGTAAACTCAAGTTTCTTTTGTTAATCTTCAATTCTTTTATTCATCTTCTTTTTAACCTAACCCACATTCGAATTTTGCTTCTTTGGATCGCCTTCACGATTCCCAATTTCCACTAGGGCTTCTCTAATATCCCCAATTTTTCCTAATCGTGAAAAAACCAGCTTTAGTTTGAATTTAGCTTGATTTGTTCTTTTTTTTCTTTGAGAATCAGCGTATTAGAAAGTTAGGTTTTTGTCCTTTGAATCAGAAAAATCTTGTAGAATTCAGGTGCTTTTTTTATCCTTTCGGAATATGGAATGTTTGCAAGAAAATCCAGGTTTCTTGGCATAAAGCTTGCGTTTTGCTCTATCTTTTAGCTTCAAAAAGGATGGCTTTGAATCTCTCTCGTGGTTCAATCTTGCCTTCGTATCCTTCCCCAGAGAATGGTCTGTGTTCTTCTGTGATGTACTCTAATGGGTGTGTGATAGATCAATACAAAGAAAAGAATTTGGACGGTATTTGTGAGGATTCGTCAAGTTCTTGGAGTTCCAATTTGGATATGAAGAATATCCATTCCAAGACTGAATTGGGTGGCTATTGTGACCCTTCTTCTGATGATATTGTGGATCGGTTGCCCGTTGATCCTTTTGGAATGGAGCTTAGGTCTATTACCGCTATCACCGGTTGGTTTCAGGGTATTGAAAAAGATTATGAATCCTCTGGCTCTGGCTCTGGCTCTGGGTTGGATGAAGCAAAGGGAAAGATGGCTGATGGTGGATTATTTGCAGGTCTGAATTGGGTTTGGAATAGTTCTGTGAGGTTTCAGCCGGAAGTTTGTGACCTGAAATTTGATGGAATATCAATCCCATATGATAGCTTTGATGAAATATCAATCCCATATGATAGCTTTGATGGGATATCAATCCCTTATGATAGCTTTGATGGGTTTGGGATCAATGATGGGGGTTTTGTGTTTGATGGCAATGTGGAGGAGTTTTTGAGTTTTAGCCATGTGGGGAACTTGGATGTTTGTGATGGAGGTAAGGAAAGGCAGGGTTGTAGTAGCATTATGCATTCCAATGATGAGGGGAGTGCTCCACACGATGCTATGTTTTATACGTTGGGGTTTCTTGGTGTCAAGGACCTGCTTACAGCGGAGAGGGTTTGCAGGTCTTTCCGCCATGCTGTTAGAAGTGATCCTCTTCTATGGAGGAGTATGATCATTGATTGGCCATTGAATGAGAGAATTACCGATGATGCTCTTGTACAGTTAACTAGCCGGGCTCAAGGCACTCTTCAAACCTTGAGTCTAGTGCATTGCGTAAGGATCACTGACAGTGGTATGCAGCGTGTGTTTGACAGAAACCCGAGGCTGATGAAGGTGAGTACTTGAAATTTGGTATTTTCTATATACAATGTCAAGAACAATGGAGTGAATAAGTTTTTGGCTGGAATTTTCTAGTTTCATATATTTTGTTTATTGATCACTTACTGAAATTGCAAGCCTTCATTGTTTTTATCTTCTAAACCTGTTAGAGCTATTTTACCTATTTTGTCCACCATGTTAATTGTGTGAAGTTTGTAGACGTTCATTATACCTCTATTTTTTTTTGTAGTTCAAGTTCTTTCTAGTGCATTAAACTTATGAATGCTCATTTCTCTCCTTTGCAGTTAAGTGTTCCAGGATGTCTTAAAATAAGTGTTGATGGCATCTTGTCAAACTTAAGGACCTTGAAGTCTGCAGGAAAACCTGGAATAAAGCAGTTAAGAATTGGTGGTCTCTCTGGTATAACAGACAAGCAGTTCGGAGAGTTGAAATTTTTGCTTGGTGCAGATACCCAGATTCAGCTTAAAACCCCCAAACCACGTTTTTTTCATGGTGGTTTGTCTAATCTCTCTTGTGATGATGATTGTGCCATCGACGTTGAAGCATGCCCCAGGTGCCAGAAACTAAGTTTAGTTTACGATTGCCCAGCAAAGAGTTGCCAAGGGAAACATCCTGCTGCTCAGATGTGCAGGGCATGCACACTTTGCATAGCTCGCTGTATTAGTTGCGGGTGCTGCCTTAAAGACTGTGATTATGAGGAGACATTTTGTCTTGACTTGCTTTGTTTGGGCTGTTTGGAGAACCTACTCAACTGTCAAGAGAGGCATGGAGAAAAGGGTGCTCCCAAGTGTGCCATATTTTGCCAGGAAAACAGGTATCAATTTTGCCTTATTGGCTAATCGAAAGACATTGCGCATTCGATTTCAGTTGGTTGTGTTTTGGATTGAAATCAACAAGGTTTGGCTGTTCAAAAATGGCGCAGAAGCCATGCAATGCAGTATGCTTGGTTGCCATTGTAAGGATTTGTATTACCTTGGCTTGAGGAACTTGCAGCTTCTGAAGCTGAAGATAATCTCCTGAGGAAGAAAAATGAAAATTAAAAAAAAATAAAAGAGAAAAAGGAAAAAAAAAAGAAAAAAATCAGGAAAAAGTAGAACAAACAAGGGGGAATACATCAGAGATCCAGAAGTTTGTGATCAACAGGTTTAGCTCCTGCTGAAGTGGTTCCTGTCCCGGAGACTTACCCTAGGGCAATGAAGAAAAGTTGTCGGAAATTTACCCGGGGGGAAGTGGAGCAGTGAGTGCAAGTAGTTGTTGATTGTTAGTTGAAGGGATATCGTCGTCAAAGCTGAGAATTTTATGGGTGAAGAAGAATAGCAGCAGCCATGTAAGGGTGAAGCAGGAAGTTGTGGCAAAACTGGGAATTTTGGAAGCTTTGCAATGGCGGAGCGCGGTGGCCCGGTAGGCTGCAGTTGGTGAGGACTGATCTGATCTGTTATGTTTCAAAGTAATGTTTGTGCTAGCAAGTTATCAGTCCAGTTGAAGGCTGCATTTTTTTTTTTCTTTTTTGGGAAGAAAATACACTTGCTGTTTGTCTTAAACAAATCAATGATCAATAAATAACAGTTGTTGTATCCATGAAATTGCTGATGTTCTGTTTTTCCATTTCCAACTTTTGAGTAACCCTAGTGGTAATTCTTACAATTCCACAATGTCCTAAAAGAAAAAGCAGTTAAATTGTTACTTTTTGTCACGTGGTATTGTTAGTGCACAATGTTGGTTGCAAAAGGAAGATATCACAACTTCCACCTCCTATCTTCTCCTTGTGCTCCTACTCCTTGATATCCGCCAAGACTTCACAATTTCTCTCCACCACTATGCTTCGTCCCTCAACCCCACGGGCTCCTCTGCCACCGATTTTCGTCGGTTCTCCATGGTGGTTTTTGGTGGTGTTTAAAGTGTTTGATGCACTAAATGAATGGATTATGTGAGCACTTTATACGCAGGGTGGTTTGTCCACCCCCATTTTTCGATTGGTTCTTTGGTTTGGCTTGCAAATTTATCCTCCTTGGTGGATGCGGTGTCTTGGTGTTGTGGTGGCTATGGTGTCATGTTGTAGCGGTGGCTGGAGATGTAGAGGCTACTCAAATTTCAGACATAGGATTTCCTTTAGTTTTTTTTTTTTTTTGTATTTTTTAGGTTTTTATTTGCTTTTGAACTTTGTTAGTTTAGTCCTTTACACTTTGTTTTTTCTGGGCTGTTTTGATTCTTGAGCCTTCCATGTTTTGTATTAATTTGCTTATGAAATTAATTAAAGATATCGGGAAAAGAAACGGGCGGGTATGTGGAGTGAACTGCTCCAACCCGGAATAATTCGGGTGGGTCAGATCAGGGTTTCCTCGACCGACTCTGTGCTGAACAATTCAAATTGATATTTTGTTTTGTTTTGACTTACAACTTGAAAACGGACTCAAATCTATCTGTGACTCCCCTTCACTTCCCCTCTCTCCCACGAAAACAAAAGCATACACGTTTACGGGAACCCATACTTGAAGCAGAAGCTGAAACCCAATTGGAAAGTCGTCAATGGAGAACGGTGAAATTCCCGAAAACGCCAATGAACGTAAGGATTTCTTCTTCATAATCTCAAAGTTCCTGAATTTTCTTCAGTCTGGATGTCTTGATTCTTCTTTGTCTTTTTATTTTTAAGATTTGTGGGTTTCTGCTGTTCAGATTGCCCGGGTCCTCAATCCGAGTCTGCTGGAAAAGCGGATTCGTGCGAAGGATGCCCAAATCAGCAAATTTGTGCTACTGCGCCAAAGGGCCCTGACCCAGGTTTCCTTTCTCTCTCTCTAACTGCTGAAGCTATATGCTTTTCGCTCTTCCTTAGCTGTTGCTTTCAACTCTAGGTTAATTTTGTTTTTTTTTTCTTTGTTTATATTCTTTCTTTTGTGTTGCTGTGAGTAATTCGACTATGATTATTTAACATTTAGAAGAACAAGCAAAGTTTGATGCTTTATGTGAATTTCATGAAATTGTTGATTCTGATCATGGATAGTTTAGCCATAGTCCCTAGGCATTTTGCCACACCTGATTAGTAAGTTCAAATGTTCAAGGAATATGTCTTCTAAAAGAGATTCGTAGGCACTTGATATTGTGGCATTTCTTTGGAGTTTGGAGGTATGCGTTAAAACACTTTTTATCCAAATAGTCTCGGAGTTGTTGAACGGACTTGAGTAATTATGTGATAACCCGAATTCTGGGGAGAAGGATAATCTACAATATAAAAATAGGAACTATAATTTTCTTTTTGCAAACCTTGCTTTTGTCAAGTATCAATTGTTGATCTTCTTAGCAGTTCCAATAAGCTTTCTATTTGTTTTGGGTGAGTCTATTGAACAAATTGTCTAGCGAATGATATATGCTAAGTATGGAATTTACGTTTCATATATCAGTAGCTGGGTTGCAAGCGCTTTTCAATTTTCGTTAGGTACTTGTTGCAAGGCATCCAATTTAAGCAAGCATACAATGTAACCGACCCCTCTGTCATTTTCATCATTTGCGCAACTGTGCAATTTCTTGTTTCATGTAGACTATTTGTTCTATTCTTTTTCCTTTTTACAAAACCATCTTCTATGACTCAAGAATGATGTGCTTTTGTCTTTATGGTTTGTTCATTATCTTTTGTCCAGACGTGGTTGCAATTGCAGAAAGGATGGCCACTGTAAAGCATAAGATACTGGTTTTATCAGGAAAAGGTGGAGTTGGAAAGAGCACATTCTCCACCCAACTCGCATTTGCACTAGCAGCTATGGATTTCCAGGTGGGTCTTCTCGACATTGACATTTGTGGTCCAAGTATCCCAAAGATGCTTGGCTTAGAAGGCCAAGAAATCCACCAGAGCAACCTCGGCTGGTCTCCTGTCTACGTTGAGTCCAACCTCGGGGTCATGTCAATTGGGTTTATGCTTCCCGATCCTGATGACGCTGTTATATGGAGGGGCCCCCGCAAAAATGCGCTCATCAAGCAATTCTTGAAGGATGTTTATTGGGGCGAGCTTGATTTTCTTGTCGTTGATGCTCCTCCCGGAACCTCAGATGAGCATATCTCAATCGTCCAGTACCTTGATGCTGCTTCAATAGATGGTGCAATCATTGTCACCACTCCACAACAAGTCTCCCTTATTGACGTTCGCAAAGAAGTAAGCTTCTGCAAGAAGGTTGGAGTTCATGTCCTCGGAGTTGTTGAGAACATGAGTGGATTGTGCCAGCCAATGATGGATTTCAAGTTTTTGAGGATGACAGAGACGGGTGAGCAAATAGATGTCACGGAATGGGCTAGGGCGCTCCTGAAAGAGAAATCGCCAGAATTTTCAGATATAATAGCCTGCACTGAAGTGTTTGATAGTAGCGGTGGTGGTGCGGAAAGAATGAGCAGAGAAATGGGGGTGCCATTTCTGGGGAAGGTGCCGATGGATCCTCAGCTTTGCAAGGCGGCGGAAGAAGGTAGGTCTTGTTTCATTGATCAGAAGTGTGGGGTGAGTGCACCTGCATTGAAGAAAATTGTAGATAAAATGATGGAAAATCAGGGATTCTCTACAATGGCGGTAGACAACGGTGCATAGAGATGATCAGATTTTGCCAACTGATTTCATAGATCAAGATTTTGTTTATGTTTCAAACACTTGACATGTGTTTATTATTATTGTTATTATTATTATTATTTTGTATGAGAATGGGAATGTTTTTATGTGATGTTTTTATGTGTCCATTTCTGTCTCTTTGTCTAGCACAAATGTACAAGCTGTAGGCCCCTCTGCATTGAGCTAGGACCCTATTGTCCCAATACTACAAATATCAAATATGGATCTTCCATCAGTGGACACTCCTAAATGGGAATGGGAATGTTTTTATGTGTCCATTTCTTTCTCTTTGTCTAGCACAAATGTACAAGCTGTAGGCCCCTCGGCATTGAGCTAGGACCCTATTGTCCCAATACTACAAATATCAAATATGGATCTTCCGTCAGTGGACACTCCTAAATGGGAATGCGCCATATCTATGGGTATATCAAATCTTCCCTCCCATGTGTAGCTATAGAAATTCTACTAATTTATTTTCTTCTTTCACTGTTTACCAATTCTGCTCCTCCGGTCATCTTTCTCCAAAAAGAACGGCGACGAGGCCACCTCAACAGTCAATGCCATCCAGGTCATCACTGATTTCCAGCTTCGACAAATACGGTATATATATGTGTATATATATAAATACAACACTGACACTCTCTTGTCCACAATCACAAGCCATCCATTTGCTCTCACTCTCTTTGGGTGTCGGAAAAATACATCATTCATCATGCCCATCAAGATTGGCATCAATGGTATTCTTGTGTTCATTCACTATTTATTGTATCATCATTCATCACCTAACCATTTGTTAATGGTCTTGTTTATTTCATGTTGTGTGGTGCAGGATTTGGACGGATCGGCCGACTGGTGGCCAGGGTTGCTCTGCAGAGAGATGACATTGAACTCGTCGCTGTTAACGACCCTTTCATCAACACCGAATACATGGTACGTATATACATTCTGCATTGAAATTTCAAACCAACACCAATAATGTTATGCGTCATGGAGGATATATTGTGTGCCATTGGCAGACCTACATGTTTAAGTACGACACTGTTCACGGGCAATGGAAGCACCACGAGCTTAAGGTGAAGGACGAGAAGACCCTTCTTTTCGGTGACAAGCCGGTCAAAGTTTTTGCCTCTAGGTAACTTGCCCACCAAACCTCTATTTTTTTCAGTTGGCTAGAATGGAGTTCCAATGTTTGGCTTGTGAATATGTGACTAGGAACCCTGATGAGATCCCGTGGGGCGAAGCCGGGGCTGAATTTGTGGTCGAGTCCACGGGAGTTTTCACGGACAAGGACAAAGCTGCTCTCCACTTAAAGGGCGGTGCGAAGAAGGTTGTCATTTCTGCGCCGAGCAAGGATGCCCCCATGTTTGTTGTGGGTGTCAACGAGAATGAATACACCAAGGATCTTAACATTGTTTCCAATGCCAGCTGCACCACCAACTGTCTTGCTCCATTGGCAAAGGTAGTATCGATTCTGACTCTAGGGTGGGATTAGTATTTCGCAAAAGTAGTTAATAATCTCTCAATCAAAGACATCTTTTAATTTCATGCTTCTTGACAGGTTATCCATGACAAATTTGGTATCGTGGAGGCTCTTATGACTACCGTCCATTCCATTACCGGTGAGTGTATATGCGTATATGTTCTAAAACTCGCTAAGCGGTAATCAGGCGACGAGATGGGGCATAGGCGGTTTTTTTTCCTACTGAAAAAACAAAAAAGTTAATAATATAATGAGTTTTTCCATACTATTCTAGAATAATGAGTTCTTCCAAAAACAAAATATCTGAACTGAGAAACATAATGTGCAAAATGGAAGTTTGAGAATCCCTCCTAACCTATAATCAGTTGCTTAGGTAGTGCCTGAGGCAGCTAGGGGGATTTTCCCATAATCGGGGTGGCAAGGAGAGGCCTAGCTCCTAGGCGGGGACTTTTAGAACATTAATATGTATGTAAGGATCATTTCTTGACTGGTGTTTGGAATTGTAATGCAGCCACTCAAAAGACCGTTGATGGACCGTCAATGAAAGACTGGAGAGGCGGTAGAGCTGCCGCCCACAACATCATTCCCAGCAGCACCGGAGCTGCCAAGGTACATATTCAAAGTTCATGATAGCATCATAATCTTCAAAATTTCGTCCTTTCCCCATTCGGTCAAGCATTTGATCTGCGGTTTTGGGGAAATATTGAAAATGTATGTTGTTTTTTTTAGGCTGTTGGTAAGGTGCTGCCTGCACTGAATGGGAAGTTAACAGGGATGGCCTTTCGTGTCCCCACTGTCGATGTTTCTGTTGTTGATCTCACAGTGAGACTTGAGAAGAAGGCAACTTATGATGAGATCAAAACTGCTATCAAGTAAAAAAATCACAAACTTTCGTCTTCCCGCGATCTATATTAACCACCGGTGGCTGGCTGGCTTCTGTTTGATTATCTAAACTTTATCTTCTTTGTTGTAAAATGCAGGAAGGAATCCGAGGGCAGCATGAAGGGAATCCTCGGATACACTGAGGATGATGTCGTGTCCACCGACTTTGTGGGTGACAACAGGTGACAGATTTAACCAAAATCTACCTGTCTGAGGTTAAATTTTCTCATTTTCTGTCTGAAAGGAACCACTTTTCTTCCAATGTGTATGCGTTGCAGGTCGAGCATTTTCGACGCCAAGGCTGGAATTGCTTTGAGTGACAACTTTGTGAAGCTCGTCTCTTGGTATGACAACGAGTGGGGTTACAGGTAATTACATATATATATATATATATATATATCAAAATTTCTGTGCTTTCTATAATTTTCTTTTTTATGAAAGGATGATTTTCATTAATTTTTTGATTTTGGTGTTGCAGCTCTAGAGTTGTTGACTTGATCTGTCACATTGCCTCTGTTAAGTAAGCGATGTGTGCGGTTGATGATCCAGCTTTGCGTGAGGGATGAAGTTTTGTAGGACTGATTATGATTCACGAATGTTAGGTCACGTGTGGTGACTAGAATTGAGTTAAATTTGACGGAGTCATTGTATTAGATTGTTACTATTTTACTTTTGCCTTCAAAATAAAAATAAAAATAACATGTCATTTTCAGTCACTCTCCCTTGCTCTCTCTCACTCTCTCTCTCTCTCTCTCTCCCAAATGCGTAGATATCTCTCTCTTGCTAAAGAGATCGGTTAGGTATAAAACCTATGAAAAAATGTTGCATGTATAGTAAGGTTGAGAGTATGCATATGTGGTGGTCACTGGCGAGAAAATGAAGTCGGGTCCGACAATAAAAGGCAATTAAAACTTGCATTCTTACCCACATCTCGAGTTTTATTCTCGTAAAAGACGAGATCGATATCCAATCGTGCTTGTGACCCTAGCAATAGTGTAAGCCATCCCTCTGGCTTGTGACCCAAGGAATAGGATAGTGAGGAAGGCATTAGATTTCTCCACCAAAAATAAAAACCTAGCAGGAGCCAACATGAGGATCGATGTATAAAAGGAGATCATGTTTTATTTCTTATTCCTACAATCTGTATTAATTACACATACTCGGCTCCCCTCTAACAGCGACTATGTCAGGAATGGAGATCGCTACTGTAAAAAATCTTAGATTGATTTAATATTCTAGATTGATGGGATATATTTCATAAGTTTAATCGAGACAAAACATACCCAAAAAATCTCAGTCCCGAACTCTCCTTAATCTGATTGGGCACTGCCTTCTCATTTTTCATTCTCCCATCCTTGCTTCATTTGGGCTGGGCTTTGCCCTCACAAATCTGATCCAATCCTAACGGGCCTCAATGGATTGGGTCTACTTATTTTGAACTCAGTAAGACACGTACAAGAAAGTGGAAACTAGTTTACATTTACAAAGAATGAATGACCAATATTACTTTACATCAGCTATCAAAATTATAAGGCATCATCATCCTTCATAGTTCATACAATATGTTCTTTCTTTTCCTTTGCATTTACAAAACGGGTTCTCCTATGGCATCCATTAGAAGAAAGCAAGAAATGAAAGATATTTGTATGCTGATAAAACAAGTGGAAAAGAATTCACAGCTTACTCACTACAAATTTCAGATATTCATCTCTTCTTCGACGACGCCTACTAGATGCATTGCCCACTTCTTTCTTAGATCATCTACCTGCAGAGATAAAAAAAAATAATCATATCAATTTGGCGGTTTCATAACTTTGCACAAAAAAGATTAGTGGTTTCTGCAAGAAAACGTCCAACTCAAAAATGAATGCAAGGGTACTCAACATGAACATGAAAGGAGCTTACAAATGAGAGAGTGATGATGTCTTCTATTTCAATGAAGGGGCGTAAGGGGCTGGGCATGGAGATATACTATTATCTGGTAACTGATTTATCAAACCAAGTGTCACCTTCAGACATGAATGTAGCATTTTCTTTTCTAACCTAATAAGCCGTGTAGCAACTCGCTTCTTTGGATTCAAATTAGCATCTGCCAACTACACAAGAGAGAATATGAATTAGAAACTAATTAGCAATAATTTGAGGATCACAGATTCACAACTAACTTACCAAAGATTCATCTTCACTCAATGTAGTGGGATAGCCAGCCAGGCGTGTTCGAAAATAATCATCAAGTTGGCCCAGCACTGCTCGTTCCATACAAGGACTCACCTATAATTTTATAACATTCAGTATAAGTCACCATAAAACTTTTGGCTTCACTAAAGACAAGGGAAGCATATTCACCAGTTAATCAAGTAAACACCTCATGGATAATCATAATTTTTAATTCCATGAAATCAAAGGCATAGGTATGTATCAAACTATCAAATTCTTTTGAGGAAAATCATTTGCTATAACCTAAAAGTGAACTTACTGGACAAATTGGACCTTGAGAAGAGATAACAGATTGCATCTCTGAAGTATCTGAAACATAGCCCAGTCGCAGATAAGGAAGCATATCAAAGACCGTTTCTTTTTCCTTTCCTACAATTACCTGAAGCATGAAGGAAGATTAAGAAGTAATGCAAAAAAAATCATGTAATTAATTTCCCTTTAGTATATAGTTTCAAGCAAACACCTGAAAAACTTGTACTGATAGTTTTCCATTTCTTTGAGCAACCATCCTTTTATCTTGATATTGTGGATCCTCAGTATTCAAAGCTGCCTGGAACAAATAGGACATAGGGCATATTTAACATGCATAGGAAATAGGGCATATATAACACGCAAACGACATCTGACAGAAACAGAATAGAGAATTGGAAGAGAAAACGTTCAGATTTTACCTCAACCACTAAACGGTCATAACAATTATCTTCATCAACAAATCCGTAGTTTATAAGCAATTTTGAATTAGGCTGTGGCCCACACCTGGAAAATTTTCCATAAATTTTATGATTGAAAATGCTAAAGGGCAGCACCATGATACGGCCACACTACCAAGAAAAGGTTTAAAGAAGCAAATGGTAGCTACATAATCCTGATAAATTTAAATAACATACCAAACCGCAATAGATTCTCCCTCCTTATATGGGCGATCTACCACTAGTTGAACAGCGCCATCAACAGCTGTCAACATTGCCTTGCAGTTACTTTTGTAAGCTAGCAAGGGGGGCCCAAGAGGAACCAAAGCAAATCTCTGAGCCAAACTAACTTTCTGTGATTCAAAGGGGAGAAATTTTTAACAAATCCAGTTGACGTGGAGCCAAGGGGAGGAATAGGGGGATGGGGATCACTAAGAAAACTGTTTACTTCTTTTGTAACAAAAATTAGATTACTGGATAGAATGAAGATTTACCTGCAAATGCACTACACAAGACTGAACAGCCACAAAAGCTTGTTTGAATATCTCAAATGGGAAGGCCTCAGTAGGAATATCATATGGATATTGCTGCAAAATGCAAATAAAGGCAGCACATTAAGTCATAAGTCATATTACTGGTGGTGTCAATTCTAATTACGGTCAAATAGAGTTGAGTATGACCTGAAATAGGGACCCAGCCATAAACCAGACAGTGTCAAGCTCATTATATTCCCTCTTAATTCCTTGAGCCCTTCCAAGAACTTCAGCCTGATTCGATCACCACAAGAATTTTGAATTACTAAGTATCCCACCAACTTTCTTGACAAAGCATGAACAGAGACTATAGCAGGAATGGCTTTACAACAGTCAAATGCAAACAAGCATAAAATACCTTTGTGGGGCTGCCTGTAAGATAAGCCAGTTCAGCTTCCGACCATAATAGGGGAGATTCCACAGCTAACTGACCCCTCCCTCGCTGACGATCAAGTTCTCTTATATAGGGATACCAAAATGACTTCTTTCCTTGTTTCTTCTCATACATCAGATACAATGCCAAGCATGCCAATTCCGATAGTTTGTTTGTAGTTAATAATTCAGCTGCAAACAGAAGTAAGATGAATATACAAGTTAAATTCCTGGGTTAGTCCTAAATTGCTAATTGGCCATACACATGGTATGACATGCCAATTCTGAAACTTTCCCACAGAGGCAGAGAGGCAAACACGAATTAATGCTCATATGCCATATACCCTGAGCATTTATTAGAAAAGTCAATAAATAGTAACATTTAATCATGCACATTACCAATTGTTTCATTCCCCAACACCCTCTTCAGCGTTACAACTAAGGAATCCGGCACGGAAAATGCGATATCACCAACCTAATCACCATTTTCAAAAGATAAAGGAACAAAATAAAAGTTAAAAGTCTTAACAAGAAACTCAATGAAGCAAAGCAGTGAGAACCAATGAATTGAAGAGTTGAAAATCCTGACTCAATTCACCTGAAGATCTTCGCTGGCAGCTACGTAATGAATGGGCCTGAGATTCTCATCATAGGAAGGTTTCTCTTTAAGCACGACCTTGCAAGGAGGAAGCCCATTCTTGTGCATCCAAGATTTCAGGTCTTCCCCCTCTTCTTTCTTGCTCACAACCTGACTTTGCTTGCCGTCCTCTTTACGCGATCCAATCAAGGTCTCGGAGCTCGACGCCGAGCACAAATTTCTTCGACGAGTCGATCTGAAGAAAGGTACAAGCCTGAGGCTTTTGCTCCTCCGAGCCGAAATTGGAACCAGGAGAGGACGGTACGAGGACCAAATGCACCGGTAATCCAGATGACTGACCTCCATGGCAGCGCGGTGGGTTTTAGGTTTCGGGTTCGAAATTTGCAGCGCGGTGACTGGTGAGGTTGAAGAATTCAGAGAGAGTGAGAGTGAGAGTGAGCCTGTTTCAGTGTGCAAAGCTAGGTTTTGGACAGTTGTCGGAAAATGGGAGGTGCCATTGAAATTGAGGATTTTTTCTGAGTGATTAGGAATTTGGGAGGGATAAGAAAAAAAGAATATTACCAAATGGAAGTGAACTGACTCCGTTAGCCTATTGGAGGGAAACAAAGATCCTTTATTTTCTGGTGGACTCACATATTAATATCCCCGTTTTTAGATTTCGAATTTGACATTCATAAAAAACAAAACCAATATTCAATGTAAATGTTTATCAATTAACCAATATCCAATGTATATGTTTATATTCCAAGTAATTGTTGTATTAAACGAAAAAATATCAAAATCTAATAATATCCTCGTTACTGTGTATAGTGAAAATTCAAAATCACTTCTCGTTTATGTCCATATACATCTAACTTATAATGGGAAAAGGAAGGACCAACTTATATCATAATGAATAAGTTTTATAAGAAACATAAAAATTCAAACTTGAAAACCAAGTTCTACTTGCTATAATTAAGAGAAAGTTCAGTATCAACCATTTTATAAAGTTGCAATTATGTTCATATTCAATTGTATTGAAATTGAAAACTTTAATACATAACTTTACAATAGTAATTGTTTAGTAACTATTCCTGTTAAAAAGTTCAAAAAATTTCATATATTGTGTACCCAACAAGTTCATAAGTAGCATCTACTGAATTTGAAAGTGAAAACTATTGGTTTGAGACATGACAAAATTGGACTACAACTTCAACTTGGTTCTAAACATATCTCCCACGACCTGCCTTGGCTGTGGATTATCCGGTCCTCTGTCTCGCTGTCCCGATGTAAAATACAAGTATCCGTTCCAGAAAGCGGTTAATGTGGTCTTCACCCGGTAGGGAAGCCTTCCGACCACTGACCAAGTCTATGGCAAACAAGAAGACATGGATGATTGTTCAAAGTTTTGTGATTTCCAGCACAATTCACATAATGCATGTTTTCGGATTTAAAAATTGATAGGGGAAGAATAATACCATGGTGTCCAAATGAAATTGGAAGACTTCGCCAACAAGGATCATCCTTTTGGTGACTGGATTCTTTTCTGTTGTGCCTCCGGCGATGATAATAGAATTGTTGACAATTACCCAAGAACACTCTATGTGAGAGTTTGGTTTCGGCATAGAAGGTAACACTTTCCATTTCATTTCATCATCCATCATGTAAACATCCCCATAAACCACCTGAAACAGCAAGCACCGAAGCTGTAAGAGGTGTGACGGGTGAGTGAGTGTGAAAGAGATCGATCATGTGAATGAATGCAGTTCTTCTGTTCACCATGCCAAATTCAGTGGGTAGATAACAGATGAATAATCGAAATAGAACAAGTCATGCTAATTTCCAGTCCGAGAAAGGCAGTAATCTAATGAGAGCGCAATAATACCTCATGCCTGCGTGAACATTTGAAAATTGGTGAGCCGGGCTTGGCCATAAAGTCACCCTCTTGACCACCAATAATAAAGAGGCGATCATTGATCACAACGCAAGCCCTGTTAGAAGATTGACGACTCTCATGATCAGAAAGCATTCAAACACACTCAGGATTCAAGTTTGCTGGGAGGAAATTTTCAGGTGAATAAATTAAAACGATGGTAAACTAATAGTAGTGCAAATATGAGGAGGGAGAGCTCAACAAACCTATGTGGACCCCCACGTGGAATGGGTTCTTCTTTCCTCCACTCTTTCTCCAATGCTTTGCCATTCTTCACACCAATACTCCAATGGTCCACACCAGGCGTATGGCGGTTTTCTTTGCTGCCACCCATCACATGGAGTCTGCCTCTCCACACTTGAGTTGCCGCAGCATACCTGCAAATTCTCTTGTTAAATCCGATCACTTAAGTGTCAAATATATAGGTTACTTCACATAAATTTCATCCACTAACAGAACTCTAATGGAACTTCATCAGATGAACGATTTGAGATTCTGACAAAGAGCATTCTTTTAAGCCATTACATGCCCAACAGTGGAGCACAAGGATTAACTTCATCAAGATAATAGCAATTTCGGGAGCTTATATGCTCTGCGGAATTATTTGATAATGGGGTAACGACTAGCATGTTAGAGTTTGATTGTAGATCGAGTAAAGAAATGTACACGAAGCAAGAGCTATAATGTATTCCTAGAGAATCATATATAGCAGGTCAAGGGTTGAATAACTCGATCCCCTTCTAATACATACAAACATCTCACCAATCACGCACCTAAAACAAAATTAACACAAAAACTAACCAAATTATATTCATACCTGGGGGAAGGCAATGGGGGCAAAGTGCTCCATTTCTTTGTCTCTGTGTCTAGCACAAATGAACGAGCTGTAGGCCCTCTGCATTGAGGACCGTATTGTCCTGATACTACAAATATGTATCTTCCATCAGTGGCCACTCCTAAATGCGAATGTGCCATATCTTTGGGTATATCAAATCTTCCCTCCCATGTATTGCTAGTGAAATTGAATATATCAACATGAGAGTGCACCTATAAAACAAAGGCATAGAACATTGAACAACGAAAACAATCAGTTGGAAAGAAAAATCAGATTCAACTGTTTAAAGTGTTTAATTTTATCAAGCATTCCAACATATGACCACTAGCAATTAAGCTGAAAGAAGAGCGCAAGAAGTAAAGTCCTAAACTTAGTGAAAACCAGATCAAGGTGTCGAAAACGAATACAAAACCATCGAAAACATCAATGACGGATAAAGGTCCTCACATAGTCAATGGTGCCATATCCTGCAAACACATAAAAAAGATCCTTAATCTGAACTGAAGAACCATCAAGACGAGGCACCGGTGCTGGTGGCATAGCCTCCCATGTTAACTCCGGTGCAGCTATATCAGCAAAAGTTCCAGACAATAATCTCTCAGGAGCACGTTTCTTTTTGTCCTTCAAACTTCCTTTCTACATACCACAATTAAAGTTCGTCAATGAATCATATCCAACTATCAAAATGCCATGCAAATGGAAAACAGTAAACGAATTTGAATCCTCAATATTTCAAATATTTTGGGCTGAGAAAGCAAGGTTCTATAAGTTTTCTGACTACCAGAAAATCCAAAATGACATTAATTTTAAGGTTCGAGAATAAATTATCCACTTCTTCTAAATTTCCTGCAAACCCAGCTTCCATGGGAGAAAATATGCGGAAACTCCCAATTCAAAAATTCATAGAAAAACAAAAATGCAAATGGGTATCTGAAAAATGGGTTTTTGAGGCAAGAGGCTCACCTGGTCAGCTTCATTGCCGGTGGCATTTGGAACAACAAAAGTCCCAGATTTATCAAGCACCAAATTGGAAGAAATGTAGGAATACGCAGAAGAAGAATATGAAGACGAAGCCCAGAGAAAATCTGCGATGAAGACTGCTCCGATCAGACAGCTGCAGGATGTCAGAAATGCCCATTTGGCTGTAGAAGAAGAGTGTGTGTGATTCTGGGTAAACCTGCTCATTTTTCATCCGAACCCATGATGCATAGTAACCCATCTATAAAAAGAAAAGGAGAGCGCTTGAAAGTGAAGGAAATTGATGAAGACGAATTCTGAGGAGCAAAAGAGTTGGGCGCCAATGGTTTCCATTCGCTTTCGCATGTGGCTGCCGCCTTCAGGCCTTGGCTACTGGTTTTCTTGTTTCTCCTTTACCAAAGTTCAAAATTAGAATTTGTGTGTTTGGTATTTCCAACGAGCTTTTTAGCTGGGATTGCTCTGTTCATTGCTGGATAATGGATATCCCGCGTTCGACTGTTTATGGGCTCTACAAGGCCCATTCCATACTGGGCCAGATTATACCCAAAATAAAATTTTGTTATTCCTCTTTAAAAAAATTACTAGATTGTACGTTTTACACACACACTCGAAAAACTACCTTATATTTTAGTTTATTGTCTTTATCTGGTTTATGTTAACTACCTCGCGCAACATGATAATTTCTTATTAGATCGTCCTACAAAATTTATCACGTATTGCCGTTGTTAAAGATTCTCTCATACCATAATCTTAAGTAAGTTCAATCACTAAATCCAAGTTTAAGATTCAAAAAGAGCCACCTTAAATAAAAATTGAAGCAATGTGTCACCATAATGAAAGTTGTGTTGTGATGTTCCAGTGTCACATTTGGTTAACTTCATTCAGTTTTTTGATAAGAAAACTTTACATTCTTCACACGAGAATTGTAGATGTGTTATGTATATGAAATATAAGAAAATAATTTCTACAAAAATCGTATTTGCATAAATAAGTAAGGGCTTCAAAGCTTGTTGAGGAACACGCAAGTGTTTTAGCCTTTTAGGAGATTATTTAAAATAGGACCCGGTGAGGTGGCGCGAAAACTTCCACTTATGACCTTTTCGATTCATCAAGCACCTCCTCACATGAAAATTGAGAATGGGCACTTCGCAGATTTTCTTTTTAACTTTTTCGATCTTTATAGATATTTTTTCGTTCTTGTAATTACATGATCTTGTGACATGTCTACTGTTAATAGACTTACGGGTGAATCAAGCACAACTTTATGAAGAAAAAGAATGAAGGACATTAGGTTATATACTTATATATGAAGACAATGTTCCTTTTGCAGGTCAGAAATGGCTACAAAGTTAAGATTGAAGTGGCGTTGTTCAAATTTTCTCTACTCTTCAAAACACAATTATGATCCGAAAGGGACCTCAATTCAAAGATAGGACTTAGGAGGGCTTGCGGCCGAAATACACTCAGTTCGTGGCTCCGTATCAACCTCAGAATTTAGAAAAAAGCCCAAACCCAAAATCAAACCCAGGTGGGTCCCAAAAATGGGCCTCACTCGGCCCACAATCAGCCCAAGAACCTATCAGGTGAATTAGAAGAAGATTGGAGGGTAAAAAGGCGTTGTTCCCCAATTTCTCTCGCATACAACGAACGAACAGTTCTCTTGGTCCTCTCTCAGCTGCTTCTTCTTCCTCCCTCCTTCATTTGGATCTCTGAGCTGCGGCAGCTCCTTCACCCTTCCACCTCTCAGAGCCTCCGTTGCTCTCCGACTGTGAGTTCCTTCTGTCTCTCTCTTTCAATCTCATTTTCCAATTCCCCCTTCCCTTCTCAGATCTATGCTCTACTTCCGACTTAGGGTTCGTCTCCATGTATATTTGTGCTCTGTTTATCTATTGCTCCGGTCAAAATTTTACCTTTATGGCTTTTCCAATGAAGAAATGATGGCCGATTGCGAGTGGTAGTTACATAAGCTTACGATTTTCATGAAGAAATGTTTTTTTTTTGTGATGATGAATCGTATGTTTGTTTTTCCCATATGGGTTTTCATCAGAGTGATGCTTTTTTGGTGAATATTCTACAATTGTACTTGTTGCTTCATTTTTGTGATTGTGATTTTCTTAGTGTAAGCAGTTGAATGAATTAGGCATTTATTCTCTCTCTCTTCATTCATGGTTCATATTCGTATGGAAAATATTTATCATTAACGAGTCACTTGTGCAATTTTATTTGCTTTTAATGCCATCGGTAATTGACAGGAATATTGACTGAAATGGCTGGAGGAGCGATCCACCAGTTATTGAGGAGGAAACTTCGGTCCCAATCTTCTGTAAGAATTGAAATCCCGCCTCTTTTCTGGTTCTTTTTATTGGTGATTCCATATTTACAGTACTATTGGGCTACATTACTTGGTTAAAACTTTATGATATCGTCCGGAAATTATAGGCTTGTCTCAGAACAACTTTGAGTGGATCAGTTCTTAGGGTAAATGCCATCCGTATTTATTAAAGAGACGGAAAACAATAGTTTTTGTTGATATAAGAACTTAGAAAGTTGATTTGATGCCAACCCGAGTCTCTTTACTTTTTATTTCGTAGAAATAATGTTAGCTTTTGTTCTATATTAGCATAATAATGGCTGTTGTATATTACTAAATTGCAGGCCTCTCCGATTTTGTCTTCCCTAATACATAAGAAAGATGATGCTGGGTCTGCCGGGGTGAGGTCCCTCAGAGCAATTGCACTTCTTGGAGCCGGTGTTTCAGGACTCTTAGGTTTTGCAACTGTAGCATCTGCTGATGAGGCTGAACATGGATTAGAGTCCGCACACTACCCCTGGCCTCACCAGGGTATCCTTAGCTCATATGATCATGCCTCGTGAGTTCAAACACAATCCATAAACTCTCTGTGTTCAATTATTCATTTTCTTGTGAGTGCAAATTCTTTCACAGTATACTACCGAGCTCGAAGGATGTCTTTTGATATAATGAGCTTGGTTAGTGTTACTAAATACCAAATTTTTTGTGTCATATCTTCAGCGTTCAGCTTTTCCCCTGCCGTCGTGTACCCCCAATGGATGAATATATTTCATTTTATTACTGAAATACTATATCATGATATGGTCGGTTGATGCTTTAAGTTCAATTCTTCTTGGGCAGGATTCGTCGTGGTCATCAGGTTTACACACAAGTCTGTGCATCCTGCCATTCCATGTCTTTGATATCTTACCGTGATTTGGTGGGGGTTGCATATACGGAAGAGGAGACAAAGGCTATGGCAGCTGAGATTGAAGTAGTTGATGGGCCTAATGATGAGGGTGAGATGTTTACTCGCCCTGGTAAACTTAGTGATCGATTCCCACAGCCATATGCAAATGAGCAGGCAGCTAGGTTTGCTAATGGTGGAGCATATCCTCCAGATTTGAGTCTTATCACAAAGGTACTTTCAGTCTTCTGGTAATGAATTCTCCCTGATATGAATTTTTTAAACAACCCTGGAAATATCTTACCTATTTCCTTTTCAGGCTCGTCACAATGGTCAGAATTATGTATTTGCCCTTCTCACTGGTTACCATGATCCTCCGGCTGGTGTTTCGGTAATCTCTATTCTTATTTTTTTGTTTTATAGTTAAGATCTCTATTCTTAGTTTTTTAAAGGAAAAAAAGGTGGTATTATAAACAATAAAGTAGGGTTACATGCATATTATATGCACTTCCTGAATTTATATGATTTCCACAAAATGTATATTTAGCTTGTTATGGCTGTTGTGTATAGAGATTGGGAAAATGCTGCAAAAACCTTTTATATAGTGATAATAATCTTTTTGCTTTTGAAATGCCTATCTTTGTGAATTCATCCACGATCTTTTATTACTGAACATCCCTTTTTGTGTGACTGAATGGATACACCCCTTCATATCACTTTTTGTGTGACTAAATGGAAACATCCCTTCATATGCTTGTCGGCCCTGCGGCCCTTGTATTCTTGTGGTCATTGTTGCTTTGTTGCTTGGCTGTGTGTTTCTGGTGTTTGCATCATTTGCTGTTGTCACTCAATTAAGAGTGAAGGGGGAACTTTTTTCAATTTTTGTTTAGTTCCATCCATGTATGAAGTATGTTTAGTGTTTGGTGTTTGCATATTTAATAGGAATGTCAAATGAAGGTGTAGTGCTGTAATTCTTATTAACTACAAAATTTATTTGGTTTTGTAGATTCGAGACGGTCTGCATTATAATCCCTACTTTCCTGGCGGAGCAATTGCCATGCCTAAAATGCTTAACGACGGTGCTGTTGAGTACGAAGATGGTACTCCTGCAACTGAGGCTCAGGTTGGTTTACAATATAAGTATCTGCATGCATTCCATCTCTACTAAAGGGATTGCTCAATTTATTCCTTCATGTCATATTGCAGATGGGAAAAGATGTTGTCTCGTTCTTGACATGGGCTGCAGAACCAGAAATGGAAGAGAGGAAACTGGTACGTGTTTGCACATAAGCCATTTTCCCTAATTCACAAGGCTGAAACTATCTGTATATAAACACTTTTAACACAAAATGCCCGAAAAATGCAGATGGGATTCAAATGGATCTTCGTTCTCTCTCTGGCGCTACTTCAAGCTGCATATTACCGGCGCTTGAGGTGGTCGGTTCTCAAGTCACGCAAGCTGGTTCTTGATGTTGTGAACTAGCCTTACTTTCGGTTTTTTCTCAATGTTTTTGCTTCATCATGGAGGACCCTATTTTGGAAATAATTTTTTACATTGTAAACAGCAAGGTTTCATTCCATGTCGAATTGGCTCGATCCGTAATTGGTGATGGAGTGTGACCCTCGGAGTGTCATCTTAGGAGATATAATAAGCTACTCCATACCACATGGAATATTTATTTTTCTCTTTCTTTTTCTTCCTTGGGCATGTGAGTTTTGATTCAATTTTTCTTCCAAGTGCCAAATACTCTTGATTGGATTACCATAATTCAGTATGTATAATTAGGTTATGTTATTTTGGGTTCTATAATGGCAATGGGTTGGTTGCATTGCAACAAGAATGCCCTAGTCATTTTCTCAACTCTTCACACTGTTTCCTATTACGTTGTTTAGTTTTTTCTGGGTAAATACCACGAGGTGTCTTCACATCTGAAGAGTAGACTTAATTTCAGTTTGTGATGCAGTTTGTTCGTGATCACAAAGTGCTCCACCTGTTAGGCTAGAATTCTATTCAGATTTCAAAACCAGTGGAAAAATAGAGGCGAATCGAAGCAAAGAGATCATTGGTTAATTTAAGTGGTATTAGATAATGATGGCAATTGAGGCTGACTCATAACCCTTGTCACTCAATTGACACACATGGTAAAACTTTGCGAATAATTACAATTATCATGTATGTAAATAGTGAAAATATAATTGTATTATAAATTGTATAGAGCCGATGTGTTTTACCACATACATTCTAAATTTAAATTTGGACGAACATAACTTTATACTCCGAAATTTGGGATCAATTTCAAAATACACCAATAGGTTTCAATTTCATCATGTGATTCTAAGATCACGTCAATTTATTCCATCTGCCTATTTCATTGTTAAATCACCAATTAAGTTAGGGACATTTTTGGTATTAATTAATAAAATTTACCCATTTTATGCATTTTTAGTATTAATTAAAAATTCTTACCCATTTTATTTTTCATTAAGTGACTAATTATTTAAATTTAGCTACTATTTCAAATTAGTGTTTTTAACCGAACACTAATTTGAAAAAGTAATTAAATCAAAAGAATTAGTCACTTACTGAAAAATAAAATGGGAGAAAATTTTTAATTAATACCAAAAATACCGTTAACTTAATTGATGATTTATTAGTAAAATAGTCAAATAAAGTAAATTGATGTGATATCAGAATTACATTGAGTAAAATAATGAAATTGAAACCTAATAATTTATTATGAAATTGATCTACAAATTTTAAGATGTAAAGTGATGTTTGCCTCTAAATTTTTATCTCCACAAATTAAATGGAAGAATATAAGTTAGGATTCACAATATTATAAGTAGCAAGTACAAATCTTTGATGGTTGATTGAGCCCAATAAAAAATTCCTCTTACATATGGAAAAAAAGAAAAAGAAAGCGAAGTACATAAGGATTATTTTAAGATTTTTTACTTCTATTGTTCCTTGAACTCGCCACATAATCTCAATTTATCTTTTGAATTAATTTTTGTCTCAATTAATCATTTGAATATGACTTCTGATAGTAAGATTACCTAAACTCCGTCTAATCCAGTCTAATCCACTCTAATTTTCATTAAATTGAATGATGTGACATAATAAGATTACTAGGTGGTTGACGCATGTCCTTTTAAATTTATTTATATTAATTTTAAAATTTTCTATTATTTTTATTTCCTTTTAGATTTATTTATATTAATTATCTTTATTTTATTTTACCAAACCCACTAATCCAATCTCACCATTTTGCACTCACTTTCTCTCCCCGACCCTCACCCTCTTCCTCTCCTTGCGACAGCGACCACACCCAAACACCAGCCACCACCGTGCCCAGTCCTGGCCAAATCCAGCCTCACCACCCTAAGCAAACCCTTCCCCAGGTCGAGATGACATCATCTCTTCCCCTCATCGCCGTCGAAACACACTGTGGAGGCGAAATCGCAGTCGAGAAGCCAGGTAGCCCCACCGCCGTCGACGACGATTCCGGTGGACCCAGGCTGCGAGACCACCTCAGATAGACTCGTCTGAACAAGGCGAGTAGAACCTTGCCTTCCTCCCACCTTCGCCGGTGCTCATGGCTCGCGAATCGGCTGTCAATTTTCTCCAAAAACGTCTCTTCGTTCGCACGGATCGGCGACCCTTCCCCACCTATAGATCGATCTGCTAACCATCGTGAAGAAAGCTTCTGATCCGAAGGTTAATTGCGGTTTCGGGTTGGAGCTACCGCTCATTGTTTCGCCTCCACAGTGGGTGACTGGTGTTTGGGTGTCGTCGCTGTCGCAAGGAGAGGAAGGGGGTGAGGGTCGAGGACAGAGATAGATAGGAGAGAGTGAGTGAAAATTGGTGAGATTGGATTAGTGGGTTTGGTAAAATAAAAATAAAATAAATATAAATAAATTTAAAAGGAAATAAAAATAATAGAAAATTTCAAAATTAATATAAATAAATTTAAAAGGACATGTGTCGACCACCTAGAGATCTTATTATGTAACATCATTCAATTTAACGAAAATTAGAGTTGATTTAACAGAAGTTCTAGTGATTAGATAGAATTGGGGCAACTTTACTAACGGAAGTCATGTTCAAGAGGTTAATTGAGACAAAATTTAATTCAAGGGAAAAATTGAGATTATGTGGCGAGTTCAAAGAGCAATTGAAGTAAAAAGTCTTATTTTAAAGTGTTAAAAGGTGTGAAAATATTCGTTTTGATTCATATATATATATACACTCATAACATAACATGCAGAAACGAACGTAATTAAAAATATCTTCTTTTATAAGTTAAATCATGTTTTATTTTAAAAAGAGTTATTTACACACACCTCTTGATTTTTTTTGTGTTTTTGCAAACACAAATCACCCATATGATTCCAAAAATATTACACATAACCCATAAATTATAAAAAATATTTAATTAAATATAATATAAGTTATGTAAATACTAAAATACCTTTATGGTTGATTGGATACATTATCATTATAATTCTGAAAAAATTACTGTAGAATGTTAATTTTGTCAATTTTTAAGTTGATGTAAATTGATAATCACTTAACAAATGAGTTTATGTGTAATGTTTTTTGAACCTAAAAATATATTTATATAAAATTCAAAATCTGAAAGAATGTTTGTAAAAACACAAAAAATCTTAACGAACGTTTATGTAAATAACTCTTTTTAAAAATTATAACATCTCTAGTATTTATCCGCCCGGTGGTATTTTCACGTAATATATATGGGGGATGTTTTAGATTTTGAATTTCGCATTTGTAAACAAGAAAGTCGGTACTTAAAAGCTATATTCCTGTCTCGAGTTTAGAGGTATTTTCAGAAAGAAAAAAAAAAAATGATGCGTTGGGGTGACATGGTGACCATCCACGCGTCGCAATGTTTATGAATTAGAGGAAAAGGTAGGTGGTCCACTCCGACGACTCCACCAATCAAATCGAACTGTTTAGCCAATAGTTCTTTCTCCATATACCTCAAGCGTCGTGGGGACAGCGTGGCACCCACGTCCGGGGAAACTGTTTCGAAAGCCTATTTTACTTAATTGAATTAACCTAATATCGTCGAAACACGTGTGCATATTCTCGAACCAACCTTTCTTAAAATAAAGCAGGAGCCCATTTTCCACTTCAGTTGGAGAAAATGATACTTTTCGCCCTAACGAATCTCCACGTGTCCTTTTAGTCTTTCCGAAGAGTGCTTCCACACCCTCCGATATACTTGGTTGGCCAACACGTGGGCCCCGCTAAACACAGAACTCAATTACTCCTCAACGCCAACTTCATGCGGGCCCCGCAGTCAAAAGAATCAGCCAATCGCCTGCCTGTACTGTTGGAGTGGTGAACTAGACACGTGGTGGCACCTCACCCAGCCACCACGGCCCGTGCTATTATCGCTTCACCTCCTCCGCAGAGAGTAGGGAGAGAGAGAGAGAGAGAGAGAGAGAGAAAGAGAGACACCGACAGAGATCGACAGATCTCGGGAATCCAAGGGTCAGGAGGAGGAGAGAGGAGGATCGTGGATGGACGGAGAAGATGGATGGCACGTGGCGGGAAGTGGGAGCTCTGGGCAGGAAAAGACGATAATTAACCGGATAATGCTCAGATTCCGGCCGATCGCTCCGAAACCTGCTGCTGAAGGGTCATCCTCCGGTCTGATTTCTCCGGAGAACAAAAATGGCCATTTTACAGGCAAGAGAGTGAAAAGGAAGTACATTAGGGTTGGCAAGAAAAATAATAATAGCAGCGGAAAAAGATTCATCAACAGTAGATCTTCCACAGACGATAAGCCGGAAATCGGCTCGGACTCCGCCGTCGTCACGCTTCAGCTCATGCCGGAGAAAACGGGCTCTCAAGATTTCCAGGATATCGATCCTACGATTACGAAATTCCCGGAAAATAATTCGGAGCTTCCCACGTGGATGAGGCTGAACCCTAACGGTTCGGTCGGGAACGAGGGTGTAGCGGCGGCGGGGGAGACAGATCGGACGGCGGTGGAGTCGTGGGTGACGGTAGAAAGCGTGACAGACACGTGCATGGACGAACGAGGTTTATATTGTACGGACGTGGAGAAAATGAGGAGTTTGGATAAGGACACGTGTCCCGGGTTTATATCGGACGGTCATAACAGGGTGAAGTGGGTGAACGAGGCTTATAGAAGAATGGTGGGGCAAGGGGAGTCAGTGCCGGAGGCTCTTGTGGTGCGGCTGGTGGCGAAGGCGGATTTGCCCTTGAATATGTACCCGGCGTTCAGTTGCCGGGTGAGGGTGCAGTACTACACGTGGCAGAAGGAGAAGTGTTCTAAAATGGTGCCTTGTGATGTGTGGAGAATGGAGAGCGGGTTGGCTTGGAGGCTGGACATCAAGGCCGCTCTGAGTTTGGGTCTTTGAGCAATTATTAATCAGGTATATTATTATTTTTTCATAGATTTACTTGCTCGATTTTATTTTTTTAATTCGAAGGAAAAATCAATAATAAAAAAAATACAGAGAATTAACAAACATTCAACCCAGAAAACATACCTAGCTAGCTTTTGCTTATCTGGTTATAAATTGGTTTGAAAGGAGACTAAATATCATCCTTTCGTGGCTGCTCCATGCGGTTATAAATTTTTTATTTGGACTCTTTTGAATCATTAACGAAAGACCCGCAAGATATATTTTCTTATTCTGAGAAATTCTTGTTTAGACTTTTTACAGTAACTATCGAAAATCCTGGAGATACATATTCCTCGGATTAACAAAGAAAGTCCTAAGTGGAATTGTTTAATTACAATATTACGTGTCATTAGTGAAGACAGGGAATCAATGCAAGAGGATTCTTGTTTCTTGTACGAAATTAATTAAGAACAATTAAGAAATCGTTTGAAGCTGTCGTATTCAAGTTTTCTATTCTTAAGATAACGTATTAAGTTGTTGTACGTATTCAATTTTTTTTTCCTAATCCCTTTTATTATAAAGACAGTAAAGTCAAAATACTTCACTAAGTTTTTCTAATTTCTAATTTACATGTAATATATAAGGATATAATAGTAAAATTTAATATTTAAATTTTAAAAAATTAAAAAATTAAAAATAAACATATTAGTGAAGTAGTTGGTAAGTATTTTTTGAATTTATTTTTATTTCTCTTTACTTCTTAAAACCTATAAATAATAAATTCAAATAAAAATAATTAACATGTACACACGTGTAATCTAGTATACATATAATAAAAGCACACTAGGCTTGTAAAGGCAAATGTAAATAGAATTTATAGTGGAATACTTTGAAAATTTCAAATACAGCAAAACTGTATTTGTTGATATTCAACATGGACATTTATTTGCAATTAGTCAGTTGACAATTATGGACCATTCTTTTTGTCCTGTGAAAATTTCCAGGTCAACATATCGTGCAAAAATACCCAAAATAATCAAATATAGTAATAAAAATAAAAATAAAGATTGTGTTTCGCTAATTATAAAGCAATGAACTTTGTCTTCCCGTTGTTTTGTAGCCTAATTTTGGTTAGGAACAATTGAAAGGCTTTTACTAATTGTGTGGCCAGTTATAGGGGTCTATAGCCAATTTATAGGGTACCCCTTTGAGGAAAGTCCTAATATATATAAGATTTTCTTTGAAATTTGATTTCAAATTTTGTGCTAGGTACATATGTACCCTACAATTAAATAATACTGCAAAATTAATAATTCATATAAATATTCAGATAAACAAGAAGAAGTTTTCAAAGATTAATTCTATATTTAAGTAGAATAATAATTGTTTATCTTATTGGTATTTTTTAATCAAATATATATATATATATATATATATATATATATATATATATTCTAATGCACGTAAATTTTAATTTTATACAATGAGAAAATAATTGTCAACATTTTAAAATTTTACACTAATTTCAACAACCGTCATTCAATTTTATTATTAGTGTCAGACGTCCCTTAAATATGTCTAAATGTCTATGAACTATGTTTAAACGTGTAAAGATAGTAATTCTTTTAAATTCCTCAACAATTTCTATTTAAAAAACACATCTAATGAGATAAATTTACTCTTATTCTTAACAGAAATCGTTGAGAAATTTAACGGAATGAATGTCATTGTACATTTAAATATAATTCAGAAACGTATGTTATGAATAATAATATTTATAGACGATAATTAAAATTTATTTAAAATATAAGAACGTTGATATTAATTTTCCTTTATACGATATATTAATAGTGAGTCTCAACATAATAAGTGAAAGATTAAAATTATTGTTGTGCAATTTCGATTAATTAAAGTTACCAATGACGAAAGGAAACTTAAAACTCGAATGAATAATTACACATTATTAAAGAGTAAAACTTTTTCGTCGATCTATTATTATGGGATGCCTTCTCTCACTATCTGTCACGTGCTAACCTTCTTTTTTGGATCTATCCCACTGTCTGTCACGTGATAAGCTTCTTACTTCTTTAACAAGCTTATCACGAGAGATAGCGAGAGAAGGAATCCAATAATGGAAAATTTTTCATATCCATATATAGGAACAATTATAATAAAGATAAAACTGTCTCTTTTCTCGTATGACGTCAAATATCTTGCCCAAAGATTCACATGGCCATCGGACCAACCACGCGTCCTCATCGTAAAGTGGCCATTTCGTAAACGCCACTCGCGAATCTCTCGCGTGTTCCCCACTCGTGTCACCGCTGGTATATAAAGTGTCTGCGAGTGGATGTCACGCGTAGAAACTCGCGTACAGCTTTTAGAGGCTCTATTTTAGAAACCGAATTTTGAGGTTCTATGCTAATGTAAAACGACCACGTATTGGCTCTCTCGAACCATCCCCAAAGCCCAAAGACCAATATTTACCACGCTAGCCCCAAAGCGGGCCCACGTGTCCCTTTCCTTTCGGCACTAGCTGACACTGTCTCGCTTCTCATTGGATCAGATGTGGGACCACAATTCAATTACAGCCGTATGTCTCTGCTTTCTCTTATGGGTCCCTCCACAATTGGAAATGAATCCGCCAATCAGATCCCTTGGTTGTTTTTGGGCTCAAAATTCAAATCCCTCGTGAGACCTAAGCCCTAACTAAGCCCAGCTGGTAGGCGTTTGGTGTATTCTTGTTTCCTTCACGCTTCCCACAGTACACCACCCCTCAAGTCTGACAGTCTCACTGCATCTATCATACAACACTTATCACACTTTATCGTTTCCTTGAGTTCACCACCCGCGCTGACGATCGATCGGAGAAAAAGAAAAGATGGTAATCGGTTGCAATAGCGGAGTTGGCTTCTGTTGTTGGAGCCTTTAAAATTTCTTAAATCGTTGCTTTTAGCCTTATTTGAGACAGTACGGTCACTATAGTCTGTATGTAGCTCCGCTCCTGATTGGTTAAGTGGGATACGGTAATATGGAGGGCGGAGGAGGTGGGTGGCGGATGATAAGATGTGGAGGTGGCCGCGGTGGAGAGGAGGATAAGTCTTTGATTATGCAACAAACCATGCTCAGATTTAGGCCGATCGCGCCGAAACCTGTCATGACGGGGGACGCCGTGTCGAGTGGGAGTAAGAATTCAGTTTTGACAGCTGGCAGAACGAAGAGAAAGTACGTTAGGGCTCAGAGAAATGGTGGAAGTACAAGAAATAAAAATAATAAGGAGCAACAAATTACGACGGAGGGAGACGGCGGCGAGTATGATCGTAAGCGCGTGGTAACGACGTTGCAGCTATTGCCGGAGAAGAATGAGAGGGAGAACTCAAGGGACGGTGGATCTTGGTGTGAGTTAGATCTTACGGTCAAGAAAAATGATAATGATAATAGTAATTTATCATCTCTGTGGTTGGGTGGTGGATGTTCAGATCCAACGGTGGGGATGCAGCAGATGAGATCTTGGGTGACGGTGGAGTGCATGACGGGGACATGCATGAGTGTGGTTGGGAATGGGAGGAGGTGTACGGACGCGGAGCAGATGAGGACTGATCTTGAGGGGGACACGTGTCCGGGGTTTATATCGGACGGTATGAATAGGGTACAGTGGGTGAATGGGGCTTTCAAGAGGATGGTGACCCGGCAGAGCTACGCCACAGAGATAGCCGTGTGGTTGGTGGTGAAAGAGACGCTGCCGTACATGCTGTCGGCGCTGACGTGTCAAGTGAAGCTGCAATACGCGGTGCGGGGTACTGAGAAGGTTTCCCGAATGGTGCCTTGTGATTTGTGGAGAATGGACGGTGGAGGATTTGCATGGAGGCTCGACGTGGAAGCTGCCCTCACTTTGGGCCGTTAGATGATTGACGTCGACCATCATCTAAGTTTTAGATCTGTATCTTATCTTATTAAGATTGATCCATGAGTGGATTGAACCCCAAGAATAACAGATCTCAACAGGTATAATATACACATATATAATCCGTATTATTATTCATTTATTTATTCATTATTATTAATAAAATTATTATTATTGTTTAATTAGGATAATTAAACAGGGACAATTAAGCCGTAATCTTATTTAAGTGGCACACCTAGCTAATACTATCTGCATGCCATCTTTTTAATTAATTCAAGATTTGTTTTTCGGTCAAATTAATTAATTGAAGATTAACAATAACCAATTATGGATAAACATGACAATAATTAAGTACGTTTAATTCGAATAGAATTATAAATATTTATTTGAAATACGGACGAACACGTACGATTGATGATTACTATTTTTTTTTTTTTTTTGTTGGTTGCGTTGTTTGACAGGTAAGATAAAGAGTAAATTGGAGTACGTGGCCTATTGTTTCAGTCGTCGTGTCAGTAATGTCGTCTTCTTTATTATTAGTCATCTGCGTCTCTTCAAACTTCTCCATCATTAACCATTTGGCATCATGCTTTTGGAAACTCTCTGCCAGAAACCTCCATGATAATATTCATAACAAACACTACTAATATTCATAGGTAAACTCTTACATAAATTTATAAGAGTAATATGAACCCTAGCCTTAGCTACTTGTGTCAACATTAGTAAATTGAAATATTAAACCCTAGTTGTTACGTAGTGTTATTAGTCTCAATTCGTAAAAAACAAAGTCGATACTTAACGAGTTAATATGTATGATATAAACAGTTAGTTAGAGACTTAGCCGGACCAATGTGGGGAGGGAAACTTAACTAGGGCTATGTTACTTTCTGCATGTACGTAGTCGGATAAATTACTTAATAATCAGAACAGTTGATGAATTACGGAATCAATAAAAGATTTGTTAGACTTAGTTAATTATTATATATATATAATAATTAGTTAATTATAAGATTGATTATGATTTCTTGCTCTAACTAGGTAAATTCTTTTTCTTTTTTTAATTATCGTTTTATCTAAAATATATAAAATTAATATTTCTCATCATATATTATATAGCATGTCGACAATACGAATTGCAATTATATTGCTTTTGTTATTCGAACATGACATAATTTTTTCGCTTTTTCTTTCTTCTTACTTTTGTTTGATCTAATCTGTCTTTTCATAATATGCATCAATGCATGCATTCCATGTTCAAAAGGTTTAATTGGTGATCAACAGCAAAAGTTAGAAACATTGCTTGCATTCGTGGAACCAGCTGGTTTTTTTTTTGTTTTCTTTGGTCAACCAGCTGGATTTATACTATTCGAGGAGCAATATTTGCATTTACTTTAAGATGAATATGCTTATTTTCTACATCGTTGATTATCAAATTGTCGTTATACATGTTTATTATTTAGTAATCAGAATCGTTGATTCCTTTATGCACCATGCAAAGATAGTTTTTTGCGAAAATTCAAATAAATTGGAGATTTTTTAGTCCATGAACAATTTACTATAAAAAAAATTAAATTTTATTAAAATCGTTGATTGTTTTGATATGTCCGGATGACTAAAAAATCTCTAATTTAATTGAATTTTTGCTTACATATTATATTAAAGAGTCAATAATTCTAATTACTAGATAAATATGCGTAAGAAAAATTCGATAATTCATAATACAGGAACTAACACATCTACCTGAAGATATGAATATTAAGTATTTTTCTATTTGATCCATGTCTCAATCACATGGATACAAAAATTCCCAAAAGTAGAAATAGAAGATATTATTCATATCAGCCATAAGTGGAGGTAGCTTGTTTAAAATATATGATAATTATGTACTTTAATCAACCTTTGAATATGAGTTCTGAAAGTTTATCTTCGGTGTTATTCTATATATATATATATATATATATATTGATTAGACAGTTGATATATATTATGTTACTAAACTTTGATAAATTTTTTGTAACAGGGTTTGATCTTTCGGAGGGATCGAAGAGGCGTGTGCGAATGTGAAAAATAATAATTAATTTAACAGTGGGTATGTAGATTGAGTATTATATATATATATATATATATTGAAAGTGTACATAGAGTACGTAGTCTGGAGATATTATTTAGCAAGTAACTAAAGGCAGCAGCAGCTGATGAAATCAACCCTAAAAGTTTGGAGGATAATCGGAGTGCAGCTGCTGGCTGAAGATCGGAGTTGGCCGCCGCCCGCCCACCCGGCCGGCCAATGCCAGCTTGGTGATCAGAAGGATGGCCGGAGGAATATCCGACGTCCTGCCTGCATGCATGAAGCTATATATAATGTAAAATCATGTGATCGACATTACGTACTGTTTCAGACCTGGTATGTAGTGTTCTTGGCTTTTTCTCTTATTTATTTATTTTTTTTTTACTACTTAATTTGCAGTAATACAGATCCTCATCAGAAATTAATAATAATCTTGCAAATCATGTATTATTATAAGCCGTTTATTTTTTATGACTCCTTAAACTTTGCTATAATTAACCCTTTGCATTAGTACTTATCATGAACTGTGCTATGAATTCTAGGAAGCTAGCATGCAGGCATTCTACTTATAGGGGAGGGATAATAACCCATCGTTAATAATATTGATATTGTCATTACTTAAACACGCTACCGAGTTTTATCTAAGTTTCGGTTATATATATTAAGATTGAAATCATTCTTTATACGTTATATTTATCTTCTCTAAATTTCTGCTATGTACGTAGACGGTTAAGTAAGGACAGTTGATAATATACATGCACATATGACGCATAATATAACTCTAATTGTTAATAATTTTTTGATTAAATTTAGATTAAAAACGTCAACTGATCCATCACATGAGTTCATTAAGTTAAATTAATAATTAAGTGCAGGTTTGTTTCATTAATTAAGTGGTGATGTAATCGCTGGCCTAATTAGAAAGTAAATTGGGGGAAAATCTTAGTGTAACAACTAGTTAAACTTTGGTTAATTAGATCGATACTAGTATTTATGATGTAATTTCTCTCTCTCCCCTTCGTTGTCTAACAAAACTCTCAAATTTAACTCACGCGTTGGTCCAAGCCATGCAAGTGGTAAAACTCTCAAATTTAACTCACGCGTTGGTCCAAGCCATGCAAGTGGTGACACCGAAGAATTTCTCATAACATAGAAGTCTCCAAAACTATACCTAAAAAGAATTAAACTTTGTAAAAACCAATAGAGCAAAGGCGCGTGTAACGCATGAGAACTAATTCCTCAGCCTCAGATTCATTGAAGCAAAATTTGTAATCTCATCTGTTTACTATTTGAGCCAAGAAAAAAGTGAACATAAGGATACACTAATGAACAAAAACTGCGGAAGATAAGCCTGAGTCTACTTCTGATGAAATACAAGAGTTGTTATTTGATGAAATACTCGAAAAATGGCACGGCAAGGCTAGTTTGTTTGGTGCTCGGAGAGCCCTGCAATCTGCACGTATCTTTACTTGGAAGACAGGAAATTAACCGGACCAGAGACATGAGAGGGGTTTCCCTTCTTGGCATGTTTTTATGCAATCCAATGCCGTCTCTTGCAACTGTTCTTCAGCGTCCTCCATGGACGAACAGGCATCTATGATCTGCATCAGGCCGAAAAAATTAACCTCAGAAACATATCCAAGTCAGTAACCAATCATTTTTACAGTGATTCGGGGTTGCAGATTGAATAGCTACAGCAATGATCCCGAATATGGTTGATATAACATGTTAAAACATGTAGCAATCACCATGTAATGACATTCGAGCCATCTATGTTATTAATCAGGGACAGATTTCGATTATAGTTTGTTGGAAAACAGAAAATGACATGCTCAAGATAGCATCAGACCGGATGCATAAAGCTTCTTAATTTGCAATTCAAGAATGATTCAACAAACTACCTTCCAACTGGGATCCCGGAGGAGCTGATAGTTTTGGGCAACCTTCTTCTGAAACTCAAGCTGCTCATATCTCTCACCTCCGTAGCCTCCTCTATCTGCTGCTTTCTGACAATTGCAATTTCATACTTCAGTTCAAAAAGGGGAGAGAATTACTGCATCCATCTAATTCGCAGAATCCACGTCTATTAATTACTTAAGAGGATAAATATCAATATCATTTTCATCAACATATTTGGCATAGCATGAGAGCCTCAGAATATCAGCAGTTCGTAGCTATAAGGGGCCAACAATGCATATTGTTTCTTTATTTTGAGCAGCTATTGACTCTGCGAAATTAATGCATATCTATGAAATTTCTTACGGGGGCTGCGTGTGTGTCAGAAGAATTTTCTCACCTTAATCATGTTTAAAATTTGATACATATTTAAGGAGAAAATTAACTGACGCCAAAACCTATCATACAATGGGTTAAGTTGTCATGTTTTTCCACCGGAAACATTAGAATGACTACTTACTTCAGGTGGTATGTCAAGGTACGCTAAAAGATCTGGAGCTAACAACCCAATATCCGGAGCCTGTAAAAGAACAAGTCTTTGTAATTTAATAACACTTGAGATTTATAAACATCATTAGAAAAAGTAAAAAAACATAGTGTTTCACCACCTTACACCATTCAATATCGAGTCCTTTGGCTGATGAAAAAGCCACCCCTGAATAAGAATAACGATCAACAACAAGGGTGGTTCCACTTTTCAATTTGCTTTCCATCAATGATCTGCAGATTATAGACTATTTACTACAATGATTTGTTACCACCACATTCTTCATCCAAGAAAGGATTTCAGGAAAGATTTGAAGTGCAAACACAGAGTTCTAGTGATCAAAATAGTGATTAAACAACGTAACAAGCCAAAGACTATGCCATACAACATGGGACATGGATTTTGTCACCCCTCATAGGCTATTCCCCTTAATCATAGAATGTTTCTGTTTAACTTGAAAGTTAAAGATAACATGTAAATGCCTCCAATTTTGTCTTTTGTAAACTATGCATTGTTGAAATTATATCACATCCTGGAACCAACCATTGCCCTCATTTTCGTAGATTTTAGCCAGGATCCTGAGATATTTATATGCAGAATGCATGAGGTTATTGACAATTTTGATTTATACGAGCAACAAGACCTGGAAACGCAATGCATTTGGGTTCCTGTGAAGACTAGAAGAATCCTGTAAAAGCCTACAGAAACAAACAAGCAATCACTTGTTTCTTCACCATTCATCAACCATTAAACTTAATGTAACTTTTATTTCTTGTATTCACTTACGATTTCATCAACATATTGTATCCATCAGTATGCTGTATTGGTTTCTTGACTCAAAACATAAGCTTAATTCGAACTATTATTATAAAATCTGTCAGTAAACCAGATTTTCACTCGACTTGATGGTTAAAAAAACACCTATATGCATTGCCTTGACATCAGTTCAAAGCCAAAACAACAATCAGAGGAACCGCAATCGTCCATCCTGTATACAGAAAGTCAGAAACCCAACAAAGCAGACTATATCATGCTAAAAGAAAACACAACAAACCTCTTCTCCCACCGGTTGGCACTAAAGAGAAGATGAATTGTATGATCATCTAGCTGTGATTTGTTGGAAAGATAAGAAGATATCATTTGCCCAACACTAGTACTTCTGTCAGGAAACCGCATCAACTCAGCTGAATACCCTAGTCTCTCCAAGTTTCTGACTAGTCTAGTAGCCTGTGTAGTCTTCCCACAACGATCCAAGCCTTCCAGAACAACCAAGGCACCTCTTGATTCCTCGCCACTTCTTCGGCTACAGTTATGATTATTACTTTCCATCTGAATCCGCCTCATAAAAACCTTTTGGGCAAATTTTAATTGAAAATTCAATGACTTTTGCACTGTTCTGGCTCCAAAATTCCTAGAGAAGCAAATGCACTCTATCAGAAAAGCCCTCAACTTGATCCAATCTCAAAATTTCTGAACTCTACCATGCTTCACCATCCATTTTTACTTATAAATTTCTAAGAAAATCAGACGTTTTGAAATTCAAAACTTTCAATAATGGGTATCGAGGAAATCAAAACCCCGGCCATAATGATAAATCAAATGAGCCAAAAAGACACCAATTTCATTTCATCTTCCCACTTTCTCAGTAAAACAAACTAGCAAAGCCAAGTATCTCAAAAATAAGCAAATAAAATTGCACAAAATGTAGTGTTTAAGAATTCTTACAAAGCCTTGCAAACTTGGGTCATGTCCCTCACAAGGTGATGAACTGGAGAGAGAAAAAAAGGAAGAAAATTTACCAAAATTTGTATACAGACGCCATTAATAATTGAACAGTGAACTTGATCTTTATAGGAACAAACAAATTCAATTCGGATAGTGTTCAATAATTGTACAGACGAAAGGAAAAAAAGCGGGAGAAAAAGGAAAGCTTACTTTGAGCGATTTGGCTGTCTTCTTCTTTGAAAAAAGAATCAGATTGTATAGGCAAATGCCATAGAGAAAAATGGGAATCGGAAATTTTCTGTCTTGCGTGATATCTCCGGCCGGTGGAAGCCGCCGGTTTGGGGCAAGTGAGTGAGTCAGGAAATGAGCAAAGGAGAGTGGGTAGGTTTAACAATTGTGAAAGTTCTGAAGTTTAAAGAAAACTAGCTTCCTGAATTCAATTACGTGTGAATTTTTTTTTAATTTTTAAAAATAAGAAGAAATAAAAAAAAAATCAAAAATATAAAAAAAAAAAAGAATATGAGAAAGGGAGTAATTATTCACTTCCTCCACTCAAATATTAATTATTTAAAATTTTAATTAATATCTGATTTTACTATTTTGTTCATGTTTTTTAAATCAACTTTTTTTAGAACTTTTATTAAGTAAGAGTATTTTGTTCAGAAAATTTTGATGAAGCTTTTTGACTCTCCTGACTTTATAATAATAGAGATATAAGAGAATAGAAAATTAAAAAAAAAATTGCCTTAAAAAATGGTGAAATTACCAATTGGAGAAATTATTACATGCAATCATATCATAGATGTTCCTCATTTTTATTTGTTAGAGTATAATGTTAATGAATATTCACTCATATCATAACACGTAAACTAAATACATCATAAAGCCGGATACAAAATCATGTAATAATCTCTTAGTCCATTTGATCATCGCCTGATTCCATCGGAGCACGAAGAAGTTAAAGGGTGTTATCATGCCTCTTTTAGCCACGGATAATACCTAATCGGTCTTGAACTCTAATCACAAGTAGCACCCAGCAGATACACAACCCCATGCCCACTAGTTGGGCACTAAGTTTAGGTGGGCCAAAATTCACTGGGGTAACTGATGGTTAAATTTTTTATCATTTCATATTCACAATAAATTTGTTTATTATATTTATATCTTTGAAATTGGTGTTCACCAATCATAAAAACAAAAATAATTCCAATCTTACAAATTTTCGTAACTTCTGAAATAGGCAAATTAAGAATTGTAAAGTTATAAAAATTCAACTAGCCTAATATACGTATTTATAAGATCCCATAATAAAAATACTAACGAGATTTGTTTCATATAAACTTACTATCACATCATGATTCTTTTAAAAATTGAATAAATTTTAAATTAATTATTAACTAAATTCAGAAATCTATCAAAAAAATCCACCTGAAAAGCTCATGTTATAATCTATAACTGCTAAAATCAGATCCGACGGATGGTATCCCAAGTTTGATTTACATCTAAGGGTCGACATCTGATTTTACCGAGATTTAAAACAGAAGGCTTAAGAGTCAAGGCAGTGTGGAATTTTTTCACCTTCTTTTTTCCTCTTATTTTGAAGTAGGCACTGCCGAGAGCCAAGTCGTGGGCGTTGCTCACGGTCGTCTTTTTCGTCTCTTCGAGTGGTGATCCGTACCCAGTTCAATTCAGGTTTGCTTGGGTTTTGGTCACTGTTTGCCCTCGACACTTCTCAGATTTTCTATCTCATTTCTCTGAAATTCTGGACCTTGGTTTATCATAGCGCAGAAGATTTGTGTAGCTTTGATCGCAAGAGGGCTTTCGAATTCAATTGGGCAGCTAAGGAATAACTACAGGTACTGCTATGGGGTTTTGGGTCACTTTAAATTTTGGATTTTTCGCGTTTTATATGGTTCAATTTTATCCAGTTAGTTGCTGAATTTTAATATTAGGGTTTAATTCAATGTGAGATGTATGCTTCCAGTGTAAAGATTGAGCTTTGGTAATTACCCAAGAACGCAAATTACTGTTTAACTTTGGTATTTATGCTTCTTCTTTTGCTTCTTCTTTTTTCGTTTAAAATTTTCGCAAGATTGATTGAAGCTCTACTGAGTTTTGTTCATCTTCTGTTTGTTTTTTTCTTCTCGAAAATGAATATTTTTTGTTTTTCAAATGCAGAAGGCCTTGCATTATTGCTCCTTACCAAGCAACTATACTGACCCCCTTTTTTTGTTTAACTGGAAATCATAGACCTGTTATAAAGAATAGTGCACAGAGATTGTTTTAGATTTGGTAATGGCGAAGAAGAATAAGAACCCCGGACGTGGAGGGTATTATGGTGGTGCTTGTGAGCAGGCTGGTGAATGTGAGGGTTCCGGGAGCTCAGGGGGAATTGACACAGAAATTACTGCCTCAGAGGATTCAAGTGCTCCAGCAAGAAAATGTATTAGTTTGAATTCTAGTAACCACGACAATTTTGGCGTGCCCATACAAGTTCTCCCCCTGTCAAACATGTTGTCGTCAGAAAGGAAGGATTTGATACATAGGTTGAGACTGGAACTTGAACAGATTCGAATACTTCAGAAGAAGGTTGATATGCATAGAACCAATTTTTTTAAAGTTTCCTCCTCTAGTGACATCCTCAGCAGCAGCAATGGACGGAATGGGCCCCATGTTGAAAATTCTCGAAATTCATTGGCATTGGGTTCCACGAAAGGGAAAAAAATGAATCCTGTGGCTCCAAAAGCACAGACATTAAATCCGGGAACTTCTGGAAAGTTTGACTCAATGAGTCAGGCTTCAGCACCTAGCACAGCTAATGTGATTCTTATGAAACAATGTGAGACACTATTGAAACGGTTAATGACCCATCAATTTGGTTGGGTTTTCAATACCCCTGTCGATGTGGTGAAGTTGAAAATTCCAGATTATTTCACTGTCATCAAGCATCCAATGGACTTGGGAACGATAAAGAGCAAGACAGCTTCTGGATCTTATTCAAGCCCATTAGAGTTTGCTGCTGATGTCAGGATTACCTTTACTAATGCTATGACCTACAATCCACCAGCAAATGATGTTTATATCATGGCTGATACTCTTAGTAAATTTTTTGAAGTTCGGTGGAAAACCATTGAGAAAAAACTGCCAAAGGCTGATTGCCAACCACTGCCAGCTAAATCTGGTCCTCATGAAGGCATGGAAACTCCTAAGCCATTGCCCCCCTCAAAAGAGAGGATAGTCACGTCAATGCCCCTAGAAGTCAAGTCTGAGCCTGTTAAGAGGGTGATGACAGAAGACGATAAGCGCAATCTGAGAAGAGAATTGGAGTCTTTGCTTGAAGAAATTCCTTTACACATCATTGATTTCTTGAAGGAGCATTGTTCAAACGGAAAAGACTGTGAAGAGGATGAGATTGAGATTGATCTTGATGTTCCAAGTGATGATACCTTGTTCACATTGCGGGAGCTTTTAAATGAGTACTTGCAAGAGAAACAAAAGAAACATGTGAGGGCTGAACCTTGTTCGATAGAGGTATAAGTTGATCTGACCCCCTTTCCTTTTCTTGGAATTAAAGTAGATTAATATATGGCTGAAACATACATTTTTTTTATTGTTGTAGCTTTTGAATGAATCCGGGTTGAGCAATTCGTCCATGCAGCCATGCAAAGGTAATACACTTTTTCATCTGCTTGCATATATAAAAATATCGACTTCAGTTTTAGAATGTTTGGAACACTTTGTTTTTTCCCTCACATATGTGCATTTGTAGGGAATGACCCAGCTGATGAGGATGTTGATATTGGTGGAAATGAGCCTCCTGTCTCAAGCTATCCTCCTGTGGAGATAGAAAAGGATGCAGGCCACAGAAGTAGTAAAGGTGTCAGCTCAAGCAGCTCTAGTGGTAAACTGAGTTGTCCCATTGTGGTCTTTCTTTGTTTAGGTCCCTCGTATGCTTTGTTTCTTGACTTCTATCCTCATTTGAGATCTTTCTAGGTTTGGTAATGATTTCCTTCTTCTTAGCTGGTTGCAGAACTTTTTATTTCTACGATTGCATGCCTTAGATCATATCATGTTTGAGTGTTATTATTTAAAGTGGAATCCAAAAAAAGAACTTTTTTTTTGGGTGTGAATGAGTAAAAACTAAATAATTTCATATCTTGTGTATGTCACAGATTCAGATTCTAGCAGTTCTGAGAGTGAATGTGATGATTCTAAGGCCTTAAGTCCGGTAAATGCATCTAAGCTTTCTGAAATTTTATGTTAAATACATAAATATCAAAATTGTTACCTCTCATGATGATATGGGTTACGAACTATTTGCTGTGCTATTGATCTTTTGTGGCGCAATAGTGTATGGTTGTGGTTTGACTGTTGGACTTGACGTCATATAATTCTTCTTCAGGTACCAGAAACCTTGGGTTCTAGAGCTCAGTTAGATGAAAAAACAACAAATGATAATCCCCTTGAAGGAAATCGTGAGTATTTTTGAATAAAATCGCATTCCTCCTTTCTCTCTATAGGTGCATATATATATATATAGATATAGATATTTATATTTCATTCCTTAAAGAACCATAAAAGGGAAACATAGGGTGGGTAGAAACTAGACTACTTATAGTAGATAATAGGGAATCCTTTGACAATGCCTGGGCAGAATACACTTCCTGGTCACCACCTGTGGTAGAATTAGCCTAGATGCACCATTGAAACATTATTGAAAATTTGAGTACTCTTCCTTTTATAGTTTTGAAGAATGTGTTTGAGTAGCACGTCATTTGAGATCCTCATACAGTAGTGAGCGAAGAGGTGGGAAAAAAGAACACAAGCTTTCTCTAGGATTTTTCTTGACAGATAATACTAAGAACAAAGAGCTTTTATTAACTTGTTGGTTCACTACGAATACCAAGAAAATAGGGAAAAAAGAAAAAAAAGAAGAAACTCGGTTGTATTTAGAAATATCAAGGTCTGCCTCTTTATTCTTATGGATGCGAAGGCTCTTATTTAAAGAGTTTAAGGCTCTGTATATAACACTAGGAAATCCAATTAAAACAGAATCCTATATAAAGAGGAAGTGCCTTCCTGCCTATAGAGATGGAAGTTATTGGAAGAGCATGTCGTTTTGTGTTGCCAGGTCTACAGCATCTGTCTGTGGTATAAATGAATTTATAATCATAAATTCATGATCTCTTGTATGCTGCAGTCAGATCATCTATCACTTTATTCAGCCCAATGAGGGAGCATGAGTTTAGTTCATTATGGACTGTCAATAAATTTAATAACCATCTTGGTTGTACTCCACTATCAACATGGTCTAGATATCTCTAAAATAATATTTTTAATGGATTTTGATTTACTTACTGATGATCAAAAGTGCTAATCCATGGGACCTTACAGAGTCAGATAGTGGGTTGGATCAAGTTGAACAAAGTTCCCAGCAGAAGCCAAGTTCAATCGAATCAGATTGTTGTCAGGATGGTAAGCCAAAGAGTTCAACCAATTCCAAAGGAAAAAAAAGTATGCTGTTACTTTTATGGTAGCATCTCATTGTTCATCTCTCAAAAAAAATTTAGGTGACAGTGCCCCAACGGAGAGGCCGGTCTCCCCTGAGAAGCAGTACAGGGCTGCTCTATTAAAGAATCGTTTTGCTGATACCATTTTAAGAGCTCGAGAGAAAACACTTAATCAGGTGGGTTACAGATTCAGGCTACTATTATACTTGCCATGTTTGTATGTATGCATTTGCAAGTATTTTCTACTTTGGATCTGATCTAGTGCAATTTGATCTGGCTGAGATCAGGGTGATAAAAGGGATCCTGAGAAATTGCAGCGGGAGAGGGAGGAGCTTGAATTGCAACAGAAGAAAGGTTGTGGTCTATACGTTTAAAGTTATACTTGGTTTGTTTGCATCAATTCCTTAGTGTGTGTGTGGCATTGGGTTAGCGGTGTGAATTTTTTGCGCGATTGCAAGGGTGGATTGATTACTTCACATTCATAGTCTGAGATCTATTATATTGCCAAACTATATGAATGTGCAGAAAAAGCACGGTTACAAGCAGAAGCCAAGGCTGCGGAGGATGCTCGAAGGCGAGCAGAAGAAGAAGCTGCGGCCGAGGCCAAAAGGAAAAGGGTGCTTGAGAGAGAAGCAGCACGGCAAGCGTTGCTGCAGGTAAATCATCACACTTCGTATGCCGCTGAAATAATACAACCCTTTGAATTTATTTCTGTTGATTTTTATAATTATATTGAGACATTTTATTCTATATGATACAGATAGAAAAGACTGTTGAAATCAATGAGAACTCTCAGTTTCTTCAAGATCTGGAGATGCTTAGAACCGCCCCCGTGGAGCTGCAATTACCAAGCTCTGTAGATGAAACGAGCCCAGATCATTCGCAGGATGGTGGCTTGGGCGGTTTTAAGTTTGGGGGGAGCAACCCATTGGAACAACTTGGCTTGTACATTAAAGCCGATGAAGAGGAGGAAGATGCCGAGCCTGCTCCTCCATCTCTGGCCCCAGCTCCAGCTCCTCCTCCTGCTTCAGCTCCTGCTAGTGTTCCAAGTCCTGTAAATGATATAGAAGAGGGAGAAATTGATTAGACAGTAAGTTGCTGCTAGATTTTTGTATTCATGAACAAAGAAAGAAGCAAAAATAGAGTATTTTGGTACTGGATTAAAAAAAAAAGATTAAAAATTGAAAAAAGAAATGTCTTTGCACTTGCTTAGTTTTTATATATGCTTTTTGGTAACATGACTTTTCTTTGATGCTATCCAAAATCAAAAGCCCTTAGTGACAACTTTTTCTTTCTGGAATGTGAGTGGCTTGGCCCCCTAGTAGTATTAGGTACACCAAGAATAATCATTCCAGTTTCTTTTTTTTTTAGAGAATTTAGGGCTTCGGAACTATTTTAATGACCAATTCACCCTCATTAGTCATCACAAATTTTTACATATTTTGTTTAATTTTTCGTTGGACACACTTTAAAGGTCAATTAGGTCATTAAAATAATCGAAAGTCCCAAAATCTCCACAAAAAAAAAAGAACATAGTTTTGAGGGTAAATTGACCCATTTTTTTGATAAAGTATTAATGATCTAGTATTCATACTTCTCGAATAACGGAAATTTTTGGATCACAATGTTTATGAAAGGCAATATTAATATTCAATATGTTTGTTCATGCTGAAGCCCATAAAAGCCCAATAAGCTTGACAAAAGCCCATAAAAGAAATAGTTGGCGGGCCGGGTGGGTCTCAATTCTCAAACGCCGCGCTTCTTCTCGAGGCCTCGAAGGAGCCTGAAGACGAGGAGGCGCTCTGATTCGCTTGATGAATATTAATGCGTTATATATTAATTACAAATATATATATATATATATATATATATATATATTTTCGTCTTTATTTTGATTTTGATTTCATCTGGTGGCTGGTGGCTTTTGGGCGTCGTCGTCCTTTGATTTTCAAACAGAGTCAGTTAGTCATACAGTCAAGACCCTCCCTCCGTTTCCGCAATCTTCGCCGGAGACACACTGGAAAAGGGTTTCGCTTTCAAATGGAAACCCAAATCCCAATCTCAATCCAGTCTCTTCCATGCCTCGTCATCTTTTTCTCCATGTTCTTCATCATCTACCTCATTGCCTACTTCATCGTCTTCCGCTCTTGGAGCCCTAAGATTCGACCCGAAGCCTCCAGCTGTCTGATTTCCCTCGCCCACGGCACCCCCGCCGTCTTCCTCTCCACTTACGCCATACTCGCCGACCCCGCCACCGGCTTCGCCTCCCAGAACACCGTCTTCCAGAACATCGTCCTTGATTACAGCGTCGCCTACTTCCTCACCGATGTTCTCCACTACATCGTTTTCTTCCCCAGCGACGTTCTTTTCATCGGCCACCACCTCGCCACGCTCTTCGTCTTCCTCACCTGCCGCTTCGTCGCGTTGCACGGGGCCTTCGCCATTCTCTCGCTTCTCATCCTCGCGGAGGTCACAAGCCTGTGCCAGAACGTGTGGACGCTCGCCAATGCTCGGAGAGGGGACTTGGAAGTTGCAGCTAAGGTGTATGATCTTTTGTCTCCTCCGTTTTACATATTGTATTCCATTGTCAGAGGCCTTGTGGGTCCCTATTTCGTGTACCGAATGGGTGCCTTTTATATAAGTGGCGCCGCCGATGGCTTGATTCCCAGGTGGGTTTGGGTTTCTTGGATTGTTGTGGTGTTTTCAGCCATCTCTGTTAGCATTTTGTGGATTTCGAATCTTTGGGTTGAATTGTTTAAAGCCAGAATTAGCAACTTGGAAAAGAAAGCCAGATAGATAAAAATTAGGGCTTTCTGGGGTTTTAGGTTTTTTTTATTTTTCTTCACCAAGTAGAGATTTTTATGATGATGAGATAGAACAAATTGAAATCAAACTTTGAGGTCTGTTTCTCAATCTCAATAACAATGTGGGTTGGTTTTAGTGGTGGTGATATATGTAACAATTTGCAACATGTAATTGTGTATCCTTTGATTAATCTTTTCTCAATCATACTCTCTTTTTGTCTTCATATTTTTCGCAGAGTTATCTTTCTCGAATTGAACTTGATGATTGATCTTTTCTTTGTTGCAATGAATTTAATCTTGAAAGAGTTGTGTGAGAAATGAGTTGCCTTGTCTATTGCTCAAAATGCTTGCTTTGCTTTGCTTTGTTTGGTCATATGGCAGAGAGAAAACAAAGATGAATCAGTTATGAGGAAATGAAATAAACAATTTTGATACTCTCATCATTGGCTTGTTGAAGCAGGCCAACCACCAAACTTATTGTATAAATTGAAATTGACTCAAAATATGGTATATTTTGTTCAGCAATTTTCTTATTCCTACCAACTGCTTTGCTTATGGTTGAAATTTCTGGTCTTCTTTGCTGGCATGCTGGATTTTGGTGAGACCATTGACATTCAACTTTGTTGTGATTGATTGGTAGTTAGAGACTCACTCTTTAATTCAATCAAAAAACCAAAAGAAAACTATGGAAGTTGTCCATTGTTGGGGTCTCGAAGGGGCATGGAAACACATAAGAACTCTTGAATGGAAAAGAGATGTAACTCCAGTTTCTTCGGAAACTGTAGATCTTTGGCTTTTATGTTTATTTCAGTCTTAAAATATTGGTTTTGTTTTAGAGATGATAATATATCTCCTTGTTTCTTGTAAATATGCGTTGCTTTGCAAGTCTGTAACTGTAACACTCTTCTTCTTCTTCTTTTTCTTACTCATTTTACTGCCATTTTCAATCTATTCGAACCTTCTGAGAAATCTAATTGAAACCCTATTTTCGAATGTCTTCTTCGTGTGTGTATGTCTCATTCGTGATTTTACCTCCTGAGTTTGCTAACTGTAGAAATTGTAGTTCTTGGCTTGAAGTACGATATTCCTCAACCCTCCTATAGGTGATAGGATCATCAAAAGAACCCCTACTATAATGCAGATCTGAAAAATTCCAGGAAACTGATTTAGAAATGGGGCTTTGTCTGCCTTAAAGCTGTTGAACTCGAACATACGTACCCAGTTAACAAACCACGAGAGGCTGAATTTGCGCGGTTTCTTGATGATTAGCCAGATAACGCAAGGGAGCTGAAGAACGAAACTTGAACAATGAGTGTTATACAAACTCGAAACTTGAAACTTAGAAACGTATTAGGGCTTACATAGTATGATGTTGGGGAGAAAGCAAATCCGCCCAAGAACCCTAGAAGGCCACCGAAGAAGGGGAAGCTGATGCCGACGAACATTGTCAATGCTGAAATCAAACACAAGAAATCAACAATGGTGATGTTCTGTAATGGTTGGAGGACTGAGCTACTCACCAACGTACACATTCCGGGTGATGAACCGAAGCATTGTCGTTGGTCTGAAATGTAGTTTCTTCACCAGCAAGGTCTCTATCATGTCAAACACCGGCATTGCAAATAGCTGATAGCCCCCAATGACATGGATGACAATGAACAAGTTTGCTGTGACAATGAGCCAGCGAGGCTTCTCCAAGGAGAGCAAGATGTTGTCTTCAACTTTGTTCCCAAAAATGTAATATCCAATGAAAGCAACTGGAAAATAGCACAAGGCCACGACGACGTAGGCGATCACAACGCCTCTCCACATAGGCTGCTTCGATGGCTTCGATGGCGAAGAAGGGAGTGTTGCTTGGATCTCGAGAACCACGTTGTGTCCGGCGTAGGCAAACGCCACGTCGCCTAAGGCGGTGAAGAAGTTGAAGACCGTCCCCGACGTGGTTTTAGCTAGATACCCATATTGGACATCTGGTTGAAGACCCTTGTGGAGGGAGGTTGTCCATGCAATAGTTGAGTAACTACATTCACAATTTTCACATCTCCAAGTTTTAACAAAAGAAATGTTTTTATAATTGAATTTTGAAGGGTTGATGACATATGAGTGTCCGATATCTTATTTTTGACATATAAGGACATAACTTTATTTTTTTTGATACTCAAGAACAATTGAGAACAAAATTTCTAAAAAACAACCGAAATTGCCTCTATTTACCAAATTTGAAATCCCCAATAATGAACCTAAACTAAAAATATCGGATTAACCACTTATGATTTAGGGTTTAGTTCTCAAGTACTCGAGGATTAAAAAAAAAAAGCAAATAAATAAATGGGTTAATCAATTATATCTTAGGGTTTTGGTTTTGAGCTCTCCAAGAACTAAACCCTAAGCTATTAGCTCTTCCACCACCACCTCAACTCAAACACTCCATTCCCCTCACCAAAATTTTTGAAATCCCTAAATCCTAAAATGCTAAACCCAGACTTAATTCCGTCAAAGACAAACAAGTATAATCAAAATACTAAAAATAGAATTTAGACTTTTGACAAGGAACCCTCTTCTAGATTTCCTCGTAGATAAACAAATAAATTCACAATTCTATTTTGAACTGTTTTACCTTAATGACATGACAGCTGCAACCAATGAAATGTCAGAGATGGAGTTGAAGTTGGGGAGATGGGAGAGCACAAAGTGAGAAGAGGCAAAAATCATGATGAAGTAGGTGAGTTTGATGGGATCTTCTCCATTTTTAACAATGCTATGGACTTTCTGCAGGGATTTGCCTCCAGTGATCATATAAATAATGTTGACACCAACCTCACAGATGAGTTGCTGAGGCACCACAATCCAAAGCCCAAGCTTTTCACCAAAGGCATGTTGCCCTAGCTCATGGTACCTATCAAATCTCTTTCCAGGTACCATTTCATGCATCTCGACCATTTGCCATAGAGTGAACAAAGTGATCACCCATGATAGCACCATGATCACAATTCCAGGACCCCTGAAAGTAGTAAAACGAGTTGTTATTAGGCCGCAAGTAGTACTACGGTTTAATGATATTTTTCTCTATTATATATATAGTCGGATGTTTCAGGTCTCAGGTTCGACACTCGTAAAGAGTGAGATTGGTACACAATGTATATATCCCCTCTTCACTCTCGTTAAGTTTGATCACATTTTCACCTGTTGGCATATTTCGTCTATTTTTTGAATAAATTTGTCAAACTTTAAGACAAAAAACATATCAAATAACTTCGATAAAGAAAAACTTCCTCATAACGAATAGTATTTAATGATCGATATATGAACTTTGGACAAATATTAATGAAATGCGAGTAAATACGATGATGGAGGAAAATTGACAATTAATAATGGTAAGTGTGATCACATTTCTCCCTATATCAAACATTTCGTCTAATTTTTGTTAAAGTTTTTACATTTCAAAACGGAAAAAGTATCAAATAATCTTAATAAAAGAAAAATCACTCATAACGAATAGAATAATAATTGATATGCGACTCATTTGGACGAAATAATCTTAATAAAAGAAAAGTCACTCATAACGAATAAAATAATAATTGATATGCGACTCTTTTGGACAAAATATTAGATGAAATGTGAATAGATACGATAATCGGAAGAAATAAGATGCAATAACAATTTATGACAAAAAAAAAATTGACAAGAAAGCACAGATTCCGAGTGTAAGAAAAAAAATAGTTTCCTTGATAATTTGTTAATGAACATACCAACCAAGATTAGACATGGCAAAGGGAAGGCTCAAGACACCAGCTCCAACCATGGAGTTGATATTGTGGAAAGCTGCATACCACCATTTTGCATTTCTTGATGAAGTGATTGGAAGCCAGTCATCGATTTCCTTCTGCCTCTGCAATTTTTCGTCTGTCTGTGATTCCTTCTCTTCTTGCTCCTCCATCTGCAAATACTTCAAACCAATCTGTTCACAACACAAATATATAATCAAATTTTGACCTCTTATCTTTTTGTTATGTTACACCCTCAGTGATGCTTACATTGCCGGGGATGGAAGAGTTTCGATCTGCTGGAGCTTGAGTTCCCATAGACGACGAGATCAGACAGATACTTTTTGCCTTCGTGAGAGAATTTGAAGCTCCGGGGAAGCTCCACACAGTTTGGGTCAGAGCTCTCACTTGTTGATGGTTTTGTTTGCTAGTTTTTCTATTTTCTAAGGAATATGATGGGAGGCCTGCAAATTTTGGACCCAATGGTGAATAGATATTATACAAGTGAGTCAAGTGACCTTCGATATTTTATTATGGACAATTATTGATTCGTTATTTTCTCGTAATCAGATATATACATATTTGTGTCCGTTACTATTAATATATGATATTTTTATGTGTCTATCACTATCATCACGTGACTCGAGAATCTCTACCTCACTCATTGGTGTGTCCTATGTCCAAAGTCCAAAGTCAAGCTTGGCTGCTACTCTCAAGGTTGACTAAAACATTTTTGTTCTTTCACATGAGGTCCCCATAAAATTCCAAAAAACCATTATTTTACATTTAGGGTTCATTTAGTAATAAAGTCGCGATGGATTAAATTATATGAATATTTTAAATTTAAAGTATTTAAAAGTAGAAGTATAATTTTTTTTATGATAAGAAAATCAGATATAAAAATAAACTTATCCGACGTAATTTTATTAAAATAATAGATTTAAAATCGATAAGTTTCATTTCGTATCTAATCAACTTATAATGAAAAGAAAATTCACTTCTATTTTCAAAATACCGTAAATTTAAGGAATTATACAATCAAATCTAATACGATTCTCCATAACGATTATTCATTAAAGTTGATTATTTATCATCCTAAAAAAAGAGAGTTTTTATGTCTAATTAATTTAATTTCATTCCTGACAATCAAGGTTCTCAATTTATGCATAGATACAATCACAGATTCAACTCAAAAGAATGAAAACGGCTCTGGGAAAGCCTACACAAGTTTTCTTCTGCTTGGATCATTTCTATGTCGATCGTGGATCTTCATGGTACGTACTTATTCATTTCATACGGTGCGTTTAATTTCACGTAATCTCTAATTGTGCTCGTTGTGCTTGCCTAGTTTGTTAATTGTAGAATGTGTAGTTACTGGCTTGAAGTATGATATTCCTCAACCCTCCGATAGGCGAAAGAATCATCAGCAGAACCCCGAGGATGATGCAAATCTGAAATTAAACAAGCCATTATAAAAATATATATATATATACAAAAAGTGAAATTGCACAAATTATCCATGTGTTCACCCTTTCTTGAGATAGGGGCCAAACAGAAAAACTTGGTTCCCAAATTGGGTTTTATTTTGATCTAAATTGATAAAGATATACGATAAATGAGTCTGATTGATAATTTTTTAACCACGTAGGTCATTTAAAATTACTGTATAACCACATGGATGATTCGGGCAATTTTACTTAAATGCACTTTTGTTTTTACAAAATTTGATCAGATGTATAGGTGTGTATACGTACCCAGTTAACGAACCATGATAAGCTAAAGGTCCTTGGTTTCTTGATGGTAAGCCACATAACACAAGGGAGCTGAAGAATCAAAGCAATCAATTTGAGTGTAAGTTATTCAAACTTAAATTTGGGTTGAAATAAATAACGTAATTGATTCAGTACATGCATGTCATGAGTACATTCACTAATGAACTTAAAATCTGACGATTCGTCCATCAATGATATGTACTGAATCACGTCCAAATAACGAGAGAGAGATGATTAGAACTTCTTACAAAGTATGTTGTTGGTGAAAAAGCAAATCCTCCAAAGAATCCCAAAAGACCGCCAAAGAAGGGGAAAGTCATACCCACGAACATTGTGAATGCTGAAAATCATGAAATTAAATTACTTGATCTATGATTAACTTAAATTACTTGATCCATGAACATTAATTGTTGTTAGTCTCACTCACCAACGTAGGTGTTTCGGGAGATGAATCGAAGCAGTGTAGTTGGTCTGAAATGCAGTTTCTTTACCAGGAGAGTCTCTATCATGTCAAACACCGGCATTGCATATAGCTGCATTGCAAAAGGGATCAACACTCGATTACAAAATTTTAACTAGAACAAAACGGAAAGAAGGGTGCAATTTGGGTCGGGTCAATCCGAACTTGCCTATTTCATTTATAATTTCATCGGGTTTAAATTAGGATAAAACTGTCCGAATCTAATCCGACTCCATCCTGTGCATTTTTCTAGTTGGGTTGGTTTGACATCCTAAATTGTCCAAGCTCGACCAAACTCAATCCGATGAATTCAACTAAGCTAACCTAACTCGATTTATATCTAAGAATTCATTTAAACACGTACATGTATGTAATTCTAATCCTATTGGACTTCGCATATGTATTCACTAACAAAATATGTAATTCTAATACTTTTTAAACATATGTTGATTTGATCCTAATCTCTATGTTAATATTTGAGCTTCTAATCATTAAGGAATGTTGTTGAGAATCTTTGGCAATTTGAATAGTATATTTTGAACTTTTGGGTGGAACTCATATGGGTTGAATCTGAGAATTCATTTAAACACGTACATGTACGTAATTCTAATCCTATTGGACTTCGCATATGTATTCACTAACAAAATTTGTAATTCTAATACTTTTTAAACATATGTTGATTTGATCCTAATCTCTATGTTAATATTTGAGCTTCTAATCATTAAGGAATGTTGTTGAGAATCTTTGGCAATTTGAATAGTATATTTTGAACTTTTGGGTGGAACTCATATGGGTTGAATCTGAACTAACCAGAACCAATCTAAAACTTGTTGAAATCCAAATTAACCTGAATTCACATAAATTCGAGTTAATCTAAACATGAATTGTGAAGGTTAAGGAATATTTTGAAAATTTGGGTTGAATCCATGGGTTCAAGCTTATGCATTGAACCCAAACTAACCCGATTCAACTCAAATCCAGACATATCCGCACGTACTAACTCGAACTCACAGAAACCCGAATTAACTAGAAACCAAATTGTGAAGGTCAGGATTGAATTGACGTACCAACCCGTCCGGATCCGTCGCACCCTATCGAAAGAAGTAAATTAAAACTTAGAAACACACCTGATAACTGCCAATGACATGAACAACAACAAACATGTTTGCTGTTATGATGAGCCATTCAGGTTTGTCCAAGGAGATTAGGATGTTGTCTTCAACTTTGTTCCCAAAAGTGTAATAGCCAATGAAAGCCACTGGAAAATAGCACAAGGCCACGACGATGTAGGCGATCACAACCCCTCTCCACATCGGTTTCTTAGATGGCTTTTCCGGTGAGGAAGGGATTGTTGCTTGGATCTCAAGCACCACATTGTGCCCTGCGTAGGCAAATGCCACGTCACCCAATGCGGTGAAGAAGTTGAAGACTGTTCCCGACGTGCTTTTAGCTAAGTACCCGTAGTGTGCATCTGGCTGGACACCCTTGTGGACTGAGGCCGTCCATGCAATAGTAGAGTAACTGCAAACCACAATCGGACACCGATAAGTAGAGGTGAGCATAAAGTCATATATGAATCTTGAAACTGATTCGGTTCAAACCATTATTAGCACTTCGATTTGAATTTGACCAAAGAAAAAGGCTAAACGGTATGATAATCCAAACCGTACAGTTTATAATGATTTGGTTCCGATTTTAGATTTTGAGAATGTGTATGAACCTAAATCGGCCTATTTAAGATACTTATTTATTATTTAATAGTTTAATGGTTTAGTATGGACCGGTTTCATTTTTAATTTAAGAATATATAAATCGTATAGTGAAACCGTACCGAACTGTTAAAATTTTAACGACTTGGCTTTAGTTGGTCATAAATTGTATCAATTCAAACCATGTCACCCCTGATCAATCTTGCTTTGCAGTAATGATTCGATAAATACACCCATTTGATGGATTCACCATATATCCGACAGTGCATAAATTGGTTTCAAAAAAACACTTAAAATTAGCATCCAAATCTACACCGTCGGATGACGAATCCATCAGGTGGATGCACCCACCGAATAACCACGGCCTACTTTGGACATGAAAAACTAATGTTGTACCTTAATGACATGACAGCTGCAGCCAAAGAGACACCAGAGATGGAGTTGAAGTTGGGGAGATGGGCAAGAACAAAGTGAGCAGAGGCAAAGATCATAATGAAGTAGGTGAGTTTGATGGGATCTTCTCCTTTCTTAACAATGGTATGAACTTTCTGCAGGGATTTGCCTCCAGTGACCATATACACAATGTCCACACCAACTTCACAGATGAGCTGCTGAGGCACCACAATCCAAAGCCCAAGCTTTTCACCAAAGGCATGTTGCCCTAGCTCATGGTACCTATCAAATCTCTTTCCAGGTACCATTTCATGCATCTCAACCATTTGCCATAGAGTGAACAAAGTGATCACCCATGATAGTATCAGAATCACAATACCTGGACCCCTGAAATCAACCAAACAAGACATTAAAAAATAAATAAATAAAATCCGGCTAAAAGTTGCTTTTGATTCATGTAGTTTTATATTCATAGCAATTTAAAGACTTGCACGTTCGAATTTTTGTCTATTTACTTGACGGATTCGATCGGCATGTTTTTTTCATGTAGAGTGGCGCTTAATTTTCGAAAATTTGGAGGTTGTGTCCTTGAATTGTTATGAAATTACAGGGTTAAAATTGATCAAATTCATACTATAGGGGACGAAAGTAAGAAATCAAGCAAATTACGAGTCAAAATTTATGAGATTGTGTTTTGAGTTAACTTACCACCCAAGATTAGACATGGCATAGGGAAGACTTAAGACACCAGCTCCAACCATGGCAGTGACATTGTGGAAAGCTGAGTACCACCATTTTGCATTTCTTGATGAAGTAATTGGAAGCCATTCGTCGATCTCCTTCTGCCTTCGTAGTTTTTCATCATCTAGACTATATAATTGCTTCTCACGTTGCTCATCCACCACCTGATTATTTAGTACGTACACAAATTAATTCACAACCCAAATGAATCAAAATCTGGTCGATCAGACATGTTGAAGAATATCATCCCACATCGGAAGATCAATATAGAAAATAAATAGTACGATATATAATTCGTGGCATGAATCCCAACAACATCAAGGTCTTTTGTGATGAATCTCCCACACATGATAGACTGTATAGATAATACTCTGGTAAATTGGGGACAATAACGATATCGAAAGGAGTGAGCTTCTGACTCGACTCTTGAAAACTTTACAAAACAAACCTAAAAAGGGGCTTACATGGCTTGGGATGGAAGCACTTTGGCCTTCAACCCCCATTGATGCTAGCTTGGCTTGGATTCAAGTGTTGCAGGAATTAGAGCATGGAACATGAACATCAATGGGGTAATAGGAACATGACATCAATAGGGTTATAGGAACATGAAACATATAATTCATCGGAGACAACGGTGATGTCAAGCTCAAGAAAACTCCGCCGGCGCCTAGGGTTTTAGCTCATCACTTGAAGTTGATGTCTTTGTTTTGTAGTTTTGTCTGAGGAATATGGTATTCGGTCTGCCAAGGTTCATCCAAATGCCGCGTGAACGATAATTTGGGAAAGAAAGCGACGAGGACCCCATTAGATATTCGTTTTTCATAATTAGAGTAATTTTTTAGTGTACATATGAATTGCCGACGCTTTCGAATTTATGTTGTCAATTTCTTAGATGACAGATTGTTGATTGCTACACATATATATTGTTTGTTGTCACTTCACAGAAAATTGAAAGGTTGAATATGGAACTCAATTTACAACATAAAGGGAAACAACTGGACAAGTATGAGTATCTTGTCATGCCTCTGGCCTCACGGTTTGGAATTGGCGAATAGATTTGAATTTTATATGGCTGGCTGAAAGCATATATACCGCTTTCAAGATGTCACAAGAGTCACTTTGAGTCTTGAGAGTCGAGAGACCAAACTAAATCTTGGATAACACAACATTTGAGTTGATCGAATAGTGTGTTATTTTCATTTTTTAAGGTTGTGTTTTTTTTTTATACACATATATTTTTTAAGATTTTGTTTCATATATTTTTCTTCGTTTATTTTATTATCTTTTTTTTAATTAAGGTGGGCATTTGAAGCAATAAATCGGCGATTGAATGTGAATCGAGCAAAATCAGTAAGGTTGATATGAAATTTAACATTTGAGATAGAAGCTTTTAGAATGCATTTAGATCGAAGTTACAGGGTCATTTTGTTGAGTTCCTTCGACATGGTTCTCTCAAGCGCCCATGTCTATTTCAAATGAGGGGCGAACCACGTTTTTATAAAGTTTTAAGTTTGAATTTTGATATTACGAAGTTTATGTGAACTCTATTTTTTCACATTCTCACACATACTTTTAAATAGAGCATTTCGGACATTTCAAATCACCAATGATATATATCAAGCAAAACCGATTCCAGAATTGTCGATAAAATTTCTCTTTGTATTGTCGATTTTTTCTTAAAACATCGATCACACTAATTAGTATATAAGCAGAAATGTATTATAGCCTTGTAGGACATGATCAATTTGTATTGAGCATCGATTAACATTTTCAACCCTAAGAACACTTGAGAAATATTAATGCAGAAACAAACACAAAATTATTAAGAACTTAAAATGATATACATTTACTGTGTATATATATATATATATCCACAAAGACACAGAAACAAAGAAACAGTAAAATCCTTTGGGAAGAATTTTGGTCCCCATGGTTTCAATTCTTTTCCCAGAAATGGATATCGAATCACCACAATGTGACCTCATTAAAACCACCATATTTATTCTTCTTCGAAGATCGCAGGACCTGAATAATTCTTCGTTATATTAATTTTTTTTTTCTTTTCTGGGTTTTTGATATGCATTATCTATGAGTAGAATTTGTAGGTCTTGGCTTGAATGATGATCGTTCTCAATCCTCCAATAGGTGACAGAACCATCAAAAGAACACCAAAAAAGATGCAGATCTGAAATGAATCGAGTCGAAATTATTAGATAATTAATCAAGAAAATGAGGAGATATATAGATCGAAGAACAATCAATGAACAATTTGTAAAGCTTAAGTGAACATACATAATTGCACCACCAAGATAAGCTGAACCTCTTTGGTTTGTAGATGGCAAGCCACATTACGCAAGGGAGCTGCACATTTTAAAAAATTTGATGATTAATAAAATTTCAGACAAATGGAAGATTTAATTTGGTTCAAATTTAGAAAGCAATTAAGAATCTAAGATCATTTGCTTACGAAATATGTTGTTGGGGCAAAAGCAAATCCTCCGAAGAACCCTAGGAGACCGCCGAAGAAAGGGAAGGTGATTCCAACAAACATGGTGAATGCTGCAAGAAAATGTCAAGATTAGAACTCGTTTATCCGATTGTAAGTAACCACTAACAAGTAAAAACGAAGAGGAAAGTGTGCTTACCGACGTAGATATTACGTGTAATGAACCGAAGAGTTCTGGTAGGCCTGAAATTCAATTTTTTCACCAAAACTGTTTCGATCATGTCAAACACCGGCATTGCATAAATCTGCATCCATCAACACAGAGTTAGAAGCTGAAGGGAAATATTTTATTTTTATCAAACACTTTTTGTATTGTTCCACTTTTAAAGAAGGCGAATCAGGGAAGTGAAAACTGACCTGATAGCTTCCAATGACATGGATGACAACAAACATATTGGCCATGGCAATGAGCCAGACAGGTTTTTCCAAAGACATGAGGATGTTATCTTCAACTTTGTTTCCAAAAATGTAGTATCCAATGAGAGCAACCGGGAAGTAGCACAATGCGACGACGATGTAGGCGACGAGGACACCCTTCCACATCGGGCCCTTGGACGGCTTCTCCGGCGTGGAGGGGATGGTTGCTTGGATCTCAAGCACCACATTGTGCCCGGCGTAGGCAAACGCCACCTCCCCTAGGGCACTGAAGAAATTGAACACAGTTCCTGACGTGGACTTGGCTTTGTACCCATATTCCACATTGTCGACCACTCCCTTGTCCACCGAAGCTGCCCAAGCAATCGTAGAGTAACTGCACACGCGCGTGATCAACAGATTCATTGATGGTTTTCACATTTTCTTTTATAAATTTACTGGGCCTTGTTTAAGATGAACTGCTAACAAATTTTTATATTTACCTCAAAGACATGACTGCGGCAGCCAATGAGACGCCGGAGATAGAGTTGAAGTTGGGGAGGTGGGAGAGGACAAAGTGGACCGACGCGAAGATCATGATGAAGTAGGTCAGCTTGATCTGTTTACAGCCGTCGGACGCGGGGCACACAGAATTGTGGACCTTCTGAAGCGATTTTCCTCCGGTGACCATGTAAACTATGTTCACCCCAACTTCGACGATGAGCTGCTGAGGGACCACAATGTAGAGCCCTAGCTTCTCACCGAATGCATGCTGACCAAGCTCATGGTACCGATCGAAACGCTTGCCAGGTACCATCTCATGCATCTCCACCATTTGCCACAATGTGTACAATGTTATGATCCATGACAGCACTAGAATTGCCACACCGGGACCCCTGATTATTTACCACAAGGTAAACCGTAAATTAATGATGAACCGCGGTGAATTTTTTGTTTTTTGGGAAAAAAATTGATTGGGCAATTGGATTATTTAACTTACCAGCCAAGCTCTGACATGGCGTAAGGGAGACTGAGGACACCAGCTCCAACCATGGCAGTGACATTGTGGAAAGCCGAGTACCACCATTTTGCGTTTCTCGAAGACGTGATCGGAAGCCACTCGTCAATCGCCTTCTGCTTCGCCAATTTTTCGGCGTCCTATAAGAGAAAATAACATTAATATCACATAACAAGTTAGTCATACATGATCATTATTATTTTTTTTTTAAAAGGAAACAATCAGTGACGAATCACAATAATTCACTTTTTCAGAAACCGGAGATTCACCAATACGGATCAAACTCAAGACGAGTCAGGGCATATCGAACCTACGAACACCTAAACCATTAAGCCAACTTGTGGTAGTTACACATGATCATTTATTGGCTTGATGAAAATGAAATGAGGCAAGGTGCACCAGTGGGCATAGATGCTATTCTAGGGAGTTGCAGGGGTGCTTTTGGAATTACGGGTGCAATGAATCTTCGTGCACTTTGGTATCTGGTATCCCCCGAACTTTATGGAGAAATGGAAAGTGGCCAGTTGTCATTATGTGGTTGGTTCCGATTTCGTAATCTATGCGTTGTCTTCTTATTTTTTTGGATCAATGCATTGTCTTAGTATCTCCGGACGAGTTTTCAAGTCTAGCTGTGGGCCCATGAGCATATGCCCCTGTTGAAATTTCTCCGAAAATAATCTTAATTCACTCTTACTCGAACAAATAAACAAATTTTATAATTTTATTTACCGGTCGTAAATTGGCCACGTCATACTAATTTCTTATTTCCTATTGAGTGGTTCTACAAAACTGACGTTCCTAGTGGAAATTCTCCCATGGACTTGTACACAGAGTGTGTGCAGGTGATTAATAAAATTGTTTTAATTTCGATAAGGATTTTATTAATATATAATAATTATTCGTTAATTTATTTGTAAATACGTGCCATATATAAATATATAATACATAATTAATAATCCACCCTGGACCTCCGTCCAAGAATGGAAATTTATAAATCCACCATTAATTTTTTAAGGTAATACTAACACTGAAAAAAAAAAATTATAATAGGGACAGCTGGAAAACTAAGGAAGCCACACCCATAAGCCCTAATACGCAACCTTAATTTGTTAGTGTGTGTTATGATAAGAACAAAAAATTCAATAAGATAGTTAAATCTAAAAAAAAAAAAGGGATTAAAATAGCTTAATTGAACCGACGGGTATATTATTCATAAATATTATTTTGTAGAAGAAAAAAGAAATCTTTGAATGTGACACGTAGACAGAAAAAGAAATGTTTGAAAACGCGTATGTCAGTTTCTAACAATCTTCTAATTGCGGAAATGATACAGATGTGATAACGAACGAAAACTGAAGTGAATTGAGTCGGAGAAATGAGAAAGCAATGACTAAAAAATCGAACAATCTTATATACAAACACGAATAATCGAAAATTTTCCAGTTTAAATAGATAAGACGATGAAATATATATACAAGAGCGCATAAATTTAGCGATGAAAATTGTTTTGACTTTGATAGTACGTACTAGATAGCTAGGTTGCTGCATTTTCCAGTTTCCATTTTCGTTTTCACCCTAATTTTAGTTTTTCTTTGGGCAGGGTAATTTTCTCAGGAAACAAACACATGGTTAATCAGTGAGATTCTTATAACAAGAGCATAGTCATACAGCAATCCAAGAGAGAAAATAAAAGTAAAAAACATAATCCATTTTGGAGCTTTCGAAAGTGTCAGAGAGAGAGAGAAGCTTACATCTGCAGAGAGATAATTGTCGTGGTCAGTTGGAGCTTGGGTTCCCATGGCCGGCGCAAAATTGAAACGAAGACGACAAAGAAATTTAGAGAGAGAGAGAGAGAAGAAGAAGAAGAATAAAATAAAATGCGATAATACTAGCACAGAAATTAACGAGGTGTTCTTTGTATTATATATAGAGGAGTGATAATATTGTGACTAAAATACCCTTCAAACTAAACGAAAACAAAAAACAAAAAACATTTCTACATTGAGTCATCACTCATCATCTTCTCTAAGAGACACTACTTTTTTTTGTTTGACTTTTTCAAACACAATTTTATTCCTTCTTTTAAAAAATAAATATATATTTCCTAATCAGCAATGGACCAACTGAAATTTCTGGGAAATGAATTTGAGGGTAATGGCCGGGGGGTCCCTCATCGCCCCACAAGGCAAGGTTTGGTTTGTGAAGATAAAATTAGAAATTATATGGTTTGAGGAATCACTCATGCAATTATTAATATTTACAGATTTTTATATGTATTTAGTTTATTCATACGTTGTTTATTTTTTTTAATTAATAATATCGTATTCTTTTAAAGAAAAATAAAAACTTTGGGATTGGTGTGTTTATGTTTATAATTGAGTTTGGAAATTGACAACTCATATCGTAATATCTAAATTGGTAACATTGAATGATGATAAAGTGACCAAATACTCAGAAAAACTCTCAAGATAAGATTGGATATGAATGTTAAGTTTAGGGTTTAGGGTGGATAAATTTAGAAAAGTTTATCGTCCAGAATATACCAAAAATGAAGGAAACCCCATATGCAAAGTTATAAAGAGATTATTATACAAGATTCTATATGGGTGGATAAATTTAGAAAAGTTTATCGTCCAAGAATACTTAATATGACTAGATACATTTCTCCGTTAAGGTCATGTTTGGTGGTTGTAATTGGATTGAATAACTCATCAAATTTCATAAAAAAATTCAAAACCCTAGCCCCCTTCTCCAAAAAAAAATCTTACTTCAAAAAGACTTTTTCTTTGGGTCCATGGGGACTTTCCCTTGAAACCCATAGGGATGTAATGAATAAACTGAATAATCCAACTGGTCTTGGATGTCGATTTCATCGAAATTTGTTCTTCTTCAAGCTTCCTTTTATCGTCTATCGTCATGGTGTTAATCATCATACCGGGTTTCGGCGTCCTGACGGGTCAGGTTGCCGATGAAACTGTTGTCTTTAGGAACATGATATGTCTTCACATGATTTTGACTTGTGATGCGGACTGGTGGATTTTGATCGAGCGATTGCGATCCTTCATTGGTGGTGGATTGAAACATCTGCGATATGGTGGTAGACGATATCTTTGTCGTCTTTGGAATTCTGCGGAGGCGACAATAATGGTAATGATAGGCAGTGACAACGGTGGAAGTGGCCCATTTGTACCTTTTGTTGGGTTATTTATTTATTTTATTTTTAGTTTTCTTTGTGCAAATAAGTCCAGCGGCTCTTATTTCGGGTTGGCTGTGTTAGGTTTTCCCTTTTATGGGATTGCAAAGATTAGTTATTCGGACAGTAATGACCTTGATGATGCTTAGGGGATTCAAGTTATATTATTTTGTGCGTTATTCCATCTAGATCGGTTCAAATATATCAAGCCTGATCACTAGAGGTATTTACCCATGTTTATCATCAAACTATTGCAGTTTAGCTTATCTTTGCTTTGTATTTTTATTCTATCAATGAAATTTCGTATCTTCTCAACAAAAAAAAAAAACTCTTCAAATTCAATGTATATTGAATATGAAAATATATGTGTTTTATTAATAAGTCATTACAGATTATCTTTACAAATAATCAATAAATTTAGAGATTATTAAATAATTTATATAGCAAACGTATCAATTAAATAAACGATCAATCAATCATGAGAACCTTAACCGTTATCATTTCTTATAAATCTAATGCTCGATATATTTATAAATTACTCAACGATATCTAATTTGATTGAAGTTTATAGTAAGATTGTTTTTTTCTTGAGAAGGGAGCTTTCATTGAAGAAATTTAAAAATACATGTGCATAAATGTAGCATCGTTAAAATTTTGTTGGAAATATTAACCCTACTAACAAAAAAAGTATTACACACCATAAAACAAAAAATTACAAATAAATTAGTAAATCAATACAAATCTTACTCATCAAACGTGACCTTAACGATCTCGAGTGTTGTGGTCCCCTTCTTTGCCACTTGCATATTGATCGAGCAGGTTAAAATATGGCTCCTAAATTTGGAGAGCCACTAGATAGTAGATACCGGTAATTAATTAAGCATGCCACTGGATTAGTATATATATGGCTCCTAAATTGTGTCTCTCTGTCGCCTTCTTGGCCATTTGATTCCTCGCAAATTATTTGTACGAGTCAGTTCGTGTGATTGGGGTTTGCTTACTTTCATCTTGTGCATACCGTTGCACTATGTTTTAGAGTTTAAAAATGTACCGTCTTAAGGAAATCGAACTCACGATCTTTAAAACAGATTACAAAATTAAGTTTGCCTTAACTATTAGGTTATCTTAAGTCTTTAACAAACTGAAATCCTAGTCGCTTTTTCTAAAAAACATCTTTCCTCAAGAAACTTTTTCTTCGATTGATTTTCTTCGGGTTTAAGGAGCTTCCCCCTTCCTTGGAACCCATACGAATGTAGTGAATAAATCGAATAATCTAACCGGTTGTGGGGTCGAATTCACCGAACTTTGTTCTTCTCCAAGCTTCATTTTCTCGTTTTATCGTCATGGTGTTGTTCATGGTCACTGGTTTCGGTATCCCGACGGATCAGGTTGCCGGTGAAGCTCTTGTCTTAAGGAGTCTGATCTAACTTTATAGGGTTTTTTTTCTCGTGATGCGGTTTGGTGAGTTTTGATTGAAGCATATGCGATATGGTGGTAGACGGTATTCCTCGTAATCTTAGGAATTTCGCGGAGGCTGCAATAACGGTAGTGATAGGCACCGACAACGGTAGAAGTAGCCCATTTGTGCCTTTTGTTGGGTTATTTATTTATTTATTTTCATTTTAGATTTGCTTTGTGCAAATACGTCCAACGGCTCTTATATCTGGTTGGCTGTGTTGGGTTTTCTCTTTTGTGAGGTTGCAAAGATTAGTTGTTTGGGCTGTAATGACCTTGAAGATGCTTAGATGATTCAAGTTATATTGTTTTGTGCGTTATTCCCTTAGATCGTTTCGACATATGTCGAGCCTGATCACTGGAGATATTTATCCATATTTATCGTCAAGTTATTGCAGTTTAGTTTGTCCTTATTTTGTATCTTTCTTCCATCAATTAAATTACAAACAAGTCTTTAAAAAAATGGAATATTGATGATGACCTATTTTATGCTCTCATTAATTAATTAATTTGATAAGCTTATATAATTGGATGATGAATTCTTCAAAAATTCTTTTCAAAAATTTCTTTGTTGGTTGAAGTCTTTGAATTATAATTCCAGATCGCAACCTGACCTGCTCTATCACCGCCACCATTGGAATGTATTTGGTAACATGAAAATGGAATCATAGAATATTATATTAGTCTTTCAACCTGTTGTTTACCATGATAGTGAGTTATATTAGAATTATGGAGAGTGTGTTGGTAACTCATGAATATTTGGAGAATGTCTAAGAATCAGAATTACACGTATATCTCAAGATTCAAAAAAGAATCGATTGAGGAGCATCGAACAACTGACTTCTGAATTTACAGTTAATTCTAACTGGACATCTAGCCACTCAATCATCTTCTTTACTCACAATAAAAGAACAAGAAATTCAAAAATAAAACATACGTAAAATGCATATATGATATATCGAACTTTATCCCGCGTTTCATTTAAAGAGCTGAACAAATTAATATCATATTATGTAGCACGTGATATGTAAATGCGTAACTTATTACGAATGACGATTCTTGCATACTCTACATCTGATAACGTCTTTAGATTCTTAGGAATCTCACCAATTAGGACAATAAATTATAATAATAACACAGATAAGATACCAGGGAATGACAACCATATCGGCCAACGGAGAAATTGTTATGAAAATGGGATTTATTGGCAATGAATCTGATGAAGTTTACGTTATTATTTTAGATACTGAAATTGCTCCCTAAATGCCGGGTGCAGGTTATAATCTTATTATAGTAATATTCTACTAAAACATTCATATAATATAAAAAAGATAATACTTGCATTTCATCTCGATGGTATCTCCTATTATTACCATTTCAATATATTGAATAATTATTTTACAAATATTATAATCGAAACTGTTCAACTCCTAAATAATCCTTTCAAGATCATCTTCGCAAAAAATCAACAACTTTAAAGGTTCACCATGAGGATCTTCATTGTTACCAATACCGTTGATTTGTTTTATACATGTGAATGACTAAAGAACCTTCAAAGTTGTTGATTTTTTTACGGAGATGATATTGAAAATGATTAATTAGGAGTGGAACAGTTCCGATTATGATATTATGTATACATATTATTAGACAAATCGAAAATATGGTATGAAGAGGTAGCACTAGAGGTGCGATGCAAGTATTATTCAATATAAAATAAAGGAAAATAAATTAAAATGTCAATGAATTAATTATTAATTTGTAGTGGTGTGTAGTTGTGTGGTAAGTGCAAGAGCAATGAGTAAGGGGCCGGCAAGGCGCTGGACTAGCTGGGCCAGTGATATTGTAACGTGGTGTGATAAACAATAATGCATGTCATATCATGCGAAGAAGAAATAAAATGAGTCAATGCCAAAGCCAAAAGGTGTGGGGATTCATGTGAATAAGGAGATGGTGCCAAATGAAAGATTCAATTCACTAGAGAATATCTGAAAAATCAAAAGTTAAAATTCAAGTGTGTGTGGTATGAAAAATATATCATTTGAGAAAATTTTTAAAGTCGGGTTATATTGGACGATACAATGATTCGTAGGAATTTTCGGAGAAGTTGAATTCAAGACCTATGAAGTAGTATACAGACATAAGTTCTCACTAATCTATCACTGTTTTATATGAGTTTATTTTCTCTTTTAGAAAAAAAAAAAATGAAAGATGAGGAATGAGTAGACCGATCTAGCTATTTCAAATGAAAATCATATACTTAAAAAAAAAATATGAATTGTGAACCATGATTAGACCAATCTACCTAACGATCAAAATTTCAAGACGACTTAATCCGTGAGTGGTAAAAGTTGAATACTTGTTAAGTTTTATGTAGGTTGTATCATGTCACTCGACATAATACAACGGCAAATTTGATTATACTTTTTTCTCCATTTACAAAAATGAGAGATACTTTCTATACCAATCGAGAAAAAAGAAGAAAGAATATCGGATCGAGGGAGGCTCGAGAACAAACAGAAACTTGTTCATTCATCTACACAAGTTCGAAATTTTATTTCTAAGTTTCTTCAAGTTTTCTTCAAGTGTTGCACTTTATAAACGTGTCACAATTGGTGGTATGTATAGCAATTTAGTGGGATTGGATTGAAATGGTGTCTACTTTTTGTAAGTATGTTTTGATTTGCTGGGTTTCAAGTATTCAACATTGACATGAGATGACACGAACACTTAATGATGAAGCCTCCCGCCGTCTATCTTTTTTATCCTTAAAGCTACCCAAATTTGATTTCTCAAAGCAACACCCAATGAGAATGTTGAACCTAATTCATCAATTCAACACATGCTCTCCTTTTACATAATTATCAGCCCACCATAGAATCTGACTTCCTTAGTAGAATCTATATTACCATGTTTTTTAAATAATTACCTTACAACTAAAGGATTGGGCTCGAGTGATAGTACTTGAGAAAAGAACCCTAATATGTTATTCTGATCGTTTAATCTTCTACTTTAACCGAGTGGAATCAGGGACGGGGCACAAGCTTGGGCTGCGATGGCTGTAGCCCTTCCCACTAACTATGATCCCTTTAGGAATTATTGTTCAGTCCAACCTATTTTAGGCCTTATACTGTTAGTAATGAAGATATAATGGAGAGTTTTGACGCTTTTAAGACTTGAAGGATACAATTTAAAATTAGAAAGTAATAAGTTGTATTTGTAATATTGCATGTTTAATTATAGTTTTTGTTATAATTTTTTTTTTCTATCAAGATTTTATTTATTTATATAGACGCATTTGAGGGGTAAGGTTAATTACGTCCCCTCTGACTAGATGTATCTTTTTATGTTTATTAATGAAATTCACTTGTACCGTCGACATCTAGCATTTAAGTTTAACCCATCTAAAATTTGGATTCATAAACCGACCCTAAAAGGAATCATGTGAGGTTTTGTTTATTTTAGAAGGAATTTGATAATTATTAAAAAACAATAGAATGAGTCTACTTATTCAAATTCTCGTATACGTACACTATAATACTCTAAATAACAAATTTAATCTTATTATGAAATATAAATTCAAATCTAAAACTCTTTTAAGCAAACAAAAATTTGCAATAATATTCGAGCACTAAACCCTAATGTGTTATTTTGATCGCCTAATCCTCTTGTATATTTGTCCGTTAGGTGTGAAGACAACAATTTGAGGCCTAAAAAAAACATATATATATATATATATGGTCGATCTCATAATAAAGAACGACAAAGGATTCGGCGGTCCACGATAACTTGTTCGTTTTCAATATAAATATAATACAAGAATATATAATTAAATAAAAATGGTCAATGGATGACTCAATTAACTCAATGTGGCGCAACTTCCTAAAGTTGCGTTTATATTGAATCTTGCTTTTGCTTGTTCTTCCTCCCACTCCCAAGTTGTAGGCATGGGTGGAACTCTGGAACTGTGGAACACACAATCTTAGATTCTTCTTCTTCCTCATCATCATCATCAATTTGGTGGAGCCTTCATCGCAATATCTGATGATACCTTCATTTTTTTTTCAAAGTTTTAATTAATATCGTCACTAGTATCACGGTTAGTAATACTGTTCCTCATTATGTAGTAGGAACTTCCGAATTTGACTTTTTGAACAAGAAAGATACCTAGTGTGTATCAACTCCTCTCCTAACACCGTTTTATCAAATTCGATTAACACGATATTTGATGATAGCTTAGTGTGAACATCGTTTTTTCTGTAATCAATAAGCAATTGAGATCCAATTATATAAATATATTCTCGGTTAATATTAGAAACTTGAAATTCCAATTAACACGATATTGATGATAACCTAGTGTGAATATCATTTTCGTGTAATCAGTAAACAATTAAGCTCCAATTATATGTATACTCAATCACTATTAGAAACTTAAAATACGACTATGTTAAAATTTTCAACTAACTCGACATCTATAATAATCTAACATTTATAACTATCTTTTAGCATTTGTTCAATTTTGTGGAAGGTTGGTGTTTTAAGATTGGATCCTGATTTGATTTCTGGAAATTTAATTAAGGGTTTTTATGGGGATTGTTGGCTTGAGATAATATCGATTTTGGTTTCAATTTTGTCTAATTATTTTCCTATTGTGATTAAGCATTGGTTAGCGTAATTATTTTATTCTACGACCTTTTTAATTTTATTTTCTTCGGAGATTTTGAAATGGCATTTTCTTATATATATATATAGAAAAAACCTTAGACCCATCGGCAGAAAAAACCTTGGACAATTTGTAGAAAATTCAGCACAATTTGCACCAAGACTTAGACCCAGAAGTTGCGGTCAACACTATACGCCACGATTAGTCGTCGACTCGATCATTACAGTCACCCATGTGTAATTACTATACGCTTGCACTTGCGTGTGTATTTTGTTTGCAAACATCATTTAAAATTTTCTTGTTTGGGTTTAATAATATGAATTTTAATTTATCCTCCAGCTTCATCATTCCTTAAAAAAAAAATTGATTAATTTGTTTTGTGTATTACAGCCAGTATGAAAAATATCGTTTTTCACAGAAATATCGATAGTCAAATTTATAGAAATATCAACATATATTTTGATTTTGATATCGTTCACGTTCAACAAAAAAATGTTTGAAAAACGTAAGCTCCAAATAATACTTATATAAGACTAATTAATACGAATATTGAGGAAATTAAGGGAAGACTTTTCTTCCCCCCTATTTTTATGCCTAGACCCTTAAATACGGATGTATCTACGGAAATATTGCGGATATTTCTTTCCCTTATTTTTATGTCGAAACCCCAAAATACGGATATATCCTTGATTATAGTTGGATTAATTTTAAAATGTGGCCATAATTTATGAAGCTCTATACTACACTAATTTTTAAATAAATCACTATCGAAGCAAATTTGTACCTAACACTTGACCTATATGAGAGAAGTTTGGTCTCAAGTTAATAAAAAGAAGAAGGTGTACGCATCCATATGTTTCTATAAATTTGAAAGATTATAGTAATTTTGTGACGGCACACTTCTACATTCACATGGTTTGTTGCCCTAATTGTAAACTTGCTTTTCTTAGACCATTCACATGCATGGTTGCTAACTAAGTTTAGGGCTGCTTATCAAATGGGAAATATCTTAACTGCAAGGGATTTTCTCTTCTCGGAGTCCCAAAGAAAAAACATACCGAAAGGGAGGAGGATACGGTTTCTTTTTCTTCTTTTGGGTTTATAATAAAAGTTACATGTAGTGACTGTTTGGTTTGAGTCATGCTCAAATGTGAGTTCCTCATCATTCTTATTTCGCTAATTTTCAATCCAATTCCTTCCCCAAAATGTTCCCTCTAAAATTTATCATTTTCCCTAAATTTTATTTTACCTTGCTTTTAGAAGAATTTGCCGCAATATTTCTCATTATTTTTGGTCAAATTTGATGGGTTTGACGACAATGCTGCTTCATGTTGTGGGAGATATTCCTTTATGATTATGGACTGTTTTAGGGTTTTGGTTTTTTTTTTCTTTTGGATTTTGTGGGCTTCGTTTGAAATTTTGCTTAATTTTAGTGACGTGAGTTGCTTAATTTTGTGTGTGATTTTTATCCTCATTAATATTGTCTCGTTGACTTGTTTGTTTAATTTATCGATACAATTGTATTTTTTTCATTATTACATAATGAAATTTTATTTTGATTCGAAAAAACGGTCAAAGTTGCCTTGAATAAAACGCTAATCAATGCTTTCAAACAAAGAACTTTCTAAAATGCGTACTGTACTATTTTTCTTTCGATTAGTTTACCGAAAACGTTGTATGTCATTTCTGATTGGCAAATAGCCAATTTGTCATCGGATGCTTACGTCCATGACTCCAAGTCCACCTCGAGGAAAGACGAAAATAACCTTGAAATTCACAAAGGTCGACAATTGTAGGCAGAGTGTCGTAGTCTGCTTAATTAATGTAGGAGAGATATATACACACAAACATAGATCATAAATACGAATATAATCGAGGCCGTCCACGGTTTAATTCAACTCTATCCAAGAAATTGAATGCAAATTATACATATCTAATGAACATTAAGGTCGACTTACTTGTAACCTTAGCTTCAACACTTCTCAGGTACTATTTTTCGAGGTTTTATCTGACATGTTAAATTCAATATGACTGGGTTCTATCATTAAAAAATAAAAAATAAAAATTAAGATCAACCATGACGACTGATCGATGGATATATATAATTCATCTAATTGTGGTTGTCATTGCGTTTGTGTGATCTTTGAACCGTGAGTTCGAGTCCTTCTAGGATCAGAACAAGATTGTTGCGTTATTTTTCCTAAGATTTTACTTGATACGATAGATTCATAAATATGGCTAGATTTCATCATTAAAAAAAAAATATTAAAGTCAACCGCGACGACTGATCATAAATATGGCTAGATTTCATCATTAAAAAAAAAATATTAAGGTCAACCGCGACGACTGATCGATGGATATATTTCATCTAATTGTGGCTGTCATCAAGGGCAGGAAAACAGGTACAATTATTTCAAAGGGTTGTTTTCTGCAACTAGGGCAAAACTATGTCCATCATCTAAGTACGAAATTGTCAAAGTCTTGAAAATTAAGGCTCAATCCTACGGAAGGTTGTGCTTGGATTTTACCAAAGGATGTTAACATTGAAGAATTTATTTTGGCTGGTAGTTATTAGAAAACATTATTAATTTATTGGATAAATTAACTTAATGGCATACCGAATACACGTACACACGTTACGTACATTATTTTACCTTTTTTTTTTCTTCTGTTTATATATAGGACGGGTCAGCGTGACATTACAATTATGTAATATCCATAACTTATAGAGGGAATGAATGATATAATTATATACTAATTAATTAATTAAAGGACCGCGAGATTCTGCATTTAGGCTCTATGCATTTTGCTGCATTTCGTTATATCTCGACCATTGATGAAATCTAACGCTTCAAAATACTACACAATATCAAGTTTTGAGTTTAATTTTTTTTCTTACTTTCAGTTCTTTATTATAACCCTTTTCACTTAATCCTTAAATTAATATTTTGTAAAAAATTAATAACCTTTTTTAATAAATTTAACGTTTGGAAAAAAAACTTAACAACTTCTAAAATGTAACGAAATGCAACTCTCAAACCAACAGAGCCAATCTTCGACTCAATCATTATTCCCCAATACCTCCCACCATTTGCCTGCTCCTCCACCACATGCACAACCAATCTTATCTCTCATTCTCTTGCTTACTTCTCCACCTACTCTCTCTTTCGATCAATTTGCACAGATTGGAAAGAATGGATTGTGGGCTTCATCAGGGAGGAGTGGGACTGGTCTGAGGCAGTACCCCTCTGGATCGATCGGAGGGTGGGTGGGTCGGTTGGGGTTGTTGTCTTGAAGGTGGATCGTGGTGCTTAGAGGGTTGGGTGCGATGATAAAATTTGTGGTTGGAGGAGAAAAAAGAGAAGGCTTGCGGGGGTGGCCGAGTGGGTGGAGTGAGGCGCAGAAAATGATTCACTGGCTCACGGTTGGGTTTGGGGCATCTGAGGGTTTTATGCTTTAACTTTTTGACCTATTGGGTTGTGTTGATTTCTTGTTTTCTTTTTTAATTCTTGATTTTAATTTTTAAAATTTTTTAATGTAAGAGAAAAATTAATTTTAATGACAAAAGAATTTATAACAGGAAAATTAGAAAATAAAATATAAGTTTATTGATATATCATATTTTAAACTATTAGATTTCACAAATCGTTGAGATATAACGAAATGCGTACAAATGCGCGGAGTCTAAATGTAGAGACTCAAGGTCCTTAATTAAACCAGTTGCTCGAGGTAAAAATGAATTTGCATGGAAGTATCCTAATTAAGCTAGGATTGATGTAAATTTGTAAGATTAGACATGTTTAATTAAGGTCGTAAAACATCTGTATATGTCATTCTCAAGACGATGTAGACATGCAATAGATGATTGATGTAATTTATATGTACGTATACAGCATACACTAGGACGAAAAGTCAGAAAGAGCACGTACGTATACGTCATTCACTAGGATGAAAAGTCAGAAAGAGAAAAGAAAAACAGAAGAAGAAATTGCAGGTAAAATATGTATCATATGGATGCCGAAATTCAACATTCTTATGTCGACCTTGGATTTAATTGTTGCATTCGATAACTATTTAATTTTTAAACTTACAACATACTGAATTTGTTGTACGTGCAGATTCACGATGATCGAGAGTACAGGTACACCAAAGTTGACTTTCCACACTCTACGTTAGCCGACAAATAAAAGTTGACTTCTTTCTTAGGATTGTGTACGATCCTACTAGATATCATTTTATGTGACTTCCTAGGCATTGGATCCAATTGGCTGATGAGCTGGCGGGTACGTGGTTTTCAATGTAGGCGTTGACCGTTGACCAAATTTGCATATGTGAACATGATTCTCTTGGTAGCTATGAGTATGGGCTGCCGATTTTCGTCATGTGTTTGTTTGTGCCTTTTGGATTGGATTGGATTGGAATGGATCTCAAGCATTTTGGGATCCTTGATTATTCACCCAGGACTGTGTAGGGTTAGGGTGTCTCGTAAGAGAAAGGAAGAATAAGCTTAGTGGGACCACGTTGAGGAGTCCGAATTGGTTTTGTGTTTGGTCCCACATGCGACTTCCCTAAAGTTCAGATAGACATTTCATATGTATTTCGATCCTTAGAGTCACCTCCAAACACCGTTAGTCATTTTTATTGAGTGTAGTAGTTGGTACCTTAAAAAACTCAAACAACCTTATTTATTGGGTTCAATAAATGACGAGATATGTCCTATTATTGAGCTCAATAAATGACAAGACATGTTCTAGATAATTATAACAGTTTTGTTAATGTGCACGAAAAAAATATCACAAAAACGTAATAGTCAAAATTTTCACAAAAATAATGAGTAATAAAATTCACAATTTTTTCGTTAATTTTTCACATTTTTACAAAAATATAAACGGCCTTATTCGAAATTTCTAAAGGCCTTCTCATCTCATAGGTTAACTTTTTGAAAGTTCTTACAAGACATATACATTTATTTATTTTTATTCTTGTAGCCACTTTCGGACCACACTAAACATTTTTATTAGATTTTAATATTTTCTAGGTTAAGAAATTTATAAAAAAATCCTACTTTTCAGGCTCAATGAATGGCAAGACAAATCTCGATGAGAACGAAAAATATCTTGTCAAAACTCAATAGTCACATTTTTCGTTTAAAACTCTAAACTATTATTACCAAACGATCTCCAGTTAGTTTATCTTTTTTTAGAAGGATGCTCTTTACATAATTTCTACTCTCGCATTTATATAGTAAAAATCAAAAACAAAGAATCTACATAGCAACATAAGCAAAAATTATCAGGACCACGAGCTATTAGCTTTGTAGCTCTGATACCATGAAAGAAAACAAAGCACCTTATTCAATTGAAGTTAGGTTAGTGTATCAATAGAGTTTAGGTATGAAAGTTAGTCATAAGGAATAAGATTCAAGATCAAATAAGAGAAGGAAAAGAGAGAAAGTTATGAGAGTAAGTTTGGTAATCTTCATTATGTAAAATATCTCAACCACTTGAATGACTCTCACATTCACTTTATATACTAACACTAATACAATCACTTAATATTGCTAACATTTTCTAGGTTAAGAAATTTATAAAAAAATCCTACTTTTCAGGCTCAATGAATGGCAAGACAAATCTCGATGAGAACGAAAAATATCTTGTCAAAACTCAATAGTCACATTTTTCGTTTAAAACTCTAAACTATTATTACCAAACGATCTCCAGTTAGTTTATCTTTTTTTAGAAGGATGCTTTTTACATAATTTCTACTCTCGTACTTATTATAGTAAAAATCAATAATTAATTATGCAGGAAGAGTAATGCTATTTAGACACACTAAATTTAATGTGTCTAAATAGCATTACTCGTAGAGAAAACGGGTCCATTCACCTTACAGTAGACAAGGCCCATCTATAAAAGGAAAGAAAAAAGAAAGCCTAGGCTTGACATTGGGCTGATGCCTTGACCTCAACTTCGCTTGTGACTTGGGCCTATGCTGTTGTGTTCTTGAGCTTTTATTGTTGGGCCATTTAGAACCCTATGGTACTATAAACCTCACTGCTGGATAGCACTTTGCCCCAAAGCACCTGCATAGTGACTCCATGAATTATTTTGCTGGTTGAATTCAGTTGGTTCAACATTTCTGTCAGTTATTTAAAGTGCGTTTAAGGGATTCAAATTCGGGTGCATAAGATAGACGGAGCATCGGCTATATAACCAATAACCTTACGGAACTCATGCCATCTCCTAGTTGAATGAGGAACACAATCTGATTTTCCGATGATCCAAACACTTAAGTTTTCAGCTAATCACGTTTTATTTATTCATTCTGCAAATGTTAAAAACAAGAAAACATAACATTAAAATAAGACAGAAGAGGAAAATACTCAAAATAATAACAGAACAAGCAGCTATTGAACTTAAAAGGTTCTTCCTCTGATGTTAGTGAGTTTGAACTTATAATCAAGCCACTGAAATAACAGGAGGATGCTTGAAACTTTGGTTGAGTTGCTGCTGCCTGCTCACCGCCGTCTTCACCGACAAACCCGAGGAACCGAAGCAGAAATATTGGCTCCTCAACCTTCTGTTAAGAGACCCTTGTTTACCCAAATTTGGCGTTTCATCATCAGCATCTTGATTTGACCAAGACGGTCCCGCTGCATCAGTGTCAATGTAAACACTCTTCTGTTTATCTAGAGAACTAGGTGAAGAAATTGAAGAAGTTTTAGAAAATGAACTTGACCTAGACCTGCCGGGGACGGTTATGTGTGGGATTGCCTGCATAACACCGTGCCTTATGCCGCAAGCAAACCTCTTTTTAGCTGATGGACTTGACTGGTTGCTCCTCACAGAAAGTGCCCTTTTGTTGTTGGGAAGTGATGATGGTGTTGAGGCCTTTGAAAACCTCTTTCGCAGTGGGGTTTGACTCCAATCACCTGGATTGCTGCTTATCTTGGTAGACTTGGTTGAACCTGCCGATCCCAAATCAACAGATTTCTTGAATCTTTCATGTTTTATGGGTTTCATCCGGGGCCAGCCAATGACGCGCTTCAACTGTTGTGCAGCAGAGTTTATGGTACCAGGTTTTGAGCTGCGATTATTCGGATCATATGGAGTGATCAGTTCCGGTGATGATGGAATCATGGTTCCTGTGCTAGGCCTGTTCGCTGTAGCATGATCAGATGCATTTTCAATCCCGGTGTACAAGAAGATTTCTGTGTCGGAGATTCTAAATGAAGTTCCAGGGCTGCTGCTTCCATCGCCTTGCAACTTCAAGCGCGAAGCAATGGCCTTCCTTGCATTGTAATCCTGATGACAACCAAATATTCCCCCTGCTGAAATCAACTGCCTAATCAGCACATCAGACGACGCAGAATGAGGCCATTGCCTGAGATAATCAAGGGCTGTCATGCCATCCACGTCGCGGGCATTGACATCAATGGATTGAGCAATCATGAGGAGTTGAACCAAGTCAGAGTGAACATTGCCAATGATCGCCGTGTGAAGCACAGTCCTTCCTTCATTGTTTCTGGCATTGATGATTTCCTCAATGTTGAAGGCTCTCTCACATACCAGCTGCTTCAGAAGCTGGATTTGTCGGTCCAATCTTCGAAATGCTGGGGTTTGGAAACCGGATATAGCCTTGTGGAGATACGTTTCTCCGGATTTGTTTCTTGTAGAAATGGAGGATGGAGATGCAGATATAAGAGCTTCAGCTGCAGCCAATTGGCCCCTTGAAGCTGCCACATGTAATGCTGTGTTGCCTTCATGGTCATTGGAGTTTACGATATCAAAAGTTGCTAAAAGATACTTCACCACCTGCATGAATCACAAGATTGGTTGATTTAATTCAGGCAAAAGTCTTCGATTTCAACCATGGAACAGATAAATTTCAGTTTTTTCATAGAACTACAACAATGTTCACTCATAAAGTTCCAATCTTTATAACTTTCCAACAAAAAATTAAGGGTTCTTTCGTGTTCCATGAAGCAGTCATCCAACATAAATTAGGCGACATTGTTATGAATTGAATCATCACCACCACCAACAACAAATATTACCAGAATCAACTTGATTCAGCTGATATGGGATCGAAAAGACTGCAAGAATCAAATGCAAACGAAAAGAGAGAAATTCGGTAAAAACTAACAGTGCTTTTGAAAAGAAAAAAGATTGAATCTTTACCTATGAAACATTGATCAAGTCTAAAATAGAACTGCAAACGAACATAATGATAACAAGAATCATACATTAGGCCACATTGTCATGAGTTGAGTCATCACCACCAACACCAACAACAATTTTCCATAGTAAACTCAGAATCACATGAACCAGTCATTCATCTAACATAATGTTAACAGAAAATCATGACCAATTTGTGCTTGAAAATTGGAAAATTTATTGTAAAAAATGTCTTGAAAAGGAAAAGATTGAAATCTTTGGCAACCAAATATGAACATTGATAGAATTAGAGATCCTCTCACCTCAACCCGCCCTTTCCCCGCAGCTGCATGAAGAACAGTTGAGCCATGGACATCCCTATACGCCAAAATATCTGAGCAATTTGCAACAAGGTCCTTCAAAATGTCCAAATTTCCTCCTCTAGCAGCAGCATGAACCGCCCGGTTTATCATCTCCCTTTTGTAAACAGAAGGAATCTCCATCTCCTCCACATGTTCTTCCATCTCCCCGCCGCCTCTGCCAGCTGGCACAAACCGCGGCGAAACAGCAAAGTCGAAAATCAGCCTGAAGACCTCATTGTTCTTGCTCCTAGCAGCAGCATAGAGTATATCAGTAACCCCAAACTCCCCTTCCCCGAAAACCAGCAGAGGATTTCGCTCAAGCAATTGTTGAACAAAACCAACGTCTCCGGCCGACGCCGCCGTGTAAATGAGCCATCCTCCGTATCCCGCCATGAGAAGGGAGTTTTTGCCTTTCTTCGACCCACATTCATGGAAAAGCTTCCGCGCAACGTGTGAACGACACTTGGCCACATTATCAAACTCTGCCTCGTCGTCCCAAACGGTCTCCAGACGCCGGATTCTGCGTAAAGATGTGAGCTTTATGAGGTGGTTGCCGTCGATGCGAAGAAGCTCCCGGACCAAGTCGTAGTGGCCGTTGGCGGCTGCCCAATCGATTGGGGACGCGTACCACCACTGGTCGCCGGTGCTCTCCCACCGGAGAGGGAAATTTGTGGGAGGAGGCATTGCTGGGTCTGAAGATTTTAGAGAATTGGAAAAAATGTTGTGTTGGTGTTGATTTGAGTAGTTGATGATCAAGTACCAGGCATGCGAGAAGATGACACAGAAGAAGGGATATATTAAAGATGAATATAATGGAGTTTTGAGAATAATTAATAATAATAATAATATGAAGGAGGAGATATGAGATGGGGAACAACAATCATAGCTTACACAAATGGAAGCCAGAAAAAGCAGGAACAGGCCCTTAGAGGAAAGTTGGAGGGAAGAAGAACAATATAATAAGGTTTTGAGGTCAATATCAAAATATTCTCAACAGATACAAAATAATATCAATATACTATTAAATCGTAACACTAATAACTTCTTGTAATTGTTATTACTCCTTGTGCTTGGATGAGGAAAAAATATGCAATTCGACCAGATTGGTCGAATTCCGGTGGAATTTGGATGCCACAAATTCCATATAAAAAACGATGTTGCTTCTAAAGTTTCATCTTGGTATCCATAATTTATATATGAACATTCAACTTCATGTTTAAACTTCATTGTAATTTTATATTACCCAAATAAGAAACTTCAAAACATTTAGAAAACTAATTTTCGTCCATCTACCATTTAGTGTTATGACTTAATTGTATTCCTCTCTATACTTTATATAAGATATTTCGCATTCGACTTTCGCAAAAGACGAAGATATCCATGTGTATATTGTAAATTATAATCTCCCCCTCCCTCTCCAAAATCATTTTATCAAAAAAAAAATCTGCCAATTTAAATTTCGTTATTTAATAACTTTGAAATTTCACATCCAGATAAAGAAAATTGACCATCCTGCCAAAATAAGTTATCACGAAGTTGAAACAAGTTTCCTTTTGTACTGGGAAAGTTAGAGAAAATGATGGTGAGAGCAAATTTACTGTGCAGAAGATGTGGGAGTGATCATAAGATTAAGAAAACTGGAGGTGCTTTTGAGATAATTATGACATAAGATAATTCACTTGCTTGTTAAATTATGATTAAGATGGGTTTTGCTAATTAAGCTAACCTTTATTTATTTGGTCACCGGTGGTCAAAGAAGTGACACTTTACCTGCAACATCCTCCTTCTTGTCTCAGTCAAGTTCTCGACCAATTAAGGCACGAAATCAATGATCGCTACAATTTAATTGTATATCTTTTATTTTTTAAAGAATTTTCTTGATGTTGATTTTCATCGTATTTCTTCTAATTTTAAAAGGGTTTTTTGATGTTGATTTTCATCGTATTTCTTCTAATTTTAAAAGGGTTTTTTTGATATTGATTTTCATCGTATTTCTTCTAATTTTAAAAGGGTTTTTTCGATGTTGATTTTCATCGTGTTTCTTCTAATTTTTAAAGGGTTTTTTCGATGTTGATTTTCAGTTAAACATGGGCATTTTGGAGTTTAAGGAATTGATCAACTAATTGAGAAAGAATTGAATACTGGGGTGGCCGGTGGCTTACTCAATCCGACTTTAGTAGATTAATGCTGGGTCGGTGCAATGCAACCCACCATTTTTGACGTTTTAAGTTGCACTATCTAGACCATAAAACCAACCATGGTGTGTAGGTATATAATTCACCTATCTCATTCAATAAGACAAGACTTCAATCAATTGTTTTATCTTCTATAAAGGATATTTAATATTATCCGTAATTACATATAGTCACGTTTCGTGTTTAAGATACGACTCTTATAAAAGAGGATATCGATACATAAAAAAAAAAATCTATTATACAATTTTACTCTCATAAAAAGGCAACGCTAGGTATTAGATGGTGATGTATCATGGCGACATGGCGCATCTAGTTCACGTGTTATGATATAAGTAGACGAGATGGTTCAAATTCCCCAATTTTAAGATATAGTATCAATGAATATCCACTTAATATAATAACATGTGGACTGGATGAGCCATGTAGCAGTGAAAGGGTAAGTAATAACCTCTCTAATGTTAGGGATCGATACCGTATTTGTAAACTACGTTTGTAAATCACATTCTAATACATGTATGACCGATCAATGAAAGTAGGGATTCATCTGTATTAGTATGTGGTTTCCCTAGCATTTTCTATAAAAATTAAGAGCAATGCTAGGGATATCACATTTGTAAACTATGTTTATAAACCACCTAATAATAATAGAGGTAGGACTCACCGATACAAATAGGGACTCACCTATATTATTATATGATTTACAAATGTGATATCCTTAGCATTACGTGAGCTAGGTTACATTTGAATGGCGGGTCTGTCAGATGTAAACCCTAGTCGGGATTGTTAGCTAGCAATGAGCAAGATCAGTGACATTGTGAGATGTGGTGATCTCTCAATCTGTTCCCCCAATAGAACTGGCTAGTCTTACTGGAACACACACACACACACAGAGATAGAGAGCTCTGGAAAAAGCAAAAAAAGTCATGCATGCATGTGAGAAGCAGCTTTTGAAGTTCTAGCTTTAGAGAAGCTCAATATCCAAAAGCTTTTCTAATATACATAGGGGTGGAAGTTTACTCACTTTTCTAAGCCTTTTGAACAATCAATGATAATGCATCATGTGACTTGTCAAATTTCTCTCCTTTTTTTCCCCCACTCTCTTAGTCTCTTTCCTTGCTTTAATAAGAGACATCAAGCCTAAAATCTTCACATGGGATTGCAGATTATGGTCTGCATTTTGGTGGTAGTGGAGTTGGAGTTGGAGTGTTGGAGTTGGAGTGTTGTGTTCTGATTAAAATATAAAATTACGTTCCATGTATAAATTAAATTAGATGTGTCACTACTTACTAGTACGTTGAAGAAATGAGTTATTGTTAACTTTCAATTTATGTTCGAAATTGAAAGTAAAAGTACATTAGTTATGAAGTGAATTTATTCGGATTTATGTCTCATTGTTGTAGCCACGATCATCAGGGTTTTATGTGGCCATTGTGGCGTTTTCTTAGAGTGTATTATTCAATTACGTCTAATTAATCCATCAAATATTATTCATTTGTACAAAATTCAAAACTTGGCCGAATTTTTATCTCTTGCTAATTAGGCACCAAAAGCGGCTCAAAATGTGCAAACTTATCTAGACGGACCACCATATACCACGATTTGTATACCAAAAGGCTAGAAGATAAGCATATGATTAGATATAGATGTTGATGTTCCTATTTCATTTTCATACACAAAGAAGTTCAACTTAGTTAATTTAACTTGTAACTAGAGTCACATATTCCAAACACTTATCGGAAATGATTCAACATACACATGTATTGAATACATTCATTATCCTCACTATTGAACGATGAATACCATTTATTTCTAACGGTGAAACTTATAAATGTATTCAATGCATATATGTATTGAATCATGATCGAACAACTCGATGTAACATAGAAACTGAGCTAGGCCTACCAAGGAAAAAGCTTGAAGCTTTCCTGTGATCAATCACCGATCACTTAGATAGCGATGGGATAAAAATCCACCATTGCTAAGTTGGGTAAGATCTTTAGAGAGGGGGGCATTATTAGGACACTAGGGTGGTACCTTGCCTTCCACCAATGATATGTTTGATTTGATAGCCATATATGTCCAAAGTATGCAAAATGAAAGGCAGGCCCCAACTGTATCATTCAATCAAATACTCAAGTAGGGCATATATAAATATCATCAATAAAAGTTTCAAGCAATTACCCTTCTTTCAAGCAAGCAATCACGCCCAAATAGCTACCTCATCCCTTCCTGCCTTCTTCTCACTACAAGAAGAACCAACATGAGGAGTCTGAGTTGGGAGAGATGTTATGATAAAAAGGGCTTATAATAAGAGCGTTCCCTCGTAACTGTTAAATTTATTCGATGATTTAAATGGAATATTGATTTAGGTCAAAATTACTCTAACCAACTCCAACTCTTGTCGACGTAAGGGAATACAAAGAGGGAAACTATTATTGTAAATTCAATATTGAACTCAAGTAGCTGGATGAATGTGGCGACTATTAGGTGACTTATTTTTACATAAATTCTCATTATAAGCTCCTCGTTATAGTAGTGGTGGAATCATGTGACGACTCAGCCAAACCGACTACTGTCGAGCAAAATTTTCAAGAACGATTCTAAACTACCACTATCTGTAATTGCCATCGTCAATTGGGTGAGCGTTAATATCAATGATCTTGATACCATAGAGAATCCGATAAAATTCAATGAAATCCAGTGAATTATAGAATCATATTAATTATACTAGTATTCCTTCCCACCAAATGGTGGGTAATCTCAAATTCTACTCTTGTGAAAATTGATGTCAATATGCAATGAGGGTATAATCTATTTCCCAATATCGTTATATTAAAAAAAAAAATTTAAAAAGGAAAATGGGCTTGATTGGTTTGGCCCGTTACACAAGCAATGAGCTAATGAAGTGTTTTAAAGCCCAGCCCACTTGGCAATTTCCTGCTCTCCAAGTTGTTTAGGGTTTAATAACAAAAACCACATAAACCCTACTCTCTCCAATTCCTCCGACCCTCCTCTCAAATCATCATCGCCGTCGTAATCATCTCAAAATGGGAAGCAACCAAGCTGCCGTCTCATTCCTAACCAACATCGCGCGTGCCGCATTCGGCGTCGGCGTTGGCGCCACCGTCGTCAACTCCGCGCTCTACACCGTCGACGGCGGTCAGCGCGCTGTGCTCTTCGACCGTTTCCGTGGAGTTATCGATGACACTGTCGGCGAGGGGACCCACTTCCTGATCCCGTGGCTACAGAAGCCCTACATCTTCGACATCCGTACCAGGCCCCACACCTTCTCTTCGGTCTCAGGTACCAAGGATCTTCAGATGGTGAACCTCACGCTTAGGGTTCTCTCCCGCCCCGAGGTTGAACGCCTCCCTCAGATCTTCAAAACTTTGGGGCTCGAGTACGATGAGAAGGTGCTCCCTTCAATTGGAAATGAGGTCCTGAAGTCCGTGGTGGCCCAATTCAACGCCGACCAGCTTCTGACCGAGCGTCCTCACGTGTCGGCTCTGGTGCGTGAGAGCTTGATTCGCCGTGCTAAGGATTTCAACATTGTGCTGGATGACGTGGCGATTACTCACTTGTCGTACGGAGCGGAGTTCTCGCGCGCCGTGGAGCAGAAGCAAGTGGCCCAGCAGGAGGCGGAGCGGTCCAAATTCGTGGTGGCTAAGGCGGAGCAGGAGAGGCGGGCTGCAATTATCCGGGCTCAGGGTGAGAGTGAGGCTGCCAAGCTCATTTCCGATGCGACTGCAGCTGCCGGTCTTGGCTTGATCGAGCTGAGAAGGATTGAGGCGTCCAGGGAGGTTGCCGGAACCCTTGCCAGGTCACCCAATGTGTCTTACCTGCCTGGTGGAAAGAACATGTTGTTTGCTCTCAACCCTCGTTGATGGTAACTTCCCATTTCACTTATTTTGCGTTTCAATTTGAAATATTTGGTATCTTTTTACTGTTAAGTTGTCCTTGAGTTCTATCAATCTGGTAATACATTGGGATTGCTAAGTTATTTAGTCTAAATGGTTCATATCTGTAATCAGAGTAATAATGAAACCTAATAACTATCCGAGAGAATGGTGCCCAATGCCCATTAGCTTTGTAAGAGTTTAGGAATTTCACTCTTTAGAATTCATGGGCATTGCGAAATTATTTAGCCGAAACGGTTCTTATCTGTAATCACTATATGAGAAGTAGCAAAACCGAATATCTATCTGAGAGAATAGTGCACATTAGCTTTTCAGGAGTTTAGGATTTTCACTTTTCAGCTTTTAAGATGGGTAATCCACTTTGGTGGAAGGTTAGAAGAGGAAGCTACTCTTGTTTATCATTTTGCTAAATTTTGGAAGAATAGTTTTTTATTCCCATTTTTTTGCTAAACTTTTAGTCTGAAATTCAGTGGTAAGGGAAGCTGAGTTTTTATGGAATATAGTCCAAATTTAGTTATAAATTCATAAATCTCAATTTTTGTAAAAACTTTCAAATATAGTGAAAGTGCACTTCAATATACTAAAATGCCCTCAGAATCAAAACTCAAATACACCCAGTAACAAAAATAGTTTGCACTGCTATATAACAAAAAATCCTCTGCACGAGACTGCCTTTATGGGCTCCTCACCATCGCTACCTTTGTCGCTCTTCACCATGATGGTAGACAAACCAAAAACTCTCTCCCTCTCCCTTCCTGGTTGCAGCCAATTCATAAACTCTCTCCCTCTCTGGCGGCAGCCAACCCATAAATTCTCTCTCCCTCGCTTTTTCTGTCAACTCCGAACTCTAATCTTGTATGTTTTTTTCTCTAGTTAAACTGAGATGCTTGTTATATCCATGTCTCACTGTAAATCCAACCCCAATCATATACATTTTTTAATCAAACTAAAGAAAATATTAGAAAGGGAAGATGGGTGCTGTACCCAATACTTTTCCAAACCAAAGAATTTTTGCGGAGCTTTCCTCTCTCTCTTGGTCCTGGATTCCCTGTCTGCAAATGGTGCTGCTGATCACAACATTATTGCCCTACAATCCAGATTTCGAAACATAGTTTAATTCTGGTCTGTTTACATGGACGACGGTATGAAAATTAGATTTTCCTTTTGACATAACTGGGGAATTTTCTTATGAATAAGTATGAGGAAGAGATTATAGAAGAGATGAGATTGTCTCTCATTTTGTTATTGAGGTTATTTGAGTCTATTGTAGTGGATTTTTGGCTATATTTCAAAATTTTTTTATAATAAGTGATATTTGTGAAGTTGGAGACTAAATTTTGAATATATTTGATTAAAACTTGGGGAAGCTTCACTGTGGCTTGCATCTCGCCATTGTAATGGCAAGATAAATGCTCTAGGTTATGTATGTCGCCGGAACGAGCTCTAGGTTACTATAATGTACTTGAAAGTGGTGTTTACGGTTTACCCCTTGTATCATTACCTCTTTGATGAGGTACTCCTCAGACATAAATTTGGTTCAAATTATCTTAAATTTAGACTTGGATTTTCATAATTTAGATGCACATAAAAGCGATTTTCTCTGTTAGATATGGTACCTTTTTCTGTAGTCTATTAATTGGTTCTGAGATTTCGACTGTTATAATTAGATTTGTTACTGGTACTTTCTAGCTTCTTCCTTTTCTCTATGTCATATCTTGCAGTTCATGTTAAGCATGATAGCGTATATAGGGCAGATAATCACTTGCTACAAATTTTTACTCAATTAGGAATTCAGAGAGGTTTTTCTAACAAATTCCGTGGTAATAATTGTTGACACCTTCTCCAATTTGGTTTTAGCTTTAGGTATACTTGTCTTTCATCATTGGGTCGAGTTAAACTTAAGTTTGTGATGGAAAGAGGGGCAAATGCTTATTACTTACAGAAAAAACCGACAGATCTCGATAGTGTCCAAATTGGAACTGTTGGTACCAATTTCAAACTTAGGATGTGCCTACTCTTTTAACTTAGGTTCTGAACAGAAGGCCTTAGATTTTTTTATAGTTGTTGTGGCCTTCATAACTGAGAAATATGAATGAGGTATATTCCTTTCTACCTCTCATGTATCATGATGCAGTAATCAAATTCACTTCATTTTCGTTGAAAATATGGAGGATGTTTTTGTTCTTTTTGTCGGTGTCCGAAAACCTCTTCTTGTTCAGGCTTGTTCCTGTTCTTTTCGCAATTTATATTATGAGATCCTTCCCTACTTTATAGTATTTTCAAACTGTTAAACTTTTATTGCCTGTTCAATTCGCAGGGTTTCGAAGTGTGGAATAACAACAATACCGGATCGTTAATACATTGAAGTCGTCCAATGTGGTTTATCCTTGAGTTTTTTTGTGTATCCAAGACTTGACAGAGACATGAAGGTTAATGTTTTAGAGAGGTGTCCTCGCCGTAGCGTTTAATATGCATGCAGCATGCGTATGTTAGTAGTTGAATATAAATTTGAGCACTTTGTTAATATGTTGCCTGGAGACTGCTTTGCCACCTATTTCAAATTTTCAATTGCTTCTTCTCCCTTCTTTCTCCTCCTCCATGTCACCTCGGTGGCGAGATTTCCACTTGCCACATGTCACCTTGGTGGCAATGTTTCCACTTGCCACATGTCACCATGGTGGCCATTCTTCCACGTACTTCTATAAAATTTCTAGGGTTTCACATTCAGGCTTTCGATTTAGCAATTTGGCTCAGCCACAGGAACCATTTAGGGTTTAGGGTATGTTTTTCGCTGTTCTTGAGATTGGATGAAATTTGAACTTCATGCTAATGAAATAGGTTATTATCTTCAAGGTTTGAGTCTCCTATCAGTTGATGATAGTTTTCCGTAGAAGGTCGCGAACGTCTCGGGTTATTTGTAGGGGAAGGTCTCTAGTTTTGGGTTCTATATTTGATGATGGTTTGTAGTGGAAGGATGTCCCAAGTGTTGGAATCTATACTCATAAAGAAGGAGGTCGATTCGTTGAAGTAGTGTTGGAATCTATACTCATAAAGAAGGAGGTCGATTCGTTGAAGGAGGTCGATTCGTTAAAATCGAGTTTGATATTTTAGTTGATCCAAATACATATTACTTGGTAGTATTTTGGATTCGACATGCAATGTGTTTTGACAATGTTACTCAAGATAGCTTGAGTGTGCAAAATAAGACAAGTTTTAGAATCGAGAGCAAAGAGAGTTTGATCCATGAGTTTAGGGTAAAATACTTTTAGAAAATAAATTGGATGTTTCGAATAACTCACTAATAACTAACTTGATGTCTTAAAAACTAACTCCCGAACTGACTTTAGGGGCGAATAATAATTAGAATTCTTTTTTCTCTCAACTTCAAAATATCTTAAAGGGTGACCGAAGTTGGAAATAGGATAAGTATTTTGATATTTTTGTTAAAATTTCAAAAACCGACTCAAAATTGTGAGTTATGGCTCACAGTTTTGTGAAAAATGTGACTGTTGTGATTTCGGAAAATATTTTAACTGCACATAATACAACTATTATAAGCCATTGGAACATGTCCTTCCATTTAGGGTGCCCATAAATTAGTTTTAAGAATTTTTTAAGCCAAAAAAACAATGAAACTTAATGATATTTCTTAATGGTATCCGGAAGTGACTTTATGGGCGGAAAATAATTAGAAATTTTCTTTTTCAACTTCAAAATATCTTAAAGGATAATGGGAAATGGACATAGGATAAGTATGTTGATGTTTTTGTTAAAATTTCAAAAAACTGACTAAAAATCATGAGTTTCTTAAGCTCACAGTTTTTGTGAAAAATGTGATATTGGGGTTTCGAGAAATATTTTAAATGCACATTAACACAACTATTATAAGTCATTCGAGACATGTCCTGCCATTTTAGGGTGCTAGTTAACTAATTTTTAAGAATTTTTTAAGCCAAAAAGAAGAACCTAAATGAAATTTCTTAACGGAGTCCAAAGTTACCTTATGGGCCGAAATAATTAGAAATGTTCTCTTTTAACTTAAAAATATATTAAAAAGAGATAAGAAAGGAAATAGGATTATTTTGATTTTTTTTCGTAATCTAAAAATCGTGAGTTATATAGCATACGGTTTTTGTGAAAAATGCCCTTGTTTTTTAAGAATTCTTTAAGCCAAAAAACATTAAACTTGAAGAAATTTCATGACGGGTCCGGAAGTGACTTTACAAGCTGAAAATAATTCAAAATCATCCTTATGAACCTCTAAAAATCATCACAATTTTTGTGAAAAATGCATCTGTTGAGATTACAGGAAATATTTTAACTACACATTAATACAACAAGTGTAAGCCATTTGAGACATGTTCTGTCATTTAGGGTGCCTATTTGTTAATTAAAAGTATTTTTTATGCCAAAAAGCCTGAAACTAAAAGAAATTTCTTAACGATGTCCGTAATTTACTTTAGAGATGAAAATAATTAGAAATCTTCTTTGTCAACTTCTAAATTTTTAAAGGATGATGAGAATGGAAATATGATAAGTATTTTGATGTTTTTGTCGAAAAATGAAAAATAGACTAAAAATCGTGAGCTATCATAGTTTTTGTGAAAAATGTGACAGTTGGGATTTCGAGAAATATTTTAACTACTCATTAACTATTATAAGCCATTTGGCCCATGTCATGCCATTTAGGGTGCCAATTAACTAATTTTCAAGAATTTTTTAAACAAAAGAAATTTCGTGACGGGGTCCATAAGTGACTTTAGAGACCATCCCCCTCAACTTCAAAGTATATTACGGGGTGATGATAATGGAAATAGAATAATTATTTTGATATTTTTGTTGAAATTTCAAAAACCGACTAAATATTGTGAATTATTATAGTTTTTGTGAAAAATGTGTCCGTCGAGATTTCGCGAAATATTTTAACTGCACGTTAGCAAAGTTTTATAAGAGACATGTCCGGCCATCCAGGGTGCCCACTAACTATATTTTATGCATTTTCTAAGCAAAAAAACTCGAATTTCAATGAAATTTCGTAACAGGGTTCGCAAGTGACGCTAGGGTTCGAAGGTCATTAGAAACCATTCCCGTCAACTTCAAAGTATCTGACGAGGTGATAGGAATAGAAATAGAATAAGTATTTTGATGTTTTATCGAAATTTAAAAAACTGACTAAAAATCGTGAGTAGCTCACATTTTTTGTGAAAAATGGGTCCGCCGAGATTTTGCGAAATATTTTAACTGCACATTAGAAAAAAATGTTATAAGCCATATGAGACATGTCCTGCCATCTTGTGTGCCCATTAACTATTTTTATGCATTTTTTAATAAAAAAACTCAAATTTCAAAAAAAAATTGTAACAGGGTCAGGAAGTGACTCTAGGGCCCGAAGGTCATTAGGGACCATCCCCCTCAAATTCAAAGTATCTTACGAGATGATAAGGATGGAAATAGAATAATTATTTTTATGTTTTTGTCGAAATTTGAAAAATCGACTCAAAGTTGTGAGTTATACAATTTTTGTGAAAAATGTGTCGGTCGGGATTTTGCGAAATATTTTAACAGCACATTAGGCAAAGTATTATAAGCTATATGAGACATGTTCTGCCATCCAGGGTGCCAATTAACTAATTTTTATGCATTTTTTAAGCAAAACAATTCAAATTTCAATGAAATTTCGTAACGGGGTCCGAAAGTGACTATAGGGTTCAAAGTTCATTAGAAACCATCCCCCTCAACTTCAAAGTATCTTACGGGGTGATGAGAATGAAAATAGTATAATCATTTTTATGTGTATTTCGAAATTTCAAAAATCGACTAAAAATCGTGAGTTACAGCTTACAGTTTTTGAGAAAAACGCGTCCGTCGGGATTTTGCAGAATATTTTAACTACGCATTAGCGAAAGTATTATCAACCATTTGAGACATGTCCTGCCATCCCGGGTGCTCATTAACTATTTTTGTTTATGCATTTTTAAGTAAAAAAACTTGAATTTCAATGAAATGTCGTAACGGGGTTCGGAAGTGAATCTAGGGTCCGAAAGTCATTAAAAACCATCCTCCTCTTCAAAGTATCTTATGGGGTGATGAGAATGGAAATAGAATAAGTATTTTGATGTTTTAGTCCAAATTTCAAAAACCGAGTAAAACTCGCGAGTTATAGCTCATAGTTTTTTAGAAAAATGCGTCCGTCTGGATTTTGCGAAATATTTTAACTGAACAGAAATATTTCAACTGCACATTAGCCAAAGTATTAAAAGCCATTTGAGACATGTCTTGCCATCCAGGGTGCTCATTAATGATTTTTTATGCATTTTTTAATAAAAAAGACTTGAATTTGAATGAAATTTTGTAACGGGGTCCGGAAGTGAATCTAGCGTCCGAAGTTCATTAGAAACCATCCCCCTCAACTTCAAAGTATCTTCCGCAGTGATGAGAATGGAAATAGAATAAGTATTTTGATGTTTTTGTCTAAATTTAAAATACCAACTAAGAATCGTGAGTTATATAACTCATAGTTTTTGTGAAAAATGCGACCGTCGGGATTTTGAGAAATGTTTTAACTGCACATTAGCCAATGTATTATAAGCTATTTGAGATATATCATGCCATCCAGGGTGCTCATTAAGGGGTGATGAAAATGGAAATAGAATATGTATTTTAATGTTTTTGTCGAAATTTCATAAATCGACTAAAAATCGTGAGTCTATAAGTTTTTATGAAAAATGCGTCCGTCGGGATTTCGTGAAATATTTTTACTGCACATTAGCCAAAGTATTATAAGCCATTTGAGACATGTCTTGCCATCCAAAGTGCCAATTAACTATTTTTTTTAATGCATTTTTGAACAAAAAAACTCGAATTTCAATGAAATTTCGTAATGGGGTATGGAAGTGACTCTAGGACCCGAAGGTCATTAGCAACCATCCCCCGCAACTTCAAAGTATCGTACGGGGTGATGAGAATGGAAATGAAATAAGTATTCTGAAGTTTTTGTCGAAATTTCAAAAGTCGACTAAAAATCGTGAGTTATAACTCATAGTTTTTGTGAAAAATGTGTCAGTCAGGATTTCGCGAAATATTTTAACAGCACATTAGATAAAGTTTTATAAGCCATTTGAGACATGTCTTGCCATACAGGGTGCTTATTAACTATTCCTATGCGCGATAGTCAATTTAGAACGCACAAAGTGACGTTCCAAATAAATCAGTCACGGCAAACACAGTTACATGAATGGAAACCTTGAGTGAGGTTCATACTTAGGTCGTTATCCACTACATACCTGATTTGATAATATATATATATATATATATATATATATATATATATATATATATATCTTTTAAAGAAAAGAGAAAATCGACATGATTGACCTGAATTATTGGACAAATAGCATAGGACACATAGCTGCCCAAAAACACCATGGAGCCCAACAAAGCGTTCTGATTGGTTGATAACTTTTGTAATTAATAAATAATTCTTTTAATAAAAAATATTATTTATTAATTGAATTTTAATAATAATTAATTCTCAAGAAGAACATTATTATTATTGAGACTTTAATCCGATTAAATAATATACCGTTTTGACATTCGTTTCGATCGCCAACTTCTCCATTCTGAAATGAGAATATTAATTTTATAAATAAATATATACCGTTTTGACATTTTCGCTTTGAAAGTAACTTAAATTCCGAGTTCGAACATTACCTAAAAAAGATGGCCAAGATAAAGGTGATCGCTGGAACAAGATTATACATGGCCACTGCATATGTTGCTGATGTCAAGGCTATGCTCTCAATGTATAAATTTTGAGACAGGGAACCACTGAAATGAAAAATAATATAATTCACTTTAATTATAAGAAGAATGAAGAGTTTCATTATTTCTGTATCTTTTAAGTTTGTTTTTTTTAATAATTCTGATTTAATTTATGGGTAGTGATCGATGTTCATACATACTTCTCTTTTTTTATCCGAATTTCTCAGTTTATTTTCGTCTATTAGTTCTTGTTCATACATACAATCTCACAAATATAGAAAGAAAGGCATTTAAAGAGATAGATTGCATGAGAATGCAAAGCCGGCCAAGGTTGCCGCCTCGGGCCCCACCTCGAGAGGCCCTGAAATATTTTTTTTTAATACATACTTGATATGTTAATTATATAATAAAGGTAATTCATTAATAGTCAGAGCTGTTGGCTTAGTTGACCTTGTTTTTATCAGTTGTGAGTTAAACCTGTCCGATCCCTTCTGGGGATTTTTTAATGTTTTTTCAATTTCCTCTTTCACCCAAAAATTCACTAACTTCCTACTTTCTAGTTTTTTTCATTTATTTTTTCAGCATTTTTCTTTTGTATCTCTTTTCCTAAAACCACAATAACCCATTTATTGGCCCCATTGAATATTGAGGCAGCCCTTTATTTTAAAATGATACACACAAGACCCATAACTTGGGTCGGAAAATACTATTGCGCCCTTTCCTTCAAATTCGCATGCATCTGTAGACCTACCCTGTGCCTGGTAAAAATGGTTCATAACCACATAAGCATAGTTAACCATGATTTCTGGGACGAAACAATGACCCCCGGGCTTAATGTCATTGTAGCTAATTTTGCTACAAACGTAATCGATATTACGTTGTAGCAAAATGGGGGTCGCCGAAAGCTTCGCGACACACCACGTCTTCTATCTAAAAAAGAAAGTACAAAGGCGATTAATTTTGGATAAAAAATTTGGCAAAAATTGACTAACTTCCTACCTTCTAGTTTTTTTCATTTATTTTTTCAGCCTTTTTCTTTTGTTTCTCTTTTCCTAAAACCACAATAACCTATTTATTGGTCCCATTTAATATTGAGGCGGCCCTGCTTTATTTTAAAATGATACACACGGGACCCATACCTACACCTCGATCATTAAGTAAGTTGCTAGTAGCTAATTGTTGAGTTGTTGATCATATATGGTAGTAGCTAAATTAAACTCTTCATCGACGATCGTACCTCTAGCTCTAGCTATCATTAATAAAACACCAATTTGGTCAGTGTTAGACAAAGCTAGACAGATATATCTCAAGAAATGGCGCAATACCTAGAGATTTTCACTACGTGATGGACTTGGAGCCCACGACTAAAAATAAACTCTTATCAATTAAGAGTTTATTTCTTCTATGCCTTACATGTATTCCTCTACTTTGCTGACATTTAGGCGCATGTGTTACTCTACAGGAGTCACGGCCCGAGTATTATAATAACCAAATTATCAAGGGCATAGTCTTGGTTAGTCCAAAATATCTCTTAAATTTAATTTTTTTGTCTTAAAGTTCTATTTCATAATAGCCACAAATATAGTTGGGTTGATTCATTATTATAACTTACGTGAAGTGAGAACATAAATATGTATAAATAAAGTTAGGATTACGCTCATCTCCATGATTATAAAATCAACAAAGGTTTGGTGTTATGGAGTGTTTTCATAAAAAACACAAATTTAATAAATTACCCTTAATTAATGAATTTTTTTTTTTACAAAAACGTAACAAATAGAGATAAAACTGTAAAATTAAATATTTTAAAATTTTAAAAATTCTGGAAAGGCCAATAAAATATTCTCCAATGACAGACCTTGCCTCGAGAGCTTCCAAGTTCGGGCACCTTTGAACTAATCATGGCCAGCCCTGAGAGTAGCCCGGAAAGGCGGCCGCCTAGGGCCCCCACCTCGACGGGCCCTAAAATATATTTTTATACATACTTGATATGTTAATTATATAATAAGGGTTATTGATAAATAATCATAATTGCTGACTTGGTTGATCCTTTTTTATCATATCTGAGTTCCTCGATCCTTATGTACACTCTCAGTTAATATTAGAAACTTGAGATATGATAGTTGGTGCTTGTAATACTACTCTCACGTCCTTCGACAGGTATATATTAACAACCCATCCACAACACCAAGATGTCCCATCGGCAGAGAAAACCTTGGACAATTGTAGAAAATTCAGCACAATTTGCACCAAGACTTAGACCCAGAAGTTGCGGTCAACACAAACACTATACGCCACGATTAGTCGTCGACTCGATCACTACAGTCATGCATGTGTGTTACTATATGCTTGCTCTTGCGTGTGTATTTTGTTTGCAAACATCATTCTAATTTTTCCTTTTTTGGGTTTAATAATGTTCGTACCTAATATAACTAAACAAACGGAACTAACGGAAATATCCGGAAGATCACTTGAGTCAAGACCAAGCCCGTTATCAAAGTCCATCAACAAGGTCCATGTCTAAAGCCTACTAGCGTGCCCAACACCTAACCTAGATATTGCCTATATATAGGGAGCTTCCTCCCTCATTCAAGAGAAGACTCTCTCTCTCCACAATCCCCACTCTCTCTCTAGGGACAACTCTCTCCCTTCTCTCTACATTCATATCATGTATCATGTACAAACTACATATATTATTAATGAGAGTAGAGCAACACTGTAGACGTAGCCCGATTTGAGTGAACCACATACATCGTTGTGCCTTGATGTGAGTGTGTGTTTTCACAGTTCGACATATCCATTTTATGGTTCAACAAATAATATGAATTTTAATCTATCCTCTAGCTTCATCATTCCTTCAAAAAAAAAAAAGGGAAAAAAAAAGAGATTAATTTGCTTTGTGTATTGTAGTTGGATTAATTTAGAAATGTGGTCAAATTTGAGTAATGCTAAATTTATGAAGCTCTATATTATACTAATTTTGAACATTTTTGTGAATCTTATTTGTTCATAGTAAATAAATCACAATCGAAACAAATTTGTACCTAACAATTGATCTCTCTCAGAAGGGATATCCATATGTTTCTGAAAATTTGAAGGATTAAAGATATATTTATAGTAATTTTGTGATGGCACACATTTACATTCACATGGTTTGTTGCCCTAATTTTAATCTAGCTTTTCTTAGATCATTCACAGGCACGGTTGCTAATTAAGTTTAGGGCTGCTTATCAAATGGGAAATATCTTAACTGCAATTATACTCATCTTAAGGTTTTTCTCTTCTTTTAGTACCAAAGAAAAAACATAATGAAGAAAATGATGCTTCATGTTGTGGAGATATTCCTTTATGGTTATGGTTTGTTTTAGGGTTTTGGTATTTTTTTTTTGTTTGGGATTTTGTTGGCTTCATTTGGATTTTTGCTTAATTTTAGTGATGTAGGTCGCTTAGTTTTTTGTGTGGTTTTTATCTACATTAATATTGTCTTGTTGACTTGTTTGTTTTGTTGTCTTTTCAGATTAATATTAACAATACAATCGTATTTTTTGCATTATTGTATAACCAACGCTCACGATATAATATATATATATATATAACAGCACATAGTATATAATAGCCTAATCACGCACGACTTTATAACTGACTAGCAAATTTGCACATGCAACTTTAAATGCACGTGCATATCACGTTGCAACTTAAACGCACAGTTGCATATCACGTTACACTACGTGCGAATTTAAATACACTTAAATTTATTGTAAACGCGCATGGCAATCTGCATAATTTATGTCCTGCCATTCAGGGTGCTCATTAACTATATTTTATGCATTTTTTTAAGGAAAAAAACTCGAATTTCAATTATATTGAAGTGACTCTAGGGTCCAAAGATCATTATAAACCATCCTATCAACTTCAAAGTATCTTAGGAGGTGATGAGAATGGAAATTAAATAAATATTTTGATATTTCAGTCGAAATTTCATAAACCGAGTAAAAATCGTGAGTTATACCTCACACTTTTTGTGAAAAATTCGTCTGTCGGGGTTTTGCGAAATATTTTAACTACACATTAGCCAAATTATTATAAGTCATTTGAGACATTTTCTGTCATCCAGTGTACCAATTAACCATTTTTTATTAATTTTTTTAAGCAAAAAAACTCTAATTTAAATGAGATTTAGTAACGGGGTTCGGAAGTGACTCTAGGGTCCTTAGGTCATTAGAAACAACCCCCCTCAACTTTAAATAATCTTACGAGGTGATGAGAATGGAAATAGAATAAGTATTTCGATGTTTTTGTCGAAATTTCAAAAATCAACTAAAAATCGTGAGTAGACCACAATTTTTGTGAAAAATTGGTATGTCGGGATTTCGCGAAATACTTTTACTGCACATTAGCCAAAGTTTTAAAAGTCATTTGAGATATGTCTTACCATCCAAGGTACCCATTAACTATTTTTATGCATTTTTTTAAGCAAAAAAAAAACTCAAATTTTAATGAAATTTCGTAATGGGGACTGTAAGTAGGGTCAGAAGGTCATTAGAAACCATCCCCCTCAACTTCAAAGTATCTTGCAGGGTGATGAGAAGGGAAATAGAATAAGTATTTTAATGTTTTTATAGAAATTTCAAAAACCAACTAAAAATCGTGACTTATATAGCTCACAGTTTTTGGAAAAATGTTTCCGTCGGGATTTCACGAAATATTTTAACTGCATATAAGCCAAAGTATTATAAGCCATTTGAGATATGTCCTGCCATCCAGAGTGCTCATTAACAATTTTTTTAGCAAAAAAACTAGAATTTCAGTGAAATGTAGTAATGGGGTTCGGAAGTGACTCTAGGGTCCGAAGGTCAGTAGAAATCATCCCCCTCAACTTCAAAGTATCTTAAGGGGTGATGAGAATGAAAATAGAATAAGTATTTTGATGTTTTTGTCGAAATTTCAAAAAACGATTAAAAACGGTGAGTATTTTAACTGCATATTAGACAAAGTATTATAAGCCATTTGAGACATGTCCTGCCATCTAGAGTGCTCATTAACTATTTATTATATATTTGTTTAGCAAAAAAACTCGAATTTCAGTGAAATTCAGTAACGGGGTCCAGAAGTGACTCTAGGGTCCAAAGGTCATTAGAAACCATCCCCCTCAACTTCAAAGTATCTTAAGGGTGATGATAATGGAAATAGAATAAATATTTTGATGTTTTTGTCGAAATTTCAAAAACTGACTTAAAATATTGAGTTATAGCTCACAGTTTTTAGAAAAATGCGTTCGTCGAGATTTTGGGAAATATGTTAACTACACATTAGGCAAAGTATTATAAGCTATTAGAGATATGTCTTGCCATCCAGTGTACTCATTAACTATTTTTTATGCATTTTTTCAGGAAAAAAACTCGAATTTCAATTATATTTAGTAACGGACTTCGGAAGTGACTCTAGGGTCTGAAGGTCATTAGAAACCTTTCTCCTCAACTTCAAAGTATCTTACGGGGTGATGACACTAGAAATAAAATAAGTATTTTGATATGTCAGTCGAAATTTCATGAACCGACAAAATCGTGAGCTCACAATTTTTGTGAAAAATGCATCCGTCGGGGTTTCGCAAAATATTTTAACTACAAATTATCCAAAGTATTATAAGCCATTTGAGACATGTCCTGCCATCCATGGTACCCAATAACTATTTTTTAAGCAAAAAAACTCGAAATCTAATGAAATTTTGTAACGGGTCTCGTAAGTGACTCTAGGGTCCTTAGGTCATTAGAAATCATCCCCCTAAACTTTAAAGAATCTTATTGGGTTGATGAGAATGGAAATAGAACAAGTATTTTGTTATTTTTTCGAAATTTTAAAACCAACAAAAAATCGTGAGTAGCCCACAGTTTTTGTGAAAAAATGTGTTTGCGGGATTTCGCGAAATATTTTATAGCAGATTAGCCAAAGTTTTATAAGTCATTTGAGATATGTCCTGCCATCTAAGGTGCTCATTAACTATTTTTATGCATTTTTAAGCAAAAAAAATTCGAATTTCAATGAAATTTCGTAAAGCGACCTGTAAGTGACTCTATGATCCAAAGGTCATTAGAAATCATCCCCCTCAACTTCAAAGTATCTTACAGAGTGACGAGAATGGAAATATAATAAGTATTTTTATATTTTTATATTTTTGTCGGAATTTTAAAAACCTACTAAAGACCGTGAGTAGCTCACAATTTTTGTGAATAATGCGTCAGTTGGGATTTCACGAAATATTTTTACTACACATTAACCAAAGTATTATAAGCTATTTGAGACATGTCATGCCATCCATGGTGCCCGTTAACTATTTTTTATGCATTTTTTAAGAAAAAGAAACTCGAATTTCAATGAAATTTCGTAACGAGGTATGTAAGTGACTCTAGGGTCCAAAGGTCATTAGAAACCATGCCTCTCAACTTCAAAGTATCTTACAGGGTGATGCTAATGGAAATAGAATAAATATATTAATGTTTTTGTCGAAATTTCAAAACCCGACTAAAAATTGTGAGTATAGCTCACAATTTTTGTGAAAAATGCGTCCGTCAAGATTTCGCGAAATATTTTAACTGCATATTAGCCAAATTATTATAAATAATTTGAGACATGTCATGCCATACAGGGTCTTCATTAACTAATTTTTATGCAATTTTTTTACCAAAAAACTCGATTTTCAATGAGATTTAATAACGGGGTCCAGAAGTGACTCTTGGGTCCGAAAGTCATTAGAAACCATCCCCCTCAAATTCAAAGTATCTTAAGGGGTGATGAGTATGGAATTAGAATAAGTATATTGATTTTTTTGTCGAAATTTCAAAAAATCGACTAAAAACTGTGAATAACTCACAGTTTTTGAGTAAAAACGCGTCCGTCGGGATTTCGCGAAATATTTTAACTGTACATTAGCCAAAATATTATAAGTCATTTGAGACATGTCCTGCCATCCATGGTGCTCATTAACTATTTTTTATGCATTTGTTTAGCAAAAAAACTCAAAATTTCAGTGACATTTAGTAACGGGGCCCGGAAGTTACTTTAGGGTCCGAATGTCATTAAAAACCATCCCCCTCAACTTCAAAGTTTCTTAAGAGTAATGAGAATGGAAATAGAATAAGTATTTTGATGTTTTTGCTGTAATTTCAAAAACCGATTAAAAATAATGAGTTAACTCATAGTTTTTTAGAAAAATGCGTCCGTCGGGATTTCGTGAAATAGTTTAACAGCATATTAGACAAAGTATTATAAATCATTTGAGACATATCCTGCCATCCAAGGTACTCATTAACTATTGTTTATGCATTTTTTTAGCAAAAAACTCGAATTTCAATTAAATTTAGTAACGGACTCCGGAAGTGACTCTAGTGTCCGAAGGTCATTAAAAACCATCATTCTCAACTTCAAAGTATCTTATGGGGATGATGATAATGAAAATAAAATAAGTATTTTGATATTTCTGTCAAAATTTCATAAAATAAGTATTTTGATATTTGTGACAAATGCGTTTATCGGGGTTTCGTGAAATATTTTAACTACATATTAGCCAAAGTATTATAAGTCATTTGAGACATGTCCTGCCATCCAGGGTACCCATTAACTATTTTTTAAAGCACAAAAACTCGAATTTCAATGAAATTTAGTAACGGGGTCCGAAAGTGACTCTAGGGTCCTTAGGTCATTAGAAACCATCCCCCTTAATTTTAAGGAATCTTACGGGGTGATGAGAATGAAAATAGAATAAGTATTTCAATCTTTTTGGTGAAATTTCAAAAACCGACTAAAAATCGTGTGTATACCACAATTTTTTTGAAAATTGCATCCGTTGGAATTTAGCGAAATTTTTCTACTACACATTTGCCAAAATATTATAAGTCATTTGAGACATATCCTGCTATCCAGGGTGCCCATTAACTAAGTGTTTTAAATTTTTTAAGCTAAAAAAATGAAACTCAATGTAATCCCGTAATGGGGTCCGAAAGGGACTTTAGGGGCCGAAAATAACTAGAAATATTTATGTCTATTTCAAAATAACTTACAGAATGATGAGAATGGAAATAGAATAATGCTTTGTCAACATTTTTAAAACCAGCTAGAAATCGTGAGTTATAGCTCACAGTTTTTATGAAAAATGCTTCTATCGAGATTACGTGAAATATTTTAACCACACATCAACCAAATTATCATAAACCATTTGAGCAAAGTTCTGCTATTTAATGTGCCCATTAACTGAGTGTTTTGAATTTTTAAGCCAAAAAACTTGAAACTCAATGAAAACTCGGAATGTGGCCTTGAATGAACTTTATGAGACGAAAATAACTAGAAATCTTCTCTGCTCACTTCAAGATTACTTACAGGGTAATGAGAATGAAAATAGGATATGAATTTTGATATTTTGACTAAAAATCATGAGTATAGCTAATAACTTTTGTGAAATATTCCCCTATTGAGATTTCGTAAAATATTTTAACTGCACATTAATAATACTATTACAAGTCATTTGAGACATGTCATGCTATTAAGGTTGCTCATTAACTAATTTTTAATAATTTTTTAAGCCAAGAAATATGAAACGCAACAAAAGTCTACTTCTGGGTCCGAATCTAAGTTTAGAGGCCGAAAATAATTAAAAATCTTCTATACTAACTTCCAAATATCTTACAAGATGAAGAAAATGAAAATAGGATATGTATTTTGACGTTTTTGTCAAAATTTAAAATTAAGTTTAAAATCGTGAGCAATGCGATTGCAAAGATTTTGCGAAATATTTCAATTGCACATTCACAACACTATCATAAGTCAGTTAAGACATTTTCTTAGGTTGTCCATAAACTTATTTTTATGGATTTTTTAATTCAAAAATCTTGAAATCCAAAGAAATTTCTTTACAGGGGTCCGAAAGTAACTTTTAGGGATGAAAAATAATTAGAAATAATTGTCGACCTCTAAATATCTTACATAGTAATGTGAATAAAAGTAGGATGTATTTTGATGATTTTTGTCGAAATTTAAAAAACCAACTTAAAAACGTGAGCTATTGTTGAGAGTTTTTAAGAAAAATGCGACAGTTGAGATTTAACATATTATTTTTAGTGCACATTTAAAAAAAAAATTAAAAGACTTTTTTGAACATGTTCTATTATTTATTAAGAACAATGGTGTTTTTTTTGAATTTCCATACAAAACATTATAATCAACGAAATTAATATCGGGGTTCGGATGGGATTTATGAGCCCAAAATATATAAGAATGGTTACTTATGAACTTTAAGTTTAAAGTGAGATGAAAATTGAAGTATAATAAGTTTTTCGTTATGGTTTTATTCAAAAATCAACTAAAACTCATGAGTTTCCAAGTGAAATCCCCTACTATATGAAAGCGCCCATAATTTTTGAGAAAAATGCGACCGTTGAAATTCAAAATATTTCAAGTGCACATGAAAAAACCTATTAGAAATCTTTACAGACATATTCTACTATTTATTTAGCTGAATAATGCATTTTAATTTATTTTTTAAGCTATAGAACATTCATAGCTATAATTTTAATATCAGGGTCCGAAAGGGGCTTTATGGATGAAAATATATAAGGAACGTCTTGTATGAACTTTGAAGAGTGCAGCAAGGAGGAAATACTAGGCATCTAGCTCCATGGCACCGAAAATGTATCAAGGCACAAGTGATTCACCTTGATCACAATCATTAAATTAAAGGGAAGGAAAAAGCGTAGAGTGTAAAATGAGAACGAAAGTAGAATAATTTTTTTAATAATTTTGTTGAAATTTTAAAAACCCACTAATCATAGCGAGTAGCTCATAGTTTTTGAAAAAATGCAACTATTAAGATGTCACAAAATATTTTAAATGCACTTTAAGAAGCCTATTAGAAACTTTTTTAGACATTCTGCAATTTACGGAACCCAATAATGCATTTTTTTTTAATTAAATTTGAAGTTATAAAACATTAAAATCAATAAAATTTACTATCGGTTCAGGAAGTAACTTTAGCGCCCGAAATATATAAGGAAGGTCTTGTATGAAGTTTTAAAGCTTAAAAGTGAGCTGAAATTGTAAGTAAAATAAGTTTTTTAATGTTCATACAAGACATTGGACCTTCAATTTTTTTTACATTTCTTCTTTCAACGTCTATCTAACATTTGTTTATAGGTGTTATAAAGTAATAATAAAGCTCATATTGGAACCAAATAAATATGAACTTGTCAAAGAAAATTTAATACATAACATCAACAAACTAGTTCTAGAACTACTGTTATTAGCCAGAGAGTGATACCTGCTTCTCAAAATTCCATCTCTTTGCGCAATAGGTAGCTGAAATGACAAATTGAAGTGTTCCCATCTCTGCCGGGCCATTCTTAACTTCAGGTGGATATACAGATCCTGCTCAACTCATATGAACCTATTTGGAACGCTGTCGAAATCATCGAAGTCAAATCTTTGTCGTTCTCTTCCAACCTGAACATACATGCAGGTAATATCGTTCAGTTTGATTTAATGATCGATAATCGTTTTATATAAATTAGTTTAGCCAACAACATTGAACCAAAACACTTACCTTGGCTAGGAACAAAGGATCAGATGAGATGTTTTCATCCATAGTCGCCAACTTCCTGGACAGTCCCATTAGCCTGAACGGGGGAGAAAGGAAAAATTACAACACAAAAAAACCACGCGTTATTATGACAAATTAGAGAGATGAAGAAACTAATATTCAACATAACCAACTTGCCTCTGTATTGATGAGTCAATATGTTCAATCATCTGACAGGTTTTATACTGTTCGGGATCCTCAAGAAATCTAACCATTCCATCCTTCTGGTTAATTGTGGCAAATATCTCACCATCTTGGATCTATAATTCGATAAAATAAAATAAAAATTTCAGTTAGGGGCAATAATTAGATTTGAAATGCCAACATTCTATTGCTAGTGCTTTTGATTTACCATTTGTAGCACATGCATTTCTGCTTCCTTAGCGCTGTTTAGTTGAACGCTGTTGGCTATATCTTGGAGGGAGAGAGTTAAGTACGTCTGAGTCAGTCTCTGAATGTTTCGCTTATACATGGAAGATAGAACCTGCTTCACCAGTCCAAGATTGTTGTCCTGGAGGAAAACATAATTCGAAAGCCTCAGTAAGAAGGGTGAAAAATTTAAGTGAGATACTCATAGTTAACAGAGAGAATCATCTGGCATCCACTTTGTCATCGACACCATGGCTTTGACATATGATGGAATACTCAGAAGTAAAACTAATGGATGAAACTATTATAAAGAACTCACACTTTCAAACTTATCACTGTATTTCTGAATACATGTCTCCAACTCTGCAATTTTTCCAGTGCTGTAGCCATTTGCCAATTCAAAGTAGGGCTGCTCAAAAGAGAGTTAAAAACCAAAGGAAGTCATTGGAGCAGGTAAGCTTATGCACTAGCCTAATATCAAATGTATGATTGCAACAGGGTTTAAATGTGTAGATATCACAAAGGCCAAGATCTAAAAGAGAGAAATGCTCAACTTCAGCAATACCTGACAAAAGTTCTTCAGATTCCTCTGTGCTACTGATGAAGTGTATTTAGGGAGACTGGTAGAGAACTGTCACCAGGCATAAAGCAATCATCAGATTATTGTTGATGAAATTAACAAAAAGATAAACTTGTCAAGTCAAAACCTAGCCTATGCAGAGTATGTGAATAAATATCACAATTAATTTCTAGAATCAGCACAGGCACCATATCAATTTTCTCTTTCAAGCCACAATATTGCTGTTGTGAATTGACTTACAGAGTCAACTTAAATTTCAAGGTACATGAAATAAGGGATTTAGCCAAAATACCCACCAAGCATAAAATTCCAAAATACCCACTTTGCTAATACCCATTCCAAAATGCATTATCTTTCCCCTATTTGTACACAAAAAACACTAGGTCACTTCCTCCTTATTACTCCCCATTCATTTTTTCCCCAATCCTCTCCCATCCACCTTCATCCCTGTCAAACGCACCTTCCCAAATCTAACTGTCCCACCCTCTCCTCTCAGTGCCAGAACTCATATAGACCAATCGATTCTTCGAAAAAAATCCAAAAATTGTGGCAAATAAGTAAATCGCTGTCCATAGTTTGCTGGTTTTTCGTTCACAATAGGATCCATTTTCCCAATGAAAGGCTGAAACCCACGATTATAGCCCAACCCCATCAGGGCTAAGAACACGCTCAATTTTGAGCACAAGAAGTGCAAGGAACAGAAACCTTATCTAAATCCTTGGATTCTCTTTGATTTTGGACCCCAATTTGATATCATAGTGAAGAAACCTTTAAACATATTATTAATGAAATTATTTAATTTTTCTGCTCAGTTTTCTTCGATATGAACATTTTGGAAAACTCAATCTGTTTGGGTGGTTTGGATATTAATGTGAGAGGGGAAAGGTTTGGGTGGTCTGAATTTCCCAATGAAAGGCCAAAACCCACTATTATAGCCCCAAACCCATCAGGGCTAAGAACAAGGTCGATTCAAGCACAAGAAGTGCAAGGGACAGCAACCTTATCTACATCCTTGGATTCTCTTTGATTTAGGATCAAAATTAGATATTATAGTGAAGAAACCTTTAAACACAATATTAATGAAATTATTTAATTTTTCTGCTCAGTTTTCTTCGACATGAACATTTTGGAAAACCCAATCTGTTTGGGTGGTCTGGATTTTAACGTGAGAGGAGAACGGTTTGGGATTGAGATATTCAATGGGTACTAGGGAAGAACTGGGTACTTTTAACCTGTTTCCCTTGATGAATTTTGTCTAATGGGTTGTTGTGCCGACAATGGAAGAGGTTCCAAAGAAGAGATGTTGTGGCTGCCTCCTTTTTCAGTTTTTCAGATTTTTTTGTTTAAAATTAATTAAATTAGAAGGATATGGAGTTTAAATTATTCCTTTCATTGATTGAATCTAATTCTTCACAGATCTATCACAAAAAATTGGATATGGGGGTAAAAAAAAGAGTCTAAGGTTGCACTTTCCATGAAAGATGAACACCCTTTCAAGGTTCAAGCACAAGGATGCTGCAAATTAAAAAAGAAGAATAAACAAAAAGAATTGTGATTGTGAGGAACCAGACCAATTCCACGACATCAAACTCCTCCTCACGACTCACGAGCAACCGTCTTGTATAAGTGTGGTGGTGTAGGAGCAGCCATGAAAACACAAGAGAATTTGTTTGAAACTTGGCAGTGGGAGAAGACGGTGAGGTTGGGAGAACTGGGAGTAGGCAATGGGAGGAGATTGTGAGGCCGCCTCAGACAAAGAGTTTGGATTCTCTTCAAACTCGGGTGTTTTCAAGATGGGTAACTAAGTAGGAACTGACATAATGGTTTTTGTTTTTATACCTGGGCCAAAAGTGCAAATAGGGGAAAGATAAGTGTGCTTTGAATTGGTTATTAGCTAATTGGGTATTTTGGATTTTTTTTTTGTGGTTAGTGGGCATTTTGTGGAGAATATAAGGCATACCTGTCCATTGTGAATGAGAGAAACCAATATATACTTCTTGTATGCTTCAACAGTTATTGCATTAATAACGGTCATAGGAGCTGTTACAACCTGGAAATAATGATTTGCGATTATGATGGATAAATAGACCAAAATTCAACATGAAACTATAAGAAGATAAACTGAATATAGATGACATACATTGTGTAGAAGCTCCAATGCTTTGGGAAAACGCTTTTGTCCAATGCATATCATCCCCCTACCATGATGTCAAAGGAGAAATACTGTCAGCATTTTTCCTTAAAAACACCAAATCCCCAAAGAATGAACCACTGAGAATCCTGATAAAGACTAATGAAATTACACATCAATCATCAAACTGATGAATTCAATTCCCATTAAAGAGGACTCTGCCATCTAGCACACAATGGATCAGCTCCCGTCTTCTTTATAAAATGAACCTACATAATCAGTAACTGTATTCAGTGGCAGACCCAGGAATTCTTTTCCAGGAGGGTCAATATACACAACATCCCATTTTATTCATTAATATTGGACTAAAGTTTATTACCAATGACAAAAATGCCGGCTAGTTAGATGTTCAAAATGTACAAATTTTGAGCTATGGGGAAGTATATATTTTATGGTCAAATATACAGAACATTATTGATAAGGTAAAATTAAATTTGAATTAATAATAGTATTCTTAGCTAAATTTACCTAGACATTGTTAAAAGTGCTCTTAAACCATCTGCAATGAGCTAACTTAATGAACTCTTAACTTTCATTTTGGAGAGAATGCCGTAAAAATTCATCTCTAATCACGCTGGCATAAAATTTAGAGAACCCCGAAAATAACTTTAGATTTTTAGCGAAATTTAGGTTGAAAACAAAGTTTTAGTTGGAGATAGGCTTATTAATCTGAACAAGTTTGAACTTTTTAGTTTTTATTGAATAGATATTTAGTCAACAAATTGCATTGCTAATTGAAGATGGTTCCTTATCTAAACATACATGTTTTATTTGCCAAAAAAAAAACTATGCGTTTTTAGAAGAGATAATTAGGGTAAAGCTGTTAAAGAGATAATCAGAATCACTTGCATGACATGTAAGTAACCTATCTTCTCCCAAATTCCCAGCTCTTCATAGCTCATAGTCCTAATGAACCAGAACTAACTCAAAGGCGATGCTTCTTTGGGGTCGTTCATTTGGATGATCTGGGGTATGAGCAGATCATCAGGTACGTATGAGCAATTATGGGTTAAACTAGAGAGGGGCCGGGGTCAACCTAGTGGCTCAATAAAGGATTTTCCGGCAACTGGAGGATCAAGTGACCCACCTCGCCCCTTCTTCAGTCCGGCCCTGACGTATTCCATAACCAACAAAGGACAACTTAAGACTATGATTTTTTTTAAGAAGAACGTAGTTCAAATTATCTAACTATTCCAGGCCCTCCCTTCCTACGAATAAATAAAACAAATACATGTGAATTAGCACAACAGATACATGTGAATAAACACAACAATACATGTGAATAAGCACAACAGATAAATGTGAATAAGTACAATAGATACATTAGAATAATACTCTTAAAGTAAGAATCTGTTCTCTTACTTGATTTATGTGATCAAAATGAAATGTAATTGATTATATTTTTATAGTTTTCTAAAGGACTGAAATAAGAAAAACTTGGCATTCCCTTCTTAAAATGAACATAAATGGTTAACCTCTCTAAAACTCTGCAATAAACTACAAATTATCCCTGATAAAAAAAGGATTCATGTCAATGAAATTTATTGGCTGGCTCATTTAAATAATAGCACCATAAATAAAATAAAAAATTGTATAGACAACAACCTCTAATGCATAGTGAAAGATCTAAACATTCAGGTAAAAGTGCAGGAGAGTTTTCCAGATGCAAGACAATATAAAACATAGGAAAGAGTAAGAAATGTCAAACAAAGCCAGGAACCTACCAAGAAGAAAATGAAAGTAATTTTCTCAGTAATTAGAAGCAGCCAACTGAAATAAAGATAATACTTGGTAGAAAGGAAACCCACCCATAATAGCAATAGAGAAATAGATCCCTTGGCTGATCAACCTCAAAAAGGTCATCATATAAAATGGACAATCCAGCTTTATAGCTTTTTGACAACAAGCAAAGAAGAAGAAACTCTGGATGCAAGCAAGTCAAATGCTCTGAGGATGTCTGAATTTTCCGAATTGCTGTCAACATTGGGGCCACTCCTTGCAATGGTGTTTCAAGCAGCATAACTTGTTCTTTTAACCTCTTGCAAACAGTTATGACTGTAAGGAAAAGAATCAACAAGAGGGATGAGGGTTGCAATTTAACGAAGTTTATAAAAGTCAAACATAAAAGAGTGAAGAATAATACATTTATCAGGTGCCAAACGAATCTGCTCCCTAACACAGGATTTGATAAATCTGGCAATGGCCACGACCAATGCACTCGCTTGCTCCTTCGAAACCGGACCAGCTGAGCCTGCCTCTCTGTTACCACGTTCATACACATCCATCAAAAAGTCAATTTCCAACAATTCACCAATGCGGTAACTACTAACTAGGCAGAATCATAAATAAATTCCTTTGGTAATAAAATTTCTGATATTTAATACAATTTCATGAATTGCTAGTAACTTTGAGCAGATTAGGTAGATACAATTTCATTTTTAATTTCCTCGGACACCAAACGGTAATTAGGGCTACACAGTGCTCTCGCGCACTCTCTCCTGAAAGCAAACGAAGCAGTCCGCCTAAACCCTAATATAGACTATTGAAATTGAAATAAAAGCATGAAATTCGAAAGACAGAACTGTTACGAGTGAAGAAGAGGCTCACAGAATGTAGAGATATCCGAGAGAGTGCTTGGACGGGTCAAGCTGGTCCAAAACAGGAAGTAATTGAACCGCCTCGGTGTAGAGTGACTCCTGCGCTTGCTTCAAAACAGCATGGAGGTGCGAGATATCGCCGGCGCTCGATAGCCCCTGGATGTTTGCCACCAGAGCTTGCACAGCGTCCATGATTATCTGTCGAAAGCCTTCGATTTCTTCGAACCAGCGAGCACAGCGAGAGAGAGGGCTTCGCGAGCTCGCTCTGGATTTTATTTTTGATTTTATGTTAGGATCGACTCGTCGATTTCAATGAGCCGAGTTATAAGATAGATTTGGGACCAGTAAATAAAATGAGCCCCATTATTTTGGATCCATTAAATAAAGGGTCACTAGGCCCACTTATTTAGGCCCAGTTAATAAATCAAGCCCAATTTGTTTACGCCGAAGTACTGGCAAAGACTAGAAACGAAGGAAACCGAGATTGGAGAGAGACTGAGGGAGAAAATGGCGGACTATCACTTTGTGTACAAGGACCTTGAAGGAGCATCGACGCAGTGGGACGACATACAGAGAAAGCTAGGCAACCTTCCGGCGAAGCCACCGGCGTTCAAGCCAGCGCCTTTCGCTCCAGCTCAGGACGAAGCTTCTCTCCCTAAAGACAAGTCCTGGATCGATGAAAAGACCGAGCAGGACCTCGAAGACCTGGAGGACAATCCAGATCTCGACGACGATCGCTTCCTTGAAGAATACAGGTCCAATTCCTCATATTTCTTCTAAATACTGCCTTATTTACTTCAAATTAAGATCGGAAATGTGAAAATTGGGGTGGTTTGGATTTGATAGGAAGAAGAGGCTGACAGAGCTGAGAGAAGCAGCAAAGATTGCGAGGTTTGGATCGGTAGTGCCAATTTCGGGATCGGATTTCGTGCGGGAGGTTTCGCAAGCTCCGCCTGATGTTTGGGTGGTTGTGATTCTCTACAAAGAAGGAATCGCCGAGTGTGGGGTGTTGATGCAGTGTATGGAAGATTTGGCTACGAAATACCCAGCGACCAAGTTCGTCAAAATTATATCCACGGATTGCATTCCAAATTACCCTGATCGGAATGTTCCCACTGTTTTAGTGTACAACAGTGGCGCTGTCAAAGCAAATTACGTGGGGTTGCAAAGCTTTGGCCGGAGATGCACACCGGAAGGTATTTTTTTACTCTGAATCTCAACTGGGTCGTTTAAGTTTCATGTTGAAAGGAATTGGAGAATTGAGCAGATTAATAAATTTTTGAGCTTTAGAGCTCTTTGAATTAACATGGAGTATATTTTAAGCACAAACTATTGTGGGACATGAATTCAAGTACATGGACAATGGGGAAAGTGAACCATAAACTTCAATACTTGCGACACGTTTGGTGAGTCGTATTAAATTAGATTAGATAAGACGTCAAAATCGATGTATTTTGAAAGTAGGAGTGGGTGTTTTTTCATAGTGAGAGGATTAGAGGAGATTAGACGTATTGAATTGTATAAGATAAGTCGTCAAAATCGATATATTTTAAAGGTCGATATATTTTGAAGGTCGAAGTGGATGTTGTTTCATTGTGAGAATATTAGAGTTGATTAGACGGAGAACAAAACGTATCCTATAGTATACAATCCCCTCAAAATAGTGATTGGGAGATGTAAGTTCCTTTTGTATCTAGTCCCCTCAAATCCCCTTACAACGAAACATCCACTTCGACCATCAAAATACATAGAATTTTATGCTTTATCCCGTTCAATTCAAATCGACCCACCAAACGTGGCCTTAATGTATTGTTGTGCTTACTGCTTTTTAATATGTAATTCTAACAAGTTCATGTAGTTGTTTATAGATTGACAAGTTATGGCATCCTATTTTATATTTATATATATATATATATACATATTCGTCTGTGCCTCGGCCCTCAATGCAAGTAAATGTTTTATTGAATTTCTTATGACTCTTTTTTAATGAACTTTTCTGTGCTCTGATGAATTATCAGGTGTGGCATTAGTTCTCTGCCAATCCGATCCTGTGCTTAATGATGGCCATAGTGGAAATGATCGGTCAAGGCAAGCTGTAATTGACGGAGTTCGTAAGAGGTTTATAGAGAAAGTTGTGACAGAGCATGAAGATGATGACGATGGATCGTCAAGTGATTAGAACCTCACTAGCTTTATATTAGTTTGTGTAAGAGTTTGAGTTTGAATGAATCAAATTACTTGTCTTTGCATCTTTCTAGTTCTTGCACAACCTTTCGGTTTTCCCATTTACTGTGAAAGATTCTTTGGATTTCCTCTGAATCAGGTTTCTCAGCCTTTGGTGTATGATTTATTGACCTTTCCTTTGATTATCATGCCTCGTCCCCCATTTATGAGATTTTGGGCTTAGATAATTTGTTTGCAGTCAACTAATCGAAGAAGTCCGTAATCCATGTCAAAAGCAGTTCATCTTATTACACAGATGATCAAAGTACATCTATCTAGACAATTTCTATTCAATTCTCGTCTACTTGCAAAATTATTGCTGGAAAAACACCGGCCACAATTTAACTTTCTGACAGCTCAAACCATAAATTAAAATTCTGACCAGGCAATGATCATCAAAACCTTGTTATACTAAAAGAGGTTACCCAAGAAGTAGTGATTCAAGCCCCATATATGGTAGCTAACAGTGACAACTTTCGTAACAGAAAATACGCACAAATAACTCCTCATGCATTTGCTTCCGGTCTATCCTTCCTTTTGCCCTTCTGTGGATTATTAGCATCCTGTTGTTGTTGTTCAGCCTTTATCTGAGCTCGGACCATGGCTCGCCTTGCACGGGGTCGCATCTCCCTTACAGTCCGATGGGGCATCAGATAAGGCTCAAGGGGACGATCATCAAAGGGGTGCTCGTTGCCAACAAATATCCTCAGCTTCCTATCTCTATCCTACATCCATTTGAAGTATACCATTGTCAGGTAATTTAGTGCGCCAATCAAAACAATTCTGTGTTAAAAGTTAAAATATGACAAGGAACGCTACTATTATAGCACTTACATCACGCAATTTGTTCCTCGGGAGCATGCGCATCACAGCTTTGCGAATGACTTCCGTAGGGTCTTTGGCCAACTGATCCTTTAAACTCCTTTCCTTAAGGTGACCAATATACCTATAGGCCATATATGATTCAACATCAAGACCAAAGGGAATCATAGAGATGACTTTATTAGAAGGTATTACGAAACATCATGAATCAATTCTATCATATCCTTTGGTCACACAGAAAAATTGAGTGCATTTGATGATTCTGAGCACTGAACTAAAAGGTTAGTTTTACAACTAAATAAAGACATGTATTTATCAAACTAAAGGACAGTCCACCATATTTGTAACCTTATCTTCGTCAAATCAATGAAATCTTTTTAAGTTTCTTAAACTAAGGCTCTGTTTGTTTTTATCTGGATTGGATTGGATAAGAGGCTAAATTTGTTGTTTAGACTAATACAATGCATGTATGCTAGGATTTGAATAAGAAAATTAATGAAAGCAAGTACATTTCGAACGAAGTTGTGCATATAGTAGTTCATATAATAGTTCAAACCCCTTTTAATAGCACTGAATCTAGTTATTCGAATATATTCAATCTAGTGTTTTAGTTTTTGTAGCAAATTTAGCCTTATTATCCAAATCCAATCCAAATCCTTTCCTAAACAAAAGCCTACAGGTTCGAAACTAAATTGTAGTAAAACAAGAGTTGAATGTTTTCATTCCTATGAAGTCCCAAAAGTTGCAGCAATGAAAACTCTTCGCGATAAGTAATTCTAAAACAATGGCACTTACCCAGTATGCCAACGATAAAACTTATCGGTTAGTTTTCTGCCCGTGACACAAACATCCTTTGCATTAAGCACAATGCACATATCGCCATCATCTCGGTATGGGGCATATGTTGGTTTGTCCTTGCCTTGGATCACAGTAGAAATTTGAGATGCTAGTCTTCCAAGAACCTAAAAAGAAGGGTACTTTGTCATTATTTTCTGCAAAGGTTAATATTTCAACTCATTTATATACTGACAAGTTACAACTGAACTGAACAATTCCACCAAGTCCAGATTTCATCAAAACTTGATAGAAGAATCCATCAGCAGAGAAACTCAGACAATGAACCATGAATGTATACTACATTAATAACTCTTAAACCAACCTGGCCTTTCGCATCAAACACTTTCCACCGCAGGCCGTCGAGCTCAATACGTCTCAGGCCAGCAAGAGCTTTCTGTATGATTATCAAAGCACATATTCTGTTACTAGTTGGGCAAACAATCTAACCACAAATTCTCTCAGTACTTTTCACAAACAGTTAGCGTGCATTCACTCATACATTAATTTATAGTTCGATGAGGCTCAAAAATCCACCATGGATGAGTTCTACGATCATCGAGATTGGAATAGGCAAAGAAATTAACTATCAAATACCCAGAAAAATACGATTAATCAGTATAATAAGAAGAAAACGATGCCTTCAAGTTGCCACTAAAGGAGGTGGCTGCTTGGCTTGCCATTTCCCTCTTTCGTTTTCTCTGACTTCGACTTTCTCAAACGCGAATCATCCACCTGCGGTAACCCTATCAAAGGGTAAGCAACCGTACATAAACCTCAAGAAGATTAAACCCCCCAACCCCCAAAGAAGAAGACGAACCTGTAAACTCTGAAGAGAGGTATAGGGTTTGTGCAAATGAATTAAAGTCCAGGTCTTTTCGCTCCGACCGGCTTTTTTTCTCTATTGCTGGGGCAGTGCGGCAGCTTAATATCAGCCATTGGATCGTTCTAACGGCTAGGATTAAAACAAATAATCTATTTTGTGTATTCACAGTATGAGTTCGATACCCTAAATGCTAAAAAATTATTTAATACTCTAATGGGTAGTCTCGGATACAAATCTTGTAAAGAATGAGTTTGATACTCAAAGTATATAATTTAATTGCATATGAACGACAGATTTAAATTCAATTGCATAAAATTTGTTTTATTTTTAAGCTAATGTGATTACAGTCACATCTTTAAGATTAGAAAGTTTATTGAAACAAAGCAAATGGGCACCACAAATTACTCGCAATTAAAGTATTAAACACGAGTCTGTTTTTATTTGGAAAAGAACCCACCTTTAATTTCAAGTTAGACAAATAAACGGATACATATCTCATATTTCAAGGAACTTGTTATTCAAGTGATTAATCGATCTTAAAGAGAATATATTAGTGACAAGATTTTCAATTTTAAGTGTCTTCTTCATTCTCTTATTAGTTATTATGGTTTTTGTTCCAAAGACTGCCATAGCCATCCACTAGTTGCTTGAACCATATGACTTGTTTGAATAGACTTAAAAAGCTGAAAGCTTGATCCTTGCTTGCACTTGAGAATAAGAATTTGGCAGTTTCTTTTGTGAATTCACATCACAATAACTAATGACATCTTCATTCACATAAAACCAGTTCTGGAAACTACAAAAACTCTAGCGGTAAAATTTTCACAGCTCAGTTACTGTCATCATCTTTCCTTTCCAACCAATCTCTTCTTACAACCAAACAGGTCAACTGAAATCGAACATAAACGGAGGTTATATTAACCTTTCTCTCTAACACTCTTCTAACTGACAGGAACTTAAAAAACGAAGCTAACTTTACATGACTGACTAACTTCATACAAGTTGGTGCTATAGTAAGGTATGCAATTTACACGGGACTCCGAATTCTACGCACATAAGTACATAGTTTCGGAGGTGCTTTAGTTTCAAAGGTGCTTCTATTGACGGTATCATCACCCCAAGTTTGGCCCCATTTTAGGAGTTTTCGTATCAGAATATCACCGTAGGGATCCTCTTGCTTCACATCCACATACCCTTTAGTTTTCAACACCTGCACGAACGAAAAAATAGCAAAGGTTACACAGTTATATCAGATTTTTGAGTATGTTCACCGACATTGAAAAAACTGTTAGCTTCTAGCCAATGAAACTTTGAAGATGCAACATAAAATGATAAGAACATAAAAATGAGCCAAGAAGGGATGCCTTTCCCGTACAGAAAAGGTATACTACTCGGTAGAGCTACAAAAGATAATGCAGCTATCCATTGAACAATTGGAGTTATATATGTTATATGAAGAATCGAAGATCATACCAGTATCTCGTAAAATAGCCTTGCACTTTCTTTCTTAGATCTTCCTTCCAAAACCTGAAACAACTTCACTTCCACCTCTCCTCGATTGCTACAATTTCGAAAGTGTCTTTGCAAGTACTTTGCAACCATTCTGTATGCACACATAAAACGTGTTGAAGAAAAGCTGTACAAGAAAAAATTAACCATTACATTTATGCCGAAAGAGTTTCATGAGGACAATCCACCTTACCTTGTTCTCGTCAACAATCCCTCTGCAACAAAAGTAAGTTTTGGAGTTCAGGCATTGAGAAAACTATACAATTCAAACAGAAGCTAGCTTTCATGCAATCAATTCGAGACTCCTACCTAGTTCAGGATTAACTCCTTCGGATGAGTCAATGTCCTAAAGCAAGACAAGACAAAAAATTAGAGACAAACAAGGAACAATAAACCATGTTAGCTAGTTCAATACTAGATCCAAATGAGAAGCAACAAATAAAATGTAGTGGAATCAATATCATACATTCTTGTTTCAGACCTTTGTGATGGTACAAGTGAGCTTTCATGTGCAGTCGTGCCTATCAAAATGTGGTATCTGGTAAACTATCTAATCTTTTCTAGTAGAGGCTCTTCTTTACAAGAAAACTCCATAGTAATCATTACTTTACCTCATTCAAAAAATTGAAATCATGATCTTGACCACTTTCCAGAAGTGGTGCTTCTTCTGCTGTGCTGGCAATTCCAGATGGTTCAGCTTGCTCTCTGCCTAGCAACGGCTCTTTCTCTATCCTTCCAGACGACTCAGGTCTTATGATATACATCTCAGGAGTTCCAGGGCTCTTTGGACTCTCAAATGATTTCATGGATTGTGAACGAAGAACCGGTGTTTCTGGTGCAATTTCTATTTGCTCTGACCTACCAACATTTGGAGATTCGGGCACATCTAGCTTTTCTGGAGTTCCAACAGTTTCAGCAGGCTCTATAATCTTTAATTTCCTTTTGCAGAAGATGGATCTAAGTTCTTGAAAAAAAACAGCTGTAAATATGGACCATGGTTAGCAATGGTTCCACAGTTGATGCACCATCAACTAAATAATGATAGAAAATTACCAGGTATCAGTGGCTCCAAGAAATCATCAGTAAGATTTCCAAATCGAAAAGCTTTCCAGGCAGCAAGGGAAGTTTGAGGAACTTTTCTTCGTTTAGAAATCAAGTCACTTGCATCCTGTATGCTTTGCCTGACTACCCTGTGAAAATTTATGTCATAGTTTTTCATTTTGGTCTTATAATCCATGGAAAAATTACTAAAATCCAAAGTGTCCCAGAGGGTGTTATTTCAAATTTAGATGGATGCTTCAAATATTATTTTAATTTTTAGTAAAAATTAGAAATAATTTCTAGCCTAGATTTCTATAAATAGGGAAACAGGAGGACTTTAACTTAACACATGAAAAGAGCATTAATCCATCACATACTCATAGGCAGCACATGTTTTCGTTCATAAATTACTTTAAACCGGAAATAACTTCTAGCTTAGATTTCTATAAATAGGGAAAACAGTAAGACTACAAATAAACACATGTAAAGAGGCAGTAAACCACCACATGTGTATCAGGCATGATCATATCATCAGTGACACATTTAGTTCCGGACATTCAAGCATACTCCTTAGTCCTTAGTAGCTGGTGTTGGAATTTATTTAATCTTTAGAAGAAAAAGAAGTCAAAATTATGGATAAAATATAGCCTAGATTTCTATAAACTAGGAAAACAGGAACACACTAACTTAGCACACGTAAAGCAGTAAACGGTTACGTACTCATTAGGCAGCACTGTCATATCATCAATGACGCATTTTCTTTTCCTAGAAATTTGAGCAGACTGCTTCTTAGATGTTGTAGAAATTCGAGTAGAATACTTAGCAGCTGGTGTAGAAATTCGAGGAGACTCCTTAATAGATGATGCAGCAATTCGAGAAGACTCCTTAGTAGCTGGTGTAGAAATTTGAGCAGACTCCTTAGTAGCTGGTGTGGGAATAAGAACAAACTTTGGTGTAGTATCATCTGCATTAGGAGAAATTATTTTGGACAAACTTGTTATGCACACGTGTAATTGTGAAAGTTTAGATTTCATATATATTGCAAAGCATAAGACGGAACTTAAAAGATTGTCTGACAAAACAAAAAAGATGTGTAACTCTGTATATGAAAGTGCTAAATCAGCCCTATCCAGACTTGAACAACCATAGGAATTGAAGGCTTAAAAGGTTAAAAGAAAAATAAAATAAATCCTTAATTGAGAATTTTGCACCTAAAGCATGGGGGTGCTTGGCACCAGGAGTTCCATCATAAGCAACAAAGAGAGAATCTGGATCTTCTTGCACAAGAACTTGACCTTCTATACTATTTGGTAACTTTTTTGGCTCTCCATCATTATCATTCTCTTCGCCAAATGAAGAAGCAAGTTCTTGAGGTTGCTTCATCCCACAAAACATATCAAGATCCATGTACTCTTCTTGAGAAACGGTACAACTTCGCATCTTTTCGATGTCAGCTTCTAAGGTGATTAGATCATGGTCTTGACTTGTAATCAGAAGTGTCGGACTTTCCGGTTGCACCAACTCTGTTTCCATAATCTCCCCCTTATCAATTTCTCGATCTTCACTGGATGATCTAGCATGGCAGGAAGATTCTCTCTCAGTCCCATAGAATGTCTCAAGGTTCAAACCTTCTTGAGACAACCTAAGGTCTTGAAGCTTTTCAGGGTTTGCTTCTCCTAGAACTCCATTTTCAGATAGTGCTATATCTTGAGCCCTAATCTGCTCTGTAGTTTCGTGATCTTCACCACGTGGTTTAACTTGGTTTGGAGGTTCTTCCTCAGCTCTACATATATTTTCTACATCTGCGCATTCTTCTTGAGAGAACCCATCCTCTTGAAGCTTCCCCTTAAGAGCTTCTGAGTTAGCTCCACAACTTGATGTTCTCAACTCCATGTCAAAATCCAACAGGTAAGGTGAAAGTACACTGAGATAAGAAATACTTGTCAAAAATTAGGTTCAAGGAAATTTTTGAAAAATTGTTACAGAAGGATACAAAATTAAAAATTTTGAGCATCCTGAATGTTTTACATACTCTTTGACGGGGGTGTAATCAGCAGACACAGTATTGTCACATACATCAAATTCCTCATAATCGTACTGCAGAAACAAAAAAGAATCTTAGGGTGCACATTCCAGATGAAACTAAGTCAAACCTATTAAACTATTTATGAGGAAATTTGGCAACTCATTAAGAACAAATTGTTAAAAGAAAATGGATGACTTGAAAAATAAAATGTCTCTTATGGCCTAAAAAAGGGAGAAAGTTAATAACAGGAAAAGTTAATGACAAGAAGAATGGATTCATATGAGGCTCAAGAAGCTGGCAAAACATATAAGCATTAAAATGACTTTATGGCGTACCATTTTTGAATAAAATTGTCCTATTCCATGCCCTTTAGCACAATCTGTTTCATATAATCATGAATCATGTAAACTTACACTAAATAAAGTTAAGTAAAATAGTATTCAAGACCACAGATTTAATACCTTTGAGTGTAATATCTTCATGGGACACCACATTGCCTCTGTGAAGTAAGACAAGAAAACAAGTTAAACATGAGTCTAGATGCAGGAGTATCCTCATAGCTTTTAAAGCTTACCCAACATCTTCAAGGATACCCAGATCAAAAGCATCAAGTTCAAATGTATCCGGGAGGGTAACGGAGTAATACGGCGCACGCAGCTGTTCTCCATCCGCATTCCCTTTTGTACTAACCACAAATTTGTTGATTTTAATCAGCACTTCATGGCAGTCATCAAACAGATATTCAACTTTTTTTGAGTATATTCGAACTACACCCAGAAGAAGGTAGGCCAATACCCTGTATGCAACGGCATCCCAGTCATCCTGCAAAATTTTATCTGCAGCAACAGAATAAGGTTTTAGGATATTCCAGGCTTGATGTCAAATAACTTGAACAGGAATTTTCAATGTAAGCAAATGCCCCAAACACCCCTTTTGCCAACCCTAATTCATAGATAGGAATACCATCTGGACAGGACGGAGTACATTCTCAAGATTTCTTTTTCGTTTTTTCGAATATAAATCCTGTTCTAAAATTTCTGAAAAAAGGGAAATTTACCTGGCAACCACCTAAATGAACAACATTTTCCCAAATGTTATGTCGGCTGTTCACAAGTTCTTATGAAGCTTGCTATAAATATATAATTCAGTAAAAACCAGTGATTCCCAGAAAAATTTACCAGACTATCTTTCATAATAGCATACTGAATAAAGAGACACAGCATATAGCAGCCAAAACAAGGTTGGTAACAGTAGCCAATGGCAAACCCAGAAACCAAGTTTCAAAATTTATGTGCTTGGAAGCAAGCAACGTCATAAAATTAAGCCACCAAAAATGAAAATTAACAAAAAGAGTGCTCATTTATGCTCAAGGAGAAAAACCCATTTCGAAAAATTCATGGTTTTGCTGCGGCCTTTCCATCATTCAGTTTCAAAATGCCAAGCAAAGCCAGAGAAAGTTGAAATCTTTGAAAAGAGGAAGAGGAAAGGAAACGAACCAACGGAGGAGGAGATGTCGGTCTGGTTGACCTGAGCCTTCTTGAGCTTTTTGAAAGAGTAAGCGGCAACCCAAATGGCGCCCAACGGCCCTTTTCTCGACAGGAGGCACTGCGAGTAGAACATGTCTTTGCTTTCCCTCTGGGTTTCAAGCTCTTTCACTCTCTCTGTGATTTTTGGTTCCTCTTCTCAATTTCTCAGAGTAGGAGAAGGCCAAAGCGAATGCGGCTGAGCCTGCTAACTGCTAATGAAGCACACGCGGGCCACGGCATGGGAGAGCCTTTAAGAAGAAACGGTCGACTGGTGGTGTAGTAGTGTACCTGGTAAGTCTCAGAAATCAGACACAGCAAAGAGAAAAAAATTCGAAATTTGATATTTAAGTGAAGTCTCCGGAGGTGGAAAATGACCTCAAAAAGCTTACCTTTGTAAGATTTTATAATGTATTCAATTTGAGATTTATGATGCCATAACTATTGAAGATTATGAATGTCATGGTAATTTGATGCCAAAATGCGATTACTAGGAAATAACCAGAACTGAGATGTCTCCATGTTTATATTGTTTTTTTAAATTCATATGGTATTTTAATAAATGCAAATAATTTAATTGTTTTGTTAAATATTTTTGTTATTATTATAAGAATTGACCATTTGTATTGGCATTTAAGAAATTCAAGAACTTTGTATAGTCTTATTTACAAAAGTGGGAAAAAAATGCAGGAATAGAAAATAGTTGTTATTAGTAAGGATGAAAATATCATTTTTTACGGAAATATCGACAGTCAAATTTTTAGAAATATTAACGGATATTTTGATATTGATATCGTTCACGTTTAACAAAAATATTGAAAATTTAATCCAAAACTTGAAAATTTTGAATAAAACTTTGAGTAAAATTTTAGACGAAATATCGGTATATCGTAGAAATTGGGAAAATTTTTCCTCACCCTCTATTTTTAGGTTGAGACTCTAAAAATATGAATATTCATGGAATATTGGAGATATTTTTTTCCCTATTTTTATGTCTAAACCTTAAAATACGAATATATCCACAAAAATATTACAAATATTACGATATACAATTGTACACATATGAGACATTCTAAAATTTAACCCTTTTTCCCTTTTTGGGTAGGGTATGAATATGATTACACATTTAAAACAAAATTGCAAATTAGAATGAAAAGGAAAGTACTTAAATTTGAAAAAATTAGGAAAGAAAAGAAAGAAAAAAAAAGGTGTAAAACTTTAGGCCCAGACAAGATAGCTGCCAAGACCAAGAAGATAAATTTTGTGAATTGACACACGGTAAAATGCCAACTCACGTACTAGTGTCGCTGTTGGGGGGACCATTTTCTGACACATATCAATCCAAACAAAGATGTCTATAAATAGAAACATCGATAGTCAAATTTAAGAAAATATAGATAGTTAATTTTATGGAAATATCGACAGTCAAATTTGTGTATATTTCAATATTGATATTGATATCGTTTAACCTCAACAAAAAAATATTGGAAATATAGTTCAAAAACTTGAAATTTTTATTGAAATTTTAAGAAAAACTTAAGCACCCAATAATACTTATATAAACCTAATACGAATATCGTGAAAATTAAGGGAAAGTTTTTTTTCCCTCCCAATTTTAATGACAAGACCCTTAAATGCGTATATATCACGGAAATATTGCGAATATTTCTTTCCCTCTATTTTTATATCGATACCACAAAATACGAATATATCTATAAAAATATTACGGATATTTACATCCTTGACTATAATTTATGTGCAGCTACTGTGCGAATATTTTAACATGGTTTCGATAGTATGTCAATAATAATAGTATTAGAAGAAAACATGATTATGATTAGTGTAATTAGATTGGACCTAAACGAAAATAATGGGAACCGCCATACAAAAAGATGCAATCTTTGCAAGTTTCCACCAGCATACTATCAACAGCAAATACAAAGAGACCCAGAAAGAGGTCAACTTCAAGAGTCAGACCCATCAGGGCAAAAGAGTTACAATGGCTGGGGCTGGGATTGGGTCGGGTCGGGTCGGGTCCCAAGTAGCAACAGATGTGATTCAGCAGACATTATGGAACTTTTGAAACAACGTAATATACATTGTCATTTTTGGATCCCCTACGGCTTACTGTACTGCATCTGCATCTGTGTTCATATTGTGCACCGATCGTGTACCTTCATTGTTCAACCTCCCGATTTGAGATCATCATTGCTGATATCCAATTTCTTCATTTTCTTTTCAAGAGCCTTATCGAAGTTAGCACCTGAGAGTGACAATAACTGGTTCAGCAGCAGCATTACTCCGCATTCCTTCATGAGAGCATACCTTGGCTTAATCCTTTCTTCCAAACTGTAACCGAAGTACTGAGGGAACTTAACTAGCTCGGATTTTGAATACTCCTCCATCGTCAAAAAGTAGTCCCATTTCGGTATCAAGTTCTCTGCCAAGCTGAAAGTATATAAAGCTCCGTATCTTGAAAGCATGATCCCAACTTCCTCCATGCTGTATCCCCTCTCAACAAAAAATTGTGTTACCGGCTTCAAGTTGGCTTCAATGCTAAGACCAAACACCGTGGGGGAACGATACAGCAGAACAGCAACATCCGCCCCCAATGAGACAAAGTACTCAGCTGTTGGCCGTAACTTGTCCTCTACACTGTAACTTATGATGTTTGGGCAGCGTGTCAAAACCTTGCCGATGATCTCAGCTGAAAGGCCCATTTCGTTTAGGAAATCTATGGTTGTCTTCACCTTCTGCCTGCTGTAAGTCAGAAGTGCTGGAAAGCGGTATATCACTTTGGCCCATTGTTTCTTGTCCACACCCAGGTCTTCTAAGAAACTCATGGTAGGTATGATATTTTCGGAGAGACTGATTCCACACAGCTGAGGCCTCTTGTGAAGGATCGAAGGAATATCAGATTTTGGCACCCCAAGTTCGAGAAGAAACTCAACAACTGGTTTTATTTTCCCCTCCAAACTATAGTAGGCGAAAGATGGAAACCTGCGTGCAATTCCCTTGATTTGATCAAGATCCATACCAAGCTCTAAAAGGTAGAGAATGTGAGGTGGGAGCTTCCCAGCTGGCCCTACCTCACTTACTCGAGATATTGCCTTTACCTTCCTCAAATCCACCAATGATTGAGATTTAGCAACTGGTGCAACCGGCTTTTCTTTTACTGGTGCATTTGGAAAGCTTTCTACCAAATCTACCATAAAATCTCCATACTCCTCAAGAAGCAATTCGAGGTAAGGGATTAGAGCCTCTCTAATCTCAAGAGTTGTTAGCTCTCGTCCTGCAATAAGATTTTATTGAAAACGGTTATTCAAAATAAATGTGTAAGCTGGACCAAGAGAGAAGCAGTGACATGTTGAATTCGAACCTACTAGATACCGGGATTTATGAACAGAATGAAGCTTAGAAACCAGGTGGTCAACGAAAAGCTCTGCCTTGTTTATGGTTCTTGCAGCAACTGTATGGCTGAGGCCTTGTTTCTTCAAGAACAAGGTTAGGACAGCCCTAGCTTCTTCTTTTTCAGCTGCCAAAAGTGCCGGAGATACCAGTTTTAAGCTAAATGAGCCATCTACCTCAGAATCAGCTGCACAAATGTTGAAACATATTAGTTAAATGAGTCTAACCTCGCTTACCAAAGATGTATAAGAGCAAGGAAGGTGTAACCAATTGCTTACCAAACTTTGCTCGGCAGAAAAAAAGTTTCTGAGGGAAAGCAAGTCTAGTCCTGGAGAAAAACGAACCCAACACAACAATCATCATGACAAGTATTAAAAAGAAGAGAATAAACAAAATAAAAATTGAAAATTGGGGGAAGATACAGAGAGAGCGCATTTGCAGTGCTGAGTCTCTCAATGGCTTGGAGTGAAGTAGCTAACAAATAACATGATATTCCAGCCTATGAAACTCCTTAATCTAACAAATAATACTACAATATCAGCCTATCAAAACCTACTCAATCACATTACACACATCAATTTCGCAACACCAATATATCAAAATCACAATCACAAAGAAATAATTTTGCTCCTTAAACTTCTTTCCACTGTATACAAGTTGGTGCACCAAGCCACCATTGACCAATACATTTCTTTTAGTGTGTGTCTGGACGAGAGACTTCAAAATATCAACGGATTTACCCTCTATTGCTAAGAAATACATTACAAACAATTAAAGAGAGGGATTGAGCATAACAAAACCACTAAACAAAGGATTTCCTAGGGTGACTCGTTTCAAGTATTTATCTACAAATCCCTCTAAGTGAAATCTCCCTCTGTATCAAATGTTTTCCAGGGCATTACTAAATAATTTACCCTCAATCCCTTAGTACTTGAAAATCCCTCATCGAAACATACAATTAGCATATTTCGCCGAATTCTCCCATGTACTTCTACCCACCAATGAACTTTTATTTTGGCCAATTTCCCTAAGGCCCTCAATATATGGTCAATCTCCTCTACCGTCATGTTTCCACATATTTCATCTAATTTTTCGTTAAAAATGTAACCTTCCGCCATTAAATTATCCGTCTGAAAATGTCTTGCAATGAAAGTAGCTGCTTAAGTTTTTTCCTCCCAGCATCCTACTTCCTCATTACTATTAAAAGAAAAGTTCTAAGCTTTAACCTCGCAAACTTTAGAGGGTAGTGATACTTCAAACTCGAAGCTCGATTCATTGACAGTTACCATAAACTCAGTAAAGAGAGACGGAGTGTAAACTGCAAAGTACCTGGTGGTGCTGAATATTACTCTCTGCGGAGCTGCAAACTGGGCAGACCTGATGGCACAGAAAGCTTCCATTTTCAGCTTCAATTCAACAAAAACCAACCAAAATTATTAAATTCTGAGGCTTTTGAGGTTTTTGAGGCTTTAGCTGAAGAGCTGAAGCGAAGGCGACTGTGGGTCTTGGCTTTCTCTTGGTGTTTGGATATGCTGTGCCAGTGAATGTGTGTTGTAGTGCAGGGTACCCACGTGCGAGTACTAAAACGTCGTCGTATAGCTGGTGACGTGTAATAATCTAAAGCCCAAATGTTGGGACGAGGCCCAAAATCGCGGGCGTCGTCATTTCAATTTCCCGGGGTTTATCAAATCTAAAACCCTAGAGAGCAAGCGTCCAGTTTCAGCCATGGCGATCTTCCTGAGACGCGCGCTCTCGCTCCGTAACGCCCCTCTCCTTCGAAGCTCTGCGATCCTCGGTCGTGAGCTCTTGCAGTGCGACTCCGAGACACCGCAGAGGATCCTCGCTCTTCCCGCCCTTGATTTTGTAAACGAAAGTCGCAGAGGCTTCGCCAAAGGCCGCAATAAATCAAGTACTCTCTCTCTCCAGAAAAATTATATTTTTGGACATTAAACTCTCTAAATTTCACTCCTTTTCTTTGATTTTCCCATTTTCAGAGGATGAATCGGCTGAAAGTACCGTTCAAGTTTTGCCAAACATGGGACCAACCATCAAGCAGAACGCCACGTCGCAAATGGAGGCGGCGGTTGCAGCATTGTCAACAGAATTAGGCAAGCTTCGCACCGGAAGAGCATCTCCGGGTACATTCTCACTTTCTCATTTGCCAATTCGCTGTTCATTTGCTAGCTTTGTTTTCCTGCTGGTCTAAGTTGTCTGAAATTGTTATGCAGGAATGCTTGACCACATTATTGTGGAAACCGGCGGCGTGAAGCTGCCGTTGAGTCAGATAGCCGTTGTTTCGGTCCTGGATTCAAAAACATTATCAATAAACCCTTTTGATCCAAGCGTAATGAAAAGATGCCTCCTTTAATTACTGTTTTGTTATCATTTTCATTGTGTGCTTTCTGAATCCTAATTACAATTTGTCTCTCCAATATCTATATACTACTTTGAATGAAGGTATGGAAATTTTGTAGAGTAACTTTAGGCTCCCAATTATGAATGTTTACTTTTCTATAATTCGGTTTGGATTGAGGAATCTCCTAAACATACCTGTTTGTATGCAATGATATTTTATGCAGACTATACAGAAGTTGGAGACTGCCATTAGTGAATCTTCCCTGGGTTTAAATCCTAGAGTGGATGGGGATCGATTGATTGCAGCTATTCCTCCGTAAGCACGCATCTGACTGTAACTCATACTGTGATGAATTTTCATTGCATATTTCCTTATAAAAGCTGGTGGAAACCCTTACAAAAGGCACCAGCTTTTTTGTTATAACTTTCATAATTTTCAGCTTTGTAGTTCTTAATAATCACCTGGAAATATTCGCCAGCTGACTTGTCTAACTCTTTTTCTAATTTTTGTGATGCCCAGGCTGACCAAAGAGCATGTTCAGGTGACATTTAACTGCTTTTGCCCTCTCAGATTCTGTCGTGTCGCATAACTACTGTATCTTATCAGTGGACATACTCTACCAGGCTATCTGTAAAGTGGTGACCAAGTCCTGCGAAGATGGCAGACTAAGTATAAGAAGGGCTCGCCAAAAGGTAAACATATGTCATTGTTGTTTCCTTGTAATCTTATTTTTGATGCCTATATAACTGGTTAAAATAATTTCAAGGTAAAAACTTGATTGCACTCCAAGATTCCGCTTTTTTAGTTTGTTATCACCAAGCATCAAGACAGAGAAGTTCTGGAAATATACTATATATTTAGTCCTAAAAACCCTAGGGCCGGGTCTTTGATCCTCCTAATTATTGTAGGATATCCGTTTAACAGATCTACTAGGCCATCTTCAGAGCATTTACTATCACATGCATCAGTGGCAAGTTAATATTATGCTAACAATTTCTGTCTCAGTTTGGATAGCTATTAGGTCTTGTTTCTCCCTAGGTTGCAGTTTGGAGAGGATTACCGTGCTTTTTGCAACGGTTGTGTGATTTCTTTAGACAAAAGGACTGCTATGCTACCTTTACAGACACTCGGTATCCAGGATCTCTCACTCTTAGAAGAATATGCTAGTAGCAAAACCGATGCTTATGAAAGCTATGGCACTTGCCATTTAGTTATGACGGGAAATTTTAACAATAGTAGTGGAAAATAAGTACAATGTTATGAGTGTAAAAGGATCACCATATGTGAGTGATTCTATGTTTTGCAGTTTTCCGGCACCATAAATTCTCCCACTAAATAGATTTTCTGGTTTCTTTTACAGGCTATGGACACAATAAAAAAGCTCTACTCGAACTACCCCAAGGACGAATTAAAAAGATTGGAGAAAGAGGTGAGCTCTAACGTCCAAGCTAACCTGATCCTATAAATTGATTGCTCATTGGTTTTTCGAAATGGCTACATTTTTCAGGTTGAGGAATTGACTAAAAAGTTTGTGAAGACAGTAGAGGACTTGTGCAAGGCAAAGGAAAAGGAGATCAGTTCAGGCTAAAAGGTGTTGTTTCGATTTTCGTACATGTAGTTTGGCAAAGGGCTATTCTGGGTTCTTTTTTTGTAAAACAGTCCTTTAGAATTTCATTATTTGGTACCTGACTTCACTATGTGACTTCGACTTATGATTAAGTTGGATCATAAAAAAGCTATCGAATGCCAGATTTTCTCATTGTCCCTTGCGACAAGAACAGATTTACAACTGCAGGATCAAAAACTTACTCTACTTCTAAATACTTCAAGACGAAGTATTCCTTGAAAACAGCTGTACACCCTACTACTTAACTGCCCATATCTTCACCGATCACGCCGTTCACGACTCCCTCTGATTGCCGGAAATAGCCTCCTTGGTCAGAATCTTTATGCCCCTCACCCAAAGCTCAGCGGTTTCGACTCCACCTTCACAGACGAAATGCACCTCCTTGCTATCGGTAGTCACCACCCTAAATAATCCGGCTTCGTCAGCATCACACTTGCTCTTCCTGTTCCTCCTAAATGCCGGGCTGGGCCCCACGGCAGCGTCCTGGCATATCACATTTCTCCGGTTCGACTTCCCCCACCGCAGCATCCCCACAGTTCCCACCATTCTGATCTCTTTCCCATGAGGACTTCCTCTCCCGCCCTTTGTATGCTTCAGAACACGGGCCCCGCCTAGCACCACCTTGCGAGCTAGCTCATCTAGTATGACAACCTCCGCCCCATTTTTCATACCACCGCCACTTTTCCTTGCAAGTGAGAGTGGAGTTTCGCCTTTGGCATTCTTCACATCCAACTTGGCTCCGTTACGAATCAAGAGTTCACACATCGGACCATACCCTTCCTTCGCCGCTAACATGACCGGAGTGTAACCATCACCGTCAGCGACATTGACATCATATCCCCTACTTGTCAACAACTTGACTGCGTCCATGTCACTGCGACGCACTGCACAATGCAGAGCATAGAACCCTCCGGCATAGCGATTGCCCTTCTCTAATGCATATTCCAGCATCACCTTCTCAAATAGGTCACGGTTTTGGCTCAATTCGGATAGTGTAATCGAAGTCTCACCGGACTTGTTGCACAGCTTCACATCGGCCCCTGCATAAACCAGCAACCGGAATGATTCAACGTAGCCCTTCAAAGCCGTTACCATGACGGCTGAGAAGCCCTTGTCATCCTGGTAATCAATGTCGAATTCTCCTGAACCAATAACAGCTTTCAATGCCTCAATATCACCGGCTTCAGCTGCATACATCAATGGAAAGAAAACAGAAAAGTTGCTCGAACTGGGCATTTTTCCCCCTCTCATTATATGCATCATCGTCTGCTGGAAACCAAGAGACCACCTATTTGTTCCGGCAATTGAGGTCGCGGACTGACCAGCCACACTAACCAAGCCAAAATCTGCACCGGCCATGGCCAATACTCTGAGACACTCTTCATGCTTGTATTTCGCACAGATCATCAGAGCTGTCTCGCCCGAATCAGTCTTGGAGTTTATATCACATCCAGATTCAATCAAACATTGAACGATTGTTGGCAAGCCAAGCCGCGCAGCCATGTGTATCGGACTAAACATGGTGTTCCCGGTTGTTTTGATAGGTGATTCTACATTGGCGCCACAACTTATGAGAACGCGGACAGCTCCTAGATTGCCACATAGGATAGCATGGTGTAGGAGAGTTCTTCCACAATGTAGGGTATCCGGGGAAAGACGTTGGAGGAGCATGAGCAAGATAGAGCCACTTGCTTCAAAATACTCCACTGCACACCACGTAATTGGATAAGTCTCGGCCAGTCCCGCCCCTACCCTCAATTCTTCACCAGTTGCTGTGTCCCATGACCAAGCCCCCAGCCTCACTGTAACATCAGTCCTTGCACCGGCCTATTTTTTCCATTTTGGAACAAAGAACAAAGGAGGACTGTTACTTGCTAGACATGTGGACTGAAAAGAAAAAGATACAGTGGAAATTAAGAAGATCAAACAGTCTGCAGAGTATTATTGTGCTGTCAGAAACATAGAATCAGAATCATTTTCTGTTTAGATTTTACTGCAATCATAGATATGTGTACAGTTCTATCGATATTGAAAGGTACAAACTCCAGCTGTCACAGTTAATGCACCATCCTCACACAAGGGCCTACGAATGTAGGGTAATTGACAGTAAAATAACTGAGCTTCCCAAACACTAACTTGACTGTATGCCCACTATGACAGTTTTCAACTTTAGTGAAAGTAAAAATGTTATGCAAATTACCTGTATTAGCAAACGAACAATCGGGACCTGCCTACTAACAACTGCAGCTACGAGTGCGCTGCAATCAACATTAGTGTGCAGGGATGGCTTAGATGACTGAAGAAGCATCCTATCGGCTGCATTTGCATCCACTCCACACTGCAGTTTAACAAGAAGAACAATATTTGATCAAATTCACCCACAGTGATAAAATTATATTAGGATATGTCACATTCTTAAACAGGATAGATTTTTTATTTCATTTTACTAATGCCGGTCCTGTTTTACTCTAACGATATCTGTGGTGGGATTTTCTGTTGGGAAGGCGATATGGGAAAATGAATATGATGTTCTACCTTCATGAGAGTTTCCACCACATCAACAAACCCCCTGCAGCTGGCTGTGACGATAGCGTGAACAGAAATATGGGGCCGGATCAAATCAGAGGCCATAAGAAGTTCCACGGGCCTATCATGACCATGACAGCTTGCCTCTAACAGAGCTTCTTCACAAGCTGGTTGGGATGCTCCAGCTTTCAGTAGGATCTCTAGAATCTCAGTGTGGCCCTCTCTCACTGCTGCCGTTGTCGCGAAGCCCCTGAAGAGTTTCTGATTTACGTCGGCTCCATTGGTCTGTAATTTGATAAAAATTCACTCCTTAGTACGTTGAAAAACAGATAAAGAGTCACCGCAAACAGACAATACCATCCATCAATCTTTTCTTTGCTTCGGTGTAATATGCTCTAATCCTTATAAAGGTTGAGAAGAAGAGATAAAAGAAAGTACAGTAGTAGATCAAAAAACAAAAGGTCATGGAACACATACAAACAAAATGGAGAACAAATCTGATAATCTGATGTGATAGGCAAAGAAGCATGGAAATTTTAACAAGCAGTTCATTAATATGAGTCGTAGTATATTATCAGCTCATCCGAAATTTATCATATATCTCTCTCTTATCTTATGAACCAAGGAAGACACAATATGAAAAATAAAAAATTAACATAAAACATTGACTCAAAATCGCAGAGATTCTCCGTATAAGTGAATTTTTAATACGAAATAATATAATAAAATACAAAATTCACTAGCAAACTAATTTACTAAACTACAAAGGGCACAGCCAGAGGAAACTGCCAAAAACAACAGCAGCCATTACTTTTCAGAGACAACAATATCAATGAGTTGATGTGGAAAGCTATAATCTTCCTGGAAAAAGATTAATCCATATATACCCTCCAACATATTAGGATTCACAAAGCTAGTAAGAAAGTAAAATTTTAAATTCACCCACAGAAGGTTTATGGGAAGAAAAATCCTGATTTCAGTAATTCAGTATAGATATTAAAAAATGGTTTAGCGGCAATTTGTGGAATTTCTTCCTTCTTTGTGATCAATTAGGGCAGAAAACAGAATCCATGGAGTTGTCCCCAAAATATAATGAAAAAAGTTTCCTCCTTCAAAGAAAAACCAGCAGATGCTGGATAATAAACTAATTTTAAAATGGGTAAAACATTCGACTTTCTTACCACAGACAAAATGCTGCCAATCAGCAAAACTCAACAATGTGATTACATAAAAAAGAAAAAGAAAAATTAAATATCCTTGATTTAAGTATTGAAAAACTTCAAAATCAGCTCAAGTTCTAGATTTAAATGCGAACAAAAATTACTTATAGTCCAACATTAAATAGTAAAAATCAATACTTGACAAGAAAAAATTTGAAAAAAAAACACAAATAATTTCAAATTCAGTTTAGAATCAAAAAATTCAACAATGTGATCAGAAAATTTCAAATTTCAAATATCAACTTAAACCACGGTGATCTGACGAAACAAAAGTCCAAAACCAAAGCTTTTTGCCGCATTACCATTAATTTCTTCACCAGAGCTACATTTCCGGCATGGACGGCGAGAAAAAGAGCTGTTACGTCGGTTTTGAACTCCGCGTAGTCAACGCGAACTTCGCTCGCCGATTCTTCGTGCAATAACAGCTCAGTCTTCCTGGTTTTGAGGCACACGGCGCCAACGAAGTTGACGTCCACGAACGGATCGGCGATGCACTCCAACGCCGATTTCAGATCGCCGGAGAGCGAAGCTTCGAGAAGGAGTTGCGAAACCTCGGCCTCGTAGTCCACCGGAAACACCTGTTTTCCGGAGAATACCGTCATTTTTCGGCGAACACGTGGCTGAATTTGAGCTCCGGAAGTATCGGCCTTCTTGCTGCGAAATGCAAACTCAGGTGAGAAGCGCTCGCATGCGGTTTATCTCTCTGACTCCCTCTCTCTACTCTCTCTGGTTCTAAAACAAGACGCGGGGTTCGAGGGAAAGAAGAGAAAACTTGAAATGAGTAAGCGCCTAGAGAGTGAAAGTGAGAGAGGGGGAAAGAGCGGAGGCTGCTTATTTATCGGGAACGTTTATTAACTTTAACACAGAATTAACCGCGGTTAAATTGTGATTTGACTAAGAGTAATAGACAGTAATTGAATATAGGTTTATCCACAAGGTGTGGGGTCCCCACCCTACATGTAAGCCAACAACATTGCTAGATGTCGTCACGCATATTAATTTGGGACTAATTTCCGTTTTTATAGTATCTCGCCTCTCAATAGAATAGTGGGATTCGATCACAAGACTACGGACGCACATTAATTCAGGACTAATTTCCATTTTCATAGCAACTCGCCTCCCAATGAAATAGTGGGATTCGATCACAAGACTACGGACTTAAGAGCAACAAAATAGCATTTCAACTGCTAGATCACAACTTATGGTTAAGCCAGCGTTAGATTTTTTGTAAGTTGTGAGGTAAAGTTATCTTGACTTAACATGTTGGACAACACTTTGAAAATAATAACGTAAAAATCTATCGTTACAATTTCCTCTTTAAAATCATAATTTGGATCTAGAAAAATCAAAATATATAAAACAATACATAGACGAAAATGCATCATTATCTCAGTGTAAATCATCCATTTAGATAAATATTTAAAGGACAAATTGAGTGAATGCAGATCCAATATGTACTAATAATATATCCATTATATATTCTTTGTAAAAATCATGTGAAATCTCAGAAATGAGATTTTATAATCATAATTATTTTTCAATATACTAACATAATTCCAAAACTATCATGACTTATTAATTATTCCTTTTCAATAGACAAACATTATGCAATAGATGAGTATTATATGTATTCACAAAATAAAACTTGCCGGTGCTAGCATGGCCTAGCATGAGTATCCAATGCTAATTGAATTATAAATACTAGCATTTTTTTACGAGGATGTAAATATAGGTCAAACTATACATTTGTATGCCTTATTTAGATATCGAGTTTAACCAAAATTATAAACATCATTGTTATTTGTATACAAAGTTGAAAATACCGTTTTACACGGAAATATCGACAGTCAAATTTATGGAAATATCGACTGATATTTCGATATCGATATCGTTCACGCTCAACAAAAAAAACGTTGGAAATTTACTCCAAATTGGAAAAACTTAAGCACCCAATAATACTTAATTATATCATACTAATACGTTTATCGTGGAAATTTGGGAAAGATTTTTCTTTCCCTTTTATTTTTATGTCGAGACCTTAAAATATAGATGTATCCATAAAAATAACGTGGATATTGCGGATATTTTCATTCATGTTTGTATATCAAATTGAATTAAAATCCCTCACTAGTTTGCAAAATCAAACTAAAATAAAAATATCATTGAATTAAATCTTTTTTTTTTTTCATACAATGATATAGAGAAAAAAGAATTCCATTATTATAAATTGAGTAAGTATCAACATTTATATTATATACATTGAATATCGATCAAGACCTTCTACATTTAACGTGTGATGAAAAATATTATTAGACCGTAGTACCGAGTCCGTCATCAAATTAAATTATTAACATTGAAAACTATATTAATTAATACTATGTCATAATTAAATATCGAATTCAAACCAAATAATTTACTAATTAAGACGGTAACACTGAAAACTATATTAATATTATGATGATATAGTAATGAATTAATAATATATGAAGTATATAGCACACAATATGTGTCGTGGAATAGTGGGACACAGGCACACTGAGTCCATAAACCTCAGCTCCCGAAACCGCCATACACAGGACACACAGAGATACAAAATATATGCAGGCACCCCATGCAATGTCCCAAAGATCTTTAGCAGCGCCATGAACACATGGAGTCCACAGTGTCACAGTGAGACACAGTCCAAGCTAGCTAGCTGACCAGAAGGCAGAAGCAGCTGCTCGACTTGCTCAGAAATATTATAATCTCTCTGATTGAGAAAGACTGTAAAAAAGAGAGTGAAAGACAATTAGCCAGAGGAGGAGAGAGAGAGAGAATAAAGTTACTGCATGTAGGGTTCCCGATGTCTCCCAGTAATTCGTAGTCAACACCAGTACTGGGGAAGATACGTATAGCTGTCCCAGTCTCTCCCTCCACACTCTCTGAGCCTCTGACTTCTTTTACCATCTTCACTTTGTTAATTTTAGCCTTTTAACTATTTACATATACATATATATAGGTAAATACTTACATTCCAATTTTAGAAGAATTTTGTTAATTGTTCTGCTCTTTCGTATTATCAAACTTCATACACATCTATCATAATTATAACCGTTTGTTATTTAAATGATTACGCCGAGATCGAATGTGCATAAATTAAAGAAGATTGAAAATCATTTAGTCATTTATATATAGAGCAAATTATATTTTAGTATTCTACCGTTTACACTAAATTTCACAGTTATACATAACTTATCAAAATTTGCATTTTAGTACCCCTGAACTTTTTTAAACGTTTCACTTTTGTCTCAATGACACATTTTTGGACTAAATTTCTATTAGTTGATGACGTGACACGTGCAAAAACAAATTTCACGATGACTGTAGACATAATTACTTAATTAGCTATTGGTTATCTCTCACTCAGTATTTCGGCGGGAGATGTTAGGCATGCGATAATCACTGACTAATTATGTATTTTTTCCCAAAGTCACTGTGAAATTTATTTTTGTGGGGCCCCCACATGCATCACGTCATCAACCAACAGAAATTCAACCGAAAAATATGTCGTTGAGATAAAGTTGAAACGTTTAAAAAAATTCAGGGTACTAAAATGCAAATTTTAAAAAATTAGGTATAACTCTGAAATTTAGTATAAACGTGAGGGTACTAAAGTGAAATTTGCTCTTATATATATCAAACAAGTCAGTGATATCAGTAACAATTATAAGATTCTCATGATCATAAATCGTTCATTTAGTTAATACATATAAAAAACCAAAAACAATCTCTGCCAATTTGGATGATTTTGTGCATACATAATCTTAAAATGATAATTTAACTAGAATTTGAATGGATATGATTATCATATATATATAAATAATTCAATAAATAAAATAAGTGAAACGAGGAAATTACCTAAATGAAATGTAAGTATTAATTATTCATATTTTTATACATAATGCGGATAACTACATAATTTTTTTTAACAATTCTAATAAATATATATATATATATATATATATTGTAAAATCTGCATAATATATTGTAAATCCTGATTCGGGACAAAGATGCAAGTCAAAAAGTTAAATGAAAACTACAAATTGATTCTATTATTTTTGTGGTATCGGTATTTTCAATGGAGGGATCTTGTTGATGGATCAAGGAACACCATCCTCCCTCCATATATGTGTAGCTAATTAACAATGAATATATGAACTCGTACGTGTAGCTTCATATATACTGCATCGGCTAGTTATACCTCCACGTGACAAGTTTGAGGGGAGTGTCCTTTTTCTACTAATACACGTGCCTAACAAATTGTTTTTCGATTTAGTTATCAAATTATTTTTTAATTTATTTCTAAATCATCAATTCAATATCATTTTCGTAAAAAAATTAATAAGATCAGAGGTCGTTTAGTCATTTATGTTTATCAATTTATATTGGTACTATATTTACGATCTTTATTTTAAACCGTCTATTTAATTGATGAATATGAGTGACTAAATTATCTCTTATTTATTTCATGTATGCCTCACGTCTTCTTTCATACGATGCCGATAAAAATATAAGACAGAAGATTGCTGCTAGGTTTTTTTTCATTCATCGTCTTCTTCAGTACACAACCGCGCGCACTCGAGATCAGAGACTTGAAAATGATCTACAGTATGGCATATGACATGCACGCATAATTAAAAAACTTGGGAGAATTAGAATCCCAGACGTGGCTGTCAAGTAAACATTCCTGGATGCAATTAATTAGTAATAATTAAATTAATTAGCTTGGACCGTCGTCTGGCGTCGACTAGCTTGTTCATCTGATCTTAATCTTATTTTACTCATGATCAGGTATGATTAATTTAGCTAGGGTTTCGAGTCCAGGACAAACTAAGAGATGCTTCCACGAATGAATCCAAACAGCAACCCCATGCCCTTGGTAGCTGCTATCTCATTGGAATTGATGATGACAGTTACAATTTAGTAATTTACAAAACAGTTTAATTTAAATTATAAAGAAAAATAATTAATTAATTAAGCTAGCTGATCATCGAGGACCAACTATTAAAAAACAAACAAGCAGAAAGATTATGGGTCTCGCCAGGAAAGCGCAGCTCACGTTGAGCGCAGCAAAAACCAAGCTATACTCACGTAGATCGAAAAATACTTGAATATTATGCATGGAGCATTCGTATTAGTAAGACGCTTATCACAATCACATTTATTATATATATTTTATTTAATTTCAAATAATTTTTAATATCGGTCTGTTTTGCTAAAATAAGTATTCTCATTCATGTGTCATAGGAGACTAATATTGAAATACAAACATGGATAAAAATATTCGTAATATCCGTAAATATTTTGTCGATATTTCCGTATTTTGGGGTCTCGACATTAAAATAGGGGAAGAAGAAATATCCACGATATTTCCGTGAATATACCCGTATTTAAGGGTCTTGGTATAAAATAGCCGGGAAGAAAAATCTCCCCTCAATTTCCATGATATAGGTAGTAATTTTATATAAATATTATTAGGTGCTTAAATTTTTTCCAAAATGTTGGACTAAATTTCCAACATTTTTTTTGTTGAGTGTGAACAATATTGATATCGAAATATCCGTCAATATTTATATAAATTTAATTGTCGATATTTTCAAAAAAAAAAATATTTTCATCCTCGTATACAAACCACTTAGGCAGCTCTATAATTACATATATGCATTATTATAAAAATATCATAATAATAACGCGGTGAGAAACTCCTACTCAAAACCTTGTCATTCATGCGTCATAGAGTACGTACGAGGCTATTGATATAGAAATCACTTTGCGCAACCCGATAATCACCTATTCATTACATATCTACTTTATTAATTATTAAATATATCATCTATTTTATTATAAAACCAAGAAAATTAGTAAATTCATTAATTTTTTCTAACAAAAAAATCCTTAGCTTTTAAAAAAAAATTTAATTCATAAAGACAAAATAATAAAATTATATATTTTAAAATAAAAATTAGACATTTTTGTGGATTAATGGGTAATTACTCATTAAATATTTTAAATTAAAAATTAATTATTTTAATGGAGGAATAAGTAATTACTCATTAAATATTTTTAAATTAAAAATTAAATATTTTAGTTCAGTAATGAGTATGGATAGTTACTTCAATTCTCTTTTTTTTTTTTTTTTTTATTTAAAAAAAATTAATAAAAATAATTAACGTACATACACGCATACGCTGATGTACATGAATCTAATAGTCCCTAGTAATGCTAATACGATAAGATACGTACTCTTACTCGAAAGTTTCTCCTTCGTATGTCATGCGGTACGAGACTACTGTTGATATAACAAGTTACAAACCGCTTGGGCAAACCGCCAAACATCGTCCCTTGGAATTAACTTGACCTAAAAAACCTGTAAAAGAACAGGTTAAATGTGCGTTTTATATTTTTGGACCTAGATGATAGGATTTTTTTTTTTACCCTTAGTCTAGAGAGAGATAAGCCTATTCAATAACAGGAATGGGTTAACGTAGCCGACCCATAATGAAGATCCAATGTGAGTGAGCATTACTACTCACAATAAATAAAGAGTAAATTACACTTTAGTACTATGTGGGTTATACCAAATTTCAGAGTTATACTTAACGTTTCAAATTTTACATTTAAGTACCATGTGATTTATACCAAATTTCAGAGTTATACCTAACGTTTCAAATTTTACATTTAAGTACCCTTAACTTTTTAAAACATTATAACCTGGCTCCACTGTTAATTATTTCGTTAGATAATCCGTTAAGTATTTATGTGTTCACCTATGGGACCTACCTTTTAAATTTTATTATGCCATGTAGATAAAAATAATAATAATAAATTCAAATAAAACATTAAAAATACATACATTTGTTATTTCTTATTAAAATATATAATTAACATAATACATTTGTTAATTATTTAAGTACACTGATCGATGTATGTTATACCAAGTATGTATTAACAACATAATACCAAGTATGTATAAAATGTATTTCTTATTAAAAATCAAATGTATTAACATAACATAATACATGATTGTGACCATGACCCTAACGAAATAATTAATAGTGGAGCCAAGTTGTAATGTTTTAAAAAGTTCAAGGTACTTAAATATAAAATTTGAAACGTTAGGTATAACTCTGAAATTTGGTATAAATCACAGGGTACTTAAATGCAAAATTTGAAACGTTAGGTATAACTCTAAAATTTGGTATAAACCACATAGTACTTAAATGCAAAATTTGAAACGTTAGATATAACTCTGAAATTTGGTATAAATCACATAGTACTAAAGTATAATTTACCCATAAATAAATGTGAAACTACAAAATCTCAATTTTAGAGTGTTGTCTCTAATTAAATACGTAGTAAACTCAGTTTATATTAAAAACAAGATTGATATTTAATACGCATAAATTAATCTAGAAAGAGAGATCATTTCAATGATGTAGAATGAACAAACAACATTATGCAAGAGGAAATAAGTGCGGTAAAGTACGTGGCCACTCTAATCATACTAGAAAAAAAAAAAGAACATCACGCATGCACCCAACAAATAATTCATAATCAATCAAAATTATAATTCTCAAAAATTAAATCAGGATCACATGCTGTTATATATATATATGGGATATGCTGCAACGAAAATTTCAAACTCAAATACATAAAAATAAAAAATAAATAAAAATACAATTGAATTCTAATCAATGCATGTAACTATATATGCTTTCATCATTTACATGTAGTATAAGCATGGATGAAAATATCCGTGATATTTTCGTGGTTATATCCGTATTTTGGAGTCTCGGCATAAAAATAAGGTAGAGAGGGGGAGAAGAAATATCCGCGATATTTCCGTGGATATTCGTAACTTTGCAATGTCGGCCTAAAAATAGGGAGGAAGAAAAAAATTTCCCCAATTTTCACGATATTACCTATATTTTGCCCAAAGTTTCATCAAAATTTTCAAGTTTTGGATTAAATTTTCAAAATTCTTGTTAAGTGTGAACGACGTCAATATAGATATTGATATCGAAATATCAGTCGATATTTTGATAAATTTGACTGTCGATATTTCTATAAAAAAAAATGATATTTTAATCATAACTTGAGTATAAGTACTTCGAAATAAAAAATTATCCAAGGCATGCATGAAAAATGTGAAAGCACTAAATTGTATATAGGGACATACATTAGACATAAATCGTTGACTTAGGTGACCACACGTGTTATGGATTATATTAATAAAGGGTTGTACGTATTACCTAGTTTTTCATGGGTCTATTTAGAAAATTTTGTTTATTAATAAGTTCAGATCTTTGATAGATTTTCATGTGAAATCTTTAATGATGCGATCGTCACTCAGAATATTTAGAATTTGGGAACTTGAAATGCTCAATATATTGGTATCAGATTAATTTATTGGGCATTTTGGTATTAACAAACTTTTCGCCCTCAAGTTTGATTTCGGTATCAGTTTGTCAAACTTTCTTTTTAATTTCTACCAAGTTTGAGATTTCCTAATACACATTGGTATCAGATTAATTTCTCGCCCTCAATGTGATACCAAACAGACCTGATACAGTGATAGTCAACTCATGACCTAGAGAATGACGTATCAAATAGTAGCGTGGTCACAAACTTGTTTACTTGCCAAGCTGGAGGTTTCCCATGACAATGAGATATCGGACAAACCCCATTGAGCGATCTAGTTAATTCAAGATCCACAAAGTAATATTCCATATAGGGTTGTGACCACAAATGCGAATACATTCATTAATTAAACATTAACTCGGAAATTCCATCTAGGTCGTCGTCCATTACACCAGCGCTTATGATTTAGAACACTCTCATTTTTCATTCGAGTGCAATTTGGTTTTTCATATTTGTGTTTGGCGTGCGTGGGTCGTCGATCATATAATAATCTCACATTGACTAATATGTTGATAGAGAATCATCCAAAGGTTTGAAATTTGCACGGCTATATCTGTGGCCATCAAAATGTCGTACTGGCCGTTGCTCGACTTACTTACTACTGGGGCCTCAAAATCTTGGGCCACTGTCATGGTGGTGGACACTGGAGATCATTCAAGCTGTCTTCCACAATTGGGACAAACTGATGATGCAAATCCACCCTACACCACCTTTGCTTCCTTAATCACCAATAATTATCCCTTCCAAATCCCTTTGAAAAAAAAATGAATTAGAAATGAATCAAATTGTGTGAGTACTCCAATCGAATGCCACTCGATCTGTTTTGAAGGAGTTTCTTCGTTAACAAAGGACAGTACTTGTATTTTTCACTCTTAATTAGGTGAACTTTTTGTTCCACTTTTTTAGTTTTTGGGATATATTGTAATTAGATGCGTTCTTTTCTTTAATCATAATTTCAAAATTATTTCCTCCGTAAAAAATAATAACATTTAAGATCGTCTGGGTGAACTGTCTAATTAGTTTATACATGTAAATAACTAAACGATCGATCTCCAATCTTTTGATTATATATATATATATATATATAATCTATTATAAAATAATAATTTATAAGAATTACCAAACAATAAGGAATATGATATATGTATAAGGACAATTCGCTAAATTTTTTGTTTGTCATTGACACGCAGTATCCCAAAGCTGACAACCAATGACTAATCTGCTTCAGATATAACACAGGGGGAATCGAACCCATGACTAGCCGGGAGGATACCGGGCCTGGAAACACCCTAATCACTAGGGCAACCTATTGTGGTTAGGACAATTCGCTAAATAAAAAAAGTGAAACGAGAAAGTCTATTAAAATGGAATGCAATTAATAACATTGGAGGTCGTTTAGTCATATTTTTATGTATCAAATAAATTAACGGTATTGATAGCAATTAAGATCGTCTTGGTGAACTGTCTAATTAGTTTATACATGTAAATAACTAAACGATCGATCTCCAATCTATTGATTATATATATATATATATATATAATCTATTATAAAATGATAATTTATAAGGATTACCAAACAATAAGGAATATAATATATGTATAAGGACAATTCGTTAATTTATTTTTTTTGTCATTGACATGTAATATCTCAAAGCTGACAACCAAGGACTAATCTGTGCCGAGGGCCGAGAAGACTCACACACGCGTTACAGCGTACTCCTGCCACAATCAGGATATAACTCAGGGGGAATCGAACCCAGGACTAGTCGGGGGCATATCGGGCCTAGTAACGCCCTAACCATTGAGCCAACCTGTTGTGGTTAGGACAATTCGCTAAATAAAAAAAGTGAAACGAGAAAGTCCATTAAAATAAGATGCAATTATTGGCAGGTTAAAAAAAAAATAGATAAAAATGAATCAAAATCTTCTTTCCAAATTTGCCTAACAACTGCCTATACCTGGACAAATCAGGCTCAAGCTAAGTGGTGAAAAACACTTTCTCAAGTTTCAGCCCCACTTAACTGAAATCAAATCATTAGGATTTAAAAAATCGTGGGCGCCAAATTTGTTTCATACTCAAATAAAGATTTTTGTGCCACAAATTAAAGCACAAACACTCAAATATTATAAAACCTTCTGGACGTGGACCTCAAATTTCAAACAGCCTCCTGCGTAGTTCTACCATCCCTAATTAGTCAGTTTAATAACACTTTGGTTTTTAATTTTTCTTCTTCTAATAATAATACAAATTTAGAATCAAGATGAAGAAAGTGTTGGCAAATATTGTTTAGAATTAGAAATTATTTTCTTACCTATTTTGATTTATTTGTTTAAGTTGGTTTCTTGTTGAATAAGGATTAGTTTGCGTAGTATTTGGAAAGTTAGGTTTTATTACCTTTTTAGATATTGGATTTGTTGTCTATTTAAGACTTGGCTTAGACTTGTAATTTGTAAACCTTTAGAAACCTTTGTAACGAGCTTAATTTCTTCGTGCACCCATGAGTCACAGATTCACAGATTAGGATTTTCACAATAGTAGTTTGTTTTCGTTTGTTTGACAAGGTATACGAGTGCTTTGATCCGTCTTTTGTACTTTGTTTATTTGTTGCGGAATATCAATTTGACAGAAAATTGATAAAAGATATGAGTTTAATTAACTTATGAGAATGCGTGAAATGAAAATTTGAAAGTAATCTATAAAATGATTTTCCGTTTTCATTTTGTATGCACATCTCGCGCACCATTTTGTTCAATATATATACATAATTTCCTTCTCCATTTTAAACGTAGAATGAAATAAATAATTATTAAACAAAACTTATAATTTTCATCAACATTATTGATGAAGGATCTTAACCTCTAACTCTCCATATATATAAAGCAAGAGTTTTCTTCTTAAGACATATTTGCTTCAAAGACTTCAACTACTACTCCAATTAGAGATATAATAATAAGTTGCTTTGCTTGTGGTTCAAACTTAAAAGTTAACTAACTCAAGAAAAAATTAATCATCTCCATGAGAGCATCTTTGTCTTCTTTTAAGAAAATTTGGAGCCAATATTACCAAAACATGATGATCATATTACTCATTACAACATAATTGTCATATGCCTATCTAAACATAATCACATTAGTAAGAAAATTAAATTCCAACATGCATTCTAAATTTCTAATTTCGATAAATAGGCGTGAATATCTTCGCTTCTTCTTTTTATGCATCATAATTGAAATTTCTCTATATGTCTTTTAGATATATATATATATATATATATATATATATATACTTAATTATTATTCTACGTGCCTGTAATACGATACCATCTCACAATTTCTCGCTTGAAAAATAAGGGAAAGTGATGATGAAATAAAGATTGGTCTAGTCTCATGTGGGAAACCTATGTCTCATAAAGTAGCTAGTCCGCCATATAAATATGTGCGTTAGGAAATGAAATTTGTATAGTTTTTGTAGTGGGGTTTCATTGTTTCGTGCGGTCCCTTAAGCTAGCTTAAGGAATGTCTTATTCCAAGGTGCATGTAATTATCAAATTTTGGTTTGAGACCTCCCGGTCCCTTAAGCTTGGAGAGATCGATGGCTTAATGATCAATCCACCCGCGCCTTAATTCTAACTTTAAACTCTCATTTCAAAATTCAATTGCGATCCAAGATTCCAATTAACTTGTCACGTAAAATGAGTTACCACATTATGACCTCAGATGGATCGTTTAAACGAGTCTTCTTACTATTCAACTAATCACATTACTGCTGAAGGAAGTTGAGGTTCTACTCAAAAACCAATTGGCAATAGGGGGGAGGCCTAACCTCTTATTAGCCTTTTGTAAAGTTGTGCAATTTTTTACTGTGAGACTTCTATTACTTTCACATTTTCACAAGTCCCCTTACGTCACATGTGGCGAAATTTCTAAGCCTAACACGTGAAAAACTCATCTTAGGTGACGTGGAGCATGTGTGATGATTAAGACTGACACTTGGGATGTGCTATGATACCTTGAAGGAAGTTGAGGTTCCATTCCAAAACTAATTGGCAAACGTGAGAGAGGTCAAACCCCTTATAAGCCCTTACAAAATTTGACTTGTGGCTAAAAAGAGGCTGAATTGTCTCTGTGAGTCTTCTGGGCCCCCGACGTAGATTAATTTTTGGTTGAAAGTTTTGAGATTCTACGTATCACTGATAAAAAAAAACATAGACTTATAAAATTTACTCTTTACTTAAACCATTTCAAAAATGCATACAAACTCAATTACAAACTAAAAAAAACGGCAATTTCACTCAATTTTGTAGTGAATGCGATCGTTAAGTAGTAACTTAGTTTTTCTAAGTGGAAATTGCAATAACTTACGTGCTAATTACTCTCTTCGTTTGGAAGGAAACTTGTTTGGTAAGTAATGACTCATCATGTGTCTAATCATAGTGTAATATCATTGTACAATAACAATGGTTGTTTAAGTGGTAATGCAATGATTATATATATATATATAGTAATTGGTATCCTTTTAAGTAGTAACTATTCGGATTTACGTGATAACATTCTTAGATCTTGGATTTTATACTCGTAAATAAGGAGGTCGATATTCAATATTCTCCGATATCGATTAAAAAGAAAAATTGTGTCTTGGGCTTCTACTCGTTATATTTTCTCTTGAGCCTATTGCATATTGGGCTTTAAGCTCTTGGAAAGCCCACCTGAAAATATAATACGAGACATGGCCAGCCCAATTTGTAAACCATCACCTGGTCCAGTCCGATTTCATTATCTCTGTAGAACAACAACTCGACGACCAACTCCTTCGTCTTCATTTTCATTTCTGGAGATTGAGTCGAAGTCTCAGAGCGCCACAGCAAATGGCCTCACCTACCCAAGAACCTAAACAGGGTAAGCTCTCTTTCTCTCTCGCTCTTGCTCGTTCTTAAATTCAACGAGGAACAATCTAAGCTGAAGCAAATGCATGCAAAATTACATGAAATTTCTGTTGGGTTTTCAGGCTCTGTTAGAAGAGTTGCTGTTGTTGGTGCTGGTGTCAGGTATATTTTGCATCGTTCGCTTAACATCTGCATTGCAGATTTTACTAAGTAGAAGTGTCAGATATAATATGTTGTTGATTTTATGGATTTTCAAGTTTCAAAAAATTTGATTTTGATTCATTTCCCAATTGCTCAAGCGGGCTCGCTGCAGCCTACAAGCTGAAATCTCGTGGCTTCGAGGTCACGGTATTTGAAGTTGATGGAAGAGCTGGAGGAAAGTTGAGAAGTGTTTCACACGATGGTCTGATTTGGGATGAAGGAGCCAATACAATGGTGAATTTTCTTTTTTTAACTTGGAAATCATTAAAGGGTCTATATATAATTTGTAGTTTGAATCAATGCCGTGCAATGGCGAATTTTTTGTGTGATCATATGCTAACATTGAGGTTTTATTGCCTGCCCTGGTGCAGACTGCGAGTGAACCAGAAGTCCAAGCTTTGCTTGATAATCTTGGACTTAGAGAAAAGCAACAATTTGTAAGGATATCTTTTGTAATTTCACATGAATTATAGCTTGCGACTTTGACTGCTAGAGCTTTGAATTGTGAGGAAATGTGATGTAGCTTCAAACTTAGTTTGAATGATGGCAGTGGTTGATCTTTCTATTGCTATAGTGTTCAACATTTAAGTTGATTTTTGTTCAATGTTACAGCCAATTTCACAGAACAAGCGTTATATCGTAAGGAACGGTTCGCCTGTGCTGGTATATCTTGCTTGTTGCATCTACATTGCTATATGTGTTAGCATCTTGTAATTGTTACTGTTTTTGTTTTTTATTTCCTTACATAGCTGGCTGTTTCTGATTGTTACTGTCACATTTGCTCCATTTTTCTCATCAGCTGCCTACCAATCCAATTGAGCTGATCAAGAGCAATTTTCTTTCAACACAATCAAAGGTTTGTTTTCTACAATATACGGCATGCCCAACGAGTTAGTTTCCTATTTTTTTTAATCATGTTGCAATGCTATTTGGTATTGAACAGAATCAGTGCAAATTATTTAAATATGTTATTTGTGAATATGCATCAAACCAATTGCAGTGGCATCTAATTCAATATGCATTTTTGTATTGCAGCTTAAGATTATTCTAGAGCCATATTTATGGAATAAGAATAGAGTTTCTAATGATCACAGCCAAGAAAGGTAACTCTATTCTCCATGTCATTAGTTCTTTGTTAAGATATTAATAAGAATTTTTTTTATAATTTTTTCCTCCAATTATATTTATGCAGTGTTGGTGGATTCTTTGAGCGGCATTTTGGAAAAGAGGTACATATTGCATTGCAATATTTTACTAAACATGAAATCTTTTGGATTTCAATATCCTTGTAATTGTTCCTGAAAATAGTTATGCCTTTTATTAATATTATTTTATCATTTTTGCTTTTAAGGTTGTTGATTATCTCATTGACCCCTTTGTTGCTGGCACAAGTGGTGGGGATCCCGAATCTCTTTCTGTGAGTAATGTCTCAGTCTTTTGGGTGAATTGGGTGTATTTTACACTGAGTAGCTAATGCGATTGTTTCTGAAGTAATCAATTGCTACCTGAAAGCTGCATTCTTTTTTCATGCATCCATCTCTATGTCTTCAATATTTCTTTTGTGTTCCCTTGTGATCCTTCAAACAGATGCGCCATTCTTTTCCGGACATATGGAATATAGAAAAAAGGTATGTTCTATTCACAAAATTTTCCTTTTTCTTAGTCTTTAACAAAGAATAGTTACTGATTATTATATTTTACCATGTTAGTAGGGATCTTTTCCTATACTACTAGTGGATATGCTTATCATCTTTCTTGACTGATTCTAGCCTAACAAGCAGTTCGTTTCTTGTTACCATTACTTCACCAGTTATCGTAGGATTAAGATAAGTAGAAGTTGCCAAGTAACATTTTGTAGTTGATGCCTGTTGCATGATCTACCTTTGTTGCTAAGAAAACTGTTCACTATTTCATCAGGTTTGGTTCTGTTATAGCTGGCGCAATTAAATCAAAATTATCTGCCAGAAAGGAAAAGAGTGGAGAAGAGAAGGGTTCTGTAGAAAAAGGGAAGCGTCAGCGCGGTTCATTTTCCTTCCATGGTGGAATGCAGGTTTCATTTTATTGGATTACTTTTGTAAATTTCATGTTTTTGTCATTTCTATTATGCCTTTTGTAGCATGTTCTTATTATCCTGTTAAAGTTACAACATTAGTTGTAAAACACTGGTTTGGATCTTTGGGCATCTTTTCAAATCTAAATGCTTTACCCTTGTATTCTGTTTTCTGTCTAATGCAGACACTCACTGATGTCTTGTGCAACCAGCTTGGCAAAGATGAGCTTAAACTGAACTCAAAGGTTTTATCATTATCTTACAGTCATGATGGGAGGTCTGCGTTAGAAAATTGGTTTGTTTCCTGTGTTGATAATGATGACAAGAATTCACAAAGTTTATCTGTTGATGCTGTAGTCATGACGGTTAGTAAATATTATTATTCTAAGAACATGGGTTTTGCGTTTTATTTACTTTCACATGAAGGCACTTGGTGATTACCATGTCATCATGCTTAATAAGGCATATCTTATGCATCTGTCAGCCACGACCAAGGTGTACCAATGGAAGAATATACTTCACAAGGCATGGGTTGGGGCCTTGGCCATAGGCAATTCAATTCTACTGTGTCCCCCATGCATCATATAACTATGACTTTTATGGAAGGACTAGATATTAGTTGACAGGGTTTCTTCTCTGCCGTAGGCTCCATTGGGTAACGTCAAAGAAATGAATGTTACAAAAAGAGGAACTATCTTCCCTCTTGATTTTCTTCCTGAGGTATTTGTAACCTTTTTTTCAACCTACATGCATTGGAATTTGAAACAACAAAAAGCTTGACTGAAGTTATAGCTTATATTTTGCTGTCTTATAACAGGTAACTTATATACCACTATCAGTGATAATAACCACTTTCAAGAAGGAAAATGTTAAGAGATCCCTTGAGGGATTCGGAGTACTTGTTCCCTCTAAAGAGCAGAAAAATGGCTTAAAAACTCTGGGTAAGGCTTGGCATTATCCCCAGTGACTTCCAGTAACTGATACATCCTCCTAATACATTACTACTTCTGCTGTACAGGTACTCTATTTTCCTCCATGATGTTTCCAGATCGTGCACCCAGTGACCTATATCTGTATACTACCTTTGTTGGGGGAAGTCGAAACAAGGAACTAGCAAAAGCTTCAAAGTACGGGAAGTTTCAGTGCTTTTCATTTTGTAAAACAGCCATGCTTTTCATCCTTGATATTGTGCGATGAATTCTATATAATTCATGCGTGCACTCACACATACACACTCACACAGACACATAAAAAAAAAACACATTATAACTTTGCATGGCTAATACTTTTCTACTTTTAACTATTGCTCTAGGGATGAGTTGAAGCAAATAGTTACCTCTGACATTAGGCACTTGTTGGGAGCAGACGGCGAGCCCACTTCTGTGAAGTACATGACCATATCTATTATCTCTTCTAGTAGTTAAAAGAATGGATATGAATATCTTAAAAGCCTATGTATTACCAATTTTTTGTATACTTATCTTATAGCTGGAAATACAATTGATGGCAGCCATTACTATTGGAGCAAAGCATTTCCATTGTACGGGCGTGATTATGATTCAGTTATAGAAGCAATTGAGAAGTTGGAGAAAAATCTTCCTGGGTTCTTCTATGCAGGTAATTACTCACCAACTGTGTGTTTCGGACATAATAACTTGAATTCTTGATTAGTGATCATGTCCAATCTCCAGCTGGCTGAATAGGCTGTGTTTTTTTTGGGTTTTGTTTTGTGGACATATGTGGTATTGCAGGTAACCAAAGGGGTGGACTCTCTGTTGGCAAATCAATAGCTTCTGGATGCAAAGCAGCTGAACTTGTAATCACCTATCTGGAATCTCCTTCAGATGAGAAGACGCGTCACGAAGGATGATCGGCTTAACAATAGGAAGTGTATCCTTGTACATGGTTGTATTATATGTTTTTCCTTTTTGCTGCCATTTTCTTGCTCTTCAAGCTACCATGTGAGACTGGGTTATGCTTGCAAAGGGTAAAGTTCTTGAGTGAATGTCAAACACATTACATTCTTGTATAAAATACATTGTTTTGTGGATTTCATTTGAAACTTTATCTTAAATTCTTGAATTCTCAAAACTTCTGTGGCTCCACCCACACCGGGGTAGAAATTTGATTCGGTGTGGCAAAATTCAAATTTTTTTACTCGTAATCAGAATTTTCATTCCTACTTACATCATTAAGAATTCAAGATTGAGTGGTCCGACCATTTATGTGTCAATTATGACTATAGGGCATACAATATGGGTCCTTTGATGTTCCTTGAGTGTGGCAGCCATGGGACAACGTGTTTGACAAAATGCCTCAAAAGAGGTTGAGGTAGGGCGTGATAAGCCAAAGACAATGCAAGTCATTTTAGTTTTAGACATGAACTAATGTGCTAAACTCAAATTTAGAACTTTATTTTGTGAGAGTGACATGAGGTAAAGATGTTGGACAAAATACTCGAAAGAGACCGAATGCCTCAAAGAGGTTGAGGTAGAGCAGGATAAGCCAAAGACAATGTAAGTAATTTGGGTTTTAGCCATAAAGTAATGTGCTAAAGCCAAAATTAGAGTTCTATTTTGTGAAACTAACGTAAAGATAAGATGTTCGACAAAATGCCTGAAAGAGACCGAAGAGAGGTGAAGAAGCGAAGGGCATTCTATTTCATGTGACAAAGTTTCTTAGAGGTGGAGGGCATAGCAATTGATCCATTGGCTTTATCACATGAAGATAAGGTGATGGTGATGTGAAGATAAAATTTCCAAATTTGGTTCCATTAGTCACTTTGGACTGTTCATCAATGGCTTCCAATCTGGTCCCCTTGAAGGCCTTGTCCCTTCCTTTCATCCTTTTGTAAAATCCATCACTTTCACATTAAATAATTATCCAAATTTTCTGTTTTGGGGTTCTCCCAATAAAATTGTTGTTGCCTAACTCACATGCATGGGATGCTCAAACAACTTGTAGGCTTACCCGAAAATAGGAGTCCCCTATTTTATATATGATTGTTTTTGTCTCACTTGTGCCCATTATGGAATCCAATCTGTCTTGCTTTGACTAATTAGGGTTAGAGACTAATTCACAATCATTTTTCCAAAAACCAAACATTAATGTATGACAATCATTAAGAATCCTCTTCTCTAATTATTGTCTGTCAAATTGCATTCATTTGTTGTGTATATGAATCTTAATGTACAAAAATCTATATATTCACTTTTACAAAATTACCTAATTTAGATATGCATTATCTACTTTCTTGACTTTGAGTTTTTAGTACAGACGGACATAAATCCGTTGAAACCAGAAATCGATTCGATTAAAATCGTTATTGGCACTCCAGTTTAGATTTGACCGGATACAAGTTAAACGGTTTGAAATTCTAAACCTTTCCATTAGTAACGGTTTGATTTTAGATTTTCATTTTGAAAACCGTTGGAAGCCAAACCGAACCGTTAATATTCTTATTTATTTATATTATTTATTAGTTAATATTTTTCACCATATAATATGTTAATATAGGTGTTCATCACATACCCTACCTCTTTTAACCTTTACTCATTTTGTGCTATAGTTTAGAATTCAAATTCTATTAAAACATAACTCGCCATATTTTAAGTTTAAAATATTTAAAATTTTAATTTGTTGATGTGTGTGAAATAAATCTTCATATAAATGAATGAAATTTTGATGTGAATAAATGAAATCTTGATGAGAAAAGTGGAATTTTGGAAAAAAATATGTTTTAGAGGAGTCTTTTTAGTGAACAAATTGCATGAAAATTTTATATCTAAACTGTCCAAACCGATCCAGACCAAATCGTTAATAATACTTTGGATGAAACAGTTTAAATTCTATTTTTTGAAAATCCAAACCGTATCAAATTGTTTGAACTTTAACAATTTAAATTTAAATTTAAGTGATATCCGTATCGATATAAATCGTACTCGACTTAATTTTTAGTCATCCAGGCTTTGGTTTAAACTTTGGATTATTTCCAAACATCAACATGGTGTTTATTAAAACAAGTCAAAAGTTCAAAAGTGGTCTTGTTTAAAAAAAAAAAGGAAGGTATAGTTGTTTGCTTTTTCATGAATTTATCTTATCCATTATATTACACAATTAAGAGATAGGTTTACCTATTGAAAAAGTCAATAATATCCTCGATTATATATCGTAGTTAAGCACTAGAACAAAAAACAAGTGGGTCCAATATAAATGATAATAAAATTCAAAGCAAAGTTTTAACTTGGAATTGAGTGAGTGAGTCAGATGCCAAATCCAAGAACAAAAACAGAAGAAATTCAAATTCCAAAGCTAAAGGAAAAAGGGCAAAGCCCTACTACCAACATGCCTCATTGCCTCTTTTGTCTTGGCTGTGAAATTTGAACAACAACAATTCTCCAATAATATGCGCCAACTTCTATGCTTCTTTTTAGGCACAAAGCCCTACCCACCACCATACCGAACTCCACTACCATACCGAACTCCTTTGATATGCACGTGGATGTCACTATAGGGTAGTGCCCTTTATTTGTAGGACACTTTCCATTATTAAACAGAATCCTATACGAATTACGAACCATTCCCGGTGGTTCAATAGCGAGTGCACAAATTTAAGATGTTCTAGATTTTGGATTCGAATTTTTTTGAGTTATTTTTATGTCGTCAGCTTTTAAGGGTATAGAGAAGTTAGTTCGAGAGAATGTAATCAGCTTTTAGAGGTGTAGAGAAGTTAGTTCGAGAGAATAAATAGGATCTCTCTAGATGTAAATTTAGGGATGATCATATATTCGATCTCTCAATTGTCTCGCGAGCCTCTGATTTATACCATCTTGTCTGATGAGGCACAAACACAAGACTAGATTCTCGCGCTTAAAACGCATCAAATATGGTGCGTCTTAGGCATGTTTCCCAACTTTAATAAAAAGCAAAACAAAATCCTACATGTTTCCCTACTTTTTTTTTTCTTTCTCAATTTGGGTTTCTTGATTTGCAAGTGTTAATTTGTTAACTTTAATGAAGTCATGAGTTAATTATTATAATTATAATTTTGTAATCCGGGCTTCATGGGATTCTATAAAGTGTACAGCTTTGCAGCAACGTGGTTTTGCTGCATTCAAAACAGCCTCTGTCTCTGCAACGTGTAAAACGGGCCCAGAAATCCATTTCATTTCCCACCAAACCTCCCACTTTTTCTACCAAAATAATTTACTTTGCTTTACTTTATGAATCGGATAAATTACTAACATTAATTTAATTTTTTACATCTTAATAGATAATGAAAAATCACGAATTAGAATAATTCGATATGAATAAACCAGTAAACAAATTAAGAGCATAAAAAAACAGGGGCATTTTGGTCATTTAAATCCCTATCCAATGGCACCAAGGGAGGGAAAAAACCATGTGTCATGTGATGAATATACTTAATTTATTTTTTTTGCGTATCAATAAATGTTGAAAAATCATGAATCAGAATAATTCGACATAAATAAATTAGTAAATAAATTAAGAACATAAAAAAAACTGGAGCATTTTGGTCATTTAAAGCCCTATCAAATGGCACCAAGGGCGGGAAAAAACCATGTGTCATGTGATGAACATACTTAATTTAATTTTGTACGTGTCAATAAATGATGAAAAATTACTAATCAAAATAATTCGACGTGAATAAACAAGTAAACAAATTAAGAACATAAAAAAGCAGGGGCATTTTGGTCATTTAAAGCCCTATCAAATGGCACCAAGGGAGGGAAAAAAACAATGGTCATGTGATGAACATTCTTAATTTAATTTTTTACGTGCCAATAAATGATGAAAAATCACGAATTATAATAATTCGACATAAATAAACCAGTAAACAAATTAAGAACATAAAAAAGGGGCATTTTGGTCATTTAAGGCCCTATCAAATGGCACCAAGGGAGGGAAAAAAACATGCGCCATGAGATGAATTTATCAGCGGAATGTTAGGAATTTCTCGATAATTAACAATAAAAAAATCGAAAAAACCCAGTACTTTTATTTCTGTGACTCACTACCTCACCTCACCTCACCTCACCGCAGCCCCATTCCCATTTCAACTTGCATTGAATTTGTCTCTCTCTTTGAGAAATCGGCCCCATTGATCCTCACCTGTCAGTGCCCTCTGCAGTCTGCCCACAGAAAAACCAACAGTAAATGCCTTTACACTGTCTTCTTGTACGGCATTTTCCAACCACCTTCAAGAACGTTTCACTGCCTCTTTAATGGTGTCTAGCTCCAATATTCAAGGTTTGTCAATTTTCTTACCTGCATTTATCTCCAATTTTTGCTATGCGGGTTCTTCTTTGTTCTCCCAGAAAATTCTTAAAGATGCTTCCTTTGCTTGATTATTGATTAATTTAGCTTTGTTTTTTTCATGGGATTTTAATAAACTTGCTAACTTTTATGCATTACCCAGGAAACTTGCCCAGTTCAATTTTCAAGGAGGAATCGTCGAAGTTTGGACGCCAAGGAACAATTCATCAAACACTTTCGTAAGATTTATTCTTGGGCCTTGTCCAAATTCACAGTTTTTAGGTGAGTTCAGTTCGTTATGTAGCTCTCTTTTGCAGAGAATTATGGGTTTGTTCCTCAAGTTCATAAAGTCCAGCTTTAGTTCCATTGCCTGTGATAAAAACTAGAGGTTTTAGTTTTAGAGCTTGAAAATTTGTGCAATGAGATATTTTTACCTAGTTTCAGTAGTTCTGTCATGGGTTTTGTTCTTCATTCCGAGTACCCATGAATCAAAAACCTCTCAGAGCCAAGTCTTACTGCAGCTAAGGAAGCATTTAGAGTACCCTTCCTCATTAGAAGTTTGGGAGAATTACACTGGAGACCTCTGTACCCTGTCTTCCTCTGCTCATATGAGCATATCATGCCAGGGAAACTCAGTCACTGAGCTGAAAATTATGGGAGATAAGCTTGGCAATATCACTGATTTCAATGGATTTGCAATTCCCAATCAAACTCTTTCTGAGAGTTTCTCAATTGATTCTCTTGTCACCACATTGTCAAGATTACCCAGCTTGAGGGTTCTTAGTTTAGTGTCTTTGGGGATTTGGGGGCCACTTTCTGATAAAATTCATAGGTTATGTTCTCTCGAACTCTTAGACTTGAGCTCAAATTTCTTGTTTGGTTCTGTTCCTCCTAAAATATCTACAATGGGCAAACTTCACACTCTAACACTGGAAGGAAATTATTTCAATGGTACTCTTCCTGATTGGTTGGACTCATTGTCAAATCTCACCATTTTGAGCTTGAAGAACAACCGATTTGAGGGTCAGTTTCCTTCTTCAATATGCAGAATCAAGACACTTTCTGTTATTGCCTTGTCTCACAATGAACTTTCTGGAAAATTACCTGATATGGGTACTTTAACCAACCTTCATGTATTGGACTTGAGAGAAAATCATTTAGATTCTGAACTACCCGTGATGCCTAAAGGATTGGTTACGGTTCTTCTTAGCAAGAACTCATTTTCAGGAATGGTTCCTGCACAATTTGGTGATTTGGGTCAGCTTCAGCACCTTGATCTCTCATTCAATGATCTTAGTGGACCACCTCCTTGTGTTTTGTTCTCTTTGTCAAGCATCAGTTATCTGAATTTAGCATCCAATAAGCTGGGTGGTTCATTCCCTGAAAAACTACATTGTGGTGGTAAACTTGGGTTCGTTGATATTTCTAATAACAAGTTAATAGGTGATCTTCCTTCTTGCCTGGGAAATACTTCAGTTGAGATAGTTGTTGAATTCGGTGGTAATTGCTTGTCGATTGATTCTCCACATCAGCATCCAGTTTCATATTGTAGAGAGGCTTTTGCAAGGAGCAAACAGTCTAAAGGAAGAGAAACCGCCGTGCTAGTTGCTGTTGTTATCGGAGCTGTTCTTGTTCTAGTACTTTTGGCATTTGGGGTTCTTTCCTTTTGTAGAAGGTACCGTTCAAGAAGGATGAGTGAGCACAACATATTTGCAAAGGCTGTGCCAGATAATTCACCAAATGGTGTTTGCTCTGAGCTCATTGCAAATGCCAGTAAGTAAAAATATTCAAGTTATTCTTTTACTATTTCTCTTGCCCCAAATCCAAGGCATGATTTTTCACAATGCAATTATGTTTAAGTACCTGTGAAAGCTGAAGATGGTAAAATTTTTGTTCTACCCTTTCTAGGATTCATATCTCAAGCGGCGAAGTTAGAGACACACGGTGCACCAGTAAGTCGTTTATTCTCACTTGAACAGTTGAAGGAAGCCACAAACAACTTTGATATGTCTTTGTTTTTGGGTGAAGGCTCTATGGGAAAGGTATGCTGATGAAGTACAATTTTTGGCCTTCATTTCTTTTTATTTATGCAATATTGGTTTTCTGCATTTCATTGAGAATAATATATGTCTATTCTCTTGCTCACAGCTTTACAAAGGAAAGCTGGAAAACGGGACGTATGTAGCAATCCGATCTCTCACTTTAGTGAAGAAATACTCAATTCAAAACCTTAAAGTTCGTCTAGATTTGCTCTCAAAGCTTCACCATCCTCATTTGGTTGGCCTCTTGGGTTATTGTATTGACAATGGCGGGCAAGACGATTCAGCTGGCAACAGAATCTTCCTTATATGTGAATACTTCTCCACTGGCAATTACCGTACCTATCTGTCAGGTCAGTATTTGCATAACGAAATTTTTTAAGTTCAAGTTTTGTAATTTTCATTACGAAGTCTTCAGCTTTTGTATTGAATTCTCTCGAACTCTAATCAAGCTATGGGCATATATGAAGAAAACAATCCAGAGAAGGTTCTCAAGTGGTCTGATAGATTGGCAATTCTAATTGGAGTTGCAAAGGCTGTGCATTTTCTACATACTGGGGTTATTCCGGGTTGTTTCAACAACCAATTGAAAACGAACAATATTTTACTTGATGAACATCAGATCGCAAAGCTGAGTGACTATGGGATGTCCATCATCACAGAGGAAAGTGCCAAACTTGAGGCATGTTTCTTCACTTAAATTAATTTTTTGACTTTGCAATGTTTGGTAAATATGGTTCCAGTTGGTTAATTATTCTGATGCGTACTATTTCTTCTGCAGGCAAAGGGAGAAGGACCAAAAGGACCAAAAGGACCAAAATCTTGGTATGGAATGTTCAGATTGATGCTGTTTCAACATTTCGAAAGTCAATTACAGTTGTTAACTCTGTTTTGTTTTTTGTTCTTACAGGAATAGAACAAATATGGAGGGGGATGTTTACAACTTTGGATTTATACTACTTGAATCACTTGTTGGGCCTATAGTAAGTGGCAAAGGAGAAACATTTCTGCTAAATGAAATGGTAAGTAAGCTGAATGTAGCCTTGTTTTCTTCTCTAATCATGATTATAATTAGATAACTCATCGAATTCAATCTAATCAAAATGGGAGGATTAGAATATGGTTTCCTTCAACATCTACCTCACATTTGAAATTTCATTCACCTAACCTTCAAAATATATTGAATTTTCGAATGATCCTATCCTATCCAATACTACTCACCAAACGACCCCTTACAGTTCGTGGTTTATGCTACATCTGGAACTGTATGTTTTATGTGTACTGCTGATAATTCATGAACTGCAAACAGGCATCGTTTGGCAGCCAAGACGGCAGAAGAAGAACTGTGGATCCGATTGTATTGACGACTTGCTCACAAGAGTCATTATCAATTGTGGTATCCATCACCAAGAAATGCATATCTCCAGAAGTGTCATCGCGTCCCTCTTTCGAGGATGTGCTTTGGAACTTACAGTATGCAGCTCAAGTCCAGGCCACTGCTGATGCCGACCAGAAATCTGATTCCATATCCTAGTTTACTTTACTTGCAAGTTTATGCCTTCTGCTTGTAAAAAGAACATACAACACTAGTTAAGTAGCTAGGCCTGTATTTCCTCCATAAAAAATGTAAAGTTGTTGATTTCTAGTACAATGCTCGTGAATTTTGAAGTTCAATTTTCCAAAGTGCTGTGCATTTGTTTGATGATGATGATCAATGATGATGGGGGACCGGGAACAAGGTCCCGGACCGGGGCGGAGTTGGGCCGGCCCGGGTGTGTGTAGATGAAGAAGACATGGCTGTGGCTGTGTTAGAAATGTCATTAGACATTAGTTGGTTTTGTTTCTTTGAATTGTAGCCGGTCGCCATAGTCTTGTAAATCATTGACACAGTTTGTAATGTGGGCTTGATGATACTGATGGATTAAAGTTGGCATATGTGCTCACGTGATGTGCCTCCTCCTTTTTATGGGAATTTTATTCTTTCTTTAATAAAGTAATTTTACCTCCCCCCAAAGATACATTTTTAATACTTGATTATGAAATTTTGAATACAAATGTGATAATTAGAATCATGATTTTTTTAATATTATTAAAAATAATTTGTATAAAATATTAACTAAATAAGAGGTTGTTTGATAGTTTGTATGTATCAAATCAGTCGATAATATTATTAATAATCAAAATACTTATAAGTGAACCGGCATAATTTCTAATAGATAATGAAATGTTATAAAATTGACTTTTAATATCTCTTATCATTTTTTGGGTAAATACAACGAGGTATCCCCGTATTCGAAAAGTGGGCCTAATTCCCGCTCGGGATGCAGCTTGCCTCTAGCCACAAAGTGCTCCCAGCGAGTTTCAAACTTCTGTCAATTAGGCACCAAAAAATTCGTCACCTGAATGTGACAATTTACCAACTACACCACACCTTGTGACGGTTTCCAATTTAACTCTCCCATAAAAAAAAAAAAAAGTACTATTTAGCTTGCATAAAAAGTAATAATATCCAAATTTGTGTGAACCAGCCAAGTGGAGTAGTTAAGAGTCAGATTGAAATCTTAAAAAATAAGGGAAGGAAGGAAGATAAATAAATAAACAAATACATATTCCTTACAATATTAAATATGAGAATCAAACCAAATGTTGGCCATGGGTGTTGGTGCTCCCCAACCTGAGTTTATATTTAAATAAATATTATTGTTTAAGACCAAACTTCATCTCTCTCCATTATCATATTTCAAAACCTACCTTTGATTGTTTGTTTTGAATATAATGGAAGTGGAGATTTCAACCTCCTCAAGGCCATCACTCATGTCATACTATGCTTACATTTTAAGCTCTTATATATAATTTCATTGTCATGAAAATAGCAGTTTGGTGAAGGGTCCAAGTTATTGATTTTGATTATGTGTTGTTTTTGTTTCAATTTTAATGACTACGATTTATTTTCTTTTTATCACTCTATTCGGGTTTTTAGTCGTTGTTGACAATGCATGAGATGTCCGCACACATATTTGTACGAGACTAATTTTTATCTATATGAAATTTCAGAACTCAAATGAGGTCGATAAAATGTTAGGGGCACCACTTATGCGCATCTATAGCCACAAGAGACATATAGTATGATTCGAACACCGGACCTGAGAGTAATAGAATACGAACAGGAAAACAATGTAGCTTGATATGACAATGATGCAGTTGGAAAATTGCAAATTTGGTTTACAAAATTTCTAAAGGTAATTTTAATTTAGGTTTGTATTTTTATGATTTGAAGTTAATTGGGAGAGAAATAGAAAAATAAGAAATATACATAAGAAATAAAAAATAAAAAAAGTAAAATATTAACATATGTAATGGGCCTTTTGAGTCCAATACAAGGATTATTGGCGGGCCAGCCCAAACTCAAAATCTAACGGCTAATCTGAACGTGGCGGGGGCTCCACTTTCCCGGGCTGTGCTTGACAGTGTTGTTGACTGATACATGTTTGATAACAACAGCAATGTGTCGGCGAGTACCCCCAGAACCCACGCGCATCACCACTCCAGAACTGTTCACGTGCTTTTCACGCTCCCACTGTCACCGACTGAGTCACCTCGTCGTCTACTCGGCTACTGCTACTCACACTCGCCGAGTTTCAAACTACGAGTTAGGTGGGAGTATCAGTCGAGGCGTCGCAATCAGCCAACGTCGAGACACATTGATCATCATGAATCACCGAACCATATTCCTCCAACACGACACCGTTTGGTCATGTGTAGACAAATCATTCCCTCGCGCTTATAAAAGTAGTAGTTTTTATTTTATTGAATTTCTCAAATCGCCATTTTCATCTTCACTTTATTCAACACTCTCACTATTTTAATCGCTCGCTCACTCGCGGCCTCCGAGCCTCGCAGTCCAGGAAGCCTACGCCTTTCAACACAGAAACCATTCGTCTCTCTCGTCTTGTCGCACTCGCATTTCCTCCATTGTTGGCCACTAATTTCACTGGTAAATTATCTTTGTTGTTCTTATTATTCAGCTACTTTTTTAGGCTTTTTTTGTTCTTATAATCTGCAATGTATATTGCTTTGTGTTTTGATAATCTGCTTGCTCTGAGCTGCTTTGAGTTTGAAATGCGTGGATCCGACGCTTTTGATGAGCTCAGGATGTGATTTTTGAGCTCTTTTGTATACAAACTTGTTCTTGATTATTAGCTTATGCTCGAGTTTGCTGAGCTGAAAAGGCACAAGTTTCTTAAAAATTTACTTGTCTGTGTTTTTGAGTGTCGGCGTTTGGATGAAAACGTTTACTTTCCTTCAGATTTAGCATTGTAGTGATGAATGCGATAATTTCTGATCCTAAAAGTTAGTATTTTTTTTTTTGGCTGAAGCAAATGCTTTTCTGGGTTTTCTTTGTATGTGAAGTGTTGGGAGTGTAAGGTTTGTGAATGTGAATACTTGAGCGCATTGGAGAAGAAGGGTTCTGTTTATTTCTGCAACCATGCTTCTAGGAGTGAAGGCGAAGAGCCGGAGGGGTCCCACGGTTCAAATTGATTATCTCATCCATATTCAGGAGATTAAGCCTTGGCCTCCTTCACAGTCACTCAGATCAGTCCGTTCTGTGTTGATTCAGTGGGAAAATGGAGACCGCAATTCAGGGTATACCAACCCTGTTGTCCCCTCAATCGGTTCCATTGTCGGTGAGGGAAAAATTGAATTCAATCACTCTTTCAAGTTACCTGTGACTTTGCAAAGGGACTTGTCTGTTAAAGGTGGTGACACATTTCATAAGAATTTGTTAGAGTTCCACTTGTATGAGCCTCGGAGGGACAAGACCGGTCAGTTGTTGGCAACTGCCATTGTAGATTTAGCTGATCACGGCATTGTGAAAGAGACCATAAACGTTACTGCTCCAGTGAACAGTAAAAGGAGCTATAGGAACACTGATCAACCAGTTCTTTATATCAAAGTTCAGCCTTTCGTGAAGGGTCGGACTAGCTCCTCATCTAGGGACGACAGCTTGTCGAGAGGGGTATCACTAGACCATTCTGGTGGTGAATCTGTTTCGGCAGTGATGAATGAAGAATATGCTGAGGAAGCCGAAGTTGCCTCTTTTACAGATGACGATGGTTCCTCGCACTCATCACTGACAACTTCTGCTTTAGAAACAAATCGTGGTTCGTCTCCCCGGAAACAAGAGGTAATGGCTCCCTTAGTTTTATTTTTCTCTCCATTTTATAATAATTTAGATAGAAATGTGTACTATGCATTTTCGCTCTGAATTGCAGAATGGACAAGAGACTGGGCCTCAACCCATGGAAGGTGATAATAAGAAACACACCTTAGCCTCAAAACTAGCGATTGAAAAGCCAAACTTAATGCTTCAGAATGCATTACATGAACATATGAAGAGAAGTTCATCATGTTCATCGTCGATTGATCTATCATCTGACCCTGCAAGCCCAGTAAATGGTAATACTTCTGTAGCAACCTCTCCCAGCTCGAGTTCAACAATCCTAAAAACTGTTGGTTCAGAGACTGTCCCTTCTCCATCAGCATCCTTATTGAATGGAAAGGCTAAGGAGTCCAATCCCAGCAATGGCCATCAATATTTAACTCATGAGGCTAATCATAATGATAAGATTGTTGATGGCAGAAGAATTAGCAGGGGGTGCCTGGAGGCTGGAGTTAGTGATGATAGTTATGATAGTTCTCTGGAGGACAATGAAAGAAAGAAACAAGAAGAAAATGGAGATGAAAGTCAGAGTTTTGATGAGGAAAGGCATTCTAGGGAAGGTGAACCATTTTTTGCACATGAGGCTAATGGAAAGCAAGTTCCACTAGGAATGAGGGAAAATATCAAACATGTTAAGTCTGTTCGATCGGCTATTGACTCGGCTAAGAATGGGTTGTCCAGGAATGAGCAGAATGTAGAAGTAAAGGAAACTGGATTTCAGGAAGACAGTGTCGGTGTATCAGGAAACCTCAGAGGTAAGGAAAGAAAAGATGCTAAGGTGTATCCTAGGGATACAAGAAGTGTCATTTTAGAAAGCAAAGTCCATCAACTGGAACACAGAATAAAGTTGCTTGAGGGAGAATTAAGAGAAGCTGCAGCTGTTGAAGCTGCCCTTTATTCTGTAGTTGCTGAGCATGGAAGTTCCATGACTAAGGTCCATGCTCCAGCTCGCCGCCTTTCTAGGTTGTATCTTCATGCTTGCAAAGAAAGTTCCCGTTCTAGGAGAACCAGTGCAGCTAAAAGTATTGTCTCAGGACTAGTTTTGGTTGCAAAAGCTTGTGGGAATGATGTCCCAAGGTACATTTTAATAGCGTTAGTTTTCTGCATTTATTTCTGTCTCATTTGTAATCCTGTCAACTTTGAGATTTTTTTAAGCAAAAGTTTTTGGAACTTGTCAGATTTCAATAATCATTTCTTAAGTGTGAATTTTAACATAGTGAGTGGATCTCTCTTGGTGGACAATAATCCAATTTTTAATCTGAAAATCAGGGGTACTTATTGCATGAGGATCCATATGAGAAAAAGAATATTTATTTCTGGCTGCATGAGCCTAATACCTAGGACATGGAACTTCCATTGAAGGGTCCTACAACAACATCTCTGAAAGTTAAAATTGGAATAGATAATTGTATATAATCATCCATCATAATGTTTATGGAAGAATTGGCTATCTGATTGACACACCAAATCAAGTGATTGTAAATGCTGGGAAGAGACATATCTTACTGCTCTTGCTGCATGTTGTAGAGCAGCATCTATTTATTGTTTTCGTGAATTTTTCATAATTTTTTTATGAAACTCATTCATTTTCCTTTTTTCCGATTTCAGGTTAACATATTGGCTGTCTAATTCTATCGTGTTGAGAACAATAATAAGCCAGGTAAATGGGGAACCCGAACCACCTATGTCTGGAGGGCCTCCTTCTCTTAACAGGAATGGTACTGGTAAAGTAAAAAATAAGGTATCATCTCCAATAAAATGGAAGGCTCCATCTTCCGGGAAGAAAGAAGGAATGAAGCTTCTTAATGGTAGTTTTAGTGACTGCGAGAACCCACGTGCATTTCTGTCTACACTGGAGAAGATTGAATCATGGATCTTTTCCCGAATAGTTGAATCTATCTGGTGGCAGGTCATAGAACAACTCTTTTCCTCTCTTTTCTGTCGTTGAATTCCCCTTCAAATCTACAATTCTTATTGGATGAGTTTCATGAGGTCATGCATCTGATTCTTTAACTGTTATATTTTCAGACGTTGACTCCACATATGCAGTCTGTTGCTGCAAAGGATATCAATGAAGGTGCTGATTCTGTGTCAAGGAAGAACTATAAAAGGACATCTAGTTCAGTTGATCAAGAGCAAAGTGACTTTTCATTAGACCTTTGGAAGAAGGCTTTCAGGGATGCTTGCGAAAGACTATGTCCAGTACGAGCGGGGGGACATGAATGTGGCTGCTTGCCTTTGTTGGCTAGATTGGTACATAAATACACTGCCATTTCCATTATTACTTATTATTATCATAAATAAACATCTTTTTTCTAAATGATATGAATCTTGTGAGTAACATCTCGAATCTTCAATATATATGTTTCGGGATGTTTCTGTTTTATCTTTTATTGATTGATGGAAATTAATCACTTTAAGATATGGCATTGCAATTTGCATGATATGTGTCATGTGTCCAGGTAATGGAGCAATCTGTAGCTAGACTAGATGTGGCAATGTTCAATGCTATTCTCCGTGAATCTTCTGATGAGATCCCCACTGATCCTGTGTCCGACCCCATCAGTTATTTGAAGGTTCTCCCAATTGCAGCTGGGAAGTCAAGTTTTGGGGCCGGTGCTCAACTGAAGAGTGCGGTAAGTCATTCAAATTGTTTCTCTCAGGCATTTTGTAATATAATTTTTACATTAAATTAGTCAAGCCTCAACTGTAAACTCTTGATTAGAGGAGGTTTTGAAGCTTGTTTTTGTGGCAAATCATTGTTGTATTCCTCAAGCTATGGAGCTAGAACACCTTCCTTGCCTTTTTCTCTTTCCTGGGGTTAAAACTTTACAATTTTATTATCCAGACATTCCACTTTTCTTGGACTGAGTTCACTAATTATATGTGAATGAGCAACTACTGAGTTCACTTTAAAGTGAAAAAATAAAGGACATTAGAAGAGCTTTAATGTTATCAAAGATGAAAGTGATCCAAGTTTGCACCTTACCCTTATATGAAAGAAATTCTGACCTTTTCTTTGTTTGTATTTTATGGTTAACAGATTGGGAACTGGTCCAGGTGGCTAACTGACCTGTTTGGTATGGACGATGATGACTCATTTGATGATGCTAATGACGATGATGAGAGACAAGATTCATCCTTCAAGTCTTTCCATCTCCTTAATGCCTTAAGTGATCTCATGATGCTTCCGAAGGACATGCTCTTAAGTAAATCCATCCGAAAAGAGGTTCAGCACAAAAACTCACTCAACCCCTTCCATTATTGTCTGACTTTCTAATCTACGGTCAGTAATTTCAGTTCTTATTCATCAAGGCTTGGTTTTTGTTTTGAAGGTATGCCCTGCATTTGCCGCACCACTGATCAAAAGGATCCTTGACACTTTTGTCCCAGACGAATTTTGCACTGACCCAATTCCCGGCGTTGTGCTTGAAGCCCTGGAAGCTGAGGTTAGTGAGCTGTACTTACATTTCCTTTGTTTCTACAAACTGATAATATCTGTAAAATCATAACCAACTTTGGCTACTTTTGTTTTGATGTAGGACACTCTTTCTGAGGAGGAAGCTGTTGCAAACGTCCCCTGCACGGGGCCTGGAACAGTCTATTTGCCACCCTCAACAGCTGCTGTTGCGAGTATTATTGCAGAGGTTGGAGGCCAATCACAGCTGAGAAGAAGCGGGTCTTCGGTTCTCAGAAAATCATACACCAGTGATGACGAGCTTGATGAACTGAACTCACCCTTGGCCTCAATCTTCATAGACTCTTCACGGTCTCCACCGGGTGCAACGAAGCCCGGCTGGGTGTCAAAGGAAAATGGCAATCAAAATGCCATCAGATACGAACTGCTTCGGGACGTTTGGATGAATAGCGAGTAGCTCCAATAAGAAAATATATGTTCATAAGTATATATAGATGAATAATGCGTTTCTGTTCCCGTTTGGAGTTTGTAAATCTGACAATATGTGCTCCGGTTTTGGTCACAATATCACTATCTTGATGTTGCTGTACAAAAAAATGCTGCAGTTCTAATAGATTCAAACATACTATAATGGAGTGTGCCTGTAGAATAATTTCACAAAGGAAGAAAGTGAAGTTCCATTCGAATCAGTGGACTGACTTCGTGTAATTTCTGAATAATCATATAAATAACAAGCGCTTTATTTAGCCTTGAAATATGACATCAGTTCCTTCTCAACTTTCATCTCTCATCCACTACATTTCCATCCTCATGTTGTTGCAAGCCACATATAACAAAATAACACTAAAAAGACCAAAATTTCAAAACCAAGTTGGAGCATTCAACAATGGAACTCCAAACACCGACTCTGTAACTCTCACATCTTACATATTTACTATACTATGCCGGAATGCGTGCAAACAAGGAACCTGAAAAAGACCCAGACGAAGACGAAGCCTCTAATTACACAGTTAGCTTCTGGGAAGAAGAAGAGACGGCATTTATATGCTGGAGATGTAAAGCAGCCAACAGCCCTTGCCAGGTCTCTCCCGGAGCGGATTTGACTTGAAAATCAATGAGTTTGTTCTGGTTTCTGTAGTACTCGTCCAATGACTTGCTCTGGGAGATAAGAGAGAATGCATTGCTAAACATTAGAAACAGTAAGCTAGCATATAAAACTCAACAAAGCCGAAATCATCGAACCATCTTACAATGGACCAGCATGTCTAAAAAGAGAGCAATGTTGATACCTCATCTGCATCAGCTTTGGAGGATTTCAGCAGTTCGCTCTGCGAGGGAAGGTTTAGGGGACCAAAGGAGTTGCTCATGGTAACATATTCTCGACAAGCAGAGAAGCTTCCGGTTCCTAGATTCTTCTTCACCAAGTGATCATTGGTGCTTTTGAAATTCACCACTAAATCAATATCAGCAATTTGGTCCACAATCTCCTGAAAAGGCAAAACAAATCAAAGCCTTCAGACAACATGAACCACACTTAGCATCCAAAATAAACACAAACTTCAATGTCTTAAATTTCCCACTTAAATTCCAGAAAATTACGATCACAAAGCACGTAAAATGATTATAAATTTCTCATAAGTTAAAAAGATTACAGCTTGAATTCTTGTTCGTGGAATTCCATCAAGAATGAACCCATTTTCACCCTTGTAGTATCCTTCTTCCAAACGCTTTGACAACAATGCAAAAATCACTTCGTCCGAAACAAGCTTTCCTTCATTCACTGCATTCGCAATCTAAATTTCCACAACCAAAAGAGTTCAATTTTCTTTCTATAAAAAGGTGAATCTTGCAAAATAAATTCAAGCAATTGGAGCAAAATCAATTCGAAAAAATTTAATTGAAGCAATTGAAGCGAAACCAATTCGAAAAACAGGTAATAAGAAGAAGGAATTGGGAAGGGGACCTGCTTGTAGAGAGAAGACCGAGGGTTGAGCTCCTGGCGAACGAGGGTGCCCATAGAAATGTGCGGAACTTCCAGAAGCTTCGAGAGCCTCTCGGCGTACAAGTGCTTCTGTACCCCTCTGTCCCCTATCAAAACCCACCGTACACCTCTCCCCGGGACCCACCCGTCCGAGTCCAGCATCCGATTCCGACCAACCCTCCTCCGCTCCTCCTCCTCTGCCTCCTGATCGTCGTAGTAATAGTCGTCATCGTACTGCAGCTGAGCCGCAGCCGATCCGTATGCTCGCCGCGCCAGAAGACTGCGGCGAGTAAGCTGGGACGCAACCACTTGGAGGCGGCTGAGAACGGCCATGGTGGCGGCAGCTGGTATCTTAGCTAACTCACTTTTCTCTCTAGGGTTTTAGAGAAAGAGGGAGGCTTTTCGTTGTGGAGGAGACAAACGAGGGAATGTGGGGTTTTGCTACTATGAAATTGTTCAATGCCGTTGTTCCTCGTTTTAATTACGTTGATGCCACTCCTGTTAACCGTTGGATTATAATGTGGGGACAGATCAAGTGCATCTGCTGCAGGTAATACCAACGTGTTATCATCTCGCAAGCTCTTGTGAGTTTGTTCGGGTGGTAGACAACTACAGCTCCAGAGGGGAAATGCCACGTGACGTAATTTTGGGGTCCTGGACTCCACAAGTAGCGGAGGGGACGTTGGCGAATGCCACGTGGATTATTTATATAGTCCACGCCTCCCATTGGACTAGAACTGCTGCCTGTTGGCCACGTGGATTATTTATATAGTCCACGCCTCCCATTGGACTAGAACTGCTGCCTGTTGGCCACGTTGGAAGATTTCTTTCGTTTGTCGATTTATGGGCCTTTCACAAAGTAAAATATGTGGGCCTTGAAAAGAAACAGGCTTGTTGCTTTTTGGGCTTCAGTCCAATTCTTCTTCTTTTTTGGTCATTCAGTCCACATCTTCTTCTTCTTAAACGTAACCCTAGAAGAATTAAGGTTATGTTTGGATAGAGAACTTTAAGATTATTATGAATTTATCAAATGATAAAATTTAAATTAAAGAAAATTTATTTTTTTAGAATTTGTGAAATTTCATAATTTGATAACATAAAAGTAAAATGAAATTTAAACATATAATTTAATGTTCATATATAAATGGTGTTTATAAATATGGAATTTTGAAAATAATACATTTTTATATAAAATTTAAATTTGGGGTTTGTGGCATCCAAATTCAAAATTTTTTATTTTTTTAGAATTTTAAATTTCTATATTTATGCATCCAAACAAAAGAATTTGTGCATAAGAAATTTGAAATTCTAACTTTTTAACAAATCTCATGTTTTTTTCCGTCATCCAAACACACCCTAAAAGAAGAAATAGAATCAACCAGTAAGAAGATGAGACAAACTGCCACTTAATGATATGACCTAATGGTATTTATCTCTACATGTTATGTGGGAGGTCTTGAATTTCGACTCTTGTAAAAAGCGATATCGAACAAGATCCATTATATATAATATAAAATTTTTCGCCCAATATCACTATATATATACATGTGGGAGGTGATCGAAGCTAGCTAGCTCGCCGGAAAATTGGCCGGGGTTATGGATTTGGCAGCGGAGATAGGAAGAAGCGCGATGAACTCTTTTCACCACCATGCATCAAGTTTCAGGAGCACCTCCGACGTCAGATCCATCAACGACGATAAAGACGACGAGATTGAGTTGCAGTGGGCAGCGATCGAAAGGTTGCCCACATTCCAACGCGTTCGAACCTCATTGTTTGGTTGTAATAATTCATAGCAAGATCATGAACAACGTAAGAAGGTGCAGCTGGTTGATGTCACAAAGCTAGGAGCTCTCGATCGCCACGTGTTCATCGAGAAACTTCTCGAGGAGATTGACGGAGATAACCGGCGTCTGTTACACAAGCTCAAACAAAGAATAGACGGGTAACAGATGGTTCACATTTTTATAGAAGGAAAGTGTTAAAACATATTACATTTATAAACCACTTATTAATACAAACGGATCCTACTAATATTAATAGGTTCTAATCGTATTAATACGTGGTTTATAATTATTCTCTAAAGTTAAATAGCATTCCTAGCAATTAATATTGCCCTTTATAGAAACTTGTTCACTACCCTAACTTTCACAACTACGGCCAGTTAGTATCACCATTACCACATACTAATACAGACGTACGGATCATACTTATAAGATTTTATGATACTAAATAATTTTTTTATTTTTCATAATTGATTTGCTATTTTCTTCATTTGAATTTTAGGGTGGGATTGGAATTACCGACAATGGAAGTTCACTGCGAAAATTTGTGTGTAGAAGCAGAATGCGATGTAGTTCAAGGAAAACCCCTCCCAACACTGTGGACCGTACTCAAAAGCTCCCTCTCCGTAAATTTATTAATTTATTTAATTTTCCCTAATCTCTAATTAACGTACAAATATTTCAAAATATACTAATACAGACGTACGGATCATACTTATAAGAGTTTATGATACTGAATAATTTTTTAATTTTTTTCATAATTAATTTGCTATTTTCTTCATTTGAATTTTAGGGTGGGATTGGAATTACCGACAATGGAAGTTCACTACGAAAATTTGTGTGTAGAAGCAGAATGCGATGTAGTTCAAGGAAAACCCCTCCCAACACTGTGGACCGTACTCAAAAGCTCCCTCTCCATAAATTTATTAATTTATTTAATTTTCCTTAATTTATAATTAACGTACAAATATTTCAAAATATATTTAATAATTAAGCTAGTCTGGCAATATATATAGCACATTTAGCAAATATATAAATGCACGTTTAGTGTGAAGATAAGATTGCTTAATTAAGGGAAAGATACACATCTTTCTTGGAATTAGTTTTCTAAATCTAATTTTAAACATGATTTGCATGACAGGACGACTGAGCCACGGAAGTTGCGAAGCGGAAGATCTCGAATCCGCTTAAAGTCTAATACATCTCCTAATAATACTGATATTAATAAAAGCTGCATCATACATCTCCTAGCGTACGTGACGGGTTTCATTTTTATAAAGAATCTTTAATATTGCACGTGTTCTTAATAAGGGTTCCATGCACTCGACTTTCAACACTACAAATTAATTAAGCATTTTCCTTTTTAATTATCTTATTTTGTTGTTGAAAATACTTGCATCTCACCTTGGTGGTACCTCCTTATACCACCATTTCGATTTATCGAATTGTCTTTGTACATATATCATAATCAGAATCCTTCATTCTCTAAATTAAGATCATTTCCGTAAAAAATCAACAAGATTGGAGATTGTTTAGTAATTCATATTTACCAAATAAATAAACGGTTTTAGTAAGAATTAAGATCCTCATGGCGAACCGTCCATTTAGTTGATATATATAAATGACTAAACAACCTCAAATCTTATTGATTTTTTACGGAGATGATCTTGACATGATGCTTTAAAGATTGAACGATTTTGATTATGACATATGTACAAAGACATTCGGATTTTTTTTTTTTCGACAAACGCTACTATCCTGTTTCCTATCTCTTATGCTTTAAATATACGATTAAACACTATATAGAGTTCTCCCGCAATGAAAACAAAAATATCAGCCACAATGTAATCAATGGACATCTCGGTCGCCCTCCCTTGGCTCAAATAAGATGCCAAAACCTGGGAGTCCGTCTCAACTTCTAAGCGCCCAAAACCTGCTTGTAAACATGCTTCCAACGCCATCCTAATAGTCAAAGCTTCAACCTGGAGACTGGAAGAACAGAACAGACCTCCCTCTCCACCTCCAAGCACGAAACAGCCCGTGAAATCCCAAAGGACCCAGCCACAACTTCCCCTACTCGTCTGTTGGTTTCTAGAGCTCAAGACAGTCGAAGACGGAATTGCAACCTTCAGGTGTGATCTCAACACTGAACCTTGATGAAATCGATTTGGATTAGGCTAGGATTGAATTGATTGTGTTTTGTTTTTAGGATTGAATCATTCGGGCGATGAACTTTGTTAAATTTCTGCAAAACATATTATGATATCATTTTGCACACCAAGTGTTTGATAGTTTTATTCTTTGAATTTTCTGGATTGAGATCTCTCAGCTGTGACTGAGATTGCTTCCTTCAATTATGATTATTAGAGATTACAGATTAGACACACACTTATCTCACTCAATTCGGTTAACAAGGATGCTCTGACATCACTTGAACCAACTACAACTTGACACCTAGCATTTAGATTCTAACTGCAGCTCACGCAAAGAGAGCACACACTAGGCACACTCTGATTTTCTGTTTTCATCCTCACAGCCCATCACACTACTTTGCTGACATGTAATCCAGCTCAGTCACCTAGATGACAAGTGTACAGAAAGAGAGAAATTCTTGTGATGTGAACTCACCTTCTCTGCCACTTCTTAACACCTTGATTTTGTTCTAAGTCTGTAATTCAACCATGGCCTTGAACTTCTTGAAAGCATTGAACACACCAGAGTTGTACTTTAGAAAGTAGACCCAACACATCCGAGAGTAGTCATCAATGAATATCAGGAAATACTTGTTCCCTCCCATTGCATAGGACCACAGACATCTGAATGGATCAATTCAAGTAGTTTAGATGCTCTCCAAGCTTTGTCCTTGTCAAAGCTCAGGCACATGGCTTGAGCATATTCAAGCTGCTGATTTTGCAGCAGAAGAACAGCAGCTGTAGGGTCAGGATCCTCGTCGCGAAAGCACTTCGCATTTCTGCACTTCCAAATGCGCCAGAGGCCAAACACTAACGTTTGAATCCCCTCATTCCCGCCCTCCTCGTCCTTGAAAAGGTTACGAAGATATTCCAAGCTATCTCCAAAATCCAGACCTATCAATCTAATCGTATCCAGTTGGAGGGAGCTGCAGAACCAAAAGACTTGTGCAGAAAAAAGAAGGTATGCATCACGGTTTCCCCTTCCATCCCACAGATATGGCATCGATCATCAACCATTATCCGGCGACGAACCAAATTGGAACGCAGAGCCAAGTAGTTTTGAACGCACCTCCACATAAAATTGTGGAGCTTGTTGGGCACTTGCAACTTCCATATCCTCTCCCACCGCTTCCTTTCTACGTCATTTGAAGTAGCCTCACCACCACCCTTCCTTCCAAGCTCGCCATTCCGTAACGGCTCCAAGGCCAAATAATATCCAGTTTTGACAGAATAAATACCTGTAATGCCAGATTAACTTATCCTCACAGCCGTACTTACTGACTGAAGTAACAAGAATTATGGAAGCCTCCTCCGCCATAAACAACCTGCGCACCAACACATGATCCCAGCATCTACTCTCTGGATCGATAAGCTCCTTGACTCTGTCCGGCATTGCAGGGTTAATGGTATTAACACGAAAAGGCCTAGTTTGAGGCAACCAAGGGTCCTGCCTCACGCTTATTGATTCCCCATTATCTACTCTCCATCGAAAAAAAATAAAACGTAAATTGTATCAACTACAAAATAAATAGAAAAAGAAAATCTAAATCTAAACCTAAGCATAAATCTCAAATCAAATTATTTTGAATAGAAAATGTAATAAATCTAAATCTAAACCTAAACCTAAACCTAAACCTTTTCAAAAACCTTACGTAAAATATACCTACATATATATCCACAAGCACGTACTATAGTAATGTGTTATAAAGTTAATGTACTACACTTGTCGACATGTAGCTTATATCGACAGTACAAGTGTCGTTATATCGACAGTACAGTATGAATAGCATGTTATTGATTCCATTCATTATTATTGCAATTCGTTTCAGGACAAGTTTAGAAATTGGAAGCCATATAAATATATATATCTTGGCTCTAGCTAGTCATCATGGCGGAATCATTGAGAAAAGAAATAATGATATCCATAGAAGGTAAGCTTCTTCGTGAGTCTCCCTCGGCTGCTTCCTGCACCATCTTCAGAGTTCCGGAGTTGATTCGGAGACACAACGTGGAGGCATATACCCCTTACGTTGTCTCAATCGGACCCTTCCACAAAGGTGGTCACCCACAATTTCAACTCATGCAAAATGTAAAACGCTGGTATTTGCAATGTCTGCTCATACGATGCCCGCACATAACTCTGGAGAGCTTGATCGACGGCGTCATGAACTTGGCCGACCTCGCCCGCGATTCCTACGGCCAAGAGCCTGAACTTCTGAGTCTCAAGGAGTTTGTAGAAATAATGATACTTGATGGTTGCTTCTTGTTAGAACTATTCACCAGGACAGCTTTCGTTGATCTTCGAGACAAAAATGACCCAATTTTCAACCAGAAATATATGGTGGAATTTCTCTGCCATGACCTTTTGTTGCTAGAAAATCAGATACCTTGGTATGTGCTGGAGTGCTTACATCATCTCACCTCCATTCATATTAGTGATCAAAGTTCCCACCAGCGGCACACCCTTTTCACACTTGTGTTCAACTTCTTCGACCAGTACTTGGGATATTTTAGTGTGGTTGAATTCGATGGCAGCTCTTGTGAAGTTCTTCACATACTTGATCTGATTAGAACTCTCATGCTTGGTCCTGTAACTGAAGAGGGACGATTGTATCATTTGTATAATCTGTATTATGGTGACCTGCAACTGAGGATTCCAAGTGCAACAACTCTTGAGGAGTCAGGTATCAGATTTAACAAGAGTTCGGGTTCCATAATGTTCGTAAAGTTTCAAAGAGGAGTTTTTACAATTCCATTGATGAATATTGACGAAATGACAGAAGCTTTGTTGAGGAACATGATTGCCCTGGAGCAATGTCATCACAGTCGCCAACACATGATCACATCCTATGCCTTTATAATGGGCAATCTCATCCATTCCACAAGGGATATTGATCTCCTTTGTAAAAGAGGAATAATAACGGTGAACAGGTTGAGCCACGAAGACGCTTCCAAGATGTTCATCAACCTTTGCAAAGATACGGCCACGGCCCAGGCCGAATCTTACCTCCGGGAACTCTTCGAATCTGTCAATGCTTATTACCGTACTCCTTGGAACGTGTTGAAGGATATTTTTAGGAAGTGGATGAAGAATTTGAAGCGTGATTACTTTTCTACCCCTTGGAAGGTTATTTCTTTGATTGCAGCCTTTGTTCTCCTCCTTCTCACCCTATTGCAGACTGTCTACACAATGAAGCAGTATTACAACCCTGAATAAATTCATGCATATGCAGTACGTTTAAATTAATTTTTACATGCATGGCATTTAATTTTAAGGCTATATATTGCAATTAATTTGCAAGTTAAGTACTGTACTGTTGTAATTAAACATCCTTTAATTACCACGGATATGTGTGTATGTTTGAATCATCCATTTCAAAGCTCAACTATTCAATAAAATCTATTTATGGTTCACCTCTATGCTCCGCCCATCAACCCCACGGGTTCCGCCGTCTCTGTGTTTCGTCGGTCGTCCATGGTGGTTTATAGTGATGTTCAACCCCACTAAATGAATGAATTATGGGAGCGCTTTATGCGCGAGTGGCTAGTCCATTCCCATTTTTCGGTTGTTTATTTGGTTTGACATGCAGATATGTCCTCAGTGATGGCTTTTGGTGTCCGAATGTAGAGGTGGTTGGAGTTATAGAAAAAAATAAAATTTCAGATCTAGGTTTCCTTCATATTTTATTTTTTGTATTTTTTTAGGTTTTATTTGTTTATCAGCCTTATTGATATTGCCCTTTATACTTTATTTATTTTTTTGGACTGATTTGATTTTTAGGCTTTCAATATTTTGTATTAATTTGCTCCATCAAATAAATTAGCTTTTCTAACCAAAAATACTTGCGTTGTGGAGGAGACAAATGGGAGTCTGGGTTTTGCTATTTTGAATTGTCAATGCCGTTGTTCCTTATTTTAATTACGTAGATGCCACTCCTATGAACCGTTGGATTATAATGTGGGGACAGATGAAGTGCATCTGCTGCAGATAATACCAACGTGTTATTTTGAGTTGGTTCGGGTTGTAGACAATTACAGCTCTAGGGGGATAATATCACGTGTCTCAATTTTGGGGTCCTGGACCCCACAAGTAGTGGAGGGTAGGGTGATGAACGCCACGTGGATGAATGTTATTATAGTCAATGCTTTCCATTGGAGTAGAACTGCTGCTTGTCGGCCACGTTGGGAGATTTTCTTTCGTTTGCCGTTTTATGGGCCTTTTCACAAAGTAAAATATGTGGGCCTTAACATTGGAGCGGATCCGCTGTTTTATTTTAGTGTCTCATTTTATGTTTAATTTTAAAAATTTACATTGGATCGGATCCGCTGATTTATTTTAATGTCTCATTTTATGTTTCATTTTTAAAATTATGATATGTGTTTTATAATTTAACTCAGAGTTAATTATTGTTAATTTCTATTATTTTCTGTTTTATTTATTTTTCATTTTTTATTTTTTGTATAAGAAAATAAAATCCAAAACACAGAAACGTCCCAGTCACACCCAACACCTAGAAAAGAAAAAACCAAACACACCACCACCATAAATCCCAGATTTTTTGGCGACACGCCGGTCGTGTTCCGGCTCGGATGTCTGCGAGTTTGACTGGGTTTTGTAAATCGAAGGGCGGTCGCTGTTATCGTCGTTGGCAACTCGAGAAAGGAAGTTGAGCGGCGTCGATGAGCCATAGCAAATTCGAAGAATCTGTCGGCAACGGACGACGATGAAGTCGAATGGGTTTCCTGCATGCGGTGGGTTTCTGCTGCTACAATACGTTTTCTTGTTAATGAAATCATGTGTTTGATTGCTAAATTTGGGCTTCTGGGTTTGTGGTTTTGTAATTCATTGAAGTTGATGTGGATTTTTTTAATTTTTTTCTCACAATTTGGTTTTTCTGCATAATTTTTTATTTTGTTGTGTTTTTGTTTTCTGAAAATGGGTGAATAAAGAAAAATTAGTTTTTTGTAATTGTATTTGAATTTGGATGGTTTTGGTTTGTGCAGCAAGGTTGTGAGGTTGTTCATCACCTAGGTGTTTTGACGGTGATATCACAGAACCAAAGCCTTTTGATCTGCTTCCCAAGAAGACCAGGGTCATCTGTCGAGGATAAAATAAATAAATAAGACCGAAAATAAAAGATGTTAACACTAGTTAATTAAGTCTCAGTTAAGTCATAAGACACATGTCAGATTTGTAGAAATGGGATATGAAGCGGAACACCGAAATGAGACAGCGGATCCACTCCCTCATGGTTGATCACCGATTTTTTAATATGCATGTATACGAGTTTTTTCTAGCTAAGAAGCCCGAAATGACTTATTGAGTTTAATAACATGTAAGAAATTTAACTTGGACCATAACATTTTATTTAAATTATATTTTGAGGCCTCATATAGTTTTAAATGGATTATTATTTTAAATAAATTCACACATGGGTAAAACCTATTTTAAAATTTAAGGCCCTTCCATAATATGATGCCTAAGTCCTAGGCCTTACTCGCCTTGGGTTTGGGCCGACCCTGAAAGCGGATAAGATGAGGAAAAAAATGGCGAAAGTACGTATTAAAACAAGAGATCATACTAGAAATATCACAAGCCAAAGATTATGCCAAACTCTAACTTGGCAAACTCTTCGACAATGACTGGTATGATCTAACTCCAAAACAAGAATAACAGCATAAAACGTATTTCACATAAAAGGAAGCATGCATGGTGTTGAAGACACTGAGAAAAACCCCAACGAAAGAGCAACCTAAAAATCACGAAAGACAGCATCAGTTTTAGATTCTTAAAGCGTGGGAATTTTTCTTTGCTTGTGTGTAATGAAAAGGAAAAAAAATATGCTTATGCTCGACTTTTTATTGCTTGTGCACACTTCAAAGGTTTTGTTCTTGATGCACTTTAGAATTATATACGAATGTTGCAGAAGTGCTATAAATAATGTAAGAAAGAGCAAACAAATGAATAAAAAAGAGTTGTAGTTGGATCCCAATAATCAAAGGAAAAAGCATATTAATTTATTTATTTGTTATCTTGTCGAGCCCTTTTTGATTGCTGAATTTTTTCTTCCGACGTCGGCAGGACTGCATTTGTTTGATTTTCAGGTACATGTTTCGCTTGATATATCTCAATGAGCCATTCAATTTTGGTATATCATACTTTGTATATCGTGTCGTTAATTGAATTTGCGGGCATATCGATATGTCGTCTACATGTTGGCGAATTTTTGTTTTCAAATAATATTTACATCTCACCCTAGTGGTATCTTCTCGTACCACCCTTTCGATTTATCTTTTTGTGGTTATACATATCATAATTGAAACTGTTCAAATCCTAAATCATTATTTCAAGATCATTCACGCAAGAAAAAAATCAACGAAATTGGAGATCGTTTAGCTATTCATATATATAAACTAAATGGACTGTTCGCCATGAGGATATTAATTGTTACCAAAATCGTTCATTTATTTGATAAATGTGAATGACTAAATGATGACCTCCAATTTTGTTGATTTTTTACTTAGATGATCTTGAAATGATGGTTTAGAGAATGAATTGTTCTGATTATGATATAGAGAGCTAATTTTCACTCTGTTTTTTACTTGCTGCACTCCAGCCACTCTTTCTTTAAAAAGATAAAGGATAAAACTAGAAGTGGAGTGCAACAAGTAAAAAATAGAGTGTGAGATATATGTACAAAACTAATTTAATAATTCGAGAAGGTGGTAAGAGGAGTTACCACCAAGTGGGATGTAAGTATTATCCTTTGTTTAACATAACGATATTTGTAATCATTTTTACAGTATAGTACATTGATAGATTTGTGATAGATTTGTGAGTCTCTGCATTTACCATCTTCACATTTTCACATATTTATTAAATGTTGGTCATTAGATTAAATAAGTGAATATGCTTAGTCGAAGACATCACTTCGATGTATATTCATTAGATTAAAACTCTAATAATTATACCATATCACTTCGATGTATATATTTTTTTTTTTTCAACTATTTATTTCCCTTGAATAAATAAAAAAATAAAAAATAAACTCCCCCATCAACCACCTCTCTTCCCAACCCAGTCTCACCCTATGTAGTCTACCATGGCCATCGCCCTATATACCTCTTATTTAATTTTTTTCTCCCCAAAATATACATGGGTATATTCCCCAAATATAATGAATATAAAGCTTTTTCGATACCGATTTAATCCTATTAATAATAATTTTGTTGGCAGATCTAGAATTGAATTTTTGATTTTGGATTTAATTACTTGTGATCTTCAAGATAGTATCTCAAGAGAGGGGGCTTAGTTTTCCAATTTTTTTTATTCAATTCTTTACTTATTTTATTTTCTTGTTGATGGCTAATTGTCTGATACTTTGATTGTATGTAATTAAATATGAGGGAAGAGGATGTATAGTGGGAGGCTAGGTCGACCATAGCTGCAAATTTTTATTTTTAATTTTTTTATTTATTCAAAAGGGAAATAAATAATTTTAAAAAAATTGAAGTAATTAATATGGTACCAATATTAGAGTTTTAGTTTAAGGACGCAAATTAAGCATATTCACTAGATTAATCTTATGGTTAAGATTTTGATAAAAGCGTATAATGTGCAGATGATAAATATAGAGACTCGTGATCCGAAATTGTATAATATAAAGATAGAGAAGTTACTTATCAAAAGAGGGGTTTCATTAATAATCTAAAAATTAAATAAATAAAGTATTGCATGGCATAAAAATTATGATTTTTTATCCCGTTTCAAGCCCAATAATATATTTTATATAACTTTTTTATTCATGGATTTGGTAGTTGAGAATGAAATATATATATATATATATATATATATATATATATATATATATATATATATTAAAGGTATGAAGAAGTTATATATAATATGGACAACATCATTAAACTAAAAAAATTTATGTTGAATTCGATAAATCTTTCAGTAAGGAAAATTAATTTTAAATTAAGCCCACGCTTAATTTCAATCATGGGTTCGTACGTACACGGTGCTCCAATGTAAAATTAAGGTTTATTACTCAAAATGCACCCAGAACAAGACATTGAGTTTCAATTTGCTCTTGGAACGCGAAATCGTAACAATATGCTCCCAGAACCCCCGTTTTGTCAACTCCGCTGCACCAAAAGTTAACATCGTTACAAACTTTATTTAGGATGCTTACGTGACAGTAAAGAATTTGATATTTTATTCATTTTGTAGCAAAATATTAAAACTAAATTTTAGAAAAAAAAAATAGAAGATGAAGAAGAAGAAGATGAACACCATCTAGGTTTCTTAACGCATTCCTATGCACACCGCCCGCCCACCCAATATTTTCTGCAAATACACCCGCTCCTCCACCTTACTCTCATCCTCCTCTCTCTTCCTCACTTTCCGCCGCCAGACGGTATTCATCATCTTCTTCTTCTTCAATTTTCGATGATTTTAGCTTGGATTCAACAAACCCAACTCTACCAAAACTGGACCTCCCACAATTTGAGGGACAAAAACAACAAAATCTAACACCCAAATTAACCCCAAACTAGTCATTAAAAGCTTAAATTAGAATGTATTGTGCTTGAATTGGACAATTGCAGACCAGAGGGTAGACGAAGTAAGTGGTAAGCTCTATTTACAAACTCAACGACAATGTAATTCAAAATTAGGAACTTGAAATGAATGCAATTGAAAAAGAGGTAAAGAAAATGAACCCATTTCCGCAGTGGAGGACTCCAATCCATCCCAAGAGGTAGCGGTGAAGTCCCATTGTGTCAGTGCTTCGGAGGACTCTGTCTCTACATTTTTCGATCTTTCTACAACTCGCGCGCGCTCTCTCTCTCTCTCTCTCTATCTCTCAAATTCACTTCCTTTCTCACTCTAAAAATTGAAATTGATCCTCTTCAACCTGAAATGCGCAAAAAATGGCCGAAAGCCTTCGAATGCCGTCCAGCTTCAACGCTCGATTCGCAAGCTATGAGTCATGATGGTCGTGAAGAATGGTTGGGTTAAATTCGTCTTGTCCAGACGAACCTTTTGGAGTTGGTCTCGCGGCCTGATTCGACCAGAGTGGTCATCGGAGACGACAAGGATCTCTAGGCTTCTCGGCTTTGTTTTATCCCCTATGGTGGAAGTAGACGACTGCAGATGCAAGGAATGGTTCTTGTGAGTGAGGGGGTTTGTTTGGGCGAGATACATGTCTTGGCTGGTCTTGGTCGCAGTGAAGGGCGACGGTGGGTGGTGCTGCTCGCGGTTGCGTAGCAGAGAATGAGGGAGACGAAGAGGGAGTCACAGAGAGAGAAGGGAGGAGTTTGTTCTAATTTTGAGATTTGTTTTAATCTTTTAAAAAAAGTTTATATAAAATATATCAAATGTCTTAATTGCCCTTATAAATTTTGTAATATTACTGCCACATCAGCACTTTTAACGGCATTAGTAACATATTATAACTTTTGGTGCAACGGAACTGACCGAATGAGGATTTTGGGAGCACATTGTTATGATTTTACGTTCGGGGAGCAAATTGAGACTCAATATCCTTTTCATGTGCATTTTGGGTAATAAGCCTAAAATTAATATACCTACATATCCACAAGCACTGTACGTACGTAGTAATGTGTTAGTGTGTTAGACAGTTAATGTACTACACACTTGCGGACATGTAGATACACATCTTCGATATATAGGCCGGCCGACTCTATTAGCTAGCTGGCACAAGTGTCGTTATATATATGGACAGTACAGTATAATAGCATGCTATTGATTCCATTCATTATTATTGCAATTTGTTTCAGGACACTTGTTTAGAAATTGGAAGCATATATATCTATCTCTAGCTAGTCATGATGAAGGAACCGTCGGCGGCGGTCTGTCGGTGGCCATCCGTCGGTGGCGGTACGTCGGCGGCGGTGCCGGAGAATACGGTGCCGTCGGCATCGGCATCGGAGTATTATCCAACAATGGCAACGTCGACACCACCGCGGGCTGTTATAGAAGAGTCGCCTGCTATACCACAGTCATCAGATTCAGACGTTGGTGAAGAACTGAGAGATTCCATAGATGCCAAGCTTCTTGATGAGTCTCCCCCGGCTGCTTACTGCTCCATCTTCAGAGTTCCGGAGTTGATTCGGAGACACAACGTAGACGCATATGCCCCTAACGTTGTCTCAATCGGACCCTTCCACAAAGGTGGTCGCCCACAATTTCAACTCATGCAAAATGTAAAAGGCTGGTATTTGCGATGTCTGCTCAAACGATGTCCGCACATAACTCTGGATAGGTTGATCGAAGGCGTCATGAGGTTGGCCGACCGCGCCCGCCATTCCTACGAGGAAGACCTTCATCTTCTGAGTCGAAAGGAGTTTGTAGAAATAATGATACTTGATGGTTGCTTCTTGTTAGAACTATTCACCAGGGCAACTTTCGATGATCTTCGAGACAAAAATGACCCAATCTTCAACCAGAATTATGTGCGGGAATTTCTCTGCCATGACCTTGTGTTGCTAGAAAATCAGATACCTTGGTTTGTGCTGGAGTGCTTACATGATCTCACCTCCAGTTATATTAGTCATCGAAGTTACCAGCAGGGGCCCACCCTTTTGGAACTTGTGCTCAACTTCTTGAAACAATCCTTGGGAGATGCTTGGATGGTTGTATCAGCACGTGTCAGCTCTTCTGAAATTTTACACATACTTGATCTGATTAGAACCATCATGGTTAGCTGTGACGAGATATCAGATATTTATGATTATATAAAGGTAGTGGCAAGCGTTTATCGAGAGCATCCGAGGATTCCAAATGCAACAACTCTTGAGGAGTCAGGTATCAAATTTGAAATATCAAGTTCGAATGACCTAACGAACGAAAAGTTTGAAAGAGGAGTTTTCAGAATTCCATCCATGAATATTGACGAAATGACAGAAGCTTTGTTGAGGAACATGATTGCCTTGGAGCAATGCCATCACAGTCGCCCACACATGATCACATCCTATGCCGTTTTAATGGACAATCTCATCCATTCCACCAAGGATATTGATCTCCTTTGTAAAAGAGGAATAATAACGGTGAAGAGGTTTAGCCAAGAAGATGCTTTCAAGATGTTCAACAACCTTTGCAAAGACACGGCCACGGCCCAGGCCGAATCTTACCACAAGCTACTCTTCGAACAAGTCAATGAGCATTTCAAAACTCCTTACTGGATCGTGTTGAAGGATACTTTAAGGAAGTGCATGAAGAATTTGAAGCTGGCGTGATTCCTTTTCTGCCCCTTGGTAGGTTAATTATTTCTTTGATTGCGGCCTTTATCCTCCTCCTATCTACTTGCTCATTCTTAATTAAACCTGAAATCCAAATTTACTAAATTCTCTATCTTTTATTTATTAGGTGTTGCTGCTTCAAAAGCTAAGGTATGCAAAACAGGGGCGCGGGTTGTTTTTATTTATTTATTTTCAATTTCAATAAAAAATAAATTCATGCATTATATATATGCATGCATGCTGTACGTTTAAATTAATTTTTACATGCATACCATTTAATTTTAAGGCTGTTGTAATTTGCTGCAAGTTAAGTGTGCTGTAATTAAACTTACTTTAACTACCACGGATATGTGTGTTTATATTTGAATCCTCTCTTCTTCAATAAAATCTGAGTGTTTGTTTATAATTAATATCCTCCTCATTCTCAGTTTCTCACCATTTTGCACACTTTCTACGCAATCAAGCAGTATCATACACAATAGATATACGTATCTAATATGTTCCTTTTTTTCTTGTATGCGGTTAAAATTAAAAAAAAAATTCTTAATATAAACGATAATCTAATATTTCAAACTAATTTAATGCGGATATGAAAAATCTGAACCAAAGTTGATAAAGAGATCCATCGATCACATCGATCTGCTGTAACTAATATGATTTAGGCGAATGATCTAATAATGTTTCGATACTAATTAATGTTGTCAAGATCGACGTACCCCCTACATGAAATAATAATGCACACACATATATATATATGGTACAATTCTTGTCACAATTTAATGGGAGAAAAAGGAAATTAAGGAGCGAATAGCTGACTGAACGACATTCTGCTGATTGAAAATTACATTGATGCAAGTTGTTTTGAATATGATTTTCAGGACAACTATTCAGACGCTAGCTAGCGATGAAAAGAGGTGGCGAAAAAGATGGTGATAGTACCTCCATTGTTATACACGATTTGGACATTGCTGAAGCAGTGACAAGTTCCATAACCCAAAACCTTGTTGGTCACCCTCGCCTTTGCCTGCTTCCTGCTGCATCTTCAGAGCTCCCCCAGTGATTCGGAGACAAAAAAAAGAAGCATATACACCTGACGTTGTCTCAATCGGACCCTTCCACCGAAAGCTAGCGCTTGTTGATCAGCAATTTCAGCTCATGGAAAATGTAAAGCGATGGTAACTACAATGTCTGTTGACTTTGCGCCGGGATTTAACCATAGAATGCTTGATCAAAGCCATAACGTAGTTGAATTTTCGCGCCCGCGAATGTTACTCAAAAAAGTTTGATGATATTGGTGACGTGGAGTTTGTAGAGATGATGATACTTCACGGTTGCTTCTTGTTGGAACTGTTTCGGAAGACACTACTTTGTGTTGGTGGTTAAGCTGCGCAGCTGGACTTTGACTTGGAAGCACAATTGGCTGCTGACTCGAGGAGGACAAGTGGCAATCTATGAGAGAATGTGTGTGTTGTAAGTGTGTGAAACGGTTAATGAGAAGTGTGTGTGTGTGTGTGTGTGTGTGTGTGTGTGTGTAAGCTGTGTTTTGAGTGCACCGCAAGGAGAATGAGAGATGACATCATATGGTCATCATCTCTAACCGAATCATAAGGAGAGTGTGAGCTATCTATTCGTTTTTTAATCACAATTCAATCAATATAGAATACACACAGCAGAGGCTCAGTCATATCTGACCTCACAATTCATCTCAAAATTCTACTAGGCATTTCATCAAACACTTAGAGTGCATTGATGATCATAGTGATCATCAATCAGATTCAATTCTGATTTCAATCCAAATTTCAAGTAGAAGAAGAAGGAAAGTAAATACATCACATGCTAGTCCTGATTCAAACGTTTTCAGCTAGAGATTTAGTTTTGAAATCTAACCTGAAATTGCAATCAAAGCCACCGGCACCTCATCGTGCTCAGCCGAGTCTCTGAAATCCAATATGGTATCAGAGCTTGACTCTGATCATCATTAATCACCTTATCGGGGGCGTTGGAACTGTGCTAAGGAGCTGAGCAGTATCACATTACTACAAAGTGCTTTGACTGATCTAAAATGGCGACACACGGTGGAGGAGAGTTAAAGACTCCAATCTTCACAGGAAGCAATTATGACTTCTGGAGAGTGAAAATGGAAACTGTACTGATTGCATACGATCTATGGGAGTATGTTGGTGAAGGTTTACTTGAGCCAACCAGAGAAGGAGATGTTGGTGGTGTTGTGAATCAGCCAACTCATGATGATCGTGTGAAGAATGCCAAGGCTCTCAGCATGATCCAAAATGCAGTAGCTGATGATATCTTCCCTCGAATTCAGAATGAAGTTCGTGCCAAGGTAGCATGGGACATCCTAAAAAGAGAATACAGAGGAGACTCAAAGGTAAGGGCTGTGAAACTTCAATCTCTTAGGAGAGACTTTGATTATACTAGAATGAAGGAAGATGAATCATTATCAGTCTATCTGTCTAGGCTATATGTTGTTGTGAATAATATGACACTACAAGAAAAGCGATGTTGCCCGACGTGATTTTGTCCGATGAAGACAATATCGCCGGGTGAACAACTTTTGTCCGACGGATACAAAGGCTCGCCGGGTAACCTGTTGGCGGGAAGGGCAAGACTTTGGCGCGCAAAATAGGAAAGGTTTGCCCGACGATTTACACCATCCATCGGGCAAAAGTATATATAATGACGATTATTCGTCGTCGGGTAACACTTGGCGTTGACTCTATTTTACCCGACGGATCATTAAAGTTTGCCCTGCGAATGTGATTCGTCGGGTAAAAGTCTAAACACACTAAATAGCTGACGAATACAAAGGCTCACCGGGTAACCTGTTGGCGGGAAGAGCAAGACTTTGGCGCGCTAAATTGGAAGGGATTTCCCGACGATTTACACCGTCCGTCGGGCAACATTATATATAACGACGATTATTAGTCGTCGGGTAACACTTGGGGTTGACTCTATTTTGCCCGACGAATCATTAAAGATTGCCCTGCGAAAGTGATTCGTCGAGCAAAAGTCTAAATACACTAAATACCCGAGACGCTCTTCTTTCTTCTTCTTCTTCTTCCTCCTCTTTGTTTCATCAGTCTCTGCATCTCTCTCTCTCTCTCACTCACTCACTCTTTTTCTCTAGCTATAATCATCATCTCATCACAATTTTCACTACCAATCAAATCTTTTTTCTCCCTCAATCACCAATATCAATTTTTAAGGTTTGAGAAATTGAATTTTTTTAGTTTTGAAATTATGATTTTTTTTTAGAAACTAATTATGTTTTGTGTTGTAGGAATTTTGTGGCTGATTTGAAGGAATGCTTATAAAAAGGTATGTGTGTTTACCTCTCAATTTAATTTTGTTAAGAATTTTGGATATAATTTTGTATTTATTGTGGAAAATGTGTAGAAATTGTTTAGAATTTGTGGAAATTAGAAATTAGAAAATTTGTTAGGAAAATATGAAAATAGAAAATATGTTATAAAATTAAGAAAATAGAAAATATGTTAGGAAATTAGAAAATTTTGTTGGAAAATAGGAAAATTAAAAATATGTAAAGAAATTATTGAAATTAAAAAATATGTTTGGAAGTTAGAAAATATGTTAGGAAAATAGTGAAATAGTAAATATGTTAGGAAATTAGAAACAAATTTAGGAAAATAGGAAAATAAAAAATATGTAATGAAATTATTGAAATTGGAAATTATGTTAGGAAATTAGAAAATATGTTAGGAAAATAGGGAAATAGAATTTATGTTAGGAAATTAGAAAATATTTTAGGAAAATAGGAAAATAAAAAATATGTAATGAAATTATTGAAATTAAAAAATATGTTAGGAAAATAGGGAAATAGAAAATATGTACGGAAATTATAAAATTACTCTACTTCCGGTCACGTTGTGTTCCTTGGTCAAAATCTCATTTCTTGGGGTGCCAAGAAGCAGACCACTGTCTCTCGCTCCTCCGCTGAGGCAGAATACCGCGCTCTTGCCAACACTTCCTGCGAATTGCAGTGGATCACCTACTTGCTAACATATCTTCATATTACTCTTCCTCGTCCACCACTGCTCTGGTGTGATAGTATTTTAGCAATTCAAATGGCTCATAATCCGGCATTCCACGGACGTACTAAGCACGTTGAAATTGACGTGCATTTCATTCGTGAAAGAGTTCAAAGCAAGGCCCTTTGTTTAGCACATGTATCATCTCGTGATCAACTTGCCGATGTCATGACTCATGGCTTGCACACTCCACAATTCAAGTTTTATCATGACAATTTGATGCTTAGGAGTTCCAGCATCGGATTGAGGGCGGATGTTAGATGATATGGTTAGTTGGTTACAACGATTTTGTTAGTAAGGATCACAACTGTATGTTAGTTATCCCAGCTGTCATAAGCTGTCAATATAGTTAGAGGTTGTTAGTTGTTAACAAAGCTGTTAGAGACTTAGGGCTTGTGCAATATATATACACGTAAGAGTGTAAAGAGTGAGTTAAGTAATAAGTTGAATTGAATGAGAATCAGATATTTTCTCTCATCTTCTTCTCTGTGTTTCCCAACCTTTCTCTATTTCTTAAACTCCTTTTCAATGGCACCATCGATTCCAAGAATAACTTACTGTGAATAAATAAGATTCAGAATACCGCTTTTAGATCACTTTATAAAACAAATGAAAGAAGGTATATCGATAAGTTGATGTACGTTTTTAGCATTACTCTTTTTGTGTACATTAACAAGGAAGATTAAAACTCCTTTGATTAATTAACAAACTTTTGGTGGGGTTGAGTTTTTGCTTTTACACCCTTTCGGATTCTTAGAGAATGGGCATTTTTCTTTGCTTGTTTAATCAAAAAGAAATATGTTTATGCTTGCTTGGCTTTCTTTATTGCTTGTGCACAATAAAAATGTAATGTTCTTACTTCCATTTATATATATATATATATTCCAATCTTTCGGATAAAACCTAACCGACGATTCATATTCTGACAAGGCCCTTCTTACATGGGCGTCTCTTCGCAAAGGTATATATATATATATATATATATAAGGTTCAGCCGCAGAATTTTATAGAAAGTGTTAGAAAAGTATACCATTAGAGGAAAAAGCCTTCTGTATCCTTAATTTCCTTCATAATATAATCAGAAAAGTCCGTCAATTTTCAGGTATACATGTTTCGCTTCCCATTTGATCTCAAAGCATACTTTAGATATAGATCATCAGATTAGGTTTACTTTAACTTCTTAATTAGCAACATTTTAAGCTTTAACTAGATGAAATTATGTTATTAGATGCTTTATTAACGTTTGTAATTAAGTGTATTAACTGAAGTTCTTTATTATTTTTCAAACATATCACAACTATAAAATGAGCCATACATTCAATATATATATATATATATATCATAATTACTAGTGTGTCCTTAATTAACTGTCTTATTACATTTTTCGTAATTAAAATTGACGAGATCTCTTTCCCTTCAAAAAAAAAAAAATTGACGTTCTCTTAAAACATCGATCATTTCTGAAAGAAAAAAATAATCAAATTGGAGTTTGTTCATATGTACGTTATAAAGTATAAAGTAAATGGATAATTCATTATGAGTAATTTTATTGTTACCAGAATTGTCAAATGGTTCATGCATATGGATTATGACTAACCGAAATGAAAATTACAAAACGATTTTCATTGATGCAAATTGTTTTTATTATTTTCAGGACAGTTATTCATCAGAATTAGCTAGCTAGTGATGGAAAGAGGTGGAGAAAAAGACGGTGATAGTACCTCCATTGTTATACACGATTTAGACATTGCTGAAGCAGTGACAAGTTCCATAACCCAAAAGCTTGTTGATCACTCGCCTTTGCCTGCTTCATGCTGCATCTTCCGAGTTCCCCTGGTGATTCGGAGACAAAAGACAGAAGCATATACACCTGACGTTGTCTCAATCGGACCCTTCCACAGAAAGCTACAGCTTGTTGATCAGCAATTTCAGCTCATGGAAAATGTAAAGCGATGGTACCTACAATCTCTGCTGAAATTGCGCCGGGATTTAACCCTAGAAAGCTTGATCAAAGCAGTAACGGAGTTGAATTTTCGCGCCCGCGCATGTTACTCGGAAAAGTTTGATGACATTGGTGACGTGGAGTTTGTAGAGATGATGATACTTGACGGTTGCTTCTTGTTGGAATTGTTTCGGAAGACACTACTTTGGAGGAGAAATCAATTTGAAGACAAAAATGATCCGATTTTCAATCTGGATTGTATGCTGGAGTATCTGTACCATGACCTTGTGTTGCTTGAAAATCAGTTGCCTTGGTTTGTTCTTGAGTGTTTATATGATCTAACAGCCGACAAGGAGGCGGCCTCCCTCCCTCGGCTGGTGAGCCACTTCTTCAGTAATCTACAAGTGGATGATGAAAGCAATCTCTCGAGGGCTGGTAAAATTTATCATATACTTGATCTCATAAGAACTGCCACGGTTGCCTCCTTCAACGATCAATTGAATCCTCAGCAATCGAAAGAGGAGCGTGAAGAAGATAAGCAGCTCGATAAGGTATTAATTAGTATATACATGCATGAAAATATTGAATACGTAGTGATATATATATATATATGGTAAATTACACTTTATTTCACGGTGTTAATTCATACTAAAATTCAGTGTTATACTTGAATTTTCAAATGTTATATTTAAATATTTAAACTCTTTCAAAAAAATCACCCGTATCCCTCCATCTACACTTTTCGGTAGAATTTATTCGTATGGAGCCCAACAAAAAATAAATCTCAAGGCAATCTAAGGCAAAATTTCTTAATAAAACCTTGGTTATCTCTCAACCAAAATTTCGCGGGAGATGTTGGGCAAAAAATAACCAATGGTTAATTAAGTAATTGAGATTCGGTTTTTGGGTGGGTCCCACTCATGCCATGCCATCAGCCGATGAAAAATCTGCCAAAAAATATGACAGTGGAGCACGGGTGAAACTTAATTATTAGGGAGTTCAAGTATTTAAATGCACCATTTGAAAATTTAAATATATATAACCCTGAAATTTTGCGTAAAACTGATGGTAGCAAATATATTGTAATAAACTCTTATATATATATATTTGTATCTCACCTTGATCATCCTTATTTTTACATCTAATTATCAAATAATTAGCATCACAACATTAATATATGAATCTAGCTATACGTACAATTTTCAAACAGGAGGCAGCTTGGTCCCCACAAAGGATCCCAAATGCCACAACACTTTCAGAGGCAGGCATCAAATTCAAAAAGAGCGAGGACACCAGTTGCATTATGAACATCTCCTTCCAAAACGGGGTTCTCACAATCCCACATCTCCTAATCGACGAGACCACCAGCCCGTTATTCAGGAACCTCATCGCCTACGAGCAGTGCCACTACGCCCGCGTCCACAAGATCACGTCCTACGCCGTTTTGATGGACAGCCTCATCGACACCAGCAAGGACGTCGATCTTCTCTGTGAGAAGGGCATTTTGGTCAACTGGTTGAGCCCTGAAGATGCCTCCAAGTTCTTCAACGACCTCTACAACGACACCGCCGTCGTCGGGTTTTATTACAAGGGACTCTGCAAAGACGTCAACAACCATTACAACCAGGATTGGAACAAGTGGATGGAGAAGTTGAGGAGGGAATATTTTTCCACGCCATGGGCGGTAATTTCTTTCATTGCAGCTCTTATTCTCCTGGGGCTCACCCTATTGCAGACCGTTTATACAATTCATCAATTTTAATTATTAACTAAATTTCTATGTTATTAAACCGCCATTATTGTATAATTTCCTGCAAGTAATAAAACAAATAATGAAGAAAGCTAGCTAGCTACGGTCAAGGTCAACTAAGTTGAAAGAATCTTCCTTTCTTTCATTTCGATGTTACGTTGTTGTTGTATAAACATTTTAAGTTACCAATAAAATAGAGACATAATACCGCGTAAGAGGACGTACGAGTCACCATTTAAAGGAAAAGAATGCAATTTCGAAATTTTTCTCTTCCAATATTCATGTGAAGGAACATATATATCAAGCGCAACTCATATTTTTAGGCTGTGCGTAAGCGTTTTAAAACCAATGTAACAAAAATATGAAACTAGCGATACACGAAAATTACATATACTCACCGTTTTTGTGAAAATGCGGTTGTTGAGTTTTCGCGAGATATTTTTCGTGCTCATTTTCCTGAACTCCTATAAGCATTTCGAGATATATCTTGCCATTTAAAAATTTTATAGTGAGATGATAATGACATCATAATAAGTTATTTGGTGTTTGATCGATATATAGAAATTTGAAAAAATGACTTAAAACCATGAGTTAATACTCACAGTTTTTGTGAAAAATTAATGAGACTCTCGAGTTTTTGCGAGGTATTTTTCGTGCATCCTCAAAACTGTTATAAGTCTTTCAAGACATGTATGTCCACCATTTATTGAGCTCAATAAGTAATTATTTTTGAATTACTACTGAGTATTTTTTCCTACAGTTGCTATAGTAATCTAAAATAAGAAGCTACTTATTAATTTCTTAAGTTTCATTCTGGTGGTTGTGACCGTTGTTCCATCTTCCTTCGAGAAACTTTTGAAATTGGGTTAGTAATTAAATTTAAAATATACTTTGTACACCCACTTAGAAAAAATCGTACAACTCCCGTGTTTTTTTCATATATAATTTTCTTTTAATTTGTCTTTTTCTGAGATTCCTTTTACAATCATACGTTGTTACAATAATTTAGGTCAAGCTCCTTCCACACGCATTTACGAAAATACCCAGCACTTACCACATCCATATGAAAGCGCGCAGAAATCCCCGTCGTCTAAGTTTTTTTCGTCAAACACTGCCACACGGCATTATGTCATATATATATATATATATATATATATTTTGTTAGCTCTCCTCTTGCATGCATATTTTGTAAAAGGAAAAGTAATTTAGAGTTCGTTTGATAATCATTAATGGATAAACCTGCACAGTACGAGCATGTTTTCAATCAGTTTGATGGCAATGGAGATGGGAAGATATCAGCTTTGGAGCTGCAACAATGTGTGGCGGCGATCGGCGGGGAGCTGTCGTTGATGGACGCGGAGGTGGCGGTGGAGCACCTGGACTCCGACGGAGACTGGCTGCTGGACTTGGACGACTTTGTCAAGTTTGTCGACGGAGGATGTGAGGAAGAGAAGGTAAATGATTTGAAGGAGGCTTTTAAGATGTATGAGATGGACGGCTGTGGTTGCATCACACCGAAAAGTCTGAAGAAGATGCTGAGTAGGCTTGGTGAATCCAAGAGCGTTGATGATTGCAAGATCATGATTTCCAGATTTGATCTCAACGGTGATGGTGTCCTCAATTTTGATGAGTTTAAGGTTATGATGTTTTGATATCCATGAAGCTTGTAGTAGTAGTGTGTTGCTCTGGTTTTGCTATAGCCTTTGTTATTTATTCATTCTCTATTCGAATTTATTTTCACTCTCTTTTTCTAGTCTTCAATTTATTTCCGCACGTTGATTTTACTTTAATTTATTCAATTTTAAAGTTAGACTGAAAACGAGATTGAAAATCACTCGCCGTCTTTATTAGTTTTTGTAATTTATTGATCCTTAATTAAAATTGATTTTTACTTTAACATTATCTCATCATTCGCTTCTCATCTTTGTTGGGAAAGATGCACAAATAAAATAGATAATTAATTATAATCTCAAGTATCAAACTTTTCCCACCTTCAAAATATATTGTGTAAATAAAATAGGCAAAATAAAACGGAAATAAATAAGGGAAAGAGAACACCGAATTTTAACGAGGTTCGGCAGTGTGCCTACGTCCTTGAACAGCAGCTCCAAAATTCTTTCACTATGAATAATGAGATTACAAATACAATCTCACTCAATGGTGTATAAACAACTTTCTCTTGGATTCACTCAAGAGGATCTCACTTTTTCTATTTATCTCACAAAAGAGACTATCTCTATATTTCTCACACAACGAGGAACTCTCTTCTCACTCTCACTTTTGTGGATTACTTGTTGCTTGATGTATGATTTGAGAGTGCTCCTTCCTCCTCTTTATATAGGGATGGATGGAGAAAAGCCATCAATGCATAGTCATGCATAAGAGTTGACTCGAATTAATCTCATGGTAAATCCCATGAGCATAGTAACCTCCATCAATAAGTGATCTTCTCTTGATTTCATGAATAGGAATGAACCTACCCAATATTACATCCCTGCACAATCCATCACATGTGCATTGGGATATCAAAAGTCTTCATTTGGGAACACCAAGGTTATTGAAACTCTCCTCCACTTAATGGACGGATTGACCCATTAGTCTTCAGCTTGTTTCCGCCTATCGATTTTGCTTTAGTCGTCGAGGTACTGCAGAAGAAAAAACTACAAAATCCGATCCAATTTATCGTAATCGATTAGTTAACATGTTGGTTAACCGTATTCTGAAACACGGAAAAAAATCATTGACTTACCAAATTATCTATCGGATATATAGGAATAAAAATCTGCCGAATAACTCATGTTATAATCTTCTACATCCTAGGTCTTCCCATGGAGGGATTGACCCATTAGTCTTCAACTTGTTTCTCCCTATCGATTTTGCTTTAATTTACTCAAATATACAAATAGACACAAATAAGCGCATAATAGAAAAATGAGATTAAAAAATCATCAATCTTCGTTCGTGGCTTTTGTAATTTGTTGATCCTTTATTATAATTGATGTTCACATCCTCATTTATCTCATCATCCGCTCCTCGTTTTTAATCTTGTTTCTCCTAATTGATTTTGTTTTAATTTACTCAGTTACAAAACTAGACAAAATGAGACTGAAATTCACTACTTACCTTCCTTTTGGCCATTTTGGTTATCATTGCTCTCTAATAAAGAACATATTTAGATATTTTGTGAGTCGTGAATAGTTGTTATTAGCGATAACAAAACGCACCGACATGTTATCAATAATATAACGGACGGTGCACAGAGCATCATCACCTTCAATTAAGTACCAAACCGATTTTATTATTTCAGAAAACAGAGGAATTACAGAGTAATTGAAACCTGCTGTTTATGTCCCTATATCTGCAGATTCTTGATTACATATATGTACAAGATACAACCTCAATTATAATCCTTATCAAAACACCAACACAACAAACCCTTAGAACATGTGTTTTCATTGGAATCTATCTATAAACCCTTCATCCATTGTTGGCTGCTGCTGCTGCCTTCACCAGAGGTTTACAAGAGCTCTCGCTCATCAAAATATTCTCTCCTCCACCGCTCGCCGCCTCTTCAACAAGCCTCGACAGCTTCTCGACAATCTCTCCGGCACTCGGCCTCAAATTAGGATCTTCGTCGACGCAAGCCGAAGCAAGATTAGCCAATGTGACAGCCGCCTCGAAAGAATAGCCTTCCCCCAATGCGCTGTCCATCCATTCCCTCAGATCATCTGCATCATCTGACCGTAATACGGATTTCATCTTCTCCGGCAGCCATAGATTCCCCTCCCCCTTCTCATTCGGCCTTGTCACCGGCGTTTGCCCGGTCAAGACCTCCAAGAGCACCACCCCATAAGCGAAGATGTCGACACTCGTAGAAATGACACCTCCATGAACATATTCCGGAGCCAAATATCCAACGCTCCAAGACTGTTGACAATCAATGTCAATTTCAACACACTTCGCCATGCCGAAATCTCCAATCTTGGCGTTGAATTCTTCGTCTAAGAAAATATTTCGACTCTTCACATTTCGATGAACATAACTCGGGTTCATAATGTGGTGCATGTATTGCAATGCCATGGCCACATCAAGACATATCCTCAACCTCTGGCTCCACGTCAAGAAACAATAACAGGACGCGATGAACTGGTTCTTGATTGCCAATCCACCGTGAAGCCAATCCTTCAACGAGCCATTCTTCGCATACTCGAAAACCAGAAACGAAGATTCTGATTCTTGTCCCTCACTCAAACATGTTCCCAACAGCCTCATTATGTTGGGGTGATGATGAATTGCATCGTGAAAAAGCCCGAACTCAATCTTTGAGATAATGTCCAGTTTCGTGCTCTTGATTGCCAAGCTTTTTCCACTGAGACGGCCATGGTATACAGATCCCTCAATGTGGTTACTCGAACTGAAGTCTTCAGTTGCTTTTCTGAGCTCCTCAATGGAATACGTCTCCACCAGGATTTTCCGGGGAGTAGTTGATTCCATTACTTGACCATCTAAAGTGTCTTGAGATCCCTCAAATGAGACTTTCTTGTCACTTGTTGTTCTCACACTCAGACTCAGCTGTTGCAGCTCAACATCGCCGGGTTTTGGCAAAGTCTGCTTCTTTTTCTTCAGTTGAATCAGCAAAACCGCCGCTGCAATTGCAATGCTTGCTCCCACAATGACTCCACTGGCAGCAAAGTACAATCCAATCTTGTGCATTTTGGATCGTTTCTTGGGAGGACTAATTGCCGGGACGTTAGTTTCTGGAAAACGCAAATTGGGTTCGCGGGGTTTTGCTAAAGGACCAAGTATAGGCTTCTCATTGAGTGGAATCAGAAGCGAAGTAAAAGGTGTTAACTTGGCTTCAGGCCTAAAGCCTCCTCCTCCAACTGATCTGTTATTTTCTGAATTAATCTCGTCTTGTGAAGCGTTGAACTTACTTGCCAAGTTAGCAATTGTATCCAATGGACTCACCGGATACGAAAGCAAGAGTCTTGATTGTTGAGGCGAAGCCGGACAAGCACATCTCAAGGGGACAAGCAACCGAAGCTTATCAGAAACCCCCCACGGCGAGACACCGGGATTCTTCGCTTTGATAGCATTGCAAGTTGTCAAGCCCTCCAGAGACTCAGCAATGGCGTCAAAGGTTTCACCTTTAAGCGCGGTCTTTGTCAGTTCAGCAGAAAACACATTGCCGCTGCATTTGCAGTCAATTGGTATCAGCAAGAGCTGGTCTTTCGGGAGGAAGTCTCTGTCTGCTGAGAATCCATTAGCATCTGCGATTGCGAAGCGGTTGAGGCCCAAGTAGGAGCTGAGATTGAAGAGCGAGGAGTAGTATGAATTCGTGCGAAGAATTGCAAATGTCTTGCATTGATGATTCAATGGTGAAGATCCAGTACACCGATAGCCAGAAGCGTCAGGAGATTTAGACTCACAGCTCAAGAGGCTTTGTGGGTTGTTGTTGTTGTTGTGAGGAAGTTGATGAGCAGAAGACACAAGGAGTGAGGTGAAGAATAAGAGGGAAGGTGCCAAAGGTGCCAAATGGAAGAGATTTGTGAAGGAAGGTGCAGCCATGCCAATGCCAATGAGACCACTAGGCACAGACAGAGAAGTCAGCTGGGGGATATAAAAAATGGGAGTTAAATGAAAAAGAAACTTACTTTGGGACTTAGAGGGAGTGAATATTTTGGATCCATACAAATATAAGAATTGTGTGTCAAATCAGAGGTGGTGTTCATGGACAGAGTTCTTGGGGAATGGCAACGGAAATCCATATATTAATCACTCAAACTAAGATTATTAGTACTTTTGACATTGCACGAGTTGTTCTTATCACACATTAGTATGAGACTAATTCTCGTATTATAGAACTTCTAGCGCCCATAAGAAGACAATATAAGAAGACAATATCAAGCCAAGGACATTTCTTATGTTCTCAAATACTAGACCTGAAAATAAATCAGACTAGTTCTTGAACCGATCATCCCTTATGTTAGGATTATGGTTATTATTTATTTCCAGCTGTTCAATCATGTAAAAAGGAGGATAAAATGAATTGGAATTGAAGAGACAGTGATGCAGGCTAAAGGAGAGGCATGAAAGGGAGGGATATGTGTAGGATTAGATAGGTCAGATAGGTGATGAACATCCTAGGTTGACAAGCACCACCACCAAACCAATAAATAAGTCCAATATTTGTCCTCAAGCCATCAAATCACAATTCACAATTCAAAATTCAAACACGAGTTGCTTGAGTGATAATTAATTCCGCTTTAGTCACAGCTTGAATATGAAAACAATTAGTGTAGTTATAAATATTCAAACTAAATCTAGTAAAAATCTGTGGAAAATGCAACTATAAAGTGATGGCAATGCACCATAACCAACTTTCCTCCTTTTTTGTGTTATTTCCATAAACCAAATGCATGAATGTGTGTCGTTTCGTTTGAGAGAGAAGATCAAAATGAGTGTAGCAAAGATTAGAGCATATTCCAAGGGGAGAGGGCCAAAACTTCGTAAGAAGATTTTGAGTAGGACAGTCAGATCATGTCATATATGTGATTATTCTCATAAGAAAAGAGATTCTTTACATTAAAGATAAGAACCAAAGTCAAACTAAATAAAATCTCAAAGAAAATCGATGATATGAATAACATGATCTGACTCACTTAAGACCCGACTTAGTCACATAAGAGAGAAGGTCGTTTTGAGTAAAGATGTTACGTCATCTCACTCATCTCACAACCAAGTACCTGACTACTCAAATTTAACGTGTAATGCAAAAATCCCGTTTAATTGTAAAAGATAACCTACAAATGACTTCCTTAATTTAACCATAATGCACAAATTCTGTTTAATTATAAAAAATAATCTACAAATGACGTGATCAGAACACTAATCCCACAACTTTATAAGATAAAAAGGATGATGCATGCACTTTTCGTTGAAAGCTAAGATTAAGAAAATCCAAGTACCAATGAATGAATTGAGAGAATCGAACAGTGAAGGGCACGTGATGGCACATGCAGACCATTTGGTCAATATCAAATTATCAATAGAGATTGACCAGCAACACAAATTTGGGACTTGGGAGTTTGGAGCATGCCTAAATGGCTAAATGCCTTGGCCGAGACATAAAAAGTTTCTCTCATGCCCACAAAACTACACAATTGTCTAAGCCCCACGTGCATTTATGACAAACCTCAGCTGATTAACCCTAATTAATAACAATAAAATTTGTAAACAGATATTTTCTTTTTCTCAAATGTTTAACAACAGTGACACAACACTGATCCTCCCATCCCACGACAGAGTTTTCAATAGAGTGATCCAATCACGTCATCGGTGTAACCACAATCACAAGAAAAGAAGCCTCCCAAAAATCCCCCTTTCATCTATCTTCTTCCCCACTATATATCTTTCCCACATTAAAAATGAAAACTGAAACTGAAAACGAATTAGTTATCAAACCGACTTCAAAACTAGACAAGAAAGAGAGAGTAGAAGTGCTGTATGAGTAGTGGATGCCAAATGAAAACCTGTTGCAGATCGCATACAATGTCTAATGCATGTGCCTTCAAATTAGAAGTGCTCCACAGATCAGGTGAAAACATATCGTAACATAAAATAAACATGTGCTGACGTGGTAGACAGGATTAGTCTGGGGGAGTTCTATAAGAAAGGAAAAAAATCAAAGCAAAAATTCTAACATATTCATAGAAAACAATGTGAGAAAAAGACGATGATTTCCCATACAGGGATGGGACGGTCATAGTGGGGCCAAATGCATCTTGTACCTCATTCAAAGAACTAACTATAAAAGATGAACAATGTAGGAGTATGTAGGATTCCTGTTTTCTGTCTCCCAAAACTTGATCTCAAAACATAAAACCATGAAGATTGCAACCAAATATCTAGACTCCAAATGATCGTTTTCATTCAAGTATAAAATCCCTAATGGTTATCAACACAGTGTCAGCAGGCTAGTATCGATTGTTTCAAGTAATCAAATCATAATAAAGATCAAAAGAAATGCACACAGATTTAAGCTAGAGAAATTCTAAGATTCTAAGTATCAATGGAGCAAACCAGCAATAAAAGATGTAAAAAAGCACTACAGACTCCATGTGAATTGTCATGGTAAACCCGTTGAATGTGTCAATTCAAAGCTCAAGTAATTTTATTATGTAATACACTTGACAATGTACATACATGAAATGATGGTGCAGATAACTTACAAGTTACAAATCAATATTATTCAATCAAGTTTCAAAACTCACATCAACTGGAATAAACAGGTAGACATGCAAATAAATGTTTGATAGAAATAACCAATTATGATATATTATATCTTGCCTGTACCAGTATCAACTCTTTTGTTGAACTTGCACAACACTACTTCTCAAAAGGGATATTACAGCAGCAGGCTCAGGGGCTCCAAACACTGAACTTCCGGCAACGATGCAGTTGGCTCCAGCTTGAGCTGCCTCATTAATTGTTGAGGGCCCTAAGCCACCATCTACCTGTGAAACGAGGTTGAAAGTGAATTAAGTATCACCATACTAAATTACTAATGAGATGCATATCCCTGGGGGCCCTGGAAAAACAACCTTTAAACCCCCATAGAATTTGTGTGTGGAGAGACATTATACTGTGGGTGAATTGATAGACAGGATAAAACAGAAAACCGAATAGAAATCACAAAAAGGTTCATAGGAAACATAAGGGATTGACTTACCTCTATATCTAGCGAAGGGTACCTTTGCCTCAGCGCTCGTACCTTCTCCATCGTTTCTGGCATGAACTTCTGTCCACCAAATCCAGGTTCTACAGTCATAACAAGGACCATATCCACATGATTTTCACCTTCAATCTGTGGATTACAATACACCATTGAGCATCTTCTCGATTGGAATAATTCTTTTGAGTTGAAAGTTAATACTCAAGAATGCATGCAACGACAATAGTTCATATTTCTTTAGAATTCAGTAACTTACTGAATGGCATGATTGTAAACATACCCATTCAATTCATACACACTGAAACAAAAGTGCAAATTTTCAACAACCAAAAAAAGGGGGAAAACAAACAGATAATGTAGATAGATGGAAAGAAGGAATACCAGAGGATAAACTTCTTCGATTGGCGTACCGGGCTTTAATGCCACACCTGGTGTCATGCCCTTGGATTTAATGCTTTGAACAAGTTCTTGCCAATTTTCTGCACTAAGAAGGATAAAGAAAGTGAGTGAAAGAAACATAAAGAGGAAATAAGTTTTAGCAAGAAAATACAGCAAACGTATAGGAAATACAAGTAGAAGTACCATCCCAATTCCCAAACACCACAACCCACCTTTGGAGACCTCAACATGAAATGTAAAACCTGAAGCACCAGCTTTTCCCAAAGGTTCAACATAATCAAGAGGATTTGTGACCATAAGGTGGCAATCCAAATATGCCCTGCAGGTGAAAAAGAATGAGACCACATCCATTTACCCTTGATAAAATTAAAAGAGAGAATGTCAAAGAAGTTACTTTGTGTGCTTTCTCAAACTCTGAATGATCGGAGCGCCGAGTGTTAAATTTGGGACAAAGTGCCTGGGAGAAAGCATAAATGAATGTGAGAACACCCACGATTTACAATGTTGACAAGTAATGGTGCGTTTAGCAGAAAATGTGAAGCCATTGATGTGTCTTAGTAAGCACATAACAAATCTTTCATAACCAAGAGAAAAGCAACTTAACTGACACATTCAGATTATGCACAATCTCAATAGAATACGAAAAAATTACATATTGATTCAATCCAAAGAATGGAATTACCATCGTCCCATAAGGTGGCATACTAACACAAATTCATGTTCTTTCCCTCTATCCTTAAATTAAATGTATGAACTTTCAATACCTCCTCAATCCAAAACCAAAAACTCCACTTTATCAAAATTTAACTAGGTAAATAAATAAGAAAAATAAATAAAGCAATGATCAAACCGAATTCGACAGCAGAAACTTGAGAGACATGGATTCAACTGAAAGAGCTAAAAGAATCAAACCTACCCATCCTGCACAAAGACGAAAAATACACAAGTTTTAGTGACAAAGCATTGAACTTCATCAAACCAACAACGAAAACTGATCAATGGTAGGGCATACCATGATGTCCATGTGGAGCCAATCAGCGCCGCATTTAAGCATGCGCTCGGCCTCCGATGCCAAATTGGCGAAGTCCGACGACAGCATCGACGGTGCTATTTTTGCCGCCACACCCATTTTCGACGCAACCACCGCTGTATGCAGTGTTCAACCACTTTTTAATTTCTGGTAGGCGAGAAGACCCTTGAGAAATCCAAGAACACAAAGTTAAAGTTAGCTACAGAGGGGTTTGGTGGGAAGAGAAGAGTCGTAAAAGACGGCGTCGTTCTTCTGCTCAAGTGTCAAAAAAATTCTATGATTTTCTTTCCTTTTTTTTATTTTGTTCAGAAAATTTCTCTTTCCTTTTATTTTCTCTTTTAGCAGATGGCCGAAAGGCCTGTCAGGCCCAAGGAAATGGCTATCAAAACAAATGGGCCTTGGTTCAACAGTCGTAAAATTAATCCAAACGGTTTAAATTGAATATTGAATTTATGATGATAGTGCGTTAAAATTACTTTAGTTAACTTCTACTCTTGGCAGCAACCCAAACTATGAAAGAGATGGAGAGGAGTGAACCTACCAGGGTGGAGAGTGGACATTGTTAGTGAGAACATATAGCAAAGATGTTATCGAGAGTGGGGATGAGGTAATTTTAAATTAGTTTAACTATAAATTTAATATTCAATTCAAGTAGTTTGATAATAGACTCCTTCATGTTCTCGCATATGTTGTCCTACTTTGGCTTGATTTAGATAGGTGGGCGCTATTGTTCCTAGTCATATTCGTGGTGTTTTGGATAGACAACTTTTACTTTCTCTTGAGATCTCGGATGGGTTGTGAAAATTTCCCTCAGTTATTCTAGTGCGGGTTGTGAAAATTTCCGTCAATTATTCTAGTGCTTTGACATCCTCCTTATTATCCTTGAGTCAAAGTCAATATGAATTGCCTTGCAAAGGGGGACCCAAGTCATGTAGCATGCGGCGCGGTCTTCGTCGATTCTTTGGGTTGCTTTCTTGGTGATTTTTCTCACATTCTTGGGCAACATACTTTTTTTTATGCAAAGCTTTATGCTATCATCCGTGTTGGGGAGTTTGCTCGTGCTAGGGAGTGGTATACGTTGTGGCTTGAAAGAGATTCTTTCAGTGTGGTTTCTTATTTTGTTTCAGCCTTTTTTTCTCCACCATGGCCTCTTCGAATTCGTTGGGCGAATTGTCTATTTCTTTTAAAGCATATGAGTTTCCGTTGTTCTCATATTTTTCCATGAAAGGAATGCACTAGCTGACAAACAAGCTAATTTAGGGTTGTTATCCTCTTCAGTTGTGTGACATGATGCCCCTCCTTTCCAGATTCTTCCATTCCTAAATTCGGTTTTTCTAGACATCTCAGTTTACCGTTTTGTCTCACCTTCTTAATGGGTGATTTTATCTTTGCATTTTAATCTTTGAGGAGTAAGACTTATGTCCCCCTATCTAGATGTAACTTCTTATTTTTTCTTTCAATAAAATCTCCCTAGCACCGATGAGATTTCCAAATATTAAAAAAAGTAGTTAGATGAACTTGACAGTTACTAAATGAACCCATCAACTTAAGCTCGCGTTATAAACTTCTCATTATCGCAACATCACGCTTTTGTAGGAAAGTGATCAGATGGGTGATGTGATTGAGCCGTCGGCGTAATTAAAAACTTCCCAAGACGCCAAGTACACAAGTAACAAACAATGCTCTGCGAATTTGTGAGTGCCAATGTTGATCAATGATGGTTATGCATATTTAATAACTATCCGTTGAGAGTTAAAACTCGTTCGTTCGTTGTATTATTGGCATATAAACTTATGATGTAACTACAATCCTTATGAGTTGTGCTCTTTTTGCAAAACACTAGCCTAATCTTAATTGATTTTGTTTTCTCACGAGGTCCTATAACTCTATAAGTTATGGGATATGATAGGCCATCGGCTTCTCCGACGACTCTGCTCTCAAATCATCGGGAGGCCTGCCGCCGCTTAGACTGCAGCTCCCGCCCAGACTACGTTGGTTGCGACGATGATCTCATACGGGCAGCGTGGGCCATGAATGCGGTTTATACCCAAAGTGGCGAGTGTCACTTTGGGGGCTCGACTCTTCTCACCCCCACCGATATCAGCGACGGCCGGTGTAAATTTATAGTAAGAATTAAGGAAAATTTCTCTCTTAGTTTATTATTATTGTTACTTCTTCATTCGAGACTTTGAATTGTGCATTTTGTGCTTTGCAAGGAGGGCCACCGCCACACAACACCTCCAACCGGAATCACCTGATACTCTTATAATTTATCCTCTTAAGAATATGTTTGGTTCAAATTTCATTTTTAAAGCTTTGCCAAAAAAAAAAAATCATTTTTAAAGGTTTTGTTATATTTAAGATTATTTAAAATTAATAAAATTATAAGAATTTATTTTCTTTTTTTCTGATAAACCACATGCAAGAATATTATTTAGTATTTTTTTTATCTTTGTATTAAAAAATTAATATTTTTGCGTAGTGTATAAAAAAATTAATATTTTTGCATAGTGTATAAAAAAAGTTTTTATTTTATTTTGTTTTTTTATTAATTTTAAATAAGTTAATGAATATCTAAATATTCTTTTAATTGCAACTTTGCTAGTTACTACAAATAGTACTACATCATTTCATAGGAATTGGAAGAAGTCTGGTCAAATAGAGATTTTTTTCATAGGTATAGGTATATATAAGGACTACTACTACAAATAGTACTTTCACTATTGCTTGTTGAACCCTGTAAATGTGAATGCGTGAAAGTAGGTAGGATACTCGGATGAGTTCACAATCCAACACCCACACCCACATTATAAAAGGCCCGAGTGGATTCTTCAGTGAGGTAGTGAGGAAATAGTTGAATTGAATCTCTCTGTTTCTATGCTCTCTTCAACAATGGTGGCACCCAATTTAGATGTAGTTCTTATAGTCATTAACTTTAGTGCTGCAAACGCAGCAACGGTCAGTAGTAAGCACGTCATATGTTTTTCTCTGTCTTCCTAAAAACCCCACATAAATTGTTTTAATTGCTCTGTGTGCAGAATTGGTGTATACCGAGGCCAGGGCCGGCCCTAAGGGTAGCTCAACAAGGAGGCCGCCTCGGGCCCCAACCTTGAGAGGCCCAGAAATATTTTTTTTATACATACTTGTTATGTTAATTATATAATAAGGGCAATTCATAAATAGTCACAGTTGCTGACTTGGTTGAGTTGGTTGGCCCTATTTTTATCCAATGAGATATCGGACACATTAGTGTCAAATTATTTCTCATCTCCAATGAGATACTGGATGTTCAAGCAGAAATCAAACACGCTAGAAAAGTCTCAACGATCCCTACAAACAGCAAACAAAAATCAATCAAAGTCAAGGTTGAAGCCCCAGGGGGATTGTTCAACCAAGAACGCTCTGATGCATAAGTCAGCTTTGGGAGTGAAATCAGAAGATCTTTATAAGCGAGGAATGACTTACCTTGAAAGTGAAGTAAGGACCTCTATTTATAGTAAAGCCTTGAGTGTCACAGAGCGTTTTGATTCGTTGATAGCTTTTGTAATTAATAAATAATTCTTTTAATAAAAGATATTATTTATTAATTGAATTTTAATAATAATTAATTCACAAATGCCCCCACATCACTTAGGAATTCAGGGAATCCTAAGGGATGTAATTTTTTTGGTAGTCCCTATAAACCATTTTCAAGTATGACTCCGTCTTGTCTTGTATTGTTCTTGTGTCGAAAAAATTCCGTTGAGCTCAGAACGTAACATCAAAATTATTCAAGTAGGCATAGAACTTGAGTTTATGTGATAGGATTTAACTTGTGGCCCATCAGTAATTAATTTCCTACTTGAGGGTTAATATTTCTTAATTCTCCAATTAATTGAAGAGTTTCATTTTGTTTTTGTTTAATGGAAGTATGTAACCTCCATTTCCAAAAATCAAAACCCGTTGCCTTCCTTTGCTGTTGGTGAGAAAGAAGAAAGAAAGGTTGATGAGGGTTTAACAACAATTAATTCACCCATAATGTTTTGGGTAAAGAATAATTATTTAAGGAGAGGAAGTGAATGGTAGCATCTTCAAATTCATAACCCCCATTTCCGATTCAATCAAATAGTTCTCTGCTGGTGAAGAAGAAAGAAAGAAGGTGGCTACAAGTGGCGAGTGCAGGTGAGGAAGAAATTTGAGTCTTGTTCTTCTTTTCTCTCTCATTTTCTATGTAGGTCTTCCTTTCTTTTTGTTGGTGTGCTCTCATGTTTGCAGGTGGAGCAGCAGAAGGGAAAAATTCGTCCGCCGTCTTGTGCAGCTGCAAGAGATAGAGAAGGCGCAGCAATGTGGGCTTGTAGAATTACGGAAAACGATCTCCATTTTCGTTTTGATGGTGATGCGGTTGGCCGTTGAGGAAAAGAAAAGAAAAGAAAATTTTCTTTTATTTCTCTTTTTTTCTCTATTTTTTTATGGTCTGTTCACTGCAGGTGAAGGAGGAATATTGGTGGGGCGGGAAGAAAACCTTTCTTCTTCATTTAGCTTCTCTGTTGCGAAGGCTGAAAAGCTCATTCCTTTTTTTTCAGTTTCGCTTTTCGACAATTTTGAGAGGTGTGGGAGTCCGATTGCGATGATTCAAGCAGTCATGTGCTCTATTTTTAGGGACGGTCATTTCAAGATGTATGAAGGCATACTTTCGGTGAAATCTTGAAGAGCTCAATTTGTGGGAATTGCTGATTTCAAGAGGTGGTGGAGTCAGACGTTGGGAAGGATTGTCTGGCATGTCCATTTTTGTCTTTGTTAGAAGAACTGAGATATTGGCAATGACTGTCTGGCTTGTCCATTCTTGTCCTGGTCAGAAGAACTGAGAAGTTGGCAAGGACTGTCTGGCTTGTCCATTCCTGTCCTGATCAGAAGAACTGAGAAGTTGGCAAGGACTATCTAGCTTGTCCATTCATGTCCTTGTCAGAAAAACTGAGAAGTTGGCAAGGACTGTCTGGCTTGTCCATTAATGTCATTGTTCGAAGAACTGAAGTTGGTAAGGATTGTTTGGCTTCAGAAGAACTGAGATGTTAGGAAGGATTGTCTGGCGTGTTCAGTCATGTCCTTGTCAGAAGAACTGAGAAGTTGGCAATGACTGTTTTGCTTGTCCATTCATGGACTTGTCAGAAGAACTGAAGTTGGTAAGGATTGGCTGGCTTGTCCATTCCTGTCCTTGTCAGAAGAACTGAGAAGTTGAGAAGTTGGCAAGGACTGTCTAGCTTGTCCATTCATGTCCTTGTTAGAAGAACTGAGATGTTGACAAGGACTGTCTGCGTGTCCAGTCATGTCCTTGTCAGAAGAACTGAGAAGTTGGCAAGGACTATTTGGCTTGTCCATTCATGTCCTTGTCAGAAGAACTGAAGTTGGCAAGGACTGTTTGGCTTGTCTATTCATGTCCTTGTCAGAAGAACTGAGAAGTTGGCAAGGACTGTCTGGCTTGTCTATTCCTGTCCTCGTCAGAAGAACTGAGAAGTTGGCGAGAACTGTCTAGCTTGTCCATTCTTGTCCTTGTCAGAAGAACTGATACGTTGGCAAGGACTGTCTGGCATGGCCATTTTTGTCCTTGTCAGAAGAATTGAGATATTGGCAATGACTGTCTGGCTTGTCCATTCATGTCCTGGTCAGAAGAACTGAGAAGTTGACAAGGACTGTCTGACTTGTCCATTCATGTCCTTGTCATAAGAACTGAGAAGTTGGCAAGGACTGTCTGGCACTGTCTGGCTTGTCCATTCATGTCATTGTCAGAAGAACCGAGAAGTTGGCAAAGACTATCTGGCTTGTCCATTCATGTCCTTATCAGAAGAACTGAAGTTGGCAAGGACTGTTTGGCTTGTCTAGTCTTGTCCTTGTCAGAAGAACTGAGATGTTAGGAAGGATTGTCTGGCGTGTCCAGTCTTGTCCTTGTCAGAAGAACTGAGAAGTTGGCAATGACTGTCTAGCTTGTCCATTCATGGACTTGTCAGAAGAACTGAAGTTGGCAAGGACTGGCTGGCTTGTCCATTCCTGTCCTTGTTAGAAGAACTGAGAAGTTGGCAAGGACTGTCTAGCTTGTCCATTCATGTCCTTGTTAGAAGAACTGAGATATTGGTAAGGACTGTCTGCGTGTCCAGTCGTGTCCTTGTCAGAAGAACTGAGAAGTTGGCAAGGACTATTTGGCTTGTCCATTCATGTCCTTGTCAGAAGAACTGATAAGTTGGCAAGGACTATTTGGCTTGTCCATTCATGTCCTTGTCAGAAGAACTGAAGTTGGCAAGGACTGTTTGGCTTGTCTATTCATGTCCTTGTCAGAAGAACTGAGAAGTTGGCAAGGACTGTATGTCTTGTCCATTCCTGTCCTCGTCAGAAGAACTGAGAAGTTGGCGAGGACTGTCTGGCTTGTCCATTGTTGTCCTTGTTAGAAGAACTGAGAAGTTGGCAAGGACTGTCTGGCTTGTCCATTCCTATCCTTGTCAGAAGAACTGAAGTGGCAAGGACTGTCTGGCTTGTCCAGTCTTGTCCTTGTCAGAAGAACTGAGACGTTGGCAAGGACTAAGCCGGAGACACAGTGCAAACCTTTCAAGCTTGTCACAGCCCTTCAAAAAAGCTTGAACCCCGGAATCGAGTGGCATGTAAAGTGTGCTCTCTTCTCTCTCAATCAAGACAATCCGAAGATTGAAGATATTCTTGGAGTATGCCCCTTGGATTCAAGAGCTTCATTTGTAACATCAGACACATAGATGGCCAGATGTTGAAGTTTAACACAGCCTTGGGCCAAAGCAATGACGCCCTCTTGTGTAACTGTTTATTCGCCTTTTGCACCCTGCTCAATTATCAGCTTACTCAATTTCTTGCAGCTTTGAGCAACTTCTTGCAGTCCTCTGTCTCCAATGACCGACCTTGCCTCAAGAGCTTCCAAGTTCGGGCACCTTTGAACTAATCAGGGCTAACCATGAGGGTAGCCCGGCAAGCCGGCCGCCTCGGGCCCTCACGTCGACGGGCCTCGAAATATTTTTTTATACATACTTGACATGTTAATTATATAATGAGGGTTATTCATAAATAATCATAATTGCTGACTTAGTTGAGTTGGTTGGCCCTATTTTCATCAGATGTGAGTTCCCATGTTTGATCCTCTCACGACCTTTTTCTTTTGTTTGTTTCTCTTTTCCTAAAACCACATTAACCTTTTTTTTTTCCTTTCTTTTTTCCCCCATTTTCTTGACTCAAATTATATAATTTTTTTCTATTGTGGTTTTTAAAATCCTAGCATCCTCTATTTGTTACATTTTATCTCTCAAAACGCAAGATAATTGATAACTAAGTAATATTTCCCTAAATTTATTAAGTACATATAATTTTTTTAAAATAAATTATTAAAAACTTCAAGTACGGATTTAATTACATTAATTTATTAATTATTTCTTATCATAATCATAATTTATGAAAATTTTGACATAAATATAATTTTTTACAATTCTTAGCAATATATATATATATACACACACTTTTAAGAATTATTGAAAAATCACACTACTTCATTTTAAAAGCTTAGCAATATATATATACACACACTTTTAAGAATTATTGAAAAATTACACTACTTCATTTTAAAAGCTCGCTTTGGACGCCCAAATTATCTGGCGGCCCAGTGACAGATGATGATTACGGTGTTGACAATTGAGCAGAGGGATGATCCATGAACATAGAGGACCAAATCCACATGGACGGCGCGCGTCCCATATGAATTTTTCTTTATGCAATAACTTCACTAATTGATTGTCAATTATTCCTACTCTACAAGATATGATAATAATCTGTGGTTATGCTGAAACCAAACCGATAGAGACATCGCCAGGCTAAAACAACACTTGTGTTTAAATCATTCAACGTCATCATATATATTCGATTTCTATGTCGACGGAATAAACATATATCCGTCACAAGTATTATTAGTTTAGTAATAGTGGGAGATATAAAGTGAACTAGTTACGAGTGAACTTATACATAGAGAGAATTTTCACGCTTGTGTCAAGTGCAAAACGAATATACAATAGGTATAATGTTTTCCTTAATGGATCAATTTATAATTCAACATTCACTTTAATACAAATATAAATTATTATAATCATTCATATAAATGATAAATGCTTTTAAATTGATTTTCAATCATCTTTATTATTATAAGGTCATGAGGGTGAGTAGTCTTCACCAAAATTATTTCAGACGAAACTAATCTTGCATTAATAACCTTTAAAAAATAAATTATTTAATAGTTAACGATACACTAGTAAAATCAAATATTAAATTTATATATTAAATAATAATAATAATAATAGTTAATGTAAAAAGTGAGAGTAACAAAAATGGGTAGTTGACTCCGGAGGTTACTCTTCCTATTTTTATTTTTTAAAAAATAAAATAAAAATTAATTTTAATTCTTTTATTTAAATTTTTTATAATGAATATAAAAAAGTAAATTGGGACACGTATTATCGGATATCAAGAGACTAATAAAAGTATAAACGCGATTAGGAATAACTAATTGCAATATGCATCTCCTTTTAAAAATCTTTTTGGCATATTAAGCTTAGTTCCATCATATAAGTTTGAGTGTGTTCACATCTTTCCAAATTGCTAATTCGACTTTTTACGGGGCAATGGCCCCACCACCGCCACCTAATTACGTTCTTATCAAAATAGAATGTCATCATCATATCTACGTGTACGTGGCGCCCTAATCACCGTCGATCTGATGTATATATATGTCTTCTCCGTCTTTCTCTTGGTGTGTTTTCTTTATCCATGATATTTTTAGATGAGATTTGTTCCTAATTAGCTAGTGTGGAAAGCTAGGGGGAAAAACCAAAGCCCCGTTTCTAACTTTTCATCCACCAATCATATATGCATGACCAATGATCTTTGTCACATTTGTTTTTTTTTTTAAATACACGAGGCGTTCATATATTCGAAGAGTAAGTCTAATCCATGCTCGAGGTATGGATTCCTCCTGGTTACAAAATGTTCGCAGTAAGTTTCAAACTCCTCCCAATTAGACACCATAAATTTTACCATTTTGATGTGTCAGTTTACCAACTGCACCACATATTTTCATTGTCATTGTCAAGAGATTTTCTCGTTCAGTTATTTATCAAGAAAATTTCCTATATTTTGCGTGGAATACTGAATTTAAGATTTGAATGTTCGATTTATAATTTTTATTTATCTATTATTGTATCTACATTTGTTCTTGATCTCTTCCATCATATATCTTTCGTCCATCGTATTTTTTTTTCTCAAATCTCAAGCACAAAATATAGAAACTTACAACTAAAAACAAAATAATTATCAAACGTTGAATAATCATAAAATTTTATATTTTTGTTTCTTTTTATTGGTGCATGTGTTTGTGTTTTTACACACATAATTAGAATTTTGACATCATCACTGTCACAAAAAAATAAGGATAAAAAAATGAAAACCCTCAATGGAAATTCAAAACAATATACCAAACTCTTATCTAGGGCAAAGGCCCTTGTCGATTTAAAAGGAAAGTAGATGAAGGACTTTATTTCTGTTCCAAGATGATCAAGGACTTATTGTGACATACCATACAAATTAGCTAGGTACTTAATGATCATACTGAATGTATTAAACTTATCATATCATAATAATTTATTATACGATAATAATATCGATACGTACATTTATATATTTCATTTAAATACATCATGTATCGTAATTACGTACATGAGTATTATTAGCAGGCACGGGCCATAGCATATGGCTGGGGTGTACTCCAGCCCACCCGAAATTGAATATTCGAAGGAAAAATTTGTGTAATTTTAGCTTATATATATAAAACATAACTTATTAATTTGTTCTGCGTACACTTAAATAAGAGAATTGTGAATTTTTTGAAGATAGTATATGATATCTTGTCCACGTTAAGAGGATGAGCTGTTGCGATTTAAATGTTCTATATTGTATTTATTACAAGATGATTTGTTATTTTTTTGCAAAATATATGTATTTTTATTAGAAGTGTTATCTAAATCAATGAAATTCATATAATATCGTCGAAATTTTATAAAAAAAAAGTTTATGTTAGTATTTAGCTAACCCACCTCATTTCTAATTCCCGGGTTCGTGTGCTTGATTATTAGTGACGTTGTTTTGCTAGTATGGTGTGTCATGGTCCATGCTTAAATAATCAATTAATTAAAGTAATCATCAACTAGGTTATGATCAATTAACCCCCATCGTTTTCAACTTCACCATATGAGAGACTGGCTGATACTCTTAGCCACCACATCTTTGAACAATTATTGTCTCGTCTAATGCGATCATGATTCATGCAAGATAAGTATTACACAAAAGGTAAGAATGTCAATCAAATCTTCAACGAATTAAAAATACATATAAGTATGATTGCAATGCAATGAAAATCGGAGAATTATTTTCTTGGTAAATATTACGACTTGTCCCACATTTGAAGAGTGAGCTCAATTCCTGTTCGGGATATGATTTGTTTCTAATCACAAAATGTTTCCGACGAATTTCAAACTTCTGTGAATTAGACCGATATTGACATCTCATACCGACTTTTTTTTTTCTTTGTAAGTTAGTAAATAGCATATTCCTCCAAAGAAAACAAGCAATTTATTTATGAGCAAATTACACTTTAGTACCCTGTGGTTTATACCCAATTTCAGAGTTGTATCTAACGTTTCAAATTTTACATTTAAGTACCATGTGGTTTATACCAAATTTAAGAGTTGTACTTAACCTTTCAAATTTTACATTTAAATACCCTGTGATTTATATCAAATTTCAAAATTATACCTAACGTTTAAATTTTGCATTTAAATACCCTGAACTTTTTAAAACATTACAACTTGGTTCCACTGTTATCTAACGAAATAATTAACAATGAAAATAAATTGTAATATTTTAAAAAATTCAGGATACTTAAATGCAAAATTTGAAAACGTTAGGTATAACAAAATTAGCCAACAAAATTTGTTGAGTAAGAAAATTTGTGTTTTGATAAATGAGGCATAATTAGCCAACAAATTTTGTTGAGTAATTAATTGATTGGCCACGCTCCATCTTGTCATAGGTACGGCTCTCTGTAGCTAGCTGTACACGTACGTGTGCATGGTTTTTGCTGTACGTGTGCATGGTTTTTGCTGTACGTTTGCCTTTTTACTTGGTTTTCATGCATTCATATATATCCTCCCATCTTTTCTTTCTTCATTTTCAAAGTCAAACCGAATCAACAATTTACAAAAGCTACTTCTTGTAACCCATTTTATTTATTTTAAATCAATCTAAAAGCTTTTATGAAAAAAAAATCAAAATAAACGGGAGGAATATATGAGTCACCATAGCTTACGAAACTCGCTGGTAGTATTTTGTGATCAGGAATAACTTGCATTCTGAAAAGGAATTAGGTTTACTATTCAGATGTGAAGATACATCGTGATATTTATCAAATAAACAAAAATAAATAAATAAAATTTACGAATTTTTAAGAAGATATTAATGCAAGAAAGTCTCGATATATTTTCAAAGGCTATTATCAATCAATAATGAGATTCTAAAGCGATGTACATTATAGAAGGTCGTGAGCTGGGATTTTGGTAGGCAATTTCATGGATACGATTTTAGTTTTTTTTTTTTTGGTCAACGGAGACGATATTAGTTTAGTAATTAGATTAGTTGCAAATAATAATTAATATAAACGTGATTATTCCACTAATCACAAACAATTCATTGTTGAAGTCAACTTCTGACCCCTACCCTCAGAGAATTAAGATTTCGTTTATTAGGCTGCCAAATTCTATTATAGTATTATGTTAATGTAAATATTTACCTAAAGTCTTATTTTTCCATCTTTAGAATACGTATTAAATACTAATAGAATTCTTTTAAACAAAATTAAAGCATAATTAAAGGACTTAAGATCCGTTGAAAAAAAAATAAAGATTTAAGATCCAATTTACTCCCTTAAATTTATATTCATGATTTTTTTTATGAAGAATTTGATCTAAAAGTATATAGACAACCTTTTAGTTTTTGTAAGCGTGGTCAAATATGTCTCGTTTAAATTTCGGTCCATTTTAACATACACTTGTCCTATTTGTCCATGAGTCCCTAACCAAATTATTTTTTCTCCTCGTTTATGTCAAGCTAATCGGGAATAATAAGAGTCTCGTAGTCAAGAAAGTTGTAATTACTAATTATCTCAACATCAAATTACATATTTGCTCCTAAAAATTAATTATTAGGAGGGAGGAGCCCAAGGACTTGTCCTTCCCGAAAAACGTTTCCTTTTCGGTTTTCATTTATTTTGAAAAATACTACGAGGTGTAATTTTGCTCGAAAGGCAGACCTAATCTCCGTTAGTGATATGGCTTATCCATGATTACAAAGTGATCCTAACGAATTTAAACTTCAGTTAAATACTAAAAAATTAACCATTTAAATATGATAATTTACTATTTTCAATTTCACCAAAAATTCGTCATCTTTCCTGAAAAACGTTTATAAATAATAAATAATTTGTGAGACTCACCGGTCAGCTTTCCTGAATCCTGCCAATACACAAAAGAGGAAAAGTGGGCCACACCTACAGCAACCCCAACCCCTGTAAAAACCCACCACTCCATTTAAAAACTTACCTTTCAAGTCCCTCTCTCTATCTCTCTCTCTCTCTGTGTAAGCGTAACGCCAAAAAACGCCCTCCTCATCCCTTCCCCACTTCGTCTTCCTCCTTTCTCTCACTTCTACTTTACTCTCTCTGTCTAAAACGTGATGTTCAGAGAGGCTCTGATATTAATATCATTATTATTGTTGGGTTGAATAATACAAGGAGTCGAGAACACAGAGAGAAATGGGTTCGTGTGTTTCGGTTCATAAGGACGCGGATTCCGCCATGAAGCTCAGACTCTCATTTGGCTCCAAAGCCGACAAGCTCGTCAGCATCCCACCATTCCCACTCACCGATGATAAACTCTCCAATGGAGACCGTCCGATCATCGCTGATCCTCCTCTTAAATCTCATTGGTCTCCTTCCACCCCCACCACTTTCCCAGACTACGGTAATAAAAATCCAAACTTTTTTTTTCTAAAGACTCAGTTTTTACTTAGTCTTTTGTGGTCAAACAAATCAAATATGACAATTTTTACATGGATATAGATACTTTTGTAGAAATCAAACCTGGGTTTGTCACCGTTTTGAGCATCCGGTTGGTATAGTTTGTGTAAATATCTTAAATTTTTGGCGTGCTTACCAAGTTGATTCGATATGAGTTGTATACTTGTATGTATGAACTGTTTATTATATTCTTATTCTTTGAGTCATTTGCTTGCCATTTGTTTTTGTTCTATTTATATTTATTCTCCCCTTGATTCCAATATTATGATTTAGTCAAAGCCTAACTTTTCGTTTTCTCTTTGCTTGTAGCAGCTCTAAGAAATTGCTTCCATGATTCTATTGCTTTGGTTGTGCATTTACTTTATGACGCTCTCTCTTATTAAATTTGTATAATTTAGTGTTGCGCTTTGTGTTTTGCTGAGAGAATTTAGCTTAAGAACGAACAGTTGAAGCAAAAGTGTAGTACTGTTCATACATTTTTTAATCTGAAATAATTGGCCTCTCTCTGTTATGGTAGATGTTGAAATGGGAAAAAATATGCTTAAAATGTTTACAAACTGAGTTGTTCCTTCTATTTTTGCACTGAAACTGGATTGTTCATAATGGAGAATGTAATCTAATTGATCGATAAGGTACATGGCAGAATGAATGAATGAGAATCCTATGAACTCATTGATTATTTTTTTCTGCTTTTGGTGAAGTTTGTGTGAAGTTTAGATCTTATACTTTACCAGATTGTGTCAGAAATTGGCGAAAGTCAATTTCTTACGCTATCAGCGAAAGGCGTGGAGTAGTTACAGCAAAGAGGGAGGATTAGGTAGTATTCAATAAAGGTGTGTTATTGTAATTGTGGTCCCAAACTCCCAATCCCAAACCTCCCGTTCATTTGAAAGTGATGAGTGTCCATTGTGATGGGTCGTTAAATAGAGCCATTTGACCTTAATGCATCTTGTGATCCTTAACCATCATTAATTAGATGGGCCACATTGGCAAAGTCTACAACTTTCTAAGGTGTTGTTGAAAGAGACCAGTCTAAAGGGCAGAACACCAAGAAGAGGAAGATCAGAATCATCCGTGGTTGCTAATCGACCATTGCCTCATTTTGGGCTCGTTTGGTAGGGGAGATTGTATTGGATTGGATAACTCATCAAATTCAAGGTTTTTTATAAGTAGAAATGAATGATTTTTCATTGATGAGTTATTTAATCCAATCTTTCCCACCAAACGTGGCCTTTGATCGTAATGGTTGTGACCAAATATGATTCCTTGATATATAGTTGATAAAAGTCATGCACTTGGCATGGTACACCTAATTGCTTCTCTTCCAACTTGATTATATCTATACTTGTTCTGTATGCTGTTATTTTTGAGATGGAGCTTTTAGGTAAGCATTTTGGAGATAATATACATGTGACTGTTTGATATATGGAAAGTTCAAATTCTTTGTTTTCTTTTGCAGGTAGTAAAGAGGACTCCTATTTTGATACCAAGCCATGGCTAGACTCAGATTGTGAAGATGACTTCTACAGTGTCAATGGTGGTAAGAATCTACTCGGATGCTTTGAACCATTTTGGTCATTCTAGGCTTATAAATTTTCTACCTTTCTTTCCCTTTATGTGATTTTGATTCAACTCTCTTATGCAGACTTTACCCCATCCCGTGGCAACACTCCCGTCCACCAGGGCTTAGTTGGGTTCTCTCGTGTCAACAAAACCCCGTTCGAGTCCAGAGCCCCTAGTTCATTTCCAGCTCCATCTCCAATAGGAAAGAAAAAGAAACTGCTTGAACTTTTTCAAGAGAGCATCAACAGTAATGGTGAAGAAGCTGACAATGAAGTGAAGCCAAATGCACCTAACCTCCCTCCGAAATCTGTCCCTGGTACGCCTTCTGTCCCGAGAACTAATTCCGTCTCTAGTAGCGAAAGGACAGCAAATGGAGATGCTCTAACTGAGAAGGAGAGGCCATTTAGGTCCACACAATGCTGCCTTCCGAGCTTAGTTTCTTGCCGGAGCTCGAGCCAGAGGAAGAAGATGAGCCCTACCATTGGTGTAGTTGATAAAGCTTGATCTATCTTGATATCTTAATACAAATGTATATGGAAGAAGCCAAGAACACTTGCCAAGTTACTACATTTCGTCCTCAAATGTTTTGTAAAGGCTAAGAAATCCCTGATGGTGTTGAAATTAGGAATTTTGGGATGAGAGGGCATGTAAAAAGAGGGAAAAGTCCTTAATTCTATGAGAAATTACTAGCACTGCTAAACTTAAGAGGAAGTTGATACCACAATAGAACAATGTGGGATTCTTAATACCATATATCTGTCTGATTCTATTTCACTTTGGTCGTTTGATTATGTTACGTCCAGCTGAAGATGTTTGCTTGTCTTGTTCGAAACAAAATGCATCAGGAAAATCCAGAAGCAACGAACAAAAATACAAGATAAATGCATATATATCTACGAATCCTAAGAAATCTATGAATCCTTAAATAAAAGTCCTTCACAATTCTCTAGAATCCTAGTTCAATACACCCTAATCAATTTCAGTCCTAAACTGCAAATATTTATCCAAGAACAAATTACCCCGAGAAAAATTTGTGAATACAACAGATATAAAATTTGGAGTATAAATGGATGATTTGAAATTGAGTGCATTAGAAGCGCGTGGTTGCTCGTTGCAGGCCTTTTTGTTTTATTTTAAGGGCCAATCTGGAGGACTCTGGACTCCAATATGGGTTTTTAAGTGGGTTGTCTTATAAAAAATGAAATCTTGTGGCCTTATATTCAGCCTCTCTCAAAACATACACCAAATGGTTCGTATTAGACCGGTGTTTCTTTAATGATTCATATCAAATGTGCACGAGTTTAGTGAGGTTTTTAACGTATCGCCTTACTCAAAACTTTCTCGTAGAAAATTGGAGTATGGAAGGAGGATGGGATCCAAAACACATGTTGAAAGATGTGGCTTTTGAAGGAAGTCAGTGTTATTTAGTGCTATAATTTAGTGATAATTTTTTTCGCATGTTATGTGAAAAATCTTAAATTCGATTATCGTAAATTGTAAGTTCGATACTTAATATATATTATAATCCCTTGATGCCATTTAATCAAAAAAGAAGTTCATCAGTCAGTCAATCAGTGTGAAAAGTTTGTGCAGATATTTTCCCACTAGAGAAAGAGAGAGCACAGCGGCAGGAGGCGGCTCCAACACAGTTTACCCCAAGTCTCCATGGATACCCACATCAACCATATACCTCTCTTCGATGTTCGATCTCTTATTCTCTCTCTCCATCACCTCTCTACTCTTTCTCTTTCTCTTCCTCTCTCTCTTTCCCTCTCCCTCATTTGAGCGATAATGAAGATGGCACAAGACCGCTGGAGTACTGTGCCTGCGACGCCTTTTTGCAAGTGATCGACACAGAGAAATCCGGCGCCTCTGTCCTTGTCATGCCGCCTAACCAAAACGCCCAGCCTATAATCGGGGCCGTTCTTCTCCGCCGTGCTTGTAAGCGGCGCCTAGGAGGCCGCCTAGGCCGCCGTTTTGAACATTGTTCTTGACCACCAGTGCCTTCAATGTGAAAGCAAGAATTCAAATTAAACGTGTCAAAATTCCAACTCCATAATGAGAGCGCGCACTAGGACTAGGTGGAGTGTGATGTGAGTGTGAGTGTGAGTGTGAGTGGAGGCCTTCCTTTTTGGCTCAGAATTCAATTCACAACCCTTTGCAATTATTCAAATCTTTCTCATATCACAGGTTTGTATTTCTGTTGCATTTTTGTAGAGACAATGAGGCATGGGATGTACTACTTATTGACCACGTTCGGACAGCGGATTGAATTGGATTTGATTGGATAATTACTCAAATTCAACGCAAAAAAGAATGCGATTTCATTATAGGAAGATTAGATAGAATGCTGTAACCGGGGTGGGTGAACCCTCATAGATATCAGTGCCCACATATATAGAGTCCAAAGAGATGTAGAGTCCGAAGGGGAGGGGGTTTTCTTCGGGGCTCGAGAGAATGAATAAATAGATAGGGCCCCGCAAGTTTTTAATTCGTTTCAGGGGAATTTACACGAAAGGGAACGAAAAATTCTCAACGATAGACATAAAATGAGACTTATTTTTTCTAATTCTACTATTTCAAGTGAATTTGATGGATAAATTTTCTTCTATCTCTACGCTTTCTAATTCCTTTACAATGAACACACATTATTTTTATATTCAAAATACATTGAATTTGATAAGTAATCTAATCAAATCTAATTATGGTCATCAAACGAGCCAATAATACATGTACAATCTGAAAGTTTTTATATTAAAATCCGTAATACAATATCTGAAAATTTAAAAATTATACGGATTTCAAACTTTATCATCATGGAGATGTGATCGTCATGGATTTCAAACAAACAAAAAAAAAATCCAACTAATGAACATGTTCTTATTAGATAATTTAATTCTTTAGACCCTTGGGATGTGCTGAAAATATACATGTGAAATTCCCATTTCCATTTAAAATGTTGCACAGCCTAGAGAGCAACAGATTATGAGAGATTGAAGGAATCTTCCATTTATGTGTATGGATCCTGAAGCTTTAATTAGTTAGTCAACTCAATAAGCAAAATAATCCCGATAATGCTAAATCACTATGTAAAATCCTGTTCTTAGATTCCCACATGAACACCGGCACGCTTTGGTGAGGAGTTGATCATGACGCCGGCACGCTTTGGTTTGAACCTATTGAGAAGAAAGACAAATTTATATTTCCCATTACAAAATATTACGATGACGTATGATAATTATGGACAGTGACGTAGCCATAATCTAACATTAGGGGGGTGTCAAATTATTTTTTTCTTTCTACAAAATACTCTTAATTAATGATATTTTTATTTATTGGTTATCACAAATTTATAAGCATGGTTATACAAAATTTCACATTTTAATAAATTTCAAGGGCATTTTTTGGTGGTTTCTCAAAAAAGAAAAAAACTGTTTCACGACTTGTTTTTGTTCTATTTATTTGTATAAATCATGTACACTATGAATCATAAATTCATACTCTTAAATCTAAGAAAATAATAACTTAAGAAAGTTCATAATCTCTACTATCGCTGTAAATATTCATAAATGAAAAAAATAAGTAGAGAAATATAAATTAAATTCAGAACCCTTTGGAACTATGGAGTAAATACATTTTACGAATATTTGTAGTTAGAAAATAAAAGAAAAAAATTAACAAAAGAGGAAAATAAGACAAAGAAGAGTTATAAATTTAGAAATTTTAAATGTATGTATGGTAAATTAGTGTAGTATCATATATGAAATAATTTTTTTTTAAAATACATCAAAATTTTAATACAAAGTTACAAGAGAAAGTAAAAAAATATGTATTATAGATAAAAATACCAAAATATATTTATTATTTTATGATAAATAATACCTAATTATTATATATTATATATAAATTAAAGAAATTAAAAAAAAAAATTGGAGTGGGGACCCATGCCCCTGTGGTACCCCCTATCTCCGCCGCTGATTATGGGTGAGAAGTATATGACGTATTTAGCAAAATATGGAACTTTAAAAGTTACATGCCCTACTAAAACGAAAATTCTAATATTCACACTAAAGATCGATCATGTTTTTAGGTTCAAATTATCAACCGTTTACTTTATCCATTTCGTAATAACTTCCCACTTTCGAGAAATTTTTTCGTGCGACAATTAAATTAGATTAGAGACAAATTGAATATTATATATATTATTCGAGAGATATCAAGTAAAATATCAGAAAGATGTACTACTAGTGTATGAACTAACCGTCACAACCTCACATTTAAATCTTGGCTGATTTGATAATCAAGGAAAATCTTAACCTACTATATATATATATCTATGGATTAAGATAAAACGTAAATATTTTTCTCATTACTAATGAACCAAAAAATAAATACCTTCGAAAAATATTAATAACACCAAGTGACAACGAGATAATGAGACCACATTTGCAGATGATTTATCTGATACAAACGATCCGGCCTATCTGTATCCATGGATCATTTCTGTATGAAAAATGTGATTGACAAGATATATAAGTGATGTTGCTCGACAATGCACAGAAAAATTTTTGTTTTAGATGGGTCCAATGAAGAACTAGCATGATCGGAAAGTGGAGCCGACACGTGTCTTTGATTATACACGCAAAGATAGAAATAGAATTCAGCGCCCTAATCAACAACACCTTCAGACTTGAGAGACTTGTATTATATATATATATATATATATATATATATAGCTCATCCATCAGCTCAAGAAACTGCGACTGAAACTTCTGCAGCAAATATATATATATATATAATTCCAGCTCCATAACTTGGATGATGAATGATGATATATATATATATATATATATATATATATATATATAATTCCAGCTCCATAACTTGGATGATGAATGATGATATATATATATATAATTCCAGCTCCATAACTTGGATGATGAATAATGATAAGAAAATAAAAGGTCGAGAATGACTGGAGGTGGCGGAGGGACCCACATGAGTCCATCTTCTTTGTCATCACCAAAACGAACGTGAAAAGCCCGTCACTTTAGCCCAATGATGCATCTCCAATAATAACCTACCCAGTCGGTTAAGCAAACAAATCAGCAGATAAAGAAAAAGAAAAGGAAATTGACCCCAAAAAACATGAAAAGGAAAAAGAAAAACAACTCGTGTTCCCACTCTGCTCTTTCTCTCTTCCTTTTATCTTCATCGGCTATATATGTGAGGCCTTGAATATAGGAGCTTTCAATTTACAATCAATTATAAAAAAAACCGAGGCAATATATTATGGGTGGCCATTTTGGTCTGGTTATTGCTGCTGCAAAGCTCTTCATATTGGTTTTCGCACCTCCTCAAGCAGACGCCTCCTTTTGGGGTTCATTTGCCAGAAAAGGTGGCGGCGCTGTGGTGGCTGATCCGACGGTCGGTATTTGCGCGTCTTCGGTGGTTGTTTATGGCTACCAATGCCAGGAACTTCAAGTAAGACCTACGTACCTAGCTAGCTACCTTCTTCTTCCATCGCTAACCTGTAGTCTTTCTTCTGCTAATTACGTACATGTCTAAATTACATACTGACACAGGCAAGACTCATAACACATATAGAATCCGCCTTTCCTAGTATGTGATTTACGGCTAAAAAACTGTGGTCGATCTCCTTTGCAATTTCCTTAATAATGTGTTTTCTTTTGTTTTTAAGGTGACAACCAAAGATGGTTACCTACTGGGTCTGCAAAGAATTCCTCAAGGTCTTCATAGCAGTGGAGGTGGTGGGAATAAGAAGCCACCAGTCCTAATTCAGCATGGTGTTCTTGTTGTAAGTTATCTTCTCTCTTTTCTCCTTAATTTCTCCTTTCTAGTATTCCCGTTGCATGAAATTTTTTTTTCTCGTTTCTTCATCTTCTTGCATTTCTGTTACAGGAAATTTTTTCTGGTAAAAAGTCTTATTCAACATTTTGTTTATTAGTCGTTATGGTACATATTTGATTGAAGTTGCTTTATGTTACCTTACAAAAGTAGTCAAAAGTCAGAAGGACAACATAAGTGATTAACATGTGCGATGGTTTGGCATGGTCCATCAACTTTGGCATCCATTTAAAGCAGTTGACTAAGCTACTGCAGCACACGAAATTACCCAGAAGAGGAGACTTTTACTTCTGTGTTATTAATATTTTAATTCACGTCACGTAAGTGAGTAATACTGTCATACTGTATAGGCTAGTTCTAATAAATAGCCGTTATACTTTGGTTACGTAAGAAAATCACCAAAATGAGCACAGTTATATTAGCCTTTATAAAAAATAATGTTGTTAATATCTCATGTATATAATTATTTCGTAAGATTAGCGGATGAGTAAAATGGATATCGAATGAAAAATATATCAAATTTAAGTTTTCGAGAAGTGATCTGAAATTCTGAACATTCTGATCTGATTCGTATGAGGCAAAAGGCGTCTTATTAGGAACTGTACGAAAATCCATGCACCGCCACAGGGATAATTCCACGGGTGCTGAATTGGAGATCGCCGCCGCCGTTGTTTGTCCGAGTAGTGAGAGTGAGGGGTTTTTATATGGTGTATTGTGGTGCAGGATGGAGACACCTGGCTGCTAAATTCTCCGGATAGAAATTTGCCGTTGATTTTGGCTGATAACGGATTTGACGTGTGGATTGCCAACACCAGAGGGACCAGGTTTAGCCGTCGACATACTTCCATGGACCCCAAAAACCCGGTTCGACTTCGATACCATAGTCTCCTTTTAACTTCAGGATAAAAGAAGATATTATATATATATATATATATTACTGCAAATATGTATATCTTTTTTCAATTTTATTTAATTTGCAATAATATTGCAGAAATTTTGGAATTGGTCTTGGGATGAACTGGTGGCCTACGACCTGCCTGCTTTTTTTGATTTCATCTATAGCAAAACAGGACAGAAGATTAATTACGTTGGACATTCCTTGGTGAGTTTGTATTTGTTCGATAACTTGTCGATATCATGGTTCTTAATATATATTGACTGTTGAATAGTTTATCAATATATCGTACGTACTAAACTACGAATGTACTATCTTTTTTGACGTATTATCCTACTAATGTACTATCTTTTTTGACGTATTATCGACATATTTCAATAACATCGAGACATTTTTTGAACGTTTCGTGGTCTCATTTTGTTACGGACAGGGGACTCTGGTTGCATTGGCATCATTATCAGAAGGGAAGCTGGTGGAGCAGATGAATTCAGCAGCCTTATTGAGCCCCATTGCTTATTTGAGCCACATGAGCACTGCACTTGGGGTAGCTGCTGCCAGAGCCTTTGTTGGTGAGGTATACTTACAGTTGTTACTTCTCAATCAAGCAATCAATTATCCCTTAATTAAACTTGCTAATCAACACAATTTAAGTCACCTAATCAAGAAATACGTTTGAATTTGCCAACAGATCACTACCCTATTCGGCCTCGCGGAGTTCAATCCGAAAGGGTAAGAAACTAGACTTAAAAGCGCTTTTGGATAATATAAAGAAGCATCTGATACAAAAATTTGACGACACATTTGGGATTATGGTAAAAGCACTTATGAGCGTAAGCATTTCCGGTCATTAACTAGGTCTAATTTGAGGTTATTTTGCAGGGAGCCTGTGGCTCGATTTCTGAATGCTTTGTGTGCTCATCCAGGGGTTGACTGCTATGACTTATTACAAGCAGTTACTGGTATAGTTAATTTCTTAATCATCTGGCAGTTACCATAATTATACAATCATATAATTAAACTATGTTTCATAAATTTAATGAAGGCAAAAACTGCTGCCTCAATTCATCCACTGTTGATCTCTTCTTGAAGAACGAGCCTCAATCAACCTCCACCAAGAACATGGTGCACTTGGCTCAAAGTAAGCAACTTCTCGGTTTATGAATGACGAATTTTTTGATTATGTGTCGATAATATTCTGACAAGTTTAACGGTTATTAATAATGGAATCTACACGCATTTTATTAATATATTACTTGAAATGCCCTCTTAAATTTGCCATGCATTCTCATTTTCTCTTTTCGAATGTGATTTCGATAACTTTAAACTCAAAAATGACCGCGTTCTATTTTGGATTGCCCGTTTATGTTAATATGTTAAAAATTCGTTAAATTAGCTGATGTGACATGGTATCTTGGTCATTTAACCCAAATTTTCATTGATGGACCAATTGTTGTTTGACACGTGGCATGCCAATACTAATTGTAGCCTAAATTAACTTGCAGCTGTTAGAGATGGGGTGCTGGCCAAGTACAACTATGGAATACCAAGCTACAATTTGATGCATTATGGGGAAACAAGGCCTCCAATTTACAACCTCTCCAACATTCCCCATGACCTTCCTCTGTTCCTCAGCCATGGCGGCCAAGACGCCCTCTCTGATCCCCGGGATGTCGCGCGATTACTCGACAGTCTCAAGCTTCATGATGTGGGCAAGGTCACCGTTCAGTACATACAAGAATATGCACATGCTGATTTCATCATGGGGCTCAATGCCAAGGACATGGTGTATAATCAAGTCACTGCGTTTTTCAAGCAGCAACATTGATGTATCAGCTTGTAGTGAGGTCAATTATGAGCACCACCTTAAGCTTCAATTTGTGGTAAAATTTAGTGGGTGGTGCGATTAAGGCATCTGTAATACTGACCATTTTCAAAAGAAAAGGGTGTTTGCTGCCAGATTTTCCTCGTAATACTCCTTTTACTAAAGACATCACCTCGATCGACCAACATAACCTTGCAGATAACAACTCGGCCAAAGGCATCAATTGGGGACTACAAGGTTCCCATTATTACCAGGCCGACTTGACATCAACACAAACAAGCCCAGGTCACCATAAAGCGGAGCAATCCGCCTTCTTCACTCTTGCCAAGACAACTCTCTTCCCAATGACATATCAGACACTTATAACAACGACATGCAAGTTTCCTTCGGTATCCCACCTCAACCGAGGACTTGGGGGGACTGAATATAGTGCACCGTATGGATTGGTAGACAGAAACAAAGAGGTTGCTCAGTCAGTGCACTCTTGTTACAAGTCCTCCACCGAGGCAGTCCACCTCAGTCAAGAACTTAGGGGATTTTTGTGTGTACATAATCTGACCAAGCAACAGACCTAACGGAAACAACCGGAAGATCACTTGGGTCAAGACCAAACCCGTCATCAAGGTCGGTCAACAAGGCCATGCCTAAAACACACCATTGTGACCCATGACATAAACCTAGACATTGTCCATAAATAGAGAGCTCCCTCCCTCATTCAACACAATCCTCTCTCTTTAAGAGACATCCCTCTTTCTCTAGACATAAGCTCTCATTTCTCTCTACAATCTATATTCTCACTTTCTCTCTAAAGGTTCAATGTCACTTGTATCACTTACAAACAAATATATTATTAATGAGAATAGAGTAACACCGTAGACGTAGCCTGATTTAGATGAACCACGTACATGATTATGTCTTGGGTGCGTGCGTGTCTTCACGGTCAAAGTTAATCCATTTTATGCAATAACAAGCTTCAAGGACCAAACTTCACGTCAAATATGATCTCCATGTAATGACACCAAGATAGCTTTGTTTCAACGCCAAGCTTCTTCGACCTTTAACCACCAGCTAGTTTTGCTTTGCGGACAAACCAAAACTCTTACGAATTCTTAAAATAATCACCATAGACAAATTAGCCCCTCTTTCTCTGCATAATTACACAAAAACCATCATTTTTGTTCCAGTAACCACCTCCTATGTCTCGGGGGCAATTTGATAAATTGGAGGTATTTTATGTTCAGTCAAAATCCAAAGACTCTACTTGAAGTAGTCCAGTTATATTTTTTCTAAAGCAAAAGAGAGAGGTCCCCCCCAGTATATATAGTTGTAATTGGCATTAGAAAACTCAGACTGATCAAAGGAGCTAAGAGCAAAATAAGATTAAAAGAGAGGTTCAAAATATAGAAGAGAAATGGGGCCTATGAACACAATTCTTTTGGTGTTGGTTTGTGCAGCTTTGATCACAAAGGAAGCCATGGCAGCACAACATGTAGTTGGAGGAAGCCAAGGTTGGGAGGAATCCACAGACTTCAATTCTTGGGTATCTGCCGAAAAATTCAAGGTCGGCGATCAACTCGGTACGTTTCTTAATTATATATCTCTTCAAACACGACAGTTTAAATTACTCTCTTCAATGATGAAAACACATTACCCACGTTCACTTTCTTATTCTAATTGCATTAGCATATTTTTACTCGGTAAGTTAAAACTTATACAAACGATAGTTTAAACTCAATGATCAAGCTTCTGGCCGGCCAACTTGCTTAATTTACGTCTATCTTAATCGAGCTGCATACAAGGGCTAAGGTGGGCTTTAGCCCACCCGAAATAAATGACTCAAAGAATTTTTTATGTAATATTAGCTTATATTAACTTGCCGATAATATCGACATGCATTCGATAATTAACGAATTTAGTGTCTTGAAGTCTCGTACACTATAATTTAGGTAATTTTACATTGTATTTTGATTATCTATTAATTTTGATTAGGTGTATTTTTTTTTCTTTCATCAATGTAGTTCATTTATACCATTGAGTTTTGATAAAATTTCACACTAAATTTCGCCCATCTCATTTTCAAATTGTGAATTCGTGCATGGTCTTAACGTGATTTATCTCGACAGTTTTCAAGTACACATCGATGCACAGCGTGGCGGAGCTGCCAAATGAGAGTGCCTTCAAGAGCTGTGACCTTGGAAGTGCACTCGACTCAAAGAAGGGAGGCAATGACGTGGTGAAATTGACCAAAGTTGGCACAAGATATTTTGCCTGTGGGACTCAAGGCCACTGTGACCAAGGCATGAAGGTGAAGATCACCACCGTCAGTGGAAATGCACCGTCGTCTCCTGCCGGATCTTCTTCCTCAGCTTCTCCTTCCAAGTCCCAGCTGCATTCTTTCATCACTTCGTTCTCTGTGCTTGCTGCATTGTCTGCAACACTTACTATGTTTTGAATTTATTATTTATTGAGTATTGTTAATTGGCCCTGCCTATTATATTTTATTTTATTTCGATATTATTCGAGTTTTGGTTTTTATTTCGTTGTGATTGAAACTTGTTGAAGGAGGGATTTGCTATAACCCTGGCCTGATTTTTGTAGTGAATTCACCTCATTGATAGTAACACAACCAACAAGGAGAGGCTGAAAAAAGGGTATGACAATTGAAAGCCTAACTCTCTCGTAATTATGTATTGATTGAGAATAGTTAATTATTTTTTCAGTGCGTAGTACTTTTTTTTCTTCAATTAGGTTGAAATTCTCGGTAAGGTTTTAATGAGGTCACAGTTTGTGCACCCTAAACTCATTGTACGTTTATTTATTTAATCAATGAAAGATCGTACTTCCTTAAAAAAAAAAAAAAACGCTCTCGCCCTTAGTACTAACTGTTTAGTGGAATTCATACCAATTGTATAATGATGGGAGATATAAGATTCAACTCTTATAAAGGGTAAGATCGATATTCATTTGTGTATTATCATCCTCCCTAATATCATGATATATATATTCGTCATTAATACTACAATTTAATGATATTTCTCTTCCTTATATAATACTGATTTAGTAAATTGGTTTCGGAATTTCTAATTTACTTGAATTTTGGATTCAGTTTAAGATAAATAGCAAGATTTTTATCTGCCACGTTAGAAGGATTCCAGTCGCTTTTATTCACATTACACAAACCCAGATTCAGGTTGGTCATATATGTAACCAAGTGATCCAAAGAAGATTGTATGTTTTTAGATTGGTTTGATCTTGAGATGTGCCCTCGATCAAGGCCATAAACTCGGATTGTTGAGGAAGATTGACATATTGGAAGTGATTTGAAAAAGAGTCAAGCAAAGGCTTCAAAGCTTTGGATTTCTTTGTGTTTTTCTTGGGCATGACTAATTGCCATGATGCTTACTGCTTAGTTGAAATTAGCATGATTACATAAGTTGTTTTAGAATGACTATAACTTGCATAGTCATTCAATTTACATACACTGCATGCTTAATAAATGAATGAAACAAAGTGGTCATAACATCTAGCTTTTGCTAAGTCAGAAATGGAAGAGTTTTTGGTTGTGATACTGAAAAATTGGAGTAATAGCAAAGTGTGGAGAAGTATCTATATTTGGGTGGGGTATTGGAGAAAGCTAAATTAGTTAAAATTTCAAATTTCGAATTCAAGTTTGATAAACGGTCACGTTGATCGTGTTAGTGATATTTTTGACAAGACCCTTTCTGAATTTTTTCTCGAAATTCATGAAAAGTCCTGTTCCTGTTTGACAACCCCTGACAACTCAAATGACTTCCTAAAATACCCTTACCAACCACGAGAATTTTATCAAAAATTCGGCAGAATTTTCCCTGTAAACCGGTTAACCCGTCTTACACCTGTCAAACGAAGGATTTAACCACTGACTAATATCGACACCAACTAGAACAATATACATCAAACAAATTCCAAGTCCTCGAAGTTTACAATACCCAGGAGTGGATAAGAGCAAACTAGGTTAATTTTAACTTTACAAAACTAGTGAAAATCCTATGTGATGGCAGCGCAGCAAAAGATGATGCCTCCTCCTAATCTTGTCGCCTCGTCCAAACAACCGTGAGTGGACAAAAGAACCATATCGAAGAATAAACACGCTAATAAAGTGATGACACTCATAATAAGTAAATTCATGATAAACATACCTCGTGGTAAACCATACTTACAATAAGGCTCTCATCTACAGATATATATATATATATATATATATATATATATATATATATATATAACTTACCGGGTACCGCTTGGTTTACCTCGAAGGAGCCCACGCCATATCTATTCATACATGTCATTATGATAACCCGGCCGAAGCCACCAATTCGAGCCTTAGCCTCCCATCCCGACCGAAGTCATTGACCCGAGCCATAGCTCGGTGTCTCATCAAACCTATGATGGAATCCTCCATGATATAACTCATACCATATCGAGTGTATGATGTAATCCCCTATGACATATCTCGTATCCTCCTGAGCGTATGATGGAATCCTTCATAACATACCTCGTATCCTCCCGAGCATACGATGGAATCCTCCATACATACCTCAAATCGTCCCGAGAGTATGATGAAATCCTCCATAACATACCTCATATCGTCCCAAAAGTATGATTGAATCCTCCATAACATATCTCGTATCACGCTGAGTGTATGAGGGAATTCTCCTTGCCATACCTCACCGAGAGACTCCCACCAACCCACCCACCAGGGTCAAAGCCTAACCCACCATCTTGGGCCGAAACCCCAAAACCATCGAATACCTAGGCCTAAGCCCAAATACATAACCCCCGGCCTAAGCCTAAAATCCATAAACCGAAATCCATAAAATCACTCTCCCGGGCCTAAGCCCAAGTCAATACCAAAATCGTTTCCCAATTTTTTTTTTATTGAAATACATAATCAATAATAAATCAAAATCCTTACGTATCAAAATCCATAAAACTGGCCATAACCCCAAAACCTTGAAAACCAGGCTTAAACCCAAATTATATAATTCAAAGTCATTTCAAAATCCATAAAATCGGGTTTAATGCCTAAAATCATCTCAAAATCGTTATCAATAACTCATCATCCATCATAAGCCATTAAAATAATTATTCTAAAGTTTCTGAAATTTCATAAGGATAATAAATCATTTTAGAATAATTATTTTAATATACCAAAATTCATATTAATAGGAATTTATTTAAAAACACATATTATGCATGCATTATGATTTAAAAACCAAAATCCACTCACCTCAAGGCCCAACACAAGTCCAATTCAAAGTATTTGGTCCCCCGTGACCTTTCGAACCACCATGCCAAGTAACTTTAAACACCCAAAACAGCCCCTAAACGAACTCTGATTGATCTTAACCTTACACTAATAGGTCTGGAACGTCGAAAACATGAAAACACGAGTTGCAGTACTGTTCACTCGCCGAAAAACTTCCATAACCACTCGATTTTCAAAGCTTCCTAACTCCCTCATTTCTCAACCAAATTCGATGTTCTAATAATGGAAATCTATCTACTCGAGCCAATGAATCCAAATATGAAGTCAGAATTGATATTCATTACATGTGGTGGCCGAAAATTGACCGGGAAGGTGGCAGGTTAATGTTCACCTTCGTATCTCCTTCTCCCAACGTTGTCAAGCTCGATGGTTAGTATGGTGATGCTCAAAATGAAGAGAGGAAGATGATGGTTTAATTTGTTCGTGGTGGTTTGGCCTAAATCAAAAAGTCATAATTTTTTGGGCTTTGGGTGTGTTTTCTTCTTCGGCCGAGAGAGAGAGAGATTGAGAGATGAGAGTGAATTTTCAACCAAAAAATCTGGAAAATTGGAACTTAAAATATTTGAACACTCAAAATTATCAAATTGCCCCTGAAGCTTCTAGACCCCTAACTCTCTCATCCAGACTCTGTTTTTCGCGTGCCGCTTGTCTACGAACTCGTGAGTTCAAGACCTACGCAACGGTCCAAGAAAAATTTCCAAAAGTGTCTCCAAACAAAAGTGATTTTCAAGCCTCTTATAAAATAGTGAGTAAAATCGTCATTTTCTAAATTAATTCACAAAAATTCACTCATTAAAATTACATGTCATTACAATTTCCCTTTATTGTGTGAGTGATTTCGAATTCAATTTTGGTAAATGATCACATTGGTCGTGTATTTTTTATTCGAATATTTACAAGAGATCCCAATTTTGTATCCCCTTTCTTTATTTATAAAAAAAGGAAGAAAAAAAAAACGATTACGAGTACGTCACCGTTTTAGCGAACGAAGAGGAATCTGATGGAATATACTCCGCTGCCAATAAAAAATCAGAAAAATGAAAGGGAAACAATATTTATATTTTATTTTATTTTAAAGAAGAAAAAAAAGTAGAAAGCGTGAACCTTATGCGCCCGAGCGAATCGTGTCAAAACGACAGATTCTATTCTATCAAGCGATGAACTATTTTGATTCTTTTTTTCTGAAGCATTTGATATTTGTATTGGAGGGATTGCGAGTATTTGCATTTAACTTTCACGCATTTAGCTGCATTTCATTAAATTAAATCTATGTCATTGAATTAATCGAACCATTTAAAACATGACACCTCATTAAGCTAAGAGTTAATATTATTTTTATTTTTTATTTTCTAAATTTCTCATTAAACTAACGAAACTAAGTTAACTTCAAGTTTCTTTAAGGATTTTATTTTTTATATCTCGAGCGGGGCCTCTTTAGCATCTCTTTTTCCAATCTAACCGATCTCAATTCTTCTTCAATGAAAAAATCTTCACCGTTGTTAATTCTCTTTTTCCATAATTCAATTCTTTCAATTTTAAAATTTCTTTTCTTATTTCGCTTCGTTTGCTACTGCTGGCTGGGAGTCTTCGTCCATGGCTACAGTGATGAACATATCCATAATTGATTTAACTGCTATTCCGGCCATTCCAAATATTTGGGCAGAATACAAATATACATTGGATTGACTCCCACAAGCCCTCAATTTACCAACCTTCTTTCGAACGAACCAGAGTGTGGGTCATATTCAAATTTAGGATAGCTAATCGATTTTGATGTTGTTCACTGTAGCCATGAACGAAGATCCCTACCAGCAGTAAACCAATCAGAATAAGAAAAGAAATTGTAATATTATTGCAAGAATTAATTATGAAAAATAGGTACTTGATTGGGTTATTTAAAGACTCTTGCCAATGATCGAGGATTTTTTCCTTCGAGCCGTAGAACGAGGGAATCGACCCGATGGAGATGGAGATAGAGACGGCGAAGAGTTCTGGGGATGCTAAAAACAAAGCCCCTACAAATTTGACTTGAACTTATTCCTATTATTTTCAAGGAAAAAAAAAACTTCTATTATTTTAATGGGAAATTTGGATAATTAAAAATAAAAATAATATTAATTCTTAATTTGATGAGGTATAAATTTTAAAACGGTTGAATTAATTTAATGATTTAAATATAATAAAATTCGATTAAATGCGTGTTAATTTAATGACTTAGATATAATAAAATGCTGCTAATTGCGTAGAGGTTAAACACAAAGAATCGCAGTTGCTGGAGACCGCCTCTCAGTGTTTTGTGCCGTATATTCTCTCCGGAATCTCAAAACCTTATCAGAGAGACCGAATTTGTATAGGAGACTCCTCTCAGTGGTGTGTGCCATATCAAATTCTCTCCGAAACCTCAAAACCTCATCAGACAGCGAATTTGTATTGGAGACTCCTCTCAGTGGTGTGTGCCATATCAAATTCTCTCCGGAACCTCAAAACCTCATCAGAGAGAGCGAAAGCGAGAGTGAGAAACCATGCCGGAGGCGACGACGGCCATTGACTACGTGATGGAGGCAGCGTCCGGTCCCCATTTCTCGGGGCTCCGACTCGACGGCCTCCTCTCATCTTCACCTTCTTCGTCATCTTCCTCCTCTGCTCATCGATCTTCCGCTCCCCTTTCTTTTAACCTAGCGGCCGATCCCAACGCCACCAAGCAGCCATTCGTCATTGGTACTCTAAGTCTTTTAGTCCTATTTCTTCACATTTTCGCGGAGCATCCAATCAATTTGCATTTGGTTCAGCCTCTTCTGCAATTACATTTTCTTGAAATTTGATTGTTGTTTTGGCGATTGATTAGGTGTTTCGGGAGGTACGGCTTCGGGTAAGACCACCGTGTGCGACATGATCATCCAACAGCTTCACGATCATCGTGTCGTCCTTGTCAGTCAGGTTAGGGTTTGGTGCAGCTGCTTACCTTTTCTGCCTGCACAATTTTCCTTTTTTAGTTGATTTTACTAAATGCTTAGTAAAATTCTCTTTTTCGTTTCATTTGTTCATCCGTAGGATTCATTTTACCGTGGTTTGACACCTGAGGAATCTGAACGGGTGCATGAGTATAATTTTGATCATCCTGGTAATCAATCTACCTTAAAAATCCAATTTATTTCATGTTGTTGAATTCAGTGAAGATATTAGGTTGTGCACTGTATTATACTGTGCAACTCTGGCAGTTATGGAGTGACAGAACTAACTTTTTTTTATATTTTATCTGAACAGAACTAGCCTTATTGGGATTTTTATATAACCTGTAGAAACATTATAAAAATGTACTGATTATCTGGTTGTTGCATTTTTAGATGCTTTTGACACCGAACAACTCTTAGAGTGCGTTCATAAGCTAAAATGCGGTCAATCTGTCCAAGTTCCAATCTATGATTTTAAGATACATCGACGGAGTTCTGATACTTTCCGGCAGGTGCTCAAATTATTTCGTTGTTTGTTTTCCCCTTTTATTTCTTAGGGGTGTCTAGCTTTTTTCGCATATAACATTAGTTTATTTGATACTGGAGGTACTATTTATTGATATTCTTCTTCTTTCAGCTATTATGGTATTACCAGTTTTATGCTTTTGACTTTTAATTTTCGTTTCTATTCCCTTCTTAAGTGTTTTGTTTACTTCTTTGTCAGGTGAATGCTTCTGATGTAATAATATTGGAGGGAATTCTGGTATTCCATGACCAACGTGTCCGCAATCTAATGAACATGAAGATTTTTGTCGATACAGGTTTAGTTTCCGTTATCGAGTTTTTTGTCGTTGTTATAATTCTTATTGTCTTGTTATGGTCCTTTATGGAAATTACATCTTTTAGATTTCCATAGTTGATACGTTTTGCATGGAAAGTTCGTTATAGTACTACGTGTGGTCTTGATACGTCGGTTACTCCTTGTGAAGGTCTAGAAGGAATTGCTTTTGTAATCAAATCTGAGTATATAGGACAGTGAAATAGAAATTGATATAAATAAGAAATCCAGCTAATATTAAGTTGCCAATTGGCAATTTAATTCTGATAACCATATGCATGTTAAGAAGGTGGGTGGCGAATAATATACACTACAATCTTTGGGAGGCAGGAGACACTACAATCTTTGAAATTTTGACCCCCACCAAATCCTACAATATTTGGAGGCAGGAAGCACTAGCAAATAGCTAGATAGGTACCTTTGGGGGTTTTGAACCTTAGACCACATTGAAGCAACCCATATGCCTGACCTGACTCAAAATTTATATCAACTCAAACTGCCTTTAGGTTCTTATCAAACATTTGTTCTTTTAGAGTCCTATTCCCGCCCACAACCCAAAATTTTTCTTTACACTCAATTTCCTTCAATTGTCTTCTCTCTCTCTCTCTCTCTCTCTCTCTGAATAAACTCTATCTTGTTTTTGTTCATATGTAATAGATGCTGATGTGAGGCTTGCTCGGAGAATTAGACGAGACACAGTTGAGAGGGGCAGGGACATAAACTCTGTTCTCGAACAGGTACGACATCATGCTTGAACAGTCTCGTTGCACACAGCCTCTTGGCTCATCATTCAGTTCACAAGAGTGGGAATAATTATAATTCTCTGCTTGGATTTTATAATTTCAATTCTTGTAATCACAATGGAAGAATTATGTTTATTGTGTAGTATGCCAAATTTGTCAAGCCTGCTTTTGATGATTTTGTTCTCCCATCAAAGAAGTATGCTGATGTGATCATTCCCCGTGGAGGCGATAATCATGTTGCCATTGATTTGATTGTGCAACATATTCGCACAAAGCTTGGTCAGCATGACCTCTGCAAAATATATCCTAATGTGTACGTGATTCTGTCAACATTTCAGGTATGCCTTTTGTTTTATTTGTGATTTGACATGTTTGCCTGCTTTCTGTCTGTTGGAGATGATGGGAGTTTAGCAATCTTTGGCTTTGGTTGTTGATTCAGATTCCATGTATAAATTATTTACTGTGATTTGAATTCAATTAATGGCATCGTTTTTGGTTGAGCTGGAACCCCCGAGTTTCACTACTCAGTTCCAGTACCTAGAATATCTTTACAACTCTCAGTATGGAAAACTGTGAGATTGTGGATTATAAAAAGCAGGATCTGTTGTCTATGTGTCTGCTAGGTGATACACCTACGGGATTTCAGTGAGAAAAAACTTTCTAAACCCTGTTTCCTGAGCACCTTCCTTGTTCATCTCCAACCAAAAATTTTAGTTCAGCTCTGAAAGGGGGTTCTCAATCAGATTTCATAGTTGACATGACCAAGTTTATTTGAATATATAGTTGATTGGAATTATGGTGGACTTGTAACCTGAAAGTTCTTCACGACAGTCTGCAACCAGATGGCTGTGTTCACTTTCATCTCTTTATAGTCCTTAATCTAGTTGTTCTCATGTTACAGATTAGAGGTATGCATACACTGATTCGAGACCGGGAAATATCGAAGCATGATTTTGTATTTTATTCAGATCGGCTAATCCGTCTGGTATTTTCTATTTCATGCCTGAGTCAATTTTTATTAGTCTACCAGCTTCTATGTTCTTATATTTTGATTTGGCCCCTAGGTTGTGGAGCATGGCCTTGGCCATTTGCCATTTACAGAGAAGCAAGTAGTAACTCCTACAGGTAAGCTGATTATGTGTCTACATCCTCTTCTTTCCTTCCCAATACACAATTCATTACTTGTTTGTTGTTTGTATGCTTTTGGGAGAATTTTGGATTTTCCTTTGGGGTGTGATGATGGGGGTTCAACTATAATATTACCATGTTATGATCGTTTGACTGAATGGATTGTGAAGTTTTCCGTAAATATGGATTCATATGTATTTTGCATCGTATGAACTGTAGGCAGAAAATAAGGAATATTCTGCAGGTCTTTGAAATTTGGAATTTGTTCTATTTCAGCATCAGTATATACTGGGGTTGATTTCTGCAAGAAATTGTGTGGGGTTTCAATTGTTCGAAGGTGAGCTTTAAATCAGGTATTGGTTTTAAGTTTTATTTATCCAGCAGTCTTTACTTGAAAATATGGGGTCACTGCATCAGTTGCCAACTTTCCCTCTGGTGCTGTAAACTGTGATGAAACTCGGGTCCTATTTCAGCGAGCTGTTCTGGGTGCAATCCAAGCTAATAAAGGATAATTCTTGTTTTGCTTTCATTTGTTGGTCCCTTGTTTCTCTGTGCCAACAACCTGTAATTGTTTATAATGTCAGCGGTGAGAGCATGGAAAATGCATTACGTGCATGCTGCAAAGGAATTAAAATTGGAAAGATTCTGATTCACCGTGATGGAGACAACGGGAAACAGGTAATATCATTTTTTAAATAGGGTATAACTCACTAAGAGCCAACCACTCCCTCTCAAAACTTGATAAAAACTGTGTCTAACCGAGTTATTCCAACTTAAGCAGCTTATATATGAGAAGCTTCCAAAGGATATTTCAGAACGTCATGTCCTGCTTCTAGACCCCGTCCTTGCTACAGGTAATCCCATTGATTTCCTGTAAGTTCCGGTTGCCCTTCTTTGCTACCTGTTTACTGAGGAAATGTAGTCGCTGATGCATGAAAAGTGACAATCAACCTTACTGGCTTGTAGGTAACTCTGCTAATCAGGCTATTGAACTACTCATACAGAAAGGAGTTCCTGAAGCACACATTATATTCTTGAACCTCATCTCTGTGAGTTTTTTTCTTCATACTGGCTGATTACATGATTTTGTAGACGATATCAAATATATCTTGATTTTAACACTATTTTCCTGTCCCTTAGGCCCCCGAAGGGATCCATTGCGTTTCCAAACGGTTTCCATCATTGAAGATTGTGACTTCGGAGATTGATGTTGCACTGAACGAAGAATTTCGTGTGATACCAGGAATGGGTGAATTCGGTGATCGGTACTTTGGCACTGATGATTGATTGGAGAGATAAGTGCATATTGTATATTGCGGTCCTGGCATTAATGATTAGGATGTGGCCTTGAAATAGATTTCGGTATACACAAACACCAAGTGGAAGAATGGTTTATGCTTCTCCTCTTGTTTCAAATTTGTCTCCATCTTTGGAACTATGTACTAAGCGGTGTGTATTGGCGTTATCTCCAAATTCTCGAGTTTGGCTCAACTTGGTTCAAACCTATGAGCCAACTAATTTGGAGGAAATTATAAACAGAAAATTATGTTTAATAATGTCCTTGTTTGCTAATTTTAAGGTTTTTTTTTTTTTTTTTTTTGTGAAGAAGTATAGCAGGGCCTCTCGATTTGTACAGATTTTGGTGAAACGGTTCGATCGTACAGCCATTCTCAAGGACTCATGCCTCGAGGGTTGTGACAGAATTGGACTATGGTATTAGTGCCACCATTTCCTGCGTTTGCCTTGAGAGTTGTTGGGACAAAGATCGGACAGTCTCACCCAACAACTTCAGCATTTGAATATATCTGGATTGTCAATATTCCATGGATTTGCTACTTTCAACTTAAAAGACAATTAGGAATACGACAAGTATGCCTGGAGTGCTAGAGAAGGGATTGAAAAGGTCCGCTCAACTAGTCAGACAATTATTATTAAGCACCATTTGCGCATGTTGCCAATGGATTTCCAACTTGTTCTTATTGGAATGAATTGGAAGTCTTTACACTTTCACACTTAATGTCACTCTCATAGGCGCTCTTAGCATGAAGCATTTTCCAAATTCCGACCCCTTCACCACAATTTCTTGGCTATGTTGGTGGGGGACCTCTGTTTATGATTTGAAAGCGACCTTATGGTCTAAGTCCTCCCTCTTTAGTGCGTCCGGGACGGCGAAGCTGACATAAAAGGAGGACAAGCTCAAGTCTCAACCATCTGAGGTGAGTTCTCATCTGTTTTATCCAGCATCAATGGCTCAAAGATGTGCTTCCATTCAACTAATTTCCCTCCTCATACTCTCAGCCATTCTACACCTCACCATGGGATGCGCAGAAGTTGAGAGGAAAGCCCTTCTCAACCTCAAACAAGGCTTCACAGATCCCTCTAACCGGCTTTCGTCGTGGGTGGAAGATCATCAAGATTGCTGCAAATGGAGTGGCATAGCCTGCAACAACATCACCGGACACGTCATCAGCCTCAATCTTCGCAACCAGCATGCAGACAACGAAGCAGGTTTAGCTGCTGATGCTGATGGAGGACATGTCCATGCACTTGGCGGTGAGATCAACCCTTCTTTGCTTGCTTTAACAGATTTAACTTACTTGGATTTAAGCATGAACAACTTCAGAGGCTTCCAACTCCCAAGTTTCATTGGATCACTACAAAAACTTACCTACCTCAACCTCTCCGGCTCATCTTTTGGTGGACTCATTCCTCCAAATTTCAAAAACCTCTCAAGATTGAGGTATCTTGATCTCAGTAACTACTATCTTGAGCCCGTTGAGAACAATCTCCGGTGGCTCACGGGTCTCTCTTCCTTAAAGCACCTAAACTTGGGAGGACTTGACCTAAGCAAAGCCTCATCACATTGGCTTACCACTGTCAATATGCTTCCTTCACTTGTTGAACTCCATTTGCCCATTTGTGGACTTTCCATTCTTCCTCTCAATCTTCCTTCTATAAATCTCACTTCCCTTTCGGTTCTTGATCTCTCCAACAATGGCTTCAACTCCACAATGCCTCCATGGTTGTTCAATCTCACTCAACTCATCGAGCTTAACCTAAATTCCAACAATCTCCATGGACCACTCCCCGAACCATTCGGGTTTTTGGTGTCTCTCCAGACCCTTGATTTGTCTGCGAATTCAAACATTGATGGTCATATTCCAAGAAACATGGGAAGGCTGTGCAATTTACAGACACTAAAACTCTCAATCAACAAAATCTCCGGTGAGATTACGAATTTGATTGATAGTTTGTCTGAATGCACAAACAGCAGCTTGGAGATATTGGATTTGGGATATAACAATCTGACAGGAAATCTTCCTGAATCTTTGGGGAATCTTAAAAGCTTAAGATACCTTACATTGTGGTATAACTCATTTCAAGGATCCATCCCGAAATCAATTGGGAACTTGACATCTTTAGAGGACTTTTACCTTGCTAGGAACCAAATGAGTGGGACCATCCCTGAAAGCTTTGGCCAGCTCGAGTCCCTGGTTGCATTAGATTTCTCTGAAAACAGATGGGAAGGTGTCATTACAGAAGCTCATTTCGCGAAACTTGGAAACTTGAAAGAAGTGTCAATCGAAAAAGGTTCCCCAAACGTTTCCTTAGTTTTCGACATGAGTCCTGATTGGATTCCTCCTTTCAAGTTGGGATACTTGAACATCAGATCATGCCAGCTGGGTCCCAAGTTTCCTAATTGGCTTAGGAATCAGACTGAGCTGGCCATGTTGGTGCTCAACAACGCTAGGATTTCAGACACGATACCAGATTGGTTTTGGCAGTTGGATTTGCAGTTGGATAAATTTGATGTGGCTTACAATAACATAAGTGGCAGGGTGCCTAACTCGATAAGGTTAAGTACTGATTCAACTGTCGATTTGAGTTCTAACCGGTTTGAAGGCCCTCTCCCTCTCTGGTCACCAAACATCACAATGCTGTATCTGAGAGACAACCTATTTTCTGGGCCAATTTCTCATGACATTGGTGAAGCAATGCCGTTGCTTTCGGATCTAGACATCTCAAGAAACTCCTTGAATGGAAGCATTCCAGTGTCTTTAGGCAATCTAACCCAATTAACAACATTGGTGATCTCCAATAATCGACTATCTGGGGAGATTCCGGACTTTTGGGACAACATTCCATCATTATACATTGTCGATATGTCAAACAACGCTCTTTCTGGTCCAATCCCAAGCTCCTTGGGCTCGCTTGCTTCACTCAGATTCTTGATCCTCTCAAGCAACAATCTTTCAGGTCAACTCCCTTCCTTGAAAAACTTCACTGAGATGAGAAGTCTCGATCTTGGTGACAACAAGTTCTCTGGACACATTCCGGCTTCCATAGGAGAATACATGCTGCCTTTGCTGATTTTACGGCTGAGATTCAACTTGTTTACCGGAAACATCCCTCCACAATTGTGTCACCTTTCCCATCTCCACATATTAGACCTCTCACACAACAATCTCTCCGGGAACATTCCCCGGTGCATAGGGAATTTGAGTGGCATGAAATCCGAGCTCACTGATGAAGATGAAGCATATCTTTATCAGGGAAGATTGAAAGTAGTTTCAAAAGGGAGAGTTCTTGAATATGACACCACTCTTTACCTTGTCAATAGTGTAGATCTCTCGTATAATAACTTATCAGGAAAAATTGCTGAGGGGCTCACAAGCCTTGTAAGGTTGGGGACTTTGAATCTGTCAATGAATCATTTGGAAGGAAAGATCCCAGAAAAGATAGGAAATTTGGAGTGGATTGAAACTCTTGATCTATCAAGAAACAAACTTTCGGGTTCGATTCCACAGAGCATGGTGTCTTTGAGATTCTTAAATCATCTCAACCTGTCATACAACAACTTGAATGGGAAAATTCCGACAGGCAACCAGTTCAATACCCTAGTGGATGAATCTATTTATGAGGGCAATGCCGGTCTTTGTGGGTACCCATTGCGTGATTGCCAAGCCAATGATGAAGCTCCAAAGCCTCAGGTTCCAGGTGGAGATGGAGAAGAAGACGATGAAAGACTCGATAAGCTGTGGCTCATCTTCAGCATTGTGGTTGGTTTCTGTGTTGGATTCTGGGGAGTTTGTGGGAGTTTGGTCATCAAGAAATCTTGGAGATATGCCTATTTTAAGTTCATTGACGAGAAGAAGTATGCTATCGTTGATTTTGTCTCAACCATTGGAGCATTTTTCAAGAGAAGATCATAGAGAATACAAAGAAACTGCCAAATGTGAAAGCAAATATATATGTTTATGCAAATAAAGCCGAACAAGTTTATATTGGGTCAGGTCATTTCAGGACAAGTTGTGGTTTGTGTAAAATGCAAACTCGAACTTAGCTAGTCATTTTATTATATACATTGCGTTTTGATGTTCTTTTTTATAAATGTCGAAATTAACATTTTCAATTATTATAAAAAAAGCGAGGTGAAATACCGCCTGACGATAGTACTAAATAAGCAAGAGTGGTTTCTTTTGTTAACGTAAATTACTAAAGGATAATATTTGCATGCATCCCATTATGGTGATACCTCCTTATGCCACAATTTTCTATTTATTTAATTATTTTTGTACATATATCATAATCAGAACCATACATCATTTAAATTATCATTTTAAGATCATCTCCATAAAAAATGAACAAGAGTCATTCATATGTATCAATTAAATCAACGATTTTAGTAATAATTAAAATCCTCATATGAATGACTAAAGAATCTCCAATTTGGTTAATTTTTTGCGTAAATGATCTTGAAATGAATATTTAGGAGTTGAACGGTTTCGATTATGATATATGTATAACGACTATTCGATAAATCGAAAGGATGGTATGTTGAGATACCACCATAGTGGAATGCAATTATTATCCCTAGCCTCATGTACGCGTGTGTGTGAATGTTTTTTTTAATTTTTAAAAATAATTCTTCTCCCTCAAAATAAAAAATAATAAAACTACCCACTTACTCTATTTAAGTATTTACTATTTAAAATTTTAATTAAAATATTTAATTTTACTATTTTGTTCATATTTTTTAAATCACAATAAGACTATTTTCGTCCAAAATATTTTGGCCTACCGGATTAAAAACTGCGAGTTTAACAGCCGCCTTCCTGTTTATTTACCGTTGAGATATTTTTATGAAATCCTTCATCAGCATTTTCTATTATCCATTCCCGCCACAGAGCAACGGCGGAACAATATGCCTCTGTGCTTCCTCTCGGTCCGTCCTCCGCCTCCGCTCATCACCAGCCACGTGTCCCCAAGCGCCGTGCGACCTCCGCCTTCTGCTTCACCACCATCACCAGTACCAGCACTAGCTTCTCTCTCACTAAGCCCTAACGCAACCCCTCCGCCCTCGCTAACCTGCGCCCTCCACTGCCCACACTTCGAATCGTAGCTCCTCTATCTTCAACTCCTTTCTCTCTTTTTTTTTCTAATAATAGTTATTCACTTTGATTTCATTTTTATTTTTCACATTTGCTGCCTGGATTTTCAGGTGCTCCGGCTGTAGCCAGGAGTTCAATCTCCACCATCCGGTCATCGTTGACGAGGCTACGGAGTTCTTCAAGGCCCTTGGAGTCTCAGATTTTACATTCGACAGTTGCAAACTGGTATTACTTAACTACTTTACCTGTCGATTTCGTAAAGTTTTGGCCTTTTTTTGAAAAACTTATCCTTCTGATATTACTTAGGGTTTTGAGTCTTGATATAATTTGGCCTTGTGTTAGTGGGGATGGCGGTGTCGTGCAAAATTAGCCGTTCGTGGCTCATCAGAAAACCCTCTGATTGGGCTTTATCAGGAAGGCACTCATAATGTAGTAGATATTCCTCAATGCAAAGGTCCTAGTCCTAAAAGCTCTAACTTTTAGACTTTGATTCTTGGATTACCCTTCAAATTATTTTTCTTGTAGTTTTGTTTAATTTATTCTTCTTTTTTCTGTGTTTGCAGCTCATCATCCAAGTATCAATGCCGCGGTGGAGCTACTTAAACAAGGTCCGTTTTCAGTTATTAAAACTCAATGTTGTTACCTGTTATATTCTCTTCTTCTTTGTTTGTTTTTTCATTTCTTTTTCCCGTCTTTGAGTGTTGAATTATTTTTTACTTTGTAAAATTTTCAGTTATTAATGAACTTAGAATTGAGCCATATGATGAAGATGAGGGGACGGGTGATTTACGATATGTGCAGGTGATTGATATGATTCAAAGTAATGGAATTGTACATGGAAAATATTTTAGTAAGTTGTAATTTTTAACATTCAATTAGTTATGGTTGTGCAGATGGCGGTGACAACACACGATACATCCCTTCCTGCCGCTGAAAGATATAAAAATGGTCAGTAGCTGCATTCATAAGTAGCTGAGTGTTTAGAATGAGCTTTTCTGTAATTCACAAAATGTGATCTGAAATCTAATTAATGTGTAAGTTAAAATTTTTTTCCTAGGCAAAGTGCAGGTAGCTTTAGTATGGAATTCAAGAAATGAAAATTCCCAGAATTCAGACAAACTGCAAGCCTTGGCCAATGTGAGATAGCTAATTCATGTAATTTTACTGTTGAAAATCTCTTCTTTTACAGAATCATATTAAAGTCTATGGACTTGTTCCCAGTTTATATGGAGAAACGGTGGGCCAAGGAGCAAAGTCAATCTGATTCACTCTGTATGGGCTAACTTTCAGACATCAACTAACAATGTGAGTCCAAAGAGTTGTTTTTAGTCCGATTATTACATGATCTTGAATTTACATATGTTGTTGCTCGGTGATGCAGATAATTTTTGGGAATAGATGGAGACATCTTTTAGGAGAAAGAGACTTTTGGGAACATGTTGGAGGAATTGATATTTCCTTGGCTCCATCCAGTTTTGGCCAAGCAAACACACGGGTATTTTAAAATAATTATCCAACTGCTAAAATTTGATTGAAATGCCTCTGAAACTTGATAGTTGAAAAATGATACCTTTTTAATCTTCCATTTCTTGAAAGTTTCTACTTAATATCACCTGGTGCTACTTGATCCCAGGCTTTTGATACCTTGCTCCGGAAGTTACAAAGGTATGTCCCTCAGGGAGCATCTGTTACTGATTTGTATGCAGGAGCTGGTGTAATAGGATTATCATTAGCTGTGACAAGAAAATGCAGGCAAGAATCGGGATACTTGTTAATGCACACTCAAAATTTCAATCTTTATGTTTAAAAATAAGGCATTCTAATATGGAATTGTGATTCTTCTTTAGGTCCGTAAAGTGCATTGAGATCAACAAAGAATCAAAACTATCCTTTGAGAAGACAGTTGACCGCCTGCCAAATTTAGTAGATAGCAACATCAGCTGGCATCTTGCAGACACTTCTAAAGTTAGTAACCCTTGGAAAGTTTATGATCATATATTTCCTAAATTTACGCCAGTCTCATATATGCAGGCATCTCAGTTTTCTTCAGGTTAGATGTTAAAAATGGAAATGATTGGTTAAAGAGAAAGTATGACAATAAATTTTAATCTATTATTTAAGATGTGAAGAATTTCATGTCTATATTAAAAGGCGTACAAAGAAATATTTTCTCCGTTATTAGTCCTTTATAATTTCTATGGAATGGTTGGGGACTAATTTTATAACATTCCTCCCAAATAAACTAGGATCCTCTTTCTTGGATCATGGGGTCAGATGTTCTTGTTGTCGATCCTCCAAGAAAGGGACTGGATGCATCTCTTGTTGATGCCTTGCGGAATATAGCTTCAGCAGAGTATAAAGCTAAGTCATCCTTCGAGAGGTTAGACTATTTCTATATATACTCAAAATATTGAAGTCAAGGACCTCACTGGTGTTCCTAGTGGACACTAATTAATTCAAATAGTTTATATGTTAACTCAGTTCAAGCTCAAAGGGTAAGGATGAGAAGAGACCATGGATGCTACGTGCAAGAGAAGCTTCAGTTCAGATTGGAAGCAAAGTAACTTCAGAAGATAGTACATCATTGCCTCAAACCCTTATATATATAAGTTGTGGATGGGAAAGCTTCAAAGAGGTATAAATTGGTGGCTATAAAAATGCATGAAATTAGATTATATTCTGATCTAGTTCTCCAATCTTGGTCTGGTTTGATTATTACCATATTTTCCTCTGCCTAATTAGGACGTGTTGTTTTCAATAGGATTGCGAGGACTTGTTGTCTAGTAAGGCTTGGTGCTTGGAAAAAGCTCATGGCTATAATTTTTTTCCTGGAACCCAGAGGTATTTATCAGTTTCTGTTCTTTTGATCCCCTCCTCCTTTCCAATTTATGATGTATCTTATTCCATTTCAATTGCATGGATCTGCATGTTAATAAATTTGTGCTATTTATTTTGGTGATCTATCGGGCATGGTTTCCAGAACTTCATTCAAACAATCTTTTGCTTTTGTTCTAATCTAGGCAAGAATTGACTGCCCAAATAGTCAGGCTATTTTCTTGACATACAAAAGATGGAATATATCATATGTTTTCATAGTAATTCCATCATCTTTGCATTTGATACGTATTCTTGTTCCAGTTTCTCTTTTGCCCATTTGTCCATGACAATTGTATTTTCTTCCCATGAATGAAGCATTGAGGTTTTAGCTGTGTTCAAGAGGGGCCAAGGAGTCAGCCCAAAGAAAAAGAAATCAGGAAAGAAGAAGAAGAAACTCTTGTGAAGAAATTTGAAAGTTGCATTTTGCAGTGACTTTCAATGATGACCGCTTGAACAATTTCTTAGGTATTGCAAGAATAGGAAAGTCTAGAAGGGAGAAAAAATAACAAAACCAATACCTCTGTGATGTATGCCCTTTTTATATAAGGAGTTTTGTTCATCATCGGCTGAAAATATGTAATATGAATAGTTACAAATGAATGAAATTGCAGATTGTTGTATACCTTCCTGGCTCCTTTTGACTTGATTGAAAGAATAAATAGAGTAATAAACTCTAAAACGTAGCGATGTCTTGCATCAAGAAAGCTGCTTCTTCTGGTGCTTGCGGAGAAGATGTTTTCAGTTACCCTTCTCTCTGACTGGGGGTTTTGTGAGATGTGGAAAGGCATTCAAAATGTTGTAGGCTATTAAATCCTGCCTTGTTAAGATCCCAACCACTGGAGGCACCTACAAATGGAGCAAAAGTTGAGGTTAGTGATTTTGCCCTATAAAATTTTATTTTATCTTGAACAAATATGCTCAATGTACAGAATGAATATATGCTTGATCAACTGACCCCAGCTGACTCGTACTGTGGCATAACGAGCAAATGGCGGAGCCCGACTTGTCTGAAAAGCACCATAGCTTTTGCTACTGAGAGGTTTTCCATCACTGTGTAAGGTGTTGTATTGGTGAGGGGATGCAGATCTACATACATCTCCATTTCATCACTTGTCACGGCGACCTCCTCAATCTTTCCTTCCCTCTCAGCCAACTCAACCGAGGTAAATTTCTCTCTCACTTCCCACTCTTCTGTTCTTCTTTTCTCTTTTAGGAACCATTTCTTCTTCAACACCTGAAGAAGGTGAGCTCGAAGAATTAGTCCATGTAACAGTTGTGTTCTCCCAACTGCCAAACCTCCTAGTGGTACCACTCGATCATCTAAAACAGGGAAACCATTGTGTGTTGTGTTTCTCAAGACCTCCACAATACGTTCCACCTTTTCAATTCCCCGGAGGGTGGCTACTGGCGGCTTGGCATCAGCGAGCTCACCTACAGTCAGATTCCTCATCCACGGTTCTGGATGTGCATCCAAGAAAGGTAATCCTTTTAAGTGCAGTATAATCTCATAGATGCTTGGGTTGAAACTGTCTCCAACTGTTTTGGCAATTAGGAGGACAATCATTGTTATGGGCAGTAAGAGGAGGTTGTTGGTGAGCTCGAGAAATATGACACATAGTGAAACAGTCATCCTCATTGACCCTGCCATTAAGGAAGCTGCACCAAGAACTGCGTAAAGCCCCTGGTCAATTTTGGTATATGATTTCATGGCTATACCAAGCATGCGGCCATAAGCTGAGCCCATAAGGATGATGGGGAGGAACAGTCCAGACGGCACAGCAATTCCAAAGGTAAACAATCCTAAGACGCAGTAAAGTATGAAGAAAATTAAGAGTGACAAAGGATGATATTCAGTGGATGTGTTTGTTGAGAAGATGTTTCGGACTGCATCATCATTCGTGGCAAGGAGAAGAGTAGCTAGGTCATTGTAGTGGCCATCTGGGCAGTTGAATTTCTTAAAGTTTCCAGACCCTCCATTGGTGGGGCAGACATCTGTAATAGAGGAATCGCAGGGTGTACATTTGACAAGGAAAGGAAGACCATATAAGCATGCAGAGGTAAAGAGTGATACAGTGAGACTCAGAAGGAGCTTGTAAATTCTCCCCTTCCTGCCAAAAGAGTAGATAAAAAGGTAAATTAGTACTATCTCGGGTTACATAAAGCATGATCACCTGAGTTTATGCTGCTGTTGGTTTAGCTTTGCATCCTAAGATTCGTTTATGTTTTACAACTTAAAAGATTGATGTTTGGACTAGGTTGCTTACTGGTTTATAAGATTGTATAGTCTGAGGATCTTATGGAGAAGAAAGTTATAAAGGCTTCCCAAAACGCCACCGATAATGCCAATTAGAACGACAGGGATGATATCCATTACATGGTACGTCACAGTAACAGTGCTTACGTCGAACATGATAAGCCCTCCTTTTCCAAATAGCCCACATTTCCCAGAATTGCATATTTCAATGAAAGCTCTAAGCACCACCACCACAATGGCTGTGCTGAAGAAAGTTCTCCACAGAAGGGCGCTCCTCCACCATGTTGCTACCTCTTCGAGAGCAAACAGTACACCGCCCACAGGGGATCGGAAAGCTGCACAGACACCAGAGGCAGCGCCACAGGTAATGAGATCCCGGCGGTCACGGTCATTATTGAAGTAGCGTAGCCAGCGCCATTTGATACGGTAATTGTCAGGTCCCCCTTGGCCTAGTAAGGAAGCAATGCAGCTTCCTATATGCACTAGAGGTCCTTCTTTTCCAAGATCTAGGCCTGCAGAAACAGCCCCAATGCTTCCGATTATCTGCAACATGAACTTGTTAGTACCACTTCTGTTTATATTATATATGCAATTATATAGAAAACTGCATTCAATTTGGAATAGGCAACCCACCTTGACAATCATTGTTGTGGCACCAAACATATTCGGAGTGTCAACTCCGTTGAGATAAGCTTTGATTTCAGGTATACCAGGACCGGCCGCAGTGGGGGCGAAGCACACACAGAGAACAGAAGCAATAGTAGTCAGTAGAAGATTGGCCCCGGCTAAATAGACGAACCCCATCAGGTACCTACACCACCTTGTGTCTGTTACCATAGATATTTAAACTTTTAACAAATTATAATATTTTGATTAGTAGCAGCTGAGTGTGACATTGAAAGTTTGGTTAGAAATAGAGGGGAATGATATGAACCTTTCCTTCTCGATGAAACTGATCACGGCAAGAAGCTTGTAGCCGGCAACATTCTCAACTGCAAGGTTAATGAGGGTGGCAATTATTCCAGTTAAGAGTCCAACAAGGAAGGCAAGGATCCATTTCAAGAATATATACTGCAAGACTTGGACTTTGGATCTGGTTCTCCAGTCATGCTTAAACAGATCGTTCTCGTTGATCCTGCATCAAACCCAACTTCAATTCAATGTGAAGAAGATCAAGAGAACGAGGATTTAAGATTTAGGTTTTCGACGAAACAAGAAACAGGGTTGCTTTAGTAGTTACTCATAGTCCAAGCTCTCTATATGGGAAACTTTGGCTCCAACCATAGCTAGTGGACTGGAAGAGAGTGTTCGGTTTCTTTTGAGCAGTGGTTGGCTCAATGACATGCTTTCCAGATCTCTTTCTTCCCCATCGGCTTCTCCTTCCATGTTGTCTGGCATTGTAGCTTCTGCACATTGGTCCGAATGCTCCTCCATTGGAGCTAATGGAAGCTCCAGACACCGCGAGAGAAATAAGAGAGGAAGACACAAGACAGGTACTCTTATTTGCTACAAGTGTTTAAAACTAATATTATCATGCAGTCTATATACTCTCTTTATAAACAAATGCACATATTGACACTTGTTCCCTCTTTTTTCCATACACAAGTCGCATCGCTATATAAGTATATATATATAAAATACATATACAATGGCATTTTCTTACTAACTTTTGAAAGAGATCGAACCCTGAACTTATCTAAATCGTAAATCACCCTAATAATCTAGTTGGTTTTATTGATTGTTATGCTTGGACGTTTGGCAATGAATGATTTACAATTTGATAGTATGAATGCCTAGCTATCATTTGTTTTTGGTCCTATGATAGCTACTTGTATGGCATGACCTATGCATATCTATCTAAACAATCATAATATTAGTCGAATATATTGAACAAGTTTTCCACAAATTATTATCTTTATTTATTAATCAAACATCTGATCTGAAATTCTGAACCCTCCCAATCTAGACAGGTAAGCAAGAAATGTGAGCCACTTGGATGATAACAGGTGTCAACATCTGATGATGAGATGAGACAGATGAACGGTAGGGATGGAGTTTGGAATGTGGCCTTTGAGGTGGTTCAAGAGCCAGTTTATCCGTGGTATGATTTATAATATGGAATTTTGGATTTTCTATAGTTGTTGTCGAAGCCAGACCAACCCATTGGGATTTCATGGCCATTAAACAGACTTTGGTTTTCTTCATGTTAGGGGATGCCCATGTTGACATGTACACTTCGTCTTCACTCTTCACCAATCACCACCATACATATAATTCCTTATAGTCTCATTTCCACGGGCCAACCGACTTATTTGTAGTTTTTAATTTTACAACTATTTTGCACGCTATGATCACCCATTCCATTGATTTATGGATCTGATTCTCCAACGACTATCAATGTTTTATTTTTTATATTTTCTTGGATCATGGAGGAGATAAGCCAGAGTTTTCTGGTTTTTGATTGGAGAGATAATCTATTATATTCTCAGTAAATCAATTTTTTTTTTTATACAAGAATATTGAAACGAAGAATTATATAGATTGTATATCGATCTCGTCCTTTACAATTCAATGAGTATAAATACTTATATAGCATTAGAGATTTTGGCTTGACATCCAAACTTCAAGCCCTTGTTGATATTTTGACCCATTGTACGGTGGGAGGTTTTAGATCTCTGGTTCGATCTTAATAAAGAGTGATGTCATAGCCAATATTAACACATATGGTATAGTTGGGAGCGTTTGTCAACAACTAGTGGCTGTAGTTTAGTGGTAAGAATTCCACGTTGTGGCCGTGGAGACCTGGGCTCGAATCCCAGCAGCCACACTGACACTTTTATTTTTTTGTGTTTTTCTTTTAGTTCGAAATTCAACCAACAAAAAAGCCCCTTGTTTTGTCCCATTTTTTTATAGGATCAAACATGTTTAACAACTTCTATGTCATTTTTAGCACATGTTAAGGAAAAGTTCTCTAATTTACGAGGAGTAGATTATGAGGTGATGTTTTATAATCAAAAATTGATAAATATGTGATTTCATTGATCATATTAAGGATCACCTCTCATTTTAGTTCATGTTAAGGACTACCTCTCAATTTTATTTATTTTTCGATAAATGGGATCTCCTCTTATTTTAGTCTATATTAAGGATCACCTCTCATTTTAGTCTATATTAAGGACCACCTCTTTAATATTATCGGGATTCGAATACTGTAATTGATGATTTAATCTTCGATACGTCATCTTCTTATAAACTACGGTCATTCATCATATGAAAATATTAACACAAACATATAAACATGCAATTAAAGTACGTATTAATTACCCAAAAAAAATGAAAGAAAAAATTATCTTTATATACCTCCGAAATGTTTCACTTTATGTATACTCCTACGCTTTCACTTTAAGTATCTTTATGTATACTCCTATGTGTTTCATTTTATGTATTCTTCCTCACAATTTCTTATCTAGCTCAAGGGAATGCTTGGATAATTGGTTTATATAAATCTTTCTTGGATTCATGTAATAAGAGAAAGGTTTCCCATTCTTTAGCCGGAAAGAAATGTGGCCATGAAACATGGATTCAGTGGAACAGAATTGACTGGGCGGTAGAGTCGTGGAAACACCTGTTTCTTCCATATTTTGGACCTTAGCTCCATGGAACAATATACTAACTACGAGGAGAAAATGAGTATGAAGAAATTGTGAATGATAAGTATCTGGTGAGATAATGTCAAAGTATTTGAAGGGTTAGGGTTTAGGGAAAGAAAAACAAATGGTAACTCAAATGGTGAATGATAACTATCTGCAAGCAAACCATTTATTAAATTGCTATCGATCAGAACAATAAAAAATTAACATTATTATTTATACAATTATACTATAAAATCTTCCATCATAGATGTAAAACTTGTTCATCTTTTTTTTTTCCAAGTAAAGCTTGTTCATCTCAAGAACATATATATTAATTAATAACGCAAAGTAACAACAAATAAAAATTAACCAAAAAGTGGACAAAAATTCATTAAAATTCCACGTCATCAACATATATGTATATATATATATATATATATATATATATATATATATATATGATGTCAATTACAGCTCAAGTCTAAATTAACTCTTCAAATATTTTTTGAGAGAACTCAAGCCTTGACTTCAAATACAAATACATATAATTATATGTATCTATATATGTAAAACGAACCCTACAAAAATAAAATTCTCCTCAAATAATCTGAGAATCACAAACCGAAATTAAACCCCTTAACATCTCCCAAATAATGGAGAAGACGGGAAAAACAAAAACAAAAATCACAGCCCATATATATATATATATATATGATGCATGCATCATATTCCGTCTCCATTAGCCGATCACATGATGCGACATTGAGCGTCAGGATCATAAAATGAGCTCATCTGCATCGGTGGCGGCGGCTGTGGAAAAGCCGGCAGTGGCGGCGCCCTGGGGGGGTAGTAACTAGAGTTGTAGTTATCACGGTAGGGATCCGCCATTGCATAGCTTCCAGTGGGGTGATTATAATATCCATAATCATGGTTATTATAGTAACCTCCATAATTACCACCATAACCAACAGGTCTATTCAAGTAACCGCCGTAACCGCCATAACCACCATTTCCATTTCTGTAACTAGCATTGGGGACAGGCGCTGGTGCAGTGTAGAACTGATTCTTAAGGCCTGAATCAACCGTCAGCAGCTCTGCATGCTTCCCGGCCTTGGCTAATACCTTGAGCAACGTGTCCGGTTCGACCGTGCCCCGAACAATAGCAATTCCGGCTTGAGCATCGATCTGGAAAGACACGCCTTTATCCAATCCAATCCAATCAAATCAAACTTCGATAATTAATTACAAGAGGAAAATTTCAAGTAATTAAACAACAATAACATAAATTAGTGAAAATAATTGCATCCTGCATCCGCCTTGTACTTATTCCCTTCATGGTTAATTACTATTTTATGCAAGTGTGATAATTCGGAAATATTAATTTCTTACAACATCATGCAACGATCATTATTACAAAAACAATAAACCAAAATTAGAAATTTTTTGTTAATGTGAATGTGTCGAAGCAATAAACAGTTTTTGTAATAGTTAAAAATTTATGTTAAAGCGTCAATTTAATTAACACATATAAATATATATATATAAATACTAAGCCATCAACAAAGAAATATTTTACATGATAATTTAAGGAATTAATAGTTCCGATTATCATATTTGAATAAGGAATGCACAAGTGTTATATTATTTATGGAGATAATCTCGAAATGATGATTTTAAAAATGAACAGTGTTCTGATTATGATATATGTATATATATATATGTATATAATGATTGTTCGATAAATCGCGAGGGTGGTACGAGAAGGTAACACCAGAGTGAGATGCAAGTATTTTTCTTGTAGCTAAGAGATAAATTGATTAAATAAATACGTACCCTTGATTTTGCTCAAAACTTTGGTCAAGGTCTTATGCCATCCAGGGCTACTGGTATCCAATTTCAAATGACAAGTCTACAATAACCATGGTCCAAAATTAAAAAAAAAATCAGCACACCAAATAGGCAAAATATAATCAAAGAAAATGAAATGCCATGGAAATAAAATTAGGTCTAAAAATCACCAACCATATATCCAGTTGTATCTGGCGTTTCGGCTTGATCCGCCATGATTGAACAATATATTTACTTTCAATTTTTCTGCAGAGCTTCAACGGTTGATGAATGATTCGATCTCTGATCTGCTTCTCTCGATCGATAGAAAATGGGGTTTCAAAAAACTATATTGCTTGGTACACAAGTAAGGTGGTCCTCTAGGGTTTAGTTGAGTAGAAAGGTATAGCCTTGAGTGGTGTGTATATATATATATATAGAAGAGTGGTGTATGTATATAGCAGGTCGGTTCTTAAGCAATTAATTGGGTCCGATTTATTACGATAATAAAACACATTTATATCACAATTAATTAAATTGTTAAGGTAAGTTTTATAGTGTAAGTAAATATATTCTTTATTTACTTTATATTTCACGCTATTGATCAAGCAGAGGATCTCTAAAAAGATAACTTAATTAATTGTTTAAATATTTGGAGGATCATTTTTCATTGAGTAAAAATCTCTCGGTGATTACGTGAATGTTTATCATTTTTGGTAATCATGATTTTTTTTTTTTGGGTTCATTTTATTTGAAGAGAAATTAATGCTATGTTTTTGTTCAAAAATTTATGTTAATTTTGAACGAAATAAAAAGTATGAAAGAAACACGTCTTCTCAATTTATAAAGTAAAAATAAAGAATCTCATTAGATCGATGTTCCAAGATTTTCTATTTTGTTTTATCGGTAAATCATGGATTTATTAATTGAAATGATGGAATTATACATCCTTGTAGCCAAGATTTCCTATTTAAAGTTGATATATACTGTCTACGTAGACATTTTAGGTCGGGAATGTGTCATATGATGTTTATTAGAAACGGATCCTCTGAGAATATGACAAGTTCGGTGTTGATTGTGGGCATCAAAATGTATGCATGCATAAGCCTTTAAAAGCTCAACTACTATATTTCTTGAAGACAAAATTTGTTAGAAGGGATAATATATGCATCTTTCTATTTTGAGCTGAGATTTTTAATTTTTTCCATATATTGTGCTGAGATTACATGCATCTTTCATAGCAAGCAGATTATTTTGTATATTTACGAAGAATTTCTCGCATTTGATTTCTCAATAGGATCTCTCTCTGTGAGATCGATCATAATCATATATATATATATATGCTTTATATATAAAACAATATTAGATTAAAGAAAATGATATTTGGAATGTTGCGCACATTTGAGAAGACGTAATTCATTGATGTGAGAAATACATATAACAAGACGGTGAAGCCTAGTGCACACATAATTATTTTATTTTATTCGAGTTATTTTTTTTTTAAGAGAATACGATAATGCATTAGATAGGAAAATTTTACAAAGTTTGGAGATATAAAAATCTATATGCCCTTATTAAAATCTTGTCGGGACTTTCAAACCGGTCTAAAAAAAGTGTCACGCACCAACCAATAGAAGCTAATTTGAATCTTCAATTAAAACATCTGAAATTACATCGGTTGGTTCTTCAAACCACCAAACTTCTGCAGCATAAAACAAACCAAAAACCTAGTCAGGCGGTGGGCCACGGAATTTGCCTCCCACGAGATGAACAGAAATTGAACTTGGCAACTGCTTTAGCGAAGAACCGAGCATCGTTTAGCACCGGACCGACCTCAGAGAGGTCCTCTCTGTCCTGCGAAAGCACTGCAACTGCCATAATACAATCTCCTTACATCTCAACCTGCTGTAAACCCAGCTCTGCCGCCATTTGGATGCCTCGACGAGCCGCCATTGCCTCCGCATGGAAAGCCGACGTCACACCATTTGATGGGTAGGGTTTGATGTGGCTACAAAGTTTTAAAAAAAAAAGAGTGTCACGAACTAAATTACATAGATATATGTTCTCCTTAAATAATTGGGGAATCACAAATATATAATAAACTCATCCCTAACATCCCCTTAAAATTTGGGAAGAAGGGAAAAACCAAAAATCCAAAGTTCAAAAACAACGAGTATGGTAGCAACTAAATTAGAAATTAAATTACACGCCGAGCAGCATATTCTATAAATTAAGTAGTTGTTCAGCGTCTAATCAATCAAAATATATTCCGGCCATTAGGTGATCGATGAGATCACATGATGGTGCATTGGGAGTACTCCCCCGGCGCGGGCGGTGCTGATCGAGGATAATAGTCACGATGCGTTGCGGATGTTATCGTTAATGGGTCCACCGGTGCCGGCGGCGCTGACGGAGGATAATAGTAGTCACGATGTGTTGATGAGGTTGTTGTTAATGCGAGGCTGCTGCTGCTTCCATTGGGATAGTAATAATCATGATCAGTCCCGTATCTACCATAACCGCCATTTCCGCCGTACCCGGTGGTTGTTATTGCAAGGCTTTTATTCGCATTGTAATCATTCCCATGATTGCCACCATTTCCGTCACTCTTTGTTGTGGTTGTTACAATGGTTCGATTTGGCTTGTAATCAGCCCGGCCTCCGTAACTACCATTGTAACTGCCATAACTACCATCTCCGGAAAGTTTGTATTGATTGTTAACGGCTGGTTTGACGGTGTAATTGTCGCCGGAGACTGAACGAATCCAAAGCAGCTGTGCGCGCTTCCCAGCTTTTGCAAACAATGCCATTACGGTTTTCGGATCCACCATCCCCGAAACACGTGTTAATCCGGTTTGTCCATTAATCTCGTACGATACTCCTTCAAAAATAAATTCATCATTATGATAAAAAGTAAGTAAATTAACTAAGCAAGAACAATAATGCTAAACGCACTAATCCAAATATGATAATCAAAATTGTTGATTTCTTAAAACATCGTATAAAGATCATCCTTGTAAATTAAAAAATTAAACACAATATTAGTGATATGGTTTAGTCATCTATATGAATCGATTAAATGGACGGTTCACTGCAAGCTTCTTAGTCTGTACAAAAACCATCAATTTGTTTTGATACATAGGGATTCCTAAAAGATGTTCAATTTAGTTGATTTTTTGGTAGAAATGATTTTAGTCTGTAAATAAAAAAATTAAACAAATTAGTGATGGTTTAGTAATTTCTATGAATCGATAAAATAGACGGTTCACTGCAAGCTTCTTAGTCTATACAAAAACTATCAATTTGTTTTGATACATAGGGATTACTAAAAGATGTTCAATTTAGTTGATTTTTCGTAGAAATGATTTTTGCATGATGTTTTAAGAACTCAGTGATTCCGATTATTACATTTCCATACTAAAAATTCGAAGATCAAACATAAAGGAATAAATATATGTATATATACATATATATTTAATTTGTTACATTTCCTACGTATATATGTACCTTTGATACTCGTCAAAATCTTGGTCATGAGCTTATGCCACCCAGGATATGAAGTATCGACTTGCATTTCAAGAGTCTACAAATTAACCGATTGAAAATCAATAATATTATATCACTTATTTAAAAGAGAAAAAAACAAAAAAGATAAGTCACCATCATCATGAAGAAAAATGACGAATAAATATCACTAATAAATAAATTAATAGTAATTTGATGAAATGATATGACACTAACAGTTAACGCAGGCGTATTGAATTTGGTGGAGTCCGCCATGGATATCTATCAAACCCTAGCTACCTAGAATTCTTCGATCGATCGGTTTAGACCAAATTAATTAAGTTGCTGTTTGTAGTTGTTGATTATATATATAGAAAAAAAATAGGTGGTCGGTGTTTGTCAAGCAATCCTTAAGTGTACTCGGAACATACCAGAATTTTGCCTTTATGAAAATAATTACATACAATCAATCAAACACATTTTTAGTGGTGATGATTGATATCATCTCATCAGTGGTATATTCTTTTTGTTTATGACATTTTAATAAAATTAAGGAAAAAAAAAATATCACAATTAAATTATGTGCAACACTGTCGACTCGTTATATTTCAATTGTTACATGTACAATTATCACCCACGTACCTATTACAAGAGGAGCACCTAAGTTCCACTCGTTATATTTCAGTTATTACATGTACAATTATCACTTACCTATTAAAAAAGGAGCGCCTAAGTCCCACTTACAACTGTTCATTTTGTAGATCTTCATTCAAAATCATTTCTTAAAAAATTCATACAAATCTGTAATTGTTTTATCGTCTAACACAATATATCCAAATGTAAAGACCCACGTAGTATTTATGGTACCATAATGAATAGTAATAATATAAATCGAATGACTAAACAATCGGAGAAATTATCACATCAATCGGAAAAATTATCACATCAATGGGAGAAATTATTTTGTATATTCTTTTTCCTAAACTGAAAGCTCACCATCAATGCACCAAATAAAATACCAAAAATGAAATGAATTTGAATTCACTTCCTATTTAAGTTAATGGAGCATTTATTAGGACCATATAAGTCACCTCTTATTTTAATTATTTCTGGTCAAAAGTTGCCAATAATTATGTTATTCTCTTCTGGCTCCATTTCAAAAATTATTTTTGGCCCTCACCAAAAACGAATTATTTTTTGGTCAAGATCTGCAAGATTTATGTTATCCTCCTTTGTTACTTCGGAGTTGTTCGAAAATAGAGAATAACAGCTGGACAAAAGACTTATCTTCAACATCTCTCCAGTCTCCAACTACAAGATTGCAATGGAGTCCCGTCATCGTGAAGCGAGAGAGGAGAAAAAATATCGAAACCTAGCTCTAATATCTTTCTCAGTACTGCTCCTTCTCTGCATCATTTTGGAAAAAACCCTCTTCAAAAAAATAGTTGCAGAAAGAATCCAAAGATGTTCTCAACTAATTGAAAAGCCCGGCCACATTTCGCTTCAAAAATCTCTACCGGTATGCTTTCTTTCATCCCTCATTGTTCGCCGTGGGAAAAAATTATCAGTTTACGGGTTATAATACGAATAGGTTAATCATATGGATAATTTCCTTATCAGAACAGAGAAAGCAAAGAGTTGGCAGAAATTTTGAGGAGGGCAACCATGCCGGACAGGACGGTCATAATCACCATCGTTGAGGAAGCATGGACTGGTCCAGGCTCTGTCCTTGATCTCTTCCTGGAAAGTTTTCGGATTGGCCAAGGGACCAAAAGACTCTTGAATCACCTCCTCATTGTCACTCCGGGCAGGCAAGGATTTCACCACTGCAAGTCCCGGCATCCCCATTGCCTCCGGCTTACAACGATTGCCGGAGTATCGAAACCTGCTACTAGAAATAACCTGCTGCATAAAGTACTAGAGCTGGGGTACAGTCTAGTTTTCACAGTAAGTTTTCTTGTTTCCCTGTAATGATGGTTCAAATTAGGGCGGGGATCGGTTCGGTTAAGTGGACTGTCCCGGTCCAACCCAAAAAAAACCGAACTATTCACTTTTCAAACTGATTGGTTCGGTTTTGGTCTTTTAAACTAAATAAAATTAGTCAAATTAGGGCTCAAACCGGTTCGGTTAACTGGACTGTACGGTCCAACGCAATAACCAAACAGAACTGTTCACTTTTCAAACTGACTGGTTTGGTATTGGTTTTTCAAACTAAATAAAATTAGTCAAAGAAAAATGAGTCAGAAATCAACAATGAAATGAATTCAATCATGTAGATCTGAAATGAAATCTAACTTGGATGCAGGAGGCAGATGTTATGTGGTTCAGAAATCCAATGCCACACTTCCACAATCAATATGAAGTCACAATTTTATGCAATAATGACTCCAAAAATGGAAGCAACAAACAGGATGGGGGTCTCTTTTACTGGAAATCAAACGCCATATCAGTCGATTTCTTCAGATACCTGAAAGTGACTCGGATTCTGTACCCGAATGATCCTTTCGGATCTTCTTTCTGTGAGATTGTTGAAGGGCAGGAGAACACCGAACTGCTAGGATTGCGCAGACAATTTCTAGATGCAGCTTATTTTGGAGGATTTTGTCACCCAATTAAGAATAACAGTGAGATTATAACAATGCAAGCAAACTGTTGTGAAAGTATTGAAAGCAAGGTTCATGATCTAAAGCTTGTCCTAGATGATTGGAGAAGAATCATGGGACCGTCATCAAATAATAGTTCGGAGCAATTCCCTTCATGGAGAGCCCCAGATAAATGCATTCAATAGGTTTTTGCTTATGGCTTCTACATTCAGTGTACTTACTACTTACAGAGAATCAATGATGAGCAAAATTCTGGATTCAAATCTTATAATGTCCTTGTAATGATACTTCTCCATAATGCTAGGGTTTCAAGTCTTATCAGCAGATAGTTTTATGGTTGAGCTTCCTATATATCAGTAAGTGAAGAGATAAAAATAAATAAAATAAAAAATGAAAATTAGGTGTCCAAAGTAAATATGTTTCTGTTACTCAATCGATTAGGAAACACGATAAGGCAAATTGAAACATTGTTATTAACGTAAAGTAGAATCATATAGAAGCAGGAATGAAAATTAAGATATAAAATTGATTATGCTTGGAGTCAAACAAAGAATATGAAGTACTTGATACAACTCTTATGCAACTTACATGGACCAAAGCCTCTCTAATTCAAGGGTAGATATTCATACAAATCAAGGGCTGGGTAGAATGTGGTCAATAGGGAATGCCTCCTTGAGGTAGATCCCAGTTATCTCCGTCGTCATCGCTCTTCTTGGTTTCAGCGACTTCTGGCTTCTGCTGAAAAGGTCTTTGAAAGGGACGCCGGCTGATAAAAGACACGAGCATTATCAAAGGGTAAAAATTAACCAAAAGAAGTCATTCAAGTCTGTGATTTGCAAGTCATATGCTTTATAGACAAAAAGACTGGATTATATGGATATTAGAGAACCTAAATTCCACAATAGTAATACACTGCAATTACAGAACACATTTTAGATTAAGGAAATTCCGTTTTCGATGTGGGAGAACTCTCAACATGCCCCTTAATGAACCCACCCAAAACCAATTGGCAATAGGAGGATAAACCAAGAACATTTAAACGACAAGGGCAAAGCTTCCTTTTTCGACGTGAGATATAACCCTCAACAAAACTACCTTAACCTAATACCAATTGGCAATACATAGGAGAGAACCAAGATTATTTAAACCACGAGGACTAGGGTAAAGCTTCCCTTTTCGAATACAATGCTCAATGAAAAACCACCTTAAGTTCAAACATTTGTTCTCAGTTAGAAATCATAAAGTTCAAATCTTTCTTTTCTCAATTTCGAAGGATGAACATTTGTATCTTAATTCACATTCAATTATCTAACCACCTTTTTTCAACATGATACAACTCTCAATTAAAACCACCTTAAATTCAAACATGTGTTCTTAGCTGGAATTCATAAATTTCAAATCTTTCTTTTCTCAATTTCAAAGGATGAACATTTGTATCTTAATTGACATGCAATCATCTAATCACCTTTTTCAACATGATACAACTCTCAACAAAAACCACCTTAAATTCAAACATTTGTTCTCAGCTAGATTGCATAAAGTTCAAATCTTTCTTTTCTCAATTTCAAAGCTAGAACAATTGTATCTTAATTCACATTCAATTACTCAACCAAAGGTAAAAAACAATCACAAAACATGAAAACAAACAACTTCACTTCCATTATTCCCAATTTCGTCAATTCCAAGCAACCAAACAAGGAATTAAAGACATGTAAAAGCAGAACAAATCCCAGAAGTAGAAATCAAAAAATAAAATACCTTCTTTTGTTACGCTTTGCAGCGTCTCGCGTCCTGCGTTTCTTCTCGTCCTGCTTGTTCTCAAAGTACCTCCTCCTCTTCGTTTCTTGAATAACACCAGCTCTCATGACCTCTCTTCGGAACCTGCCCAGCAGCCTCTCCTCGGGCTCGTTGTCGTCGACAATCACCTGCACATTGTACGCCGACTTGAAGAAGAGGGTGTTGGCATAAGCCAGAGAGGGGTATACCACAGCCTCTATGGAAGACGCCGAGTGAGCCCCTTGGGCCCTCAGTGGGGCCGGCCCATCTCTGGTCTTCTGGGTTTGTATAACTGGGAGCTGAGCTGGTGGGGCTTTGGGTGGTGATGGTAGGGTTGAGGTGCTGAGGAAGGAGAACAAGTTGAAGACAGGGGATGAGGCAGCCATGGATGGATTACTTTGTTGATTGGGAGTCTCGTGGACCTTCTGATTTTGGTGTTATCTCTTCTTTTCCATTTTTCTCTTTTTTTGTTGGGGAGTTGGATTGGATTATGGGATAGAGAAGACTGAGAATCAACCCAAGATAACAAGTGGGTTTGAATGTGAAATTCAACTGCTTGAGGCCTGGTTTGAGGAGATTGGGTTTGTCACATTCAATATGTACTTGATGGACTTGAGATTTGGGCTGCCAGTCCAAAGTCAAAATTAACCTAATTTTTGTTCTGTTTTTTGTTTTCTCATAAAGTGGTATTAGGTATAAGATTTATCGAATTCGCTATTTATAATAGTTAGAATTCGAAACTTAAGACCTTCGGTTACCTAGAGGAGAAGTTTTGTAACGACCCGCCCCGCACGGCAACTCCAACCTTGACGGCGTCGTTATGGCCGCCGGGAATCCTCCCAAAGCGAAGCCCCTGGTGGCCGCCGTAGCGCACACACCAGCCCAAAGGTATTGTTCCCAAGTCCCATTCTAAATCCCCCCAGTCTGCAGCCATTGAGGATCGAACCATGGACCATGGGTTTTTATTCCACTCAAGGTGGACACCTTTCACCAATTGAGCTCATTTTATGAATTGGTGAAAGGTGTCTACCTTGAGTGGAATAAAAACCCATGGTCCATGGTTCGATCCTCAATGGCTGCAGACTGGGGGGATTTAGAATGGGACTTGGGAACAATACCTTTGGGCTGGTGTATGCACTATAGCGGCCACCAGGGGCTTCGCTTTGGGAGGATTCCATGCGGCCATAACAACGCCATCAAGGCGGGGGTTGCCGTGCGGGGCGGGTCGTTACAAGTTTAACCACTAAATCATGATAATGGCTCAATAAAAACTTTGAGAGCCACAACTCATAATTTTAAGTCGCTTTTTAAAATTTCTGCAAAACTTTCGAACAACTTATTTTCAATGTCATTATCATCTTAGTGTAAGCTTCTCCAATTTCAAACAAGATCATTATACTTTCACATCTCAATAGTCACTTATGGACTATACGAGAATTTTATTGGGTTTAATATCAATATTATAAAAAAAAAAACCAATTTTTTATGCTAAATGAATGGCAAGACATGTCCCTAAGGACTTAAAATATTTTTGTTAATCTACTTGAAAAATATCTCGCGAAAAGTCAATAGTGCAATATTCACAAAAAATATGGATGATACTCACGATTTTTAATCAATTTTTTAAATTTCTAAAAAAACATCTAAACCTTATTCTAATTCCTTCTCATCTCATTTAAATTTCTTAAAGTTCACACAAAAACATTTTATATGTTTTTTGATCCCTAAAGTCACTTTTAGACGTCCGTTAGTCATTTTTATTAAAATATCTCGCATGAATTCAACAACAACCTTCACTAAAACTGTACTTTTTTTCTTCGCATTTCTATTAAGTAAGTAGTTGAAGTTTAGGGTTCGATTTCCGAAAAGGATGAAGTCGATCAGTCGTTTAGGGTTGGATTTCCGAAAAGGATGAAATCGATCGGTCCCAATTGTGCATAATATGGTAGTGTAAAAAAAAAATTGAACCGGTAAGTTTTTCAACTCATTGTAATATAAAATTTATGTGTTCTAATCAATATATATATATAAAAAAAATTCCTGAATTATTAAAAAAATCGGAATATATTTGTTATAGTCAATATATATATATGTCTATGTGCATATTTATAACAATTGAAAAAACAAGGAAATAAACATCGATCGGCCACAATTGTTTTTGTCTGCGAAACTGTTGTGAATCTTTTGGTTCCAGTTTCTGATGCTATATATCATGAACTCGGTAGATAATTAATTATCAATATTTATATAATTATGTGTTGTTTAATTAAGAAATAAAAGAAAAAACCTTCTAGAAATTTGAGAAATTAATATTTCTTAAATTAAATGGAGTAGATGAGTAGTGTTGTTGCAGCCGATGCCTTTGCATGGCATCAGAAGGACTTTGTTATTGCGGGGCATTTGGCAGTAGGCTATAGGCTGCTATATCCGACATTAGTATTAGACTACGACGTCGTACTCCATTTTTGATGATGTTGATCGATGCTTAATTTCTCTAGTTTTCTAATCATTGGCATATTACGGATTGTGGAGGCCACGTTAGTGAGTTCATTTTGGTGCTCTCACAAAGCATATACAATCTCAAGGTTAGCATAAATTCCAAAAGATATAAATGCTAACGAGACCTTAATTAAAACAAAAAGTCATTTTATGAATTTATTGTTATCGTATAATATATCGACTTATGATTTCAAATTAAACGTGTTAATGTCATCAAGTTCTTACATGTTGTGAGATTATGTTATAAACATTTCGTGTTAGTATTTCTCATGCAAAAAACTTCCCTATAAACATGCTTTAAGCTCAATCCGAGTAATGTGAAAGACATGTCTAAATTTGAAGGAGATAAATTTTAATATAAATTGCTCGATTGAGAGAGAGAGTCTTCTACTTTGTATTGATTTGAAAGAAGAACAAATCACAAGGAAAAAACCAGAAGGACAACTCTCTCATTGATTAGGTCAAATTTACACGCTTCGTAGGCCTCCGTAGGCAAATAGTACGACCATATCTCAGGTTTCTCTAGCGAATGTTCAAGCTTAATCAAAGCATCCACCACAAAGTTAACTTCTCAAAAAATATAAAAGAGATAAATTGAAATCTATCGCTCTTCTGGTGGACGCACCCCACTAGGGTCCTGAGACGCGAAGGGGTAATCCCAACTCCATTAAGTGCTCCTATAAGGAGTTTAGAATCACCTTCTATCTCCATGTTGAACAAATCGAGATTAAGAACACGATGTTACTTTATAATTACAACTTAAGAATTAACGTCAAATTTGATATATTTTATACCAATTCAATATAAAAATACAATAAATCCATATATCAACTCTGTTTTAAAAAAATCTCGATAATATTTTATCTTTCAAAAAGTATTCGAAGTAAGTATTCGCTGAGCTCAGTGCTGAGCTATATGTGTTTGGTGATGCAAGAAAGGAAGATGCATGCATGAATGAAATATCAAGGTTTGAAAAATAAACGTATTCTCAATTTCATGCCACGTGCATTCCCAATTCTTGGTGAATGAAATCTTCCTTTTACTGTTTAATTAGTTTAATGTCTACTAGAGCACAAGTGCTAAATATAGTTAAACCAATTATAAGTGGGATTAACTCCTAGCAAGTGATCCAATGGAAAATTAGGTTCAAAGTCTGGTTTGTTTCATGGTCTTGAGTTCGAGACACGAAACTGAGTCTTCCCGGCCCCAAGCGCAGATTAGTCATTGGTTGAAAGTTTTGAGATACTGCGTGTCAATGATAAAAAAAAAAATATTATAAGTGGGATTAGTGTGTGCTAATCAAAGGATATTAAAAAAAATATTATAAGTGAGATTAGCGTGTGCTAATCAAAAGGCTAAAAGATCAGTTATCCTGCTTTCATTCTCATAGTTTTTCCTTTTTTTAAATAATAATATTTGCATCCCATCATAGTGGTACATTCTCGTACCACCCATTCTATTTATCGAAAAAATTCTTATATGTATATATATATATATATATATATATATCATAATCGAAACCGTTCATTCTCTAAATCATTATTTCAAAATTATCTCTATAAAAATTCAACAAGATTAGAAGTCATCGAGTCATTCATATGTATCAAATAACTCAACGGTTTTGGTAACAATTAAGATCCTCATGGTGGATATCGTCCATTTAGTTTATACATATGAAGGACTAAATAATCTTCGATCCGGCTAATTTCGTTGATTTTTTGCGTGAATGATCTTGAATTGACGATTTAGGAGTTGAACAGTTTCAATTATAATATATGTATCATAAAAATTAGATAAATCGAAAGGGTGATACAAGGAGGTATCGCCAAGATGGGGATATAAATATTATTCTTTTTTTAATCCAATTAATTAAGATCATAATTAAATATCGAATTCAACACGTATTTTCAAAATTTTTACAAATCCAACATAATACCTCCACTCCCATTTATAAAATGATTAAGAAAACATTTTGTTTTTAATGCTCGTGGTTAGATTTTAATTTTTAATAATTTATGATACAAATAGACCCTTTCGAACAAAAGTGATAACCTAGATATGGGATTGTGACTATGAAAGTTGATTATAAAATTAATTAGATAACTATATTAGGGACGAAAGGAAAATCCATGCCACTAATCAGTGGACAGACAACACCAAACCTTTGATTAAACAACAGATATTCATTTTCAGAAAGAAAAAAAAAAAAAAAAAAGGAACTGCTCTAAAGAGAAAGCATCTCAGCAACTGGTGGCCATTAGATTAAAGTATTAATTAGATATTGGGAAATTTTTAATTAACTTTTATCGATATTCTTGATCAGTACAATCCGACTCGGACTGATGTAATGGCCCTTAAAGTAGGTTCCAATGTTCAATTGTTTAAATAAAATTTGAAAAATCAAAATATAGTGAAAATAAATTATATCAGAGTCTCAAAAAGGCTAGCACAGTAATCTATTACTGCGGGTTTTCAATTAAATTTTAAGCTAAATGGTTGCAACCGTCTTTGAATTTTATCATAATTTTAGCAACCGTCCCTATATTTCAATATTAGTGTCCCCTGTCCTTGAACTTTACCCTAATGTTTCCATTAGTCCATCCGACTATGTCAAACGAATTCTGTTAAAAAAAAAGGGACAAAATTGTCAATATATTCAAGTGCGTTTCGCGTGAATTTTTTTAACGGAATTCGTTTGAAAAATAGACGAAGGAACTAACGGAAACATTTGTTGAAGAATACAACATCGGAAGAATAGAAAAAGAAAATACAATATATAATGAGTTTTTCTACTCCCAACAATACTGAGGCCTTTTGTGATAAACTCCTACACTTGTCGGATTGTACATGTGGTACTTGCAAGTTGGGGACAATATCGATATTGGAGGGAGTGGGCCGTTGACCCGACTCTGTAATCTTAACATGGTATTAGAGCGGGTTTGACTGGACCCACGATGGGTTTTACTTGGCCCGGATTATCGGGTTTACTACCTACCATATCCAACATTAGAAGAATAGAAAAAGAAAATACAATATATAATGAGTGGTTCTACTCCGAGGCCTTTTGTGATAAAATGTGGATTGTACATGTAGTACTTGCAAGTTGGGGAAAGTTTCCGAACGAGAGACATTAATATTGTAATATAGATAAAATCTTAAGACGGTTGTAGCTATTTAACCTAAATTTTAATGTGATATGATCTATAAGCGAATCAAAGCGCGCGATCTATGAAACAACACACATACCCAAAAGTGGGTATCGTTTGTGATTGGCCTAAGTGCAAATCTTAATTATTATTATTATTATTAGCAATTAAAAAAGAGAGTAAAGGAATGATTATGGAGACCACATCAGCATCAGCATCAGCATCAGCATCAGCATCACAAATATAGCCAGATCTTATGGAAACGAATAGAACTTTTGGTAAATTACATGTTTATTGATGGATCATCAAATAACTTGGGATTAAGACAGCTTAATTGAGTTCTTGGATTCCTATTTTCAATAGCCACTATGAATTCTTATAGCAAATTAAGGATTCCAAAATAGCTTCTCACGTTCATTCATTCAATACATGAACCTGCTTTTGAATCAATTTCCTCTTCAAATCACAAGGAGTCATTCACCCTTCTTCACAAGGCAACTAGGTGCTTCGTGGGGTTTTATTTTTTAAGAGCTCGATTTAATAATCAAAACGAGTTGTTAGTATATTTATGAAAAACCTATGAGATTTAAACACAATTCTCATTGTGGCCCATGACCTAAATCTAGACATTGTCTATAAATAAGGAGCCCCACCCTCATTAAACACAATCCTCTCTCTCTCTCTATAATTCTCACTCTCTCTAGAGACAATCGCTTTTCCTTCTCTCTACATTCATATCTCTAAAGGCTCATAGTATAATGTATTATGTACAAAATACATATATTATTAATGAGAGTGGGATAACACCGTGGATGTAACCCGATTTGGGTGAATCACGTACATCGTTGTGTCTTGGTGTGAGTGTGTGCTTTCACAGTTCTATTGATCAATTTTATGCATCAACAGACCTCGTCCGATGAGAGTGAAACTTGAAACCTCCCATATAAAATGTGGAGAATAATACTATTAAGTCATAATACTATGTGATTATTGAAATACATTAATTTTGGAATAAAAATATCAAGTTATTAGTTTTTTTGGAATCCCTTTGTCAATATTGCAGTGTAACCAAACAGATTCAGTCTGTTCTTATTGACCAAAGAAAAAATTCAGTCTGCTCTCAATTATAATACGACCAGAAATCTGCGACTAAAAATGGAAAGAAAAGTTTTAATTTCACTCAATTATGAATTTCAGATTTAAGGCTAAAAATTAAAAAAAAAAACGACAGAGTTCTCAGCGTTGCATTTGGCCACATTCATAATTCACAAAACTCCAAACCATTCTTCATTTGTTCTTCTTCTACTACCCACTTATTAATTCATACGCCTTCAACTCATAATAATCTCAATCAACCTCAGTGGTTCAATAACTAATTTGATTTGTTCTCAAATTCGAATTTCATTGGTGGTCTTTAAAGTTATTTAGAGAGTGTAAGGGGTGCACATGACCTGATATCGACCTCATGTGAGCGACGAAGTTCTATAAGGACGAGAATTATCCCCATAACTATGTGTAAAATACCTTAAAAAAACAAACTAATAATAATCTCCCCAACCCAAAAAAAATAAAAATAAAAAACATACGTAATAACTTCTCTCACCAAAGTTGAGCTCCTAGTTTTCAAATTTGAAAGATGTTACGTATTCGAATCTCCCTCTATATTTCCACAAATGAACTTACTTATGCCGTGCTATATTGCCAATCTTACAAAAGAGATAAATGAGTCTCCTTCACGTTTTTTGTTGATCTGTATAGAAAACAAACTAATAATAATCTTCCCAACCCAAAAAAAAAAAAAATCCAAATAACATACATAATAATTTCTCTCATCAAAGTTGAGCTCCAAAGTTTCAAATTTGAAAGATGTTCCATATTCGAATCTTCCTCTATATTTCCACAAATTAACTTACGTAGGCCGTGATGTATTTCCAATTTTAAGAAAGAGAGATAAACGAGTCTCGTTAACGTTTCTATTCATCCGTATAGAAAACAACAATATTCTCTCTCTCTCTTTCCATCTCTAGATTATGAAAGTGTTGGTGGTGGACCGGTGGTAGTGTGCTTGCCTTTGATGGTGATGATATATTAAAATTGATAATATTCTTGGTGTATATATATATTTTAATGCAGCAACAATGTGCTTAATGCTAAACTATGCTGCTTTAAGCTCAACAAATGGGAAGTAGTCTTCAACTTCAAGTGGAACTATTTCACCGTTGCCACCACATCATCATCATCTTTCCTCCTCCTCCTACAACTTCAACTCTTCTTATTCCACTCATCTCTTCATAAATTTTTTTATTCTTCTCTGTGCCTTAATGGCCTCTCTCCCATTTCTCTACCTCCTCTCTCCTCCTCTCCTCCATGCCCTCACTGGTTTTCTCCTCTTGCAACCCCTCGTCGCATACTTTGCACCTTAGAGACACATCTGGGAGACACATACCGCCTTTAATTTCTTCTTCTTGTTCTTTGTTTTTCCTTTCTTAATCTACTGTCTGGTCTGTACTTTGACTCTCACTCCCTGGTACTCTCTCTCTCCCTATTTTAGTTTTATTAAATTTTCATTGGCTACAATCTCTCTCTGCATTTAGGTTGTTTCTTGTCTTTGGATAGTGTGTTGTTTGACTTAAGTTTTTTATAGACATTGTTCTTTCAATGATACATCAATTTAGGTGACGTTTGTATCTAATGCTCATATAGGAACCCCAAAATTATACATCTAATGCTCATACTATAGTAACCCCATAGTTTGTGTTTGCAATCAAGCTAATAATTCTTGAACTAGGATCTAATCGAAGTAAAAAATTTGATTGATTAGTTGGTCTCATTTAAGTAAATCTGAACTTTAGTATATTTCGAAGCATTTTGAATGGCTATTTGATAATCATTTCGTTTCTTAGCCTCCTAATTAGATTCTCGAGACGATCGTATGGTTTCAATCACCCTATTGCATTGTTGTCACTCCAATAGTATTGATTTGATTTCTTATTTATTTGTTGATGATATGATTAGTGCAATATACGGTACAAAAGTTTCTGATGATAGTTTCTTGGACTATTTTTATTTTCAGTTTTCTGCAATCACATAGAATTTCTAGATTCTTCTTCGAGCCGTTTCTGATCAATATCCAAAGAAAAAGAAATGAAGGGCACTGAAGAAGTAAGCAGGGAGTTCTTTAGATATGAATGTAACAGGAAATGTGTGGTTGATAGTAATGCTGACATTGGGGTTAGTTCACATACTGCCCCGCCTCGAAAAGTCAAGGTAGTTTATGGGACTAACCCTAGAATCGGAGGCCTGAGCTGCCATGGACTTTCGTCCAAGGAGCAGCTCACGATTGGTTGTTCCGGTCCCTCAGGCACCGTACAACTTGAACCTAAGGATGCAGATTATTCCAATCCTCCCCTCATTGACGAGGTGGAGGCTATGATCTTGGCCAGAGTGCCAAGATCAGAGTCCCGAAAGTTTTGCGTAGTAAACAAGCGCTTCTTCGCGCTTCTGAAGAGCGGCGAGCTCTACAAGATTAGGGCTGAACTTGGGATCAAAGAGCCCTCGGTGTTTATGTCACAGTACGGAGAGAACACATGGTTTGAGTTCGATAGGAAATTCAGGACTTGCAGGAAGCTCCCTATTTTACCCTCCGATCCGTGCTTCACATCAAGCGATAGGGAGTCTCTGTGTGCCGGGACACATCTGCTTGTCTCCGGGAGAGAGATAGAGGGCATTGTTGTGTGGAGGTTCGACATGGAATCAAACCGGTGGGGTAAAGGTCCTTGTATGATCAGTCCGAGGTGCATGTTTGCTTCAGCCACATGTGGTTCTTATGGATATGTCGCCGGTGGAATGGGGATGGCGAGTGAATGGAAAGCCATGGATTCTGCTGAGAGATACGATCCCAAGACTAAAACTTGGGAGAGTCTTCCAAACATGAAGAAGGTGAGAAAGAACTGCTCTGGTTGTTTCTTGGACAACAAGTTTTATGTGATCGGAGGCAAAGATGGGCTTGGGAGAGATCTCTTTTGTGCTGAGGCCTTTGACATTGAGAGAAACATGTGGGAACTCATCCCGAACATGTTGGAAGCTGACTGGACGGTTTTGGACAACAACCAATCACCGCCGCTCATCGCGGTGGTGGATAACCACCTCTACTCTCTTGAAACCTCCACTAATGAGCTCAAGGTGTATTTGAAGAAAACCAAGTCATGGAAGAAGCTGGGGGTTGCTCCGGTGAGAGCTAATGCTACTTCTGGCTGGGGCATCGCCTTTAAGTCCCTCGGCGATGAGTTACTTGTCATACAATCTTCGTCTGATGCCTGTGCCGGCCTTGCCCGGATATACACTTGCTGCCCCGATCCAACGGCTGACAGATTGCAGTGGCAAGCTCTTGAACATGGCCGTAACCGCCCTACCCGCTTCATCGTCAATTGTTCAGTGATGGCTGCTTGAACAAGTGGTGTAATTTCTATCTATCTATCAATCTATCTTTCTGGCGTGTTTAAATAAGGCTTGTGATGAATACAAGTCAAGTGTGTCTGAGTTTCTTCCTATTTTCATGTGTGTTTTGTTGTGCTGTTATTTATGTGTGTGCCTCCCAAGTCCAATACCTTGTGATATAAGACTTGGCTTAATCTAATGGAGCTTTCTGATTTTACCTTTTCTTCCATCTGCTGCATAACATGTGTCTTTGTGTGTCAAAACCAGAGAAAACAGAGGATTCTAATAGTTCAAGCTAACCTTGACACTAGGAATCCCTTCTTTTAGCATACGACTAATACTAAAAAAGAAGATTAATTCATGTACTCAAGCCTGGAATTCCAAGTTTAACCACTAATACTACCGCCTATTGGTATTCTCCAAGTTCCAACTATGTAGTAAGTGGTTTAGGATTCGATTCTCGTAAAGAATGAAGTTAATAAGCAATGTACATATAATAGGGGATATGGGCTGTCACTTTGAAGATTAGGTTTTTTTTTACCTACAAAAGAACAATGGAATCAAAAGTCATGAATTAACAGTAAAGTTGGGCTGCTTTTACATAAAGAAATTGAAATTGGGGCATCATGAAAGCAAAGCAAAGCAAATTAGTCGCTTGATGGGTTTAGTTCATGGAACTGAACAAACTTATGACCACAACAAAAGCAGCACTGAGCTATTAACAAAGTTGGTGATGATTGATGACATGGTGAAGAGTGGTTGGTGGTGATACAAAAAGCATGTTGACTTGACTGAAGAACGAACTTTTTGGAGGGAAAAATAATTACACAGGAACTAGAATAAGCTTTCAAGGCCAGTTTAGAATAGAACATCTTTTACTCTCTCCCAAAGGGCAATAAATATAAAGGTAACTCTACAAAGCTACACACACCTTCATCTTGGTAATAAAGTAGAGGCAATGGAGTTGAGTTCTTTTAACTTCTGAAGCAAAAGAGTAGGTCATTTTCCTTCATAAGCAAATAAACACGGTCCACCGACATAAAACTTGCATAACAAAGGAGAAAACCAAACTTCTTATTAACTTCAGCATGTGGAATCCTACAAATTTCCACTAGAATAGGAAACAAAAAGGCTTAAAGTCTCATCCGGGCGGCAAAAAGCAAAATTGCTGAACTATTTATTCAGTGAATGATTTCTCAACACCACAAATGACAGATATCAGAAATGTGAGACATTCTAGAAAAGGTAGAGTGACAACCACAAACTCTTTGAACCACAAATCTCAAGAAGAAGCACCACTGCGTAGAGCTTGAGCTTTCCTCGACTTTCTGGGAGCCAACTGAGTTTCAGGCTGCAGAATAAGCATGATTAGCGATAAATTCATATTTGATAAACAATTCAGTAAAATCCACCATATTGAATTATTTTATGAGATTCCATTAACTCATTTTCAATGGAAGAAAACAAATGGTGATTCTTTTCAATCTGATATAGAGGATGTCACAAAGGCCTCACCATCAGCTTTATATATGTGAAAATTTGAAAGTTATGCAATAGCATCTGAAAAAGCTTTTCCATTTACTCTAGATACTGAAATGAGCATTCTAATGGTTTCAACCAATGACCTACTTTTCTTTACAGACTCATGCTGTCCGTACATTGAAGCACTCTCTCGACGCATCAGAATAATAATGATATGAATCTAGTCTTTTTTACCACTGAAATAGCCATTCAAAAACTGACCAAACAATGCACATATCTTGTTATATGCACACATGATACATATAACATATGTTAGACGCACACATGATACATATAACATATGTTAGACGCACACATGATACATATAACATATGTTAGACGCACACATGATACATATAACATATGTTAGACGCACACATGATACATATAAAATATGTTAGACGCACACATGATACATATATCGCATGCTAGACACACACATCTTACATATAACATATGTTAGACACACAAATGATATATATAACATATGTTAGACCCACACATGAATCATGATACATATAACAGATGTTAGACGCACATATGATACATATAACAGATGACGGACGCAAACATGAATACATGATACATATAACAGATGTCGGCCCACCCATGATCATATAACAGATGCTAGATGCACAGATGATACATAAAACACATGTTAAATGTTAGGCGCACACATGATACATATATAACACATGTTAGATGCACACAGGATACACATATACCACATTTTAGACGCACACATGATGCATATGCTAGATGTACACATGACACATATGTTAGATGCACACACGATACATATGCTAGATGTGAAGGGTGAACTGCACTCATCTAAATTTTAGTTTTCCTTTATAATCGAAACTTCAGGAATCAGACAATGAAGCTGTGAGTTACCTCTTTCTTTACTGGCTCCTCTTTCTCTGATAAAATCAACTCGATATGGCAGGGAGATGACATATAAGCTGCAAAAGATAAATTACAATAATGTCCAAAGACACACTAAGGAATAACCACACAAAGTAATTTCTTTCACCACTAACAACAAGAAACGAAAAGAAAGAAGAAGAGAAGCAAACTCACGGTTTATTCTCCCATGAGCACGATATGTGCGGCGCCTCTGTTTCGGGGCCTGATTGACCTGAATGTGAGAGACATAAAGCGAGTCCACATCCAGCCCTTTCACCTACACAAAAGACATCAGTTTGTGCTCGCAGCTTTAACATAAAAGATCAAGCAAAGTGGCGAAAACCAGGCCAGCAAAGGACAAGCATTTACTTCAGCATTGCTCTCGGCATTCTTGAGCAAATCAAGAATGAAATGAGCAGACTTAACGGGCCAGCGTCCTTGACCATTCGATTGGCGGTTCTTCGCCTGAGCGGTTCGACCAACACCACGGCAATAGCGGCGGAAGGGAATGGCTTGCTTGTGGGCCAAAACATCTTCCAAGTACCTTTTAGCCTTTGTCAATTGCAACTTCCTGATGGCATGGGCGGTCTCCCGCGTGTTCTATAATAGATTAACAAATCAAAATGACAACAATTCGGATCATTTTAAGCATACCACAAGTCTTCAATGTCAACATTGAAAATTCAACAAAAATCTGAATTTTTAGCCTTGATGCAAAACCCCACAAAATATGCAAAATTTATAGTTGAAACCAGTACTCAATCAGGAAAAGGAAAATAACTTCCACGTAATCCAAGATCATACCTTGAAATGAACTCTTAGGGCCGAGCCACTGGCCTTGCAGGCTGAGGTAAAAAAACACCAGATAATTATAATAATAAAAGATAAACACGAACAAGATTGAAATTTAAAACAAAAAATGCTTACACTTGGTAGGATTATCAGGCTCCCTCGAGTACTTCACCTACAACATTTAAGATAAAAAATTTATAACGATTAATTAATAAAGTCACAACTTTTCAAAACAAAAACTTTTATATGTGTGTGAGAGATCTACCATTGTTGTTGATCGGCGGCAGAAGAAGGACGACTGGAGGTTAGAGGTGAATTGGAGCGAAAATCAAACACTTCTTTTACTTTTTAGGGTTTAAGGCTTTTAAAGCGAAGATCAGTTGAAACGGGTGGGCTGGGCTTTTGGGCTTCGAGGAAGGCCCATCTTGGTCATTGAAAAATAATAAATAAAAGACAATTTTCGTTTAATAAGGAAAAGGAAAGTAGGAGAAGAAAAAAGAGAGTGAAATCAAACGAAGCGGAGAGAGCGCTGCTCACTCGTCTGCTGTCATCGTGTCAGGTGGAGGAAAGCAAACCAGCTTTGCTATGCTCTGAAGCTTTGGACTGCTTCTTCTTCTACTCTGTAAGAATTGCTTGAATCCCTTCATTTCTTGAGCTCTCTCTTTATTTCTTGGTAAATTTCTTATTAATTTCGACTATTGATTCTCGTTCAAATTGCTGTCTTTTCATCTGTTTATAACAAAAGATGTATCTCTGGTTCAATTTTTTGCTGTAGAATTATGGGTTTTGATGCTTTATACCAACATTGGTGTCTGATTACCATTTTTTGAATTAGGGTTTTGTGAAAACAAAAAGTTGCCCTCCTACAAAATTTGGGTTCTGCTGTGTGTACTTCGGATTGGCTCTTAAAGGTTTGAATTTGAGCGGGTTTCAGCTGTTCAGCTGGCCCTTTGTTGTTTTGCCGGGTTTTAAGATCCTGGTGGGCGGTTTTTTAATCGTGGTTTTGGTTTTGAGATCTTTTTGTGTGGGGATTTTGATGGTCTGACTGTATTTTGAAGTTATGCGTGTCGGAAATTAGTATTTTGCTGGTTTGAGATCCTTTATTTCTGGTTAGAGATAGCTATGTCTATGAGCAATAATAACCCACCTAAGAGTCTCGGAGGGTCTTCATCGCCTTTTGGCAATGCCGGGATGGTAGCCCAATCTATGCATGCAAACCCTACATTCCAACAATCACAATCTCAAACACAAATGGTGGCCGGTTTCCAAGGTCAATTTCAGCTCTCACAAGCTCAGGCTATTGCCCATGCTCAATCAAAAGCTCAAGCACACGCCCAAGCTCAAGCTCAAGCTCAAGTGGCTCATGCCCAATTGCAAGCTCAGTTACAAGCTCAGGCGATGTCCCTTAACCAGAACCAAGCAGCTGGCATTGGGAATTTGGGATCGTCCTCACCTTCTTTTTCAACCCCTGGAAATGCCAGTGCCAAGCGCTTCCCCCAAAAACCTCCAGTTCGCCCTCCTAATGTTTCTCCTACAAACATGATGTCACCTATGAGAACTATGGAACTCACTCCTGCTGCTCGTAAAAAGAAACAGAAGCTTCCCGATAAACAGCTACAAGACAAAGTCGCCACCATTCTGCCTGAATCTGCCTTGTACACCCAGCTTCTTGAGTTTGAGGCTCGTGTTGATGCTGCTCTTGCCAGGAAGAAAGTTGACATCCAAGAGGCCCTTAAAAGCCCTCCTTGCGTTCAGAAAACACTGCGCATCTATGTTTTTAACACTTTTGCTAATCAGATTCGAACAATTCCAATGAAGCCAAATGTTGAGGTCCCTACTTGGACTCTTAAGATAGTTGGGAGGATCTTGGAAGATGGGGTTGATCCTGATCAGCCTGGAGTCGTCCAGAAATCATATCCGTTTTATCCAAAGTTCTCATCTTTCTTCAAGAGAGTAACCATTTCTTTGGACCAGAGACTATATCCTGAGAATCATATCATTATGTGGGAAAATTCTAGATCACCGGCACTACATGAGGGCTTTGAGGTGAAGAGAAAAGGGGACAAAGAATTTACTGTGAATATACGCTTGGAAATGAATTATGCTCCTGAGAAGTTTAAGCTTTCTCAACCCTTGATGGAAGTTCTTGGTATTGAGGTTGAAACCCGTCCAAGAATAATAGCTTCTATCTGGCACTATGTGAAGGCTAGGAAATTGCAGAACCAAAATGACCCCTCTTTCTTTAACTGTGACCCACCTCTTCAGAAGGTATTCGGGGAAGAAAAGATGAAATTCACCATGGTGTCACAGAAGATATCTCAGCATTTATTTCCCCCACAACCCATACATTTGGAACATAAGATAAAGCTTTCCGGGAATAGTCCGGCTGGAACTGCATGTTATGATGTGTTGGTTGACGTGCCTTTCCCAATTCAAAGGGAATTGTCTGCTCTTTTGTCCAGCTCAGAGAAGAACAAAGAGATTGATACCTGTGACGAAGCCATATGTGGAGCTATAAGAAAAATCCATGAGCATCGTCGCAGGCGAGCTTTTTTCCTTGGGTTTAGCCAATCACCGGTAGAATTTATCAATGCATTGATTGAATCTCAAAGCAAAGATCTGAAGCTTGTAGCTGGAGTAGCGAGCCGTAGTGCTGAAAAAGAGCGGCGTTCAGATTTCTTTCACCAACCATGGTAAACTCATCACTTTTTGTCATAATCAATTTTTCCACCTTTCCACCGATTTATCACTGCTGTTTACAACTAACTGCACTCATTCCTACAAATGAATATCTGCTGATCATGTTTGACTTGATTGCAACCAAATTTATTGTTTACTGTTCCAATAGCTGAGCTTGGTTGTTCCTTGTTATACAACCCTCCTTTTGTTTTGACAGTTATTGCACACATCCGTAGGTTAATCCAATGATTCATTTCATTCTTGGGACATAGCATGATTCATCTTCTAGAATGAGCTCTAATAATGCGCAGCCAAGCTCTAACTGTTCATACTTTACCCATGTTTTGGGGGAATACAACCCAGCCACACATGGCACTACATATTTCATTTACTCCTAGGTTTTTATTCACAAATCATATACCTATAATTACCCTTCTATTTAAATGGCCATTGTCACATATGTCTAGGCATTATGTTTATAATTTTGGATTTTGAAGATGGAATTTCGTTTATTTGGGTAACAAAGGTGAACACGATTTATTGAATCTTGTTGTGCTGGTAATCCTTACAGGGTTGAAGATGCTGTTATTCGCTATATGAATCGTAAAAACGCAGGGAGTGATGGTCCTTGAAGCATGTGTTGATGGGGGTGCCAAGTGCCAACCTTTGTATTCTTTAGCAGATGTAGGAGGAGGAGGAGGAGGATGATATACCCGTTGCTGCATTTTCTATCGTAGGAAGTCGGGGACTCTGTTCACACATTGAACTTAGGCAAAATATAGAGCTTGCTTTCGTTTAACCATTAAATTCACCTTGTACTTGCTGTGCTGATTGATTATGGTTAATGTATGTACACCAATATGTTGACAGAGGCCCTTTTGTTTATCCATGCTCCATTACCATTTGTAGCTTACATTTTATTTTTGGGGCTCAGACTTACAAATCATGTTTGATGCTTATGCTTTGGAAGCCTCCTTGCATATTTCTTTTCTTTTTCCATATTATCTGATTGACAGGTCCTTTTCTACAAATCTGTTTGATTCTTTTCACCCCAGTTTTTGTTTTGTGGGTCAGGCTGCCTCCACCCTCCACTGACCATCAACCATCACCCTCCACCTGATCACCAACTACCGTCATCCACCTGATCTCCACCAACTCCGCCCAAATGCTCGCGCTTGAGTTTCCCTCTCTTTGTTTACAGACTTTAAACAAGTCATACAGTTTGCTCGTTTTTGTTACTATTATAACGATTTAATAGTATTTTTTTTCATTGATTAATAAAATATCTTGACTTGTATTTTCGTAAACAGGTTATAATCTCTCTTAGTTTAGTAGTAGTATTTCTTTTCACTGTAGTGAATGTCCTGTGTTCGATTTTTGTAAAAAAGAAGGTATTTGATTCTCGCTTAAAGCATGGTCCATTAGCAAACTTCGTTCTATTTGGCAAATAATTTCAAACAAGACAAACAATACCCGGGGAAAATTTGCAAATGGGAAGAATATATAAAGTCGTTTTTACCCACTAGATGGCAACATAAACAAGGGTAGTTGGGACTTTTCAGGTTTGATTTCTGTTTTAAAGCGCAGTATTTTGCATCACTAGCAAGTTTGCAACGCACTCGCTGCGAAAGAAAAGCGCGAATGTAAAAAGAGGAAATGGCGGGAAATGAAGAAGCGAAGCGAGGAGGCTCCGGCGAAGAGGTCTGCTGGAGGAAGCAAGTCGACGATAACTTACACCGGCTCCATTCCCTGCTCTTCGGAGCAGAACTCGCTCTCGAGAGGCAAGACTTCTCGTCGGCTCAGATCCTCGGGCTTCGTCTCCTCGGCTTCATCGACTCCCATGCTCACACGCAACTCGACCATGCTTTCATCCGCCCCATACGCCGGGATACCGTCTCCAAGCTCGACGTCGCTCGCCGAGCCCTCATTCCTCATTCGGATCGGTGCGCCTCCCTCTCCCTATGAGCTTGATTTTTCTTTTGAACTTAAATTTGGAAAAACCCTAGCACTTAGCATTTTGTGTGTGTTTGTAGAGGTTGAACATTATCTGAATTTCTTGAAGTGTTTTGGAGAAGAATAGTAACCTATATTTTAATTGTGGCTCGAATTAGGGTGTAGTTATTGGCAGCCTCTTCCTCAAGCCAAGTAATCAGATATGAATTAGGTTTCTAATTGAATTAGTCCGAAATTGGGAACTGATCTACTCATATTGAATAGATAGAGACGGAATGACTTTATAATGAAAATGGAATGGAAATTTTACTGTTCTTAGTGTAGATTAGTAGCTCTAAATTTTTCACAAGTAGGTTCTGATTTTTCCTTGTGATGCTAATGATTTCAATACCTTATTCTGTGCAGTAAGGCCTTTGAGCAGGCAAAGAAAGCTCAGGGCTGTGTTTTTGGCACCAAGGGAGATATTGACATTGAGAAGATTAAGCAGTCAAAGTGCTTTCAGGCTCTTCTTCAGCAGTCTAGTAGTGGACGGGTTGTGAATGATTTGGTATTACTTGCCTCTAATCTTGCTTATAGAAAATATTTGCTTACTTTAATTTTGTGATCAGTATGTTTATTACAATTGGTGTTAACCAAAGTTTCTGTCTGTCCTAGGGAGATCAATTGGAGAGGCAGGACACGTTGACTAGCAAGTTAGTAAAACATATGACGCAAACAAAGTTGACATCAACGTATAGAAACAACTTCATGATTGAAAGTAATGGCAAATCCAAGAGTTCTCTGGCATCTAGAAGTAACAACTCTGAGGACTGCAGTATTGTAGAAAAGCTTCACACTTATCACAACCGTAATGGTGGTCATAGTGACTCATCATTTCAAAAATTTGAAGAGGAAGAAAGAGCTTATGGGAACACCTTCAGGGCTAAACGTGCACACAAGGAATTTACCAGCCCTATTATTGATAATTCAAAGTCCCCATCAGGCAATGAAGATGCTAAGGCTGATGGCTCTGACAATAGCTTTGTTACTGCCAAAGCCAAACTGGTATCTATCTTATTTCTGAAAACCCTTCCTCTTATCAATGTTTTTACCGTACAGATTTTGAAACTTTTAGTAAATCATTTTGTACTTAATCTGATCAGAGTGGGGCTGATATTCCCTTTTTTTTTAAATTTATTCCTCGTGTTTACATTTCTTCCACATGTGGCAATGTTGATCAATATGTTCCATCTTTGGCCAGGAAATGGATGCGAGGCAAAGACGAGGGTTAGCAGGATCAACAAATGCTTGTGTCTCCCCTCAAAGTGATAACAATGGTACTAATAGGGGTTATAGTACGAGATCATATGGTTATTCACGTCGCGGTCCCCGTGGTAATTTTGTTCCCCCTATCAAATCTAATGAGGGCAATGTTGGGAATGTGACTTCACGAGTGACTGGAAAGTCAGATGATACATTGGGTGACTCAACTAAGAGATGGTGAGTGTGTAACTTTGATACTGATTGTGTGATATATGTAAGGATGGCCTAATGTCTTTGACATTTTGACTTTAGTTTGGAAATGCTTTGTGGTCCTGACGGAGAGCTTCCAGAAAAGTTGAGGAACTTGGAACCCCGTCTTCTTGAACATGTTAGTAATGAGATTATGGACAAGGATCCAAATGTTCGGTGGAATGATATTGGTAATATGTGATGCTTGAATCTTTGTCAATTTACAATTTTTACACGTATAGAAGCTGTTCTGATTTTCACTGTTGCATGGCAATGTTTTAGCTGGTTTGGAGCATGCTAAAAAATGTGTGACTGAGATGGTCATCTGGCCTCTATTACGTCCTGACATTTTTAAAGGTTGTCGTTCTCCTGGAAAAGGTCTTCTTCTCTTTGGTCCACCAGTAAGTGTTGAATCCTTCTAAGTACGGGATTAAGGCGTTTCTGATCAATGAGCTATCTTAACCCTTGGCCTATTTTAGGGTACAGGAAAAACAATGATTGGGAAAGCCATAGCTGGAGAGGCAAAAGCAACTTTTTTCTACATATCTGCTAGTTCATTAACAAGCAAATGGGTATGAATTATTTTTATTTGTTTTGGTCCTGTCATGGTTCACGGGCATATGCATATGTTCTCTGCTTTCTTGTTTGTTTTCTCTGGGCTTTGGAAAATATCAGCTGATGTGAAAACTTTTAAGATGCATAACACAAGATAAGTTTGATTGTTGTAGTTTTTAATTTTTTCCTGATTTTGCTGCATGCCTTTCTATATTAACGTGAGGGTTGCCTCTGACTTAGTATCCTGTATTCTCCTTATTATACATTCTTCAAACATATATGTATTTGAACAATTTGACTGGTAACTGTAGATTGGCGAGGGTGAAAAGCTAGTGCGGGCCCTTTTTGGAGTTGCGAGTTGTCGTCAGCCTGCTGTAATTTTTGTTGATGAAATTGATTCACTTCTCTCACAGGTATTGTTTGCTCCAGCTCTTAAATATAAAAATGAAATTGTAGAAGCTGTCCTTATGTTTGCCATGTACTTCTCCCAGGGTATTGTTTATGCTTTGTGTTACTAAATGAGCTCTTCAATTTTACTGTATCAATCACTATGCCTTGTTTTTTAATGTATTTAGATGGTACTAATTCTGTATGGTTGCAGCGTAAGTCAGAAGGTGAGCATGAATCGAGTAGACGACTGAAAACACAGTTCCTCATTGAGATGGAAGGCTTTGACAGTGGCAGTGAGCAAATTCTTCTTATAGGTGATTGTTGAACCCCCTAAATCTAAATGATCTCAAAATTGGAATGCTGTTAATAAACTAGTTTGTCTTAATGTCACAAAGTTAATGGTTGCTTTATGGATCTATCTTCTAGGAGCAACAAACCGACCCCAAGAACTTGATGAAGCAGCCCGGAGGCGGCTTACCAAAAGGCTCTATATTCCCCTGCCTTCATCAGGTGCCAACTTACGATATATTTGATTAAACCAACATTCTTATTACTTAACTTATGGCTGACGGATATTAGCGTATTGAAGAAGCAAGAGCCTGGATAGCGCAGAATCTCTTAAAGAAGGATGGACTATTCAAACTTTCAAAGGAGGATATTGAGAGCATATGCAATTTAACTGAAGGTATCAACTCCATACAAATCCTCCTTTGTACTTCGGCTGTCTAAAGCTGCTTGTTTTGTTTTGCAGGGTATTCAGGATCAGACATGAAAAACTTAGTGAAGGATGCGTCTATGGGTCCCCTAAGAGAGGCTTTAAAACAAGGCATAGAAATAACAAAGCTGAAAAAGGAGGATATGCGGCCAGTAACTCTTCAGGTTAAAATTTCCCGACTCAACACAGCTCAACATGTCTTCTGTTTCCTTTCATTTTTACCGCGTAATAATCAATTAAATGCCTTTGTCTATTTGATACAGGACTTTGAGAGTGCTTTGCAAGAGGTGAGGCCCTCTGTTTCCTTGAACGAGCTCGGTACTTATGAGGAATGGAATAGGCAATTTGGAAGCTTGTCGCTGTAGGAACCTGCTTGCATATTTCTCAAAGACAAAACTCAACAGGTAAGCCTAAAGCATCGCTTATTTCCATATCCTAGCAACAATAATAGGCTAACAGTTCTTGCTTTAAATGGAAACTTGGACCTACCAATTTGCATGGGATTCTCACTCTTTTCTCAAATTAGATCCTCTTTAGTATTTTGGTGATTGAAACGTGTAAGCTGATTGCCCATTTGCTGATTGCTCATTTGCCGATTGCTTGTTGCTGACTGCTAGAAGGAGTTTTTTTAACAAGGCCCGTTTGTTTTCTTCCCTTTAAGAAAAGACCTTGGCATCAAATGACATGTGAAATTCTCTTTCCTAACGCGCATGTGGAGTTTTCTAATTTCTCTAACCTGATTTTTTGAAGAAACTTAACCAGGGTAGGCGTTTTAGGACTAAACAAGTATGTATGGTCCACCTGAGTAGCACATGTTTTGGAATATGTTTAGGGTCGGTTTGAGAATGCTTTTGTAGGAAGCATTTTTATTCATAATCATTGCTTATAGGTGCTTCTCCATAAAGCACTTTCGCGTGCATTTATAACTTTGAAGATGTTTTGGTCACTTTTGGTGAGCCGTATGAAATTGGATTGTATAACTTATCAAATTCAATGTATTTTGTAGGTAAATACAATGAAAAAACATTCATTCCTACTTTCAAAATACAATGAATTTGATGAGTCATCCAATCGAATCCAATACGACTTACCAAACGTGATGTTTAATTTTAGTTATCTGAAACCGCTTTTAGCCCGAACCAGAGGGACCCTTAACATCTTGGTACTAAAAGAAATAGTTGCAGAGTTGTTTACTATATGCTTTATGTACATAATGATAGCCTCGTGTTACATTAGGAATGAGGCATAAATCATAATGCATGTTACACTGTTCAATAAATCTTCACTCAGACCCATTGACTCCTACTAATTTAATCAATATTCTAGTATTTATGTCAGTCCCCTCTCTTGCGGACTATAACCTTCAACCCGCCGGCCATGTGGGCTGTCAGGCGTGGCACAAATACCGGTTCATCGGTTTGAACCGGTCTTATCTCAAACCGTCTGAGGATAGAAGCCACCACATATTTCATCTGAATAAAAGCCATGTCCTTCCCCAGACAAACCCTTGGACCCGCCTGAAAAATTGGCAACTTATATGGACATACCCTTTTCAGTTCCGATCTCTCCTTTTCCGGTTCAAGAAACCACCGGTCCGGTCTGAATTCCAGCCGGTCCTTCCCCCACAGAGCTTCCATTCTCCCCATTCCGTAGGGAAAATAGGTCACTCTATCTCCGGCCCGGACATGAGTTCCGTCCGGCAGCAAGTCATCATCCACGGCATGCTTAGAGTCCCAGGCCACAGGTGGATAAAGCCTCATGGACTCATAAAGGCATGCCTTCAACAATCTCAACTCCAGTGACTCAAAATCCAACATTTTTTCTCCCATTGATTTGATCTCTTTCACCAAATCTTCCTCTACGCTTGATTGGCGGGAAAGCAACCAGAAGAGCCATGTCATTGCTGCTGAAGTGGTGTCCCTCCCCGCCATGATAAAGCTTATCACCATGTCTCTCGTCACCTCCTCCTCATGCCCCGCCATTATCAGCCGAGCTAGGAGATCTTCATGCTCTCCTTCACCTTCTCCAATCTCTTTCTTTTTGTTTTCAATTACATTCATGACATAGTCATGAACTTCTTCAACCGCAGCTCTAAGCTTTTGCTCCGAACCAACTCCAAGCCACCTCTTCATCTTCCAGATTATGAACACCGGCGCTGCTCCGCGCCGTGCACATATCTCCGACGCCGTGTCGAAAGCCCTTGCCAGCGGTGGAATGGGTTGAGATGGATCTAAGCAGCACCGGTCAATCCCCAAGAAGACTTTACAAATCACATTGAAAGCAAATCGTCTTAGCAGCTCCTGCAAGTCCACCACTTGTGCCGTCGTGGCCAGTGTCTCCATCAACGGCAGCAACCCCTTTTCCACTTCCTCCTCCAATGTGTTCATTACGTATTCCCGCAAAGACCTGGTGCTGAACTCATGGCTCGCCAACTTGCGTTGGGTCCGCCATAGCTCCCCGTCGACATTGAATATCCCACACCCCAAAAAGTCTCCGAGAATCTCAGTGAAGGGCTGGCCTTTTGGGAAGTTGTTGAAGTTGGTTTTGAGCATGTACTCAACATTTTCCGGGTTGGCCGTGACAATGGTCCGTCGTGCACCGAACCGGTCCACGACGATGGTGTTGGTGGTTGATTGTGCAAGGAGGTCAGTGTACCATTCCAAGAGGCGGTAGCGGTTGTTGTAGAAGGAAATCAAGCAACCAATTAGGGGATAGCTCGGCGGCCCTCGGTAGGAAAACTCATTGGCTCGTCGGAATTTACAAAAACTCACGTGTAAAAGAAAGAGAATAATTGATAAGAAAACAAAGAATATAGGCTGTGTGAAGAGAGACATGGAGGATATTCTCATCCTGACATGAACTCAAAATGAGCTGAAAGGCTTTTGAGTTTATGTGATTTCAAACTAAGCAACTTCCTTCCAGCAACAGCCATCTTTTATAGGGCCTCAATGTGCTTTTCATTTTTTTTATTATCTTATTATTGTTTATTGTTTGCTAAGGTTATAGTGTGAATTGCACATTTTTAGATGTTAATATATACTATTTCATTTTATGCACCTCAATAATGAAGTGGTGCAGGGTCGTCGGTGCATGTGTAATAATCCAATGGACGAATTACTACATATTTTGAGTTTAATTTTTCAGGGAGTCAAACCAAGATTTAAGTAGGAAGTTGTGGTGGTGAGTTGATGCATTAGTCTTGTGAAAGTTCAACTAAGATTTAAGTGGGGAGTTGTGGTTGTTTTGTTACATTTGTCTTTTGAAAGTTTTAACTAACGTGAGTGAGTCAAATAAGACTGTCTTGAAAGGTTCTCTCGTTAACAAAAAAAAAAAAAAAAAAACCGAATAATTGCCCTGCCTTAACTCGAAGCAACCCACCTGAAAATTCTGTTTTGATGAGAAATTCCTATGTTAATCCGGTATTTGTACCAAATTGTCGTTTGTACATGGTGGTTTCAGTTACAAATCTAGAACTAGTAGAAATTTGAACCGAACTGAACCAAACCAAATCGATACAATTGAGATTTGGGGTTTGGGGAAAGCCTACCACTAAAATTAAATCAAATCATGTTGCATGCCTACTCTACCAGTGCCCAATTGATACTGATATTTGCCCCCCACTAAGGCTATTTAAGAGGAATGTGACGCATATCTGTACATCAAATAGCTGCTATATTGACCATAAAACAAAAGGAACCAACGGTGTCGTATTCATCATCAACATGTGACGCAAATGTTTTCATTATTAAGCTTTTGAAGTTATTGATTATATCAATCTTTAGATAATTATAGGCGAACTAGTTCTTTTATAAGTATGACTAGTTCGCCTATGCTAGGATTTTCTCCTAACCATTGACGTTGGCTGATTGCTGTCCTCGCCTCCATCACTGAATCTCTTATTCGACAAATCCCGCTTTTTCAACGTCATTGCGAACTCGAACTTTCGGGATCTCATCCCTCCTCCTCTTACTCTGATTCTCCTCCTCCCTTCCCCTTACGTAGCTCTCAATTTTTTTATAAGATCTGAATAGATCCAATTAAGATCGTCTTTCTCGTACGACACTTCGAAAATAGATGGACGATAGTCAACTTTTGACAGTTTGAGATCCCTACATTTGTTTGGGACGGGGAAGGTATTACACGGTGTCGGTCAAAGAGTCAAGACTCTGCTCAAATCGATTCCCCTCTCAATCCCACCACTAGAGAAAGGCGTCAGACAGACTCTCTGGCTCTCCCCAATAACCCCCTTTGCAAATATCTTCGTTCAGTACGCGGATTGATAATTGCATTGCATAATGTCGACAGGTCACCACAAATTGTGCACGTTTTTTTGGAGTCGACGTTCGAAGGAGCCTGCCTAGTGCCTGCTGTCTTGCATATCTTGGATTCTCATCTATGGTGAGGTCAAGCCAATCCGACAGCTGGGGTTATGTATCAACTTCATGAGGCAACATCCACGCCGCTGATTTATCTGGTGCGCCACCAAAAACCAAAGAGACATTATTTACGAACGATTTTGTTAATTATTTAATTAATACAAGTGATTAATCGTATTTATTTATAGATTAATAAATAATATTCAAATAAGAGTAGTATCATTCGCTAGATTAATCGTACATCTCATCTCCTCTCTCCAATCTGACGTGTCATTTTTCTTTCCATGTTTTATTTTGGGGTGTATAGGGATTAGATAGGGTCTCTCTTGATATGGACGATCCGAATTGCATGCTCTCCTCCACGCAATTGGAATCAATGTTACTCTTGTAGCCGACAAAACTTTGATGGCTCTAGATCTCGCAGCTTACACATCAAATTCACGTTTCCAGACAATATTCTAAATTTTATTCTATACGAGAGGAATGTAAAAAGAGACAAATTTAACATGTGAAGAATTAGAATATATTCCTAGGGCTAGACATGTTAAGAAGTAAGAAGATACTCTAAGCTACTCTAATTATTCTAAATTTACGGAAAAATTAAAGTTAAAAAATGGAAAAATGGCCACAAACGTAGATCCAACTCTAATTATTCTAAATTTACGGAAAAGTTAAAGTTAAAAAATGGAAAAATGACCACAAATGTAGATTCAAAAAATTGGGATGGGATATATTGTTTTAATCAACTGAATTTAAATCGATAAACGAAAAGACCGGTTGTTAGGATTCAGACACTCGAAAGGGACAGAAAAATGGCTGGTTTTGTTTCATCCTTAAGTGTGCTGTGATTGGAAGCTCATGGCAAATTAAAGTTGATGGTTTCGATGGAGAACGGAAAGCATTGGCAATGATTAATCATTGATTAATCAAAAGCATTGGGTGATAATTAACATTGACTCGAGGCTATGTTCACACTCAAGTCAACTACGTGGCTGTCTCTGTTCTTGTTTCTCTCTCTATCTCACGGTAAAAAAAATCAAAACTCATTATTAAATCTTAAACTCAATCTCAAACGTTAAAGTTCACATCAACTTGTGAACTTCAGAATGAAAAAACTAAAACTCCGAAACCGAAAAATATCAAAATTCAAGTTAGGCTTGCTTAAATCAAAACTCGAAACATGAAAAAAATTCAAAATTCATCCTCCGAAACTGAATCTCAAATAGATCAAACCTTAGACAAGATTCGGGATTGATTATTGACATGGGAAAAGCCAGTTTTAAAGTCATACAATGCAAGGCCAGAATCAAACCCCCACCACTTTATACAACCAGGAAAAAGCTCAGAGAACGCTATAAAGTGTACACATGAAGAGCAAGGTTGTTAACGCACATTTTATCATTTGGAACTTGAAAAACGTTTTACTTTGTATTCTGTTTGGTCTACAAGTTTGAGTGACCAACTCTAACCTGTACCCGATGCCATGAGGTGTTCAGTATCCCTCTCAAGTTCCAGATGTCGTCCACTTTCTCAGGTTGGACATTTGCTGCCGAATCCACCTGCCCATCAACGAAACCGAGAACATGAGAGATTCCGACTATAATAGGCAACGGCAACGATATGAGAATAAACAATTCACGAAAGGGGAATCTGTCATAGTTTTATACACAATTTTCGTGCACAAAGAATTGGTTAATGTAATGCATAACAAGAAATCAGTTGCTCAACGCTCGAGAGTCAGCACAAGTCAACGAAGGAGGTGATGAGGACACGAAGGCCCCAAGTTCAAACGCGAGGATAGAATTCAAGTCCTAAACTCTATCAAAAGGTCATGCTCACATGGTAAAGTTTTTGGAAACATGTGAATAATTTTTGTTCATAGTAAACTTTACATCCAGATAAATAATATTTTATCTTTACAATTAAGCATATAATACGTTCTTTTTTGTTTTGGGTCAATTTAAGCATTTAATACTTTCATGAAAGGCATCTGGGAGTTATCTATGATTAAGAATAATATGATTCTATAAGCTTGGCACAAAGCACATAAGCTTATCCTAGAAGGGGAAAGAAAGTCAATCGGGTACACTAGAAGATGTCAGCAAGCATCGAATGCACGATGCACGGGGGATAGGAAGAAAATACCCTTAAAGCAAAAAATAATAGTTAAGTCATAATGGAATGGTTTAGTTGAAACACTGCTTCCATGATTCTACTAATTATTTAATAGAGATCACATTGACCTCTGAAAATTGTATCATGATTCATGACATCCACCCTAAAGCTTTCCCTTCAAACAGTAGTACTCCCCGCCTCCGGGCAAGTAATCCCACGGACGAGCTAGTTTCTTTGATCCCACTCGGTGTTCCTTTTAAAAGAAAAAAAAATGGTAGGGGTGGAGGCTAGCCAAATGTAAGTACAAAATCACAAATTCCTTCACCAAGAGGTTTTATGCTTGTAGTTTGTGAAGCAGGAAATAAGGGCCACGTGGACAATCTCTGGGCTGGACAAAGGAAATAAGGGCCATGTGGACAAACTCCATAAATGATGATGGTATTCAGAAATGGGCTAGTTGATAGTCCAGGTGAGCCATTAGGCTGGATGCAGATATGAAAAGTTGAAAACTAACTTTGCCAACCATGTAAGCTATTTACGTCGTTTCTGATATGGGGTACTTTAGATAGCATGCACTATGCAATATGCAACAATAATGACATTGAGGACTAGATACGAAAGGTACATATGAGCTTCCTAGTTGAGAAAACTTAATTTTGGTAAGTAACTTATAGTCAGAGTAATTGAAACTTACTGCTTTTGCAACAATCTCAGTGCTCTGTTGGACATCAGCTATGGCCTCAAATAGCACCCATGCCCATTTTTCACTGCTTGTGTGCTCAGAAATGTATGGGATGCCAGCCCTCTGATATCTAGAAGCTTCTAACCAGGTTTTGCCACCATCAACAGACACATCTACTCTCTCGATGCCACGGCCACCTCCTGACGCCGCATACCCAGTAATTTTTACCTGCCAATATATGTTTTAAAATGAATGAAAAATATGATAAACCATTGACGCCTGCAACCTTAGTTACTTTGGCAGCATGCCAGTGGTCTGGTTTATTGAACAATCACATATGTGCAGTCATAGTCCATAATCCAGAGTAAAGAATAAAGATATTCAAATGTATAAAAGAGAATGAAAAATGCAAGTGGCATATGAACTAACCTTCCCAGGCTTTATTGCATTCACATCCTCCAAGGAACAAATTACACACTGTCAATCAACAAACTCATAATTTAGTCTATTAGGAATATATACAAAAAACTGTAAGATTGAGTACTTTGTATTTATAAGAATTTTTCCTTTTAATAGGCTAAGAAAATGTTGCACTTAGTATTATAAATAAGGGTTGCAACAATTTAATGCGCAAATATTAAGCACAAGAAGTGCCAAGTACTCTAGTTGGAGTAACAAATCTCCATACCTGGACGGGAAAATCCATTTGTGGCCTCCGGGTAGACCAATCAATATTGTCCCAGTTCACTGAAGGAGGAAACATTTTGTAGTCTTTTTGCATAAAGAAACCCTGCAAGATTGGAAGCAAAAGCAAACAATATAAACTGTGTGAAAGGAGGAAAAGAAAGGAATAATGGAAGAGAATCAATTGAAGAATCCATTTCTTGCCTGACATTCCTCAGCAATTACACTAATAGAGTCAAGCCATTTAACAGAACGGGCACCAATAACTCCCGGGACAACCACACGCAATGGATACCCATGATCCCTGTTAAGAGTCTTTGACATGATCAAAGAATATGAACCCAACATGAATATATATGAATTTCATGTGCCAAAACCTGAATTACCAAAGGAAATATTAGGCAGAAAGAGACAGTGTCAAAAACACAAAACAGACGCATGCAACAGGTACACATACAAGCTAATAGAGAACACTTCGAAGTACAGGTTAACTGCTTTTAACACTAAACAAAAAATGCAGGAAACTATGTGTGAACTCAAAAACTCACAATCCACAAGGTCCATGAATTTGAAGAATAGCGAAGATACCAAGTTAATCAAAAGAGTTGTTTGAAACGTTAGGAACAAACGAAAAGCATATGACCAAGCTGTTATGGAATAATTTAGGATAGACATGAAAACATCCACTTTGCTAAACCTACCTCTCCATTCATCTCGTAAGCAAGTAAAACATCTGCTTCCGGGTTCGTGGCTTGAATTAGTGGAATTGATGCCTTGTAGGGGCCTCCATTTTCCTCCTATAATTTGTTGTGATAACTTTAACAATTAGAATGAGTATAATAACAGAAAGGTCTTCAGATGAAAAAGTAAATACATGTTTGTACCTTACACCTATCGACGCTGACAAATTCAACATGTTTTCCACCTGACTTAGTGGCACCTGTCAACTTAGGTATTCCGACGAGTTCAAGAACATCAGCCAGTTTAGCACCACCCCATACCGCTGCAATGCGTTAAAAGAATCATTACAGTAACATACACGTATGAGCTACGACATCTCTAACACTCTTCACAGATAAAAAAATTCCAGAGTTCGGTGCACTAGAAGAATATAGGAATGGTAAGGCTAAAGTTTATGCTACTTCAAAATAGACGACAGAGAGTGAAGGCTGAAATTCATATACAAAAGAGCAACAAACCATTTCCTATAGCAGAAACATCCCACCCTACTCCCTTGACAGTCCGGGTTTTGCTCATAGCCGTCCTTCTATTACCTGCACACTGTGTAATCCATATACACCCTTCAAATCCCATCACACGATCACATTCGAAGACGGGCATAAATTTCTGCTAGATCACATGCTCAAGTATAACCATCCTAACTTACCTGTAATGTGGCAGTGACATTATACTTGGGAAGCGCCCTGTTATTTTGACAACATAAGAGTGGAAAAAACTCAACTTCTTTACAATAATCACAAACCGATAGAAACCCATATTTTATCATATCAAAATGCAAAGAACTCACCTGATGTCTTTCATAAAGAGCTGTTTGGGAGTGTCAACTAATCCGGATATGGAAACGGAGTAGCTGCTTGCCAAACAGGTTGCTGAACGAGTTAGAACCGCTCAAACTGAAAACATAAATGGAAGATTGTGAAAGGCTGGATCAATTAGGGACCTGTGGATGTCGTCGACGACTGGAATAGGACCGTGATTCCTCTTGTAGAACAAATCCACGGGAGTCACGTACGACAAAACCAAAGCGGAGCGCGGCGGCTCCGCATTGAAAGGCTCCTGTAATTCATTGATTGAATTCGAAGTTCAAACTGATGCAGATACAAGAATCACAAGATACAAAATTGAACTGAATTGAAGAGGCTCGCCTTGGAATTGATTTGGAAGCTGGGATGTCGAGATGGCTCCCTGGAGTAATCTGAAGGGCCTCTGACGCCTGGCATTCTTCTTCAACCTTGGTTAATCAGTTCGGATAGTGAGAGAGCTGCGATTCTGATTTTCGTTCGGTGAAAATGGATTGAGTGCGTATAAGCTTTCGCCTCGTTGGTGGTAACGAGTGACAGATGGCGCTTTTCTTGGAAATTGTGACGTTGTAGAAAAATTGGACTCGGGTCTTGGAGTTTTGCTGCGTTTTGTTGGTCCGGATGTCCAAAGTCGGTCTTAAACAAGGTCCAAAACCGGTTTTTTTTCCTTAAATTTATTTGACGCGGGACCGCCTCAAAGCGCATTTCGTTTTTGGGTTTTGATCCTTATCCTACTTTTTTTGTTTTTTGGATTTTGATCTTTATTCTTTTTTAAGAGATTCGTACTTGCTTGCACGTGAGAATATATTCGATTAAGTTAATGTGATTACAATCATCTCTGTTTAAGATAGTAATCAGAGCGAATAAGATATTACAATATTCAAGTTTGATTTGTTTCAAAATTAACGAGTTTAGACTTGGTTTAGCTTACTTCTTTTATGAGTCGAATTTGAACGAATTAAAATGAAGTCAATCAAGCTCAATATGAAATCGTGTAGTACAAGGTTACAAATACTAACTTTGTAACTCACACTGTTTACTTGTTTTCCCTCTTCCATGCTATAAATGACACAGAATTGAAACAAGATAAACATTGCCAATTTGACTGAAACAAGACCATCAAGTAATTACCAAAAGTTCATATTGTACACATAGAGAAGAGGTGTTGATTGAGATTTATAAACAACCTGATTCTATTCTATGGTAACTGTATAAATAAAGTATCACTCTTTACCTATAGGTGTTTTATATTTGTACAAGATTGACATGCCAAAATGCTCAACTTACATTCGTAATTATTCAGAGGAAAGTCTTTGTTCATCCTCTTTATCTCCAAAGCTCTTTGCTGTGACAGACAGAAACACGGCTGCACGAACGAAACGTAAAAGGAGCATGTCAATATTTCATAACAAGCTAACGAAAGCAGGATTCAAGGAACCAAAAATGAAGTCCAATAAAGTGCACGAAGCGCTTGAATGGATGTGCCCTTATTTCCTTGGTTAATATTGTAACTAGCAACCTGTATATTTTTTTCTTTTTGGTTGAAGGAAAAGAGGTGGCACCTTTTCACTATGGTTTGATTTCAGACACTATCTTCCAGGTATTGTTAAAACTTTCTTTGCACCAGTGATCTGTGTTGCTTGTTTCAGAAGAGTTCTGTAATCATGACTTCTTGACCATTCATCAATTTCACGAGCACGTAGCACCGGCAGAGGATGTGAAAGTTGCCTCGTTTGAGCATTTCTGGACAGCATGAGTTACAACAGGCAACTTTAGGATGTACGTAATCTAACAGTAAACGCTATACTCTACATACGCTATTACAACTTACCTTATATACCACCCTACCGGGCTTGAAGAAGCTTTGTCGTAGGAGCGAGCTTGTTCCAAAAATGCATCCACGTTAAGTTGATCGGCCAGAGACGGGCATCCCCCAGCTAACTTCATTAGGACAGAGACGACCACCTCTTGTGGGCACAGCAAAATGGATATCAGATAACCAATAACAAACAGCAAGTCTTTTTGGAACATATGCATCTTCGTGAGGTTGTATACCTTTGGGTCTTGTGCAACAAGAAGAGCCGCACGATCACAAGTTAGCTCTGCTGCTCGAAGCCAACGAAATAACTGTTCTTCTAAACTCTGAGCAATCATCCCACCAAGCCCTATGAATAACACAAATATTCAAAACATAGCCATACGTCTCTTCAGGAAGACTCTTGGGGGATGCAAATCATTACGGGTCAACTATGAATAAAATACCACCAAATTACCTTAACTAAAGGATAAAAGTATCAAACACCTACCTGGTATGGTATAAGCTCCAAGGGTAAGAATATTGGCAAATGTAAGCCACACACCGTGGTCGCATTTCAGATGACCCAATTCATGAGCCAAAACTGCCTAATGTAAAGTTAGACAGTGGGAGTTAAAAGCTGCATCATTTGAAAGACAGTAATGCTACAAATTCTAACAAGTGTGTGTTAGTCTGTTAGGCATACATTAAGGGTATGTGTTAAGTGTTTATGGCGTCAGATAGATAAAAAGGATCATGTATGTTACATGTTCGCATTTTACACCCTAGATAATCCATGTACGTATGATGCAAACATACTAGCCTATAGGAAAAAAAGAGCGAGAATTGATCTTAAACTAGCTTATGAAAGAAGTTGAATATCAAAGACAAGTTCCAAAAGAAAAACATCAGACAAAACCTTAACAAATAACTGAGAGACAATATGGAAGGAAATTTAAGATGGAGTAAGCAATTGAAATATTCACCTGCAACTCTTCACGTGTCAAAAGTTCCACAAGGCTAGTATGAACAACAACAAACGGCTTTTTACCACTTATTGCTAAAGTATATGCATTTGGTACAGGACTTTGACGAACATATAAATCAGGAGCATCAATGTTGAGAATTTCCGCCGCCTCAACCATCAATTGATGTAGACCAGATAGCTGAGAACACAAAAAATAGTTCAAAAAACTGACAGCATTACATCTAATGCACAATCTGGACTCCCAAAAGTAGAATACAAGAACATGTTTGTTTTACTTGGGAAACAATCAAATGCTAACAATACCTGATCTTTGGAAACAAGAAGGGATGTCCCAATATTCTCAAGAAGCATGACTTGTTCTGCAACAGATCCTGCAATGCCGGTAAAACAAAACAAAAACAAAAAAGCAAAAGAGAAAGTCTTTAGCAAACACAATGTGACACAAATTTAACCCTACAGAAATTAGATGCTTATTACATTACCTAGTAGAACCTTTCCAAGCTCATTCAGTCCCGGAATCGCCCTCAAAATAAGCGTGTTCTACATCAATAGAAAACAAGAATTACATGTTATGAAACATAATTAGTTCGCAGAAAGCTGCTCACAATAAAAATTAAACAGCAAGCAACCAGATAGTTATGGACATGAACTGAAACAAGGCAAAATGACAACTCAAGTTGTGATTTGCTACCCACCTATTTGGAGTTAGGTGCCCTTACTAATCCGAGCAACCTTACAATATTAGGGGTGGGGTGCCCTTAACTAAATTACGGAGTAAGGTAGCTCAGCTGTGACTTTTGTTTTCAGTTTTCACCATTTTCATTTATTCTCGAGAAACAAACGTAAGTGACCATAAAAAATACGTATTTGGAAAAGAGAAGACAATGATTCAATGAATCGGACCTGTTTATCGAGTGGGTGCCGAAAGTCATCTGCATCGAGGTTGCGAAAGGCAAGCGAGGCAGCTTTGCAGGCAGGAACTCTAACTCTAAATCTCCGATACTTCTTGATGGAGCCGAATTCAACGGCAGGCGAGCCAAACCTCAGATGATCGGTCGCTACCGAGCTGAAACTGAGAGAATTAGGGTTCTGCTGCGTCAGGCAGAGAGACGAGAGTGGGGCGGAAGCCATTGAAGCGCAGAAAGAGACTGAGCTTTTGAGAGTAACAGTAGAGGAGTAGCGTTTAAACTCCTTGTTTTGATTGGGAGGTCTGAAGCCGTCTAGCGTTTGTACCTTTGTGTCCACAGCCATTCCTATGGCGACCGTTTGGCGCCATTTCGCTTTCTGTTGACCGGCGCTCGTGATTTTTTTCAGCGGGTAGGGGTAAATAGGACAATAAGCCAAGAAGGCTCAGAAAGATAAAACTGTATTAGGTTTACATATTGGGCTTAGACCCGGCCCACTTTTCGTTGATTACAAGGGCCCAAGTTAACCTAGTAAGCCAAGAAGGCTCAGAAAGATAAAACTGTATTAGGTTTACATATTGGGCTTAGACCCGGCCCACTTTTCGTTGATTACAAGGGCCCAAGTTAACCTAGACCGTTTGACTGTTTGAGACGACGTCGTTTATTTGGAGCTTAACCAGTTTCATGTTCATTCATCGATCGTATTGGTTATCAATTTACTTTCCCCTTCAAGTCACAGAGTGCTCGACCAACGCTGCAGATTTCTTGGTGCTTGAAATCTAAAATCCATGTTAGTTCTCTAAAACCTATGAGCGACTTAAAGCTTTGTTTGCACTGATGGAAATATTTCATGGAAAAATCGACGAGATGTTAAAAAAATGGATTTTTCTTTTTGGGTTGATAAAAACAATGGATTTTTGATACAATTTCTTTTATTTTTGCTATTAATTGTAAATAAAAAGGAGGAAATCGGTGAATCGTCCGCCGACGCCGGATGTGGTAGAAAATCAAGGGAAAGATCCCAGTCTTCAAGAGCTTATCAACATCGAGGTTCTTTTTGTTTTTAATTTTCAATTTTTGTTTTTGTTTTTGTTTTTGTAACTGAGAGTTTGAGATTATTGCTTTGTTCTTTGTTGGTTTGCTGAGCTAACTTTGCGTTTTCCTATTTCTGGTTCGAAATTTACTGCCTGATTTTTCACAGTTGGTTGAGAGCGGTGAAAAGGAGAGATTAATGGAGCTTCTGAGGGAAAGGCTAATAGAGTGTGGATGGAAGGATGAAATGAAAGCTCTTTGCAGGTATTGTTCTACTTTTTTTTCCTTTTCTTTCTTTTTTCTGTTTTGAGGTCACCGTTAACCCAAGTTACTTTCTTTACACGTAAATTCGTTGACCCGGATTTTCTTTTAAATTGCGACCTGATGTTATGATTGTGATGGAAAATGACTTATGCTGGATAAATGGCTATAGTGTGATCAATTCATAACAAGTACTGTATGAAAATTCAGTAAACTGAACATTTGTTCTTTGATAAGAAATTTCGAGGGTGGTTATAATTTAGGATGTAGGGGGCGAGCCTCGAAATGCAGGATAACTTAGGTACCTGAAGATGCAGACAAGTGGAAATTTCTTTTACGTGTCCCCGCTGAACTTATGATGACTTTGGGCAACACTCGTAAATTTATCTAGGCTCTATTTCCATATACTCAAAAGTATGGCCTTTCATCTTTTAATCTTGATGTTTAGGGATGGAATTGGATGCTAAGACAGCTTCATGCATGAACTTTTCAGATAACTTGTTTACCATGTCCTCCGTTCTGTTTGCTGTGTTGGACAATAAGCCATCTTTCCTGTTCACAATGCTACTGCTTCATTGATGTCTCAATTTTACTAATCTGCTTGTTATACATGGATTCTTTTCTCCTTTTTTTTTTCAATAGTTTGAGTTAGAGAACTAAATAGTGCAAAATTGTTTCTATACATTGAACATATAGTTTTCATGCACAACCAATTGTCTATGCATCAAGATTGCTAATTGGACATCTATTAACGAATGTGTATCTTTTTTATGTTAGGACGTTTATAAAGAAAAAAGGGAGGAATAATGTTACTGTGGATGACCTAGTACATGTAATCACCCCAAAGGGCAGAGGTAAACCTTTCTCTTTCTTTCTGTCTTCATTTTCTCTTTTGATTGTATACATGGCTGCATTTTTGTGCATGGTTTGCTCAAAATCACCTTCTTCGAAAACTTGATACATCTTGTCTTAGAAATTCTTCTATGGTATACTGTGTTTCGTGTGCATAGTGCAAGCATAGTACTAAGAGTACCATAGATGATGGTTCTTCATGGGAGCGGAAAGCATGAAGGATGTTGTGGGAAGATGCGTTAGCCATTCTCCCATGGTATACTGTGTTTTATGTGCTTAATGCAAACATAGTATTAAGAGTACTATAGATGGTTCTTCATGCGAGCGGAAAGCATGAAGGATGATGTGGGAAGAGGTCTTAGCCATTATCCTATGGTATACTTTGTTTTGTGTGTGTAATGCAACAGTAGTACAAGAGTACTATAGATGGTGTGGTTCTTCATGGGAGTGGAAAGCATGAAGGATGGTGTGGGAGGAGATGGGCGCAGTTGTAAACGTGCTGGTTGTGTCCACAAGGGAGCAGGAAGTGTCTACTTGATGGTGTTTCTGAGGATTAGTAAGGAAGTTGGGTGGGTGGGGTAGTGGTAATCTCGTACCCTGTACTCAGTAGCATGGGTCCATTAGGCAGCTGTAAGCCTGAAATTCTGGGTTCTGTTAGAGCCAGGGGAAGGTAGTTTCTGGACCCTGGGATGATGGTGTTTGTATGTGGTTTTTGTGCAGCTGTTTGCTTGTGGGATTGATCATTAGGGTCAGAAAAGCCCCTTTATTGTAGTTTCCGACCTGGAAAAAGTAGTCTAAATGCTGTATCAGCTCTCCATGTTCATTAGTATTTGACCTTGCAGGTTGCACTGAAATCAATCCAATAGGGTGAAATTCTTGAGTTCAGTACTTAGTTAAATCTCCGCTAGTTTTCCCTCTATTATGAGTACAATACACTTGTAGAACATGCTTTTCTTACATGTAATTCTAAGTTTCCTTGATTTAATTTTACATACTCCTACAGTCCCACCCAGTGTAATCCAGTTGTTGATCCCGGTTTCTCAATACATACTCACTTCTCCCTATCTCTGAATCAATGGATCCAACTGTTTGACTTTGTTATTTCCTTCTGCTTTGTATTGCTCTAACAATTTAAGTTTTTTCGACTCTCTCCCCACACAGCATCCATTCCCGATTCCATAAAGGCGGAGCTTTTGCAAAGAATTCGAACATTTCTTGTGTCAGCAGCTCTTTGATTCCCCCATTGTGGTTGCTAAGGTTGACATTTTAGGAATATGATGGGTGATGATGCTTTTGCTGAATGCAACTCAATGGAAAACTTGCTCATTGGGAAGTGCCAATATCTGTTGAATAGTTTGGAGTGTGAAGGCAACTGTTATTACTGGGAATTGAAGCTGCAAGCATGAGAATTGTATCATTGATGTTAATGTTATGGAAAGCTACTTAAAATCACATTTACCCATGTAATAACATATATTTAACACTGGTCTTATGGAAAGCAACTTCGTTCTTATGTGAACTAGCTTAGAGTGATATTCTATAATGGTGTTTGAAAAGTTTTCTAATGGTTTGTAGAAATTTTAAAATTCTAACTTAAAATCGTGTGTTATTGTTCACAGGGTTTATAAAAAATACGATTATCGAGTTTTCGCAACATATTTTTTGTGCAAAATATTATAAATTTTTTGGGATATGTCTTTTCATTTATTGAGTCCAATAAGTTATTTTTTGTATTTGATAAGCTACAAATAATTTTTTTTTTATACAAATAAGCTACAAATATTAAGCTAAATAAAAATTATTAGCGAGGTCCGCGGGCGTGATTCTGGAGATAAAAAAAAAACTATAAGGACTGTCTTATGTGAAATTTAACAAGTGTATGGTGAGATGAGAATAGTGTCAGAATAAGTTTGTTAACGGTTTTATAGAAATTACAAAAGTCAACTTAAAATGGTCGTGAGTTTCGTAACAAACTTTTCATGCACATTTACGAAGATGTTTTAGGTCCCGTTTGGTATTGTTTTTTTTTTTTAAATAATATTTTATTTAAAAATAAAACAGTACAAAAGTGTTTGGTAAAATTGAAAATCTTATTTTTTTTAAAAGTAATAGATTTTTTATAGCAATTTTTAAAAGCAGCATATAGGTTGCTTTTGAATATTGCTTTCACAAAAAGTTAATGAAATTTTTTATTCTCCTAGTCTCCACCTTATCCTCCACTACCTCCACCACCGTCGCCGCAATTGCCACCCGCCTCATTACCAGACGCATTTTCATCTGCACCACCACCTCATCCACCCCTACCTCTATCACCACCACCACCACCACATCTTCTACCTCTACCTCCACTTTCTTATAATATCCAAATTAATTTCTAAAAAAATTATTGTTTATTAACCGTTTATATTTTTCACGCATTTTTTTTTTCTTAAGAGAACAAACCTCCACTTCATGCCCAAGTCTACTTTGTCGTCACCACCACCATCATCATCACCATTACCACCACCACCACCTCCTCCACTACCACCACCACCACCTCTTTCACCCTTATCTCTACCTCTTCTACCACCACCTCTTCCCTCAACCTCCACCTCGTCCACCACAACCGTCGCTACCGTGGCGCCACCACCACTGTCACGGTCACCATTGAAACTGCCATCACCATTGCCACCTCCACCACTTCTTTTACCCTTACAAGCACCTCTTCCATCCCGAGTCTCCACTTTAGCCTCCACTACCTCCACCACCGTCACCACTGCCGCCGCCACCGCAGTTGCCACCCGCCTCACTACCATACGCATCTCCATCTCCACCACTACCTCATCCACCCGTACCTCTATCACCACCACCATCGCCGTCACCACCACCACATCTTCTACTTCTACCTCCACCTTCGTCACCACAACCTCCATCATCTCCTCCACATCCACCTCATCTACCTCTACCTCTACCTCTACCTCTACCGCCACAACCACCATGACCTCCTCATCCACTCATACCTTCACCTCACCACCACCACAAACACCTCTTACACTTTTCAATATCATGTTCATTTTAGTCATTATCCACATCTGCCACATTTTTATACTAAAATTTACCAAACATTTTGACATTACATTTCATACAACACTTTAAAAAAAAATTACCAAACGTTTAACTGCTTTCATATACAGCTGCTTGTTAAGAAAGTACAGCATAAGTAATTTTTCAAAAAAACACCGCAATACCAAACTGGCCCTTAAACTTTTTGGGACATTTTTTGCTATTTATTGAGCTCGATAAACGGTTCTTTATATTCCTTTAAGATATAAAATATTAAATTCAATGAATAAAAAGTATTAACAAGGTTCTAGAGTGAGTCTGGAGATCTAAAAATATAAGAAATGCCGTCTATAAATTTCACAGTGAGATTATAATTTTTTTACTGTTCACTAGGTCATTAAACCAAGCGCAGAATGTCGAATAGCAAAGGCGGTGGCATACGAAATAATTTTTATTCTTTTTATCGTTTCTTGCTTAAAAAAATCGAGTGGTTTTAGGAAAGAAGAAGGAAACAAAATATTCTCAATTAATACTAATTGATTCATAAACTAATAACTTATTCGGAAAGGAAATAAAAACAAGAATAAAAAATCAATCACTGCGATTTTGTTACCCTTTTTGTGAGCAGACCTGTGGCTGTATAAAAGAACCAGAAAACCTCCCTTTTTGCTGCATTCGAAATTTAACCTAATATATAAACCACCCGTCAAAAACCTCCCTTTTCCGCATTCAATCTAAACCTAGAAAGCGATCGAGAGAGCAAGCTGCCAAAAAGCCATTGAAACTAATAAGGTTCTTCCTTCTTTCAAAACTTTTTATTTCTTCTTATATATCCTTCATAATAATTCTATTTTTTTATTTCTTTTTTGCATTATTGTTTTCATGAATTAGTTGGTTTTGGATATTATTTATCTGTCTTTTTAGCATGTTGTAATTTATGGTATGTGTCTTAAAAAGAAATCGATAATTATATATACATATATATATATATGTGTGTGTGTTATTTGTATATATTAGTATACTGGTATTTTGCTATTATTGGAATGAATTTCAAATAATTGCCATGGATGTAAATCTATATGTGTTCTTACATGATATTGCCTTTCTGTTTTTTTTTTCTTGAGTCTGAAATAAAATTGTTGTTGCATGTATATATATATATATGTTTCTCTAGGAAGGATTTGAGCGTGAAATTTTTATGTAAATGAATAAATTTAACATGATGAATCATGATTTCTGTCACCATGCACTTCATCATGTGTGTATATAATCTGATCTTTTTGTATATATAAATATATATATAGAGGGTGCTTTTAAATTTCAATGGCGACGTGATAAAACGATTTACATGGTTGAATTTAGATATATTATGATATTGGAGAAAATTAAATAATTAAACACAATATATAGTTGACAATATTTTTTTCGGTGTTATTGAACTGGAATATGGAGGGAAAAGGGAGAAGTAAAAAATAAATAAGACTGACATAATTAGAGTATATGAGGCTCGACTTCTTGCATATCAACTAATTAATGATGGAGTATGTATTGTGAGATATTTGTTCTTTTATTATAAACTGTGAAAATTTTAGATATCTATATTGAAATGTTTGAGACGATCCATGAAAATTTTGTTTGATTTCTTGTAATTTTGATCTATATTGAAATCTGATAATTATTATCCTATGGTGTTGCATGATGCTCAAATGTTAATGATTTGTAATTTTTGATCTTGTGATTTTTAATGAACAAATAATTGGTGATAGTCAGATAAATTATGTGATTTTTATTCTGATTACGGTGAAATGTAATACATCAGTGTTTTTTTGGTTCATTATGAATATTTATCAACTATTATTTATAATATCATATAATTAAAACAATATCGTTTGTAGAATAAAATATGGGTCGACGTAAAACGAAGCTAGCTTTGCAGCTGATACCGGATGAGAAATCTCGAAAAGTTACGTTTCGAAAGAGAAAGAATGGATTGTTCAAGAAGGCTTATGAACTAACCACTCTTTGTGATGTGAAAGTGTGTACGATTGTTTACGAGAATAAATCTGAAGGCAAACTAGGCCCTCCACAAACCTTCCCTGAGAATTCTGAAGAGGTGAAGGAAATCATCAACAAGTACAGGTCCAATTCATCGAAGATCAAGAAAGTTCAAAATTTGTCCGATTTTTACGCCACACAAGCACTTCAAGTGAAGAAGGAGATTTCGAAACTGCGAAACAAGAGCTACGAAGAAAAGTATCCAACGTGGGATGATCGCCTTAACGACTTTTCCGTTGATCAAATGGTGGATCTCTTAAACAATCTGGAAAACAAAATTGTAGATGCTCAAAAGATGCATAGTATGATGATGGAATCAAAGCAACTTGCGAGGCAAGTAACTGAATCAGCACCGGTGAGTGCCTTTGATATACGAGTGCTCAAATTCTAACTAGTTAAGGCAAATTTATATATATATATAATTCACGATCTTCGTAAATAATGTGCATGCAGGTGATGCTTCAAAGCAACGAGTACACTCAGATGCTGGGACTATTCGATAATCAAAACCCTAGTGATGGATCATCCATGATGATGATGAACGGCTGGGATCAACCTGCAACCACATCAAACTATAACCACACAATTTCACCATCTACATGGGACCATCAAGACATGTCTAACAACAATCCTCCTTCAATGCAATATGGAACAATGGATGAGAACCTGTACGCGGCGGCGGCGGGTTTCTACAATCCTATCCCGGCGCCGTCGTATATGTACGATTCAATATTTTCTCCATTCGATCAAGTGGCTCAACAAGCACCGGCTCGAATGGTCGAGCAATCTCGAGTGGTGGTGTATCATCCACCTCAGCAAGCACAAGCTCCGAGTGGTGAACAAGTTAGAGTGGCTCCTTTGAGCGTTGCGTATCATCATAGATCGGTGTCTCAGGCGACGGCGCAGCCGAGCTTTATGAAGCTTGAGGTGTCCGGTGGTGGTGCTCCCTCGTCTGAATATGACCAGCAGTTTCAGCTTGTTGCATCTCAGGCTCAGTCCAACGTTAATCGAATGTTCTATGACACCATGTTTCGTTACGGACAGAACAACAGTGGATAAGGGCTCAGGTTACAAGGTGAATAATATTTTGGTATTTTAAGGTTCAATGGAGTATTGAACTTTACACCTATATTAGACTTTGTATTGGCTCTTTTAAACCAAGTAATTGCATCTTTTTAACTGATGTATCCATTTGCATGTGCTCTAGATAGACATAAATAGGGGTGGCAATTTCTCATACGATTTGATAAATGACTCAAATTTTGCATAAAATTTATCTAGTTTAATTTACATGATTAAATTTTTTTGTCAATATGTTATGATCCATTTATTATGCATGTAAGTCACAGATCAATCCATTAACCCTATAAGAACCTATTAACTCGTTTAATAAACGAATTAGTCAATATCCCAAGTATACTTTTAAAATTGTCAATATGTTATGATCCATTTATTATGCATGTAAGTCATAGATCAATCCATTAACCCTATAAGGACCTATTAACTCGTTTAATAAACGAATTAGTCAATAACCCAAGTATACTTTTAAAATTGTCAATATGTTATGATCCATTTATTATGCATGTAAGTCATAGATCAATCCATTAACCCTATAAGGACCTATTAACTCGTTTAATAAACGAATTAGTCAATAACCCAAGTATACTTTTAAAATTGTCAATATGTTATGATCCATTTATTATGCATGTAAGTCATAGATCAATCCATTAACCCTATAAGGACCTATTACCTCGTTTAATAAACGAATTAATCAATAACCCAAGTATACTTTTAAAATTGTCAATATGTTATGATCCATTTATTATGCATGTAAGTCATAGATCAATCCATTAACCCTATAAGGACCTATTACCTCGTTTAATAAACGAATTAATCAATAACCCAAGTATACTTTTAAAAGGTGTATGTCTTACAATAATGCTATACCCCATTAGAAATGCATTAATAAATTGTCCAATACTACTTACTTATTTATTGAACTTGTTACGTGAATTATGACGAATTATCTGGTTTCTTAATGTAAATTATGACGAGTTATCTGGTTTCTTAATGCAAATTATGACGAGTTATCTGGTTTCTTAATGCATGGGCACGGTCTATTTTTAACACAATTATTAAACAGGTCAAGTTGAGTATTTGGTAAATCATGACATAACACAAACCGACCCATTGCCAGTCCTAGATAAAAGAAATTACAAATCATGTCAGATTTGAGGTGGAAGATAAGTGCTACTACTCTGGCCGGAAACCTGGAAAAGATGCAGGTCGGAAAAGGCCTGGATGCTCTTTATTTTTGCCAAAGCAAAGATACTTTTTATCACAAAACCAATAAACCTGAAAAAGGGATTATTTTGTTGGTAATAAGGAAGAAAGATGGGTCATGGCAAACACTAATTTATAGGTACAAATGAGAGAGACATGAAGGACTTGAGACCTTCAGAGGTCTTTCAACATTACATTACACTGACATAAGCCATATTTCTCTCTTTTACATCTTGCAGATTTTGTTTTTTCATCATTATCATCAAATGTTGTACAACTAAAACAAGCATCTTCACGAGACACACACATCACTTATTCAGGAGGGCTCACTCACGACAACGCTATTTAACTCCAGCAGATAAAAAGGAAAAAAGAAGAAAAGAAAAAACCAGACTTAACCCCCAAGCTTGCGCTCTAAGGAAAATCTGTTGAAAGCACACAGCTGACATCCACCGCCATAACCTACTACTATATGCCGACGATTAGCTTATGCTGCAGAGCCCGCTTGCTCGCATAGGTCCAATAGATCCAGGGTCTGCAGAATCATCAAAACTCCTTATAAATCAAATAGGTTCATGTAAAGCCAGTAGAATTGAACCAAAAGAAGAAGACAATGCAAGCAATGACTCTTAGCTGACATACCTCAGGAACTGAGAGCTCAAGGCGAAACTTGGGACCATCATAGTGGTGCAAGACTGGCCTGAAGGAATCTTCTTCCAAAGCCTTGCAGAGTTTTCTAACGCGGATCCTTACCTAATAATCAATTTAAATACCGTCAATAAGTTGGATACATGCCAAAAATCAAAAGAACAAAGCCTCCACCAATCGTTTCAAATTCTATACCTGAGCAGGAAATCTTGACTCGCCTTTACATTTCTTGTCTTCCCATGCAGTTGGATCAATGTTTGAACCACCAAAGCTCGCTGCCTGCACAAAACCAATTGAGAGAGGTGATGATAAGAAAATATAATACTCCAGTCACTATACATTCTATTACTTGCAAGAATATTGCAGCGAAAACATATGAATATAAATGGGACGTTTGAAAACAAACCTCGAAAATTCCATGCAGTTGGTGAGTTGTATAATTGTAGAGAAACAAAGGCAAGCCTGGTGTTATTGCCCGAACAGAATCCCTATATCTTGGAGGTAAACCTAGCACATACATATAGTGATTAATGCATATCCAAATTACTTGAAGTGCCAAAGAAATTATATACAGTTATAAACTATATAACTAAAAAGCATAATCTAAAAAGCAACTACGTACAAACGTCATAAACAATTTATCCAACGTACTATATTATGCATTAAAAACCCTTCAGATATTCCAACGCACTTGCATAACTGCTAATGCATCATGCAGAAAATGTCAGCTAGATGCGTTTCATCTTAACCTAGACATACGTTATAGCCCAAGATTTCAACTTAAAACTAAAACAAAAACTGATTCGTAAAGGAGCTAAGAATGAATATAACTTACCAAATAATTGCCGCTTCAAATCTTCCTGCATTGTGTCATTGTTACACACAAAGATGTAACCTCCAAGCACCTCATTTCTTGGGAGCGTCTCGGTTGCTGGCAAGGTCTTGAACCTCTTCTCAACTGTATTTGCAGATTCGTTGTTGTTGTTACTGCTGTTGTTGATTTCTTTGTTGCTGTATTTGTTACCATTCATGTTTCCAACAACGCTCACATTGTTTTTCTGGTAAACTGCATTCATGTTATAAATACCATTCCTAAAGGAACTTTTGCTCGCATTCTCATTTACTTTAGAGTCCAAGCTCAGCATGTTAAAGTTCAGGCTTTCAAATTTGTTTTCTTCCTGGTACCCAAATTTGTCCCTTGCCCTTGATTCAGCCGGACCTTTTGAAAGATCAAGGTTATTCATACGCTCCCCCTTTACCCTTGTCTGCTCAGCCAATTTTGAAGCGGCCATAAACCATTTATGATCTTCTGCAACTTTTGACTGTCCTCGAAGCTCATCACCCAATTGCCAAAAGCTGTTGATGCTCTCCATCTTTGCAAAAATCTACTCAGATTGACAGATCCTATAGAAAAAGAGTTCATAAATGAAAAAGAAATTAATTGAAGAGTTCGAACAACAAAAGATGAGGTTGAGAACATAAATCAGTTAAACCAAAAAGGTAAAAGCATAGAGCAAATAACTAACTTTGGTTAAAGAGCATTAATCATAAATTCTATATTAAGAAAGGAAAACTTGGAGAGCATTCATACTTGTGTACATATGTGGCACATACTGAAAACACGAAATCAATTAGTTCAACTTTGAGTACAATTTCCCCCTTCCCCCGGCCAAAAAAAAAAATATCCCCCAAAGTAAGAGGATAAGGGAATCATGAGAACAGCTCATATGTTCAGAAGATAAACAGTCATGTTACAAATGCACACATGCACAAGAGAAAAATGCTAGAAAATTTGGATTAGTTGAATGAAAATAATGATATACATGATAAATTGGCAGATGGGATAATAATAACCTATAGAAATCAATATCGGACTTTACCATTTTATAAGGGCAACATAAGTGTTGATCAATAGAAAAGTACAAAGCTTTAAAAAAATTCTTTAATAGGTTATTCTATAGATCTCCAAGAAACACATCCCTATGAACATACTCAGAACACAATATCATCATTTCCATAAAAGGAGTCATTTCCATATAAAACGAGACGGTATAGTTTCGAAATAAAACTATACAAACACTAAAATATTGAAAGTCTAAATGCACAGCCTGTAGCCACATACAAATCAACTAGTAATTAGAAGAAGAAAAAGTGTGCACATTTAACACCACATTACCCTGAAGCTGTGATTGTTTCAATGGAAAATAATTTTGGGAAAGAATGTTTATGCCTAAAAATATTACGAAAAATTTAAGATATTTGGAATGCACAAAACCATTTAAACTTACATTTAATTAAACTATGGTTTCAAAAAGTATAACCACGTCCGAGATCGGTAATTCCAACAGAGGTTGCAGAAACACATAACTACAAAATCTGAAATGGGATGGCCTCTCTAGATTGTAAGGATTTTAAAAAGAAACGAAAGATGGAGAACCAAGCTAAAAAATTTTTACTTTACATTTGCTCTCCCACGAAACAAAAATAGCTTAACAGAACCACCAAACATGAACCAGTCAAGTATTCAAGTATCAGATTTTTCTTACTTGGTTTTTTCCATTTTCCAACCAACCAAACAAAAAGCGAGAGAAAAGTTACAGAGACTAAAAAGTCAACCAAATCACACAAGAAAAAATTAGAGCTGCCGAATTTCCAACTACCAACATTATTGTTGGTATTCCAAATTAGAACCTGAAAATGAACTAATCAGCTGAGAAAACACATAAATCCAAAAAATTTCCTACAAAATCGACATATATACAACTGAAAACAAAGATCCCAAACATGCATTTGAATAAACCCAGAATTAGATACAATTGAAATAATGTACCAAGTAAGTGTCAATTAACAGAGAGAAAAAGCATAGAAGCTTCAATTATTAGCCTCTAACAGGAAGTGAAGGCATTAAGCGATTGAATTTGTAGAGTGATAGTGAATTTTCGACTGCTTAGAGAACCCTAGATTTGGGGATCAGAGGCTTCGACTAACCTTTTATCTGCTTTTGCCCTGTGAAACCGGAAGACGCGACAGAGGAGGAGAGCAGCTGGATTTTTATGCTTATATATGTGATAAGTTACCGGATATACCCTTACATGTTCTGATGAATTACATTTATTGCCACTGCTTTGTTTTGATTTTGATTTTTTAATCTCTCTAATTTTCGTCGTGAACTCATGAGTTTCATGGGCTTTGCTTTGAATGTAGCGGTGAGTTTATTTGGAAAGATTCTCGTGATATTCAAATTGAAGTTAAAAGTTAAAAGTTAAAAGAACTTATATGGAATGTCAATCACAATATTATAATTCATATGGAAAAAGTGTTTGATCATAAAAAGGTAAAATCAACTTCTTGATTTTAATTGGTTTATCGGAATAAAAAGTATTATCAAATTTATAAATAAAATAAACATTTCCACGTACTTTTGATTAAATAATTTATAAATGTAATTATTTTCAGTAATGATTGCGAGTCTCTGCATTTACATACTACGCATTTACACGCATTTGAAATAATACTGACCATTAATTTAATCTAACGGAGTTAAATTATTCCACATCAACCTTTTGGTATTAGAAAAAAAAACCTCACTCAAATCACTTTATCACTGCCCATCGATATCTCCTCCTTGTCTCTTGCGCTTTCCTTTCTACCCTTCATTTCCTATCTTGATTCAAAAAATTTGAGCGTGCTTTTCATTGTTCCCTCTTCATCTAGGACTATATATGTCTCTTTCAATATTTCCGAAGTTTTTTCGTTTTTGAGTGCATCTTTCTCCCTCTTTCGTTTATATGGAGATCTATTTGGAGCAATTTTATTTATGTGTTAAACAAATAAACTCAAAAGCCTTTCCAAACCCATATTTTTTTTACGTTAATATCCAATAATTAAAGGTAGATTTCAATTTTATATGATAAAGCTTGATATACTTTGCAGAAAATGATAATCTACTTCCAAATATTATTTATGATGTTATTCAAGGTTGGAGGAAAAAAAACGCTCTGATTTTTTTTTAACATATCTACTTCTTTATACGGTGTCTTGATTGTTGGATTGCTGTATACTGTTGTGATTCAAAGTGATAAGATAAAACTCCTATGTTATTATCTAATACAAGATGGAATAATTAACTCCGTTAGATTAAATCAATGATTAACATTATTTCAAATGCGTATAAATACGTAGAACGTAAATGCGCAGACTCGCGATCCTTTCAGTGAATAGTTCTACATTAATAGTGAATTCGATAATTAAGTTGAAATAAAAGTTACATGGATACGAACAACTTGATACGATGGGATTGAGGCATTATACTAGAATTCAACAATAGATGTTACATCAATTTAAACTTCTGATAATATATTTGTATAACAGTTTATTCTTGATCGAATAAAGAGAAATTTAGGAAGGGATAAATTCTATCAAATTCATATCACCCCTACTCAAAGATCCAATTTCTCAATAACGAGTATTTCATAGTCAAAGTCCAACTCGTTAGTTTAAGTCCAATTACGAATTAGTAAATATGAAATTAATTCTTAGTACCTTTGCAATGTGACTAGTATGTGATAAGAGTACCCGGTCGAGAACCTTAAAATATATCCACCATTTATTTAATATTTTGCTCTCATCGTTACAATTTAAATATATAAATCTACTAAATAGATTAAGATTTCGAATTTAATTTTCATAAACAATAAAATCCGAACCGAATAAAATTTTGAATTTAATTTGTTCTGGGTTATGCGTGTCGGCAACACCGGAGAGTTAGTAACCTTGCACGGTCTAAATTAGACCGACTAATCTTTATGTCACAATATAGGAATGATTTTGTTTCGACCACTCTATGCAAAATTTTCTCTAATACGTGAAAATAATATAATATAATACAATTTATGTTAGAAAAAAAAAAGAACTTGAAAAAAAAAATCGTATATAACTAGTTCAAAATTAAATTTTAAGCTAAAAATACGAGACTTACGAAATTCATATAAAATTTAGGGAATTGGTTTTCATACTCAATCTTTTATATTCTTCACTCCTCTATTTGAATTTATCCATTAATTTTGTTTTGATCTACTCAATCTAACGATTAGAAAAAATAAAGAACATGCACGAGGAGAAAAATAGAATAAGTGTGAAAACTAGTTCTCGAAATTTATAATTTAAATAAATTCTGTTAATATGTCTCGTAACTTAATTTAAGTCGAAATCTTGTATATAAAAAAAAAACTCGAAATTTTGTATAAAATATAATAATAATAATAATTGATTCTAATCCAGATAATCGCTGTCTTTCTACCAATACAAATAATATAATAATATAATATTATGATTTTATTATTCTAAAATTGCCAAGAAGACTGAGTCTTGCTGTTATGTCGGTTTAGCTGCAGACCAGAGAATGTTTAAATATAATCAACTTGTAATTACAGCCATCTTTATATAATTATATGTTAAATATGATAATTAGTGTGCATTTGTTTCATAATCATTTTAAGATGGTTGGTGGGATTGGTTTTATAATTGTTAGGAATGTGGGTTGTGGAATCAAACATCAGAAATAGACTTTCATGTGCCTTACAAACTTTGCTTTGAAGATGACCAATAGGCAATATATCATGTGGAACTTCAACTGCTGTGCTTAAACTAATGTGTTTGTTTCTTAGTTGTTATCGGGGCATATTAATAAGGTTATTATGCATTCTTAAAATGCAAGTTTTTTTTAAAAAAAATATTACGAGGTGTCCTTAAACTCAATTGATATCCAACTGTGTTCTCATAATCAATTGGTACCGTTGGGATGCGTCTTTTCTTCTCCCCCCAACTATATTCACTTCGCGGTAAACGAAGACTTTCGAATAGCCAGCAGGCTGGGCAATAATATAATTATTTTGCTGTATCCAGTCTAATACCAATCCAACCCATTTCATGAATAAAATTTTATAGTCTTGAAGGCAGTCAACGTGTCGGCCACTCTTCTCCCATTAGACTTGTAAATCTTTGTGTGCTCTTTTTCCTTCTCTCTATCTCACTTAGCCGAGTCATTTCCTTTTATGTTATTGATTCCTTTTATGCTACTGAACTGGAGAATTTTCCTATAATTTGATCAACTGATATTTCGATATAGAAAGATCTCCTTATTTATTCACTGCGGATTCTCGCGTAATTTTCTTGAAAAGATATGTCCTTGGCTACAAAGTACTTCAAGTGAGTTTTGAACTCTTGTCAATTAGACTGTATTCGTTTATCAATTACGCCACACCTTGCAGAGGAAGGAGAGGTTTTTTATTCCACTATTAGAATAGCACTGATAATCACAATGGTGCTTGTCTATTCCTCTATATAATCTACAATCATTCTCTCTTTGTGTTGAGCTCTCTCAAACACAAGTACATATAAACCATGGGAATTCCAAGCGCTGTGAAATAGCAATCTAACGTCTAATTTACTATTATTATTTATTCTCGTAAAAAATAAAGTCGATATCAGTTATATGGGATCATTGTATCAAATTGTAATTCGTTTCTTTTAGTATCATTAGGCTGTGGACACGTTGCTGCTTCTCTTTGTGCCATGGGCTCCTTTTGTGTTTATGGTTGACTTAATTTGGGCTTGCAAGAATGCGCTGTATGTTTTTTCTTGGGGCATGGTAAATGGAAAAAGATTTGAGAAAAGTTACATACAACACAAGCCCAAATATGAGAGTGATTCATTAATTTAAGCAGTAGTCTAATTTGTTATCAGATTTAATGGATGTTCTCTTGTGGCTATTGCAGATTCGCAGGGTGTAAATTGTAAAAGATTCCCTTAGTTTAATATTGACTTCATGTGGGCGCAAGGATAACATGAAGACGAGAATCTCTCGTATATGATATACCAACAAGTGTAAAATACATGGTATATGCATTAAGCCCAAATGGTGTATTGATGTAATGGTTAGGGGAGGAAAGACGTTGAAGATATATCGTAAGAGCAACGTTGAAGAAATGTGTAAACTAAGTTGAGGGTGCTCAAGCTGGCAATATGGCATTCGCAATTTGGAGATTGAGGGTGATTCTCTAACTCTTATCAACACCATCAATGGCTGCTTTGCTCCTCCTTGGCGTCTAAAGAGTATTATGGGGAACGTAAGGAAATTACAAAAACTTTCCACAACATCTTCTTCGAGCATGTGTTTCGTGAAGCGAATTTCATTGTGGATTGTTTGGCTTCTTTGGGTCACAGGTTAGAGGGTGAATTTTGGCATCGCACTCTTCCTTCTCAAGCTTCTCAAGTATGGTCGGTTGTTTTAGGGGCTTCTCTCTTTGGCCTTTCTCTGTTTTTTCTTTTTCTTATAAAAAAGAAAAAATATAAAAAAAAATTATGCATAAATGAAATTAAGAAGAGTAATGTGTTTTTTTTGTTCACATACCGTGCACGATCTTTATTGTCTAAATTATCATGTAAATATTATTTTGGTAAAAAAAAAATTTAACTGATGATTGTTTAATCATCTAATATATATGTACACAATAAATATTTATTTAGTTGTTTTATATAAATAATTAAATGATTTTAATTTTTTTTTTCTTGAAGCCATACTTTTTGAATAATAATTTAAAAATAAAATATTTTAATTATTACAAGCATATAAAAAAATCCCTTAATTACTATTTTCAAGACAGATGAATAATAAATACTATAAAGAATGGAAGCCAATTATTCTAAAAAGAAAATGGATTTTTGAGATAATTTATGTATTTATGTCAGAAAATTTAATATGTGGAGGCAAGAGATACAAATATGAAGAAAATAAAAGCCCTGGGGTTTATCGCGCGTGAAAAGAAAATCCCTTAAACCTTACGCCCAACTCCATTCCTTCTGATCATTTCTCTCTCAATTCGAGGAGGAAACGCCTCACTCACTCGGCCATCACCCTCCGTACACAGCAAGGAAAAACCCTAACAAATTCCACTTCCATGGATTTTCCAACCGACGACTTCGATCGGATCCTCTTCTTCGAACACGCCCGTAAGATCTCCGAAGCCATCTACACTAAGAACCCTCTTGATGCCGACGTTCGTATCTCCATCTTCATACTTGCTTCTTTTGTTCATCTTCATCTTTCATGTTCAAACTTATTTGCCCTCATTCCTTTCTAATTGCAGAACTTGACGAGATGGGCTGGATCTCTTCTGGAGCTGTCTCAGTTTCAGAATGTATTGGCTTCAAAAGAGATGACTAAAGGTGGAAACTTTCCCCCAAATTTTCATTTCTTCGGTCCTGCATCAAAATTAGTTTCTGAATTACTCTTAGATCAACCATTTACTTATTTGGTACCCTTCAAATTTGGAAATTATTTGTTTTTTAGAATTTAGTAATTTCAAAGTTTTGAAATTTGTGAAGATGGGTTTGTGATTGGTTTTGCTCAGATGCAATATCAAAGCTAGAGGAGGCATTGGTGATTAATCCTAATAAGCATGAAGCTAGTTGGTGCCTGGGAAATGCTCATACTAGTCGAGCACTTTTGAGTCTGGACCAGAATGAGGCAAGCCAATGTTTTGATAAGGCGGCTCAGTACTATCAGCAAGCCCTTAAATTGGTACTTCTGCCAAATCTCAAACAAAATTTACGGAGTATCAGCCTTTTCATATTTTAATTGATTTTTTTTTTTTTTTTGTAGGATCCGGGGAATGATACATATCGCAAATCTGTGGAAGTGTCTACTAAGGTGCTCCCTCTAACTTGATCTGGTGACAATGCTTGTTATTGCTGTTGACATTATGTCTTGGAAAGTTGGAATCTTTAATTGTGGCTGCATTGGGGGAATGGCATTTGGAAATTTTGTTGAATTATTTTCAAGGGCATTATGTCTAAGTCTAATATATGGTGTCATCTGTTTTCTTTAGATGTCAGTAATCCTCAGATTATAGTGTTTCTAGAACTGTAACTTTCTTATAATCTAATCTGATCTATCAGCCCATGAAGTTAAAATTGAATCACAAAGTTACAATTTTTCTGTGTTTATAGGCCCCGCTAGTGCACATGGCATTGCAGAAGCGTGGTGTTGCTCAACAGATGGAGGCTGCAGCTGGACCTTCTACTTACGCCGGTGCAAAGGTGATTCTTCCGTTTTTCGATATCTTTCTTCTTCTCAAGGTTTTAAATTTGCAAAATTGAATTCCTGTTTCTATGTAACTAAAATGTCATTCAATTGATCAAAAAAAAAAAGTCGTTCAATTGTTCTATCTAATTAGTTACGGTTGGATAAGGTTCACATGAAAATTACTATCACTTGGTATTCGAAATTCGGTATTGATGTTATTTTGACATGTAACTTTGTTTCTTGATCTGTTGATGAATGATTACTTTGCCTCCCTCGACAGGCGACAAAGAAAACCAAGAGCAGCGATCTGGTGTATGACATATGTGGCTGGCTCGTCCTTGCTGTTGGTATTGCTGCTTGGTTTAGGTCTGGAAGATCCCATATTCCTCCATCTCCGATGTGAGCATAACAATTAGTGACGAATCGCTTATCCGCTATTGACTCATATCTGGCTGATAAGTTACTTAATTTGCCGACTCATCTGTGGGTGATAAGTTAGATTTCCGACTCATATGGTGGCTGATAAGTTAGTTAGTTTGATGACTCATATGTGCTGGTAAGTTGGTTAATCTTTGGCCATTGTGATTGAATAAATAGGTTAACAATATGGAATCCTTTTCTAGTGGAAATACAAATCACAGTTGAGTAGCTAATTTTGTGGATGTTGGTTTGTCTTTGATTGGCCGAAATGGCTATTGCCGGTATATATTAAGTATCGATTTCGCTCTTTTCGAATATCGAATTTGAGCTCTGGAACTTCTTACTACATAATAAAAAAGAATATTATAAGATCGTAATATTAGTAGCTACTTATATGTAATGAGTTGATTAGTTAGAATAGATAATGATTATTTGACGTTTCTATTCTAGGTTTTACCTATCAAATTTAAGAGACTATAAATCTAAAGTCTAAATTCTAAATAATCTAGATTCTAAAATAATAAATTGTGTGAATGAATGAAAATAAAATTGAAAATGTGAATAAATAAAAACAAATTAGAAAAAAAAATTAGAGTTAAAAAAGGAGGTTCTTTGACGCTTATCATCGTCCCCTATTGTCCACTCACGTGGTGCTATATCTCTTGACACGACGTCGTTTATCATCCAAGTCTAAGAAGAGAATCTCGAAGTTTCCGCTGATACTTTGACTGTCCGTAAACGGAGTTTTGGCGTGAGAGAAACAAATTCCAAAAAGCAAATGGCCTGCAGTTACCAGACGAAACTGAACACTGGCGACTTAGCTTCATCTTTCTGCTTCTCGCTGCGGCGTTTGGCAGCGCCTGCAACTTTTTTGCCGCCGCATTCCGTTTCAATTTCGAGTGCAAATTCAAGCCGGAGGTTCCAAGTTTTAGCTCTTGCTGTTAAGAGAAGCCCCAAGCGCCTCAAATACGCCACTCCTCGCTTCTCCAAGGTCATCTTCATCTCTCTCTCACTTTACCCTTTTTTCTTTTATACAAGCCAAATTTCACTTTCAACTAGTCTGAAATCAACTGTTTAAAAAATGTAAATTGAACAAAAATTGGGCGTTTTAATTTCAAAAAGCTTATGAGTTGTGTTGTCTGATGATATGAAACCCAGGAGGGTGAGCTTCTTTATGTTGAAGTTGATCCATCACTCTCAGGAGCGGACAGGTGGAAATTGGACCCAGTGGTCGATCTGTTGAAACAAGGCGCTGTTGGTGTCATTCCTACTGACACTGTGTATATCTCCAATTTATTTCTCTTTTGCCTATGAATTTATGATCACCTTCATGATATGTAACTTTGTTTGTAAATTGTAAATGTAATTGTAATTTAATGCTTTAGGTATGCAATAGTTTGTGATCTCAGAAACCAATCTGCGATTGAACGCCTTCGTAGGTAATTAAGGCCCTCTTGTTTCCTTGCCTAGCTTGTTCTTACTGATTCACACATTTTAATTTACTGTTAAAAATGCATTCTTTCTTTCATTGCAGAATCAAGAACATCGAATCTCATAAGGCAAGCATCACGGCTTCTTTTTACACTTCAATATGCTTGCTTGATTAACCCTGTCATTGACTGATGTATTTCTGTGATTGAATTACCGGTGCAGCCCCTTAGCATCTTATGCCACTCCTTCCACGACATTGATACGTTTACAACAGGGTTCCCTCGCGGTGATGGCCAAGGTCATGCAAATTTGTTCCGAGCTGTTAAGCATTGCTTACCTGGTCCTGTAAGTTTCTTCTTTCTTCTCTTACAATTGTTGCTGCTTTAGCTGTAGAAACAATGTTCCATTACTTATGGTCATGTAGATTCCTAAGTTTGGCATATAACACAGTTTTTTTTTTTGTGTGACAGTATACTTTAATCTTGACTGCAACCAAAGCACTACCTAAACATTGTATAAATTATGGAACGGCGGTTACCAAATGCACGTTAAAGAGAAATGTAGGTGTTCGTATGCCTGATGATCCCATATGTCAAGCAATACTAGAAAAAATGGGCTCACCCTTGATATCCACAAGGTAACGCTGATTTAATTTGTATCATTACTACGTGTATTCCATCTTTAGCAGAGAAGATGGGTTCACCGTTGTTATTCACAAGGTAAATCTGATTTGATTTGTATACGCTACTACGCACAAGGTAACTCTGATTTGAGTTTCATAGATTAGAATGCATATTCCATCTTAAACAAAGACGATGGTTAGAACTAGATATGCTTTAATACCTTCTCGTCATTAATGAAGTGAACAACTGTAAGAAGATGAGCCGCTGTTTGATTAATTGAGTTTTAAGAAACTAATAAGAACTGCTTCTTCTGTTTCAATGCAAATTATGTGTTATAACGAAAGTTTCTCTATTGTCAGTGTCAAGTGCCGGAAGGAGAACGAGTGGTTGTTAGATCCAGTAATTATAGCTGATATATATGGACCAGAGGTAAGGGTTGGCACATGAACGTTGTTCAGTTTGCTTGCAATATTTGAATACTTGATTAGTATAGCCCTATAATTTTGTGTTCAAATTCGTTATAGGGCCTTGATTTTGTCATTGATGGCGGGTTAAGAGTGGCTGATCCATCAACCGTAGTTGACATGACAGTGAATCCTCCCAAAATCATACGTCAAGGAAAGGTAACAGGTCATCCATGAACTAGAGTTTCAATATCCATGGGTCATTTCTTCTAACATACGAGCCTAAAAATCCTAAAGAGGTGCTTCATTTTGCAATCGTGTGGTCTATAGGAAAGTTTTTTTTACAGCCACTGAGAACTGGTCTATTATCTTTCTAGGGACCGGCATTACACTGGATGGTGGCAGAAGATTATGATGAATCTGCCATGACGAAGGAAAGTTCATCGCCTCTATCAGTCAGAACATATCATTCATCGCGATAAATCATGTGGAGAACCAGGATTTGGCTATGCTGAAATGTCACACTGGTTTTGCAGCTCATTTGAGGATTTTGTTAAAAGTTACCTCCATATGCAAAGAGGAAACAAAGAAATGTACATGTTTGTATTTACTGTACAAAGTTTAACAGTGTTAACCCAAAAGGAAAGCTAATAACAGTACATCTCATGTGCTAGAAATTTAAAATAGCCTTCCTTTTGCTCATGTGATTTGTAAGTAATCCTTTCATCTTTAATATGGGAACTTCGTTGAAACCCAATTAATTTCATTATGGACTCGCTTGGTAAGGTGATATTCTAAACCAGTCTCATTTACGTGTAGGGGAATTCGAACTCTCTTGAAATGGGACTGGCGCTGGTGTATTGTTCGAACTCTGAAGTAATGGGACTCGCGTATTGTCCTATTCTCTTATTCAGATGACCTAATTCAGCATTCGAGTTTTGATGTGAAGGGATTGGTATATTGTCCTATCCAACTGACCTAATTCGGATTCGAGTCTTAATCCGCATTTGTTCAATCCTGATATATTAATCCTGAGTGATAGGTGGTCTTTTCACATTGGCCCTTAAGTTAAAAGGAGAAGTGACACCAAAAGGTTGGTGAGATGTAGTTAATGATGTTTGTGAACTTCTTTAATGAGACTGTCAACAAGGCCTGTGGTGGTTGCAATGCCTTTCTCAGTACTTGGTCTTTAATTTAAAGCCTCTTCATAAACTCCAACACTCTAACATTTCCTTTGCCCTCCCTCAAGATTTGAGCTTAAATGCCATTAACATGGCCTTCCTTGAAAGATGTCTGTTCAAGCTTCTTCAATTTTCTTCTACTCTAGCCACCATGGTGTTTTTGCAAAATGCCGCTGGAGCTGAGTCGACTGTCTTCCTTCGTTTCGACTCAGCTCCACCGGCACTGTCAAGGCACTCTTCCGCAGTTTTCCGGTACTCGGTTCAAACGATGAACGGTTCCGATGCATGCAAGCAAAACATGTGCCATTTTCAGTGTCAGGTATGTATTTATAAATAATAATAATAGTAATAATAATGCACATTCTTTTTTTAATTAGCTATTTCATAGTGATTAAATTGGCTTCTGTTTATGGCTAGCTTGATGGGAAAATTCTGAGCTCGTGTCCAGCTAATGCCATAGTATTCGAAAACTTGACCGCCAACTGCAAGCACAAATTTGTTCTGAGTGTCACAACTTGGAAGGGACAGAGAAGCTCTTCAGCTTATTCTTGGTTTATTGGTATGTCTATTTGTTCCTTTTTTTTTTTTTATGCTTTCTGAAGTTTCGAACTAGGGACTAAAATCTATTTGTTTCAATTTATCCTACAGACACAATACCGCCAACTGCAATGATTTTTAGCGAAACAAATTACACAAGTGCTGATAAAATCGCCATTGATGTCACGTTTAGTGAAGATTGCCCCGGAAAGGGTGGCTTCAAGTGTGTCAACTCATCAAACTGTGATGTGAGTGATTTCTTGCTTATGTCTTAGACATGCATGACATAGTGATAATATGGTTGAAGTACAATGTTTTGTGTCTTTTTATTGTTCTTGTAGGTCGTGGTAAATGGTCCCGGCTACATACAAGCATCATCCTTACGCGTGATTAAACCTAACATTCGTTACAGCCTAGATGTGATTCTCCCCTTAACAAGTGTTTACGGGCGTGTTGTGATCAGAATGGCAGATTGTTTTTGCACAGATGAAGCAGGAAATGGCTTTACAAGGACAAAGGGATCCACTATTATCATTCACTTTGGTAACCCATAACCCAAAACTTTGTTTTCAGATCAAATGGCATTTTGAGTTTCGAAATCTGATCACATTTGTGATGAATGTGTTAGATAGAAGACCAGTTGTAGCAGATTTTTGGACCTCAGTTCCAGCCTATGAGATGGTGATTAACGGGATCCCGCGAACTATCTTTGCTACTAACAAATTGGAGGAGTTGGAAGTGTTTGTGGACTTCAGCATTCCTGTTATGAACACGACAGAGCAGGTCCGGAATGCATTGGTTGTAAATTCAGGTAACTTAGTACCAATTAATAGCAGAAATCAAGGAAATCGCGGGTTTCAATTCCAGGTAAGCAACTACAGCTGTCACACATGTTTATAGTCCATGGAATCGGAGGTTTATGTTTGTTTTTTCATGTTGTAGCTCAGAAATACATCTAGAACTGAGATCATTGTCATTGCACTACAAGCTGGACTAATACTAGGCAGGACAGGCACTCCTGTCTCGCCGGTTCCCTCAATTACATTTCTTTGTGGTACGTAGTTCCACAGTTGCAGTCTAAAGTTAGGTCCTGGAGACTTTTTCTAGCTTTATGTAGCTAAAAACTATAAACCCTACTTTTGTGTCAGATTCCATGGAGACTGGTGTAGGGCTGAGCACGAGTTCTTTAAATTTTACCAAGGACCATGACATCAGGGTAGTAGTTGAGTTTACAAAGCCAGTGTTTGGCTTTGAGGCCTCAATGGTGGAAGTTTCTGGTGGTAGAATAACAAGGCAGGTGGACATGGTGACTCTCAAAGCTGCTTACCATAATGCTACTGACACTGTATGATTAGAAGGCCTATTTTCCAAGTACTTACTTCAATTTCGACTTTTTTGTTTTTGTTTTGTAGGTTTAGGGAGCTTTCAAGAGCTTTGTACTCATTGAATGTTTTGGCAGCGACTGAGAATACAGCGGTGTCAGTTGCCATCCCGAAAGGGAAAGTATATGATATATCAGGAAATCTGAACATGGCATCTAACCAAATTCAAGTCAGACATTGTATGAATCTTCATTCTTCGCTTTTCGCTTGAAGTTTTTGGGGTGATCCATTGTTTTTTGACACTCTAGCTATCTAATTTGCTACTGTGGGCAGATTCAACCCCTACAATATCAATTGCATTGGATTCTTTTGTAACTGTGGGCATATTAGCGACTTCACTAGCAGCTGCTCTTCTTTCAATTTCATCTTCAAATCTTGGAGCAGTGGGAACTCTTGCTTCTGAGAGGTCCAACATTGTTGCTTCCGACTCAATGAATCTACATGTAAGTTTCAAATTGCTTAGTGAATAAAAATCTACCATCTTTTTGGGTTTTAAGGTTAAACTAAAATGTGTGTTCATAGGGGATGGTTGGACACCTTCAAGTTTTCGTTCTCTCAGACTGGTTCTCAGTTAACCAACCAGTTGAATATTTAGAGACAACAAAAGGTCTAAAGTGGCTAATACCTCGTCAAGAGCTTCCATGGAAAAAGGGCAGCAGCGATTCAGTTTGTCCCCGCCAAGAGACGCGTGATAGAATTGAAATGAACTCCCATCTAACCAACTCTTCTAATAGCTGGCATGAAGTACTACCAGTGCCAATTGGGGTTCACCCCAAGTCTGGTTGGCTTCACGGGCAACATAGCATGCATTTGACTAGTTTTGGACAACCTCTTCGTTCCAACGAATACTTCACTTATTTCTTGGTGAGTATCTATCTAAGCATTCAACATATAGAGCTCTCTCATTGTTGGAAACCTTTCTGCAGCTAATCATTTGCCTTACAGAGAGGAGAGCCATTGTCGGCTAGCAATGTCATCAAGGGAATGGAGAATGACAAAGGGTACTCCCCAATTACCTTTACTTTAGTGTTTTTACATTAAACTCCCCTATTACCTAACTGAGTTTTAACAGGTGGGAAGACTTGCAGATGAACTTGTTTTGGCTTGGTATTGGAGGGGGCAGTTTAGTCATAACGCATGTCTTCATATTATTTTTCCTAAAATGGAGACTAGGAACACCAGCTCGTGGGGCTCTCTCAGTCCCCAGATTTGAGCTCTTTCTTCTGATCCTCATGCTACCATCTATCTCTCAGTCTTCGGCATTTGCTATAAAAGGTAAAGATCCAATTTTTTTCTTTCTATATCCAATTGTTTTGATTGCTTGCCACTCAAGGATGTTTTGAACTGTCATTTGCAGGTGGTACAACGGGTGGAATCATTTCAGGGGCTTTACTGCTGGCTATTCCTGCAGCTCTTATCTTATCGGTGTGCCTTTTTCAAATAATTGCAATCTTCGCCGGCAGTTTTATTCAGTACAAGGAATTCAAGAATGTGGGTGAAGAAGAAGAAGCATGGTATGCAAAGCTTTGGTATTGTTTTACAGGAAGACCTAGAGCCGGAAAATGGTTTTACAAGGATGGGCTTCCTTCGTCTTTCCTTCCACGATTTGGGATTCTCTTTGAGGGTTTTAAGGGTCCTCCGTTAGTCATCTCCGTTGATCAAAATGAACCAAACAGCATATCAAAGTGGACTGGAAGTGGCCATAGTGGGGTAGGGAAAATGAGACCGGTCAGCTTAGATGACAGCACAGAAGAAACTAAGATTCCAATGTCCAAAAGGCTCTTGGGATGTGCTACATCTTCCTATATCATTGTCGATCTTTTAAGGAGAATCTCCCTAGGGATCATATCTGGAGCTTACTCGTCAAAGAACACAAGCCAAGGCTTCTTGGCATTGGCCATTACGCTGCTGCAATTCGCTTATCTATTTGCTCTCAAACCATACATCAAGAGAGGAGTTCATGTGGTGGAAAGTGTTTCTTTACTCTCTGAAGTGGGCATATTTACTGTATTTATCAGTCTTGATGCCTCAAATCCTATCAAAGCAAGAAAGTTCGGATTCTTAATGCTAACTCTTCTCTTCCTCACTTTTGTTGCCCACATGTTAAATGAGTGGCGTTCTCTGATAAAATCCCTACTAAAACTCTCACAGCCTCAGAAAAATTCATTCAAGCTTGGATTGAAGTTTGCTGCTAAAGGTCTTATCTTCCCATTCCTTCCAAGGAATCAATGGTCAAGACTCATACCTGCCTCCTCCCACCCGAAAACAAGCCTAGCTCCAGTCCTTCCTCTAAGTCCAGATACAAGACCACCGCCTCGTGCTCACCCCATTAGTGCCATGACTGCCACTGTAGTCCCGGTCCTGAGTCCCGGATCACCTGGCCCTAACACTAGAGGGGAAGCAAAACGGCAAAAGGGACTTAAACTAGAGCCGAAAAGTGATCTGAAGAAGCTGAGGGAGATGGCAAGGGCAAGCTTTTCGGGGGATTTTGTTTTCGAAGAAGCTAGCACTAGCTATGGTGAGCCTTCACTGCAAACTCCTCAAGCCTCTACTTCCAGAAAAAAACACTAAAGTACACAAATTGTAAGGGGTGGGTGACATTGACACTGACACTAGGCATTTTGCTTAAGCCTTGTTCTTCTGCACCCAATTTTTTCTTTTTCTTTTTTCCCTTAATTATTAAATAACTGCTCTGATTCAAATCAAATATCTGTTTTATTAATTTGTTCATCTGAGATTGAAACAGCAAAAATACCATTAACAAATCTGCTCTGAATCACATCAAATTTACATTCTTGAATCTAACAATTACATCAACAAATCTTACTCAAAATGGTACATGAGATGAAACACGCATCAAAGAAGGTAATTAACAATGGTGGTCTGAGGTGAAAAGTATTTACCCCCTTCTTGATGTGAAAAAACAGTAAAAACTAACTGCATAGGAAGATAAAACTCAGTGATAATCACCATGATCAAAAGGCACACTCTGAACAGCGCTGGCAACATATCCATCTGTGAGAATATCTTGAACCGGGCCTCCTTGCTTGGGAGCTGGAGATGTCAGCGACCGGTTCAGGCCATGCACAACCAGCCACCGGTTCACATACATGTCCGGAGACGCCACCGGAACTTCATTTAGCGCAGGCACATCACCAAACTTGATGACATTGATCATGGACCCTTCTTCAAAACTAGGAAACATTGTTCCATCTTCAATCCCCGCTAAATCTTCCCAAAGGAGCAATCTTGGAACAACATGTTGCCGGAAAATCAACGAGTAGTCGGTGCTGTTCCTCTGGTAATCGTCAATGGCTTCGTCCGGAGGAGCGAAGATTGTCAGCCTGGTCTTTCTGTTGAACCCCGCGAGCTGGGCATCAAGAAATGCGGCCATGAGTGCATACCCTTTGGACCTCAAGAAATCCGCAACTGAACCGAAAGATTCAGGACCAGGCCTGTGCAATTCAACCTCCAAATTGACATTCCCGGTCGGGCCGGGGCTCGGTCCAGCGTCCAAAATAGAGGTCATCAATGGCGGAGCCAATTCTTGAGGAAAGTTTCCCCAGAACGACGAATTGAAGAACTCGTCGATCGCGTAAATGGTGACCGACCCATCATCCCAAACGGCGTTTGGATTAATCCTGAGGCCATTGATGGACAAATCACCTTGGAAATTGGGAGAGGCGGTGACGGTCAAGGAGTAATTGGGAAGTAAAGTTGGGATCTTGGTGTTGGGGCGGAGATATTTCAGGGTTTTGACGGAGAGTCTTCTTGGGGAGATGTGGTAGAGGAGAAGAGGGGGACTGGGTTGGCCCAAGCGGATGAAAGCTTCGTCAGAAGGGGCGAAGATGGTTGCGGTCGGAGATTCGAACTCGACAGCGTTGGAGACGAGTTGAAGGGTGAGCGACATGGAAAGGAAGCCGGAGTCCGAGAGGACTTTGGCTGCGTCCAACAGGGTTAAGGTGGATGCGAAAGCCGAGGAAGCAGAGAGGGAAATGAGAATCAGAACGATCAAGAGTGTTGAGGTCGCCATTGGGGGCAAAGCTTGGAGAAAGCGAAAGAGAGAAACAGAGACAGCGTCTGTTTGTTGGGGTTTTAAGCAGAGGCGATGATTTGAGAAAAGTCTTGAAGAAGGTTGAGTAATTATGGCGCGAAATCAAGAAATGAGTTCGTTAGTTCGTTCAGGCGGTTACAGCTATGTCAAGCGGCTTAAGCCCAACCCTCTTGATCACATGGGGACAAAAGCCCAAAATCAAAATAGGTCTGGGCTTAGATTCGCAAAGCCCAAATATAAGTTCCCCGCTAGAAATCGAATTTGATGGCCCGGTTCAAATTTCACGAACCGTAAACCGCAGCTGGTAAATGTTAAAAACGGTATAGATCTTGAAAAGTACAGACATCAAATTTTTTTCTTATTTTATTTTTTAATTTTTTGCAATTTTTTTGTTGGTGTTTGATAACGAACCTTGTGGCCGACAAAATTGTCTACGTGTCTTTACGTCTTACTTTTTGATGACGTGAAGTGATAACGTGTCATCTTTTATTCAGATTACGAAATTGGTTGTCTCAATTTGTAAGTGCATATATTTCTATCGTGAATACCGTCCACTAAAACGACATTAAGTTACACTACGAAATTCGAAATCACAAACCGTAAAATTAAATAGAAAGTTAACTTCCATATATTTTCAATGATGTACAGACACGTGAGCTCATTTATTATGAAGAAGCAATGGTCAATTCGCAAAGTCACTTTTAGTTTTTGAGCGAAAATCAACATTTATTGGGTTCTGCAGTTGGTAAATCACATAGGTAACGACTGAATAATATTGATCTACAAACGTTATATTGAAATTAAAAAAATCGTTCGAAACGTACACTGACCCAAGCCAAAAAATTATGATATCTCTATTATTGTAAAACCAGGAGGATCAAAAGGCTTCACTAAATTTTTCTGACGAGACTACCATTAGACGAATTACCTTTAAACAAATCAATAATTTAATAAATGAGGATATAAGAATAAAATCAAATATTAAGTATATAAATGATTAAAAATTAATAGTTAAAGAAAGAAGTGAATGGGTAGTGGGATCATATAATTATACCTCCCATTTTAATATATTTTTTAATTAAAAATTTGTTTTATTTTAATTTTTTATAACAAAAATAAAAAATAAATTAACACACCAATAGCGGATGTCAGAAAATTAACTTCAATTAAACGCACAAAATAAAAATAAAAATAAATAAATAATTCAAGGAAATTAAGTTGGGGACCATGTTGGTTGATAAGGACCCAACAGAGTTAAAATTGGAGGCAATTATGCCATTATTAAATTCGTTCAGTTGATTTAGGAGCCAATGGTTTTGGGCCGTTCATTTTCAAATTTCCGAGTTCAAAATAGCGCCAAATGATTCGCGCCACTCTTTTTGGAAGCAAAATATCCAGCCAAGGCTTCCCTCGCAAGCTTCTTCCCCTTAAATGTCGTTCCCTATATGACGTCTTTTTTTATTTACCAAAACGCCCTTCACTTAACTACAACGTAACAAACAGTGGTCGTACCACTTCCGTTATTTTCAAACAATCCAAGGGTATTTTCATCAGAAAGAAAATAAAATGACCGTTATAACCCTTTTCATTATCCTCATCCAGAAGCCGCAAACGCAGACCACAAAAATGGGATTCTGCGCCTACCAATACAACTTCTGAAATACCCAAAACACCCTTGGTTTGGGTTCAGTCTCCCGCAAGCTTCTCACAAATTTGAACCACCCGCTCCCAAAATCCCCAAATATTCAAAACCCTTCCCTCTCTCCCGCCTCTGTATATATTCAACCAAAACCCACCCAATTATTCAACCCTCAAACACAAAGTTCGAGAATTTCAGAAAACCCACAATCAAGTTTCATCTCCCATTTCAATTTGATATCTGAATCTTCTTCGTCGTAAATATGCCTGCTATCCCTGAAGAGCCATTGCTCGCCCCGAACCCTGATCGGTTCTGTATGTTCCCGATCCAGTACCCAGAAATCTGGGAAATGTACAAGAAGGCCGAGGCCTCCTTCTGGACTGCCGAGGAGGTCGATCTCTGCCAGGACTTACGCGACTGGGTGACACTAACCTCCGGCGAGAAGCACTTCATAACCCACGTCCTCGCCTTCTTCGCCGCCTCTGACGGCATCGTCTTGGAGAATCTAGCCGGACGGTTTATGAAGGAGGTCCAGGTCTCTGAGGCCCGCGCCTTTTACGGATTCCAGATCGCCATTGAGAACATCCACTCCGAGATGTACAGCCTCCTTCTCGAGACTTACATCAAAGACGTGGACGAGAAGAACAGGCTTTTTCACGCGATCGACACCATCCCTTGCGTGACGAAGAAGGCCCAGTGGGCCCTGCGCTGGATCGACGGCTCCGAGTCGTTCGCGGAGCGGATCGTGGCCTTTGCTTGTGTGGAAGGGATCTTTTTCTCGGGGAGTTTTTGCGCGATATTTTGGCTAAAGAAGCGCGGGTTGATGCCGGGATTGACGTTCTCAAACGAGTTGATCTCTCGCGACGAAGGTTTGCACTGCGACTTCGCGTGCCTGTTGTACTCGCTTCTGAGGAAGAAGCTGAGCGATGATCGAGTGAAGTCCATCGTACGGAACGCGGTGGAGATCGAGAGAGAGTTCGTGTGCGACGCGTTGCCGTGCAACCTGGTGGGGATGAACGGTGATCTGATGAGCCAGTACATCGAGTTCGTAGCGGATCGGCTGCTGGGCGCGTTGGGATACGGGAAGATTTACAATGCTCAGAACCCATTTGATTGGATGGAGTTGATTAGTTTGCAGGGGAAGACCAATTTCTTCGAGAAGAGAGTCGGCGAGTACCAGAAGGCCTCCGTCATGAACAGCATCAACGGGAACTCTGATTCCCACGTGTTTAAATTGGACGAGGATTTCTAATCGTCTGATTGATCTACTGTGGATCGATGGATTGGATGCGTTTGTGTAATATCAGTGTCTTATTATTTATTTTCTTTAATTTTAAAATTGATATCTTTGTATGTTCAATTTCTTGTTCTTTAGAAATGATAAATGAAAGAGCTGGTTACATTTTGATTATGTTTTTATTTTTGGTATAAATTCTTTCTCTTGGGCACCAGAATTCAGAGTAATTTTCTCTGCTCGCGAAAAATAAAAAAATTAAAGTGTTAGTTTTTAAATTTTTACTTGATTGTGGTATTATTTAGAGCCAGAAAAGCACTTGGCGTTGGGATAAGGAAGTGTCTTTTTCTTGACCTCATCCGAAACAGAGAAAAGTTTCAGGCTTTCAGCCGCTCAAGGCTCTAAAATGGCGATTTCGCAGTTGCAGAGCTCCTCAGAAATGCTGTCAAGGGAACAGTTGCTTCATCTTTTCGATCGATTCGCTTTCCTCACTTCTCAGCCCGGTACCTATTTCGTCGTTCATCTCATTCTCTGTGTACTTTACCATTCTTTTTTAAATTTGTATTTAAAAGATGTTTGTTTCTTGTTTTCAATCAATTTTGCAGACGTGAAGAAAAGAATCGCCGATGGTGTTGAGGAAAAACAGGTGAGTGACCCATCATTTGATTTATCTTTCTCCTATAAATATCGGTTTGTTATTCAGATTTTGAACTGGGTTCAGTAATTTTACTCAAAAAGTCTAAATCAATCCTTTTGTTCTCATTTATCCGATTCATATATTAATACCTACATGAAATTGGTTAGCTAAATTCGGATGAATGGAATTGTATTTCTTCGAACTTCGAAGTAACAATTTCTTTGCAGACATAGTTGACACTAAACATAAATACAGATGAACAAGCTGGTATTGTATACTATGGAAGGATTATTGAATCACAAATTCTTTGAATGTAGTTACTAAGTATTACTTGTTTATGTTTCTTTAGGTTGTCTGATATCTTTTATATATGATATGCAGGAAGCTGTTGCTGTGACCACTGCCATCCAGGAGGAGATTTTTGTGGAGATGGGGATTGGTAAATTCTATCTTCAAATGCCAGTCATATATATTTTTCAAATGCCAATCAACAACGGGTAGTTGTTTCGTTAACTAAGTACGAAATTGCACAGTCGGAAGATGGATATTCCTAGTAGAGTTTTAGCAATGTAAATATTTTCCCTTTTATGCAGCAAGACCATGTTGAGACATAATTTACTTACAGGGTCACTCTTGATACCAACGCCGGGGCAATTTTAGGATTCTATATTGTGTTAGATGGGGATCTCTGACTTGTTTCTCTCTTAGATAAAAGCATTATAGTTATTCTTTAGACATCACTTGCTTTGGTTCCATAGTTAACTGGTGTTCCTCTATATATTACTGGAAATCCCAACAAATGCTATTTATCATGCTGCAGTTTTACGTTCATTGATTCAATTTGTTCTTAATGCTAAGATCCAGATCCCGTAGTGTACATGTATGTGCCTTATACATATGGTTGTGAAGCTCTAGTTGGGAAAAATTGATTTAACACTAGTGTTTTTTACAATAAGATAAATCTATGCCCGTGTCAGCTGTAAGCTTGTACAACCCCAGTATCTCACTAAGAGTAAATGTTCTTATTACAGATCCAAGGTTTGGCATATCATTCCTGGGAAAGGTGAATGGAATCTATGAGAATGATAAGGATATGATGATTTGCATTTACAAGTTCATTGCACGGTAATCCTCTCCTGCCCATTTTTGAAGTTGAACCAGGTTTAAGTGGGAATGACATCCAAATTCTCAGCCAAATAAGTTGTGTTTTCTTTTTTAAGTTTATATGACCTTGCAAAGTAGTGGAGTTGAACAAGGCTAAACTTTTTTGTGCAACCTAGAACCAGAGCTTTTCTGTTGTTTTCTTGCCTTTCAAAGTAACAATTACTAGGTGTTCTTTTTTTTTTTTGGTCAATTACTAGGTGTTCATACTCAAGAAAAGTAAAGTTCTTGACTACAACTTTCTTATAATAACGTAAAGTTCTGTTCCATATGTTTTATGGAGACAAATATAAGGTTCTTTTGTTTTTCTGGAACTTCTGTTATCAATGTGATACCTTTTTCTAGTTTGCAAAGATTTTAACTGGTGTGTAGAGTCTTGTAAGCCTTGTGGCATTAGAAATTTAGTTGAAACCAAAAATATTTACCTTGAAAAAATGGGAAGGACAAAAAGAAAGGTTCCGATGTATGTAGTATATGTTGTTAGTACTCACTCATCATCTATGGAAAGACAGGGAGGAGATGGCCTGCGATGAAGCTGAGCTTGGAGCAGATGAATTTGCCGAAAAGATGCATAGTCAAGAAAAATTACAGGAGCAGGTAATATCTATCCAAATATGACTACTACAAAGGTAAAGTTGGATGTTTCTAAAGCACCACAAGTAAATCTTATGCAGCAACTCGAGATGCTAAAGCACATGTGCAAATTTCCCCTGGATGATCAATCTGCAATCCTCGAGAAGGTACATGGCTGTATATAATCTCTTAGCTGACATTGCATTACACATTTGGAACTAAAATGCCAGAAAGATTGGTTTTGATTGAATTGGACTAGAGATTACGAAGGGAACACTTTAAATGCATATCTGGCATATGATTTACAAACTGCAAAGCTAATGTATGGTAAATGACGTATTGTTGGGGGATTTTTGTTCTTATAGTTGCATCAGCAGATGGAGAATGCCAACTTTGACGGTGCTGCTTCTGTTCTGTCACCGGAGGAGATTCAGGAGATTGTCCGGAGGAGGGTGTCTCCGTTGTTTAATCCAAGGTAGATTGGAAGATCTATGAGTGATGCAAATTGCAATGTGGCTTGTTCTTTTAGACTGTTGTTTGTTGTAGTAATTACTCATCATATGCAGACTTTGATTTTAGTCATGGAGAAAACTTTGTTTTTCGTTCTCTTCGTGTAAACTGAATACGAAAGATATGAGCTGCAACCTTTGAGAAAATATGGTGATCTAAATTGAAGTCTTAGGGTGAATTGTTCAGAAAATGATCTCTGCAATGTAGTAAAATAAATGCAAGCAAAAATATAAAAAGCAAGGTCCCACCGAGATTTGAACTCGGGTTACTGGATTCAGAGTCCAATGTCCTGACCACTAGACCATGGGACCGGGTTGCGAGATTTCTGAGATTCTTGCTTGGTATCTTAAAACGTTATAAAAAATACTGCCAAACAAAATCCATCGAATAGTTAAGTGGTAAATCAGAGATCACAAGTTGAGATGGCCGAGTTGGTCTAAGGCGCCAGATTAAGGTTCTGGTCCGAAAGGGCGTGGGTTCAAATCCCACTCTCAACAAGTTTTTTTATTTCTTAGTATTATTTTTTTTTCTTTATTGCTCCTATTGCTAATTCAGCGTTATTTATGATGATGTCAAAACTTACTCAACCCTTAATTACGATGCCAAAACTTACTCAATTTTTATTTCTTGATTGTTCCCAATTCTCAATTTATGAAATCACGAAAAATCATTAAACTTTTGAATATACATGTATTTTTATATAATATTTTACAATTTTGATTAAATACACTTAGATTTTTAAGAGTTTTAAAACAATTTATCAAAAGTTAGATTGAATACACCTAAATTTTTAGAGAATCTATTAAAATTCTAATTGAATATCCCTGAATTTAAAAACCCCTCAAATGATTTAAAATCTCTAATTGAATACATCCTAAATAGAACCCTACATCCTATAATAGAACCCTATAATAATAATGGACCTATTATATGTCTCCCTTAACATTCATTTCTTAATTAAAATGGAATCAAAACATTAATTTTCTTTCAGTTGAAAAAAATCTTAAGCATTTATCTATATATAGTGTCCTTCCGGACCTAAATTTCTGACTACGACTCTGTATATATATTTCCTTTGGTGTTAGAACAAACGAATAATACATGCAAAGAGGCTAAATACATATAAGTCACTAGAATCACTGATTTAATGATATTTTATTATTGTATCTTATATTGAGAGATTTTAAGTATTGTTTTTAAAAGTGAGATCGAATTTTCAATAGCCGGCATCATGTGTGTAAAAACTCCTCCTCATTTTAGATTAGAATTAAAGTTGAATATCGTTGTATAAAATAAATAAAAACGAGATTGATGCAATCTCCTTATGTGTGATCATATTATACTAACCCACTCTCCTACCCCGAATCACCGCATCCTCTTGGAAAACACTATTTTCTTGTACACCTAGATACGAACCACGCATTAAATTGCCATGCAGGAAGCAGATGTAGTTTCCCTTTTGGATTCTCTTCGGTCATCTGGTTATTTAACTGATCCAAGGGTACGTGGCCTAGAACCCATGTGGAAGGTTTGATATATCTAGACACACTTTTAACTAACAGGTTTCCGGATAAGATCCTCGGCATAAAACAATATTGTCGTCAACTCATATTATAAAACAAACATAATTTGAAGGTAACTAATAAAGCTTAGTACGTGTTGGCCGCAGTAATTTATACAGAACTTAAGAGGATACTGTGTCTGAAAGGGTTTCACACGTCATGTTGTCAAACCCTACATCCTATAATAGAACCCTACATCCTAAATGCCGAAATATACAATTGTCAAATCTTTCTAGATGTTTCCCCTTCAATTTAGTCCTAATTAATGGTATACACCTATGGTTTTGTATCCACTACACTTTACCAGTAAACACTTTATCCTCGGATATTTGAAGCCAACTAGACTTATCCGTTTCCAACAACCTAAATTTCCATACAAGGTAAAATCAGAAAATCAAACAATGAACAACCATATTTACTTAATTTCAATTATGTACTAATAATAAAGAAGTACAATTTCACAGATCAAGGTCAATGATTCTTTTTCAAACCCCTAATGAACCTAAAAATGGATATATAACTCATTTATTTCTTTAAAACCTATATAAAGATCTTAAGAAACATTATGGGAGACATTTATATATGACAAAAGAACATCCAATGCAAAACCATGTTTAGGACTAGCATATAACAAAGGATAAATTACATAAAAACACCTAAATTAGAGGGGTCATTTCAAGTTCATTTCGCACCTCATCGTCGCCTTCCTCAAATTGATACTCAAGTCGATCCACGATCTCGTCTAATCAAAGCCCGACCCAACCCATAGTTGCTCCTAAAACTCGTCGGCGTAGATTCTACGCTCATTCCATCGCGTCCAAAATCTCTCGATCGAGCTCTCTTCTGGCGACCTCAGGCTAGAGAAAGGCACGATGATGAAATGGCGATCTGAGTTTGAAAAAACCCTGAGGACATGCGTGATCCTGGAGTTCCGATCAATCATCACCGGTGGTGGGGACGCTCCGGTGGTCCTTAGGCGCCAATCTCCCTCGACTCCGCTGGTCTTCGTCCACTCTACTACTCTTCCTCACCTCCGTCGATCTCCCTCGACTCCCTCGACCTCCCTTTAATTCTCACATGTTCGAGTAAATGAAAACCACCAAAAAAAAGTGAAAAAGAAATAAAACTGAAAATGGAAGATGATAATACAAGGAAAGAAGAAGAGAGTGAAAAAGACGATGAGATCATAGATGAGATGAAACCAATTCAAATTGAAACCAAACCAAGGGTTGGGAATTGGGTTTCGATTTAGGGATTTGAGGGTTTTAGTTTGGGATTTTTATTTATTTATTTTCCTTGAATGCCCTTTTAAATTTTGCCACATCATGAGCTGACTGAACCAAAGAGTTGCCACGTATACTTTTAACGGCAATTTGGATGGAAAATCTAACGGAGGTAGTTATTTGTTTATGGCCATATAGTTTGGGTACCTAGATGAAAATTTTCATAGTTGGGGTACGAACTTAAAATGACCCCTATATTTTGGATATTTTTATATAGTTTATCCTATAACAAACTATTCATCAAACTATGAAAATTTTATGTAGTTTATCCTATAACAAACTGTTTAAAAATATTTACATCTTTTACCCATTGCCTTTTGCCTTTTCATTTTTATAACTCTGCCTAACATTCAAATTTCTTTTTACATCTTGACCCTCCTAAATACCATCCAAGTACCATTCCCAGTAACTGATAACTCTTCTACCTTCTTCATTTCCTTATTAATTCACGCCTATATAATCACTTTAAAATTCTAACCCTTTTTTTTATCTTCTTCCTTCAATTTTTTATTTTTTTCACTTTAAATAAATATTACGTATTCATCACTAAAAAATAAACTCATTCTTTTTCATGGAGATTTTCTCCATCCATTGTCTATCAATAAATGTAGTTTCTTTATATTCAATTCCCTAAAACTTTGTATGTCAACGCATATCAATAAAGCCTAAACTAATTCCTTCATTTCTATTACAACTCTACTTCCATTATAACAGAAAATCCTAAACCCTTAACTTCCATACTTAACATCCAACTTACCATACACTTACCGTAACTACATCTTCATTATGATTGATGTATATCAAACAAATAACAGAAATCATTTCATTATATCTCAAACAAATTACCCACATAGTAACATGAGCTTTTGTTTATGCACTTAAGCAAATTAACAGTTCGACTTTGCTGTGATTGGGTCCAAGATTTCAACAACTATCAAAACGACCAAACGTAATTCCCAACGAAAACGAACGTGAAGGTTTCAAATTCTTTTCGCCTGAGGTTACGAAAGGGGAAGGAGATTTGCGATTTCACTCCAGCGGAATCGAGGAGGTGCGTTTTTACCCCAAATTTTGTACGTGATACATTAGGATATGAGCCTTTAGAGATAGGAATGTAGAGAGAAGAGAGAGAGATTGTCTCTCTAGATAGAGTGAGAATTGTAGAGAGAGAGAGGATTGTCTTGAATGAGGGAGGGGGTTCCCTATTTATAGACAATGTCTAAGTTTAGGTCATGGGCCACAACAGTGGATTTTAGACATATGCCTTGTTGATGGGCCTTGATGATAGGCTTGGTCTTGACCCCATTGATCTTCCGGGTATTTCCGTTAGGTCCGTTACTTGGTCAGATTAGGTACGAACAAAATAAATGATAGCTTTAGTTTTCCTTTTTCTTTCTCTCGTGTTAGCATTTGATGGCCAATAACACTGATAGATAACAGATGAAAACACTCAAAAAATTATAGACAGTATAAGACCATTATATTCCAGAGTAGACAAACCAGTATACAGTGAAAATTTCCAAGCAACCAACATAATCATGCACATAGAGAATCAGAGATCTATAAAAGCACAAACGAATAAGACATTCTTCATCTCTTAAAACTAATACTAAGTGTCAATAACAGTTTGAATCGAATATGCACCGATTTCAACGGATTTATGTCAACCTCTACTTTCGTTAATAATTTTTACTAAGCTTAATATTTTAGATCAAAAAACACTAATACTAAATGTCAATAACAGTTTGAATCGAATATGCACCGATTTCAACGGATTTATGCCAACCTCTACTTCCGTTAATAATTTTTACTAAGCTTAATATTTTAGATCAAAATACGAAAAAAATAATTTATAAGGCTGAATAAGTGATAAGACTAAAGTGGATGGTTGAAATTGATGGACCGGATTTAGATAGCTGAATTTGGATGGACTGGACTTAAACTATGGGCCAAATTGTAAATGGGCTTTTTTCTTATTAGAATTGGGCGATTGGCTATATGGACTTCAACTACGATCTACTCGAGACTCGGAGCAAATCAGACATCTCCCAGTATCATACTTGTGTGTTTAGAAATGGCGGTTGCCTATGAGCTGTCTGTCTCTGTGCTCAAGCTCATCGTCCTCTTTGTTCAAAGGCGATTTCTGTTCGATTTCAAATGGATCCCAACCTATCATTACCGTCCAACTACCGCCATGGCCATGGACGATTCACCAGCCGCCATGGCCGTGGACGATTCACCAGCCGCCATGGCTGCCTCCATCATTAAACGCTAGCGCGGCGACAAGCAGGTACGAAGTAATTAAATACAATCATTTGCGCACTATTATTCACGATCTCGAAACGCTTTCATAAGATTATGTTTAGCTTTTGATTTTTAAGTTGAATTACAGAAGCAACCCGAAACTTTGGATGCAATTATAGAAGCTTCTCATTCTGATAGGTCCAATTCGATGGCTATAGAAAAATGAGCTAAATTTGTACTAATTTTGTGTTAAAAAAGGATCGATCGGTGTATTTCAAGCTTCCCCACCTGCGGAATTATATGTTAGGTGAATTTATGCACATGCTTGGCACTCAAGGGCAGAATTCTATTTTTGATGAATTCCCACATGGAATTTTTAATTGAACCCCAGAAGCACATTTAACTTCAGGGCCTTGAGTTGCAAGCAAAGTTCTGTTATGATGTTGATAACAGATTCTTTGGTTCCTAGATTCTTACGCTTTCAATAAACTATTGTCCAGAACAATAATCAGAACATAATGTATGCACTCATTTCATAAAACTAATTTACATAAGCACCCCCTGAGATTTTTGTGTTTTCACAAAATCTCCTCAGATCCTGTAAATTACGGGAACATCCCCTCAGGTTTAAAATTACTTTCACATAACCCATTAGAATACAAAATGGACAAATATGTCCTTCAGTTTAATTACTTACTAAAAAGAAGAAGAAAAACAATCCTGCAACCCTACTCACTTGCCCATCACGGCAACACCGGGCACCCTCCTCTTGCCACCCTAATCTTCATGATTTGATGATTAAATATTTTTTTTGGGAGATATCTTCCTGGAAATTGCATGGGATCTCAAGGATCTTAGTTATGCATAATATTAGTGCCTATATGTGGAGTGGGTGGCAATCAAGTGGGATAGGTTTTTTGGTTTTTCAGGGGTGGGGGTGGCTTCAATCTCTTACTTGGCCTCCAATCTGTTGCGTGATTTTGCAGGGATTGGTTGAAGAAGACCTTCGATCTCTTACTTGGCTTATATATATATATATATATATTTGTAGCCTCCTACTGCCTCCTCCTCTTGGCATTAGACATATCGATCCATATATATCTTGCAAAAAATATTTAGTCATCAAATCATGGTGATTAGGGATGCAAGGGGAGGGTGGGCAGTGTTGCCGTGATGGGCGAATGAGTAGGGTACGTTGCAGGATTTTTTTTCTTCTTTTCAGTAACTAATTAATTTGAAGGACATTTTTGTCATTTTTTATTTTAATGGGTTATGTGAAACCAATTTCAAACGTAAGGGGGTGTTCGTGTAATTTTCAAGATTTGAGGGGCTTTGTGAAAACGCAAAAAACTTCAGGCGTATTTGTGTAATTAACTCTTACAGAATGAACCAAAAACTGTAGAACTTGCTAAACTTGCGGAGAAAGATGTGCCTTAGGGTTCAAAGTCCATGGTCTCATTCATATACGTGCACTTATTACTGAATTGTCTAATTCTGAGTGCTCTTATAGGTTAAGGATTCTTGGTGGCCTGCTGATAATTTGCTGGTAATTGCAGATCACAAACTAAAGAATGACCTAAAAAAATATTAAGAAATAATTTATCAGTATATCATTAGCCATCTAGAAACCCGTCTGGATTGAAAAAAGGCTCGTTAATTTATGCACATGCTTTGCGCTCTAGTTGACATATTTATTTTGTAGCTGAGTTCCCAATGGATTAATTTTGTTGTTCCAAAACAGGTATTTAAGTTGGCCCCAGAAGCATATTCAACATAAGCAATGAGCAAAGTCCTATGGTGATGATGTTCGACACAGCTTCTCTGGATTCAGTTACCTCCCTAGTTCTCCACACACCTTATCTCCCACTTTTGACATCTCTCCTTCTCTGTGTCCTCGTTATTTTTTGGAAGAGATCCATAGCCAGAGGCTCAATCCTTAAGTCACCCCCAGGGCCATGGAAGCTGCCTATTATAGGAAACTTGCATCATATGGTTGGTCCATTACCACATCATACATTGAAAGACTTAGCCAAGAAACATGGACCCATTATGCACCTAAAACTTGGTCAGTCAGAGGTCACAGTAGTCTCGTCCAGAGAAGTATCTCAAGAGGTGTTAAAGACGCATGAGCTTACATTCGCTCAAAGGCCTGTGGTTTTTGCAATGGAAGTGATGTCCTTTGGTCAAGCAAGTATGACCTTTTCTCCGTATGGAGATTTCTGGAGAGAGCTGAGAAAGATTTGTGTTTCTGAACTCCTTAGTACTAAACGGGTGCAGTCATTCAGATCCATAAGAGAAGAAGAGGTATGGAATCTTGTTGAGTTCATCTCCTCAATATCTCAACAGGGACTTTCCTTTAATTTCAGTGAGCAGTGCTATAGCTTTACAAATGGCGTAGTTGCAAGAGCAGCATTTGGGAAAAAGTGCAAAGACCAGAAAGAGTTCACATTGTCGCTTGAGGAATCAATCAAACTTGCTGGAGGGTTTAACATTCATGATATGTTTCCATCACTCAGATTTCTTGCTTATCTTACCGGGGCCGTAGCTGCAATGAAAAAGGTACATAAAAAGATTGAGAACATTCTTGAAAGTATCATCAACGTTCATAAGATGAAAAGGTCAAAAGCAATCACTGCAGGCAATGACAAAGCAGAAGATTATGATTTTGTTGACATACTTCTAAACCTCGAGGAGTCCAATAAGCTCACTACCAATCAGATCAAAGGTCTCATTCTGGTAAGTAGGCTTGTGCAGGCATATACATGATATTTCTTCATCACTTTATGACATGAATAACCAAATTATTGTAGAAACTTGATATGACATTTTTTTTGGCAATGCAGGATATTTTCGGTGCAGGGAGTGACCCTCCAGCTACTACCCTAGAATGGGCAATGTCAGAGTTGCTGAGAAACCCAGGAGTTATGGAGAAGGCCCAAGCTGAGGTAAGACAAGTCCTTGAAGGAAAGAATAAAGTTGAAGAAACGGAAGTTGAAAAACTGGAATACTTAAAATGTGTTGTGAAAGAAACTCTGCGGTTGCACCCTGCAACCCCCTTCATAGCTAGAAAATCAAGTGAGAGGTGCAAAATTAGCGGATATGAATTGCCGGCTAAATCAACAGTACTTATCAATGAATGGGCATTAGGAAGAGATCAAGAGAATTGGGGGGTTGATGCCGAGTCTTTTAAACCAGAGAGGTTCCATGGTTGTCCTGTTGACTTTTTAGGGTTTGGGTTTGACTTCATTCCTTTTGGGGCTGGTAGAAGAATATGTCCAGGGATGCCATTTGGTGTTGCAATGATTGAACTTGCTCTTTCTCAATTGCTCTACCACTTTGACTGGAAACTGGCCGATGGGATCAAACCGGAGGAGCTGGACATGACTGAGACTTTCGGAGCCACCTCTAGGAGGAAGACTGATTTGTACGTGATTGCCACCCCTCATTTTCCGTCCGTCAATAAGTCAATGTGACTTAAGGTATAATATATGTCTTTAGCTCCGGGCTTAAGGTCTAGCTTTGGTTTTACTTAGTTGCAAGTGTTTTGGAATAAGTTATTGTTGCATAACTTATTTATGAATAAGTTGCGAGTAAATCTTACTCTAGTTGCAACTAATTTGCTGTACTTTACTATTTTGTATATTGAGAATCCTTTGAGGGCTCTCTTGTAATTGGAAATTTGAATTCCCGCTCTTTTATAGTCCTTATCCATCATAACAGCCGCATAAAAAATTAACATGAAAGACCCAAAAAGAAAAGTCGGCTAAGGTTGGGCTCAGCTTTGCAAGGGCCTAAATGAGGCAGGAGCAAAATTGCAGTAAAAGACAAAGGCCCATAAAAGGGCACCATTCTGGGTTATCCAATGTGGTTCCCAAAGCCTCAGGCTTTTGAATTAACAAAATCAATTTTAAGTCATTTGAGGCAAATCCTGCCATTTACGTTCCCAACGCCTCATGCTTTTGAATTTTTTTATTAAAAAGTATCAAACTAAATTAGTTTTATACGAAATTTCAAAACCGACTAAAAGTCGTGAACAACTCACAGTAAAAAAAGAGACTATTGAGATGTCACAAAATATTTTAACTGAACATCAACAAAACTATTTAAAACCATTAGATACACATCTTGCCATTTTTTGTTCCCATTACTTATGATTTTTAAAGTTTTTAAGCTAAAATATTAAACTCAATTAAATTCGTAATGGGGCCTGAAAGTGACTATAAGGACCAGACTTTATTTTAAACATGTGTAAACTTTTTTTGGTGAACAACCGAAAGACAAAACAAAAAATTGAAACTAACAAACGGCCCTCGGCTAGCTCACACTAGTGAAGTCCTCCACAAGCAGAGGAACAACACTAATAGGAAGGGTAGCAAGAACAGACAATCCCAAGTTTGCCGAAACACCCATCCATGCCAAGACATCAGCAACCCTCTTACATTCTCGGTAAATATGGAGCACAAAACACACCCACAGACGGCTCAGAAAACACTTACATCCACCAATAAGGGTGGCGAGGGGGTGGGAAACCACCAATGCAGAATTAATAACATGCACATCCACGGCTGAATCAGACTCCAATACAACCTGTCTATGACCTCCGTCCCAAGCCATTTGGAGCCCAAAGTAGATCCCCCATAACTCCGCCTCAAGCACTTTCCCCATACCCAAATTTACTACTAAACCCGAGACCCAATTACCATGGGAGTCCCTCAACACACCAGCAACATCAATGGAACCTCCATAAGTTCTACAACCATTAGTATTAATTTTAATAAAACTAGAGGCAGGGTGAGTCCATGCTAACATCCTAACCTGCCGGGGTGGCTTCAGGGAGGTCTTACAGTTGGCTCTCCACCACTCAGCAGCAGCCAAGATTGTACACTGGCGAGGATTGGCCGAGAAAGAGAACTCAGAATCAAACAACCTCTTATTGCGCCAATTCCAAAGAGCCCAGCAAAGAACATCGCCCAACTCACACCGTAAGCCATCATTGCTGGGCTGCGTAGACTAGCAAGCAACCATGAGACAAAATCATCGTCCCATGTACTTTGCACCACAGCAGGAACCGGCGCATCTACCCAAACCAGCTGGACTACCGAGCACCAGTGGACGATATGTTCAGAAGTTTCATTCTGCAGACCACACACTTCACAAATCAACGAATGAGCAATATTTCGACTCCAGCGTTGCATATTGGTCAGGAGTCTGTCCTGCACCAGTAACCAGAGGAACGTCTTAATCTTAGGGGGGCAATCGACTTTCCAAATTTCCGCCCAAACCACCGTGGGGGCCTCATCATCCGAGAGGAGAAGAGCATAGGCCTTCCTAACCGAAAACTCCTCATTAGGCGTCAATCTCCAAATTTTTCGATCAGGCAAACTGCCATGTAAGGCCACCAGGGTCCCTATAAATCTCCAAGTAACATAAAGGGGAAACAAGTTTTGAAGACACTGAAAATTCCAGCAGCCCCCCTCCACATAGTCAGCCACCGTACAATTAGTATCAATGCGCACCCCTTCAAAACACCAATCCTGCAGGGGGCTATCCTGACACCACTGATCCACTCAAAACCTGTAGATAGGCCATCCCCTAAACACACAGTCAGACCTTCTTGCAGAACAAAAGACCCCCAACGAATAGCCATCTGGGTGGGAGAGGAGGATGCCACTGTAGGAAGAACATCAATAAGGATATTATTCTCATCCCCCTGCAGATACTTAGCCGAGAGAGCCCTGACCCAGAGATTATCAGCGTTATTAACCATCCTCCATGCCACCTTAGCCAACATGGTCTGGTTCATCAGCATCACCTGCTTTAACCCAAGGCCCCCCTTATTCTTAGGACGAGTCACCTTCTCCCAAGCCACCATGTGAACCCTTTTGTGATCATCTGTACTTCCCCACTAGAAATTACGATTCAAATGGTCCAACTCAACGGAGACGCTTGCCAGGAACTTCACAGTTTGCATAGAATACACAGGGATGAACGCCATCACCGATTGAAGAAGAGTGATACGGTCCGCCATATTTAAGTATTTGCCCTTCCAAGTAACCAATTTTTGCTACACTTTTTCCACCACACCCCAATATATCTCACGGGAGATACGCTTATGAATAAGAGGGACTCCAAGATATCTCCCAAGATCACCTGTAAGGGGGGAGCCACATATCCCACTAATACGTCTAGCCAACCGCCTCTCACATTCTAAGAACAATAGAGCTTCGATTTTTCAAAGCTGATGGACTGTCCCGATGCACCACAAAACCTATCTAGACACCCTTTGATCACCCTAACATGTCTTTTACTAGCCTCTGCAAAAAGAAGGATATCATATGCAAAACAAAGATGAGAAATTTTGGGCCTCGATCTAGAAATATTCATAGCTTTCCACTTTCTTCGATCCACTGCATCAGAGATCAAATGAGAGAGTTTCTCAAGACACAACACAAAGAGGTACGGGGATTACGGATCACCCTGTCTCAGACCCCGCCCCAGAGCAAACGACTCCGTCAACTCACCATTTAGAATAACCTGCAAAGATACCGAGGTCACACAACCCATGATTAACCTTATAATCCCCATTGGCAGCCCTTCATCCCTAAGAACAAACTCTAAAAACTCCCCGTTAATCCGATCATAGGCCCTGGACAAATCAATTTTCCAAGCCATATAACCTTTTCTTCCTTTAGTTTTACTAAATTTATGCATCAATTTCTGGGCAAGAATAATATTGTCAGAAATTTGTCTACATGAATGAAGCTCGCCTGATTAGGGCTGATAAGAGCTTGGAGAGCTGGGCACAACCGGTTCACCAGAATTTTAGTCACCACTTTATACACTGTATTACACAAACTTATAGGCCTCATTTTTGTCATAGAAGTAGGGCTAGCAACTTTCGGAACCAACATGATCAACGTCTGGTTAAGAGTGGCTGGAACACCCTCCAAGAACTCCTGCTGCACCTGATGAACCACATCATCACCACACAAACTCCAACACTTATGGTAAAAACATGCAGAGAACCCATCCGGACCAGGAGCTTTATACGGCCCAATGATAAATAGGGCTCGTCAAATCTCCTCCGAGTCCACTTGAGCATTCATAGCATGTCATACGTCCTGATCAATAGCCGGGAAAGACTTCGGAAAGGTCCCAAAGTCCATTGTAGGAGGATGGGACGTGAACATGTCCACAAAATAATTTACCGCCACTTGCTTTATGCTAGGATTGTCAGACACCCACTGCCCCTCTTGATTGAACAACCCCATTAGCTTATTCCGTCTGCCACACAACTGTGAAAATGTGGAAAAAAAACTAGTGTTTCGGTCCCCATCTCTAAGCCAGGAAATCCGGGACTTCTGCTTTCAAAGGATCTCCTCTTGCTCCAAAATAGCGGAATATTCCGCTTGTAACTCCCTTTCCAACTGTTCCAGGAAACTCGTAGGAGCCACCCCCATCTCTCGTTGAACACCTGCCAGCCTGGCGAGGACACACCCTTTTCTTTTGGCGGAGATGTCCAAAGACCTTCACATTCCATGGCTTCAAACAGTCAGAAAGGTGTTGTAGCTTCATCCGCCAAATGCCATTTATCAGCCACAAACTGTTGAAATTCCTCATCCTTAAGCTACATAGCCTCAAACCGAAAGGGTTTGTTTTGAGGGTTGCATCTGAGTGACGAGTCTAACGCTAGGATCAATGGACAGTGATCGAATTTCACCCTCGCCAAGTGCCTGACATTGGCCTCAGGGAACATCAGCCTCTACCGGCCATCGCACAAACCTCTATCATGGGGCATCATAACTCGCCTCACCCCATCCTAGTTATTTAACCAAGTGTACCTCGCACCAAGAAAACCCTAGTCAATAAGACACTCCCCATCAACCAAATCCTTCATACTGCCAGGATGGAAAGTCCCCCTGCAGCTCCATTTCTCACTGGCAAAAAGAACTTCATTGAAGTCTCCAATGCAGACCCACGGGAGATTCATAGATTCAGCCACCCCAGTTAAATGCTCCCATAGCCCTGCCCTTTTAACCTAGCAAGGACTAGCATACACCATCGATAGCAGCCACGAGGGCCCACCCTTCATAAAGACAGCAGTCATCAGTGATTGATCACACCTATCCACCACGTTCACATTAACATGCCCATCATCCCAAAGAGCCCAAATACCACCAGAAAAACCTACTGTATCAACCAAATCAAACTTCGGGAAGCCAAGCGACTTCAACACACTAACTGCCATATCACCACTTATTCTAGGCTCCATCAAAACACATAGGCCAATGTCATGGTTACAACAATGATCCTGAACTGCTTGCTGCAAACACATACGGCATGCTCCTCTTATGTTCCATCTCATAATATTAATCGTCATAATAAAATGGTTGAGAAACATGTGTGAACTTTAGTTGGTACGATTTCAGCAAACTCGGTCATGCAATAGTGCTGCAAAATTGTAACCTCATTAAAATCTTATCATGACAACAAAATTGTAGCAAATTGCAAACAAGCTTAACCATTTTGTTGGTGAAAACGCCAAATGATCCATCAAGGACCCTACTAGCTAGCTAGCCACTAAGGTGGTACTAATAACTTGGACTTCAAATAAACAAAATTTAAAAGAAAGAAATGAATCTCGTGGGGCACATGAAAATTGAAATATATGCAGACAGATACTGAAGTTTTCACTAATTTTTTTGCTCAGTGGGCCTCAGTTTTCATGCATTATTATTCCACAATGTCTCAAAGTCCACTATTCGATCATATCAACACACAATATAATATCAAGATTACAAATTGGATAACTTATGGTCACGGAAAAGGAGGTACTACTTAAGAAAGAAACCAAAAAATGTACGTTGGATTTATTCCAAACTTGTGATCATGAAAAAGGGGTACTACTTGGGTTAAAAGGCGGCCATCATCTCAAATTTACACCTACAAGTTACAACTCGATCATTTGACTAATATATTGATTAGTGTGATCAACCATGACAAAATAATTGTATGAAATATCAACCAATATTTATATTAAAATATTATTTATGTTTAATAGAGAAAAATGGGACATTAATACTTGTATTCCATTCTTAGGGGAACTTTCTTGTTTCATTTTTTTAATTTAGGGAACTTTTGATATACATATGTCATAATTGAAACCGTAAATTTTTTAAATTATCATTTCAAGATCGTCAGACACAAAAATCAACAAAATTGGGGATTGTTTTGTTATTCATATGTATCAAACAAATCAATGGTATTAGTTGTAGCAATTAAGATCTTTGTGGTGAACCGTCCTTTTAGTTGATACATATAAATGGTGTAATGATCTTTAATTTGGTTTATTTTTTACATAAATAGTCTGTATACAATAATTTAAGAGTTAAATAGTTCCAACAACATATGAATAAATTCAACGGTGCACAAAAAAAATGAAAAAAGAGGTCGATACCCTCAAAATTGACCATATGCACGGTACCTACGTACATAGAGATGAATTCAATTCAACATCCACAATCTCCAACAATGATGAAAATGATCATCACATCTTTTCTTGATCCAATTCTCCAAACCCCCAATTTCCCTCTCCTCGCTTCTCTCCTCCTCTCCCTCCTTGTGATTCTTTGGAAGAGATATTCCAAAGGCTCAACCCTCAAGTCCCCTCCCGGGCCATGGAAGCTCCCCATCATAGGAAACCTTCACCAATTCGCATTCTCTGGTCCACTCCCACATCACACACTAAGAAACTTGGCCAACAAGCATGGACCCATCATGCACCTCCAACTAGGTCAACTAGATGCCATCATAATCTCCTCTGCCAAATCAGCCCAAGAGATTTTGAAAACCCATGAGCTCACATTTGCCCAAAGGCCCCAAGTTTTGGCGGCAGAAGTCATGTCATTTGGCCAAGCAAGCATCGCCTTCGCCCCCTATGGAGACTTATGGAGGGAGCTGAGGAAAATCTGTGTCCTCGACCTCCTCAGCGCGAAGCGGGTCCACTCGTTTCGATCCGTACGAGAAGAGGAGGTACGGAGCCTCGTTGAGTCCATTGGGGTGGGGTCAGGTGCGGCCGTGATCAACTTCAGCGACTTGTGCTGCAGCACCTTCACCAATGATGTGGTGTCGAGGGCGGCGTTTGGGAAAAAGTGTAAAGATCAGAAGGAGTTTTTGAAGTTGTTGGATGACACGATTAAAATCAGCGGTGGGTTTGACATACCGGATTTGTTCCCGTCGCTTAGGTTTCTAGGGTTTGTGACGGGGACGATCCCTGCCATGAAACACATGCAGGGAAAGCTTGGGAATATTCTTCAGGATATCATCGACGATCATAAGATGAAAAATATAGGAGATGGTGAGGGTGAGGAAGAAGAGGAAGATTTTCTTGACTTGCTTCTAAAACTTCAAGGCTCCAATAATAAGCTTGCATCCAATAATCTCACCACCGATCAGATCAAAGATGTCATTATGGTAATTATGTAGAGTTTTAATAATTAATTGTTTTGCTTGGTTGGTTGGTATAAATCACATGTCGATCCTTTATATTATTTTTACAGTTTTCGATATAATGATCAGGGGATATAGGATTATATAGAGTATTGATCTCGTTTTTTTATGAAAATCAAATTGAAGAATATCATCCATAATTTTTTTTTACGACGGACAATAATGATATTGACACTTTATCGGCGTGAGTTGCAGGATATCTTCTCTGCGGGGAGTGCGACTTCATCTACAACCATAGAATGGGCAATGTCCGAGATGATGAGGAACCCAAGAGTGATGAAGAAGGCCCAAGCTGAGGTGAGACAAGTTGTGCTTGATGCAAAGAAACCTAGGGTTGAAGAAGAAGATGTTCAAAAAATGCACTACTTGAAATCAGTGGTGAAGGAGACTCTGAGGTTGCACTCTCCAGCCCCTTTGCTCCCAAGAGAAGCAAGGGACACGTGTCAAATCAATGGCTATGGATTACCTCTTAAATCAAAAGTGATTATCAATCAATGGGCAATTGGAAGAGATCCAGAGAGTTGGGGGGTTGATGCTGAGGAGTTTAAGCCAGAGAGGTTCGATGGTTCTTCCGTTGACTACAAAGGGTTTGACTTTGAGTTCATTCCATTTGGAGCTGGAAGAAGAATATGTCCAGGCATATCTTTTGGCATCACCATGATTGAGCTGGCTCTTGCCGAGTTGCTCTATCATTTTCAGTGGGAGCTCGCCGATGGGATCAAACCAGATCAGCTTGACATGACCGAGAGCTTTGGACTCGCCTGCAAGAGAAAGAATGATTTGTTCCTCATCGCCACCCCTCACTTTGCTTCACTCGACCACTCATTTTGAAGATGGCTAATGTGAGGTTGATCAATTTGTGTAGGTACTGTAAGTCTTGATTTATCCCGCTGCATAAGTTGTGGGCTCAATTTGTGTAATCGAAATTTTTTTTGTCTTTTATAATGAACATCAACTTTAAATTTGTACGTACATAAGAGTAAGAGCTCTACGTAGCCACATCTCCAAATTGTATCTTATTTTGCTTGCTTTGTTGTTTATATATATTTACTTCGTGCTTCACTTCATCACAAGTTAAGCATGAAAGTTAATTTTCTAACTTTTGGATTTTAAGGGAGAAATTACTTAAGTGTATTCAACATATATGTCACGTGATGTTCTTATCCTACGTATTAATCTGATTAGACGATATGGTTGATATGTCTCACCTCTATGATATATTGATTAATAATAAATACACATTATTATATGAGTAAATTAGACACGTCCACGTATATAGCATTCTGATTACACTGCAAATTACTCGTCTTAAGGGCAGTTCCATGAGGCAACCTAGATCCTAAAAAAAATTCTATTTTGTGTAGATCGATGCATCTAGTTGCCAACTAATTTGAGTCATTTGTGTGATAATTGATTTATTTAAATGACAATTAACTTAATTATAATGTTAAGTAGAGTATAAAGAGAGTTATTAGAGAGTTTTAGGATCTTCCTTTAAGGTTCCCCTTATGATTTCCAAATCTTAAGGCCAGGTTACCACCTTCCAACATATACATTTTTAATTAGGTGATTAGGTCTTTAATTATTTATTTTAATGAGTCAATGTGACTCAGTCTCTACATCATCTAATTGAGTTGGTAGAGATCATTTCGCATATATCTGGTGCATATGCTATGCCAGCAGGGAAATGATATTGTTAGATAATACTAATTTTCAACATATTTGGTAAATACCTTGAGGTTTCTCCACAATCGAAAAGTGGTTCTAATCTGCTTTCACGGTGCGGCTTGCTCCAGGTCAAGGAGCGCTCCCAGCGAGTTTCAGACTCCTGAAAATTAAGCACAAGAAAATTTGCCTTCTGAAAATAATAGTTTGCCAACATCACCACACTACTCATTTTCAACATTTTCTAATTAAAAAGAATAAATACTTTTTTTTTTATCAAAAAGGAATTTCATAGATGATGAAAAAATAGTACATTGAATAGGTGCACCATAAACAATGCATGGGGCCTCATTAAAACCCTCACCATAAAATCCAACTAACACGGAATAAATCCGAGCCAAGGTGGAACAAGAGGCCCCCAAACCGCCTTCTCTTGAGTTCTGCTTCCCTCCTGGGCTAAGCCATGAGCCACATGGTTCACTATCCTAGACACACACACAAGCTGCTCCATGGTTACTAGAATTGCCTCCATTATCACCACTACCTCCCTAGCTAGTAAACCAATCGGAGCCATTATCGCCACTAACTCCCTAGCTAGTAAACCAATCGGAGTCCAAAGTTGCTGGGCCGTTTTGATGGCAGCAATAGCCTCCACCGAATCTGTCTCAATCACCGCCTCTTGCCCCCCCAGCCATTGCAGCTGCAATAAACCCAGCTTCACTGCCTCAAGCTCTGCAGCAACCATCGAGACACCAGGAGTGCCTGGACCAGAGAAACCGGCTAGAAACACCCCAGCTGAATCCCGAAGCACCCCTCCAAGCCCCCTCTACAAGTTGTCTTTGCACACAGCAGCATCACAATTAAATTTGAAGGTCCCCTCATCCGGTCGAGTCCATTTGGTCTCCCTCACGAGTGGAGCCCCAATCGAAATCTGTTGCAGTCCAGCAAACTCCACATGAGCAACCATCGCCGATTCAAACACCTCCTCGACTTCCTTAACCTACAAGTTATGCACTACTTGTTTAATATGATGCAATATCATTTCAACACGATATTCAAAATTTCAAATTATAAAACATATATAATTAGTTTCACAATGAAACTATGAAAGTCACCTTAGATTGCTTGTGCAGCGTTACGTGGGAGATGGGAACGTGCGGTTTTGTCATTTTCATGTCAAACTACCAACTAACGACTAAAGAAACGATTGAAATTTGGGTAGGATTATAATGAGATTATATACGCATCTTAAATTATTGGAATGGTTGTAAATAATACATATCGAAATTATTTTGATTTCATTTTCATAAATGACAAAAGATATCTTTATAAATTTTTGATAATTAATGACCGACTCGATATTGTGATTCAATTTAATTATCAATATTATTGTATCATTAAACATTATTCAAAAAAATATAACACTAAAAAAAAGTCCTCATTCACTATCTTTACAAAAAAAAATTTCCACTTGCGTAGTAGGTGGATTAATAAAATATTCGTACAAGAGAGAGTTGTTTTCATCAAATTAACAAATATGAGGACCAAATCAATCAAATGATCGAAGAAATATATAAAATACATGACAACTAGATGCGTGATTAAATAAGTTAACCGACATATTCTACTCTGAATTTTTTTTATAAAAAAATCAAATATTCAATACTCTTAAATCGATATTGATAATAAAAAATCAACTGCTATTCTAGTATACAATTTTTTGAGGATAATACTTGAATTCTACTTTAGTGGTATCTTCTCGTACCATCTTTTCGATTTTATCGAATTATTTTTGTGCATATATTATAATTGAAATTGTTTATTCTTTAAATCATCATTATAAGATCATCTCCATAAAAAAAAAATTAATAAGATTGAAGGTGATTTAGTCATTCATATGTATCAAATAAATCAACAGTTTTGGTAACAATTAAGATTTTCATGGTGAACCATTGATTTAGTTGATACATATGAATAGCTAATCGACCTACAATCTTGTTGATTTTTGTGTGTAAATGATTTTGAAATGATGATTTAGGAGTTGGACGGTTCCAATTATAATACATATATAACGATAATTAGATAAATTGAAAGGATTGTACGAAGAGGTACCACCAGGTGGGATGCAAGTATTATCCTTTTTTTAAGGGAATATCTTCAATAAAATCAAGGCGCATTTACCCAAAATCAATTGTTCTAATTGGCACCTAAATGTCACCAACTAGTATTACGATCTAATGGTATTGGCTCTTTATTAGTATGTGAGATGTCACATGTTTCAACTCTCATGAATGACGAGTTTGATACCTAATTTTCACAATCGAGATAGCAAGGGAGCATTTAGCGCCTAGGCGGCCCTAAGCGAAAACTTTTAGAGAGAGGTATTCTTACATGGGCAGTCAAAGCCTGAGCCCAATAGATTTTTACAATTGCTTAGCTTAGGAAGGCCCAAAGAGAAAGGATAAAATTTGGATTAAAAGAGTAAGGGCCCAATTGGAAAAAATAAGAAAAAGAAAACTCGGATAAGGTTTCAGTTTCACCCTCTTCTCTTCCTCCTTCGTGCAGACTCCAGAGCTTCGGCTTTCCACAAACCACTGAGTAATCAATTCTCAGAAATGGCGGTCGCGTCTATGAGTTTCAACATAGTCGGAGCATTCAGAGGGCTCTCTCTGAGCTCAAGCTCAAGCTCAAGCTCAAGCTCAAGCTCGTCGTCCTCCTTCTTCAAAGGCGATTTGGGTTCGCTGCAATTGGGCCCAAAGCTGTCGTTGGTGGCCAACCCACGGAAACTGCCATTGACGATTCAAAATGCGCACAAGAAAGGAGCTGGGAGTACCAAGAACGGTCGCGATTCCAAAGGCCGGAGGCTCGGCGTCAAGATTTTCGGTGACCAGGCCGCCAAGGCTGGCTCCATCATCATACGCCAGCGAGGCACCAAGGTTCATAATTTCACCAGACCCAAACCCAAACCCAATTATTTTCTTGATTCTCAGAAATTTGGTTCATTTTGTGTTTTGGCGTGCATTAGAACAACTTAAATGAACATTGAATTGAACATCAAAATTCAACATATAAATTATGTTCCTTTTAGAGGAAGATCAGAAATGTATATACCTAAAATGATTTTGGGAAGGAAATGGCTTCTGTTGAAATCGAATTCGGGCTGTGTGTAACTGATTTTGTTAGAGATTAATTGCACAACTGAAGATTGTAGCTTTGCAGTTGAACTATGATAGTGTTCAATTATCCTTTTCGATCAATCTGTTTCTGGAATTGCAGCATGAAATCTCTCAGTTTTGTTAATAACATTGGTTTCTGAGTGTTTCTTCAGTTGATTCTTTTGGTTCGATTTCAATTGATTCTTTTGGTTTGATTTCAATTGATTTCTTTTGGCTCGATTTCAACTGATTTCTTCTGGTTCAATTTCAGTTCCATGCAGGGAAGAATGTGGGACTTGGCAAGGACCATACCATTTTCTCTTTGATTGATGGGCTAGTGAAGTTTGAAAAGTATGGACCTGACAAGAAGAAGGTTTGATTTGGAGTTCTTAAACCTCTCCCTTACATTTTGGTGCTATGAAAGGCTGGGTGTTGTTTACTAATCCGAATTGTCGATTTGTATACTTGACAGGTGAGTGTTTACCCTCGAGAAGTGCAGCCGGAGAACCCCAACAGCTACCGGGCTAGAAAGAGGGAGAACTTCCGGCTACAACGCGAGAAGAAGAAGGCGAGAAAGGAAGGCTACATCCTTCAAAACAAGCCCCAGCTCATACTAGCTTCCGCCGAGGCTGCAGATTCCAATCCAGCTTGTTGATTCTAGCTACTGATAGTTGAAGCTCTTCTTGATGCTAATTTGTCTACTCTACACTGTTAATTTGTTACCAACCTTGCAAATGAGTTTACTTTTCCATTTGCCTTTGTATTATTTTGTATGGACTACACTGGAAAATCCCAAGCCATGTACCAAGATTCAGGTATGATAAATTTTTTTTCCTCTCCCTACTGAGCTTTTCTCCCTTGATTGAAAATTGAAATTCCGTTATTGCAAGGTACGAAAACAATCGAGTCGGACAGGAAGTGGTGTTTCCAGTGGCGAACTGTTGAGTGAAGCATAAGATGCTTGTTGTGCAAGGTTCTAAACAATCAAGTCGTGAGTGAAGCATAAGAACTTGTTGTGCAAGGCAATCAAATCGGATGAGAAATGGTGTTTCGTAAAAACTTGTTATGCAAGATTTTAACAAGGATAATACTTACATTCCACCACTGGTGATACCTCCTCATAAATACCTATATGTCACGGAAAACATCACTTCCTATTCAACCAAATTTGAGATCACATAATCATTCACATGTTTAAATTAAATGGACGGTTCATAAAGATCTTCATTATTACCAATACCTTAATTTGTTTGATACATATAATGACTAAAAGACCTCTAAATTTCTTAAATGATTATTTAGGAATTGAGCCGTTCCAATTATAATATATGTACAAAATTATTCAATACATCAAAAGAGTAGTAAGTGGAAATACCACTGGGGTGGAATGCAAATATTATCCGTAAAACAATCAAGTCGAACGGGAAGTGATGTTTCCGTGAGGGGCAAATGAGAATGCGTAAGAACCTGCGCTTGGAAGAGGGACAACAGCTGGAAACGGCTGTTAATATCCCGTTTCCCCGTATGAAGAAGAGCGATAGAATAGGCAATAATCAGTAGCTGGTACAAATCGATTTCAGAGTAGCTTTTGGTCCAATAAATTTGGGTTGAATTTGAGAACAAAAAACCTCTGCTGGACCTCTTCCAAACAAAGAACATGGAAAAAAAACATGAAACTAGAGCTAATGCATGAGTCATGACCAAGAGTTGAATGTGCTATGAATAACTAATTGCGTTCCCATAGAACAAGCCAAGAGAGTACAAAACTGTTTCCGATACATCATTTGAAGTAGCTTGAACAAACAAAAGTCTCAAACACTGTAAACATCATAATGTACTTGGTGGTAGATTCTGTCCCTCAGTGTTCATTCAAAACTTTCATCTTCTAGCGAGTGCCAAATGAGACCTGTAGCACAAACATTTTACCATTGCTTAATTGACCGAAAAATAATCAATTATCAAGAACCTTGTGTGTCTCTATACTAAAACAATGTCTCCATTGTTCGAATACGGTAAGATAGTAAACGAAAGTGTGCCGATTCAATATATATACTCAAACTAATTCGATTCTCAATCATTATATTTCAACTATAATGCTGAAGTGATGGTATGATTCTTTTGTGATTCCCCTTGACTCAACTCCCACACAATCTTTAAGCAAACACAATCGTCCTCGATGATCAAACAGTCAACTGGATTAGAAACAACCCATCTTTCGCGTATTTTAATCATTCAAACGAGTCGCGTATTCTAATCATTCAAATGAGTGGCTCATCTTTCGCGTATTCTAATCATTCAAGGTATGAATGATAGTGTGCATATTATCCTTTCTTAATAATAGTCGAAGTTTAGCTGATTCTGTTTAGCTAATGCTGGGCTATATACACACTTAATTCTGTCTAAAACTTCTTTCTAAGTCTCTGGCCTTCATTCAATTATCTAATTTTGGCATTTGGGATAACAAAACAGAAGAAACAAATGCTAACATATTAACATCAACACATGGAAACGCAGCCAATACAAACATGATTTCCAATATCATCCATCTAAATACAGATTATGGTAAACTGGTGAACAAAAATTTCAAGCTCAATTCGAAAAGCCATTGCATTTGCATGCAAAGCGATCAGTGTTAAGAGGGCATTACCTTAACCAGATCCGACGATGATGTTGTTGATCGGGATGAAGATGAGCTTCACGAAGAAGCCGACGAACCCCATCACCACGAACCCGATTGCCGTCCGGACCGCCACCTTTGTGAATTCTGTTACAATTACATGAAGAAGAAGAAAAATGCACCCGATCGATTAGTCAGTACAAATTTAGATCTCAAGACTTTCGAAATCAAAATCAACAGGAGAACAGGACTGAATTACATGCAGACTGAATTAATTGATTATCTGAATAACGAACTGGATCGGAGCGGATTGGAAATCGCTGGGTTTACCTTTGCGGTCGGGTTTGTGGCAGCGCTTCACGAGGCGAACGCTGTCCTTGGAGAATTCTCGCAGCGGATCGAACACCGAATCGATGGCGTCCATTTTTCCCGATGAATCCCAATAATCTATTTCTTTATTTCTGTTTTGGTGAGAGTCCGAAAGCGAAGTAGGCGGTGAACAAGAATTGTGTTCTGAGCTGAATTGAGAGGAGACGAGGCGTTTTATATGTAAGAATTTGGGTATGCTCTTAGTGTGGAATTTCACCGAGCATAAGTCCAATATGAAACTCATAAGCTAAAGGAGTGCTAGACCTTTATTTATTTAAGAGAGTTATTGCTCTCATTTGGAAGAGAACCTCTTCCGACTCTCTCACATTCTCTTAATGGCTAAAGGTTAATGTGCAATGTAACACAAATATTATCAATAATAATATTCGGAAAATTAGTCATGTGAACATAATCCGATTCAATTAAACTACGTATGTGCGTATGTCTTGCTGTGTGTGCATAGTCTTCACGGTTTTGTTAGTGTCATTTTCGGCATCTTCGGCATCAACACATTTGTATCATGACTATAATAGATGACCTCTGTTTATTAGGTTTTGTTGCCAATTAGTTATGACTTATGAGGAATACTATTATAACAATAGTAAAATGTGCTTTCACAGAGTAGCTACTTCTTTTTTAGCTCTTTTTTTTAAGCTTACGTTTTTAGATTATTCGCGTGCAAAAAATGAAAAATGAAATGTAAAATTTTTTTCTATTTGAAATGTTAAGATTAAATGATAAACATTTATTACAATTTAGTAATGTGATGAAAGGCCTTAAATTCAACACTCGGTAAAAAAACAAGGTCAATACCTATTGCACCCTCCTAACAATCATTTGTAACAAAAAATAATCTACGAGGAAATTGACCATTAGTAATCAACCATGGGTTATAGTTTCACGGTAAAATAGACCTAAATAAAACTTTTAACTTACAAATCAGCAATAGAATACTTACAATCAACTATGGATGAATAATCTTTGTTCTCGTTGCTCATCAATTGAAATCTCCATTGTTTCTTCACGTAAAGGAAAAAGAATTAGGTCCAAGAAAAACCAAGCTTTCTTTTTCGGAAGAGAATAGGGAAAATAGAGCACAACCCAAAGCTGGTTGAACACAACGAAACATTTCACCTCAAGCCGAATACAATGACATTACAACAATCCTCGACATTAATGATTCTAAGAAATCCTTGAAAATAGAGAGGGTACCAACTAACAAAAAGCAGATGGCTCGTAACCGGTTGAACTTTGGCTGGATATACACAGGACATTCTTGAGAACAACTAATCATCATCATAACCTGCAGCATTCAAAGAATCATAGCAAATCCTAAGTCAATTGTGAGGTAGGGTTGACATCTCAGTGTACCAACTTACGTGGAGTCTGGTTTTTTCTCGCGTTGAATAGCTCGTGGGACAAATGTCAAGCCACGAGTGGGTCGACGACCAAAGCTGATGGATGAGGGACTGGAGTCTGAAGTGCTTAACTTGGAGACAGCAGAAACAAGGCCATCAATGGCTTCCTTGTCTACTTCCATACTAGATGCATCTACCTTCTTCGGAATAGCTTGTTTGTCTACTTCCATACTAGATGCATCTACCTTTTTCGGAATAGCTTGTTTACGGAGGTTCTTCTGCCTCTGTTTTTTGGAAAGATGTGCCTTCTTGAAAAACTCAAATGAAGTCGGGAATTTATGCTTGTCCACCAGATGCTGTTGCCGGCTTTTATAGTTCTTGAACTTCAAATCACATCCTTCTACAAGGCATTCGTACTGTTACACACAGATATCCAAACCAAATTAAAACGACTTAAACAAGTGCTTTCTCTGTAAAAAGGTGGAGAAATGTTTCATTTTTTTAATTAAGGCCATCTTTTCAGTATATAAACCAGGAAGCATGTCTATAGACAACATATCATTTAGAAAACCCGTGAGCTTCGAAATACCAGATTGATTTTTCATGCTCAACTGCTCTAGTAAAACCCCACATTGTACTTATGATTTACTCGAAACTTTGAAGTACCGTGATGTTATGTTAAGGGTAAAGATTTGAAGTTGTTAGCCAATTCACTTTCAGTAGAAAGGCTTGACTTCGTACAAAACTCAAAGAAGGAGGAACTATCACAAGAAAAATAGGAAAATGAAGCCCAACATGATCATACATATATTCTTAAAACTGAAAAGAAAAACAATTTCAACACCTCAATCATACTAAAAGTAAATGCCATAAGATAATCATCAGTCAGACAATACCAAATGAGTCATGGGACAAGATAAAGATAGCAAATACCATGAGGTAGCCGCGGGCAACTTTCGCCTGGAAGAAAGAATCGTGTGCTTCTGATACGTGTATGCTGAGCAACCGCGATGTCGGGTAGACTCTAAAGCACACAGAACAAGATGCAGTGTGCCGAGCATTATAGTGATCTTCAAAGTCCTCCAAGGAACTCAAGCGAGCACCACAACCAACAATGGGGCAGAAAACCCCCCTGCACAGCACACACTTAACATTTCACATTAAGAAAAAGGCTACAAATTAAAAATATATATATATGTTTCTGCTTAATCAACTATACAAATTATGCATAAATTTCAGGTATTCATGAATACCTGCCATCGTCGTCTACCAAATTCCGGAGCTGATGCTTTTCATCTTCAGTTAAATCCAATGCAAGCTACGGAGAATTACAGTAAATTGAATAAGGTAAAAGCAACAAATTTCACATTCAAATTCATTTTAAGCAAAATTTTGAAATGCTAATCTATGCTACTTCGAAGTCCAGTTCAAATTCGGTCTCAGGAGATCAGATTTAATCCAAATGAGAAAGAAAGGTAAAGAGGAGAACCTGTTTGGCGAGCAGTTCCCTTTCGATGTTGCCAGATGCGAAGAAAGGAGATTCGGGGCCAAACCTCCGACGAAGAGGCTTCCAGTGAGGAAACCCTAACTGTGCTCCTTCTACATCCATCGACGCCATGGCCTTTGTGCTAGAGCCAGATGATTCGTCTGCTACTGTGAGTCCTGAGAGCGAGAGACTGGTCTGAATTTTGAATTTTGATCCATTGTTCGTAACTTCGTAATGCTCTAATTTTGATCCAGTGCTCGTAACTTCGTAATGCTCTGAATTCTGAATTTTGAATTTTGATCCAGTGTTCGTAACTTCGAGTGCGTAGTGGTTAAGCGGCTTCGAGCTAGGTCCTACCAGTCCAGCCCACAATGAGAGGCCCAAAAATCAAAGCATGGACCTTTTTTGCCTTTTGCTCTTATTTATCAAATGGAATTTGATTTTTGTGGTTCTTATTACTATATATAAGTGGTTTTGTATTCAACTGTTGTAAAAATCGAGGTCAATATTATGAATTCAAGTTGGTTTTGTATTCAACTATTGTAAAAATCGAGGTCAATATTATGAATTACTTGAATGTCAAAGAATGAGATGAAACTCGAGTATACATATGAGAAAACTAGAATGAAATTGAGTATACAGTTGAGGCTTGAGAGGATGAGAATTAACTCTTGTACACAGTTGGTAATGTAAAGTACTCTAAATTACTCTGATATACGTAAATGAGATATAATTTAGTAAGCATGGGATGTAACCGAAATACCGAAATCAAACCGAATAAGTAAACCGAATTAAAATTTGGTACGGTTGGTTTGGTATGGTTTCGATTATGAGTTTTGAAATACCATATCATCACATACCGTATCATATCAAACTGAAACCATACTGAACACAATCGGTATGGTAATGATCCAATTTCAATTTTCAAATTGTAAAATAACATATCATACCGAACCAGTTAAAATTTTCGATATTATTCCGGTATCGACCCAATATCAAATTATACTGAATCGTGTTCATGGCTAGAATTCAGATAGAGTTATGATATACAAATAATGCAAAATACTCTAAATTTGTCCGATGTATGGAAATCATATTGAACTCAAGAGGATGAACACGCTTTCTTAATCAACTTGTGAAAGAGCTTTGATTTCTTTGGTGTTAAGTAATTATTGGTTTAAGTAATGAGTAGTCAATGAGTTTGAGAAGTAATTTAATTAATTAAAATTATCCTAATTAATAAGAGTTAGGTAGAGATAATACTGCGTTTTACAATAATTAGTGACATAGGCTTGCATACACTATGCCAGGGAGGGCAATGACAGTTGACAGTAACAGTATTTCTGTTGTTTGATAATTTACTTAATTGACACAATTACTAAAATAAACAAAATATTTTTTTAATAATGTACAATTTCGTTGCCACGCGGCATTACAAATTTTCAAATTTGTGACGATTCAAATTGATAGTGTGGAACACAGTTTGATCCGATGGGGGATTTGTTATTTTGTCATTTTCATTTCAAACCAGCAAGTAACGACTAAAAGGAAGGGGAGTTGTCGTATAGGGATCCAATGAACCAAATTATCAAAAAAAAAAAACATGACAACTAGAATCATGATGGTAGATGCTTTTCAATTTGAGAATTCAAAAACTGTGGTACGATTTAGATTAGGTCAGTTAATTAAGATAATATATTAGTATTTTCATTTACAATTCGAATCCTCTTCATGGGAACATAAAGATGACTAATACTCGACACCCTAGATACATGCGACCTAGGCCAACATAGACTATGGTTACTTACTATCTATAATATTAATTGAAACGGTCCGACTTTGATTACTTGGGGCTTGTTTAGGATTACTTCTGTAAAAAAAAAAAATTATTGATAAACATTTTTAATAAAATCGTTTTTTTATGTATACGATGTCATCGGAGTTCGAATTGAGGGTGACTTTTTCACAAATATATTGATAAACACTTTTAATAAAATCGTTTTTTTGATGCATACGATGTCATCGGGATTCGTATTGAGGACGACTTTTTCATAAATATGATGTCGTTTGGGATCGAACTTGAGATTTCTTGCAGGTCAAGACTCTTATTAACTAAACTGGACCATTTTGGCATAAGAGCGCATTTTTTTTATAAATAGGCTAAATTTTTATTAAAAAAAAACAAATTGAAATAATTCTTTACAGTGATTCCTGAAGAAGCACATGACATGTGCTTCTCCAGAAAGCGCTTTTAAGTATGATTGAAAAAAGTATGCATGACTAAATCTTAATTATATGACGAACATGGTTTGAAGGCTTGACATTGTCTTCCTCAACTCCCTCATTTTACCTTCTATCTCTATAAAAAAAAGCTCCATTAAAAAAGCTCCATTAATCAATGGAGGCTACCGGCAGAGACAGACAAAGAGAGAGACATAGAAGGAAAATGGAGGCATGGAGAGAGATTCTATGGTTGGTGCTGGTGGTGGCTTTAATGATGCAGGGGAAGCAAACCGAGGGACAATTAGTAGAAAACTTCTACAGCTCTAGTTGTCCAAACCTCGAATCCATAGTCAACCAGGCAGTCACCACAAAACTAGCCCAAAGCCCTTCCATCCCAATCCCGGCCACCATCAGACTATTTTTCCATGACTGCTTTGTTGAGGTGCTCCCAAACAAACCGTGTATCATTTTCTTATGTGATCAAAATTTTAAAGTTTGAAGCTTTGAACTTTGCAATCCATTGCAGGGATGCGATGCATCGGTCTTGATTTCGTCACCAAACGGGGACGCGGAGAAGGACTCCACAGACAATCTGTCGTTGGCCGGAGACGGGTTTGATACCGTCCTCAAGGCCAAGCAAGCCGTGGAAGCACAATGCCCTGGTGTCGTCTCTTGTGCAGACATTTTGGCGCTTGCAGCCAGGGACTGTGTAGTACAAGTAAGTCCTGCATAAACATAGAAAATACCAATCCAATTTACTAATTTTCTCATTTTCCAGGCGGGAGGCCCTTCATTCAATGTAGAATTGGGTCGGAGAGATGGACTTGTCTCACAAGCTTCCAGGGTCGCCGGGAATTTGCCAGAACCGACCTTCAATCTGAATCAACTCAACACCATGTTTTCCCAACACAGTCTTACTCAAACCGACGTCATTGCATTGTCTGGAGCACATACTGTAGGCTTTGCGCACTGCAGTCGGTTTTCAGACCGTCTCTACAACTTCCCATCGTCATCCAACGGTCAGGATCCTTCTCTGAATCCTGACTATGCCAAGCAGCTGATCGCGGCCTGCCCTCAAGGTGTGGACCCCGCCATAGTCGCACAGTTGGATCCTGCAACCCCGGACACGTTCGACAATGTTTATTACCAGAACTTGGTTGCAGGGAAGGGACTGCTGAGTTCGGATCAAGTGCTTTTCACTGACTCGGCTTCTCAGGCTACTGTCAATGACTTTGCTAACAATCCTGGCAACTTCAATGGAGCTTTCGTCACTGCCATGAGGAAGCTCGGTAGGGTTGGGGTTAAGACTGGTAATCAAGGGGAGATAAGAAGAGACTGCTCCACCTTCAATTCATGATCATTCATATATATATATATATATATATATAGTGCTCATATCTGTGTTTTCTATATCAGAACTCGGAGAATGTAATTTGTCGAATAATTTGGTAGACGAAAGCAAGTAAAAAGAGGGATTTACCATGTAAAAGAAGTGAATGCTTGAGAAAGCTGTGAATATCTGAAGCCAAAGAGAAGAAATTCAGGCAATACGAAATAAGAAACAACTTTTCTATTCATTCATGGGAAGTTTTGGACACAAAAGACCATGAAACAAAAACTTTCAAAGTCAATTGGATGCCCAAATTCAATACAATTGTAATATTTAAATAGACAATCTTACAACACCACAGCCCTGAATCGGGACACTGAATGATCCTCCAGAACTTTGAAGTGCATGCTAGCTCCCTCCACCAGATATATATTGGTAAAACACAGAAAAATCTCCACAAACTCAGACAAAGTATACAAACATGAAAACAATTTGGAAGCAATGCAATCTGTATGGAAGGAAAAATACTGGAAGATTTGGATGGAATCCAACTGCTTATGAAACGCCAGCTGAACGAGATTTTCCATACAGGTTGGTATATACAATCCTAGTCCGGTGTACCAGAATCATGCTTAGAACAAATGCAACAATGCATAATCCGGACATAATTAATGAAGTTATGAAGAAGCATATAGCACCATTACACTTTGGTGCATCCAGTCCGAGCATGCCTTGGAAAACTGATCCTGGACTCGAATGTAAGTGATGGTGCTGATGAGCTTGCTTCTCGGCTTCAAAGTCATATATACTGCTAGCAATTGCACCAGAAAAGAGCAGTGAACCGGCTGGGTTTGCTATTGTGAGGAAATTGTACAAAGCCCCGAACTTTTTCAGGCCAAACAATTCAGAAGCAGCAGCAGGCACAATTGCCCAGTGAGCTCCATAGCCTAGGCCAACCAAGATGGTGGCTATGTACATTGCCCCAGGCCACCCGAAAGCAATGAAGATATGCCCAACTGCCATAAAGAGTTGTGCCACAGCCATTGCTACCGGTCTTGGATAAGCATAGTCCCTATTGAAAGAAAATTAATTGATGAGAATTGAGAAGCAAGAAAACAAAAAATTAAAGTGATGAAGTGATTGTAATCAGTTCGTACCTGACAATAATCTCAGAGAAGTAACCACCACCAACTCGACCAAGAAAATTCCAAATGCTGATCATGGATACAAATATATGTGTATTATCATACCCTAAAGACTGACTCATCTGACCCAGGTTATCAATCACTGTCAAACCAGACCCCGAACCCAAGAGAAGCGAAAAAAATATCAGCCAAAAGTCTGCTTTGATCAATGCTTGTGTCAAAGTGAAGTCCTCCCCTCTACGGGGACCCCTCCTCCTCTTAACCCTCACTGCTCCATCTGCAGCGGCTTGGAACAGCTTCGTTTGCAATTGGGCAATTCGTTTTTGCCTCTCGGATGCTGGAAGCAAGTCTACTTCCTTAGGCTTCTCATCTTCCACCTCACTGAATATCACCTCATTTGCATCATGTTCGGATTTTCCAGCTTCTTGTTTCTGTGGCTCGGGCAAGAGTGCCTCTTCTTCTAGAGATCTTGGCTCTGAAAACCATGTCAATGAAATCGGAATCACAATGGGGACTATGATGAGGATGAATAGAACCACTGTGAACATCGTAATCACAGCGTGGTTCAAATCTACTAGATCTTCAACTAGCATGACTCCCATCAAATAAGCCGCTAATAGAAGACAAAGGCTGTAAATAAAAGTGAAGCTCATGGCATCAGTTGGCCGGACTTGTCTGTGACCTCCAACCGGTCTGACAATAAACATTAAGGCAATAACCACCATTGCTGGGCCAACTGCAACCATGAAGATCAAAGATGCATGATCTGGGGAATGGATCATCACATATATCTGAGTCAGAATTGCGCCACCCAACCCAGCAAATCCCTTCAGAATTCCAACCACGGGACCCCGACTTTTGGGGAAGTTTTGCACACAAGAGACTAGAGCAACTGTGTTGAAGAAGGTCTCACCATTTGTTCCCACAAATATAAGAATGCACATCTGCAGAATTATAATTGTTTGAAACGAAAACAGGTCAAGATGACACAAAGTAATTGTCTCCCCCATTACCTATCATATTGTTCAACTGGTTTGCAAATTTCTTATGAACATTGTTGATCTATCAAAAGTTCTCATGAATGTGCTTTGAGAAGAAATGACCAATTTTCTTCTGTCATATGAAATTTACATCAATACCACAAGAATAATGCTATATCTAGTAGTAACTAGTTAGTGCAAATGGGAAGTTTTGAGAAGATAAATAGTAAAAAATTAATCAAGTAAAATTCCTAATGAACAATAAAAGACATTCAAATAGTTGATTCAAAAAGCCCTCACTCTTTGCTTGGATCTCAGGAAAAGTGGAGAAAATTTCAGAAATGTCGATCCAGCCTCTAGAGACCTCGATTTCTGAAGCAATTAAGGAAATTCTCCCCATTTTGTTTACTTTCCCAGGATCCAAAAAGAGCCTTATGCATTCAATTATTCAATTCAGTGTTTCTGAATGTAGCTAGCAACAAAGACAACTAATTTCTTCCCAGCAACAAATGGCAGGGTTTAAGGCAAAAAAAAAAAGCTGCTCCTTTTTTCTAAGTAGAAACCTATTCAATCAGTGTATGAATTGACTGAAAAAATATATCAAATTAAATCGAAAAATATGATCAAACAAGATCACAAAGTAACCGAGCATTCAACTTTAAATTTAGCCTCGAAAAAATTGATCAAACAAGATACTTACCGCCCACAAAGACAAAGAAGGAGCTCGACCAGTAACAATAAGCCAAACCCAGCCATAGCCAATAAAATTCATCAAAGCACCAATGAGCAGAGCCACCCACAAAGGCAGGACCTCACACAAGCTCCCAGCCAAGAAGCCAACGCTGTCGCCGAGGTCCTTAGCCACCCCCAACCTCGCAATCTGCCTCTGGTTGTAGTCCATGGAGCTTTTGATCACCGGCGACATGCTCCCAAACAGGTACCCGATGCCCGCACAGGATTGCACCCACATTGCCGCCACAAAAACCAGCCATCTGTTGTTGAAAAAAAAACTAAGCTTTTCTTGCAGCCGACCCATGGTTGTCCGCAAGCTCCACAATCGCTGAAATTAAAGAAGATGATTTTTGGTAGAATTCAGAATTTGGGTTTTTTTTTGTTTTTTGTTTTCTGTTTTTTTTTAAGGTGGTGATGAAGAAGAAGTAGATATATATACAAGTGACTGTCCTGTTTGGAAGATATAGGCTGGTGCTGATGACGATGAATGATGATGGCGATGTGCTGGCATGGTTGGATCGTGGACCAGAGGACGGTTATTTTAGGCGCGATTTGAATTAGTTAAAGCATTTGGTGATGGCCATTATTTACGGAAATGACACTGACGAGAACCACTTGGGACTCTGAGTCTGTCGGTCTATAATTGGCGCCGGAGCGTTTTGGCGGCGAATTGCCGCCGCCATAATAGTGTCCCAGCGGAACAATGCGAGCATGACAAATTGACAATGGTGGGTTTTATTAGAGAAATAAAGTTTATTTTCAAAGCTTTTCTTCTTATTTTTTATCAATATGGGATATTTGTAAAAAAAAAAAGACTTAAAATTTAAATTTGACCCGTAACAAATAAATAATCAAAAATTCGATTATCAAAACTTATAATTGCTCTTTGTGGTCAGAGATAAACCGTGTTCGAGCGGGAATTATGTTCATCTTCAAATGTGAAGACAGCTCATAGTATTTATCAAAAACTACTAATTGCTATAAATACTTTTGTTACATGTTAGTTTCAAATGATTCCTTTTAGTAATTTGAAGCACAAAAATCAGATTGGAAAAACTGATACAAATATTACAAACACAATCATATCATGGATCGGTCAATCCTCCATTTGCTCCCCACTTGCAATGCCTTTTATTTTTTTTATGAAAAATTCCGAATTCGTTCATATTTGTATAATTTTAGAACGATTGTTACATTTATAAAATAGTTTGATAAAAAAAATTATAAAATAGTATATATATTTTATGAACTCATGGATCCCATTAGTATTGAATTTGTGCCAAATCTAATGTCTTAGTTTTTCGAAGAGATATTGCCGGGGAGCCGCCGCCTTGCGTGGAGCATTCTCTTGTCGTTTTAGCATTAACTGTGTTTAAAATTGGTGCGGAACATGCGGTCGGTGGGACTCTAAAACATAAAATAAACCGGAAGTTTGGAAAGGCAAAAAGACACAGAGGATGTCGTATTCTCCATAATTATGCAAAGAGACGAGTAGAAGGTAATTATTAATCTCGTATCAAATCAAAATATGCCACGTGTTGCTTGCTGCACGGACCAAACCAAATGAATGGCGAAGGGGACGCATGGGGAATTTTTGGCAACAAAAATACCATTCCTCCTCAGCTACAAACATCACATGGCGAATAGCAAATACATTCCAATGTGTTGGTATGCACGATACTATACGTGACAACACAATAAAATTTTAATTTTGAAGCACGAAAAACGCTAACGTTGGTTTTTTTAAATAATATTTTTGAGAATTCTATTTAAAAATTAATATTAAATTTGACTCATTTTACATAAAAATATGACGTGACGATTAGACACATATAAGAATCGTTTTTAAGATTTTGGAGTTTTATTGTGGTTGAGATGGTAGTTCAAATGTGGTTGATCATCCTCAAAGCGACTATTAATCATCACCGATAAGTTTTCTGTTATGAAAATTGACGTATAAAGATCGTTTTTAATATTTCGGAGCTTTCTTGTGGCTGAGAGGGTAGTTCAAATGTCGGTGTTTTTTTTTTGTTAAATCAAAATATATTAAAGGGACAAGCCACCAACAAAGAGCCCAGGAACTCAAGCGTGGTTGATCATCCTCTCGGACCAGCTATTGATTATCGCGGGTCAGTTTGCTGTCATAAGAATTGACTTTTGACATGTACCAAAGGGCTTTGGTTTAAAGGAAATCAAAGTATAAGAATGTGAATGGAGGCGCAATGTAGCATCAAAGTCGATATGTCCGAGTGGTTAAGGAGACAGACTTGAAATCTGTTGGGCTTCGCCCGCGCAGGTTCGAACCCTGCTGTCGACGACTCTTCCACTTTTTAGTCCCTTCTTCTGAAGTTGGGCTTGTTAACATGGGCCTTTGAGCCCATCTTTATTGTTTTTGAGCCCACTGCTTCTTCACTCTGGTTAGAAGTTGGGTTGTTGACTTTGGTCTTTGGGCTCATCTTTGGATTTTTAGGCCACCGCTTCTTAGTGTTAGTATCGTACTCATAATGTATATGTCTTTAATAAACTGTATCGTCAAGAATGCTTTGTACTTCAAACCCGATCAAATTATCTTAGAGACATTAGTGAAGCAAGGGCAATGGTTACCTAGCCTACTCTCCATAGCAATTAGCATGTAACATTTTACCGAGTCATATTCGTGAAATTCAAATGAACAAAGATCATAAAGTGACTAAATTTTTCAACAGTAAGAATTTTCGAACGTGAAATTTGTAAGTTCATGTGTGATTTGGGAAGCTTCCTTTAAGGTACATGTGATGTGAGTTGTAAACTACCTACAATTCTAAAATGTGAATGTGGGGAATAGCTTGATACTCTAACCTTCACTTTTTTCCTTCCTTCCTAGTCACCAATCCCTTGTCTCTTCCTCCCCAAAGCTCTCAACTTTTATAATCATTCAACTTTGATCTTCCTTTTTCCACACCAACCAATCCTTATCCCACTAATCCCCATTATAGGCACATCAGATTCAGACCAAACTTAAACACATTTCAATTCTGGGAGAATTAGAAGCTCAAGAGACCGGTCGAAAACCATGTCAGATTGGGGGCCGGTATTCGTAGCAGTGGTGCTGTTCGTACTGCTAACTCCAGGATTGCTGATTCAGATTCCGGGGAAAAGCCGGTTCGTGGAGTTTGGCAACTTTCAGACCAGCGGAGTCTCCATTCTGGTTCATTCCATTATCTACTTCGCTCTCATTTGTATCTTCCTATTGGCTATTGGCATTCATATGTACGTTGGCTCATGATCAACTAATTCAGTAGTGTTCATGATTTAATCTGTTTGTTTGTTTGTTCTACATCTCAAAGATTTGATGTTCTAATATTAACTGGATTGTTCTTGCATGATTTAGTCTGATGTTAAGCTAGAACAGTTGTGAGTTGATTAAGCAAATGATGTTGGCTCATGATGCATATAAGTAGCCTCCATGCCACTAGGGTTTGAGTTTCTTGCTAATATGTAATGCTCTAATGGAGATCGATTATCGAAATAGATCGACTGTAGTTCAAGAAACAAGAATCTAAACAACATCCAGCTAATTATCACTCTGCAATTAACATAATCTTCTGGCATGATCGTAAAAAGTTTTAAGTGATTTGGAGCAAATAGAGATCCTTATTCCTAGTTATAGCTGTATCTGGTGTTGGAAGAATTACAGTTATGCAGATCTAGTTGCATACTATTGACTCATGAGCATATAATTAGTAACCTCCATGCTTCTAGGGTTTGAGCTTCTTGCTAATTCGTAAAGCTCTAATGGAGATCGATTATCTAAATTCATCGACGATAACTGAAGAAACAAGAATCTAAAAACATCCCATTGATTATCATTCTCCAATTAACAGTATCTTCTGGCCTGATCGTAAAAGTTAAGCAAATAAAGATCCTTTCTTCATGACTTCATGCGTAGTTGCATACTATTGAAAGAAACATAAACATAAACCCCCTCTCTGCTAGAATTTGGCTTGTGAGGGAAGTAAATCAAGCATAAAAAAGGCAAATACCATAGAAAGTTAGAAAGACTATTATTAAAGGTAATGAACCCACATACATGTAGCAGAAATGAAAAGAGTGAAAAGAATACACACTAAGCATAGATGTGAATGTCAAGAACAACAAGAAACAAAATGAGGAGCAAACCATAGATGACAGCATGCAAGAAAATGGCAGCCACACTGGTCTTCATGTTCATGAACCCGAAAGGGCGCTCCTTTCCCGGCAATTGAAACAGCAGCCCCGGTGACAGGAAGGCAAACAGCGCGGAGGCTATGATCAGAGCAGCCCAGTCTTTCATTATTCTGTTTGATTAGGGTCTTGTTGAGGAGGAGGAGGAAGAGGAGGAATAGAATAATGGTGGTAATAGAGAAAAAGGAGGAGCATATGATGCTGATTTTGGATTGAAGCCCTTAAAAGAGGGGAATGAGAATCTCATAAAGCTACAAAGAAGATGAATCATTATGATTTTATCAAACCATCCACTTTAGCTCTATGCTTGAATTTTTAAATTCCTAGTGTTGCAAGCTGTTGCTGTTGCTTTGTTGGATTGTTTGATAACTTGATAAGGCAGAGAGCATCATTCTATTTTGTATCTGCTCAATTCTTGTCAAGACCATAACTCAGTTTGAAATTGCATTATTGTGTACCATCTAGCACTCAAGGATTGGCTGTTACATGCTTCAATCACTGGCCTATTCAATTCTCTTACTAATATCATGTTGAGTTAGTATAAAGAAAGAAAGTTATGAATTGAGAAAGTTACGAATTGTGAAAAGAATAAACGGGTTTGAGAAAATTGGCCATTTTCTATTCGTAAACCAATTGAAAGGAATGTGATAGCGCCTTTGTTTTGAGTATAAAATGTCGTAGCGAATTCTAAAATTAAAATAAGTGATTAGATTACTAATTTGATTACTAAAGTCTACTGCTTATGATGGTTCACGATAAATATTGAAAATAAACGAAAAATCAATAAAATGTATAAAATAATATATTAAATCACTTCAGTTGCGACAAATTTAAAAAATAATTAATACAACGTTACTTTGTTTTTTTTTATTTTTTATAATAAATAACTTTATAATCGTGAAAAGAATAAACGGATATGATCAAAAAAATTCTTTAAGTATTTGATTACCAATGTTAAAAGAAAGATGAGATAATGAAGCTTAAAGCTTCTTTACGGTAGTTAGAATTTGTTCTGCAAGGATTGGTCAAAGAAGAGAAGAATAAAAAAGAAAAAGCTTTCAACTAGTGGGTGGGCCACATAATTTGAAAATTGCTTGCGCTAGATGGCGCTGATTTGTTTATTCTAGGCCAGATTAGAGCCCGATTGCACTGATCTAATCTGCAACCGGAAGCAGACAATCCCGGCCTTCACGAGCAGTACCACTAGCTAGTAGCTTCCACCGTCGTCCGTGGTTGCTTACAGTCACAAAATTCCGAATCCCAAGTGTCACTCTCGCCCAGAAACCCCAATTAAATAAGCAAAAAGCAAAATCCTTTCACTTCCATCTTCAAGCTTCATCATCCCCATTGCGTTTCAGGAGCAAAAGCTTGCAACTTTGAGCTGAAATTTTAAATAATGGCGGATTGGGGGCCGATATTGATAGGAGTGGTGCTTTTCATTCTGCTGCAACCGGGGCTGCTCTTCGCGTTACCGGGAACCGGGAAGCAGGTGGAGTTCGGGAGCATGAAGACGAATGGGAAGGCCATAGCTGTCCACACTCTCATCTTCTTCGCGCTCTATGCCATTCTCATCCTGGCCGTCCATGTGCACATCTATACTGGCTGATCCGGTACTCTCACCGCCTTGCTTGGATCTGAGGCTGTTCCTCTGTATGTCTCTTTCTGGGTTGGCTTGTTGTAGCTTGTAACTTTTGATAATTGTACTTGCTATTGGATTTGAACTCAAGCATAAATATAAAGCACAAATCTTTTTCTAATTTGAAGAAGATGCTGCATATATGGATTTTAGTCATTTTTTTGGATCTTTGCTGCTCCTTTTGTGAATATTTTTGCAAACAAACAAAGATAAAAGAGTGGAAGTTTGCCAAGTTGGGGTTTTCAATACTTGTTGAGCTCAAATCTCATGCTTTGTGGCTGTGGGTACATTAAAAGCCTCAACATGAAACAACTCTTTCTTTGTTTTTTTGGTGAATCATTGGAAAGCACTTTTGCCACATTGGGGCTGGTCTAGAACTCTTATTACTATCTTAGCTGCTCTTTAATTTATTTTATTCTTCTGCTATTCCTCTTGCTATAATAGTTGATATGTGAGATTCCAGTGTTGGATTTGTGCCCTCTAGGCGGGGAGGGAGTGGATGGGTTTGTTAACTCTTTATGCATAGAAAAGATAGATCTTTGTTTAGATATTTGCCCCTTATGTAAGCAAATGCTTAGATGACAAACCTTCTTGTTGAAATGGTAAGGCAATTCCGTAAATTAGGTTTTTTACAGATAGATCTTTCTGTGGTAAGGCAATTCCGGAAAATTAGGTTTATTACGGATGGATCTTTATGTGGGAAGGCAAGTCCGGAAAATTAGGTTTATTGTAGATAGATCTTTCTGTGTAGCTCATACTATAAAGCTTAAGCATAATGGATTCAAGACTTAATTAGATCATACTCCATATGGAGTAACGTTGAGGTTTTGAGCTTGGAATTACAATGTGTGAGGGTTTAAGTTTGAAGTGAACTAATCTAAACCAAACAGGTATCATTACAACATTAGACAGGAAGTACAGTAGTAAAATAGAAAGAAGAAAATAGAATAAGAAGTTCACTTCATAAAAAATTAAAAATATATCTTAAAATTAAAAGAAAAGAACAAACAACTCCAATTGTGGGGTGGTGGTGACTGAAATAGATACAGATTAGTTGACATGTATGTGAATACCAATTGCAATGATCAAGATGGTGAGTATGCAGAAGTATATGACGGCATGAACCAGAATGGCAATCCCACTTGTGCACATGTTTCCGAACTCCATCACCCTAGTCCTTGCCGGTAATTGGAATAGTAGCCCGGGGGACAGAAGGATGAACAAAACCACCGAAACAATGACTGGTCCCCAATCAGCACCCATCTCTCGCGCTTTCTCTCTTTCTCTATGTAAGTTGGAGTAGCAGAGGTATGGAAACTTAATACTTCTCTCCGAATAGATAAAAAAACTGTTATGTGTTTGATTATGTAGAAGTTTGAATCCTCTTGTTATCTTAGTGAAGAAGGAGAGATAAGGGATGCTAAACTTAGTGAGAAAGATGACAGTGGGATTAAAGAGAGGAAAGGTATTAGGACACAGTGGTGGGTTTGCTTTAAAGACATCAAAACAAAGGTGTTTGATTGCTTTCATAAGCTTCCAATAATTGTTCGTTTAGAAGAGGCTCTTTTTGCTTTCTCTAGAGATTGATGAAGAAGGTGGAGTCTTCTTTACAGAAATATTGTAAATAATGTTGCAAAATGAAGTGTAAAGTCTTGGTTAGTGTCATGTTTGTTTAGAATGCTTTCCTTGCTTTGTTGAACTTTCCACTGGAAAAGAAAGGCATTATTTTTCGAAATTTTCGGCTTATTTCTACAGGGAAAAGCTCTCGAATTGACTGCTGAGAATGAAACTGATACAGTGTGCTGGACTAAGACCATGAATCTTGACAAGGTTTTTCTGGGCCGGAAACAAGATCTGAGTTGAAATCATGGCCGTCCATTTTTGAGGTCAAAACAAGAGAGAGATGCCGTGCCGGCCAATGAGGCGAATGAGGGGCCGTCTATGTCCAAAGATAATACCGTCTGATGATCTCTAAGTTCTAACCCTTTGCTCCGTCGTGGAGCTTAGTGGCTCTTTGCCTCAGTCAATTCCGATTTTGTCCTTTTCGCCTACATTCGGTCTTTTTATGGTGCTTCCTTCTTGTTGCCCTTTCATTTCCATTTCTACCACTATAGCTACTACTTAATTGTATGGTAGTCTCCTAACATTTTCTTCATCATCATCCTGTTGACATTGCTTTGGCCTAGAAAATCATGGAGGATTGGGGGCCGGTGATCATCGCGGTGGTTCTGTTTGTGCTGTTGACGCCGGGGCTGTTGTTTCAGCTGCCGGGGAACAGCAGAGTGGTGGAGTTTAACAACATGCAGACGAGCGGGGTTTCCATTTTAGTCCATACCATCATCTACTTTGGCCTCATAACCATTTTCCTCATTGCTATCGGGGTTCACATCTACACCGGCTAGCTCTAAATCCTCCCATTTATTTTTTCCCATTTTTCATTTCACCAGCATTTTTTTTTTTATCTTTGTCAAGTATTTTGTATGGCCTCTTTCTCTGGAGCGTCTGTTTTATTATCAAAGGAATGGATGATTACAATCGAACTCAAGATCTCTCGCTGCACATTGGGTTTTCTATTACTCCAGTTTACATGAGCAAAACGTATTAATCGATGTAATTTGTAAATGTTGGAACCGCAGATATGTGCTTTGACATTGTATGGATGTCGAAAAAAATATAGCAATATTTAACTTATCAAAAAAATATATATAGCAATATTTATCACACTATAAACATGGTGGGCCCGTATCCCTTTTATTTGATACAAACAGTACGGTTGCTTGGCTCTAAGAATTACAATACTAACAATCTTACATCTCAAACAAAAATAAAATAAAAATAAAGAAAAAATCCAAAGCTACTTAACTTCCCTATAATACATCGATAAGACTGACAAGACAATACTAAAGAGACAACATGAGATGATTCGTAAATTCCACGTTAATATAATACATAGATAAGATTAACAGGACAATACTAGAGAAACCACGTGATTCGTAAACTCCACGCTAATACAAGTAGGGCTCACCAACACAATTCAAGTTACATTACACATACACGAGACCCAATACTTTTGGTCGGTCTGGCAGGAAAATCTCAAGACATCTGTCAGTTGAGTGGGAAGTGGCAACTTAGAGTGTTGACACGTGACATGTTTTTGTCAACGAGTCTAAAACAAATGAAGCATGGTGTGCCGCTTGGGACTAGGAGGAGCCATGCCATCGCTGCTGATTGTCTCGGTGTTCGCGGCTGAGCTGCTGTGCTGATCCGGTTCCTCCTCCTCCTCAGCTCCGTCCATCCTACTCTCCTTCTCCTTCTTCAGCTCTGCAATCTGAATCAATTCATGCCACCAAACACAAATTCAAATTAACCACTTGTCACATAATTCAACTCACTTCAAATTTCAAACACTCATCAATCGAGTGAGTACTTCACTCTCTTCTTCTGTCGTAATAACTTCCAACTTTAATTCTGCTCTATTTATACAATGATTAGTGTTAATTGACAAATTATTAGGAGATTAGTACCTCCTTTTCCATGAGAAGCTTCTCTTCTTGCAGCTGTTTTTCCTGTTCATTACATGCCCCAAACACAAATTAGGACTTATTTTTACCTATTTATCACAAAGGAGAGATTCATAAAGAGAAACATAAAGAGAAACATAAAGAGAAATCAGTGAACTAAACCCCGGATTCTGAATTCGTGCTTAATTTCCGCTTAAAAAGACACCATTAATGTTCAGTTTACATCTTTCCCACACTCCATTCCAGAAAAGGAAAAGCAAAATAATAGATCAAGATACTGAAATTTTAAGACAACCTTATTTAGTAAAACATACATATATATATATATATATATATATATATAGGGGATGAGAGGGAGACCTTGTCAGTAAGAGCAGTTAGGGTATCCATCAGCAGCTGTGTCTGCATAATTATGAATACGAAGAAGACTTAAGTGAGTTTTTGCAATCTAGCTAGCTATTACACTCATACAAGTAATCCAATCTCAATGCCTGTAATTAATTACCACCACGATCTCAAACTCTTACAATAAACAACACAAGCAATCAAACAATTAGTATGAATGATGCCTAGTTACAACACTAGCAATTAGAAAATTGCAAATTAGCAATGCTTATCAAAATATGACATTCAAAACATTGTAATCTTCACAACAGAAATATCACAGAACATCTAAAGATAGAACCATGAACAAAACCTCATTCAATTACCAAATTACTGAATCCTTGTTACAGTTCACGAGTGAAAAATGATTCAACTTTTTCTGTTTCTCTATAACTATCAAACTTCTGTGTCATCTTACATACGAAAATTACCATTTCATGGATCGATTATATATTTTCGAATTTAAACTTTACTAAAATAAAAAACCACCTGGAAATCATCAAGAAAGAGTGGGGAAAAAGGACAACTGGAACATAACAAAACAGAAAAGACATCATTTGACACTTTGTTCAACATCCATCTGATCCTTAACTAGAGAATCTAACTACTTATGCCGGTTTAGATCCCGAAATCAGTTCCTTCACAGAAATGAAAGACCACAGAAATCTAACTACTTAAATGATGGTCTAATTATTAGATAAAAGATTAACAACCTTTCTTGATCTGATTTGTCTTAATGATGCATCCAAATGCTTCTCAAGTTGGGCAAGCTCGGGGACATCTAGCTTTTCAATGTTTTGTGCCTCCATGTCACTGCAACACACATAATCAACCAAATCCAAGTCATGTTTATGAATATAATGAACTGTCTCTACATGTGCCGTACCTTTGAATCATTTTCAGTGACCGGTTACTGCCTGCACAAAGACTGCTCCATTCTGAAGGATGCTTCTGCACCGAGATTAAAGCAGTGTGAGAAGACGATGTGGTAGATGATTAGACGATCAACTTCTTCGTCCCCAGAGAACACAGGGGTAAGCTATAGTTACTGATTTTTGTAATATTTTGACAATTTTCAAGTAGAAAAACATTGGATAGTAACAAATTAATACAGTAAATTGGTATCCATATTCATTCAATAACTGCATTTTTCTTTTCTCTCGCTCTAGCAGAAACAGGTTAGTTAAGTTAGCTCACAATTCCGAAAATCACTATTGAAATCAAAATCTTAAGCTTATGCAATTATCGATTCTCGAAGATTGCTTCTGGCACCAAAAATTTTAGCTAATAGAGAATGAAGTACAGTCTACTAAATCTAACTTTTAAGTATAGGAGGTCACTGTGTTCCATTCTAGGCCTAATCTGAACCCTTCTCTCTTAAGTAGGTTAAAATCTTAAGCTTATGCAATTATCGATTCTCGAAGATTGCTTCTGGCACCAAAAATTTTAGCTAATAGAGAATGAAGTACAGTCTACTAAATCTAACTTTTAAGTATAGGAGGTCACTGTGTTCCATTCTAGGCCTAATCTGAACCCTTCTCTCTTAAGTAGGTTATTTTTTTTGGCATCAACAAACTGAATTTTTAAGTAACTCTGTGACTTTAGTGGATTCAGATGTAGGTCAATCCAATCTGGTCATCTCAAGTTAAACAGAATGTTGAAAATAATGCTTATGAATGGAAGGTTGTGGGGCCAACCCGAGATGGTGATTTGAGAGATGGGATAATGTTAAGATTAGAGTAGATTATGAGTTTTCGAACCAGAACAAGTAAGTGTTGGATACTAGGGTTTCAAATTTCCAAATGGTAAAGTATTTCTTAGATCCTAGGGAGTCAACAGTCCAATATGTACAATCAAACCTATTTCACCTATTTTTCGATTCGATAGAAGCCCAAAGAGGTGAGGTGAATAGGGTCCCATTCCAAATAACGAGAGATATATAAAAAGCAGGTCCGATTACGTCTATTCCTAATCCTAAATGGAATGTAACGAGGTAGGGATCCATAATTTACATTCGATGTCAGATTGCTTCCAGATGTTATCTCTGACCCTTTATTTAAGGACTATGTTAATTAGTACTTTGTGGGTGCGTGGTACTCTTTTAAGACTATATAATCATGTCAATTAGGTTTAAGACTAACCTTGGCAGTACCACTACCATTCTTGGGATCAGCAGTTTCTTCATCATTATGTATCTGGTAACGCTCAAGAACCTTCCCTAAGCTGAAGGAAAAAGAAAAATCACAAGCAAAGGTTAATTAATTTGAAAAATAAGTAACATTTCATGATAATACTGCAAAAATATAAGATGCCAACTGCATTTAAGGGAGAAATTGAATTGCAATATGGAGGGTCAAATAAAAAAATTTAAGGGAGAAATTGAATTGCAATATGGAGGGTTAAACTAAAGCCTGAAATGGAAGTCCAAAATTGTAGCCAGCTGTATTCATTATCAATGGGGATCAACTGGCAAAAGGCTTAAGGGCCCTAATTGTACTCTAATTCTTATATCTATACAGTGAGGGATTGATTAGCAAAAGGATTAAGGGCCCTAATTGTAGTATAATTCTTATATCAATACAGTGAGGGACTGATTGGCAAAAGGATTAAGGGCCCTAATTTCTTATATCTATGCATTCAATGGGAGATTCTCCCCTTTTCAGGGCAGTAATTGTGTGAATATTTACCGGAATAACCTAAAACAGGACAGCAGTAATCTTAAACTTCCCAAGAAGTTGGAGAGGTTTGAAATCCTTGTACATAGTGTGGAGTTCTTTGATGCCCAAAGTAGACCATGTCATCAAATTTGGGCCAAGCTTTGACTTTCAGGTTTTGACTTTCAGGTTCAATGTGGGAAATATAACTTCCTTCCCAAGTTAATTGTAAAGGGCTTTTTTGCACACGATTGGGATATTCCTTGTAATTATGCATAGATTATACACAATATCAATACATGACTTCTTCACCTTTTCTACATGGTATCAATCGCTTACGACTTTCTTTCCTTTGTGTTGTTTTTTGCTTTGGTTTTTTTTAGAAGATACGAAATTTCATTGATAAAACAAAGATACAAAGTAAAGACAAGTTAGATTGCTCTAGCTTGAGAGCAAACATGGGTAAATACCTCTAGTGATCAGGCTCGACATCTATCGAAACGGTCTAGAGAGAATAACGCACAAAACGATATAACTTGAATCTTCTAAGCATCATCAAAGCCACCACTACCCAAACAACTAATTTTTGCATCCCACAAACAATCTAGATAGAATAACGCACAAAACGATATAATTTGAATCCCCTAAGCATAATCATGGTCATTACTGTCTAAACAACTAGTTTTTGCAATTCCACGAAAAGAAAAACTTTACATAGCCAACTCGGTATAAGAACCGCTGGACTTATTTGTACAAATGACATTTTCACATTTCCTATACGGTATCAGTTGCCTATAACTTATTTCTTTTTGTGCCGTTCTTTGTTTCTTCCTCTTGTGTGGATATCATCATGGTATATCGGGCTCCATTGCTCCCTCTTTAGATCGGTTCCAAATCTGTGAACTCTTCAAATTATCCAAATTGAGCTCCTTGGTGTCTAAACCATCCTTGTTCAAATCCTATTTGACGATCCAAACTCAAGATCTAATTGAAGTCCTTGACTCTTCAATTTTCCAATGACTACAAGAGAATCCATATTTCACAATTGCGTCAAACGATAGAGGATGAGCCTGACCACGAATCAAAACTAAAAATTAGACATCCATCTAATTTAAGTTATACGTATGAAGTTTTACTAAGAGACTTTTACATTATGAGGCATTTGATTTGTGGAAATCGGGCTTGGGGACGGGAAATTGTTTCATTTTCCATGTTTAGTAAGTCTTAAAAGCTCATTTCAGCCTGCCTAATTGATATAATCTAGAAGCTAATGGTCAGGTGTGAAGAAAATCTTTCTCATATTTATGTGAAAAAGCTTCAAAGTTAAAATCGCACTCAAGATCTCTCGGAATGACCTATTTCGTGCCTTAGGGAAAAATGAGCTCGTGTGAGACCCTCCATTCACCTTAGGTTTCATTTCCTTTTTTCATTTGAAGTTGAGCCTACCCCAATAACCAATTTAAAATATCAATTCTATCTCAAGTATAAAACTAAACATGTCAAAGAAAATAAAATGATATTCTACTCTCATTTTTCATGTACAGGAGACGTCTTTCTTATTCCCTAAAAAGACACGAGGGAGTTGATTTCCTCTCAATTCCTTTCTTATTCCCTAAACCCTACACGAATTCATGACTCCTTTCACATAACTAAACCTTCATCTAAGACAAGTTTCCAAACAGGGAGTTTAATTGTCTTCTTCTGCTGTCTTTTCTAGTGTAAGTCTTCGAAATGAGTGTCTTCGTTATGTTGAGGCCAACAAGGAAAAAGGGGGTGTTTATAACTAGAGAGCGAAGCTTGACTGATTAACATATTACAAAGAGAGGTCCATTTGAAGGGAGATGTTGAAGGAATCCATAAAAGCCAAGTTTAGCTTATTTCAAGGTTGGTTGGGAAAGAGACTTCATTAACAATAGGAAAAAGATATTGGATTAAGAGGAAATATGGCCATCTCCAACTATGGGCCAAAAAGTCAAATTGTAAGAAAATATCTGAGTGTCTTTTTCAGTACTTTCTTTATGAATTCCTTCATTTGATCAGCTCTATCATGGGCTAAAAAGCCCAATTATAGAAAAATATGGTAAAAAATGATCTTCAATTACAAGACCAAGGGCCATAAACATATTTTGATCAAAGCCCAAGGGCCAAATTCTTTTCTTTTTCACTATTTTTTTTATGAATTCCTGCATTTGACCAACTCATTTCATACATTTTTCTGTTGTAGGTGGTTTTCACATGAAGTTAGAGTTGTCCTGTCTGTCTTATCAAACCTTTGTGCAAATTTAAACTAATGACATTGCAGAGGGCATGCTAGATTTGTCTCTATCTCGAAAATCACGAGATGATGTTTATCATTCTTATCACGTAGATTAGTCACATACATATTGAATGTATTATATTCATATAAAAAACTTAAATACCGATATTTTTGAGTTAGTTATACCATCCGATCACTTCACAATCACAGAAATGAAGCATTTGGGAGTTGAGTGGTGATGTTAATCTGAATTGTTGATTCAAGAACTTTTAAGTCGGTTTGATGGAAATTTTCATTTTTTATTAGAGATAGAGTGGAAATACATAGTAGACAAGAGGGACTGATAAGGATTTAGACAGGGTACTGTTAGATATAAAAGAAATGTATATAAAATACGAAATTAAATGTAAACTAAAAACTACGTATGTCTTCTATTTTAATTTCTTTTTTACCTATTATAAATAAAATGGTTACTAAATAGACTCTAAGTTTCACATTGAGCCAAATTCCCACATTATGAATTAAATGAAATGGTTACTAAATAGACTCTAAGTTTCACATTCGGCCAAGTTCCCACATTATGAATGTGAGGATGGTTATCTTCTTAGGTTGCTGCAGGGAGCCCTTTTATAATATAACCTCTAGGAGGATATCTTCTTGGTATACATGGCTGATTCAAAGCAGGTGTCTTGACAGAATGACACGTGTTGTACCAATTCTTGACAGAATGACACGAGTTGTACCAATTCTTCAGCATTTGCGTGTCTAACTATGATGTAGTGAAAATCACTTTCCCTAAAGAATTCTCCAAGTGAAGGTGATTTTGATGTTAATTTATTGACCTTGAGGTGTTTTTAATGACAAGTGGCACAGTGTTAACCGTCCATTCAAAACATGACACATCCTATTCTCAAAACAAACTCAATGACCACTACGAGTTATAATTTGTGTTCATTAGTTGACAATACGCAATTTCTCTTAATCTTGACGAGTACGTATATTATTGCATTACAGGCTCCACATATGTCCACAGATTCAATTCATGGACGAACCCCACTTTAATCTCCTATGCTCAATTGGCAAGGGATTATGCCTAATGGGCCTTTTAGGTGTACAATTTCATCCTAAAAGGCTTCAATGTGATCAATTATGGACCACATTTATTCAACCATAGATTATGGTTGTATTTCTCTGAGATGGTGCTTTCATGTCCTTTCGTTTAAACTTATGCTTATTACTTAAAATATACTCAAAACAAAATACGACGTTTCACTTTGCACCCAAAACAAGATTTCGTCTCACTTTGCACCCAAAACAAGGACAATGTTAATTTCGTTGCACCAATTGAATCACAGCGTTACAAACACTGTTAAAGATGATTATGTGGCATCGATGTGGCAACAAAGCACTAGGCATTTTAGTCATTTTATCAAGTTTCAGGTATGATTGTTTTAAATGGAAAGTGTTTGGATATGGTTTTTTTTTTTTTTAACTAGTTACTTTTTTTTTTGCTTTTGCTATGGTTAGTTTTAATAAGTAGCTTGTTTAGTTTTGTTCAAGTAAATCGGATATTCACTTTTGGTGCAAGGGTTAGTTTTCCACTAGGTATGTGATGAGAAATTTTAAAATTCCAAGGAATTTAGATTAAATTAGTTAAAAATGATGCAAGGTATTTAGATGAGATTTGTAAGTATCTTTGTCTAGTTGTTTATTCAATTGATATCCCTTGGTACTTTGAAGTTCCTCATTTTTAACTAATTTAGCCTAAATTACCTGGAACTTTGAAGTTCCTCATTTTAAACATACCATCAGTGGAATTATGTTAAGTATTGATTCCTTCTTTTTTTTATCAATTGGTAGTTGGCAGGATCCTAACTCTTTCGATATTAAATAGAAATACCACTAAGTTCACATTTTTTTTGTGTTGTTCAAATTATACTAAGAGTTTTTTATGCAACGATATGAGGAGATGGATTATATGCAATTGAAATCAACCTCGTTCTTTATAAAAGTCGAACTTAAAACCTCCCACTAAATAGTTGGTAAAAATACCAGTAGACTATGATACTAGCGACTACTATACCAAAAACCAATTGCTTCAAATTTAAAATTTTATTTTTCACCACTTCAATTGTAGTGGAAGCCACGTATATATTAGACAATAAGTCTAAAGTGTTATTTGGCGATACTAATTCATATACTATAATATGAATGGACAGTATAATAATTCGGCAAAAACCTAGATGATATAATATCTAAAAGTAAATATGCGTAAAATAACATAATTGAATTGGTAGGACCGCTTGACGGTCACACCAAAAATTTACTTATGACTCCAAATATCAAAACTTATGTAATAATTCTATAATTAAATTTTCGATATAAATTAGATTTTTCATCTTTTTTTTGTAGAAAATAATTTCTTCTTTTGTTTAAATTTAGGGAATTAGATGATTTTTTGCTATATACTGATTTTGTACTACATTTTGATTTGATCCATAAAAAGGTTTATTATTACTGTTTATTTTTTTACACAGGTGTTATTGAAGGTGGGGAAGATCTTCCATATGAGATGTTTGGTGCATGATAGTAAATAATTTGAACTATTTGAATTACAAATCTTTTAAATGCCAAAATAAAAATCCATCCTATTATCGTTTTGATGAAAATTTTAAGGAAAATATTTGTGTCCCTTTTCAGGGAACCTCCTCATTCTCTTTTTTTACATTCACGAGTTTTTCTTATACAAAAGTTACGATCAAAATCGTTCATATGATTATTTACAGATTATTTTTAATAAAAAATTAATTAATTCGGAGATTTTTTAACTACCAAGCTATCAGCTTGTTTAATACACATGAATGACTAAACGATCTTCAAATTGGTTGATTATTTGCCGATGATATTTAAATGATAGTTTAATAAATGAACGATTTCATTATTTGATAAATAAGATTTTGTTTGGTGATTAAGTTGCTAATTAAGCATATATGTTTAAAATTTCGATTAGGAGGACGTACATACCTCATGTTTCTTCATAGATATTGAACTACATCTTTCTTCTTTCTGCAGTAAGAATTCATGTTTAAAATCTGCTTGCAAATTGCTTTCAATATTAGACTGGCCGTCAAATCCAACAAGGAATGACGATATGGTAATTAAATGATCACAGCTGATCATCATCGTGGGGTGAGATATTCATACATCTCAAGTAATAATTATGCGTAATGATTAAGTTTTTTTTTCCTTATTTTTTTTTTCACTCCAATAAAATCTCTCGCACAGTCGACTTCCCCTAAAGACCTGATAATGATTTATTTGACGTAAATAGTTAATACACGAAAACCTTCATGCAAATCCAATGAACAAAAGTAGACCATGCAAAGCCCAAGCCACGTCGCCTCATGCAGAACATCATCTCATGCCATGCAACGAAACCCCAGTCATATCTATAATATTCTTACATACCTCCTTTCCTTATGCAACGCTCTACTCTCTTTTCGATCTCCTAATTCAATCTAATATATTTGAAAATCCATACTTCTCTGCAAAGAAATATAAATTTTCACTCATCAACTTCTTGTATAGAATATTCTAATGGTATTATGCTATCAAAATAGACTATTTAGTATAGTCACTAATACTATTGTACTATTAGTCTAGTAGGATTCATACTTATAATGGGAGGTTATGAATTCGACTCTTGTAAACCAAAGAGGAATGAGTAGAACAAGCCAAAGAGTAAGAATGCAGAAATGGAAATACCTTCTAAGATCAAACAGGTGAGGGGATGATTGGCTACAATGCGGGAGGGAGAGAGGTGGCGATCGGAAAAACTAGAGGGCCCAGTGACTAAGGTACTTAAAGCTTAGAAGTCGGAACATTTCAGTACCCATGTAATGAATTATTGTTGATCGGAGAAGACGGAATTATAATGTATGTGTGCAACTATCAATACACACATGTACTATAAATCCAACATACGATAACACCACACCACCGGTCACATACAAATCAAATGGTGAAGGTGATCGACGACTATGATATCATGGGTCACTATAGTTATCAAACGGGCTGGCCGTGTGATTACTAGCTACAACAGATAACAAATTAATAAGTTAAACGTTTTGCCATCTTATGTTGCCAAAATAGTTAGGCAAGCATGAATTTCCTACATAGTCAAAATTTCGAAGAGAGGGACCAAGTTTAGAGTGATTTAAAAATAAAATCCACCATCATTGATTTCTCTTCTAGTTCATGCCTTAATCCTTATATATATTATCCACTAAGTTTGGTTAAAAAGCATCAACTTTTTTTCCAAAGAACATGGACAATAAAGACAAAGAAACAGATACTATTAGCAACTCTACATGCAACACTAACAAGTCGATCACAGTTTCCTTCCTGTGCCAACCCCAAATTTTAATCATCTGGTCCCAAAAAAAAATTACTGTAGTAACTAATTAAACGAGATTAATTGTTATTATATTTCTTTTTATGATGATGATCCTAGGTAAATAGCCTCAATCGGGGTAAATGTTGGTGCGTTAATTTTCAACGGCTGACGATGATGGATGCAAAATCTGAATCGATCAATATTTGTGTTGTATGTGTATTGTACACCATAGTGGTGTACATGAAGAATTGGAAGCCAAAGATATTTATGCGGAAAGATTCTACTTTTAAGCAGAAATATAAAATAAAAGAAATAAAGTACACAAAAAAATTAATAAATTTAATATAATAATTTAATTACTAATAAAGTTGCTGGTTCAATTCATCCTTATCGACAAGGGATGAACAAGGTTATGATACATAAATGATGAAATTGGAAATTGCTGGAACCAATGTTTGGTGAATTTTTTAATTACAATATGCTATAGAATAATCTGACTAAATAAAGTTGTTTCCCGTACATTGAATTTGATTAGTCGGCCAACCCGACGAACTAATGAACTAATGGAAGATATTTTATGGAAGAAAAAAAAAGTAAGGCGGTGAAACTATTGTTTGAGAAGATGGAGATGACGATGAAGATGAAGAGAGAGAGAGATAGGCGTACCTTTCGCCGCTACAGAACTCGTAGAGCCTTCCCTTGGCGGAGAAGATGATGAGTCCGACTTCGACGCCGCAGAGGACGGAGAGCTCCCGGGCTTTCTTGATCAGGCCGCTCCTCCGCTTTGAGAACGTCACTTGACGCCGGATCTTGTCGTCGATTCGCTTCAGTTGCACCTTACCTCTCCCCATTCTGGTCTTAAATTCTTAATTTCTCAGTCGCGCCGCCAAATTGAAACTTTAACCCTAAGACTGTGAGCGGCTGAAGCAACGGGGGCCAATCGCAGCGAGAAACCACACGAAAGCAGATGAGAGAGAACAGAGAGTTTAATTGCAAGAAGAATCGCCACCGGCTGAGAACTAGTAAGTTAGTCGATAACCCCTAACTGCCTCTAGTGTGTTTGTTGGGTAAGCCATTACCATTTACGGAAGTGTTTCTATTTACCTTTTTTATTCTTTTTTATTTCTTCCCAATTTCCATGCCCTCGAATATACGCTGCATCTCTGCTCGCCACGTGTGCTCCTCCAACGGTTAAACTCTCACCCTTTGAGATTTTAACAGCGTGATGATGATGATGATGATGATCATCGACTCAGCCCCCGCTTGATGCCAAATCTCAATGTGGCTTGGATCTGCTCTTCTTGTTGTAGCTGTTTGACTCAGTGACTCGACTCGCCACGACTCGGAAAAGATATTTGAGAGCGAAGCAGGGAATAAATACTCTCTCTCTCTCTCTCTCAGAGGAAGGAAAAAGGATGGGACAATTTTGGAATTTGGAGTGACTTGCTTTTTCGGTATATAAAACTAAATTAATTATTTCAAATATTACTTTCTTAATTTAATACAAAAATGGAAATGTTTCTAAACCAAAGAGGGAAAGTTTTTTTTCGGTGCGCCCATGTCAGCAAGCCAACCGACAGATGTGAGTTAGAATTGAATTGAGGAAGCCAGAAAGATCCCCACATTTTTCACAACTAAATATTATTATTATTATAATTATATTACATCATTTCTTCTATTTAATTTAGGTGTCCATTTGCTCTCTTTAATAGTACTTTAAAATTATTAATATTAAAATTTGGTCGTATTATATTTATATTTAATTGTGAGAAGTTTAATTCAATCTTCTATTAAATACAAAATCTGCAACTTAAGGATTATCAGTCAGCTATTTTCGTAGGGATCATGGGGTTGTTGATCCTACAAAGTCTACCCAAATGTTCAAGTCAGATTGTAGGATATGGGGTATACGTTTTTGTGTTTTTGCTTTCATAAAGACGGATGAGAAAGGGAGAGTCGCAAGAGGCTTATTACAAGATTCATGGATAGGATCAGACCAAATCAGCTGGATCCGTTGAATCTGAACGAGCCATATCTCGGATTTAATCGTAACTTTGAGTTCAAGTGTCGTATCGCAACCATTCGGTAACTTTGCAGTTGCTAAAGAAGCCCCAAGAAGCATCAAACAACCTAATCTCTCACTAATCGACTTTGCCTACATTCAATTTAATAAACTAAGAGTAAAAGAGAAAGAGAAAGTGAGGAGAAGGCAAAAAAGTAATTATTTATTCTCTGTAATATAACATATTATTCATTTAGCTGAATTTATTAATAACTTAATACTTAAATTTTTGAAAATTTGTGCAATTTAGATGCCAAAAAGCAAGTAACTAAATTTGAATTTTCCATAAATAGTAATATTTTTCTATTGGTGCGAGGTTTTGCTTGTGCCCCTATCTAGTAGTTAGGAGCCACACATCTGGGCGTGAATCGTGTGCGTCAAGGTTTAGGGTAAGTCTTAAGAGATGGCCGTCCACGTGGAAAGCTTTTCTACTTTTTCCTGCTGACATATTGACAGAGCTGGGGGTGTCCCATCACCTGCGACGTCCACATCATTTTCCATATTTACGTGTATAGACTTTGATATAATTTATCCTGATTTGGGATTCGGGGTCAGATTGGTGGTGGTGGTGGTTTGTTGGAGAGCTCTCTTACGCCAACACCACCTCCCCTCGATCTTTACTGATACTGCACACCAAAGTATCTTTTTCTCCTTTCCTATCTATCCAGATCAGCACACGTGGGCCCCCGCCCCTCTAAATGGGCCTCCCAGTATCTGGGCTTGAAACAGACCATGTAGACTAACGTATCCCGTCAGGCCCAATTTCGTACGCAGCCATAAGGATATCCATAGGCCACGCACCTGGCCCGCCGGTAACTACTCACTCTAGTGTCTACACGTGTCTTTCCAAGTGTCGACGTGTGTACTGTCGTACACTCCAAACCAGCCTTAGCCCAATGTTTAGCATAGTTGGGCCATGGTTACTTTGAGCTCACTGGATCCTTCCTTATTTTTTAGCATAGTGCTACATTTTAAAAATTACATTATACACAATCGATATCAATATCGTTCTTTATGAAATTTAAACTCGAGATTTCTCATATAACGTATGAAAATGATTACTCCTAAACCGTAGTACTAATTGGCCATTTTCATTCATTTATGTTATTCTATTGAGCCAATGGTATCCTTTTCTATTTATTTTTGAAAATTTTCAGGTTCAATTTTTATAACGTAGGGGGTAAGACACCCTTACATGTGTAGGATTTGACTTCATCTGTATCATAAAAATAATGTTATTGGTCTAGTAGTAATCTACTTTACAGCGTAATGTGTGGTTTAAATTTGACTCTAGCAAAAATCGAGGTCAATATTTTATTTGTATAATTTATAGCCAACACCGTCAATATATACTTATAATTTTTTTTTTCTTGAATTAAAGTAAAAGAAAAAAATGCAAGCATCTGTTAGTTATCACGTAACCAAATTATAACAGATATATAATTCGAATAGGTATGTACAATGAGAGCACCGCATAATTTAACATCAACTTAGCTGGAAATTAACAAGCTCGGATTCCAAATTGCATTGCTTGATAAGTAATGTGAGTATGTGATGTGCGTTGTTGCAGCTTATTGGGCCAATGTCAAGTTTTATTTTCAAAATTGTGACACCATGGTCCATGATATATAAGCTGAGTCTGAGGGTGCAGGAATATATATATTAATTATGTATAACAAATATATTCCGTCTTAATTTCGAAAGTTTAATCTTTTTTTTTTAAATATTACGATGTGTCCTCATATTAAAAGAGTTGACCTAATTTCCATACGAATGCGGCTTATTCCTTACTATCAAGTAATTCTAGCGAGTTTCGAACTTCTACCATTTAAGCATCTGAAAATTCACCCTTTAGAGATGACAGTTTGCCAACTGCATCACATATTTTAATTTCATTTCTTTGGATTGATGAATATGAATTGAATCACTATTTTTATTATCAATAATTTGGATTATTAATTTATTCATGTGGCATGCAGTTACTTGATGATAGCTCCAAGAGTGGAGAGTGGGGAGACATTTGTTGTCCTTCATCATAGAATACAGGTACGTAGGGTTCATGGTTGAACATGGATTCTTTCACTTTCGGAAAGAAAGACGAAGAATTTTTAGTGATTCTTTCGCTTTAAGAAAAAGAAAGGAAATTAAAATAAAATAGGAAATTATATTTTAGTACTTTCTTGTTTACACCTAATTTCACAGTCATAATTAATTTTTAAAATTTTCTATTTAAGTACCTTTGATCTTTTTAAAACGTTTCACTTTGTCTCTTCCGTTAAATATTCTGTTAAAAAAATCATTAAGTACGAACGTGTCACTTATGGAACCACTTGTAAAATTTTTATTTTCCAGGTAGATAAAATAGATGATAAAAAAATTAAAAACATTTATCTCTGCTCTTCCCTTTTCCTTCTTCCTTGTTCTTCTTCCTCTCTCTCCGCGACTTACCCTGTAGCACCACATGCTTCACTACTCCACTACTCCATTGGCTTCCTCCATCTCTCCCTCTCTCCTCCTCTAGTCTCTAGCTTTCACTCTCATTCTTCTCGGACCCTTCTAAATTCTCACTCCACAATCATATCCCAAAATAAATTATGCTCTATGCTAGTAGTGCATTATTATTGTATTAAGAAAATTCAAACAATAAAAACCCAACAACATCTCCTGCAACCCCAACCCACCCGGAGCTACCAATCTGGCGTTAACTCCGATCTGACAAGTATCAGATGGCAAATCGGCTGGTTCACTACCTTCGGGTCACGAAGGACCTGGGCCTTGGGTTTGGACTTGTGGAGGACCACCGTCTCCGAGTCTTCGACTCGACATCATCGGAGAATCGAAGATCTAGAGAGAGAAAGTATTGATTTGGGAATTTTGGATTATTTTGGTGGCAAGGATGATGAAAGATGGTTTCAGAGGGGAGTAGAAATTATAATGGAGAGAGAATTCTGGAAGATTTTTTAACGTGGCTATTGGTGGAATGCTGATGGTGGCTTTCCAAATTGAAGAGAGAGATGAAGAATAAGGAAGAGGATAGATAATTTTATTTAATTTTTTTTTATTTCATTTACATGGTAATAAAAAAATTAAAAGGTGGATCACACAAGTGACACATAAGTACTTAACGAACTCTCTAACAGAATATTTAATTTAAGAGTCCAAGTGAAACGTTTAAAAAAAGTCAGGGAACTTAAATGCAATATTTGAAAGACTAAATATAACTCTGAAATTGAATATAAATCGCAGAATACTAAAGTGTAATTTGCTTAAAATAAGATAACATAAGGTATAGCCGTATAGGTACATCTTTCTTACTTTCTGGTGGAGTTACATTATTTCTCATTTTCACTTATTTAATTGTTGCAAAGGATTTGAAATTGAAACGATAATTCGTGATTTGCTACCGCTTATCAACAGTTAAATGTTATGTTTATTCGAGAGTTCATGGCGTGTTTATTTAATAAGAGGTGGCAAGATTATATTTATTATCATACATCAATCACTTTAATGTCATATTTAGTTATAGTCTCACACCATATATTAGACTCGGCATATAAAAGATGTTGAAGAATAAAGTAAATAGAAGCCAAAAATCATAACTTATTTTTTTATATTTGCAAGGAAAAAACGTATTTTTTTTATTCAGCATGTTTGTGTAGGAATCATTCGGATTAGAAAAAATCTTCTTAATTCCTACACACAACAAATAGGGTTAAGTTTGAAGTCCATAATGAGGGGTTCAATGAAGAACGCTCTGATGCCTAAGTCAGTTTAATCAAGAGAATAAACGGACATAGTAATAGTATGAGAGTTGTGAATTACCCTACAAGTGAGATAAGACCCTCTAGTTCTTATTTCTATATTTATAATTTATAGAATTATTATTGTTTAGCGGATAAACATATTATCTAATGCATTGACGTTTATACGCCGTCAAGGTCATCATTAGGCAATTTGGACATTGTATATTATTATGGGTCTACGTAGCACCTCCACAATTTTCGGTGATTTATGGTTCTATAGATCTCTTTCTTAAATTCTAGTTCAAGGTTGATGGACCAATTAAACACAATCTTTCACTTTTCACACACACATTATTTACTAATTAGGGGAATTATTAATTTATCTTACACTTGTTTCTTCTTTATCTTTTGCATAAACAAAGAAGTGTAAGATGATAATTTTGGAGTGCGTACGATTTGACATAATCACTGATTTTACTCTAATTAAGGAATTAATTAATAGAGAATAAAATCTATCTAGGTATACATTGATGGATCACCAAATTTCACATTACACAAAAAATCATACTCATCAGGTGCAAATAAAATGAATTAATTATTACAAATTGATCTTTTGAGTTGATGAACATCATATATATATATATATATATATATATATATATATATATATATATATATATCTCTAATTCTCTTCATGTTTAGGAATTTTACTTTTTTTTTTATTATTATGAGATCGAACTGATCGATCATAGTTCGATCATATTCATATATAGGTACGTAATTATACATGATCGTGCATGATGCTGTTATACCTATACTAGCTAGCCAATTATATTATGCCACGTACACATGATCGATGAAGATCAAGAGTTGATTCGTTCGAGCTTGAAACGTTCTTGAACCGATGAAATATAAGTTGCAGCCTTCATATCGACGCTGTCATCACCGCCACCGCCACCAGCCCCTGCGCCGCTAGCATAAAGGTCGAACTGCTTCATGGTGCTTTTGGTGTGGTCGGCTGCGGCCGGAACTATGAAGGAAACCTTCTGTTGCGGTTGAGCAGCAATAATGGAGTAGTCATTGTTGTGGACCATAAAGCCGACGGAATAGTTGGCGGCTGAGGGCTTCTGGCTGGGCTTGGCCCTGCTGCCGGAGATAGTGCTGTATTGCATGGTGGTGGTGGTGGTGGTGGAGGCCGGTTTGGCAGTGCGGTAGAATGGCGTCAACTTTCCCTTCAAGAAACCTCCTGATGATGATCTCCGCTTTCGACTGGACTCCATTAAAGTAATCTAGAGCTCTCAATTTCGTTCACTAGCTAGCTTCTATATAGTTAGCTCAGATGTGTCCAATGTGCAACTCAGGAGTCGACTATATATAACAGTTGGTACTGGTAACTTAATGGCCGGTGGGGATTTTTTATTTTATTTCATTTTTTACTTAATTTTTATTTTTGTTTTTGGTTGAAATAAATAAATAAATGAATCATGGAAAAAAAAAAATCAAGTTGAATGAAGAATGGGTGAAGAATAGATAGACACGACGGATGATGATGTGTTGTGGTCCTCAGGTCGATCAACTAAAAATATCTATGGAAGCATCGTCTCTTTTTAAGTCTTAGTCTCTATATTCATTATCTTCTTAATTATTAGTGGATTCTTGATACATTTTTTTTGATACATTAATATAAATTAATTAACAGTCACGCATCAAATACATTTTTTTTTTATACATGGGAATATTTTTAGATATGGGAAACTTCGTCTTTACATATATACTTGGAGAACCAATAATTGTACACTACTTCAATATCTAATTCGTGAATATATATATATACAATCACATTATAATAAGGCTTATAGCCAATAAGCTACTTGCCTAACGCATTAGCTAGCTAGTAACCTACTCATGGATGAAAATATCCCAATATTTGGAATATTTTCATCGATATATCCGAATTTGGGGATCTCAACATAAAAATAGGAGGGAAGAAATATCTGCGATATTTCCTTAGATATACCCGCATTTAGGATCTCGGCATAAAAATAAGGGGGGAAGAAAAATATTCTCCCAATTTTCACGATATCCGTATTAGTCTTATATAAGTGTTATTGGGTGCTTAAGTTTTTTCCAAAATTTCATTCAAAATTTTCAAGTTTTGAACTAAATTTCCAACATTTTTTATTAAGCGTGAACGATATCGATATTGAAATATCTGTCGATATTTCCATAAATTTGACTGTCGATATTTCCGTGAAAAATAATATTTTCATCTTTGTACCTACTGCGGATACCATTATCTTCGAGATTAGGCAACAATATTAATATAGTACTTTATTGTTTTTCTTAACACGTAACTCTTGTAAAGTAGAGTTATATTATTGGATTCGTCTTTGTTAGGTGAAATTTCGGAAAGGCTAGCGCAACAATCCGCCACCATGGTCTTCCAATTAAATCTTAATCTAATTTTAGGAGGATTCCAACCAAGCACACGGATGCAAATTCGGCATATTAACTGCTACATGTATTTCGAATACACTTAATTAACAATAGTTACTCCATTGATTGATTAGGCACTAAGCACCAATAGGGAATGGCCACATATATTCGATCCTTCCAACTTTAATGTGGCCTTCCAGAGGATCAAGCAAGAATTATGCTTCCCCCATTGCCACTAGCTAGCAAGCAATTACTAGCTAGTATAATACATAAATTAAGGACATGTTTTCCATAATCCAGATTATATATGGTGATGATTCCCTAAGTTCCAAAATTCCTTCTAACTTTTTGTTGCTTGATCCAAGAAGATAAAATAAGATATCACATCTAGTGTTGCAGATTAATTATGGGGCAAATTCAAGTGACTGAACATGGAAAGATCCAGCTGCATGCAACTGATCTTCATCTTCTTTTACCGATCATATAAACAAATATACAAATATATATATATATAAGCAAATTATACTTTAGTATCCTGATTTTTACACTAAATTTTTTAGTACCTTGAACTTTTTAAAATATTTCATCATTTTCTCACTGACATATTTTTCAGTAGAATTTGAGTTAGTTGATGACGTGACGTATGTGGACCCCCCAAAAAGGGATCTCAAAGTGACTTTAGAAAAAATTTCTTAATTAATCATTGATTATCTCATTGCCCAATATCTCCCATTGAAATATTGAGCGAGAGATAATCAATGACTAATTAAGCAATTAAATCTAAAGTCACCTTGAGATTTATTTTTGTATGAGCCCCCAAGCATCAAGCCATCAGCTAACGGAAATTCTGCCCAAAACTGTGTCGGTGGGACAAAAGTTAAACATTTTAAAGAATTCAAGGTACTAAAATGTAATTTTTAAAAAATTAGATATAACTCTGAAATTTAATATAAAAATCAGGATATTCAAGTGTAATTTTCCATATATATATATATATATATATTGTCGCTATCTTAGTTAGCTTGGAAGTACCTCCATGAATAACCTAGTTTTAGAACTTGGATAAGGCATATATATCTGGTGCTAGAGAGACCAGACAGGAAGCATATTTACTTATTGGGTGAAGAGAAAAAAAAAACCCTAAACTTGGAAACGTGCAGGGGCATATATTTTGTTGGATAAGAATGGTGTCTTTTTCAAAGTACAACAAGATATGTAATATTATTGCAACAATTTATCTTCCATATAATTTTGATAACCCTTTCATAACATTGTTCACATTATTTATTTGATAACTAGCTTCCATCACATTGTGGATAAAATTTTCGACCGATCTTAATATACAAAGATTGATGGTATCGGTATACGGAGAATTTCTGATGCATCCATAATGTAATATATGTTGACGAAGGAATTGAGGTTTTCACCCCACAACCAATTAGCAATGGGGATAGAGGCTCAATCCCTTATAAGCCCCTTTACATGTGGTGAATTTTCAAGCCTAACACGTGGACAATTCATATTGGGTGACGTGGAACACACGTGGGATAACTTGCTCTGATACCATGAAGGAAGTTGAGGTTTCATCTCAAAATCAATTGACAATGGGGAATGAAAGGCCCAATCCCTTATAAACCTTTGTAAGATTGTCTAACTTTTCAATGTGCGACTTTTGCACTTCATATTCTCATAATTGAAGGACACAATTAACATAAAAAGAGAATCTTATTTGATGAAATTTATATGTACTTTTGCATGATGGATGAAGCTGCGGTTAAGGATACATGCAAATTGTGTTGATTTGCTCTACCTGATATTGATAAGTCACTTATCACATTTCCAACTATACACAACAATTGGGTGGGTGTCTCTTTTTCCTTCTTCTTCTAACTCTAATCTGATGACTCTTCATTTGTCCCAATTTGAAATTTTGATGCGCAAAGTGATGATCGAATATTTGAATGAACGAAAAATCGCAGTCGGCTTCATCCACGACTTTGGTTGAGTTCATCCTCTTTTGTTTTGTTAGAAATTTTTGTTGTTATGTAATTTCTGGAATATATAGTTCATCTCAAATTGTAAGCAAGTTGAAGAAAATAGCTTGATTAGTTACCTTAACATTATAGCATATATATCTGAATCTCTCTTTCTTGCTTTTTCTGCGGTCTCAATCCGTAACGAATTCAATTGGTCCCATTCCAAAGGCATGGCAACATGACATATATCTCAAGTCTCAACTAGTTTTTACTCAAATTCTTGTGTTTCATAGCATGGAAGGAGAGCTGTATAGGGAGAGGTTAACTAACTTGTTTACTTGTTTGACATGAGGAAACTTTTGAATCATGGAATTAGGAAAATGAATTGAGGCAAGAATTTCGATGAACTACGTACGGATACTCTCTCAGATGGTGTGATTATTTATTTAGGGGATACTTGATTAAGAATTTTGAGACGAGAGTCACATTTTTTACGATTTAATTCAAAAGTGTTAATAAGCGTGGTAAAATCATATAGAGATATTGTACGGAGATGGAAATGCAGTTTATATTGGACTATTTGTGTTCCATATACTTGATGTTATTAACTTAGGATACACATTATTATTGCATATCTGGCCTCTATTCCTCTATTGCACTTTGCTGAGCTAAAGGCTACCGTTAGCCTTTGAAAATCATATGTGGTATCTTATGATTTATTTGTATCACTCTGTTGATGTATAAAATGGACAAACTTAGATCGAGAAGACACACACACACCCAAGATATAAACATGCACGTGGTTCACCCAATTCGGACTACGTCCACGATGTTGTTTTATTCTCATTAATAATATAAGTGACATTAAGCATTTAGAGAGAGAGTGAGAATGTAGGGAGAAAAGAGAGCTAATGTGTTTAGAGAGAGTGTGGGTTTCTAGAGAGATAGTGGATTGTCTTGAATGAGGGAGGAGGCTCCCTATTTATAGGAAATGTCAAGGTTTAGATGATGGGTCTAATAATGGGCCTTGATGATGGGCTTGGTCTTGACCTAAGTGATTTTCCGGGTATTTCCGTTAGGTCTGTTGCTTGGTCATATTAGGTACGCACAGAAGTCCCCCAAGTTCTTGATTGAGGTGGACTGCCTTGGTGGAGGGCTTGTAACAAGAGTGCACTAACCGAGCAACCTCTTTGTTTCTGTCTACCAATCCGTACTCTGTGCGTACCTAATCTGACCAAGCAACGGACCTAAAGGAAAGACCCGGAAAATCAATTGGGTTAAGACCAAGCCAATCATCAAGGCCCATCAACAATGCCCATGTCCAAAACCCATCATTAGGCCCATCATCTAAACATAGACATTTCCTATAAATAGGGAGTCTTCTTCCTCATTCAAAATAATCCACCATCTCTCTAGAGACACTCACTCTCTAAACACATTAACTCTCCCTTCTCTCTACATTCTCACCCTCGTTCAAGACAATCAACTCAAGGAGAGAGTTGCATAGCACACAATTGGAATTATTTTGAGCTCTAAAACGACCCAACCGGTCCAAAGTTGCAAGCCTACCCTTGATAGCTAACCAAAGGATGAATTCCGGTTCCATCCTTTAAATTTATTTAAATATTTAGTCCAAATATATAGATATATATATATATATATGTATATTATTTTACAATTTTCTAATAAATATTAATTTCATAAAATTGAAAATTTCATCAGAAAATCATGAATCAACTCATATGGACAAATCATAATTCCAAAGATCATATTTCAAAACCAAATAGGCATAACAGTCCCATGAAAATTTATTTTTAATTTTCATTCACATTATTAGAAAATAAATATTTAATATTTAATTTCTTAACAGTACTACATGGTATATAAGTATTTAATTTCGAGGACAAAATTTTACTTTAAGAGAGGTAGATTGTTACAATCCGCTTTAAAAATTTAAAATCGAAATTATTAAATTATCAAATTATCTGTAATTATCGATTTTTCATAAAATTTATTAAGTTTCAAAATGAACTAATTCGAAAATTATGTTCCGAAATTTTAACTTAGGTCGAAAAGTTAGCAGAAAATTTCTGAAAATGGAATTCAAAAAGAGTAAACAGAGCTCGTTAGAATTGTTCCTAAATAAACTATTTTAAGAGATTTCAGAAATTTTATTATTATTTACTTTACTTAGCCCACACCAGCCTTCTCTCTCCCCGATCCATCGCCTTCATCTTCTTCTCTGCGACTACGAACACACCAGCCACCACCGTTCCCAGTTCCGACCACGATCAGCCTCGCCACCAAGCCCAAACGATTCCCTTCGTCGAGACGAAGACGTCAAAGCTCGCCGTACAGGGAGATTCGAGGTGGAGAAACCCAGAAAACGTCACCGTCGCCGACGACGTTTCCGGCCGACCCAGGCTGCGAGACCACCTCCAATTGCTTCTTATGGGCAAGGCGAAGCTAGTCCTGCCCTCCTTCACGATAATCGGTGCTCGTAGTTCGCGGATTGAGGATCAACGGCCAGCGGCGTTTGAAGCTTCTCGGCCTTTTTCTGAGAAATCCAGGTACGATCTCGAGAATCCAAGGCCAGATTTGAACTCCTGGGATCTCGTAGATGAAGTTAGGTGGGTAGATCGTAAGTTTTGGTGAAGATAGGTTTCCGGGGAGCCTACCGTTTACGGCCGGTGCGCCGCCGTCAACGGAGGCGACCACGGCTGCGGTTAGCGGAAAGACTAAGTAATTATCAGAAAATCTACCAAAGTAAGTTTGGATTATTTGGGAGAGAGAGAGAGAGATGATAGCCGCCTGGTCCCAAATGTACAGAGAAAATGATAGAAAGTTAGGCAACCACACATTTTTTGAAGTTGTGTATCGAGAGAAATGGATCATGAAAAATATTAATATTGGGAAGACTTGTAGTGTTTTAAATTATTACACTGCAAAAAATAAATAAAGCTTTATCTTTATTGCATTGAACTAGCCGCATATATAGCTACTATAATAGCTAGGTTTCATTTTTTTTACACTCACGGTGGCGCGTGTACAGCACCACCGCAGGCGCGTGGAGCCTATTTCTGGCGCGTTTTAACGACCTCTTGTTTGTAATAAATAATATATAAAATATAACTAAAAAAGAAATTTATTTTAATTATTGACATCCTCTAGGGTCTTTCAGACCTGATTTTGTATATTACAGTGGTTGATTGCACTTTAGCCCCATTTTGGAGTATTTTCAAAAGGGGGATGTTACTGTTTTTACATATTAATTATGGTATTGAACCTTCTGCCTATCTGTTTCAGGCGACTGACAACGTGGGAGCTACTACGGCTCAGGATCATCGGGTTACTTTGACTCCGAGTATTATTGTGAGTGGACCTGTTTCTTTCCTCATATATATATATGTATGCATGATTGTGTGTGGATGCTTGATGGATATTTTTGAATAGTGAACACAGAATAGATATATTTATACCATGTGATTTGGTATGTGGCATAATAGAGTCTGAGTGGATAAGTTTCATGGTGAGCTTTAAGCGCTTATGTGTGAGTGTTGGTGAAAAGAGTATATGGTATGTTGGTTGATGACAATTTTGCTATATGTAATACAAGGCATACGGAAGCCCAAGCAAGGTTCAATTTAAAGCTAAAAATTATGTGGAAAAGGTCCCACCGAGATTTGAACTCGGGTTACTGGATTCAAAGTCCAATGTCCTAACCACTAGATATAGTTAGCAAACTCCAAATTAGAGAATATGACCACTCGTCCAGTCTTCTTCATTAACCATTTCACATTTCAGCTTCACTCTTGCTGAACACACTGGCGAACACCTAAAGGCTAAAACCCTGATGAGACGAATTCTACTGAGAGCTCCCTTTGCTTTCTCAGCACCCCATATTCTTCCTCCAAGGCCTCCCCATCCGTACAGCCATGGTGGGTCTTCATCACAAGCTTCAAATTCTCACTCCGCATCAGGTTTCAGCTCAAATCCCAGGTGGGTCTTCACCAACTCTCTTCCTCCTCCAGAATGGGTAGAACCTTTGAATGATGTCTCGGACATAGTCTCCAGCCCAGAGCACTTTGACCCATCTCCATGGGTCGCCCAAATTCTCAATCTTTTGGATGGGTCGCCGAAGATGGAAGCCAATTTGGAGTCTTATTGTCACACATTCTTGATTAAATTGTCTCCTAATTTTGTTGCGTATGTGTTAAAATGTGCTGAGCTTCGTGGAAAGCCTGAAACCACATTGCGGTTCTTTGCTTGGGCTGGTAAGCAAAAGAAATATCATCATAAGCTTGAATGCTATGTGTCTTTGATTGAACTTTTATCTTTATCTGGAGATTTGGATCGTATTCGATGTGTTGTTGTTGAATTTAAAAAAATGAACTTTTTGATAACTTCTGCGGCTGCGAATTCATTGATTAAGAGCTTTAGCTGTCTTGGGATGGTTGATGAGCTGCTGTGGGTTTGGCGTAGAATGAAGGATAATGGCATTGAGCCTAGTTTGTATACGTATAACTTTTTGCTGAATGGGTTGGTGAATTCGATGTTTATTGAATCAGCTGAGCGGGTTTTTGAGGTTATGGAAGGTGGGAAAGTTGGACCAGACATTGTGTCTTATAATACAATGATCAAAGGGTATTGTAAGGGAGGAAAAAACCAGAAAGCAATGGACAAGTTTAGAGCTATGGAGGGGAGGAATGTAGAACCTGATAAAATTACTTATATGACTTTAATCCAAGGCTGTTATTCAGAAGGAGATTTTGATTCATGTACGAGTCTTTACCAAGAAATGGTAGAGAAAGGACTTGAAATTCCGCCTCATGCGTATAGTTTAGTGATCAGTGGGCTTTGTAAAGGAGGGAAATGTATGGAAGGGTATGCAGTTTTTGAAGATATGATTCAGAAGGGATGTAAAGCAAATGTGGCAAACTATACAGCTTTGATCGATTCATATGCAAAATGTGGGAGCATTGTAGAGGCAATGAAGATTTTCGAGAGGATGAAATTTGATGGGCTTGAACCAGATGTGGTCACTTATGGGGTTATCGTCAATGGATTATGCAAGAGTGGGAGACTGGAGGAGGCCATGGAGTATTTTGTGTTTTGTGAAGGCAGTGGGATGGCAGTTAATGCTATGTTGTATTCTAGTCTAATTGATGGTCTTGGAAGGGCAGGGAGGGTTGAAGAAGCTGAAAGGCTTTTTGACAAGATGATTGTGAAGGGATGTCCACAGGATTCGTATTGCTATAATGCCCTTATTGATGCCCTAGCTAAATGTGGGAAAATTGATGAAGCTCTGGCACTCTTTGAGAAAATGGAAGAGGAAGGTTGTGATCAGACAGTTTATACGTACACAATACTCATCAGCGGATTGTTTAAGGAGCGAAGAAATGAAGAGGCGTTGAAGCTTTGGGACATGATGATCGATAAAGGCATCACTCCAACAGCTGCTTCTTTCAGGGCTCTCTCAATGGGACTTTGCCTCTCGGGCAAGATAGCCAGGGCTTGCAAGATTTTGGATGAGTTAGCACCAATGGGAGTAATTCCTGAGACAGCTTTTGAAGATATGATCAATGTGTTGTGCAAAGCTGGCCGTTTCAAGGAAGCTTGCAAGTTGGCTGATGGGGTTGTGGATAGAGGCAGGGAAATACCAGGACGAATTCGAACTGTTCTAATCAATGCCTTGAGGAAAGCAGGCAATGCAGATTTAGCAATGAAGCTGATGCATAGTAAGATCGGCATTGGGTACGACCGAATGGGTAGCGTCAAAAGGCGAGTGAAGTTCCGAATTCTGATTGATATGTAGAGTCTGAGCCAAAGAGTGGCTCTATGAAATGTTATTTAGCTAATTCAAAGATTGCCTCCTATATTTGCTTACCATCTAAAGTTGTAGAGTTGATATTCATTATCTTTGTATATTACATCATTCAATTTATTGAAGAAACTTTGACGTCAATTTTTTGGAGCCTTAAAAATCTCTGTCGACTATCTACTGCCCCAACTGGATGGCTGCTACATGGCATATGGAACAGATATTATGATCTCTGTCAATACCCAGGTGTGGCTTTCCTCCTCTTTCTCAAACATATATGAGCTATCATTTAAAAAACATAGAACTAAATAGGGATATATTTTTATATATGTAAATAAGTTCAAGATGCCGAGCTAATCTTCATTCAACTCAACTATTTGGAGTTGGTTCAAAATTCTTTTTTTCTTTTTCCTTTTCTATCATATACTCATGTGTATAATTGAGCACATTCATCTGCAATGATATTGCCAAATGAATGTGGTTCTTTTTGTGTTAAGGCATGTTACCTTTGGTGTCACTTCATTTTCAGGTAGACTTTTAGGCAACCTCTTTTGCTGCTAAACGTCTGCAAATTGTATTGCAAGTTGCAAATGTAATGAAGTCATGAGGTTTATTGCTCGTGCAGGTAAGGCCCATTCATAATGAGATTGTAGCCTGATGCTTGGGTGATACTAGGTTGAAGGATGGGTCCCTAGATGCAATGAAGGTGTATGTATAGATGCTCCACTACAGAAATGGGACAAAATCTTGCATACCTTACTCATATCAGCTGTTGCTTGCATCATTTACAAAGATGCTTCTCTCTCAAAGCCTCTTCCTTTTGCTTTAGTGTCCTTTAGTGTACAAAACTTTGAATGGGGCATTCCAGCCGTGTCACTGGCTTCTTGTCCTCAGAATTTGGTCACCTGGCTTCAATCCGTGGTCAAATTTGATAATTCTGTTGTCTTTTTGCACCTTTTGTTGATTTATCGGTAAGCTATAGATTTCTCATCCATAGGTGAATTTTATTTGTCTGAAAATCTGATGCAGAATCTCGGTCCATGTAGAGCTGCTTTCTGAATTCAGGTTCGTGTTTTTTGGCCCAGCTATCTGGTTGTCTTGAGAGCGATTCTCGCTTAATGTCAGGTTCATCTTGATTCTTTTCACCATTTTATCCACTTTCACTGCAGTAACATTATCAGAACTTAAGAAGCCAGCAGCAAGAAGTACCATTTCAAATCTTTGCACACACAACAAAACTAGCGTTCGTTTTTCCCTTCGAACATAATGACATGAGATATGAGGATTGCATTATACATATTGGATATCGACTTCGCCCTTTATGAAATTTGAACCCGAAACTTCCCAGATAACGTGTGAAAATGAATACTCATACACCGTAGTACAAATTGGTCATTTTCATTGATTTATGTTACTCTATTTGGCGGTGGTATTCTTTTTTATACCGTAGGTTTAGACTTCATTTGTATCATAAAAATAATGCTACTGGTCTAGTGGTAATCTACTCTACAATATAGTGTGGTTTGAATTCGACTCTATTAAGGGCCGAGGTCAATATCATATTTGTATAATTTCTAGCCAATACCGTTAAGAAATACTTATAATTGGAATAGGTAATTACAAAGAGAGTACCCCAGAATTTAACATCGACTTAGCTGGAAATCGAGAAGCTTGGATTCGAAATTGCATTGCTTGATAAGTAATAATGTGAATACGTGATGTATGTTGTAGCAGCTTATTGGGCCAATGTCAATTTTATTTTCAAATTTGTAGCAGCTTATTGGGCCAATGCCAATTTTATTTTCAAATTTGTGACATCATGATCCATGATAAGCTGATGAGGGTACAAGAATATATTTATATATATATATATATATATACACAAATATACATATATATATGTTAATTATGTATAAGAAGTATATTCTGCCTTCATTTCAAAGGTTTAATCTCCATAATTTCTTTGGATTGATGAATATGAATTGAATCCCTCTATTTTTAAGACAATATTTGTATCTAATCCTGGTAGTGCTTACTCGTACTATCCTTTCGATATATAGAATAATCCTTATGTATATATAATAATCAGAATCGTTCAATTCCTAAATAATTATTTAAAGATCATCTCCGCAAAAAATCAACAACTTTGGAGGTCCTTTAGTTATTAATACAAATTAATGGTGTTGGTAACAATGAAGATCCTCATTGTGAACCGTCCATTTAATTTACATATATGAATGACTAAATGATCTTTAATTTGACTAATTTTTTGTATAAATGATCTTGAAATGATGATTTAGAAGTTGAACGATTCCGATTATAATATATGTATACGAATTATTCAATAAATCTAAAAAGTGGTACGAGGAGGTACCACCAGTCGATATATAGAATAATCCTTATGTATATATAATAATCGGAATCGTTCAATTCCTAAATAATTATTTAAAGATCATCTCCGCAAAAAATCAACAACTTTGGAGGTCCTTTAGTTATTAATACAAATTAATGGTGTTGGTAACAATGAAGATCCTCATGGTGAACCGTCCATTTAATTTATATATATGAATGACTAAATGATCTCTAATTTGACTCATTTTTTGTATAAATGATTTTAAAATGATGATTTAGAAATTGAAAGATTCCGATTATAATATATGTATACGAATTATTCGATAAATCTAAAAAGTTGTACAAGGAGGTACCACCATATGTGAGATTTAAATATTATTCCTATTTTTATTATCATTAATTTGGATTTTTTAATTTATTCATGTGGCATGCAGTTACTTGATAATAGCTCCAAGACTGGAGAGTGGCCTGGGAGACATTTCTTGTCCTTCATCATACAACACAAGTATGTAGGGTTCATGGTGGAACCTGGATTATTTCACTTTAAAAAGAAAGACGAATAATTTTAAGTGATTCTTTCACTTTAAGAAAAGAAAGGAAATGAAAATGAATTCTAAAAAGAAAGGAAATGAAAATGAGTTCTTACTTTTTTAGTCGAGTTAGATCTCTTTTTTTAACTTTGGTTTGAAATTTAAACGATAATTCGTGATTTACTAACCCCGAGAGTTTAGGGCGTGTTTATTCAATATGAGCAAGCAAAAGATGTTGAAGATCAATAAAACAAATAAAAGCCAAAAATCGTAGCTTATTTTTTTATATTTGCAAGAAATTTTTTTTAATCTTTTAATACATCATGTTGATGCAGAAATTGTTGAGACTGGAAAAACTTTTCTCAATCCCTACGCACAATAAACGAGGCAAACAGGATTAAGGTTGAAACTCAGAGTGGGGGGGTTTAAATCAAGAACGTTGTGATGCTTAATTCAGTTTAATCGATGAAATAAAATGACAGAGTAATGATATGTATAAGAGTTGTGGATTACCTGAGTTGTGGATTACCTTTAAAATGAGGTGAGACCTTCTATTTATAATGAAGACTTATAAGTCATCGGAACATTTCATTTGTCGAAAGAGTTTTGTAATTAATAAATAATATTTTTTAAGAAAATATAATAGTTTTAGCTTAAATTCTAGTTAAAGGTTGACGGATCAATTAAGCATAATCTTGTAGCTCGATTCTTCATACACACAAACTTGTTTCTTCTTTATATTGATGGATCACCAAATTTCACCTTACACAAAAAATCATACTCATCAGGTGCAAATAAAATGAATTAATTATTACAAATTGATCTTTTGAGTTGATGAACATCATATATATAATTACTCATGCATGCATGCAATAGAAACTCAGTAACTCATCATGCATAATCAAAATATAATTAACTCCTAAAATTAAACAAATGAAAAATATCTCTAATTCTTCTCTTCATGTTTAGGGATTTTACTTTTGTTTTTTTATTAATTATGAGGTCGAACTGATCGATCATATTCATATATAGGTACGTAATTATACATGTTCGTGCATGATGCTGTTGTACCTATACTAGCTAGCCAATTATATTATGCCACGTACGCATGATCGATGAAGATCAAGAGTTGATTCGTTCGAGCTTGAAACGCTCTTGAACCGATGAAATATAAGTTGCAGCCTTCATATCGACGCTGTCATCACCGCCACCGCCACCAGCCCCTCCGCCGCCGGCATAAAGGTCGAACTGCTTCATGGTGCTTTTGGTGTGGTCGGCTGCGGCCGGAACTATGAAGGAAACCTTCTGTTGCGGTTGAGCAGCAATGGAGTAGTCGTTGTGGACCATAAAGCCGACGGAATAGTTGGCGGCTGAGGGTTTCTGGCTGGGCTTGGCCCTGCTGCCGGAGATAGTGCTGTATTGCATGGTGGTGGTGGTGGTTGTGGAGGCCGGTTTGGCAGTGCGGTAGAATGGCGACAACTTTCCCTTCAAGAAACCTCCTGATGATGATCTCCGCTTTCGACTGGACTCCATTAAAGTAATCTAGAGCTCTCAATTTCGATCACTAGCTTGCTTCTTTATAGTTAGCTCAGATGTGTCCAATGTGCAACTCATGAGTCGACTATATATAACAGTCGTTGGTACTGGTAACTTAATGGCCGGCGGGTATTTTTTATTTTATTTCATTTTTTACTTAATTTTTATTTTTGTTTTTGGTTGAAATAAATAAATAAATGAATCATGGAAAAAAAAAATCAAGTTGAATGAAGAATGGGTGAAGAATAGATAGACACGACGAATGATGATGTGTTGTGGTCCTCAGGTCGATCAACTAAAAATATCTATGGAAGCATCGTCTCTTTTTAAGTCTTAGTCTCTATATTTATTATCTTCTTAATTATTAGTGGATTCTTGATACGTTGTGCATATATCTTCAATATTATTTATGTCCAATGAGAATGTGACATGCTTGTTGGTATAAATGTGTGTGTATATATAATTTTTATATTTACTCTTAATATTACTGCCGACATAATTGTTAATGTGTTGCCGAATATCTTATTTCAATTAAAATGAAATTTAAAATTTACATAGAAAATTGACTCTGCATTTGTATATCAATGTAAATTAATTAACAGTCGAGTACCAACCACAATTTTTATTTTATTTTATCATTGCCACCGCCACCGCAATCTGTCGTTACAGTCTTCCAGTTAAATCTTAATATAATTTTAAAAGGAATTCAACCCAAGATATGCCAAAACACACGGTCGCAGATTCGGTACTCAAGAGATGATAAATAACAACGTATTAACTACTATGAATTTCGAATACACTTAATTAACAATAGCTAGTTACTCCACTGCTTAGGCAGTAAGCACCAATAGGGAACGGCCACGTATATATATATTCCATATTTCCTACAATAATTAATGTGCCCTGATTAGAGTATTAAGCAAGAATTATGCTTCCCCCACTGCCACTAGACTATAATTATAAGGACATGCATGTTTTCCATAATCCAGATTATATATATATATATATATATATATATATATATATATATATCGTGATGATTCCCTAAGTTCCAAAAGTGCTGCTAACTTTTTATCGCTTGATCCAAGCGGATAAAACCGCCATTAATAGAAAGAAAAAAAAGATAATAATTAAAGTACGATCAGAAGAGAAAAGATATCGCATGTAGTGTTGCAGATTAATTTTGGGGCTATTTTCAAGTGACTGATCGAACATGGAAACATCCAGCTGCATGCAACGAATCTTCGTCGATCTTCTTTAATTTACAGAGAGAATATCATTGTAGCTATCTTAGTTATCTTGGAAGTACAACCATGCAGGTACGAACCCAGAATTTGAAAACAAAACGGGCTAATTTTAATGTTATATTATATCAAAACTCGTCGGTACTAGTGAGTTTTATTGATAAGAGGAAAAATATACATTGATGAGTCTTGCTCCTAAAAATGAATACTTAAAGCTAAGAAAAAACAACAATGTTTTGCAATACCATGTAATATAAAAGTAATAAAACTGTATCATATTAATTTTCAACCAATTAAATACGTCTATTATCGAGTCAATGTCGTTATTATCAACAAATCCTCTTTTTATTTTGATGACATATCATAAAATCTTCGAAAACATTATTTTCTATCTTATTTAGATGTAAAACAAATTAATTGAGTAAAATATAAACACTAATATTACAAGATTCTTGTTTTTGGGTTAAGCAAGCCCACCCGAGCCCATGGCTAGGCCCGTGCCTGCCTCCACGAATAACCTAGTTCTAGTACTTGGATAAGGCATATATATCCGGTGCTTGAGAGACACCAGAGAGGAAGCATATTTAATTACTTTGGTGAAGAAGAAAAAAAAAACCTAAATTGATGGCGTCATCGTATGTCGTACATAAAGAAATTTCTGATGTATGCATATATAAGGTAATATATGTTAATGAAGGAAGTTGATCGAGGTTCCATCGGTCCCATAACCCATTAATAATGTGGGGGTTCAAGTCTAACACGTGGACAATTCATATCGGGTGACGTTGAGCACTAAGCACACGTGGAGATAACTCGTTCCGATACCATGCAGGAAGTTAATATTTCATCTCAAAACCAATTGGCAATGCAGGGAGCGTCCCAATCACTTATAAACCCTTTTAATGTTGTGTAACTTTCGAACGTTGGATTTTTATACTAGGACATGAATTAATATAAATAGGGAATCTTATGTGATGATATTTATATGTACTTTTGCTTGACGGATGAAGCTGCGGTTAAAGATACTTGCAAATTGTGTTGATTTGCTTTACTCGGACATACATATATATATGCTGTCTAGTACAAAGTAACTTTGGATATCAACACTTCAATATTATCACGGATAAGATATTCTATTTCTACCTTATCGATATATAAGTCACTTATCACATTTTCAACTATGCACAACAAGTGGGTGCTTTGTTTCCTTTTCATTTTCTTAAAGAAAAGGATTATTCAAGCAATGCAATTGACAATTCGAGTGTGTACGAACATGGACTACTTATCTTTGTCCTTCTTCAACTCTGATCCGATGACTCTTTCTTTGTTCCAATTTGAACCCTTGACGCGTACGTTACATAAAGTGATGATCGAATATTTGAATGAACGGAAAATCACAGCCAGCTTCATCCGCGACTTTCGGTCATGTTTGATCATTGTTTGAGTTCATCCTCATCTCAAATTGTAAGTAAGTTTGAAGAAATATCTTAATTAGTATTACCTTTACATTACAGCATATATGAATCTCTTACTTTCTTTCTTTTTCTGAGGTCTCAATCCTTAATGAATTGAATTGGTCCCATTCCAAAGGCATGACAAGATGACATATATCTCAAGTCTCAACTAGTTTTTACTCAAAGGCATGGAAGGAGAGGTGTGTAGGGAAGTTAACTAACTAAATTGTTTACTTGTTGTTTGAGATGAGAAAACTTTTGAATCATGGAATTAGGAAAATGAATTGAAAGGCAAGAATTAGGAAAATGAATTTGAATGAGATCAATCAATCAATCAACTACATATATTCTTACAGATAATGTGATTCTCTATTTAGAGGGTACTTGATTATGAATTTTGAGACGAGAAACACAGTACGTTTTTACAATTTAATTCGTAAGTTTTAGGGTCCGTTTGGATGTGCTTTTGAAATTATCAAAAGTGCTTTTAAATGGATGAAAGTATTTTCATTTCAAAAAAATTATTTTTGGCAAATTATAAGAAGTGCTTTAAATCAGAAGCACAAACACTTGATGACGGTTTTTGATAAGTACATAATTGGTGATTCCTTTCAAAAGTGCTGCCCATAAAAAAAAACAGGGAAGCACTTAGGTCAATTTAATGAATTTTTCATGATTCCTAAAATATCCTTATTTTAAAACATAATACCCGAAATGCCCAAACTCATCCATTTTTTTTCCCTAAATCAACTTTGAATTAAAAAAGGCAAACCCAGGAAAACAAACACAAGAACACTGCTACTTCTATTGCATTTCCGCCTCTTTGCCATCTGTTTAGTTTTTTGGTTTTTTTTCCAAAAATTCAATGTTGTGAAGTTGTAAAATTAAGAATATAGATCCTTTCGATCAAAAAAAAAATTTAAGAATATTGATTAGCAAAAAATAAACACAAGAGCACAGTAATAAGCTGCAATCACAACAACCCAAATCAAAGAGGCAACAACCACAACACAATTACAAAGAAGAAAGAACAATACCCAGAGGAATGATGGTTCTCTATTAATCCAGATTGATTAAAACTAAACCACCCTATTACCAAATTCAATTATCTGTCATTTTCCTTAATCTCGGGTCTCCAATTCTTCGTCGTAGCAATGATTATGAATCTTACCGTTCAACCTCGTTCTCACACTGTCGGGAAGAAAATAAATAAAAATTCAGAAAGCTCATTCAAAGTAATGAATTTCAATATTTTGAAATACCTTAATATTTAGAACCATTTAATTATGGAATTTTTTATATGTTTAAAAATGATTGTGTTTCTATTACCAAACACTCTGAAATTATATTATAAGCACCTCCATGAAAATAAAAGTACTTTCATGTACCAATACCAAACACAAAATTATATTGAATAAGTGCGACTAATCAGAAACACTACTATTTAAAAGTGTTTTACAAGAAGTACATCCAAACATGCACTTAACAAACTCGAAAAAGTCGAGAATCGGTATCTCTTGCTTTTCATACCTAATCCTAATTAAAGCAACATGATTATGAGATTCTCAAGTCTATGAGCTATGGTTTGGGCTTTCTCCCTGTTATTTTCAAGGGCAATTTTGCCGTCTAACTCGTTAGGACTAGAAATCTCTCGTTAAGAAATGGGGTCAATGAAATCTTCTCTTGATGGGCTTGAATGCATGAAACACAACAATATATGTGTTTTTCAACTTCGAGTGACCATTAAAAAACCAAGAAAACTAGACGTTTTATCATGTTGAAAAATTGAAAATGAGAAGTTTATGTTCATGGGATTGTCTGAAGATTATATATGTGTGTGATAATGACAGTGTGTACAAAGATCTTTATGACATTGGGTTGATGAGATTTATATATAGTAGTACTGTTTTAGAATCGGCTGGTTGGTTCCACAGTACGGAACTAACCACTCATTTGGACTCACTTCACAAAATAATATCATTTTGTAGTTCATTATTCAAAGATCATCTCTGCAAAAATTCATCCAAATTGATAATTGTTTGACCAAATGACTAAACGATTACAATTTTGGATGAATTTTCGCGAAAAATGAATAGTTAGATTGTGATATTGTTTCGTGAAATGGGTCCAAACGAGTGATTGATTTCGTATTATGGAACCAACCAGCTAGTTCTAGAGCGCTACCGCTACTATATATATATATATATGCATTAGCCAAATTGATTGAAAGTGATATTGGCACGGCTCAATCATACTAAAGAACTCAATGAATTGTTTGAGAATTTTGATTTGATTGAGCCACGCCAACATCACCATACTCATCATTCTACCAAATATTGCAAAGACTAAACGACTTCAAAAACTGAAAATCCGACCGTACATTGAGCCTTGTGGATGCATGGCTTCAAATGCCTCTTGTATTCCTCCGCAGAGAGAGAAGCGATGAACGAGAATCAAAGAAAGCAGAGATGAAATAATCAGAAGCTGAAAATTTGTGTCTGAGAATTGTTGGGACTTTGAAATATTTGGTTTCTTATATAGAGAAGAAGCCATTTGCTTTTGCAGGAAAGAAAACAGTCAATACTAAAATGATTGGTGTGTCAAACTCAAACCTGATTTTATCTTTCATACCTAATATTGTTGGAAAGTACAATTTGCAGCTTAGAATGCTGCTTGATTCACGTAAACCTCACCAACCGTAAAATATTTTGTTGTCCCAACATAATGTTATCGAACATTTTTAATATAAGTGTTATAATATAAATAGACGATATAGTTAATATGTCCCACAGTTAAAATATAATAATAAAATGTAAAAATTAAAAAGCGATCATGTAATATTCTAATTACACTGAAGAATTACTTGACGAACTAATTTAGAGTCGCATCCCATGGCCATGGGCCTCTGATGGTCCTAACTTTAAAAACTATAAGCAACTTTGTCCCACATCGGAAGAATAGCACTGCTTATAAAGGGTTTATATAGGATTAGCTTCCTATAAATTGTTGTCCCCTTCGGGGGACATCCGATAAAATTGGAACGATACAGAGAAGATTAGCATGGCCCCTGCGCAAGGATGACACGCATAAATCGAGAAATGGTCCAAATTTTTTTGCAGTTTTCGATTTTGGATGATGATTGAAGAAGCCTTGCATCTATCTTCCAGCCCCAAAAGGTGTGCGTGTTCTTACAAGTTTGAATTCAATTTTTTCTAAGAACTTAAAGCTTACAGTTTTAATATTTGAATGCTCAATTACTGGGTTTTCTTCCTCCTTAATCCTCATGTCTTGTTTGCTATGATATATGCATATTACAACTTTCGCCCATCAGCTGTTTGATGAAATGACTCTCTGGCTATGGCTGTGGCCCTAAGTTGAACATCAAAATGTATTGCTTTGTTTAGCTTTGGCTTTAAGCGAATTTTCCGATGTTTAATTAGCAAGAATTCGAAACTCGCTGGGAGCGTTTTGTGGCTAAAAACAAGCCGCATTCCGAGCGAGGATTAGGCCTACCCTTCGGGTTTGAGAACACTTCGTGGTATTTACCAAAAAAAAATCTATTAAAGTCTGAGCTGAATTCTTTCATCTTTGTTCTCATTTTCCATTCAGAATTTGAATTTGATTCAAACAAGATATGATTCATTGACTAGGTGGGACTGTTTGGGAGCAGTTGCTTTCATGGCCATGAAAAAATTCCACTGGATTAGTGGACATCATCACAGGTAAGGAATGGCTTTACTGTCAATAACTATGACTTGGTTTCCACAACCATGGGATTGGTTTACAATCTTCAAACTTTGCTCATTTCAACTTCAATACATAATCATACAAGATAATTAGCAAAATTCAAAGTTACTTTTAATCTCCATAAACACTTGAAACAACAAATTCAAAGTTACTTGAAATCCTTAAAATAAAAGCTTGGGGTAGTCTTGTGTAATTTGACTTGATCTCCCAGATAATTTATTCAACAATTGGAAGCATTTGAGCCCCATTGTCAAAAAATCCATCAGCTCCCATGAGAAGCACCATTTCTGGACTTACAGGCTTGTCGTCCTCCTGCACATCATTTGAGTATGAGAATTCAGAGAAACCGACTTGTTGACCTTGATGACGAGTAGCGACATTGGACTGAATCAGTCCGGTCACCGGATTTTGGTTCTGGGTAGGATGCGACGATGACAGAAGATAGAGAGCACAACCCGAGTCAATGACTCGGGTCATACCATCACAAGACATTATATGACCACCCTTTCTGGTTTCGGATGTTAGAAATGGCTGCTGCTGGGACATGAGAGCTTGAGGGGCTGCTCGCTTTCCGGTACTAGCTGATTTATGGTCATCATTTGTCTGCAAGAAAAGAAAGGGTTTGTCTCCTCCTCCTCCGATACTGAAGGAATTGGGAGGACTTCGTTTGCAGCCGGTAGCATTTAGCCACGGCGGGTGGCGGTTGTAAAGCATGGTTTCTGCTCCATTTTTGGCCTCCACAGGCCACATGCCTCTCATATTACTTGTTGCACATAGCTGTGGGTTACCAAATTGCAGGATTCTGGGACCTGAATATGTTCATTATTCCCATAAGAAATTCATCATAAGTCAACAATAGTTTGATATTTTGATAAAGGTAATTGATTTTCACACTCGATTTTTCTTTTTCTGCACTTCTTAATTTATTTCTGTTCATTGATTCTGCTTAAGTTTACTCACTCATGACTAGGAAAGAAGACAGGAAAGCATGTGGAGAATAATGGGCGTCCGAAAATCACTTCCCTTTGACAAAATAAACTAAGCAAGCTCTTCAAGTTTAAGGCTCATACAATTTTGCTCTTGTTAACATCTTTACTATTCTGTCAGTACTACTTATAGCACACATTCCAATTTCGGGTTCGATTTTCGTAAAAGAAAGTTTGATACTTACTGTGTATAATCCTTCCTAATATCGTTGTACCAAAACATCTTTACTAATTCATAATCCAGATGAGGAATTGAATTGAGGAGTCCAATTCCACAAATTAGTAGTTGAATTTCTGATATTTCTGATATCCTATGGCCTAATTGGTAACAGAGGAGTAATTTGTGATCGGAATCCAACTTCTTATTTTGATTCCGATTAGGAATTAGTAAAAATGTCACTTATACATTTTCAATTTGGGAAAATAAGTCCAATTGTGAATTACGAAATTGAAGTAATGATACCTTTGTAACTGGACAGGAAGTTGGGACTGAAGTAGAGGGATTCCGGTTTAGGTTTCCTCCGCCGCTGGTTGTGTCCGTTGAGGCGTTTCCGGCAGCTTCTCTTCACCTCATCAAACTCCAGCAGAGAATGGAATCTACAATACTTTGAAATCGAATGTAAATATATTCGAGAAAATTCAAATTCGAATACAAAAAATGCGAAATTAATCAAATTGATTATAAATATGAACCAACCTGCTGCACTGCTGGCAGAATCGTTTCTGCTCACCCCGGAGCACGACGACCGGCGTCTTGGAGTGGAGCTCGCAGACTCTATGGCGGCGGTGATACTCCCGGCACCGGCTGAGGTCCGCCCTGCAACCGTCAACCAAGCATGACGCTTTCTGATGATTATCATTATTAATCACCTTGCTTCTTGATGTTGATGGCTTAATTGGGTCCTTGAGCAAATTGTCGATTGGTCCATTTTGACCGTACACGTGTCCGCTCGAATCATCAGTGGCGAGCTTCAAATCCACTTTCAAAGATGCAGCAGCAGGCGATCGATTCCTGTGTAGCTGCTGCTCAGAGATGCTGCTGGACCCAACCAAAGCAGCAAGGTCACTATCCTCTTCTTTTTCATCAGACGAATCCCAGCCACCAAAATCCTTGAAGTCCCACTCCATCAGATAGGCCCTGTAGCAGCGGATCACAGCTCCTCCTAACACTGATAATTGAAAGAGGAGCTCCAAGAAATTGGGCTCAGATTTGAGAAATGAGAGATGAAGATGAGATGAGCACTGAGAAGAGTGTATGATGATGATGATGATGATGATGATGATGTTGATGCTAATCTCTGTTCCCTCCAAAACAGGGAAGGTCAAAGGATAATGGATTACAAATTGAAGCAAACCCAAGTTGGAATCAATGGCTGCTTTTAATTTAATTTAATCATCCACTGACAGGGAATATAAATATATAATTTCAATTTGTTCACTGTTTATTCCTATTGTTTTAACACTGGAAACTGAGGAGAAAAATCCAACAAGGACCACCTGAGCCTGAGAGTTTTGTCTACTTGTTGCTGCTTTTTTTCGTCTTGTATTTTCCTTTTAATGAATTAAAAAATTAGGCCAAATTAAAATTGAGCAACTCTTTTAATAAATTACAAAATTAGGTGAAATTAACTATAGAGTAACTCTTATATAATTGAAACTAACTATAGAGTAATATTTTTTTTAGAATATACGAAATTTCATTGATAGAACAAAGATATAAAGTAAAGATAAGTTATATTGAAATAACTTAACGACAAATATGAATAAATACCTTTCATGATCAGATTCGATATCTGTCGAAATGATCTTAGAGGGAATAACGCACAAAATAATATAACTTGAATCCCCTAGCATCATCAAGGCCATTACTACCCAAATAACTAATATTTGCAATCCCATAATAGGGAAAACCTAACACAACCAACTCAATATAAGAGCCGCTAGATTTATTTGCACAAATCAAACCTAAAAAGAAAAACAAAATAAATAACATACCCAACAAAAGGCACAAATGGGCCACTTCCAACATTGTCGCTAACTATCGCTACCATTATTGATGCCTTCGCGGAATTCCGAAGACGACGAGGAATGTCGTCCACCACCATATCACATATGCTCCGATCCACCGTGATTAACACCACCACCACCAATGGAGGATCGCGATCGCTCGATAAAACCCACTAGGCCGCATCGCGAGCAAAAACACTGTGAATGCAGATTAGGCTCCTGAAGACAAGAGCTTCATCGGCAACCTGACCCGTCGGGACGTCGAAACCAGTGACCATAATCGACACTATGACAATAGAACGAGAAAATGAAGTTTGAAGACGAACAAATTTAGATGAACTCGACTCCCAAGACCAGTTAGATTATTTGGTTTATTCACTACACCCCTATGGGTATAAGGGGAAGCGAGAAACCCCATGGACCCAAAGAAAATCATTCCAGAAAAAAGGTTTTTGGTAGAATTTTTTTCAGAGAAAGCAGCTAAGAATTTGTGCTTATTGATTCTATCATCCACATCACCGAGTAACTCTTTCTATTAATTACAAGATTTTGCGGAATTAGTTCTCGAGTAATTATTAGAGCATGTTCAATAGAAAAATCAAATTTAACTCTTCAAAGTAGTTTATCACTATTCAAATTGGAAGATTGATATTAAATCCGAGATTAGATCATTAGGTTCATCAATATATATTTTCTATGTGACTTTTGAAAATATGAAAACCAAAATGGTTTTATTTTTTAAATATTATTATATTGAAGTAGTATACACATTGAATATCACTTTCGAATTTTACGAAAATTAAACCCGAAAGTTAAAATGTATTTAGAAAAGGTTCTTTGAGATGCTCTTCTAGTCCTACAAACAAGAGTCTTAAGAAAAAAGAAGATAGGACTTAACACTTATGGAAGTCCCCCACGCGTCCACTACAATAATTAAGAGTGCAAAATATATACCTAAATTATATTTAAACAAACAAAAAAGAAGATTAAAAAAAGGAATCGAATGGCAAAGAAAGAGACAGGTATTGCTACTTTGCTTTGAACTTTTGAAAACAGTTGCAAATTATAAAAAATGATGAACATGGAGGAAAACTACTCAAAAGAAGTGAAACCCACAAGGCAGCCACGTCATTATCCATAAATCTTATATTAAATTTATTTTTCTTTTTTAACATTACACGAGTCTTTCCAACGTATACTGATATGAGATTAAGAGTATCTCCAATAGAATTTCTAAAATATATTTTTTTTATCTAAATTGTATATTTTCAAAGAAAATAGGGCTCCAACAGAGTCTCTATCTCACTTCCTACTTTATAATTTTGATATTTTTGGGGGTTTTAGATTCCTAAATTTAGTAAATATGAGAGATAAAGTAACAATTGCTATATTCTCTTAATGAGATGAATTTCATTCAAATTTCAAATTTTTAACTTGAAAAAAATAATAAAATATTTGAAATTTGTCAAAATATTTAATTTTTTTTAAAAGTAATTTGCGAAAATAACTTCCCAACTATTTTAGTTAGAATTTAGTTTAAATTTAGCATTTCTGTTGAAGATGCTCTAATTTCTGACTCTTGTAAGATGCTGTTATTTTTCAGTGAGTTAGATATTGGATTATGGACATCCCTTACGTCCTCGAATAATTATAAAAGACAGTTAATAAGATTCGAATACTAGGATGATTTGTTAGACGTTTATTATCTTAAGGTTTTTATGTCCCACCACTGAGACTGGTTGACAAGGAAGGGTGCGTTTGATTTCCAAACATGATCGATAATGAATCCCAAAATGGTAAAACAAAACTTAATACTTGGCTTAGGATTTTAGGACCAAGATAAGCATGAATATTTAATACTTAATCTTGATTAGTTGAGTTAATTAATAGTGGGCACGACACCACTCATAATCTTGGTTTGCTGGCTCAATTGTTAAATCAAAAATTAAACCATTATAATATTAAGAGAATGTGTTAGATATTTCGTTGTCATACGACGTCATCCGCAGAACATAGTTGTACTAATAAAATGAGAATTTTTGTATTGAATTTTCGTTTATATAGTTTTTTATTTTATTTACAATGATATGGGGAGATGAATTACATTATACACATTGAATATCAACCTCGTCCTTTTGTGAAAGTTGAATCTGAAACCTTATACATAACCTCTGAAGAGAAATATCATTGTATTGTAGTACTGAGTGCCTTGTTTACCATAGCTATAGTAGGTATTTGTAGCTCCTTTGAGGCCTTGATCCTCTAAGTTATTATCGTGACTTTTGAGCATTCTCCAGGTGTACTTTCAATTTCTCTTTTTTATTAAGGGCAAATTACACTTTACTACCATGTTGGTTTGCACCAAATAACATAGTTATAATCGTCATTTCAAATCTTGTATTTTAGCATCTTATATTCTTTAAAATGTTACAACATTGCTCATCCGTTAGATTTTTCGGTAAAATTTATTTTAAATGATGATTTGGACAAAGTGAGACTCATATTTAAGTTAAAGATAAAAATAAAAGTTGACATGTAGATAAAATTAATAATAAAAAAATCAAATTAAAAACAAACACTAAAAAATTGAACCAAAAAACAAACATATAATAAACTAACCTAATTAAAAACAATCAATAAAAATTGAACAAAAAAACAAACAACCATGATGATCAGTAAGAAGAAGGAGAAGCCGAACTTCTTCTTCTTATTCTTCTTCGGCTTCTTCTTTGCCTTTCTTCCCACAAACACCAAGACTCACAAACACCAACCCATGGATGTTTAGAGACAGAATACTAATAATGGACTAAAAATGACAAGAAAAAATTAAAAAAAAATCTGAAATTTCTAGAAAATCCGGAAAAAGTTTGAATGTCTATGCATTATTTGTCACTAAAGGTAAAGAACACCTTTAGTGATGACTTCTCTCATAAACATCGACGCCAAAAAGAGCTTTTGCAGCGCTGTTCATCACAGAATTCGTCACTAAATGTGCTCTTGACCTTTAGTGACGAAAAATGCATAGACTTCCAAACTTTTTCCATAAATTTTGTATTTTTTTTAAATGATTTATTTTCATATTTAATCCATTATTATGATTATTTCTCTAAAATATCCATCCGTTGGTGTTTGTAGTCTTGATGTTTGTGGGAAGAAAGACGAAGAAGAAGATGGCGAAGAAGAATAACAAGGCGGCGAAGAAGAACTTCTTCTTCTTACGGATTATTTTTTTGAAGCAACAAAAGACACTAAGATACACGATGCATGGCAGAAATTTGCCTTACAAAGTGGTTTAGGAATACACTGTCTCATACAATGGCTTTCAATATTCTCAAATAGATATATAAAAGAAGGTGTTTATCTATTACGGATCATTGCAGAAAGTTGTTTATCTATTTAATTATTTTGGTTCAATTTTTTATTGTTCGTTTTTAATTTGATTTTATTATTATTATTTTTATCTACATGGCAACTTTTATTTTTATCTTAAACTTAAATGTAGGTCCCAATTTGTCCAAGTCATCACTTAACAGAAATTTTAACGAAAAATTTAACGGAGAGACAATGTTGTAACATTTTAAAGAATATAACGTGGTAAAATGCAAAATTTGAAAGGACGAGTATAACTGTGTTATTTGGTGCAAACCACAGGATAGTAAAGTGTAATTTGCTCTTTTATTAAAGTTGCAGCATCAAACCAACAAACTTGCTAGCTCTAGTGGTTCCTTTGATTTTTTGATGGTCGATAATGTTAGCAAGGTCACATTGTAAACTACACATCTAATATAAGTAGAGTCCAACTCTATTAGAGATGTGATTTACAATGAGATTTACAAATATAATCCTAACATTTTCTTTTAACGCCTTTTTTTTATAAATTAAAAAAGACATTAGAATATTTAACAAAAAATAACCTAGATATGTCGATTTTTTTTGGGATACAAAAAAGTAAATTTCAAGCCGGAAACCATGGGGGCAACCAAGATTCACACAATAAAGCTGGAGAGCTTTAAAATCCACCGAAGGGATAGTATAAACCTAGACATGAGAGTTATTCTTCTTATGCCCCAAAGAAATCAAGGCATCTGCAACAAAATTCGCCTCACGAAAGATATGCTTGAAATGGATAGAAGTAAAATTTGAAGCAAGGTCTTCGATATCCTTGATGAGCATGAGAAGCTTCCAAGGAATATCACACTTCTTTAGATCGCAATCAATGATAAGCTTTGAATCTCCTTCATGAGAATATCACAGTAGCCCGCCCGGCTAGCTTGCAAAAGGCCTTCACGCAAAGCAATTCCTTCGGTGATAGCCGTTTCTACCAGTCATATGGGGTAGAACTAGGTCTAAGAGGGTTATCATTCACATCTCTTATGATGAAACCAGAAGAACCAACTAACCTGATGTGATTTAGTGAAGCATCAAAATTTGGAAATTGCCGATTCCTCCCAAGGTTAAATTTTTTGCTTAGCTCCTTAGAAGAGGCCACCTTAAGACCAAGGATAAGCTGAAAAATAAGAACCTTAATATTGATCCCTCTTGTGTTCTTTGTCATTCGCATTAAGAGGATCTTAAGCATCTTTTTAAAGATTGCACCTTTGCTACTGAAGCATGAGATGTTCCATAAACTGCCCAAATCCTCTCTCAAGTAACATCTCTTTTTTAGATTGGCTCTCCTCCTTCTCTGGAGCACAATCAAACAATGACGGTAAACACAATGTGAACAAGATTCTACTTCTTTGTTGAAAACTTTGGAAGACCAAAAGTGATGTGACCTTTTGAAATACAAGCCTCATCCTACCAAAGTTCTTCGCATTACTGCCCATGTTGGAGCTAATTTCTGGCACATGCACCTTTCAAAATTCAATTTTTGGTTTTGTGAACTTTACAATTCAAGGAAATCCGATCACTATCAAATAGAAGGCTACTCATGTGAACAAAGTAATATGTCGATTTATGGGAGTTTTTGCTATAACCATGTGAAGTATCTTAGAATATTTTTGTTATGGAGTACTAATCTCTCATAATCCCTTATTTAAATAACTAATTTGGGATTTGTATTACTCTCGCCTATTGGAGGCCTTGAAGGATCAAAGACCTTAAAAAGTACATAAAGTTTTGAAGGATATTAATATAATTCAAAGACCATAAGAGTTGGGTTTGCTCATATCTTACTAACATACTCTCTTTTCTTTTAATTTTATAAGACATAGATTATCAACAAGAAGTCAACAAGGTCTATGTGGGTTTTCCTTAATCCTTCTGCCCCCCCCCCCCCCCTTTCCTTTGGTCATCTCTGGTTTGGTTCAAAGGTTACATCCCCATGACTAGCTTCATTCTCGGATTAGCTGCTAAATATAAGCTAGCCACTATGGATAGGTTATGTTTTTTGGGTGGTTCCTTCAACCTAGTTTGTGTGTTGTGCAACCGGTTAGTGGAATCTCACTCCCACCTTTTCTTTGAGTGATTTTTTTGCTATTGTTTGGCGGATGGTTTAGCAGAGGTGTGGTGTTCACTGGGTAATTCTTCCTTGATCGGGGTTCCTCTCCACCTTGGCAGCGTTTTGGAAGAGCTCGCCATTACGGATTACCTCTTTCAAGCTTGCTCTGCACTTATTTGTTTACTGCATTTGGATGGAACGCAATTATCGTAGGTTTGGTACCTCTAGTAGTACTCCTTTGATTATTTTTAATAACATTATTAATTTGATTAGAAATCGTCTGTATACAGTACACTTTAAATATTCCAATTCGAACGCTTAGGCGGTCTCATTTTGGAATTTCCCTACCTTGTAATTCTCCCTTGGTGGGTTTGAGGCTTGCTGCCTCTTTTTGCCCGGTTTCCCAGATTCTTCTTTGGTATAAAATTTTTAATTATCCAAAAACCAAAAAACAAGAAGTCAACAAGATGGTTGTTTTATTTCATGTTCCAATAACAATATCGGGTCCCAAAATTAAAAAATATGAAAGAGGGATTGCACAAGAAAACAAGCAAACACACAATCACACCAAGATTCTGCATGATTTGCTGCGAAGAAGACAACAAATTCACTATTATTTTACATTTATTTTGAGTAAAAGTACAAGTGCAACTATTTTTCTCCAATCAAATAACGTTATATTTAAAAATATATATATTTTAACAAACAATAAAAATATTATATATTTTTAAATTAATTCAATATCTAATAAAGTAATTTAGTCGTCGCTGTAAAAACGACAAATCACCACAAGTTATATCTTACTCGCCTCTTGACACGACAATTTGCATTTTATTTATTTTTATTAAATATATTTATATAATTGAATGTATCTTAAAATAAAAAAATATATTTTTGTATATATTTGAATTTTAATAATTTATTCTTATTATAATTGGGTCTTAAAATAAAGAATTAATTATAAAGTAGTCAAATTAAAATAATCAACATTGAAAATAGTTTATTTTTTTATAATTAAAATTCCACGTCAGCATATTAATCTTTTTTCACTCTTTTTTTTTCGTTTTTATTTTTCTCATACCTTTTTTACCCTTTCACTATATATATATATATATATTAGAATATACCTATTTTTTTTTGTATAGTGATTATCGGATATAGATTATCAATTTTCACAATTTAAATAATTAATATACTTAATATGAGCATTAATCAACACTCGCACCAGAACCCACAAGATAAGAAAAACTAAAATCAGCCATAATCTTCTTTACTCTTCGCTTTTCTCTCTACTTGTTTGTTTATACATTGGTTGAACACTCCAATTACCAATTAATTAAGTCCCCAAACTTTCATCACATTGACACCACCAAAAAACTAAAACCAATAATCAACAACAATGGAGACCATAAGAAAGGAGCTTGCGATGGGCTCTCGCAAACCCATGGAGTTCCTCAACCCTATAAAATTCATCGGTAAAGCTCGATCCAAAGCTGAAGAAGAACGAATTATAGGTATATTAAGGTATATATTCAGAGTATATAGTTTTTTTTATTGACGAAGTAGGTAGATTAATAAAATATGTATGTTTTCATAAGTATATTGTATTGTCTTCTTATATAGAAATAGAGTGAAGTTATTATATGGTCTTCACCCTTTATATTTATTTGTATATATATATATATAATATCGAGTATCGACAATGTGTATATATAGAGTAGCTGAAAAATGAAAAGCTTAATTGTGGGCCGTAGCCCAATGGACATCTTCTCCTCAAAGAGGGAGCCCAACTGTTGATGATTGGCCCATAAGCATTTTTGTCGTAATTTTCGTTAGTAATCAAGTAGATGATCTCCACTATTAAGCCTTATCTGCATGATTAGCCCATAAAGCTCATTGCTAACCTTTTTCTCAAAACTTAATTGAACGAGCGGTGCCTTTGCTTTCGATGGTGGCTTATCGAATGCACTTTATATTACAATAATACTACAGTCTAATTGTATTTTTTATTTATTAAATAATGGAATTTTTAAATTTTAACTAAAAAAAAAAAAAGTCCTCCATTGTATATATTATATATATATATAAAAGAAATCATTGTCAATCTTTTCTCAATGTTTAATTATTATATATATATGTATGAAAGAAAATTATAATTTAGAAATATATATGTATGTACTAATATATACTCTATTGTAAAGATTTTAATTAGTTTAGATAATAATGAGTGAAATGCTCACCTAATACTCTAAAAATGAGAACTTGAGAAAGAACTTTTTTAATCCAACAACACATGTGTTGGTATATGGGTTTTAAACAATGAGAAATATGTGATATGTTGGATTACATTCAAGGGTTTTTTTTATAAGAAGTCCTCATTTTAAAATCCTTTATTTGGTGAGTACCATACTATAATCAGGCCGGCCATTAAGGAGGGCTAAAGGGGCGTAAGCTCTGGGTCCAAAATAATATAAGGCCTAAAATTATTAATATATCATATATTAAAAAAAGAAATTAAAGAAAATTTACCATATGCGGAGAAACCAAAGACCTTTAATATTAACTAGGGGCTAGAATTAATGGTTTCACCCATCAGAATTTCACCGAAAAAAAATAAACAAAGCAAAGACGCTAGTGGCGAAGATGATTTCACCGGAAAAGAAAAGAAAACATAGGCAAAAACCAAGAAGGCATTAATTTAGCAACGATCAAAATTTCTTATGGGTCTCTAGGTTTTGATTTTCATCTTTCAGGATGAAGATTTAAGGAGTTTCAAGAATTCCAATGAATAGTTTTGGAACAACATTTATAATTTATTTATTTTTTGTAATTTATGATTCTATAAATTAGTATGTTTATTCTAATATGCTTGCAATCTCACTCCCAATCTCAATCACAAAGTCAGAAATCTAGTCTCAAAATTCTTGATTTAACGATCGATTAATTTGAAAATTTGGACTGAATTGATGGCACATTTTATATTACTGCCCTATGCCTTTAAATGTTTAGACCGGCCATGAGTATAATAACATATATATTATTCTTCAATACTAACATAAATATTTCTTTAATTTTGCATTGATGCGGTTAATGGGCATAAATTTGTTCCTTGGAGACTTTTAACGGTTGTTCGACGTGTCAAGACCCTTAGCATAAGGTTTCATTATATATGTTTTAAACATGTTTACAGGGAGACTAATTTTGTGGCGGATGCTATTTCCAAGCTTGCGCATGGTTGTAATGATAGTTTGAGCTGGATTTATTCTCTCCTAGTGAATGTTCGAAATGCGTGATTGTTAGATTTTACATGAGGCAGTTGTTCTAGAGGGTTTGTCAATTTTATAAGTTCATTGTTTCGTAGCCAAAATAAACATAAATATTTCAAGAATTATGTCATGCAAAATTAAACAATACGGTGTATAAACATATATATATATATATATATCATAAATAGCTGAAAGCAATAAAAAAAATGCATACATTAAAAACTTAGTTGAATGAATTAATAAAGAGCTAAGTAAACAGTTCGTACATACTCAAAATACGTACATAATTAATATATATTTTCGAGTTTTTCGTTGATAAATATTAAAGCCTACATACATATATATATATATATATATATATATATATATATATATATATATATATATAAGTGTTGATGTGAAATTGATTTGTAAAATGGAATGCAATAATATATATTATTATTATTATTGATTGATCTCAGAATGGGGTGTAAATTTGCATCTGATTCAAGATATGTTCAAAATTATCGGAAGGCTTGTCAATTGGGTGTGTGTGCATCCCTTCGTAAGTGGTCACCACAATGCCTTCATCCTTGCTTAGGCGTTGCACTTGCTTCTTCACATTGCACCCTTGATACGTACATCGATAGTAGCTTCTGCAAATCATTACTTAACAATTCATTAATTATACGTAGATTTAATTAATTCCGTGTCCCTTCAAAGGCTCAAGGTTATTTATGAACATTGAAAGTTCGGTGACGGAATTTAAAAACCCTAAAAGAGCATGAGTTATATATTCCGTAGTGACTTAATGACAGAAGAACCGACGACCAAAGCCCCCGTGATATATCTTACTTCATGCATGTATATAAATATCATTTATCATACGTATAATGTAAATAATATATAATCAATAATATAAGTTGGGAAGTTGTTTTTTTCAATTATGAATCAATATCATGAGACATGAGAAAGAGTAGTTAATTAGAGACCAAACCCTAGCTAAAATATTTACTAAAATGAAGAGAAAACCCTAGCAAGCTATAGCTAAATGATATATACATAGGAAAATGAGGAAATTAAATATGATCGTTGTATATAAAAAGAAATTAAGAAAAATACATTAATTAGAGAAATATTGCACCCTATATTACTCATGATATATATATATATATATATTGTTCAAGATCAAGACTTATAATTATGTGTAATTTCCATTGACCAAAAACAAAAATAGGGTCTCTTAATTTTGGTAGTGGAAAATCAAGTTAGAATCTTGCTTTTCTGCGAAGCCACACGTGTTTTAATTGGTTAATTAATTTAATTAATTATGATAAGATTTAGTGTACTAATATATTCGCAAACAAATCAAATCTGGTACACATCGAAATCACAGACGAAATAATGAAACAAGAACAAATAATTAAAACAAACTGGGATTGCAGAAGATCGATGAAGAAATTATTGTGAAACCTAGCTAGCTAGAGATTCATTACTCTAATAAGACAGATGAGTAGAAAATATTCGTATGAAATGAGTATTCGTACGGTAATCGTTTCGAGACTGAGATAATAATACCTTGGAAATTTGTTGTTTTTGACAGCTTTTTGACCATATTTTCTCCACCGGTAGCCGTCGTCGAGTATATCAACCTGAGATCTTGTTTGAAAGGCATATTTGGCCTTTCTCATCTTCTTCTTCTCCGACTTATTATTATTCTGTGGTTTCTCTGAATCAAGCATGGCCATGGCGGCTTGTTGATGGTGATGATCATCAGCTCCAACTATATTATTATTAATGCTTGCACTTGCAAAACGGATCGGAGACGACGACGAATACTGCTGACGAATGATCTGGTGAAGAGGGTCTATAGTTACTTCTCTGCTTCCGATCACGTGGTTGTTTTGTGTCGTTGATCTCAACCCTAGAAACCCATTTGATGAACTTTGATGGTGATCATGATCATGATCAAAGTTTTTGTAGGGTTGATGAGAGGTTCCCATGGCATTACGGTGATCCGCGATTGTTGATGAGATCGAGATGGGATCATAATAAGGAGTTGACGATGATGATGATGGTGATAAAGCAGCAGCCAGATTGTTGTTAGAGGAGGAGGAGCAGGCTAGAGGGAAGAACATTTGATAGTTCTCCATTTGTTGAAAATATTGTAGCTCAAACTAGAGGCGGCTATCTAATAACATCACCAACAACTCTAACTTATATATGACATATATATCATTTCATATATTACATATTATATATATACATATATATATATAGCTACTAGGTAGGGTGTCGTAAACGGTACGAAAATAGTCCAATGTAATTAGAGATCGAGGAGTATTACGTTGAATATTTGCGTCCTACTATTAGGGTATCTTTTTTCGTTCATTTTTTTCAAATAGATATCTGATATAGTACTCAAATAGACGTTAGTCACATAAACGACGTTTTTTTTATACATTTAGAGACGACAGTTAAAAAATATCGTCTATGAACTTTTTTGGCATAGTGAATAGAATTCTTTATTTTTATTTTTAAATCATTATGCACACGAAGAATAACTAAATTAGAGATTGTTTAGTTGTATCAATGAAATAGATTGGTCACGGTATGAATATGTACATTTTTTATACATAAAAAGTGAAAACCGAAAAAACGAAAATGACTATCAAACGTTTCCTCAAGTGTTATCAAAATTGTCGATTTATTTGATACATATGAATTAACTAAATGATTTTCAATTTCATTGAATTTTTGAATATATGACATTTCAACGATGGTTCAAAAGTTGAACCCTTTTCATTATCGCATGTGAATACAAAGTTAAGGGTAGATGGGAGGCAAAAAAAATTAAAATTACATTAAAGAGGTGTAGTGATGAGGATGCATCTGATATATTGGAATAATGGAGGCGGCTTCATCATTAGCCATTACGACTAATCCGACATTATTCCTTAATTATAATGTTATTCACGTTTTCATTTTCATAAATTACCACTTCAATATATAGTGGCGAGGAACGAATATATCTGGTTTTGGTGTGCAAAGTAGAAACACACACAATAAAAGGAAGTTCAATTTCAATTCTTTAAATTTATTTTATATTCGCGCAAACGTTCAATTAATTCTCGTTTACATGTGTTAGTGATTATGGGTTTATTTGTACGGTTAATACTTGCATTCCACCCTGGTGGGATGCCCTCATACCACCCCTTTGATATGAACCAATTACATATTGACATATATCATAATCGGAACCGTTTATTCTCTAAATCATTATGTCAATATCATCTCCGTAAAAAATCAATAAGATTGGAGGTCGTTTAGTCATTCACATGTATAAAATAAATCAACGGTTTTGGTAAGAATTAGGATTCTTATGGAGAATCGTCCATTTAGTTGATAAATATGAATAATTAAACGACCTCCAATCTTACTGATTTTTTATGGAGATGATCTTGACATGATGATTTAGAGAATGAACGGTTCCGATTATGATATATGTACAAAGATAATTTGATAAATTGAAAGGGTGATACAAGAGCAGGGTGGGATGCAAGTATTGTCCTATTTGTAATGTTATTTTGTAGATTTTGAGTTGATTATCGATCAATGGGATTTATCTGTTGGCATCCATATATTAGAGACGAGAGATTAATCTAACACCAATTTATGTTGGAAAACTTCCAGTAGTTTAATTTGACAGAAAAATATAAATTATAAAATGAGTTAAAATTACACAAACCGATTGTCTTTAAGTATCAAATTATACACAAATATAAATCACGATCGTTGTTTACTTGTTCACGTGAATATGATGTTATTAGGAAGAACGAGATATGCAAGCTGAGTGATGGTTGGCAAATTGGTACAAGTCTAAGCGTAGACTAAGAGCAGTTGGGTTTGGACTGGAGACGTAAAATATATTATGTACAGTGATTTTGACATGGCACATGTGTGGAACTTGCATTTCATTTGGACTAAGATGTGGCGCGTCCAACATGGACTCTCTCATCCATTTATTCCATGCATTATCTTTCTTTAGCTTCCATCCCAAAACACTATATTTTATGTTATGTTTTGGAGCATTGCCTTGATGCATGTAGACAATATTGGAGGAGGGTAATTACTTTATATATATAATGGGTATCGACTTCATCCGACGAGAGTCGAATTCGAGACCTCTCAGATAATAAGTGAAGAGAAATACCACTAGAACATAGCACTAAGTGGTAATATAACTTATGTTTATACAATATTATAATTATTATAATTATAATCCCTAATTAAGCAACCTTCATTTTGCAAATCTTCTTCATTTTCATTTTATATCATGCATGTTAAAAGCAAACACTATATTATATAATGCTATAGCTAGCCGACATTGATTAACAATCTAAAATATGGTTTAACTAAAATTTATATATAGAAAAATGGTTGTCAACGTCCCTGAATTTTACACTGATTTTAGCTATCGTCCATAAACTTTATTATTAGTAGCAGACGTCCCTGAATTATGTCTAAATATGCAAGGACAATCATTCTATTAAAATTTTCAACTATTTATGTTTTAAAAAAAAATACCTTACCCTTATTCTTAATAAAAACCATTGAGAAATTTAACGGAATGACTGTCCTTAGACGTTTATACATAGTTCAGGGAGGTCTGCTACTAATAATAAAATTCAAGGACAATAGCTAAAATTAGTGTACATTTCAGGAACGTTAGCAACAATTTTCCCGTTTATGTATATACACATACATACATATGTATGATGTATATATGAGGTGATCATAAAAATTTGGTGATATGAGAATTTTTTTAGCTAATAAAATTCAAAACATCACTCGTATGAAAAATATTATGAATGTTGGCTAAATAATTATTAATTATATACTAAAATTTAATTTTTTTTTTCTTGTACATTCTTGAACATCGTAATTAAACACTAACCAAAAGCATTAAGCTCGGATTAAGCATGAGTTAAGTTTTTTTTCCATTTATTTTTTTAAATGCGATGAAAAGCTAGTTTGGTCCAAGACGAAGTCACGAATGTGCATTTGAATTTTGAAAAAGAGAAAAGGGATTTCACGGGATTCGGACTTTTACGCAGCCCTCCCTCCCTCGTCCCTACTAACAATAATTATAAATTTCAAAAGCAAACCACTCTAATCGCTTGGATTTTTCAAACCGATGCTGAAGAACACACCCATTGTTGGAGTAAAATCTAATCGGGAGCTGATTTCCACGTTTCATTTGTTACTTACTGCATTCTACTTCTTCCTTAAAAAATTAAACGATAAAATTATAAATGAAGTATAGTAAGTAAAAAATGAAGTGTAAAAATCAACTTCCAATTTAATTTCACTCGGGATGACGTTTTCTCTCTTTTAAACACGAAGAGATTTTCATACGTAACCAGATGAAAAATGGTACAATATTGATGGTGTTAATATGATCCGGATGAATAAATCTGCTCATTATTTTGTATTTTGAACTGTTTGATCTTTATACATGCTGAAATATGGCCAGGATTAATGTTGTACTGTATATATCGAACTATGTAATCAGCCTTAATTTTGTTGTCGATTAATATAATAACACTATTTCTCACTTACAAAGACTCGATAGACCAGGTTAGGTTATATATCAAATTCAAGTATTCAACCAACCTGGGAACTTTTACATAATTCAAACCATGCATGCACTCACAGACTTCTTTGGGCCCCTTGAAGTGAATGAATTAGAAAGAACGAAGGAGCATTCGCTTACTTTCGAGAGATATAAAGAATCAAATCGTTATTAACACTCCGGTTTGGATTTGACTTGATCAAGGGCAAACGGTTTGAAAATTCAAACCGTTCCGTTACGTTTTGAATTTTCAATATGAATACCGTTGGAATCCAAACCGAATCGTTAAAGTTCTTATTTATTTATTAGTTAATATTTTTCACCCTATAATATGTTAGTGTAAGTGAACATCACTATCATGCCTCACTTAATCCTTACCTATTTTGTGTTACTTTCGAATTTAAATTATATATAACAATAATCTGCCATGTTTGAAGTTTATGAAAATGCCGAGATTTTTAATTTGTTGATGTGTAGAACAAAATCTTCATGTGAGCGAATGAAATTTTAATATGAATAAATGAAATCTTGATGAGAATTGTGGAATTTTGGGAAAAATTATGTTTGGAAGGAGTCTTTTTAGTAAACAAATTACTTAGAATTTTATGCCTAAACTATTTAAACCGATCCAAATCAAACTGTTAATAACGGTTTGAATTGAAACTGTTTCAATTTTATTTTTCGAAAATTCAAACCGTACCGAATCGTTAAGATTTTAACGATTATGATTTGAATTTTGATGATATATATATCGATCTAAACCGTACCCACCTTTACTTTTAACTGTTTCAAGTAATTAATAATATTTATCTATCATTTTATTGTTCGTTTTTTATGTCAATCGTGTAAAAGGGGAAAGAAAAATAGTATGGAATCCTTATTCGATTCCAATGAACAGCTGCCATTGTTGAACCACGACTTGTCACGTGGTCCAAATTTTCCATTTTCCAACCACTCAAATGTAAATTATGCAATCATTAGCTCTGCATTCTAATGTTTAATTGAGGCACAAATATAGGGGAAATTCGTCTTCCCTGCCGACGGACCACGTGGCCTATAGGGTAGCAGATCCGAAAGCCCTATCCGACCATCCACGTCAGCCTATGGACTAGCAAAAACGGTTGGCTTATACAACAATCCACGTTGGCATATAAGTGGTCGTATATGGCATAAGCAAATACGAATGCCCTATACGATTAGCCGTGTCTTTGTTTTCAAGGATATTGGTTTGAAGATTGAGTTATTGTCTTCTTAGTCTTACGAATGCTGGTTTTAAGAATGAATTATTATCGTCTTAGTTTTATAATATTAATTTTATAAATGAGTAATTACTCAATAAGATTATCCGAATCCAAAAAATTCTCCAAATATGGATCATACTTTCGGTGAATTTTAGGAAATTTGACATCTATCCATCGTCACACAAATAAATCATTCAAGTGCTTTCTATGGATTCATCAATTTCATCATTTGGATTGACCAAGGTGCTCATTCCATGACAGTAATTACTAGGAAGGAACTGATTTTCATATTTCACTTTTCTCTTTATGCCATCCTTCATTGTTTTTAACCGTCAGATTGAATAGATTAAAAACAAAATCAATAGATAGAGATAGACGAAAAAATACAAAAGAAAAAAATAAAGTGTGAATATCAGAAAGTTGGTTGAAATTTCAACATTTAGTGACACAAATGTAGACAAATCTAATAATTTCCAACATAGTCAAAGAGAAATATGCACAGCTATCGATCTATAATCTAAAGGTCCTTAGTCCTTACCCGTTCATCCAAAGTTTGAAAATTTTGTCATTTCATTAAGTTTCCAAAACCCATTTTGCATCTCATAATTGGACAAAAATCAGCTCCGGCCCTCTCTCTTTTTTAAGGCAATTGTTTCAAAAAATTATGAATCAAAACGAATAGAAGTTGACAATATTGTATCTTGAACTGTATAACTTGTAAGTGGCCAAAAAAAAAAAACTGAATAAATTGTAAGGTGCTTATTCAACACCCTAATCTGGAGGCCCTAGTATATGAGTAATGGCTAATCGAAGTGTGAGCAGACGCAAAGAACTAATGGCTGGGAAAATAATATCAGAAAACGAATCACATATAAGAACGCATTCGAGGTCTTGTGAGAGACTGTGCCCCATCAACAAATATTGTGGTGCCTGTCATGTACCTTGAACCATCACTGATCAAGTATAGGACAGTTGAAGCCAGATCATTTTTGACATCAAGCCATCTCTCCAATGGAGCCGCCTCCTTCACCAACGTCTTTGCTCTCTCCGTTCCCACAGACACTGGATATTCGTCTTGTAGATGCAAACCACGGGCGATTGCATTGACCCTGATCTGGTATCTTCCAATATCCAAAGCAGAAAGCTGAAAATAGCAGCCACAGAGAGGTTTTAGGGAACATTCAACTAACGGAGAGAAAGAAAATGAAACATAAAATGCTAAATCCATGTTTGATAACCATTTCGTTTTTCGTTTTCATTTTGTGTACCTTTCCATATACATTTTTTCCCTATCCCTCTTACCATTCTTCTTCCACCCTCATTCATCCCTCATTTCTTCCTATGTACTTCCCTTCTATCTTTCACACAAAAACGAAAGCTAAAAATGAAATGGTTTTCAAGGGGGCCCTAAAATACAATTGACCTCAAGTTGTATGTTTTAGAAGGGATTTGGATTTGGAGTTGGATTTCATTATAAGGCTAAATTTATTGGCTGGAGTATTACTATGGATGTATGCTCGGATTTGAATAAGAAGAAGAGTGAAGAAAGCAAACAAATTTCAAATAACTTTGTGCATATAATCATTTCAAACCCCTTTAATCAATACTACATCTAGTTTGTTCAAATCAATTCAATCTAGTGTTTTCTAGTTTTTGTAGCAAATTGACCCTTGTTATCAAATCCAAGTCCCTCCTAAAACAAACAGAGCCTTAGAGATATGCAACAGAGTTATGCATCCTAAAGTCAACTTATAATCTTAAAAGACAACCACAACGCGATACAAATGTTATATGCTTATCTCTTGAGTGAGGAATTTAAGGGAATTAGGAAATGCCAAAGAGCAAACATTATAGGTCATCACAATCAGGTCATGCCTAAACTTGTATCAATGATATGAGGAACAAATTAATGCAGAAGTTCCAAGTATTCAAATCCCCTAGAAATGACTAGAACCTTCTTGACTTATCAACATTTTGATATACCATGGAAACAGACTCAACTAGACTTCTCATCAATGCGGAAACTTTTGTCACTACTTTTGTCCATGATCTATCTTTCTTCAATTGACTCTAACACATCCAACACATAAGCAAGTATTCTAACAGTTAGCCATCCTCCAATAGACTATCAAAGATATGTGATAATATAAGTTCACTAGCAGAATTAAGATACTTAGAAAACATATGGAGCAGCAGCAGTTGTCTTTTAATGAATGAATCCAACTAATATACCCGAACTAACTGCTGCAGGCCTGCCGAACATGAACCGTAGGCAGCAGCTCCTGCATAAATCCCTCTTTCAGCGCCAATTATTGAGGTCAAGAATATAATGGAGCCTCCTGACTTATGGTCTCGCATTCTTCTTCCAACAGCCTTTAACAGAAGCAATCCAGACATAAAGTTTATCTTCATTATCTTTTTAAGCTCATCTTCAGGTACTTGTAAATGGCCTTGGATTTTTCCTGTTCCAAACAATCCTAAATGATAAATCTTTTCACTTTCTACTAAAACTGCAATGCCATTTATTATATATGGACTTAGAAAAAGAAAAGATAAAAACTAAAATTGAAACAGTAAATTGAGAAAGAATGTTAATAAAAGAAGTTGTCAGCATGTATTGACACAGGACCATCATATTTCCCAGAAAGGGAATCCAGATCAGTATATCGGCATTTGTCAAAAAAATTGAGTCTTTTCCCAAGGGACAAAAGTTGTTGCCATTTTAGTCAATTTCCAAAATGTAAATTCCAGATGGGGATTTTCTACTGAACTACAGACCCTTATTGTTGACCATGACCACACCCAGTCACCCAAACTCTTATAATAAAAAAGAAGAACAAAGATGTCAAGTTGTGACAACTAGTCATTATAATTTTGGGTCCAAGGTCGATAATACCAGCCAAACCAACCGAATCAATAACAGACATTGTTATCTACCTTCATAAGTATAGCAATGCACAAATGCATCCAAATTGCCCAAGATGTTGCATGCCTTATCCACTGCCTCATTAAAAGCTCCCTCTCTCTCATCCTCCATGTCTACATCAACCACCTCCACCGGCGCAACACCTTCCAATGACCCCATTATTTTCTGCCCAATACTTCGCAGACAGCTTTCCTTTCCCATCAAAACCAGCCTACAAATGAAAATGACAAAATTGAACTCTTTAATGCATAGAATTAGAAATCTTCAACAACCCATTTGTCCGTTTAATCGTAAAAATGTACCCAATTGAATAAACACCCAGAAACAACCAGATACACAATTTCACATTTGATCAAACACATTGAAAACGAAAAGATGAAACCTTTAATTTAGAATCTGAATTGGGAGCTCACCTGCAACCCCGCTGGGCCAAAGAGAAGGCTATGTTGGTTGAAATCTCATCGCCACTGGAGGTGAGCAGGACTTTCTTGACAGCAGGAGTCGCCATTGCTGATTGAACAAGGACGCGGGAGACACTCTTTATATATAGTAAAGTGTAACCACCAGGGAATCGGAGCAGATTAGGAAATTGAATAGATTAATAGAAAAATATTGATTGGTTGGTGTAATAAGAAAAGGAGAAGTTTACTTCTTCGTGAAAAGCGAGTGTCAGAAGACTCAGAGCCTTGAAGAATAAAGGCAAGAAGACTCGTTCTCTTCTCGCTGACATCAGATTCAGAGAGCATATATATTATGTTTCAGCAACTCGGCTCATTTCATGGGGTGGGTTTAATTTGAGGACCGCAGATTAAAAAGCACACAGCTTCCGAACGAGAGTAAGAAAACCAAAGCGCGCTGCAGATAAAATGCGCTCTCCGTGCTTACATAGAAAAATCTTCAAAAATTTATTAAAAAATAAACACTAAAAAATAAACACTAAAAAATGTGTTTATAAAAATAGAAATTATATAAAGGAGATAGTAACATTGTAGTAATCAGTTGACTATGAGACACACACTACGACCAAACCCAAACTGCGAAACCTCCCACCGCGAATTGCAGCCTCCCACGAAATCTCAACCCTAAACTCCAATTGCATTTCGTGGATTCCAACTGCGACCTAGGCACGAAACATCCCCAACCTCCACGAAATCGAAGCCCTAAACCCCAAATCTTCCATCCTCCACGAAATCGAAACCCTAAACCCCAAATCTTCCAGCCTCAGTGAAGATAACAAAGTGGAGAAGACTTACAGAAGGTCTCAGTGAAGATAACAAAGCAAAGCGCCGATCAAAAACCCAACACGCAAACAATAACATCATCACTCTTATTTCTTATCTTTTTTTCAGTCCATTATTCTGAAGAAAATTTGAGGGCCAAATTTCTTCACTCTCTTCAGTTTTTGCCACTGCTCTGCTGCTATCATTATGTAATGAAGCTTTCTCCTTCAAATTGTTCTTCTTTTGATTGTATTGTTTTCATGGTCTGTTTGGTTTCTGAAGCAAAACGAGACATTGGATGGAAGAATTAGGATTTATCGGGTTCCTTGTTTGCTTTTCTTGGAAGAATTAGGATTTATCGGGTTCCTTGTTTGCTTTTCTTTTCTTGTTTCTGATACTTTCTCGGAAACCAAACAGAAGAGAGCATGGGTCTGGTATTGATTTTCTTCAATCTAATTCGTTAATGGGTTATCTTTAATTCACTTAAATGTAGGGTTGTCTGAGATAAAGTTCACTTCTTTCAGTGTGTTCTCCTTAGATCTTGAGGTCAGTTTTCAATTCTCTGCATGTTGGGCCAATTTTGTTTTGCTTTCTTGAGTAAAACTAAAATTGAAATCATCAAATGGGTAATCCCTAAATGATGTGCAGATTTGGTTGCATGGATGGAAAAGGAAGGGAAAATCCAAAGAGAGTCTAAACCTATAGACTAAGACTTTGTGTTGCAATGGGGAAACAGAAAGAGGCTCAGATGTGCCAAGGTGAAGAAAGAGGCTCAGACTCTGAGCAACAACAAATATCCAAACAGTTTGAGGAAGAACAAAATGAATTCTCGTGCCGAAAAAGAATCTCTCGCTCCACACCCACTACACCCGCGCATTGACAAGTAAGAAACATTGATGTTTTAATTGAAATTAGAAACAAAGATGTTAACTTTCGAAATTATTATTGGATTGGTTTGAACTTTGAAGCATCTATTGTTGAACTAAGAGCTTGTATTGTATGCTATATGCTATTTCGTTTGTTGGTGAAATGATGAAAAGTTTAATGATATTTAGAAAATAAAAAAAGGGTACATGCTTTGACTGATCCCTTCCGAAAAAGAAATAAACAAGGATCATTTTGATTAATATCCTGATTGGTTGTGTTGTTGGTATTTTTAGATCCAGGTTTCGTTACTTTAGTTTCACACAATTCTCAACCAAACAGACTATTTTGGAAGGGGAATGGAGCTAACATTGTTTCAAGTGGATGTGTTTTGATTGCAGGAGTTCAGCTTCACAGGTTCAAGTGCCTTCATTCAGGTTGACGTTGGCAGTTGAAACCTTGCGAAGGGAGGCGTATTGGTAGCCTTATTTAACCAACAAAATATTATTTGATGATGTTTTTGTATGTGTTTTGAAGTTAATGTGATTAGGTATCATGCAACAAAGTATTAGTTAATGATGTTTTGGTATGTGAAAGAATTGCATATTAGTCTGTGATGTTTTGGTATAGCCTTGTTAATGTTTTGTTTTTAAAGTTTGGATGTATTAGTTAATGATGTTTTGGATGTTTTGTTCTTAAATTTTCATAAAATTATGCTCTATTCTCAGGTCTGTGACTGTTACATTTGTTGGGCAGTGAAGTTGATAGGACCTTTTCCGAATTTCCCCTCGAAACCCCGAAAGAACCCTGCTCCCGTCTGACAACCTAAAGAAATTCCTAGAATACCCCTAAGTCCTTGCAATTAATTATGAGTATTCTGCCAAAAATCCGACAGAATCTCCCCTTAAGGTCTGGTTAACCGTCTTCCACCTGTCAGACGAAGGATCAGATAACACTCCAAATTCCAATAAGGTCAACCATCCAATGATGTAACCACAATTTTACAATCAGCCCAAAAGACTTATCAAAGTATCTAGGTAGGATAAGTAAATACATAAATAAATATCCTACTCGATAGTCTAGGTAAACGCACAACTGAAAATTTAATGCCTCCGCCTCTAGATAAGCCCACGTAAACTCAACGGCCTGGAGGGGATTTAAAACACGAAAGTTGTGAGTTGACAAAATAATCATTTAAAAATCATTTCCGAGGAAAACAAACATTTTCCCCCTCCACAAGTAAAACCATGCATGCATAACATAAAATCCCTTTGTATATAAATATAATATATAGATAATTCGAAAATCCACCGGAAAAATTCATCTTTTGTTAAAACACTTGGTGGACCCACGAAAACCCGAATAATGAAAACATTATGTGGTCCACAACCTTGCTTTGAAAACCCTCCTCAAAGGAGTTTAAAATCATGTAAACTGACTTGGACACAAAATATACATCAAAACATATCCCACTACTTCCCAAATGAAATCCCGAGCCGTAGCTCGATACCCTTCACACACCCAATATACCTCGAGTTGTGCAGAAACTTGTACTACGCGTAGACATCCTCAACGACCTGATGGAGAAAATACCCCTCGACACCAGCGTCGGAGAACCCTCAACGATCTGGCGGAGAAAGACCCTCGACGCCAGTTGGAGAAAACCTTGACCATCGAGGATAAAAATCCAGTGAAAACCAAAATTCCTGTTTTGAAATCCTTGTTTCTTGGTTTAGGTCAAATTCATTGAAAAAGCTGGTTTAAACTCAAAATCGTGGACTCGACTGAAATCCAAAATCAATCAAGTCAAACCATATAAAACCCGAAATCATAAAATCAGGCCATAGCCCAAAACGTCATTTCCAAATAATTATTGAAAGCCCGTGTCCAGTAATAATTTAATAATATCTAGAAATTTCCAAAACAATACGTAATAAGTAATTATATCAAATATACCTTTATGCATGCATTATACTTTACAAAACCAAAGTCTATTCACCGACCGTCCAATTATGCTCAATCCCGAGTAGTACGCTCCTCTAAAGTTCCCAGAGCAGTATCACCTGTCAAAAATAACAATCGGGATTACCAACGGTATTTAAAAATCCTACATTCAGACTCCCTAAATCCCGTGAGGTTCGCACACATCCCAGTAAAAATACAGTCACTTCAGACACCCAAAACTACAGCTAAACGATGTCCGATTGACCCGAAACCTGCGGCAAAAGGTCCGAAACGTCGAGAGCTTCGAAACTCATGTTCGCCAGAGCTCGAGGAGGAGCTCCACGTGCCACCACGCACCGGTGGATGGTCGGGAACCTCCCCCACGTACGCCTACATCCGCGACTACAAGGCGTACTCGCCTTCAACCTCACACCCGAGTACTGTTCCATGTGCATAAATCCTCTATAACCAACCGAACTTAAAAGCTTAATATCTCCCTCATTTCTCAACCAAATCCAACGTTCTAATAATGAAAATTCATTTACTCGAGCCAATGAATCCAAATATGCAATTAGAATTGAGATGCATTACCAGTGGTGGCCGAAAAATGACCGGGAAGGTGGTAGTTACTGTTCAACTTCGAATCTCCTTCTCCTAACACCTCCAAGCTCGATGAAGGATATGGTTGAGCTTAGAGTGAAGTGAGGAAGATGATGATGTGAATGGTTTGGCCTAAATCGAAAATCAAAATTTGAGGGTTTGTGTGTTTCACGGCTTGGATGAGAGAGAGCATGGGGAGAGAGAGGATAACAATGTAGAAAAAATCTGGAGTAGGTCTGATTTAAAATATCTACCCAGGGCAAATTACCAAAATGTTCCTGAACATTTTTAACCCACAACTCCTCTCCCACGAACTCCGTTTTCTGCGTGCCACCTATCTACGAACTCGTGAGTTCGAGACTTACGCAACGGTTCCCGAAACACTGCTAAAGGTGTCTCCAAACAAAAATTAACTTTCGAGCCCCTTATACAACCTAGGGTAATTTCGTCATTTTTCAAATTAATGTACGAAAATTCACAAATAAAATTTCCAGGTCGTTAAAATTTATCCCCTTAAAGAAATTTTGTCCTCGAAATTCGCACATGTCACTGGAACAAATGTGGATGTTGCGCCTGCATCAGTGCCTCGATTTACCATGTGGCCTCCTCTACGTTATGATTCCTCCACAGAACTTTAACCAGAGGAATAGTCTTTTTGCGCAGTACTTTTTCCTTCCAGTCTAGAAGTTGCACTGGTTGCTCCTCAAAGCTCAAATCATCTCTCGGCTCAATTGGTTGCGCCTCCCATACATGAGATTCATCGAATAGATACTTCCGAAGCATAGATACTTGGAATACATCGTGAACCCTTGATAGTTCCGGGGGTAAAGCAAGTCTATAAGCCACTGGCCCTATCCTCTCAATAATCTCATAAGGCCCAATGTGGCGAGGACTCAGTTTTCCTCATTTACCAAAATGTACAACTTCTTAAGAGTAAGAATTTCTATGTTCAACTCTAGATCATTAGGTACGCACAACCAGTCATCCTTAACCAAGGCCCCATCATCCCTAATCACATAATCCTATCTATTCCCAGCCTCCAACTCCATCCTAATAACACACAAAGTAGGATCCTGAAGTCGAGCATCAATGATTCTATCAATCAAGACAGGTCACACATGGAAACTAGCCAATAGAGCCCCATGGCTATCCATGTTAAGTATAATTCCCGCTCTTCATAATTCCACCAACAACGGTAGGTAAACAGTATGCAAATGGGCCAAGGAACCCATGGACTTCCTGCTCAAGGCATCCGCCACTACATTGGCTTTTCCTGGGTGATACTCTATGATACAGTCATAATCCTTTATCAGCTCAAGCAAATCCTTTGTTATCATCTGGAAGGGTTAACACTAGGGCAGAGGTCAACCTCCTCTTAAGCTCTTAAAAGCTCTATTCACACTCATCATCCCAGTCAAAATTTGACTCATTTCCTAGTCAACCGAGTCAAAGGGGCATCTGTCGTAGAAAATCTTTCTACGAATCGCCGATAATATCCCGCTAAACCCAAAAAATTTCTCACCTCTAACACTTTCTTCGGTTGTTCCCAATTTGCCACTACCTCAACTTTTTGGGGATCCACGCTGATATCCTTTGCAGAAATCACATGACCTAAAAATCTCACACTGGTAAACCAAAATTGACATTTACTGACCTTGGCGAACAATTTCATTTTCCTCAGCATATTCAACACCAACCTCAATTGCTTCTCATGTACCTTAGCACTCTTCGAATATGTAAGGACCCTTCTCGAATTTTGCCTCGAAATCCGCGAAAAGCACTTATCCCGTCTGACAGCTCTTTTTCCTCAAAATTTAATACCAAAAATACCCTTTATCCTTAAATATATTTAGTAAACCTTACAGGGTTCCTGCCATAACATATGTACTTACTGACTACACCTACCTGTCAGACGCATGATAGCTTACAGGTCAAAGATGAGACCTCGAAATAGTGGTGGTCCAAAAAGTAACACACTCTGACACCAAATGTCAGTAGGTCAGACACTGCTGAAATGTCTACTGGAATCACAAGACAACTAACTGGTCAACACTTGTGAACTGTCCCTAACTCGTCACTCCGGGTCACCGCCCGCACCAACCTACTGACCCGAATGACAAAGGAACCATACTTGAATAAATTGAGTCTCACTGACTCGCCCCGAGTCAAACTCGATATCCCTACTCCTTTAGAGCACCCCGAGTCAAACTCGATATCCCTGCTCCTCCAGAGCACCCCGAGTGATAACTCGATATCCATGCTCCTCCAGAGCACCCCAGGTGATAACTCGATATCCATGCTCCTCCAGAGCACCCTTGGACCTCAACGATATGGCAGAGAAAGATCCCTCGCACGCCAACATTGAAGAACCCCTTGACGATATGGCAGAGACATACCCTCCAACGCCAATTGGAGAACCCTCAACAATGTAGCGGAGAAAAACACCCTCCACGTCAATCATCAGAGAATCCCATGGTATTATGCAATCCCGGAACCCTAGACCGTTCACATCGCGAAATAAAATACCAAATAGTGGACGTTCTAGCCCCAAGGAACTCTTGACACATTAATCACCCAACTACCTTGACCTCCTGAGCTCAAAACCCGCTCCATGGTCAATCGTAACTGCTAGGATTGCCCAATTGGGGCTCTAAACGAACTTCTATGGCCTCAAAACCATCAAAATTAGATTCGGAACGTCCCAAAACCTTAGCCACGTACCGCCATGACCCCGAAATTGGCTCCACGTGCCGCCATGCCGTCACGCGTACCCACAAGCCATCACGCACGCCCATGCGCCGTCACGCTCGTCCACGCGCCGTCATGCGCGCCCACGCGCCTGCTACAGTAACCCACTCGCTAACCCTGTTCAACCCGGCCTAACTCGACCTAACCCAGTCCAGCCTGACTCGGCTCGGTCCAGCTCAACCAATCGGTCCAACTCAACCTGACCGGTCAAACTCGACCCGACCGGTCAAACTCGACCCGATTGGTCCACTTGACTCGACTGGATCACCGTCGAATCGTCGGAGAAGACGACCGGACCGCCGTCTCTCCGCCGTCGTCGTCACCGGAAATCGCCATTTCCGACCGACCTTGAAGTTTTTCTAACTTCCTCAAAACATTAAACATGTACCTGTGCTAGCTGAAAAATCGATCGGAAGGTCCGGTTCTAACTTTCCTTTGTTCCGGCGTCTCCCGCGGTTGTCTCCTCTAATGGTTTGTACGGTTGTGCTCACGAGAAGGAGGAGATCCCGATTAGTTCCACCAAAATTGGAGACATAGCCTTGAATCAAAGTCAATGATTTCGGGTTTCTTGGTGTTTTTGGGTCACACGGGCTCGGGGAGGGGGGGGGATGTGTGGTCCAAAGAGAAATGAGTGAATGAGATGATGAATTAATGGTTTGGGGTGAAAATATCTACCCCCAACCGAAATTACCAAAATACCCCTGAAGCTTCTAGACCCGTAATGATCTCACCGGGTCTCCATTTTCCGCATGCCGCATGTCTATGAACTTGTGAGTTCGAGACCTACGCAACGACCCAAGAAAAATTCCCAAAAGTACTGCTAGTCAAAAAGTGACCCCGAACCCATCCAAAACTAAGGGTAAAATCGTCAAATTCTCAAATTAATTTAATATCTGGTCCGGGTCGTTACAGAATATACTAGGATATCATCGATGAACACAATCACAAATCGATCCAAATACTTTCGGAACACCCTGTTCATCAAATCCATAAATGCTGCCGGTGCATTAGTTAACCCGAAGGGTATTACCAAGAACTCAGAATGCTCATAGCGTGTCTTAAACGCCATTTTGGGAACATCCCTTTCCATGATCCTTAATTGATGGTACCCGGATCGAAGGTTAATTTTAGAAAAATATTTTGCCCCTTTTAATTGATCAAACAAATCATCAATTCATGGCAAATGATACTTATTCCACAACGTAACCCTGTTTAACTGATGGTAGTCGATACATAACCTCAAACCACCATATTTCTTCCTTACAAATAACACCGGTGCACCCCAAGGTGATACACTTGGCCGAATAAACCCCATATCCACCAAGTCCTGCAATTGAGTCTTCAATTCCCTCAATTCTGCCGGTGCCATTCTATACGGTGCTTGTGATATAGGTTGGGTACCCGGAAGAAGCTCTATGGTGAACTCAATCTCCTAGTGAGGTGGAAATCCCGGAAGATCCTCTGGAAATATATCGGGAAACTCATTCACCACAGGAATATCCTCTATTCTCACCGGAGTATCCCGAGAATCATCACATGAGCTAAATAGCCCTCACAACCTTTTCTCAATAATTTCTCAGCCGTTAAAGCCGATATCACTCCCGAGGGAAGTATCCTACGATCACTATCATACTATAGGACTATTGGGTCACTATCAGACTAGATCTACAAATTCATCTAGTCATCTTCCTGACCTTACACTTGCAAATTCATCTTCCTCACTCCCCAATTGGTTATTTGCGTTAATTTCTTGAATGCCCAACACTTGTGGTTCATCCACCTTAACAAAGATCAAACATATGATTGAGAGAGACCAACCTCTCCACAAGAGACCACCTCCTTGAACAAACTTATGGAGAGGAAGATGAGATAACGAATGCAGCAAATATGTTCTTTCCTAACCTGAAATTAAAATTTGGTTATTTGCTTTAATTTCTTGAATGTCCAACACTTGTGGTTCATCCACCTTAACAAAAATCAAACATAGGATTGAGGGAGATGAGAGGAAGAAGAGAGAAGATGAGAGGAATTTTTCGTCTGCTCCTCCATCCCTCAATGACCTCTCTTCTAATTTCATCAAGTCATAGTCAGCTGGTTACTACAAGGCTACCATCCCCTTTATATAGGTTCTATTTTTGTAAACATATTGTTGAGTGTTCTATTTTTGAATAGATTTTTGGAGAGTGTTCTATTTCCATCAATTTCCCTTTTTTTGTTGTCAAACCAGGCTTGTTAGGTTCAATTCACCCAATTAGCAAAAACCATTAATATTTAGTGATAACGATATATATAAATACCAAGAGGTATCTCTACACCTGAAAGGTGGGCCTAATCTTTACTTGGGAAATGGATTGCCACTGGGCGCTGGCCACAAAGTGCTCCCAACGAGTGGGTCTAATCTCTACTCAGGATATGGCTTGCCGCTGGCCACAAAGTGCTCCCAACGAGTTTCGAACTTCTGTCAGTAAAACACCAAACAATTGGCCATCTAGAAATGACAATTTGCTAACTGCACCATACCTTGTGGTTATAATGATATTCTTTTTGGTTGGATAGTAATAACTAGGGCCGGGTTCGGATCGGACACCCAGTCAAATGGCTTGAACCAAAAACTGACTCAATTTAGTCAATTTTTTTTAATTCTAAAATTGAAACTGACCCGAATAAAACGCAAATTGATCGGTTCAAATACCTGAATATGTCGGTTTGGAGCAGGTCTAGATTTTTGTGGGAATATACGAAATGGTATATTTGAGAGAGATCACGATCTCCGCCCTAACCTGTTACCCAAAGAAAATCGGGGAGGTATGGGGTTCGAGACCATTGAAGGTCCATTTGGTCACCGGATTGGGTAAATCCATGTTAAGACCGGGAGCGGGGATTAGTCTCACCCTTTGGGTGCGAGGACACCTCGTGCTATAACAAAAAAGAAGAAGAGATATCGATCTTCGAAATCGCAAGTTAACGTCGTCCAGGGGAGAGAAAATGAAGGAGCAGCACTGGTGGACTCTTTGGTCATGCGACGCTGGTGGGCTAGTTGGTGACCGATGTGACACTAATAACGATATTTTAATTTAAAAGGAAGTTTAAAAAAAATTGTTATTAATATTATTGATCTAATGGTATTTGTATTCATTTCAAATTTATAATATGCAATTTAAAATTTCGAGTTCAATTCTTGCAAAGAATGAAATCCATAACTCAAGTATATTATACAATGCCTTCCCATATTAAATTTGGATTAAAGTCCACACTATGTGCGTGTTCGCTTCGTTATTTTCTAAATCCAAAATAAGAAAAAAATAGGATGTGGACCGGAAAATGAGTTTGTGATTATCATTCTTAAATAAATTTCAAAGGAATTATCCATTATTTAACTGTGTTTGGTTGACAAAAGAGAGGTTTTTTAATATATGATAGTCCTTTCTTATATGTTACGTGTGTCGTTAATTGATCGTTATTTTACTGTATTTTATTTTCGTTGAATTGGAAATGCATTGTTTTTTTATGGGATTTTTCTGTTCTTATGTTATTTAACTGGCTTATTACTCAAAATGCACCCCGAACAAGACATTGAGTCTTAATTTGCTCATCGAACGCGAAATCGTAACAATGTGCTCTCAGAACCACCTTCTGTCAGCTCTGTTGCACAAAAAGTTATAATTTGTTACTAACGTTGTTAAAAGTGCTGATGTGGCAGTAATATTACAAAATTTATAAGGGCAATTAAGACATTTGTATATTTTATTAAAATTTATATTAATTTTTTTTTAAATTAAAACAAATCTCAAAATTAAAACAAACTCCTCCCCTCTCTCTCCGCGACTCCCTGTTCGTCTTCCTCATTCTCTGCGATGTAACTGCGAGCAACACCACCCACCGTCGCCCTCCACTGCGACCAAGACCAGCCAAGACATCTCGCCCAAACAAACCCCCTCACTCACACGAACCCTTCCTTGCCTCCACAGTCGTCTGCTTCCACTGTAGGGGACAAAACAGAGCCGATAACCAGAGATCCTCGTCGTCTCTGACGACCACTCAGGTGGAATCAGGCCGCGAGACCAACTCCCAAAGGTTCGTCTGGACAAGACGAATCTAACCCTACCATTCTTCACAGCCATCGGGACTCGTAGCTTGCGAATCGAGTGTTGAAGCTCAACGATGTTCGAACACTTCCGGCCATTTTTGCGCATTTCATGTAGAAAAGGATCGGTTTCAATTTTTAGAGTGATAGAGGAAATGAATTGTAGAGAGAGAAAGAGCGCGCGAGTTGTAGAAAGATCGGAAAATGCAGAGACGGAGTCCTCCGAAGCACGTACACGATGAGACTTCGCCGCTGCCTCTTGGGATGGATTGGTGTCCTCCATCGCGGAAATTGGTTTTCTTTAGCTCTTTTTCAATTGCATTCATTTCAAGTTCCTAATTTTGAATTACATTTTCGTTGAGTTTGTAAATAGAGCTTACCATTTGCTTCGTCTACCCTCTGATATGCAATTGTCCAATTCAAGCTCAATACGTTTTAATTTAAGCTTTTAATGACTAGTTTTAGGTTAATTAGGGTTTGGGATTTTGCTGTTTTTGTCCCTCAAATTGTGGGAGGTCCAGTTTTGGTAGAGTTGGGTTTGTTGAATCCAGAATCCAAGCTAGAATCATCGAAAATTGAAGAAGAAGATGATGAACACCATTTGGCGGTGGAAAGTGAGGAGGAGAGATGATGATGAGAGTAAGGTGGAGGAGCGGGTGTATTTTCATAAAATATTGGATGGGCATGCGATGGGCATAGGAATGGGTTGAGAAACCCAGATGGTGTTCATCATCTTCTTCTTCATCTTTTGTTTTTATTTTTTTCTAATATTCAGTTTTAATATTTTGCTACAAAATAAATAAAACATCAAATCCCTTGCCACCACGTAAGAATTCTAAACAGAATTTGTAACGCTGTTAACTTTTGGTGTGACGAACTCGACAGAAGGGGGTTCAGGGATTACATTGTTATAATTTCGCATTGGGTGAGCAAATTGAGACTCCCTATCCGATTCGGAGAGCATTTTACATAATAAGCCTATTTAATTCCACACATTATTAAATTACTATTCCATCCCCCATTTCTTCCTTAAATCTACGTTACTACATAGATTATAGAAGTAGAAGACGTCCACGTGGCAAAGTGGGATTGTGTAGTGGCAAGTTCCTGAGTGTGGAAGTGGAAGTTGCACAGAAACTTTTCGGTGAAGGCGGTTGACGATGGCCTTTTGAATTTGACCCGATGACTCAAACGACCACGGGGTTTTAGTCAAACTATCAATTGCAATTAACAAAATTACTCGTAAGTACACTAATCATTATTTTAATTCACACATGCTCATAGTTTACAATTTTATTATTTTAATTTAAACCATCAGCAAAGGATATTTTAATTAGATTAAACGGTGGGAAAATATATTCGAATTTGAATCTATATATTATAAACAGCGTTACGTTTGTTTATGCTTTTAGTTATTGAATGCAAGCTAAATGTGGTTGTAATCTTTATATGGTTTGTATTATATTGAAACATGTAACATGATTGGAGTTAATTATATTTTAAAACAAACAAACAAAAATTAGTTTTATGTCATTTTCACATTAAAAAGATTAGCTATTATTATTATAAATATTCTTACATATTAATAATATTGCAAGATTTAAGAATCGAAAAAATTGTTTAGAGGTATTTCTCTTCGTAGATTATGTAGGAGGTCTCGAGTTTAACTTTCGTAAAAGACGTTTTAATACCCAATGTCTCAATACATGTGTATAATGCAATCTCACTTCCTCTATATTATTGTATTAAAAAAACTACGAAATTGACATAAGCCTACCAACTCTTATAAAGATCGGGATGAAGAGAGACGAAAAAAAAAAATTAGGCAGACAAAACCATCCGAGACTTGAATGAACTTTGTGCATAAAGTTCTTCATCACACCTAAATTTCTAATTATGGAGAATCAAAATAGGTTCCAAGTACATATTGATTCGTTCCTAACTTCATAAATAATGCAAGAAGCGACCTCTACCGGATTTTGGGAAATTGCAGGCCACCAAAATGTTGGCCGCTACGGCCCTACCAAACTTTCACATTATTTAGTACGAAAATGTTTGTTCAAGTTCATGTTTTTTTTTGTTCGGATCGTTCACATTGATGTTATTAGGTTGGTATTAAAATATTTTTATGGCTAATTAAAAAACACGCTTTTATACTGGCAATTAGGTATATGAGAAATTAAAGATTGGATAAAATAAATTAATATATAAAAAAAACTGTTGTCAACGTCCCTGAATTTTATATTAATTTTAACTATCATTTTTTAACTTTATTATTAATAGTAGCAGACGTCTCTAAATTATATCTAAATATGCAAGGACAGTCATTCTGTTAAAATTTTCAACGATTTTTGTTAAAAATAAAGGTAAAAGTGTCTTATCATATTTGGTTTTTTAATCGAAATCATTGAGAAATTTAACGGAATGACTGTCGTTATACGTTTAGACATAATTCAGAGACGTTTGTTACTAATAATAAAATTCATGGACGATAACTAAAATTAGTATAAAATTTAGGAACGATAACAATCATTTTCCTATTTATATATATATATATATATATATTTATATTGATTGCCACTTACTAACCCAATTTTTGGAATCTTTCCCACCGCGAGTTGTTTGTATATGCGACAACTTCACAATAGTTCACATGCACATGCATGGTAGTCCTTTCCCTAGTCAAATCAACATTTTACCGGAGTGCATAAATTTACTAACATAGTCGGTGGGTTTTCACCGAATGGAGTTAGCTATATCGGTGGTAGTGGACCGACGAAAGCTACAATGATCAATATGCCTCTACTCAAGTCAACTTTTATTGCGAATCGAGTTAAGACGAGCTAAATTTGATACGAATTAGAGCTGTACCGAATCAGTTTATATTCTTAGAGCCCAAATCCATTGGAGCCCAAATCCGTCAGAGCCTAAATCCGTCAGAGCACAACTCCGTCAGAGCCCAACTCCGTCAGAGACTGTTGCACTTGGTATTTTTTGACAAAGCCCAGAAGTAAAACTCTCACTTCAGAAACTGCGAAATATGGCGAGCTCCGTTATCACCTTCAAGCCCTTAACATGGGGGAGAGCGCGAGAACCAGCGAGCCTAATCGCACCGAAATCACGTTCCAGGCAAGCAAGCGTCTTATTCTGACTCACCCTCTCAATCATATTTTATCATCCAATGCAGTTTTCAAATCTTTACTGCTCACATTTATGATTATTTTGGTGGGTTTTCTCGTTCTCGCAGTTTGAATTTCCGAAAATCACAATCTGTAAAATTCAAATGCGAGCACTCCAGCTTTGAAGTAAGTTTGGCTGAATTTTCTCCATATTTGTTCGTGGGACCATAAGCTTGTTCATCTTACTCTTGCATGTGTTTTACTCGAAGTAAAGCACATTTTGTTCCTTCTTGCGATTGAGAATTCAATCTGTCATTTCTAGGTTAGCAATGTTAGCTACCAAGCGCCGGGGACGGACCTCAGCCTCCTAAATGATGTCAGTTTTTCACTTCCGGAGAAGAGGTACACATCTGTGGCCTGATAACGAATATATAATATCATTACAGCACTCTCTCAGAAGCATTAAGAGATTGTTTTATAGTTGGTCATTATTTTTTAAGACCCTATGATAGGATGCATTCGATGCATTGGGTTGGTTCAAATTTTAATTTCACCATTTTTAACTGAAATGCAGCTGTGTTTTTTTTTTTTTGTTTTCCGAATCTATGTGATGGGTGGAGCAGATTGTGTTTTTGTAGGATAACTTGTTCATTTGATATGGCAGCTTTGGCTTAATTTTTGGACGGAGCGGTAGTGGAAAGACTACTCTTGTGCAGGTTTTGTGTTAATACTGTTTAAGGAATTGTTACTCATTATGTTATCCATCTTCTTTTATGTGATTTTCGCTCCCCACTTTTAGCTTCTTGCAGGGATAAGCAAACCAACTTCAGGTTCAATTTACATTAAAAAATATGGAAATGATGGCAATCCAGTTCAGCCTTCTGAACCCTTATCATCACGAAGAGTTGGCATTGTATTCCAATTTCCAGAGAGGTACTGATTGTTAGTTAAGAAAGTAAGATTGTTTTTCAGTCTCTATTACTCATGATAAGGGTTCATACTCGTTGGTTGTGTCATGTCTGTTTGGTTTCCTATTTTCAACTTTTTGATAGTGTGTCCCCTAGATAGGTATTTTGTGGCAGATAATGTGCTCGATGAAGTTACATTTGGGTGGCCAAGACAAAAGGGCGATCTTCAAATGAAGGAGAATCTTGCTCGCAGTCTCCAAAGAGCAATCAATTGGGTACTGCTCCCCTCTCAGCATGAAATATTGTACTCCTTACTTCGGATTTTTTTTGTCATTGATGGTTATTATTTCTACGGTTTGGTTATTCTCAAAAATCACTAACTTAACTGATTCTGTAGGTTGGTTTAAATGGTATCTCACTGGATAGAGATCCTCACTCCCTTAGTGGTGGCTACAAACGCCGGCTTGCCTTGGCAATTCAACTAGTAAGAACTCAGATGTAAATACATTTGCAAACACCAAAATGACTGTTTAATACATATTAGATGCCACTCTAACTATATGCTTCCATAAAGTTCAGTCTTGTTTAGCTGGCAATTGCTTTGGCATGAAATCACTCATGCTGTTCAATTGACCTTGATCTTCAGGTGGAGGTCCCTGATTTATTGATACTGGATGAACCTCTTGCTGGTCTTGGTATGAATTATTATTTTAGCTTTTTTGGTTTTACTTCATTATATGTCTTCATTTACTCATTCCATGCAAGTTGAACTAATGGATAAATTAAGAATGCCAATTATTCTTCACTTGGGAAACATTTTTTCCACCAGAAACCAATAGAGCCCTCCTCTCTTTCTCACTTATTATATTCAAAGGTATTCACTATATACAAACCGACTTCCAGTGGACTTAGAGACCGAACCACATTGACCTAAGCCAAAGTTTCAGGTGCACTTGGCTGCTAGCTTCAAAATTTAGGATTCCTAGTCTTCTCTAAAATACCATATGAGATTTTCTTTTCTCCAAATCGTTTCATTGGTGCTCATACTTCTTTGTTTTCACCTTTTCCTTTTTTATTTCTTCCTCTGGGGTGGGTTCTTATATCTCTGACCTTTCATGTGATAATTATATAAACTTTTCTTCTGATCAGACTGGAAGGCACGTGCAGATGTTGTGAAGCTTCTGAAGTATCTAAAGAAAGAATTGACTATACTTGTTGTCAGCCATGATCTCAAGTCTGTCTTTTGTTGCCCTGTTCTCTGTTCTAATGTTTAATTCTTTATTGGTTTTTGAATATTCTTTATTGCTGATTACTCGTCTTATGTATTTTTATCACTTAGTTCAGTACCTTAGTGAACTAGGTAGTGAGAGATTAATCTCACTTTCCTATAAAAGGGATGACTTCAAGGTTTTACTAGTTCAAACTATACTATATGGACACAGATGTTTGCAGTTCGAGAAGGACACAAAGTTCTAGATGTGGCTCTTCATTGAGATAGTTTCCACATCCAGCACCTATTTATTTTTAATAAAACTGAGGTGTGAGATTAGGGAACTTTCTGATATTTAAGAAGAGATATTTTTGTTCATAACTTGAAGAAAAAGTGTGAGCCTGTTGTCAAAGTCATAAAACTTGTGCAAAATAGAGCGTGAGCCTGGTGTGAAATTCAACCGTGTCCTATTAGTATTTTGTTGTGCAATGTGTATAGTTGTGATTGAAAAGCAAATGGAGTAATCTCATATTATTACATTGTGATAGACTCTTTGAGTTCCAAGTGGTATAAAGCATTCTTCATAACATGGTTATTATTGCAATGGCTTGAGAGGGCATACCAAGTCAGTCTCAAATGCTGTGTATTGGGCTTAAGTTGATCATATATTCATAATACTAGTAGTGGTTTCATTGCATTTTCTGTTCTGCTTATGAGAACTTATAATGTGCTTTTCAGAGAGTTAGAGGCCATTGTTGATCGATCTTGGTGGATGGAGATGGGTGGGATTCTTAGGGAAGAGCCTCTACCAATATAAATTCAGAAATATGCTACTGCCTCTTGATAAACATGGGATGCTGTGAGGTTTGACTCTTTTCGTATATTTACTTATGACATATTGGTGCTTGACTAGGATTGTTCAGGAATAGGAAAAATTGTGCTGAAAATTGAGCATTTCATGTCTTCTAATTTGGGTGCTACCTATTTGAATTCAACTTTGAACTATGTAGCACATAAACAATAAGGCTTTGCTTGGATATTGGATGCCTAAGAATTTATGCATAAATTGGGATGGCTATTTGTGAAAACATGGTGCGATGTTTACGAGTAGGTGCCAATATTTTCCTTTTTGACTAAAATTAAAGTTCTTCAATGTCTCATAAGAATTCAAAGTTCAAACAACACAATAGGCAATGATAGAAACTAGAAAGGGTCTAGTTATATAAAATCTAGGATGCATCATCGAGTATACTAGTAATTGGGATAATTATTCATGTTAACTGAGGTTGATTCTCAAGTCTCGATCATTCAAATAAGAATAATGAAAAGTCTTATTGATTGTGAAACTTACATAAAACTTAGTCACAAGATTCGCAACTTCATCATCACACTGAGGAAAGATGAATACCTTCAAGTATTCTTCATATTTTTTTGAATTCATCAACACTCAATCACTCACAAATAAGTACATAAAAAGATAATATTGCAAACCACAACAGTGACATTCTGTCTCATAAAGGATGACCGCTGAGTATTTCTTACAACTGTGATAGCTACAGCTCCAAAACCAAGTCTGCAATGGAGAATAATAGTACAAAGTGATTAAATATATTCTTAGTAGAATCAATTTTGCAGACCTCGAAAGCACATGTTGTGCATGTGGCCTAATGAGTTTCTCTTTCATGACATGACTTGACATATTAAAAAGGTTATTATTGATTTTCTACGAAATCTACTTCATCATTGACATCTCTATTTATAAGTATTGTATTTTGAGCCTTGATGTTATATTAAAATAATTTTCAGATTTACTTGACTGCTTAATCTTCAGTTTTAACTTTTCATAGAAATCCATGGTTGAGTTGGAAACTGGTAGCCTTAAGGAAGGACAATTAAGTGTTCATTGGGCATTTCATTTCCTTTTTTTTTTTTTGTGTGTACCAAAATCTATGTCCATGATCAAAAGTTGACGCTTTTCCAGCTTTATCTTTTCCCCTTTCCTCAGAACTCAGTTTCTCATTTTTTGGACGTACAAAAGTAGAATCTAGGTTCAATTCGTTAATAGGTTTCTCTTAAAATTTCTCTTTTCATCGGTCTTCTGTGAAAAGAATTAAGGTATGTCACCATGGATTTGTGGTGTTATGTACTTGATTTATCAGAATTGGTGGGAACAGAATTAAAGTACGTCTCCATGGAGGATATAAAGTGATACTTACAATCTGCATCTGTTTTAATCCAGTGCTCTCCCCTTCTCTTAATGAATTGGGGCAAGTTCATGTATTTCTTGCAATGTTTGGTCCCTTCCTTTGCCATTGTCCCTCCAGAGAACCTTCTGTTGTCTCCTCCCATGATCATCATACTTTCATTACAACCACCACCAGCACTGGAGTTGTTCTTTTCTTTGTATTTCTGGGACTTCACAACTTCTCCTGCAGTTATAGAGCTTTCAGGATGGATCCTTCTATGGAACATGCGTAAAACCTGCAAGTCACACAAAAAGAAACAAAAGTGTTGAATGTGAAGTATTTGTCTACTTTTGTTTTTCAAATACAAATGGAGGCAACACCTTGTATTTGGGACTAAAGTAAGATTGTTTGTGATGAATACATCTCATGGAAATCTATTGATCAGTTTGGAAAAATAAGGTTATCTGGCTGGATATAGGTTTTCTAGAGGTCAGTAACCAGGAAACAATCTTCTCAAAAACGTAAACTGGAAACAACACCGTCTTTTTGAGTTTATAAATCATATCCCAAGACCTGGATATGCTAGCAGGGACGATTTTCATCCCGCATCTGCTTCAATTAATCTGTCCTTGGTGTTAGTTTTACATTCTATCTGTGTGCTCAAAGCCATAATCAACCACTGGATCTCTTACCCATAAAGTTTCTTTGATCTAGATTCTGAGAATCAGATCATCAATAGAATATTTTTATGTTTGACTTAGCTGTATCTAGGATGCCACCGTACAATCATTACAGGTCGATGGTGTATGTATGTATGTATGCACTAAATGCACGTATGTACGTTCATGTGTGTGTGAGTGCGTGTGATGAAGAGCCATCAGATGTGCTGTTTAGCTGTGTGTTTCAGAAGACGTAGTTGTAGGAATCCAACCTTATGGGGTTTCTTCTTGGTTGAAGCAGAATCAAATGCGTCACCAAGTTTCTTCTTGATGGAAACAGGATCAGTTGTATCACCACCAGTAGAAGGGGTAGAGCTCTTAGAAGAAACTTTGAGTTTTTTCATTATCTGCTTCATGAACTTCATGGCAGATTTGTGCTTATTCTTGGCTTCTATCTCCTCACTATCACTTTTATCACAATTTTCAGTTGTCATTTTTGTTCTGTCAAACAGCTCTTGCAGTGATGCCTTTCCTTTCCTTGCTTCTATTCTTGCTTCTGGTAATTCTGTTGAGGATCCAAGCAGATATCCTTGGAGCGGACACACCTCAGTCATCCTGTACTCTTCATCTTCAGACTCCTCCATTTGCTTTCCACTGAGTGTAATAACGCTAACATGACTGTTCCTTGCTGATGATCCACAAACCCCTTCTTCCTTTGTCTCAGCCTCAAGGAACTTCTCCAGCTCATAGCTGATGAGCTTCAAGTCATTCTCTGTCACCTCTATTTTTTGCTCAGTTAAGTTCTCTAAAGTCGTTGCAAAAGTTGGTGTTTCCGGTTCTGAGCCAAGAGTTCCAATGGTGAGAAAGCCATGAAATAGCTCTGAGATAATAGCAGATGTTTCTTCACCATTGGCTCCAGATTCAGAAAAAGATTTTTCTTGGTCCCTTGTTGATTTTTCCAAGGATGTAGATCCATATTTGGAGCCAAAACTTGACATCATATAAGAATCATGGTCATCAACTGATGGCTGAGCTGAAAGGCAAATACAAGGGTTCCCTGAAATTAGTTACAGAAGGAATTAGGACGTTTGTGAAAATAACAGAAGAAAGACTTGATCTGTATGTATAAGCAAGTCATCTCAATAGCTGCATTGCTTGTCAAATTAACTGGTCTATCTGATGGTTGAATAGTTTCATTAGTCAGTATAATGTGGTCAGTGGTCCCAACAATTTTCCAGGGGAGTGATATCAGATGGGCAGTCCACAAGAGATTGGCTGATTGCCAACATTGCCAACATGGGTTATACTGACATAATAGCCTGAAAGATTAGATGCTTTTGACACAAACTAGCAAAGATACTATTGGCCGAGACTAACTCCCATCGGTGGTCCTGAGACCACCTGATTCCCAACTTTTTCTTGAGATGAAGGACATTCACTGTAGCCAATGTGTCTACTCCCACGTTTGCATGCTTGTTTTTCATGTTAATCTTAGAGAATCATCGAATTGTTAGTTCTTAACGGCGGTATTATATCTTAATGTTAAGGTGCTAAGTTTTGTAACCTGATATATTGAATTAAAAGTTTTGACTGAAACCTGGTGTGTTTTAGATAAGATACGGGGAAAAAAGAGGAAAATTATAGCAAAAGTAGTAGAAAATTAGAAATACCAATACTGAGATCCTTGAGAGGCTCAATGCTACTTTGCCGAAATTTGTGGTGCATCCATTGTAAAAACTGCATGAATGAAATGCAAAGATGAAGTTATAAGGATTGAGCATATCTCGTTCTAAATTTGTTAAGAGTTTACACTTACCTTCATTTTCACTTGTTTCGGAGGGCTTGCTGTTTTATTGTTTGAGGAAAAATCGGAGACAGAAAATAGATGTAGATTTAGTTTGCAAGGAAGACAGGCTTTTAAAGAAATGGTAGGAAATGTGACAGATTAAGATCTTTTCTTCATGACTTCTAAACAGGTGGAAGCCACTATTTGCTAGAAGGGTCTAAGGTGGTTGAGTAGAGAGAAACATTCAGAAAGATACAAGATTGTGGTTGGCTATTCTTGTCAAGACCAAATCATGTAGACAATTTGTAGGGCGGTTTGCATACCTGTGCCTCCTTGATGAAGATTGTACAAGTATATTTATATAGGCACATGTGATCATTGATCGATATATATTTTATGTAATAATAATTTGTAAATATAATATACAAGTTAACAATGAACTGATAAACAATGTCTTTTGGGTAGTTGCTTAATGATACCTGATTGTTTCTGTGTGAAATATATATTTCTGTATATGTTACTAACAGCAGTACCAATTGCAGTGACATTAGTGTGTGTGTGTGTATATACATGTGCTGCTCATTATCCTACTAGTCCTGTTGTTTATTGCTGATTTTGTTAATACAATACAATAATATTCTGTTGTATTGATTGCCAAAATAAAATTATGCTGAGTTGGATTTAAGAAAAGAAGTAATCTTATCTTATTACGTACTTCTTGATGAAGGCCCACTGTGATGGGAACAAAAATACACTCTTTTAATATTTTGTCTGCATATGATTATTGATTACATTGTGTAACCATATATCTTTGTTTATTTTATCATTGCACTATATTTCAGTTGACACTATATATGATAAAAACTTCTCATTGCTTTGAGAACTGAGAAGTTAAATACATGGTGTGGGTTGTACAACCAGACAAATATAATAGGATCCTATCTGCATCTCTATTTGCACTTCATGATTTATATTGTGTTATCCATGTATTGGGGTCCTCGATGCAGCTTTAGTTTCTCTTTTATTTATATTATTCTACTCCTTTTGTGCAGGTATAACTTTGAGGTATTATATCTATAGAGGTTTGGATTTGACCAACAGTCTTGTTCATCATGTCTACGTATCTTATCGATGGAGGGGGCAGCAGGACAAGGTTGCTGGCCCAGAAATATTAACATACCCCACAAGCATCTTTGGAAATTAAGTGATTTGAGAAGGATAAAGCTTCTTTAGGCTTGGAGACAAAGCCATCCGTGTGTGCTTCTTCGATTAGACCTTTTACAAGTGGGCTCAATAACTATGCAAGCCAAATGAATTACTGAAGAGAAAATGGAGTGTCGGGCGGAAAGCATAGACATAGACTCATAGTTCATACATGTAAACCGATTTTTTGATTATGGTTTCACTTCATAGTATTGAGGAACTGCTATTTAATACTTTCCATTCATGATGGGGATTGATATTTGAATGCAACTGTTTTTACTGGTGCATGGTAAGGACATGTAAGACTTATTTGTCTCGTGATTTGGAAAATATTTCTTCGATTAGACCTACTTGCAATTATTTTGGCAATTAATGCTTGTTGATTTTGTGTATTAATTTGGCAATTAACTCATCTTTGAGCTAGTTTCAATTGCCTGATTGTTTTGTTTATTACATGCAATTACTAATTAGACTACCTTGTATCAAATGAATTTTCAGTATTGCGTTCTGTATGCAAGGGTTGAGATGGGGCTTCCCCTTTCTTGTGCGTAAGGTGACGTAGTCAGATTGCATGACCCAAGAATTTCTCCTCGGATCTGCAACAAATCATTTGGCAAGACGTGGGACTGGTAAGGTTTAGCTTATTTTTCTTTTGTTTTTGTTTTGCTTTCCTTTGGCATGAAATAATTTTGGAGGAATCAAAAGAATGGTGAAGTGAAGGGGTTACAGCGACCTACACTCTATAATTGCGAGCATGATTCATTTAATTCATTGAGACAAGCTTGCCCAAATCTGTCAAAAAATATTCCAGCCAATTAGAGATCAATTGGGTGCTGGGGTATCTTTATTTTTAGCTAACCAACGAAGAGCTACAAAACATAGGAGTTGCCACTTTTTTGAAGGGCTAAAGAAAAAGAGGATCACCAATCATTTCACCCTCCATATGTTACAACATGAATACGAACAGAGCTTTCTCCATAAAAACTTTTTTAGTCTGTCCTGTTAACATTTAGGCTCGTTTGGTGAGTAATATTGATTATATAACTTATCAAATTGAAGGTATTTTGTAGGTAAAAGTGAATATTTATTCAATGTAAGAGGATTTGACATAGAAGGAAACTTATCCAATACAATCTTTATAAAATGGTAGGCTTAGAATAGGTAAGTTTTCTTTTATGTCTAATCTCCTTGCAATGAAAAAGTACTTACTTGTATCTTTAAAATACCTTCAATTTGATGAGTTATACGATCCAATCCCATTAAGTATCACAACAAACACTAAGTAACAGAATCATCCACATCCACATCCACCACTCAGATGTGTAGAGAGTTCCACATGGAATTGAAGATTTTCTGCAGTTTTTTTGGTCTGATTCTCACTGGGCAGTTGGAATAAGTATTCATCATCATTATTGTTTTTCAGTTTTTGTATGGTATGAAGTTATTGCCTGTTCATCCTCATCCATTATTGTTATTATGGTTCTTATTTGTATGGAGCTACTTCAGTTTTCATGATGATTAGACACCCCACCTCATTAGATCCTCCTAATTTATTTCCCCTATTTCTCCTTTAGCAGTTGAGCAATTTCCTAATCTGATATGGTTTCTAGATGGATCATCATTATTAGCACCCCAAAAACATACAGATGAAAAGAAAAATAGAAAGTAATGCATCATCATATTTTATTCTGTCATATAAATTCGGGGTTTTTTTCTTCAAATTTTTATTATCATTTTAAAAATGTTATCATGCACTTGTCCAAGTCTTATTTCTCTGTAAGAGATTTGGTGAATGATAACTTCCTCCTTTTTCTTATTTATTCAAAAGAATAGAAATATGTTGTAATGCATTGAGAAGGCTAAGCTAAGGTCATCTTTCAATCTAGATAAGAGATATGGGCTTGATGAAGCTGCATTTGGCTCTCCAATGCAAAGATAGGGACATGAATGGGCTATAAATGAGCCTAACACTAACAAAACTAACTGCTACTAGTTTTAACCTTATCCCACATGGGACATTATGGCTACATTTGGTACGCCATATAACATCAAATAGAATAAGTTATATGAAGCCCGTGTTTGGTATGTTTCATACTAAATAGTCACTATTTTAAATTAGTGGCTTGTCAAAATTTATCCAGTCCTATACCGCTAATGTTCTATGCCCTAAAAAGTCTGTTTTATTTAGTCACCTCTTGCAAAACACGCAAGGCTTCCCGCTCTCGGGTGCATCTTCTCCCTCTTTCATCATAATTAAGGTGTTTTTGATGTTGGACAATACTCGGTGGTTAATCCTTAATTCGGGTGAAGGTGGGCAATGCCTCTGGTTCGTTTCTGTGGTATGATTCTTGGCTCCCCATTGGCCCCCTGGTGGAGGCTTGGGGTAGGGACGTCATGACAGCTTCTGGGCTGAGCTCCAATACTCTATTGTGTAGTTTGATTGGTGAGGCGGGTTGGAACTGGCCGGTTACCTCTAATTTTGGCTTTAGGGCTTTTCAGGTGGCTGCTAGATCGATCTTCCCTGCTGCGAATAGGCCGGATGAAATTTTCTGGGGGCTAGGTGTGAATGGAAGGTTCTCTGTTGCGTCTATCTGGGAGCATATGCGTTTGAAAGCTAATAAAGCCTCTTGGGCTAGCTTGGTGTGGCACTCGGCTGCTATCCCTAGGGCTAGCTTCATCCTATGGCTGGCTATCAAAGGCCGGCTTGCTACTTTGGACCGGCTGGGAAGTTTCAGGGCGCAATCTAACAATGTGTGTGTGCTTTACGACTCCCATCCGGAGTCTCACAATCATCTTTCTTTGATTGTCCTGTTAGTTGTGGGGTGTGGTCGGTGATCCTTGCTCGTTGTGGTACTCCTTGGATGTACCCACCCACCTTGGCCTTCCTTTATTTGCTGGGCTGCGGGAAATTGGAGAGGAAAATCCCTCTCGGTGCTAACCCGCAAAATTTCCTTTGCTGCCACCGTGTATAGCGAGAGGAATGCTCGTATTTTCTCTGGGAAATCTAAGAACCCAGCTGCTTTGATCCAATCTATAGTTGATCTTATTCGCTGTCGTTTATGTACTTTAAATTTGAAGCATTCTGCCTCCAATTCTCAGATTGCTTTGTAGTGGAATATTCCTATTCCTCCTGCTTAGTGTCTAAGGTCCGGTTTTGGCGTGGTTCTGGGCTAGGAGCTGGTCTGCAGCTCCAGCCTTCCTGTTGCAAGTGTTCTTGCTTGGGCTTTTGCCCTGTTCTATTCAAAGTTTATTTACTAAAAAAAATATAATATTTAGGTGCAAACTTAGTAAGAATGAGATTCATCCTTATCTCTATTGAATTAATGACATGTGTCTGTTTGTTATAATAATTACTAAAATTAAACGTATGTGATAATTAATTGATTAAAAAATTGGTATTATAGGGTCCAAAATGAAAAGTAAGATAGCCCCAAGTATTGTTCATTTGATATTGGACAATACTTAGGTCCAAACTAGGTGAGGATAAATCTCTTCCTTGCCTCCATTTAATTATTGACACGTGTTCATTTGTTGTAATAAATATTATAATTAAATATATGTGACAATAAATTTGATTAAAAAATTATACAAGTGGTGTCATGTAATTTGTCTGAATAAAAAGTACGGTATAAGGCCATCTCTAACCATTAGTTTAAATTTGAGAGCCAAGTTAAAATTTAGTCATAGAAAATAATATTTTTTTAATAAATAGTATATGATCATATTTTATTATCTCCAATCATTTGGGACTAAGCATTACTATTTCAGTATTTTGCATTATTTTATATACATTTGGTGGGCTTAGAAAAAATTTACAATATAAAGTGCATGTAAATAACAAATTTTATTAAGAAATTTGGCCCTATTTTTTATTTAAGAAATAAGAAAATTCTTAAATTTTTGGACAAATTTGAGAGAGTTTGACCTTTGGCTCTTGATCAAAATATGTCCATGACATTTGGCATTGTGGTTGAAGATTTTTTTTTTTTGTTCGAAGAGATGTTTTATTTAAAAACATCGTGAAAAGAGTACAAGAACAGGGACATAGTATCTTGAATACTCCATGGTGAATAGTTGGAACAAATAGCAAATCTTAAAAAAGATTTGCGGCTTGAACTAATTCACATGGAACAAAATAGAACCAAAAAATAAGCTACATTCGTAATACAATGAATACTTCTCAATTTTGACTTTTACAATGAGCTGGTTTTTTCCAGCATCAAGTGAGGTTGAAGATAATTTTTTGATAAATTTTCCTATAATTTGGATTTTTGGTCCATAGTTGAAGATCACCTGAGGGCATCTCCAATCATGGGCTATAAAGCCAAATTGTAGGAAAATTTGGTAAAAAATGATCTTCAACCATAAGGTCAAGGGCTATGGACAAATTTTGGTTAAGAGCCAAGGACCAAACATTTTCTCAAATTTGTCCAAAAATTTAGGAAATTTCTTATTTCCTAAATATGTAGTAGGGCCCAATCTCTATTAAATATTATCACATAATTATTTTCTCTAATAATATATTTTGTTCAAAAATGTTATATTAGTTTAATTAAATTATTTTCTCATAACGATATATATTGTTCAAAAATGTTATAAGTTTAAAACATATAGAAATTAAGGATGGAGGCTAGCCCTTCCCACCCAAGCTAAGTCTTTTAGGATGTTTTGGGTTAGCCCAACCCAATTTAATTAGCCCATTAAACTTTAGGCTCACAAAAAAAAAAGCTAATCAAACACACCCGAAAGTAGCAAGATGGAGAAAAGCAACAAGAGTAGATAGCAACTATTTTAGCATTTCTTCTTTCTTTTCTTCACCTTCAAATATCACAAATCACAATTTTCTTCTTCAACTCATTTCTCATTTTTTTTTATTCAAAACTTTATTGGGTTTCTCCATTCTCAAATCTTCAAAGCATAATGTATTACTCTCTCATCTTAGTTTTAAATTGAAATTGAATATAGAGTTTTGGTTTTGGGAATTTGAGGAATTTCTTGCTGAGTGCATGACCCTCCACATTGAAAGAGACTTTACATATATTATCAGTAATAAAGAGATAATGGAGGATTTTGACGCTCTTAAGACTCGAATGGTACAATTTAAAATTAGAAAGTGAAAATTTGTATTTGCATTGCATGTTTAATTATGGTTTTTGTTGTAATTTTTTTTTCTTTTTTCTATCTAGTTTTTATTTATGTATATAGATGCATTTGAGAGGTAAGACTTGTAATGACCCTTCTCGAATTTCGCCTCGAAATTCGCGAAAAGCCCTTATCCCGTCTGACAACTCTTTTTCCTCAAAACTTAATACCAGGAATACCCTTTATCCTTGAATATAAACCTTAAAGGTTCCCGACATAATCTCTATACTTACTGACCACACCTACCTGTCAGACGTAGGATAGCTTATAGGTCAAAGACGAGACCTCGGAATAGTGGTGATCCAAAAAGTAACACACTATAACACCAAATGTCAGTAGGTCAGACACTGCTGAAATCTCTACTGGAATAACACAAGACAACTAACTAGTCAGCCTCTTGTGAACCGTCCCTAACTCGTCACTCTGGGTCACCGTTCACACCAACCCACTGACCCGGATGACGAAGGAACCAGACTTGATTAAATTGAGTCTCACTAACTTGCCCCGAGTCGAACTCGATATCTTTGCTCCTCTAGAGCAACCCAAGTGATAACTCGATATCCCTGCTCATCATGAGCCCTCGAGTGGTAACTCGATATCCCGGCTCCTCCAGAGTACCCCGAGTGATAACTCGATATCCCTGCTCCTCTAGAGCAATCTTAGACCTCAACGATATGGCGGAGAAAGTTCCCTCGAACACTAACATTGGAGAACCCCTCGACGATCTAGCGGAGACATACCCTCTAACGCCAATCGGAAAACCCTCAACAATGTAGCGGAGAAAAACACCTTCCACGCCAATCATCGGGAATCCCATGGTATAACCCAATACCTAGAAGTATGCATACCCATGCAATCCCGAAACCCTAGTCCGTTCACAGCGCGAATAAAATACCAATCATAGACGCCTTAGCCCCAAGGAACTCTTGACACATTAATGACCCAACTACCTTAACCTCACGAGCTCAAAACCCGCTTCATGGTCAACCGTAATCGCTGGGATTGCCCAACCGGGGCTCTTAAACGAACTCATATGGCCTCAAAAGCATCAAAATCCGATCTGAAACATCCCAAAACCCTAGCCAGCCGCCGCGACCCCGAAATCAACTCCACGCGCCGGCAGAAGGTCGACCCACGTGCCATGCGCTGCTAAGCGCTCTCACACGCCGGCCACGCGCTGCTACAGTAACCCACGCGCTTGGATCGGTCCAACTCGACCCGACCGGTCACCGGTGACTCGCCGGAGAAGATAACCGGACCGTCATGCCGTCGCCGAAGACTGGACTGAGAAGACGCTGGAACGACGTAGCGCCGCCGTTGTCGGAATCCCCCATTTCCGGCCGACTTTCAAGTTTTTCTAACTTCTTAAAAACTCAACTGTTTTTCACAAATTTTATGTCGAAATCTATCTACTCGAACCCAGGAATCCAAAAATAAACTAAAAACATTAAACTCGTACCTGTGCTGGCCGAAAAATCGACCAGAACTTCCAATTTTCCTTTTTCCTCGGTCCGACATCTCCCGTGGGTGCCTCCTCCGATGGTTTGTACATTTGTGCTTGTGGGAAGGAGGAGATTCCGAATAGTTCCACCAAAATGGGAGATATGGTCTTGAATCAAAGTCCACTTTCATGGGTTTTTGGGGTGTTTTTCTCACACGGGTTCGGGGGGGGGGGGGGGGGGGGGGGGGGGGGGGGGGGGTTGTGTTGGGTTGTGTGGTCCAGAGAGAGTGTTAGAATGATGATGAAGAATTGATGGTTTGGGGGTTAAAATATCTATCCCCAGTCAAAATTACCAAAATGCCCTTGAAGCTTCTAGACCCGTAACGATCTAACTGGGTCTCCATTTTTTACGTGCCGCCTGTCTACAAACTCGTGAGTTCGAGACCTACGTAACGAACCAAGAAAAATTCCCAAAAGCACTGCCAGTCAAAAAGTGACTCCCAAACCGGTCCAAAATCGAGGGTAAAATCGTCAAATTCTCAAATTAATTTAATTTCTGGTCCGGGTCGTTACAAGACTGATTACATCCCCCCATTGACTAGGTTTATCTTTTTATATTTATTAATTAAATTAACTTGTACCGTCTAATTTTTTCTAAATCTAGCATGGAAATTTAGCCAATTTGAAAATTGGGTTGAGGAATTGCCGTTAAAATAAAAATAATAATAAAATATTAAAATAGTAATGACATAGTCCTAAATGGTTAGAAATAATAAAATATAACCATACATTATTTATTAAAAAATTATTATTTTATAAAACTAAATTTTGACCTAACTCTCAAAATTTAAGGCATAGTTGAATATGTCCGACCTTCCTATCTTTACTAGTAAGGACTCAAATAATCCATTGATATTTAGTTATTTACATTACATCCGTATTGTACTGATAATGGTGAAATTGTTATTAAGGAATTGATTTCTACACTCGTATGTTGAAATCAGTTCCATATATTTTGTTTTGACGATAATAATATCGACGTGACATCTTGTATTCTACCCATTTATGAGCCTTTGTTGGCTGTAGAACCTACCGAGAAAACGTGTCAAAATGCAGCGAATATGATGTGTCATACGTGGTAGATTGGGAGTGAACCAACCAATTTACCCGCCAAAGCAAAATACACCGAATATGATTAGGTAGGTAATACAAGTGGCAGATTGTGAGTGGACCATACAATTTACCCGCGTCCTGATTGGCTGGAAAAATGAAAATTGGGACTTTCAAAAGGCTCCGCTACGTTTCCCTCTTGACAATGAAAGCATCCGGTCTGCACAGACACGCCATCCCTCCGTCATCATCACCCTGTCTCTCTCTCACACCCTCAAACGCACAAAAATTGTCAACAATATCTTCACCCGGATTGAATCTAAATCCCTATTCTTATTCCAAGAATATCCAAGATCCAAGATCACACAAAGAATATCCAAGATCACCTCATCATCGTCACCATCACGGTAGCCATGGGTTCCCAAACAGCAGCCGTGGAGATATCAGAGCCGTTGATTAACGATTCCGACAAAATCAAAGCCGCTCAGCTAGTTGACGACGACCACGTCCCTGAATGGAAGGACCAGATCACGCTCAGAGGGCTGGTGGTGAGCGCGGTGCTCGGCGGCCTATTCTGTATCATCACCCACAAGCTCAATCTCACCGTCGGGATTATTCCCTCTTTGAATGTTGCCGCGGGGCTGCTTGGCTTCTTCTTCGTCAAGTCCTGGACTGCGTGCTTGTCCAAATTGGGGTTTTCTGCTGCTCCCTTTACCAGGCAAGAGAATACGGTCATCCAGACCTGCGTTGTTGCTTGCTATGGCCTCGCTTTCAGCGGTAATATCTTGTTTTCTTATTTCGATGATTGCTTGCGTTCTGTTCTTCACTTATTATCTATGATTTTGTTTGAATTTCAACACGATGTTTGTTATGATTAAATTTGCTTGTTTAAATCTTATAAATGTGAAATGAACATCCTTTATACTTGTTGAATCATATAGATGTGAAATGAATTGGCTGGGGAAGTTTCGTTTAATCATATAAATGTGAAATGATTTGGCAGGGGGATTCGGTTCGTATTTGATTGCAATGGATGAGAGAACGTATAATCTTATTGGTGCTGATTACCCTGGTAATCGAGCCGAAGATGTTATCAATCCAAGCTTGTGGTGGATGACTGGTTTCCTAGTTGTTGTCAGCTTCCTTGGCCTTTTTAGTCTTGTTCCACTTCGAAAGGTAACTACTCCCTTTTCGGATATGGAGATTTTAGATGTGCTGCATATGGGTTTTGTTTTGAGCTGACATTTTCTTTTCTAACTGAATTACAAAACTATGGGAAGTGATTAACATGTCTGCTGGCAACTATATTTGGTATTTGGATGTGTATTAACACTCGTTTATTTTTCTGATATCAGGTTATGGTCCTGGACTACAAACTTACATATCCTAGCGGTACAGCCACAGCACTGTTGATAAATAGCTTTCACACCAACTCTGGTGCAGAGCTTGCTGGGTAAAGTCTATGTCTCAAATTTATGGACTGTTCAGTAGTAGTGCTCTTTGCCACCACTGAAATTGGTTATTTCTTTTCCCAAAAAAATCAAATTAAAAAACTTCCTAGTCCCTTTGTATTTGTTGTTGCTACGGTGGGTGTATTTAAGATGGTTCAATTGATATCTTCATAATCTTATTTTTGCAGGAAGCAAGTACGCGCTCTGGGAAAGTATTTGAGTATAAGTTTAATTTGGAGTTGCTTTAAGTGGTTCTTTAGTGGTGTTGGAAGTTCATGTGGATTTGACAACTTCCCTAGTTTTGGGTTGACATTGTATAAGAACACGTAAGCCTATTGTAGTTTTTGTTTTCTTCATGAAATTTCTCTTCATTCTCACTCTCTTTGCAACCCCTTTCACCCCTTCTTATTTTGGTCTCTGACTTGGATTTTATTTATTTAGTTTATATTGAAGACCTACAATATGTTGGTAACTGTGAAGTTGCTAATGTTTTCAAAATTTCATTCATATAGGTTTTATTTTGACTTCAGTCCAACATATGTTGGATGCGGTCTTATATGCCCACACATAGTCAATTGCTCGGTTCTTCTTGGGGCTATCTTATCATGGGGTTTTCTATGGCCGCTAGTATCCCAATATGCTGGGGATTGGTATCCAGCTGACCTTGGTAGCAATGATTTCAAAGGTCTTTATGGATATAAGGTATTTATGGGACGAGTTTCATTTGCGGTTCTTAGGCTAATTACATGAGTGTAGTGTAACTATTTGTAGCCTGGATGTTGTCGTGTTTCTTATGAGAAACACCTAAAGGCAGAGTAGGGAAGCATAGATTGTTGACCATCGTCTCTCTCTGTCTCATATTTTGTTTGATCACCTTCTCATATTACTGAATTTCTTCCAAAATCAGTGTTCTGACCAATTATGTTGTTTGCAGGTCTTTATATCTATTGCCCTCATATTGGGGGATGGTCTCTACAATTTGGTCAAGATTGTAGCCATTACTGTCAAGGAAGTAAGCAATAAGAGTAGCAAAGAGAGCAACCTTCCTGTTGTTAAAGAGGTCTTAGGTGAGTATTTATATGGTCTCTAATATCCATTCAATTGTTGTCACTGCTCAATGGCAATGTTTTTACTCTCCACTGTTGTTTGAACTTTATGCTCTATGTGGTAGTGTGTGTATATTAGTAAAATCTAGTTTGAGTTGTAACATCAGAACATAACTCGCTAAAATCCATTGTCATTTTTTTCTGTGGACATCATCATTAGAAATTTAAAGGTAAACTCCTTGCACTTGATTAGCAAAACTATTTGTTTACCACACAGGTAGTTTGTTTTGCTAGATATGGAAACTATCATTAATTCTCTATTGTATTTAGGCATTAAATTGTATAAGGTTTTCCCATACCATACAGAGCCAAAATTTTATTTTTATTTTAGGTCCTCTGATCAGTATGATATTGTGACATGTTGCTATTAGTATTTTCTGTATGGCTGCGTTTTTTTATCATGGCAATGCTTTGTGAGAAGATATTGGTGGATTAACCTGTCAAAAAAAAGATTGGATAACATCTTAGACTTGGAATAGTATGAACAGATTGAAGTTTCCATGTATGTTATTTAAGAAACCTGTTTTCAGCTAAGGACTAAATAGTTGATACGTGATAAGCAGATGGTGAGAATTCTGAAGTATCGGTGGAGCAAAAAAAGAGGGATGCAGTATTTCTCAAGGATAGAATACCAACCTGGGTTGCCGGTGCTGGATATGTAGCCCTGGTTGCAGTATCCACAGCGACAATGCCAATCATCTTTCCACCTCTGAAATGGTATTTGATTCTCTGCTCGTACATCCTTGCTCCCGCCCTTGCCTTCTGCAACTCTTACGGCACTGGCCTCACAGACTGGAACTTAACTTCAACTTACGGGAAGATTGGCCTTTTCATCATTGCTTCATTAGTCGGCAGCGATGGAGGGGTTATAGCCGGGTTAGCAGCTTGCGGGGTGATGATGTCCATTGTCTCCACCGCGGCTGACCTCATGCAAGACTTCAAGACGGGTTACCTCACCATGTCCTCGGCCAAGTCCATGTTCATTAGCCAACTGGTGGGAACAGCCATGGGTTGCGTGATTGCTCCGTTAACATTCTGGCTGTTCTGGACGGCTTTTGACATTGGTTCACCGGACGGCCCATACAAAGCTCCCTACGCTGTGATATTCCGGGAAATGGCAATCCTAGGTATCGAGGGCTTCTCGGAGCTGCCCAAGCATTGCCTGGCAATGTGTTACGGTTTTTTCGCGGCAGCTTTGGTCATAAACCTCCTGAGGGACGTGACACCGAAGAAGGTTTCGCAGTTTATTCCAATCCCGATGGCTATGGCAGTGCCGTTCTACATTGGAGCATATTTTGCGATCGACATGTTTGTTGGGACGGTGATATTGTTTATATGGGAGCGGCTGAATAGGAAGGATGCAGAGAATTATGCAGGGGCAGTTGCTTCTGGTCTAATATGTGGCGATGGGATTTGGACCATTCCATCAGCTATTCTCTCTATTTTTAAGGTCAATCCACCCATCTGCATGTACTTCGGCCCTTCTTTGAGCACCTAGATGATTAGTTCATTCCGAGGGGGGTTTGGACTTATATTTAGACGCACTAAATTGATCATATTTTGGGATCATATTGATGTGGCATTCTATTGATTACACAAAATAAATACAAAGTTATTTAATTTATTGAAATAACGTCATTTATTGATTGTTACATCAGTGGTCATTAAATGTGGTTAATATACTGTCTAAATAACGTTATTCAAAATAAAAACAAAAAACAATTGTATGATTTATTAAGGTTGTCTTCCCATGTACATCAAAATTTCCCTCATGAAATACCTGCGAACTTATTACTCTCGTAATAGTGATTTATGTGCGTTTGATTTCTGTGAAATTGTTAAGAGTAACAAGAATTAATGAACCTTTGATTCCTAGAAAATTGTTGAAGTAGCGAGATTTAATCAAACTCACGAGAGTTATATATTATTATAGGAAAATCGTCCTTGAATTTTACCATAATTTTAGCAATCGTCACTATATTTCAATATTAGTGCCCCCCGTCATTGAATTTTACCTTAATGTTTTCGTTAGTCTTTTCTTTTATTTTTCAAACGAATTCCATTAAAAAAAGTCACGTGAAACGTACTTGAATTGACAATTTTGCCCTTTTTTTAAAACGAAATTTGTTTGAAAAATAGACTGAGAGATTAACGGAAACATTAGGTAAAGTTCATGGACGAGGTATACTAATATTGAAGTATAGAGACGGCTGTTAAAATTATGATAAAATTCAAAGACGGTTTCAACCATTTAGCCATATTATTATTAACAATTGGACTCACTTTCCATTTCAAAATTTTCCAACCCAGTTAGAGGCAGTTGATTATATTTTTTGGGTTTTCGGGGTTTTCTAATTATGAATTTGTAAAATGAACATTACTGAGTTTGTGAACATGTGGAATGTATGAGCAGTTGGGCACTTTAAAACGTTACAATTTGAAATCACATAGAGGATATATGATTAAGCAGAATTTGAAATCACATAGAGGATATATGATTAGGCAGAAGAAAAATTGGATACCAATGTTTGGCTAGTATTGGTAAGATAAACAATAATTGAGATCAAATTGGTATACAATTATACGTACATAAGGGTTCCCTATAATGGCAACACAAACATGCATGCCCATTGGTGTCTTGCCACTATTTAGTGTCTCATAATCGTGAAATCTTTGATTTATATATGAACGTAAAAATTTATTTATGAGATTATTTGAGAATAAAGTTATTACGGAAAAATTATCTTTCCTATCCTAAAATCCAAAATTATAAAAAGATAAACAAAAATAATATATTTTGTTTATTTCTTTTAAGTAATTTTGATATGAATAATGTTATTTAGACACACTAAATTGATCATATTGATATGACATTCTATTTACCACAAAAAATAAATACAAAACGATTTAATTTATTGAAATAATATCATCCATCGAAGAAATTATTAGGCGGTACTGGACCACCACGTCAGTTCATGGAACCTCTATTTTGACACGTGTCTATTATTTTATATATAGATTTAATATGTTTTTTTTATATTTTGAAATTAAATAAAAAACCCAAAACCAAACCCTACTTGTGGTTCTCTTCCCCCTTTGTCGTTCTGTCTTCTTCCCACCCACCCAACCCCCACCACCCCACCACCACACACCCACTCACCACCCCCCGCATCCCCCCCCCCCCCCCCCCCCCCCCCCCCCCCCCCCCGGCGTCGTCTGTCTGCATCATAGTAACCCGGTATACCAATGAAAATTTACACTCCCGATTCATCAACCTGTCAAGGGCTCAAGGCATATCCAGATGTTGTATTCCTCTCACACGTTGGACTAAACCTTTGGTATTTGATTTACCCGTCAAAGATGTGCATGTCCAACGCACACAACTCAACACAGGCTTTATTAATAGTATCAAAAAAGCAGCAGGAGAAACTTGGTAATTTTACACGAAATGGATCCTAAAACATAACCAGAAAAATATAGGGGTTCAAGCTCAAGTTATCTTCGTCGTCGTCGTCGGCGGCGACAGCGATGGCAACGAATATGATAACGGGAGCAAGCCATAAATTGCAACTGCTTGGAGGTACGAGGGGTTACGGCAACAATGGCAGAGGGGAGGGGTTACGGCAACAATGGCAGAGGGGGGGTGGGAGAAGAGAACGATAAGGGGTGGGAGAAGAGATGTACAAGGATATGGTTCTGGGGTTTTTTATTTTTTAAGTTTTTAATTTAATTTTAAAATGTAAAAAAAATATTAAATTCATATATAAAAAAATAGACACGTGGTAAATTTTAAATGAGAATATTATGAGTTGACGTGGTGCTCCAATACTATCTAATAATTTCTCTATTTATTAATTGCTACATCAATATTGTCAATTTAATGTGTCTAAATATCATTATTCTTTTGATAAACTTACACGGTATAATACAGATATGGATATTGTGTGTGTGAAAGGAAATTAAAAATTTTAAACTCAAAATTTTGAGTTTGGAAAAATGAGGCAGCTGGCAGATGGTAGATGGCAGAAGGCAGAAGGCAAAGATTGTGACCTATAATACGAAAGTACAATACTTACAATACATTGGTGGGATGCCCTCGTATCACCCTTTCGATTTATCAAATTATCTTTGTATATATATCATAATCAGAACCGTTCATTCTCTAAATCATCATGTCAAGATCATCTCCGTAAAAAATCAGTAAGATTAGAGGTCGCTTAGTCATTCATATTTATCAACTAAATTGATGATTCTTCATAAGGATCCTAATTCTTACCAAAATCGTTTATTTATTTGATACATGTGAATAACTAAACGATCATTTAGATTCGATTATGATATATGTCAATATATAATTGGTTCATATCAAATGAGTGGTATAAAGGCATCTCACTAGGGTAAAATACAAGTATTGTCCAATATGAAATTATGAATGGATATATCAAGTCCACTTCACTACTTCAAGCCTTGCACCCAGTGGATTCTTTCCCATTCCAATTTCCATTGAGATATTGGTGTGTATCTCAAGTCTCAACCACCCATTTATTGCTATCAATTCCTTGAGTAACATCATCCATCTCATCAATGGCACAAATTGCAAGTCCCTCAAAATTCAAGTGATAATAATAAGATAATAATGAGTACACTAAAAGCTAATTTGCGTTAAGAATTTACTTGTTCCTAAAAGGCACTTACTAAACAAGGGAATGCATTTTCATATTCCTAAACTTCTAACCCATAAATCATATGAGTTTATATGAGTTTATCGTATATAAGGGTATTGTTGAAATATCTATTATCGACTTCGCACTTTAACATGAGATTTAATACTTCCTACGGATATAAGCTGATCTTTTAGGGGGGTCAATAATATATATTTATGTTCCAGGAATTAAGGTCTAGAAGTTACAATATGTTATTGTTGATTACCGAAGTTTAACATAGATTTTTATTTAAAATGTTGGAATTTGGGAGGGCCATGGCTGCTCTAGGCCGAAGTGTAATTCCTCCTTCGCCCACTGTATAATAAAAAAGGAGATTAAGAAAAAGAGAAGTATAACTTGCCGATATATGCTTATTCTCTACAGTTTCTCTCTTTTTCAAACTTTTGGGGGAGATAGATTGAGAATTTGTATTTTTATTAAGATTTGTTTGGAACTTTGGCATATATGTCACAAGAAGGAAAAAACCTTGATCATCATTGATCACTTCAAAGAAAATTATTAGACACAAGATGGAGCTTTGGGATTGAATTAATAAGAACATGCAAAATAAGATTCCGAAAGCAAAAGACAGGGATGGCACACAACTCACACAGAGAGTGACATAACCTAATATGGATAATATATATATATATATGTATATATAGATATATGGAGTTAGAGATTCTGGGTTTATTGGAGGGGGAGGCGGGTGTGGTTCCGATCTCATGCTCCAAATATCATATCTATATCTATAATCATGTATGTTGATGTCAAAAATGGTCCAACTTAGAGTTCCCTTATTGGAGGGGTAGGGAGACATGCAAGGGGAAGGTAAGGGCAAAGGAACACCGGTGGGGTGCCGACTTAACAGTCTCCGATGCTTAAGTTAACTGTGGAGGAATTTAGGCAGTGTAAGGGCAAAAAATCCTTACCTTTTTTAGGGGAGGTGATCTTATATTTATAGTGGCATTAAGTGTTGTTGGTGAAACATTTCGATGTGGGATAAATGTCCCTTCTTCTGGAGCTGACGCGTGTCCCGATGGTCCTGAGTCCCGTAATTGTGTTGATACGATCGGCCGATGAGCTGGTAGGCCGACCAGATCTAGTTGGCCTAGTGGTTTTTTGTGTCTTTTATCTGAGGCTGTGTTGGTGGGATGCACATGATATTGTGGATTTGTATTGTTGTGCTTTTGTTGAGCCGATGCCAAGTATAAATTTGGAGGGACTTTGTCGGTTTTGACCAGGTTGACCAAATTAGGTACGAACAATGTAGATATTCAATTATGAGTCCAATCACATAGGAGGATCGACATATATAGGCACTATATATATGTATAGGTTTAATTTATATATGCAGGGAATGGAAACCTAGCAACCATAATGACCTAGCTAGCAACCATGCATGCATGCCTGCTCTTTGATAGGTAGCTAGCTAGGGTTTTTCCTGGATCGATCGGAACCTTCCCTTCCCTCGTTTTCATTCACCCAATTCTAGTAAACATCCGATTCGATCGATCTACACACACTATACACACACACACACATATATATATATATATATATATATATAAAATATATATAATATCTCTGCACTGTTTGTTGCTGACTCTTGCAGCTAATAAAGTTAAAGGTGTCCATTTCATGCGAAGCATCCTAAGTGCTTGTATACATAGAGATAGAGTCATAGTAGTCAAATTTTATCACAAAAAAGTCTCAATTCTCTAGAAATGCAACCTTTCATTAATTACATTTGTGTAATAATTTTGTTAATTTTTCAATGCGCAATATTTGAAAAAGAAAGCTAAAAAAAAAGAGAATCTTTTGGATATTTGCTTATGGACAATACTTGCATCTCACCCGGGTGGTACCTACTCGTATCATCCTTTCGATTTATCAAATTGTCTTTGTACATATATCATAATCTGAACCGTTCATTCTCCAAATTATCATGTCAAGATCATCTCCGTAAAAAATCAGTAAAATTAGAGGTCGTTTAGCCATTCATATTTATCAACTAAATTGACGATTCTCCATAAGGATCCTAATTCTTACTAAAATCGTTGATTTATTTGATATATATGAATAACTAAACGACCTCCAATATTGTTGATTTGTTACGGAGATGATCTTGACATAATGATTTAGAGAATGAACGGTTCCGATTATAATATATGTCAACATGTAATTGGTTCATATCAAAGGGGTGGTATAAGGACATTCCACTCTGGTGAGATGCAAGTATTGTCCTTTCTTATTTAATAAAATAATAATAATATTTGTATCCCATAGAACTTCATCATTTTACTACTCTTTTTATATATTTATCAAAATGTCCTTAAACATATATCATAATCGTAATTATTCAACAATATAGATAAAAATTAAGATCCTTATATATATATATATAAATGCTTCAATTTATTATTTTCAATTTGATTGATTTTTGCATAGACGAGCTTCCTATAATGATTTAAAAAATATCAGGAAGATCACATTTGTAAACTACATATTCATAAAAGTATGACACATCAATACAAATAGGATCCGCATGCATTAGTATGTGGTTTATAAGTATGGTCTACAAACGTGATATCTCTAACATTGCCCTAATAATTTAATTAAGAATTAAATGATTCTAAATATAATATATCTATCAAAATAACTCGATAAATAAAAAAAATAGAACGAGAAAGTCCCCTCAAAATATAAGCATTGTCGTTAACATTACTCCTTGTATATAATATACAAGTTAGTTAATCCAATCTTTTGGAGAAAGGAAAAAAATTGGAGTTAGGAGGTTTGAATGATTAAGACAAACCAAGAGCCAATTAAGCTGATCTCTTTATGGAAATTAGTCTTAGAAAAACAAAAACCTAGCTAGCTTAATATATCATATGAAAAAAAAAATAGAAAAAAAGGGTTCTTTTCCCATTGAAGCTTTGAATATTTTTTGAATTTTGATCATCACACAAGATAAGAGATTGGGTATGATATTTCAACAGCTAGCTTTTGAGTAGGGCCCTCCTTTGTCTCCATGATGGGAACCACATGTGACTATCAATTCAATCACAACCGCACACGTATTCGTTCCCGCCATTATTATCCTCACACAATAAATCAAAGCACCAAGCAGCTAATTCATTACATCGATTGCATATTATTTCAATCTAAAAAAGAGAGAAAAGAAAAAGAAAAGAAGAGAAAAATTCTCTCTCTCTCTCCCTATCTCTTTATGAGTTTCTTTATTAGTCATCCGATTAAGATTTAAATAGAAAGACTTAATAACGTGTTCGTAGTTAAACTGATCAATATGGGCAAGATCGATCAAGGTCCTTCAAAATCATACTTGGTTTCGGCTCAACAAAGAGCATAACAATACAAACCCACAAACATCAGGTGGACCCCACCAACACAGTCTTTGGAAAAAGACAAAAGCCAATGGGCCATAAGGTCGTTCGGATCTGATCGGCCTACCCATCGATCGACCGTGTCAACACGACCACGAAACTCGAAACCACCGGGACACGCGTTACCTCCAGGGATAGGGGCATTTATCCCATATCGAAATGTTTCACCAACAACATTTAATGCCACTATAACACACAAGAGCACCTCCCCTAAAAAATATAATGAAATTTTTGCCTTTACACTGCTTAAATCCCTCTAAACTTAATTAACTTAAGTATCGAAGACTACTAGGCCGGTACCCCACCGGTGCTCTTGTGCTTCTACCTTCTCTTTGCAGGTCTTCCTACCTCCAACGAGAGTGAATAAAACAAACTCAATGAGTCAATTTTAAGTTAATCCATTTCTGATATCAACGTGACGAATGATCGAAATCGATCTACACATGCAAACATGATCAGTTCAATACTTGTAGTGAAAGTCAATAGATTAGATAGATCTCTGGTTCTGAATTTCTAATTGGTAGAATTAGTGCTGATCTATCGATGACTTGATCATGACAGGAAGAAAATCGATGATTAGGTTGTCTTTATCAATTGTCGTAGCTAGTACCCTAGCTTCAAGGGATTCGTTTTACTATACTTAAGAGTGAGATCACCCATAGTTATATCAACACACATATATTTATTAATAATATATCGAAATAATAAATAATAAATAAAATTCTTTTAAATAACACAAAAATACTTATATATATATATATATATATATATATATATATATATATATATATCCCTCCTTTAGGTTGAATACATTGAGTTGCTAATGCATGCAATAGTGAAAAGGGGAAACAATAACCATCATGCCAACTCGCAAACTTTTGAATTTTTGGAAACTAAAGCAACTTTGGACCAACCAAACCGACTAATTAAAACCATTCTTGTGGACTGGTTTACAGATCACGAAAGCGATCTGTATAGTCATGTATTTTAATCTCTCATGTTTGTTTTTAGGATATTACTTGCATCATATCCTGGTGGGATGCCCTCATACCATCTTTTTTATATGAACAAATTACATATTGACATATATCATAATCGGAACCGTTCATTCTCTAAATCATTATGTCAAGATCATCTCCGTAAAAAAATCAACTAGATTGGAGGTCGTTTAGTCATTCACATGTATCAAATAAATCAACGATTTTGGTAAGAATTAGGATCCTTATGGATAATCGTCCATTTAGTTTATAAATATGAATAACTAAACGACCTCCAATCTTGCTGATTTTTTTACGGAGATGATATTGACATGATGATTTAGAGAATGAACGGCTCCGATTATGATATATGTACAAAGACAATTTGATAAATTGAAATGATGGTACGAGGGCATCCCACCAGGGTGGTATGCAAATATTGTCATTTTTTTTTTATGACAATGCATAATTAATTTGAAATATTACCGTTTTTTTTTTTTACCGCGTAAAAACTTCTCCTTATTCAAGGCTTTGGACATGTTTCCCACTGCCTTCAAGACCTTGTCTTTGGATTTGTCATCCACTTCATTTTCATAAAAATAAAATAAATCCTGTAACATCTCCAACATGTGATAGCATTCATGATTGGTATATATATAAATAGAAAAAAATATTCCCAAATTAGTTTGTTTTAGTCTCCTTAATTAATGGCTAAATCAAAGTTAATTTTATTTACTATGACTTTTTACATAATGAGTTGGATAAAATTCTCATTAGGGTCGCTGTGCTGATTGGGTACCATAATTAGGTACAAGGATGCATGTTGATTGGAAACTAGGAGAATATAAAGTTTAAGTTTAACCATCAAATATTTATTAAAAAAAAATAATCAAAGAAGTGAAGTAATGTGCATTGACCACATCATCTTTGATTTATTTTTAATCTTTATTTTAATAGTATAATATATGATAATTGAGTTAATTGGGTAACATTTCATATACCTTAAGTTGAACTTTTATGTTTAAAGAATTGAACTTGTGACTTTGTGAGTATTGTAATATAATTTATTTGTGATTTTTTTTTTTTTATTTTGGATTGGTTGTGTTATGTTTTATCTTTTATGAGATTGCAAAAATTAATTGTTCGAGCAGTAATGACCTTGATGATGCTTAGGGGATTCAAATTATATTATTTTGTGAGTTATTTCCTCTAGATCTTTTCGACATATATCAAACCTGATCATCGGAGATATATATCCATATTTATCGTCAAGCTATTACAGTCTAATTTCTCGTTACTTTTTATTTTTTCCATCAATGAAATTTCGTATTCACTCAAAAAAAAAAAGGTTCTAATAACATAAAGTTGTCAACAATTTAAGTAAATTACAACTTAAAAATAAATTAAAATCCAACCGACATAATTATTTATTTATTTTTTATGATTTTAGAAGTTTGATGGCCGGTGTTCATTAATTTAACCTTTTCAACTTATGAACGACCGAGAACATACACACACATGCACCTACCTACTTCATCAAATAATAATAATTCCTTTGTTGTGGCTATGTATTTTTTAATTAGCAATTTAGTATTTGATATAATACGCTAAGGTGGACACTAATACATATAAAATCACTTTCAAGGCACAATTTAAAAATGGTTAATCCTCTTTATGAACTAGGGCATCTTCGTCATGCTAGAAATTTGAGGGAACTACTGTTTGTCATTGTTCTAAGTTACTATTGGCATCCACCACTCACACCAATTATATCATTGACACGTGTGCACATTTATGGTAAACACTCTAACATGACTTATAATTTTAAAAGATTATCACGAGAAAGTAGCATCATCGTCGAACACCTCATATTTAGCTTTAAAGTTGCAATAACTTTATCTCTAACAATTCAATTGTATATAAAAGTGAATAAAAATTATATATTGGTAAAGATGCCCAAAAGTTCTAATATGACTACGATGACCAAAGATAATAGTTATATTAGAATAAATCAAATTTAGAGAGAAAACGAAATTTGAAGGGAGAAATTGGATTGAAATAATAGAAAACAAAAATAATGAGGTACTCATGATATTTAAGCATGCCTCAAACCAAGTCACCACAAGAAATTCTTATTACTAATAAAAGAAAAACGGAAGGAGTCTCGGGTATGGGGATAGGAGGGAAGAAGAGGTTCTTCCCACTATCATCTCTATCGTCTTTTTCTTTGGGACTTGAAGAGAAGAAAACCGAAGAGGCTAGAATTATTATTGAATTTAAGTTCAAAGTGACATGAAATTCTAGCTAGAAGAAATTCAATCTTACAAGAAAAGAGAAAAATGAACCTTTATTTCTTATTATTTGTCATTTTGGGGCATGAAAGCATGGTCTAGTTGTGAAAATCTAAATCAGCACTCCCATGAGAAGTAAGATTTTGTAGATGGCCCCCATGAGCTATTATGAGGCCCAAGGGCCCCACTAAGATGGTATCTAATCTATTTATCTAATACTCCTGTTGTTGTTAGGAAACACAACCCAAACCTCACCTTCTTAGTATTTCAATTGCAACAACATCCTTTGTGGTCTGTAAAAACTCCATCCTTTTGTTTGTGTTTGCTCAATCTTTTAATTCTTTAACATATCTGGAGGAAGTAGAAGAGTGGGATAGAAGCAAAACCCACAGCCATTCATGGAATGCCAGGTGTCAAAATCTCAAGAGTCCAGCTTGGCAGTTGAGTCCCTTACAAGAGATGGCATCATCCATGGGTTGCTGTTGCAATTAATAATGAAAGGCAAAGGAAAGGGATAAAAGCAGCAAATAGTATAAAAAACATTCAACTCATGTTTTTGTATAATTCATAATTTCATGTATTTGAAAGTAGAAGTAAGGTAAAAATGAATCTTTAGATTTCACGTTATATTAGGATTTGATCCGATTTCATATTAGTATCTTTTTTAAGTAGAATTAACTCATGTCAACTCGTTTCTCTTTCAACTTTTTAGTCTTTATCACACGTCACAACTTAATGGAATGAATTCAATTCTTATTCCAGATTTAGATCCCAACGAAATAAACGTGACCTAAATATACGAGTCTCCTTTAATTACGAGACATGAACTACATTATTCAATTTTTATTTCTTCATTCACGAGAAATACTACCACCACCACATTGCGTTACAAATACATGGAAGTATCTCTGTTTATTCACATGTATGACTCCGTCAAACGTGGGAATGAGCTTCTTGAGGTGTCGGAAGAGGAGATGAGATGAATATGAAAGAAAGAAATTGGCAGTTAAAGTAGGTTTCATATGATGGCTAGTCAAAAGCCTCAACAGTGTCAAAAGCGGTAAGAAAAGAAAGGAGAGCTTGGAGAGAAAGAAAAGACTCATTCACTCACAAATTCACAATGACTCAAACTCACAGGGAAAAAAGGAGAGGGAGAGTGAAAAACAACCAAAGGCAGTGAGTTAAATTCAATTTTTGGATATGGGGGGCCGTTGGGATTATTATATTTTTATTATGGTTTTGTGTTTTGTCGTCTCATTCTTTGCCAAAAACAGTGAAAATTCATGAAAGTCTAGGACTTTTCAGGTCACCTTCTTCAATCAAAGAGAAAGACCACCCCTTTTTCTTTTTCAAATTTTTTTATTTTTTATTTTCTGTTCATGGATCCCAAGGGCTCAAAGCAGACACAAGAGATACCCAATTTCTTGAGTCTCCCACAGCAGCAGCAGCAACAGCAGCAGCAGCAAGCCAACAACATGAGTGAAAACAAACCTGCTGAAATCAAAGATTTCCAGATTGTAATTGCAGACAAGGAAGAGGGAAAGAAGCAATTGGCGCCCAAAAGAAGCTCAAACAAAGACCGACACACAAAGGTTGAAGGCAGAGGGAGGAGAATACGGATGCCGGCTCTATGTGCCGCTAGAATTTTCCAATTGACCCGAGAATTGGGCCACAAATCTGATGGCGAGACAATTCAGTGGCTTTTGCAGCAGGCGGAGCCGTCGATAATTGCAGCCACCGGGACGGGGACGATACCGGCGTCGGCTTTAGCGGCGGCGGGAGGCTCTGTTTCACAGCAAGGGGCTTCTCTATCGGCGGGATTGCACCAAAAGATTGATGATTTAGGGGGGTCCAGTCTTGGGTCAGGGAATAGGACCAGTTGGGCAATGGTTGGTGGGAATTTGGGTCGACCCCATGTGGCCACTGGGCTATGGCCCCCTGTCAGTAGCTTTGGATTTCAGTCATCTTCTGGTCCATCAACAACAAATCTGGGCAGTGAGAGTTCAAATTACCTGCAAAAAATTGGGTTTCCTGGGTTTGACTTGCCAGTCTCCAACATGGGTCCTATGAGTTTCACCTCAATTTTGGGTGGGGGTAACCAGCAGCAGCAGCTACCTGGGTTGGAACTTGGGTTGTCTCAAGATGGTCATATTGGGGTTTTGAATTCACAAGCGTTGAGCCAGATTTACCAGCAGATGGGGCATGCTAGGGTGCAGCAGCAGCAGCATCAGCAACACCAACACCAACACCAGCAGCATCAGCAGCAACATCAGAATCAGCAACCTCCTTCTAAGGATGATTCTCATTCTCAAGGCTCAGGGCAGTAGAACATTTATTTGGTCCCATTAAGTTTTGTGAAATCTGGAAGAGACATGACATGCAAGCAGTAGCATTTATTGGGAGACTGGGTTTGTTGTTTGGTTATGGTATTTATATTGTGTAATTGGAAAAAGAAAAAAAAAAAGTGAGGAAAAAAAGGGATTCTTGAGAGAATTCAAGCTCCAATGCTTGACTCAAGTCTCCATATACAGGTGCTTCTTCTGCTTGTGCCTAAATTTTCTTTGCTTTTTTATGTCAGCCATAGCCATTAATGGTGATGAATGTTGGTTATGATGCAGGTGGGATTGTCATTGTCATTGTGCAGATTTAAATTGCTTGGCTTTGGGCTCAACTGCTGCTTTTGTTCTGAGGTGTGTTGATTTATAGTGTAAAAGGCATATCTTTATTTGATTTGGTTCTTCATAGTTCACTAGGTGTGGATGAAGTGGTGGTGCTCTCAGTTTGTTTGTGAAAATTTAAACATAGAGAATCCTATAGTCATATACTTATCCAATTGCTTCTTAGATCTTCTAAGGGCTTCTTAATTATCTAAGATCTTCATTATGCTATTTGCTCTACTTTGGACCTATCTCACTTTGTCTTCATAAACAATTTGCTTTTTCCTTCCATGGATTCCTTACTTGCAACTCGATTGCTTTTTCTTTGTCATCCTCAAACTCCTCTATGCTCGGGTCAGTTAGAAATGAATATGGTATGTTTAAGTTAGTATCCCTTTAAGAATGGCAGCCTTAGAACACCAAATCGGGAATGTCTCCTTACTTGAACCGGCTTTCTATTCTTGGTCTCACTGCAGTAGTGTCTTTAAAAGGTTGATAGCCTTGTAGCCTGTGATTTGCCTACTGGGGTGTCCAAATGCATTTCTATCCCTTACGATGGAGATCACATCCTTATGTCTTTTGAACTGCTCATTTTTTAGCTTTGGTAGTCTCTCAGGTTCACCGAACTTCAATCTATCACTAGATCGGCTAACATAACAATTGAGTACAATTAGAAGACTTTATTGAGAATGCTAATTGACGAACATAACGAGAAACAACCAAACCTCACTATAAGGAACTTCACACAGTTTCATTCTTTAGAGTGCCAGCACATGAGAAGGTACATAGCTTAAGAGCGAGCACATGAGACTTTGTCACCATCAGGTAGGTTGAGCTATGTCACCCAGTAGACTGGATTTCGTTTGTCATATTATACTGAGCATCAAGGAAAGGGTCCTCTGTTAGCGTCAAGCACATAAGAAGGGAAAGTTAGAAAGAACTCCTTTTGATTTTTCGAATAACACAAACTTTTCAGTCAAATCTGTTTATTGTCTTGATTCTCATTTCCATATATGTAGAGAACTGTTTTAACTAGGTGATTCGTCGAACTCGTTTCACCTTGCTTTTGTTGTCGGATTGGTTCTTCTCTAGTTTCAATAGTTTTTTTGTGAGGTTCACATATATGCCCATTGAGGACAAATGATCAAAGATGTTTCTTGGGTTTATATCAAGCAGTTCATATGCCTGCTTTTTTGTCACGGAAAGATATAGGAGGTGCCATTTTATTGAGAGAAATGAAAATTCTTAAGAGTTTGTATTTTGGCGAAGTTGCGATGAATCGTTTAGCTAAGTTTTTGAAAACGACATTTAAGGCTGTAGTTGTGTGATTGATTCTTGTAGTTGTCATGGTCTGTTCTTCCATCTATCTGATGGAATCTCTTTATGCTTCTGCCTTATCTCCTTCGTTTGGACCTTGTGTGAAATGGCATGTCGATTGGCAATAGTGCGCTTTGAAAGTTTTAAATAGTTTTGGCTCTAAGGATTTTGAATTGGAATGGATTGGATCCCACTTATTGTTCCACTGTTTCTTTGTGATGAAATATCTGTTGGCTTCCATGGCTATTCTGAGTCCGAGTCTGCGTGTTGTTTATCCGGTAGGTTACTTATATAAAAAACTTACCATGAACTCCCAAAAACCGGATCAAATGGTAGAAAAACCCTAAACTCATCTTCTTGGACCCTCCTCGACGGACTCAGGTCTTTTGCTATGACAAGTCTGGTTCGTTTTTAATCTCCTCCATCGACTACGAGAATTATACACATTGAGTATCGATATTATTTTTTATGATAGTCGAACACAAGACCACTCACTCCAAAATAAAAATAAAATTTTACTAAACCGTAATAATTGTGATACCGACCAAGATGGTTCAGTGGGCGCGCAATTTCACCCTTTGGGTTTGGTCCCAAACCCTAACGAAATCCCCCCAAAGTTATTAGGAGGGGGAAGAAGCCCAAATATGGTAAATAAGGGCCTGAAGCCCACATGTGACCCAAAGTTTAAATCAAGGTGATTGCTAAACTTGAGGGGGAAAGTCTCAGTTGGGTGACAGTGACGGTGATGACACTTGTTTACACCTATATGATATCGTCGTAATTGGTAAAACACGAAACGAATTTAATATTTCTCATTATACATTGAATAAATAAAAATATTATTAAATCATCAGCACTAATTTTAAAATTAAAATTTAATTTTTTATTTTTATAAAAAAAAAGAAAATAACTAATGACGAATCACGAGAATCCATCTCTCTTAAAATCCGTCGATTTGAAATAGAGAATAATGTAAAGTTAAAATTTTATTTTTTATTTTTATAAAAAAAATAATAATTAATGACGAATCACGAGAATTGATCGCTATCAAAATCCGCCGATTTGAAATAGAGAATAATGAGAGAATTTTCGTTAGATTCATGTTAGTTGTATGTCATGATTTTGTCGTGGCCCACCCTGGATGAGTACGTGTGCGTAGCTGTATGAAAGAATTAATACTATCTTCAAAAGTGCAAGACTATCTATCCATCTGTCAATATGTCTATTCCATTTCTAATTGTAATGCATTATCCCTCCCCCCAAAAAACATCCACTCCTTCTGGGACCCTCATTTTTGTTCTTTCTTAATTGGGTTTAGGCCAATAGGCCCCCGCCACGACACTATCTACTACATGTGTGAACGCATATATTTGTGCATATAAAATCTAGACCAAATTACACTTTAGTATTTTGTGATTTATACCAAATTTCAGAGTTATACTAAACGTTTCAAATTTTACATTTAAGTATCCTGTGGTTTATATCAAATTTCAAAGTTGTATCTAACGTTTCAAATTTTACATTTAAGTACCCTGAATTTTTTAAAACATTACAACTTGGTTCCACTGTTAATTATTTCGTTATATAACAGTGAGCCAAGTTGTAATGTTTTAAAACATTCAGGGTACTTAAATACAAAATTTGAAACGTTAGGTATAACTTTAAAATTTGATATAAATCACAGGGTACTTAAATGTAAAATTTGAAACATTAGGTACAACTCTGAAATTTGGTATAAATCACATGGTACTTAAATGCAAAATTTGAAACATTAGGTACAATTCTAAAATTGAATATAAACCACAGTGTACTAAAGTGTAATTTGTTCTAAAATCTAATAGGATCGATTTGGGTCCTTTTCCCTTTCGCTTTCCCTTGCTCTTTCCCTTTCCGTTTGGGTGGGAAGTGGGAGAGTGGATCTGGACTCTGGAGGCTCTTCTTAATTCCCTCTCAAGCATCCCAAAGGCCAACTAAGTACATTAAGCTTTTCTTTTCCATTCGTACCATCTTTTTAGCACGAAAGATATTTTGCTCGGAATTTACACGTAATCAAATAGAATGATATATTTTATAATTGAATAAGATTTTTTTTGGCTAAATGGTTGCAACTGTTTTTGAACTTTAACATAGTTATAGCAACCACTTCAATATTAGTGTCATTTGTCCCTGAATTTTATCCTAATGTCTCCGTTAGTTACTCCGTATATTTTTCAAACTAATTCCGTTAAAAAAAAGGCACGTGAAACGCATATGAATTGATAATTTTACCTTTTTCTTTTTTGTAACGGAATTCGTTTGATAAATAGACAGATGAACTAAAGGAAACACTAGGATAAAATTTAGGGACGGAGAAACACGAATGTTGAAGTATAAGAACAGTTACTAAAATTATAGTAAAAATTATGGACGGTTTCAACCATTTAGGCTTATGATTTAAATTTAAATGAAAATTCAATTGATTATGGAAGATGTAAATCAGATCTAGATAACTTTTGCATTAAAAAATTTCTCATATATAGGGTGAGTCAGCTTAGGTGGATTGGATGATCCTCCAAGTTGTTCATCAAGTAGCGATGTAGGGGAAGCTGACTGAGGTTCATTTAGAGGATGAGGACGAGGATGATGGTGATGCCATGTGGATAATGTTGTAGGTGTACACGTGGAAATATACTAGGTTGTTATTCATTTTGTGCCAGCAATATTCTATTGAAAGAATCCTTTTTAGGATAATAGTTAATAACAATAAAAGTAAAGTTAAAAAGAGAAGAGAATCCAAGTTAGCTGTTAACAATAATAAGGCAGCCAATGGGCGAATTGCATGCATCCACAGTCCACTTAAAATTCGATGCTCATCGCTCAGGTTGGCGATGATCCGTTGGGAATATTAATCCTAATTTTACCAAACTTACCCTTTGGCCGACGGTGTTATCTCTACCTCTATTGTTTATTAAATGGACCGTTCGTCATCAGGATCTTAATTTACATTCACAGTCAACTTAAATCGTTTATTAAATGGACCGTTCGTCATCAGGATCTTAATTTATATTCACGGTCCACTTAAAAACATGCCTGCTTTTAATTTGGACCTTTATTCTTTCCTTGATCCTTACTGCACCAGCAACCAATCATCTCGATCTGCTACCAACCCTTCAAATCAAAACTTCATTCCAATAATTCTTATTCCCCACAACATATATTTGTATATTCACCTCACTTCACCGTACAAGTGCGGAGTCATGAACTTTCATAATAGTGCGCTATGACTTTTTATTTGCCTCTGATTACGTATGGATATTAGAGAATTGAATTTATTTTTGACTTGATAGATATTTATTGTGTTGATCTTAATTAAATGAAGTATGCTAATTATTTTCAACAAATTAGTAATATTACATGAAAAATAACACCAATATATCTACATAATTTTCATAACTTATAACGGGCTGGAGCCCACCCTGGCCCAAGAGTGGCTTCACGTACCTTCGTTAGTAACATTATATTTGAGGCGCTTTCGTGGATAAAATAAAATGGATAATACTTGCAGTTCACTCCAGTGTTATCTCCTCGTATCTCCCATTCAATTTGTAGAATCATATGTATCCATATAACATAATCAGAATCGTTTATCTCCTAAATAAATATTTCAAGATCATCTCCTCAAAAAATCAACAACTTTGAAGTTCGTTTAGTCATTCATATGTACAGAACAATTCAACGATGTTGATAACTAGGAAGATCTTTATGGTAAACCGTCGATTTAGTTTACCCGATAAATTCTAACATTCTACATACATTTATATATGCCAATATATGTATACTCTATATTTATATATGTATAATGAAGTCCATATATATATGCGGATATATTGTTTGTTTGTTTGTGACAACAAAGGGTATCCGGCCGTGTGTTTTTGTAGTTTGGGGTACTCCACGTTTGTGGCTTCTCCATCACTCTCTCATATCATATACAGATTGAGTTATCAGCTTTCACATCTCCTCCATCGATACATGTATACATCTCCCTCAATATATATATATATATATATATATACCATTAATGGACAGTAGAGGAGATATTAATACCATTAATGGACCTGGAAAATGGAGCTGGTGGCGATGGTTTGGACGGATTTTTACGCCATCCATCCATATTCAATACCTACTTAATCTAACCACAACAAGTTGGCCCATTGATTAGGGCGTTTTCAGGCCCGGTATGTTTCCGGCTAGTCTTGGATTCGATTCTCCCTGAATTATATCCTGATTGTGGCCAGGGATACGCTGCAACACGTGTGTGAGTCTTCCCGGGGCCCGACGCAAATTAGTCTTTAGTTGTCAGCTTTAAGATACTGCGTGTCAATGACAAAAAAAAAAATACATACTTAATCACTTAATGAAGACTCTACGTAGTCACCCGCCTATTTTGGCCTCATCCTATGTGTCCACATGAAACGTCTTAAGTACAGTAGTAGAAGATCGAACCTCGATGATTTAATACCTGATAAGTTAATAATTTCAATTTAATAATATTTTTGACCTTTGGAGAGAATGTGCCAAATTTTATATCAATAAATTAATATCCTCGTTAAATCAATAAAATTAAGTGCATTGAAAGAGGAGAAATTAATATTATGACATGAAGTCGACCAATTCGACGTAATATTGTATTTTAGTGTACATGATGATGATGAGATGTACATTTATATTTAAGATTTTCCGGTGAGTTTTCTTTTATGTTCGATCAAAATTACATAGAATTTTGATGTTTCAAAATTAAAAAAGTTTGAAAAATAGGTACAATATGGAGCCATGCATGGAAATTCCCGCTCGTATTTGAAACTGAATAAATTGAACTTATTGAATTTCTCTTGCACGCTTCGAGTGTGACGAATTGGTAATTAAGGTGGGCATCCGATTTTCGTGGGCGAGAAAACCAGTCGCTCACGCTGGAATTGCCGCCAAAAATAACGGCAAATCTGCGACCAAATTCTTCTCAACACGTGCCTCGCCAACAAAAAGTCACATGTCTTCCCGAATCCCGCTAATTGTACGGACGCTCCTCGTCATCTGAAAATTCGTTAAAACCTGAGAAGACGTCTATGCCCCTCGAATCCCACAAAGCCAATCCAATCCAATTGACCGCGCGCGCTCTGCAGCGGTCAACCGTTGTTCCCGCCAATCAAAACCGGCCACGTCACTAAAATAGACGGTGTATCAATTTTCTCAAACGGCCTGTTAGACCCCACAGCCTCTTCGCCTCCCTTTACTTTTTGTAGTACGTTTCGTTTCCTTCGTCTTCCCTCTCTCCCTCTCTCTCTCTCTCTCTGTGGATGCGTCTGCGTTGTATTTCCTCGAATGTTGGAGGAGGAATCATTGGATAGTATCTTTAGCTAAAGTATTTACTTCAGTATAAATTAGTCATTTATTCTTGAAATCCTTCTGTTCTTGAGGTGTTAGGTTGTTTGGAGATTTCCGGTGGATTTGGGAAGAAAAGAAATGGATGATGAGTATGCCAAGTTCGTCAGGAGGATGAACCCACCCAGGTATTTTCTGTGATTTTTGTTTATCTGGAAATTATTATCCTTCTGGGTTTTGTTTCGTTTTTGATTTTGTTATGTAGTGAAATAACTCTGATTGTTTATGAATTGAAATACTTTTGTTTGGCTTCATTTGTATTAAATTGCTTGAATTGTTAATTTATAATTCTGCGCCGTCATAATTTACTCCTTGGTTGTGCCCAAACTTTCTAGTTCTCTTCAATTTATTTGATTTTTTTTCCCATTTTTTTGGTTTCCATATATGCTATTTGGGCCAAGGTTTGGCTTTGGAATCTTTATACATATAAGTCTGTTACTTGAAAACTTGTTAATTTGACATCCTCTTTTTGAATTGTGTATGTGATGCAAGAAGCTTCATCTGATCAGCCTCTTGTTCTTGCAGGGTTGTGATTGACAATGATGCTTGCGAGGATGCCACGGTTATCCAGGTGATGATTGTACCTTCTGATTTATTTCTATGTTTGATTAGCATGTGTGTTCGTTGATCTCAATCATGTACTGTCAACTTGTATTTGTTTAAAGGATTTTATTTAAGAAGCATTTGATTATTTTTCTCGTTTTGTTGCGTCAAGGCTTTAATTTTTTTCCCATTTTTAATTAGGTTGACAGTGTCAACAAACATGGAATTCTCCTGGATGTAGTCCAAGTGCTTGCAGATGTGAACCTTACAATAACTAAAGCTTATATCTCATCTGATGGGGTGTGGTTCATGGATGGTAAGGCTTTTTTTAATTCAATTTCCTTTGTCAAAGCTGTCCGGTTTCTTTTTTTATAATTATCGTTTACAAGTCTTCTTCCACATTTTCCATTTTCAGTGTTTAACGTGATTGACCCTGATGGGAAAAAAATCAGAGACAAGGACATTATCACTTATATCCAAATGGTAAGTAGTCATTCTTATTGTTGTTCATCTGGCTGTTAAGAAGTCAGAGGAAAAGAGAAGAAAATATAGTTCTGTCTTATGTTCTTTTTAGTGAAGATAATCATAATTCAAGTTGACCAAACAGTTATGCTAGGCTCAGCTGGGAACTTGAAGGGATTCTTTGTCGTTAGGTTGAAATAATACTGGGTCTTGAATGGTTTCATCATTCATCACTAAATGTAGGTATTCTTGCTCTGGAAGACAGTAACCATTGTGAAACCAAGCAAGCCTAACCCTTTCCTCCCATGAGGCTTGGGACTGGCTGTATCATAATTTGAGGCTTTTTGCTAAAATTTCTGGCTACTGAGAAAAGTAAACCATAAAACTCTATCCGAGATTTTTGAAGTTTATAAGAATAGGATTTTCTTTGATAGCACTAGAAATCCTGAGTTTTGCTCAATGTTTATCTGGTTTCCTGTCACACAGTTCATATTTGGTATCTCATCTTATTTATACTTTAGTTTTCTGGTGTGTTATGAACACTATTCAAAACTAAAAATGTCTTTTGGTGCATAAGCAACTATCTTTCTGCATTGCCTATAACCTTGGTCATTTCGTAGGCGAAGAGATTATGACTTACGAGAAAAGGCTGTCATTGCCATTTGCTTCTTAATTTTGCAGAGACTTGAAGGCAATGCCAGTTTTGTACCATCTGTGGGAGATTCTGTTGGAGTAATGCCCTCAGAAGAGCACACGTCAATTGAGCTCAGTGGTACCGACAGGCCTGGTTTATTGTCTGAAGTTTGTGCAGTTCTTGCAGACCTTCACTGTAATGTGGTAAATGCTGAGATATGGACACACAATGCCAGAGCTGCAGCTGTGGTTCACGTCACAGATGATTCCACTGGTTGTGCAATTAATGATCCAAACCGTCTTGCTACGGTTAAGGAGTTGCTTTGCAATGTCCTTAAAGGAAACAGTGAGTTGAAAGCTGCTAAAATGACACTTGCAACCCGTGGAGTTACAAACAGAGATAGAAGGCTGCATCAGATAATGTTTGCTGACAGGGATTATGAAAGGGTTGAAAGAGCAGAGCAACGGAGAGTTGAGGATAAGGGCGCAAGACCTCATGTAACTGCGGTGGATTGCAGTCAGAAGGATTACACTGTCATTACCATGAGATCAAAAGATCGACCAAAATTGTTATTTGACATCATCTGCACTTTGACCGATATGCAGTATGTAGTTTTTCATGGAATGGTCAATACAGGGGGGATGGAAGCTTATCAGGTAAGATAAACAATAAACACTATTGAAATTTCTCAGTATGTTTGAAATGGTCTTTTCTTTACCCTCTAACATAATGGGTATGTTTTCTTTTAGGAATTTTATATTCGACATGTTGATGGGCTTCCTATAAACTCAGAAGCTGAAAGAGAACGTGTTGTACAGTGTCTTGAAGCAGCCATTGAGAGGCGGGTATCTGAGGTGCATTGAACTTCTAACTCATAAGATTAAGAACCCTCGTATCCAGCTTTCATGTCCGCAACAGGTACTAACACATCTTGCTTTACAATGCAGGGACTGGAACTACAACTGTGCACAGATGACCGGGTTGGACTTCTCTCGGATATCACCCGGATATTCAGGGAGAACAGTTTGTGTATCAAACGAGCAGAAATTTCAACTAAAGGTGGAAAAGCTATAGACACTTTCTATGTCACAGACGTGACTGGAAACCCGGTAGACGTCAGCATTATTGACTCGATTCGCAGGCAGATTGGGCAGACTATACTGCAGGTAAAATGCAACTCAAGCCTTCCTCCCCCAAAGCCCCCTCAAGAGACAACAATGGGATATCTCTTTGGGAACTTATTTAAAGCTCGAAGCTTTCAGAATTTTAAGTTGATTAGATCCTACTCCTAGTTTCTCTTTATATTCTAGGAAGTACAAACTGTAAAAAAGCACAGAAAAAAAAAGAGTTAAGCAGATGTGTCATTGTAAAATATAGGCACTCTTTACGCTGCAATGCTGAGGGTTGTATATTCTGCTCTCTTTATAAGCACATATTGTATAGTGTGTGATGTACAGAGGTTGTACAAAGATAGAAAAAATATTGTACAGACATTTTAGCTGAATGGAAGTAATGTATATATTTGAGGTTAATTTGCCTCTTTGTATGTTGTTTCCTTCTTCTCTTCTTGTCTGCATAATGAGATGATATATATGGTGCCTATTTAACTTTTTCAATTCTTATAAATAACTTAGGAAAGAAGGAAAATGAATAGGATGTTTAGCCAATCTATCCCTTAAATTTGTAAATCGATGAATTTTCATTTTAGTCAATTGTCATTTACATGATTATTATAATCAATTTTTCAACTAAGGTCATATTTCGTTAAATTTTTCATTAAATTTGTCGCATTTCAAATAAATAAACCTATGGTATAATGTTAATAAAGGGAAAAAATAATCGTGTGCCATCATATTTGATGACCAATGAAAATTGATTTATTAGTTTAGGTTTGGGGGTAGTTGACTAGAATAAAATATTTAGGGCGTAAATTGAGAAGGCGGTACAAATTCAGGGGTAAATTGACAAAGAATTCAAATGAATAAGACGGTGCTTTTGGAGGATTGTTGTATCTGACGCGAACTTTTTTCCGTCAATGAAATCTTCATCGGCGACAGAGTTTGCACGTCGAATAAGTCGAGTTCTGATCTCCGCTTCCAACCAGACAAGGCCGACTCGCTCATGGAACCCATCACTAGAGAATATTCTTCACCGACTCGGTTGCCGGGACTCGCTGAGTCCGTTACTCGTGGCCCGAGTGATCGACCCCTTCCTCCTCACCCACCATTCACTCGCTCTCGGCTTCTTCAACTGGGCTTCCCAGCAACCATCCTTTTCTCACAACTCCGTCACCTATCGATCAGTCCTCAAGTCCCTCTCTTTTTCTCGCCAATTCAACGCTATTGATGCTGTTCTCAAGCAAGTCAAAGCCCAGAAAATCAGCCTCGATGCATCGGTCTATCGCTCCGTAATTGCTTCACTTATCATAGGAAAGAAAACCCACAACGCCTTTTTGGTCTTCAGTGAGGTTTCCTCGCTAATTGAAGATATTGGGTATGAGATATGCAATTCACTCTTGGCTGCTCTAGCTTCTGATGGATATTTTGACTATGCCCACAAGGTGTTTGATGAATTGACTCTTAAAGCTGTCCCTTTGAGTACACTTGGGTTTGGTGTGTTTATATGGAGGCTATGTGCACATGCTGAACTGGGTAACATTTTGAGTATGTTAGATGAGGTTAGGAGAGGTGGTTCAGAGATTAATGGGTCAGTTATAGCGCTTTTGATCATTCACGGGCTTTGCCAGGCTTCTAGAGCGTCAGAGGCTTTCTGGGTATTGGATGAACTGAGGAGTAGAGGGTGCAAACCTGATTTCATGGCATATAGGATTGTCGCCGAAGCATTTCGGTTGACTGGTAATGTAGTTGATATAGACAAGGTTTTGAAGAAGAAGAGGAAGCTAGGTGTAGCTCCAAGAACTAATGATTATAGAGAGTTCATATTTGATTTGATTTCGGAAAGGCGGTTATGTGAAGCTAAAGAACTGGGTGAAGTGATTGTTTCCGGGAATTTTCCGATTGACGATGATGTTCTTAATGTGTTAATAGGATCAGTGTCCGCCGTTGATCCTGGCTCTGCAATAGTGTTCTTCAAATACATGGTTGGGAAAGAAAGATTCCCAACTCTTTTGACTCTGAGCAATTTGTGTAGGAATCTATCCAAACGTAGCAACACTGATGAATTGTTGGAAGTTTTTCGAGCATTGTCTTCTGGTGACTTTTTCAAAGACTTGGAGACTTACAATGTGATGGTGTCATTCTTGTGCAAAGCTGGGATGGTGAAAGAATCCTATGGAGTTCTTCAGGAGATGAAGAAAAAAGGGTTAGGCCCAGACGTTTCGTCTTATAATTCTCTCATTGAAGCATGCTGTAGAGAAGATCTATTGAGGCCTGCTAAGAGGCTGTGGGATGAGATGTTTGCAAGTGGGTGCAAAGGAAACTTGAAGACTTATAATATTCTAATTCGTAAGTTTTCGGAAGTAGGCCAGGTTGATGAGGCTCAAAGGCTCTTTTACCACATGTTGAGTAAAGAGGTTGCGCCTGACGTGATGACCTACACATCTCTGCTTGAAGGGCTTTGTCAAGAAACAAAACTCGAAGCTGCTATTGAAGTTTTCAATACGTCTGTTGAACAAGATTTGATGCTTGCACAAATTGTGTTGGGTACATTTACTCATTCTTTGTGCAAAGCAGGTATGTTCTTTATACACACACGATGATATGTAATGGAGGTTTCAAGTGTCTCGGCTTGTTGCTTATATACTTGTTTGTGTTTGTGCTATATGCAGGTCTTTTTCTTGCTGCTTCTAAGTTACTCTGCCGCCTCCCTTACAATGTAGCGCGGACAGATTCCCATGTAATTTTGCTTAAGTATTTAGATGATGCGCAAGAGATTCGAATAGCCATCGAACACATTAAATGGGTTCAAAAAACCTCACCCTCGATGTTGCAAACTATATCAGCTGAACTCTTAGCATCGCTGTCTTCTTCAAGACCAGAGCCAACTCTACAGTTGCTCCAAAAAATTCAGGAAATATCAGATTTCAAACAATAACGCTTGGAAAGAGTTTAAGGTAATGTTAGGGTTCTATGCGGCATTACATATTTGTTGGGGCCGGAGGTTTAGTTCAAATTGTAGAAGTTTGCGTTTGGATATTACCATTCACCACGATAAATTGCAGGTATTCTATAATTTCTTTGCTTTAAAATTCAATCTAATACAGCATGCATTTGGTAAAGTTTGGCATAATATTTGTAGAAGGGCTGTTTTTGTTTGGGAGGGTTTTCTATTTATATTTGATGTTTACTTACCTACTTCAAAAATCTATCACCATCTAACTCAATCCAAAGGATTGCCAGTAGGATTCAGAAAGGGAGAGGGATATATATAGAAAATGCAGGGTTGTGTATCACTCATATATCATCATCATCTTTGAATTTGCAAATCCTCTATGTCATCCATTATCAAGGTTGGCTCATACTTTTCTCTATGATTCTCAATGTAGTCATTCACTGGTTTTGCGTGTTGTTGCACCACTAAAATTGTGGTTCTTCCCATAAAATCTGCGGTGGCTAACAAATCACCAATAGCTCCCAACTCATTCTGCTCAATCTCATCCGAAAGCCCTGACAATGCTGGTGACCCTTTATCTTGATTTCTTCCTACTAGTACTAGTTCATAGTTATTTTCCATGGAACGAAGCACAGCCAGAGTCCCTGAACCATCCATCACTAGCTCTTCCATGTACATGACCCGATAGTTGTCTGCCATGTTTTCCCTGAACTCACTCAGGATCGCATTGTCAAGTATGGTCTGCTCCACATCCTCACTAGTACTTACAATACTTCCATCTACAAGAAGCCGAATCAAGGTCAAGTTGATGTTTGGATGTTCAGCCATCCGTGCCCCTAATGTCAGTGCCTCTCGATCATCTGCTCCTCCCAAGAAGAGAATAGCAACATGATAACAAGGATTGCCCCGGCTTGTCAATGTCCTTCCCCTTGAACTGCCCTTGAAACTGCTCTTGAAACTGTTGTTCATGAAGAGGTCACCGCGGTGAACAAGGATTGCTACAGAGCAAGGTGCTTTCTCAAGAACATTTTTGTTGATTATCCTTTGTTTTCTGGCATGGAACAGTCGGTAGAAAGGAGCTATAATGAGGGAAGTCTTTTTGTCAAGCGCAATAGTGCATATATCATCGTGCATTGCATCAGAAGGAGATATTGCAGTGAAGGGGTGAACCGCGACAAGATTCTGATTCCTTTGCTCGTACTTTCTGAAGGCACTGACAACTTGTTCCGAGGGACTTTCTTGTATGGAGGGACTGCTTGTGAGCTTGTGGTGGATGAGAAGAGGGTTTGCACGGCCAACAAGCTCAATGAGGTGGAGTACATAGATGGAAAGAGGTCGTCTTTCAGTGGGACTTAAGGCTTTAAGGAGGTCGATTGTGGCTTCAACATCATCTTGGTCATGTATGCAGACAAGTATCGGGAGCTGGGAGTTTGGTCGGGTATGCATCACTGATCTTCTCTTGTAAACCCTGTACCTTTTTGATGGATCATATAGGCGTTTTATAATCGGCGTGATGCCCCCTGTTATAAGTATCATGGAGGCGCACATCACAATAAATGCTTCATTATCCATAGCCTGCAAAAGAAAATGCACCCGTCAATCAAATTCAATGTTAGACACCAAACGTGACAGGTACATAGTTAGTTTGAAATTTGAATTGGATTGATTGCAGTTGCATATATACTCACCCTAATACTCTTAAGCATTTCAAACAAGCCAAGCTCGAGAAAGCCTTGGGCGTTCATGACAAGGCCAAGTGAGATGGCATCCGTGACTGGCATTTTGGTGCACAATAATGAAGTGAGAAAAGCTGCCATGAACTTTCCAAATGCACCAACGAGGGCAGTGGATTGCAAGATTGCAAAATTCTTTAGTCCAATGGATCCGATATCAATAACAAGACCAATTTTGACGAAGAAGATGGGAAGAAACACCCAGGAGATGATGAGTTCAAGCTTCTGCGTGAGAGCTGAACCTATTGGTGGCCCTGCCGGTATTGTCAACCCAAGAATGAAAGGTCCGAAATATGTGTGTAGACCCAAGGAATGACTGAAAAGGCCAGTTACCATGACCCCAACAAACAGTTGAAGCGTATGGAGTTCGGCCATTGGCTGTGCGGCTGCTGGGTTCTTGGTCATCCATTTGAGTGCCGGCCAAATAAGCAGGATGATGACCAGTGCAACCACAATACCGGTGGCAACTCCTGCAAGTATGTCTTTCAAATCATCATCGGACTTCCCTTGGGCCAGAAGGCTGATTGATATCACACAGAAACTGCACATCCCGCTCACTATTGAAGAAGACATTGCCACCCTTCCAAAGTTGGAGTTTAAGATCTTGAGCTCTTGGAGAAAGGTAGCAACAGTTGGGAAGGCGAGAACAGATTCTGCTAGAGCCACTGCTGGAAGGGAAGTGGCGATGTTGCTGTCCAAACGGACCTGACGCTTCAAGATAGAAGACCATCCATGAGTCAATACAGATGGGAGTGCCACTGTCACAAATCCAATGGCGAATGTCTTCCTGTCAACTTTCTTGACGAGGGAGGGATCGGTTTGCACTCCAATGAGGAAGGAGCAGAACATGAATCCAAAAGAGGCAACAACATCCAGCAGTAAGAAACTTCTGAGAGGAAAAAAACTATCGATAAATGCTTCAATCCGGCCTAGAATCGAAGGACCTAGTATTATACCCCCCTGTTAGGTAAGTAAATCATAACCAATCAACAAAATTTTTAAATTTTGATTTGCTTCTAGCTAGCTAATTTAATTCATTTCCATTTTAATTGCTTCATTATATAATTGAATTCATTTATGTCTATGCATGCATGAAATGATGATTAGGGTTGTTGATATTGCTGGTGCTGCTTCATTATGTTTTCTATGAGAATGAATTTAGAAATGATGATTGATGTTATGAAAGAAACAACTTACTAAGATGAATTCATTTCCATTTTAATTTCCTTCTTTATCTAATTTCATTCATTTATATCTATGCATGCATGAAATGATGATGATTAGGGTTTGCCATTGTTGTCATTGCTGGTGCTGCTTCTCTATGTCTGTTATGAAATTGAATTTAGAAATGATGAAACAACTTACTAAGATTTGAGCTATGATGAGGGGTTGGCCGAGAGGCCTGAGGATGAGGGAGGTGAGGACGATGATGCCGGTGGAGAAGGCGAATTGGATGAGAGTGAGAGGCAGTGAATAGAGAAGAGGATTTTTGTGGAAGAAGATGCCATTTGAATGTATCATGGACACTGACGTGCATATTTTGGTATAATTGTCGACAGAAAGTAGATTGGAGGCGATATAGGTTGCTATGTCCTTAGGTTCCATGGCAATGGAACCCATGGCTGTAGCTTCTGGGCAGGCCTCTCTGGCCGTACACAGGCTAAGCCAGGGAGGAGGAGGTGGAGGACGACGGCGGCGAGGAGGACGTACCAACACAATCAACCACCACCTTAACAACACCAATCAATTAAACAGAGCACAAATAATTCAAAGGCGAAGCGGACCCAAGAGAGAGAGAGAGAGAGAGAGAAAAAAATGTACGAAAGAGAGGGAGAGAGTCAAGTGCAACGTGGTGGGTACATATTTGGCGTTGACTATTTTCTGACTTGTCAATTTATTTAGGGAGGCCTTGTGCAAATATAATAGAGAAGCTTCCATTTTGTATTTCTTTATATTCTATATATTCATCATATAATGCCTTGGGGAGATGCCAAAGTTTTAATTATTTAAATAGGGAAAAACCATTTGTAGGGCCTTGTTCTTTTGATATAAATATTGGGTATTGCCTAATTATTTATGAGAATCAAATGTGAGACCTCTATTAGAGTGAAACTCGAAACTTCTATTACGAAATGTATAAGAATATTACTAGCCGACCAGTGTTAAATTTGTTGCAAGAGTGGCTCTAGAGATCTATAAATATAAGGAATGATATGTGTTAACTTAGTCTAAGGTTATTTCTTTTTTATATTAGAAGACTTTTGAGCCATTTATTGACCTCAATAAATAATCATATATTAATTTTTTATTCCAAAAAATATTAAAATCAATAAAAATTATTTGCCAGGTCCGGAAGTGACTTTAGGTGTTTGAGAATATAAGGAATGTCCTTTGTGAAATTTAATGTGTATAGTAACATAAGAATGATATTAGTATGGTGTTTTCATATATTGTTTGAAGAAATTTGAAAAATTGATTAAAAATTGTGAGTGATATAGCTCATAGGTTTTGTGAAAAATGCACCCGAAATTTTTTCTCGTGATAATTTTTGTGAACATAAACAAAAATGTTGGAAGCCCTTTGGGCCATTTATTGACCTCAATAAATAATTTATTTTGAATTTTTTAAGATATAAAATATTAAAATTAATAAAAATTATTTTGGAGGTCCAGAAGTGTCTTTAGGTGTCTGAGAGTATAATGAATGTTCTTTGTGAAATTTAACATGTGCATAGTAAGATGAGTGGCATTAGTATGGAATTTTCATATGTTTTTGAAGAAATTTGAAAAATCGATTAAAAATCGTGAGTTATGCTCACAGTTTTTGTGAAAAATACGTCAAGTAATTTTTCTAGTGATAATGTTTTTGGACATAAAAAAAAATGTTAGAAGCCATTTGGGCCATGTCTCGTCAAAACCCTTTGGGCCATGTCTCGTCATTTATTGGCCTTAATAAATAATTTTTTCCAATTTTTAAGCTAAATAATATTAAAATTAATAAAAATGATTTTCCAGGTCCAGAAGTGACTTTATGTGTCTGAGAATATAAGGAATGCCCTTTGTGAAATTGAAGATGTGTATAGTTAGATGAGAATGGTACTAATATGGTGTTTTCATATGTTTTTGAAGAAATTTGAAAACCTGACTAAAAATCGTGTCTCACAGTTTTTGTGAAAATTGCGCCCGAAATTTTTACTCGTGATAAATATTTATGGATATAACCAAAAATATTTGAAGCCCTTTGGGCCATGTCTCACCATTTATTAACCACAATAAATAAAAAAATTTCAAATTTAGGCTATAAAATATTAAAATCAATAAAAATAATTTGCTAAGTCCAGAAGTGACTTTAGGTGTCTTTGAATATAAGGAATGTTCTTTATGAAATTGAAGAGGTCTAAAAATTGAGAGTATAGCCCACAGTTTTTGTAAAAAATGCGCCCGAAAATTTTCCTCTTCATAATTTTTGTGGGCACTAACAAAAATTTTAGAGACCCTTTGGGCAATGTCTCGCCATTTATTGACCTCAACAAATAATTTTTTTCGAATTTTTAAGCTATAAAATATTAAAATTAATAAAAATCATTTTCCAGGTCTGGAAGTGACTTTAGGTGTATGAGAATATAAGGAATGTCCTTTGTAAAATTGAAGATGTGTATAGTAAGATGAGAATGATATTAGTATGGTGTTTATATATGTTTTGAATAGATTTGAAAAATCGACTAAAAATCGTGAGTTATATAACTCACAGTTTTGTGAAAAATGCTTTGGGTAATATTTCACGTGATAATTTTTGTGGACGTAAACAAAAATGTTGGAAGCCCTTTGGGCCATGTCTCGCCATTTAATGCCCTCAATAAATAATTTTTGCCCAATTTTTTAGCTATAAAATCTTAAAATCATAAATATTATTTTTCAGGTCCGGAAGTGACTTTAGGTGTCTAAGAATATAAGGAATGTCGTTTGTGAAATTGAAGATGTGTATAGTAAGATGAGAATGGCGTTAGTATAGTGTTTTCACATGTTATCGAAGAAATTTGAAAAACTGTCTAAAAATTTGAAAAATAGTTTTGTGACAAATGCGTCCGATAATTTTTCCCTTGATTATTTTTGTGGAAATAAAAAAAAAAATTGGAAGTGCCTTGCCCCATGTCTCACCATTTATTGACCTCAATAAAAAAGAATTTTAAAATTTTTTAGCTATAAAATATTAAAATCAATAAAGATTATTTATTAGGTTCGGAAGTTACTTTAGGTGTATGAGAATATGTGTCGTTTGTGAAATTGAGAATGGCATCAGTATAGTGTTTTCATATGTTTTTGAAGCAATTTGAAAAACCGTCTAAAAATCGTGAGTTTATATATACCACAATTCTTTTGAAAAATGCGCCTAAAAATTTTCCACTTGATAATTTTTGTAGACATTAAAAAAATGTTAGAAACCCTTTGAGCCATGTCTCGCCATTTATTGACCCCAATATATAATTTCTTTCGAAATTTTTAAGCCTTATAATATTAGAATTAACAAAAATTATTTTCCAAGTCTGGAAGTGACTTTAGGTGTATGAGAATATAATGAATGTCCTTTGTGAAATTGAAGATGTGTATACTAAAGATGATAATGGTAATATTATGATGTTTTCATATGTTTTTGAATAAATTTTAAAAGCCGACTAAAAATAATGAGTTGCTAAGAGTTTTGTGAAAAATGCGCCTAGTAATATTTCCCGTGATAATTTTTGTGGACATAAAGAGAAGTGTTGGAAGATATTTGGGCCATGTCTCGCCATTAATTGCCCTCATAAAATAATTGTTTTCGAATTTTTAGCTATAAAATATTAAAATCAATAAAAATTATTTATCAGGTCCAGAAGTAACTTTAGGTGTCTGAGAATATAAGGAATGTCGTCTGTGAAATTAAAGATTCGTATAGTATGATGAGAATGGCATTAGTATAGTGTTTTCACATGTTTTTGAAGAAATTTGTAAAACCGTCTAAAAATCGTGAGTTTATATATAGATCACAGTTCTTTTGAAAAATTGCACGAAAATTTTCCTTTCGATAATTTTATGGACACTAAAAAGAATGTGAGAAACCCTTTGAGCCATGTCTCGTCATTTATTAACCTCAATAACTAGTTTTTTTCAAATTTTTGAACCTATAAAATATTAAAATTAATAAAAATTATTTTTCAGATTCGGAAGTGACTTTAGGTGTCTGAGAATATAAGGAATGTCTTTTGGGGAATTGAAGATGAGTAAAGTAAGATGAGAGGGGTACTAGTATGGTGTTTTCATATGTTTTTGAAGAAATTTCAAAAACCAACTGAAAATCGTGAGTTATAGCTCATAGTTTTATGAAAAATGAGCTTGGTAATATTTCCCGTGATAATTTTTGTGGACATAAACAAAAATGTTGGAAGCCCTTTGGGCCATCTCTCGCCATTTATTGCCCTCAAACAATAATTTTTGTCCAATTTTTAGCAATAAAATATTAAAATCATAAATATTATTTATCAGGTCCGGAAGTGAGTTTACGTGTGTGAATATATAAGGAATGTCGTTTGTGAAATTGAACATGTGTATTGTAAGTTGAGAATGGCGTTAGTATAGTGTTTTCACATGTTTTTGAAGAAATTTGAAAAGCTGTCAAAAAATCGTTGATAGTAGCTCACAATTTTTGTGAAAAATGTGTCCGGTATTTTTACTCTTGATAAATTTTTTGGAAATAAACAAAATGTTGGAAGCGCTTTGGGCCATGTCTCGCCATTTATTGACATCAATAAATAATTTTTTAAAAATATTTTTTAGCTATAAAATATTAAAATTAAAAAAAATTATTTATCAGGTCCGAAAGTAACTTTAGGTGTCTGAGAATATAAGGAATGTCATTTTTGAATTTGAAGATATGTATTGTAAGATGAGAATGGCATTAGTATAGTGTTTTCACATGTTTTTTAAGAAATTTGAAAAATCGTGAGTATAGCTCACATGTTTTGTTAAAAATGCGCCCGAAACTTTTCCACTTGATATGTAGACATTAAAAAAAAAATTAGAAACCCTTTGAGCCATGTCTCGACATTTATTGACCTCAATAAATAATTTTTTTTTTAAATGTTTTAATCCGTAAAATATTAAAATTAATAAAAATTATATTTCAGGTTCGGAAGTGACTTTAGGTATATGAGAATATAAGGAATGTCCTTTGTGAAATTGAAGATGTGTATAATAAGATGAGAATGGTACTAGTATGGTGTTTTCATACACTTGGTAATAAATTTAAAAAACCGACTAAGAATCGTGAGCTGCTCACAGTTTTGTGAAATATGCGCTTGGTAATATTTCCTGTGATAATTTTTGTGGACATAAACAAAAATATGGGAATCCATTTGGGCCATGTCTCGCCATTTATTGCCCTCAATAAATAATATTTTTTGAATTTTTAGCTATAAAATATTAAAATCAATAAAAATTTATTTATCAGGTCTGTAAGTGACTTTAGGTGTCTGAGAATATAAGGAATGTCCTATGTGAAATTGAAGATGTGTATAGTAAGATAAGAATGGTACTAGTATGGTGTTTTCATAATTTTTGAATAAATTGGAAAAACTGACTAAAAATCGTGAGTTATAACTCACCGTTTTGTAAAAAATGAGCCTGGTAATATTTCCCGTGATAATTTTTGTGGACATAACAAAAATTTTGGAAGCCCTTTGGGCCTTGTGTCGGCATTTATTGCCGTCAATAAATAATTTGTTTCAAAATTTTTAGCTATAAAATATTAAAATCAATAAAAATTATTTATTAGTTCCGGAAGTGACTTTAGGTGTCTGAGAATAAAGGTAATGTCGTTTGTGAAATTGAATATGTGTATAGTAAGATAAGAATGGCATTAGTATAGTGTTTTCACATGTTTTTGAAGAAATTTGAAAAATCGTCTAAAAATCGTGAGTTTATTATAGCCCACAGTTTTTTGAAAAATGCGCTCGAAAATTTTCCGCTTGATAATTTTTATGGACATTAACAAGAAGGTTGGAAATGCTTTGGGTCATGTCTCGCCATTTATTGACCTCAATATATAATTTTTTGTTTTTTGAAATTTTAGGATATAAAATATTAAAATTAATAAAAATTATTTTCCAGTTCCGGAAGTGACTTTAGATGTCTAAGAATATAAGGAATGTCCTTTGTGAAGTTGAAGATGTGTATAGTAAGATGAGAATGATATTAGTATGGTGTTTTCATGTGTTTTGAATAGATTTGAAAAATAGACTAAAAATCGTGAGTTATAGCTCACAGTTTTGTGAAAAATGCGCTTGGTAATATTTCCCGTGATAATTTTTGTGGACGTAAACAAAAATGTTGGATGCCCTTTGGGCCATGTCTCGTCATTTATAGCCCTCAATAAATAATTTTTGTCCAATCTTTTAGGTATAAAATCTTAAAATCATAAATATTATTTTTCAAGTTCGGAAGTGACTTTAGGTGTACGAGAATATAAGAAATATTGTTTGTGAAATTGAAGAAATATCGTTTGGGCTATGTCTCGCCATTTATTGGCCTCAATAAATAATTTTTTTCAAAAGTTTCCGCTATATTTCTTTAAAAATTATTTATCAGGTCCGGAAATGACTTTAGGTGTTTGAGAATATAAGGAATGTCGTCTGTGAAATTGAAGATTTGTATAGTAAGATGAGAATGGCATTAGTATAGTGTTTTCACATGTTATTGAAGAAATTTGAAAAACTGTCTAAAAATAGTGAGTTCACAGCTTTTGTGAAAAAAACGTCTGGTAAATTGTCCCTTGATAATTTGTGTGGAATTAAACAAAAATGTTGGAAGTGCTTTGGACTATGTCGCCCTTTATTGACCTCAATAAATAATTTTTTAAAAATCTTTTTTAGCTATAAAATATTAAAATTAAAAAAAATTATTTATCAGGTCCGAAAGTAACTTTAGGTGTCTGAGAATATAAGGAATGTCATTTTTGAATTTGAAGATATGTATTGTAAGATGAGAATGGCATTAGTATAGTGTTTTCACATGTTTTTTAAGAAATTTGAAAAATCGTGAGTATAGCTCACATGTTTTGTTAAAAATGCGCCCGAAACTTTTCCACTTGATATGTAGACATTAAAAAAAAAATTAGAAACCCTTTGAGCCATGTCTCGACATTTATTGACCTCAATAAATAATTTTTTTTAAAATTTTTTAATCCGTAAAATATAAAAATTAATAAAAATTATATTTCAGTTTCGGAAGTGACTTTAGGTATATGAGAATATAAGGAATGTCCTTTGTGAAATTGAAGATGTGTATAATAAGATGAGAATGGTACTAGTATGGTGTTTTCATACACTTGGTAATAAATTTAAAAAACCGACTAAGAATCGTGAGCTGCTCACAGTTTTGTGAAATATGCGCTTTGTAATATTTCCTGTGATAATTTTTGTGGACATAAACAAAAATATGGGAATCCATTTGGGCCATGTCTCGCCATTTATTGCCCTCAATAAATAATATTTTTTGAATTTTTAGCTATAAAATATTAAAATCAATAAAAATTTATTTATCAGGTCTGTAAGTGACTTTAGGTGTCTGAGAATATAAGGAATGTCCTATGTGAAATTGAAGATGTGTATAGTAAGATAAGAATGGTACTAGTATGGTGTTTTCATAATTTTTGAATAAATTGGAAAAACTGACTAAAAATCGTGAGTTATAACTCACCGTTTTGTAAAAAATGAGCCTGGTAATATTTCCCGTGATAATTTTTGTGGACATAACAAAAATTTTGGAAGCCCTTTGGGCCTTGTGTCGGCATTTATTGCCGTCAATAAATAATTTGTTTCAAAATTTTTAGCTATAAAATATTAAAATCAATAAAAATTATTTATTAGTTCCGGAAGTGACTTTAGGTGTCTGAGAATAAAGGTAATGTCGTTTGTGAAATTGAATATGTGTATAGTAAGATTAGAATGGCATTAGTATAGTGTTTTCACATGTTTTTGAAGAAATTTGAAAAATCGTCTAAAAATCGTGAGTTTATTATAGCCCACAGTTTTTTGAAAAATGCGCTCGAAAATTTTCCGCTTGATAATTTTTATGGACATTAACAAGAAGGTTGGAAATGCTTTGGGTCATGTCTCGCCATTTATTGACCTCAATATATAATTTTTTGTTTTTTGAAATTTTAGGATATAAAATATTAAAATTAATAAAAATTATTTTCCAGTTCCGGAAGTGACTTTAGATGTCTAAGAATATAAGGAATGTCCTTTGTGAAGTTGAAGATGTGTATAGTAAGATGAGAATGATATTAGTATGGTGTTTTCATGTGTTTTGAATAGATTTGAAAAATAGACTAAAAATCGTGAGTTATAGCTCACAGTTTTGTGAAAAATGCGCTTGGTAATATTTCCCGTGATAATTTTTGTGGACGTAAACAAAAATGTTGGATGCCCTTTGGGCCATGTCTCGTCATTTATAGCCCTCAATAAATAATTTTTGTCCAATCTTTTAGGTATAAAATCTTAAAATCATAAATATTATTTTTCAAGTTCGGAAGTGACTTTAGGTGTACGAGAATATAAGAAATATTGTTTGTGAAATTGAAGAAATATCATTTGGGCTATGTCTCGCCATTTATTGGCCTCAATAAATAATTTTTTTCAAAAGTTTCCGCTATATTTCTTTAAAAATTATTTATCAGGTCCGGAAATGACTTTAGGTGTTTGAGAATATAAGGAATGTCGTCTGTGAAATTGAAGATTTGTATAGTAAGATGAGAATGGCATTAGTATAGTGTTTTCACATGTTATTGAAGAAATTTGAAAAACTGTCTAAAAATAGTGAGTTCACAGCTTTTGTGAAAAAAACGTCTGGTAAATTGTCCCTTGATAATTTGTGTGGAATTAAACAAAAATGTTGGAAGTGCTTTGGACTATGTCGCCCTTTATTGACCTCAATAAATAATTTTTTAAAAATCTTTTTTAGCTATAAAATATTAAAATTAAAAAAAATTATTTATCAGGTCCGAAAGTAACTTTAGGTGTCTGAGAATATAAGGAATGTCATTTTTGAATTTGAAGATATGTATTGTAAGATGAGAATGGCATTAGTATAGTGTTTTCACATGTTTTTAAGAAATTTGAAAAATCGTGAGTATAGCTCACATGTTTTGTTAAAAATGCGCCCGAAACTTTTCCACTTGATATGTAGACATTAAAAAAAAAATTAGAAACCCTTTGAGCCATGTCTCGACATTTATTGACCTCAATAAATAATTTTTTTTAAAATTTTTTAATCCGTAAAATATTAAAATTAATAAAAATTATATTTCAGTTTCGGAAGTGACTTTAGGTATATGAGAATATAAGGAATGTCCTTTGTGAAATTGAAGATGTGTATAATAAGATGAGAATGGTACTAGTATGGTGTTTTCATACACTTGGTAATAAATTTAAAAAACCGACTAAGAATCGTGAGCTGCTCACAGTTTTGTGAAATATGCGCTTGGTAATATTTCCTGTGATAATTTTTGTGGACATAAACAAAAATATGGGAATCCATTTGGGCCATGTCTCGCCATTTATTGCCCTCAATAAATAATATTTTTTGAATTTTTAGCTATAAAATATTAAAATCAATAAAAATTTATTTATCAGGTCTGTAAGTGACTTTAGGTGTCTGAGAATATAAGGAATGCCCTATGTGAAATTGAAGATGTGTATAGTAAGATAAGAATGGTACTAGTATGGTGTTTTCATATTTTTTGAATAAATTGGAAAAACTGACTAAAAATCGTGAGTTATAACTCACCGTTTTGTAAAAAATGAGCCTGGTAATATTTCCCATGATAATTTTTGTGGACATAACAAAAATTTTGGAAGCCCTTTGGGCCTTGTGTCGGCATTTATTGCCGTCAATAAATAATTTGTTTCAAAATTTTTAGCTATAAAATATTAAAATCAATAAAAATTATTTATTAGTTCCGGAAGTGACTTTAGGTGTCTGAGAATAAAGGTAATGTCGTTTGTGAAATTGAATATGTGTATAGTAAGATTAGAATGGCATTAGTATAGTGTTTTCACATGTTTTTGAAGAAATTTGAAAAATCGTCTAAAAATCGTGAGTTTATTATAGCCCACAGTTTTTTGAAAAATGCGCTCGAAAATTTTCCGCTTGATAATTTTTATGGACATTGACAAGAAGGTTGGAAATGCTTTGGGTCATGTCTCGCCATTTATTGACCTCAATATATAATTTTTTTTTTTGAAATTTTAGGATATAAAATATTAAAATTAATAAAAATTATTTTCCAGTTCCGGAAGTGACTTTAGATGTCTAAGAATATAAGGAATGTCCTTTGTGAAGTTGAAGATGTGTATAGTAAGATGAGAATGATATTAGTATGGTGTTTTCATGTGTTTTGAATAGATTTGAAAAATAGACTAAAAATCGTGAGTTATAGCTCACAGTTTTGTGAAAAATGCGCTTGGTAATATTTCCCGTGATAATTTTTGTGGACGTAAACAAAAATGTTGGATGCCCTTTGGGCCATGTCTCGTCATTTATAGCCCTCAATAAATAATTTTTGTCCAATCTTTTAGCTATAAAATCTTAAAATCATAAATATTATTTTTCAAGTTCGGAAGTGACTTTAGGTGTACGAGAATATAAGAAATATTGTTTGTGAAATTGAAGAAATATCGTTTGGGCTATGTCTCGCCATTTATTGGCCTCAATAAATAATTTTTTTCAAAAGTTTCCGCTATATTTCTTTAAAAATTATTTATCAGGTCCGGAAATGACTTTAGGTGTTTGAGAATATAAGGAATGTCGTCTGTGAAATTGAAGATTTGTATAGTAAGATGAGAATGGCATTAGTATAGTGTTTTCACATGTTATTGAAGAAATTTGAAAAACTGTCTAAAAATAGTGAGTTCACAGCTTTTGTGAAAAAAACGTCTGGTAAATTGTCCCTTGATAATTTGTGTGGAATTAAACAAAAATGTTGGAAGTGCTTTGGACTATGTCGCCCTTTATTGACCTCAATAAATAATTTTTTAAAAATCTTTTTTAGCTATAAAATATTAAAATTAAAAAAAATTATTTATCAGGTCCGAAAGTAACTTTAGGTGTCTGAGAATATAAGGAATGTCATTTTTGAATTTGAAGATATGTATTGTAAGATGAGAATGGCATTAGTATAGTGTTTTCACATGTTTTTTAAGAAATTTGAAAAATCGTGAGTATAGCTCACATGTTTTGTTAAAAATGCGCCCGAAACTTTTCCACTTGATATGTAGACATTAAAAAAAAAATTAGAAACCCTTTGAGCCATGTCTCGAAGAAGATGGGAAGAAACACCCAGGAGATGATGAGTTCAAGCTTCTGCGTGAGAGCTGAACCTATTGGTGGCCCTGCCGGTATTGTCAACCCAAGAATGAAAGGTCCGAAATATGTGTGTAGACCCAAGGAATGACTGAAAAGGCCAGTTACCATGACCCCAACAAACAGTTGAAGCGTATGGAGTTCGGCCATTGGCTGTGCGGCTGCTGGGTTCTTGGTCATCCATTTGAGTGCCGGCCAAATAAGCAGGATGATGACCAGTGCAACCACAATACCGGTGGCAACTCCTGCAAGTATGTCTTTCAAATCATCATCGGACTTCCCTTGGGCCAGAAGGCTGATTGATATCACACAGAAACTGCACATCCCGCTCACTATTGAAGAAGACATTGCCACCCTTCCAAAGTTGGAGTTTAAGATCTTGAGCTCTTGGAGAAAGGTAGCAACAGTTGGGAAGGCGAGAACAGATTCTGCTAGAGCCACTGCTGGAAGGGAAGTGGCGATGTTGCTGTCCAAACGGACCTGACGCTTCAAGATAGAAGACCATCCATGAGTCAATACAGATGGGAGTGCCACTGTCACAAATCCAATGGCGAATGTCTTCCTGTCAACTTTCTTGACGAGGGAGGGATCGGTTTGCACTCCAATGAGGAAGGAGCAGAACATGAATCCAAAAGAGGCAACAACATCCAGCAGTAAGAAACTTCTGAGAGGAAAAAAACTATCGATAAATGCTTCAATCCGGCCTAGAATCGAAGGACCTAGTATTATACCCCCCTGTTAGGTAAGTAAATCATAACCAATCAACAAAATTTTTAAATTTTGATTTGCTTCTAGCTAGCTAATTTAATTCATTTCCATTTTAATTGCTTCATTATATAATTGAATTCATTTATGTCTATGCATGCATGAAATGATGATTTGGGTTGTTGATATTGCTGGTGCTGCTTCATTATGTTTTCTATGAGAATGAATTTAGAAATGATGATTGATGTTATGAAAGAAACAACTTACTAAGATGAATTCATTTCCATTTTAATTTCCTTCTTTATCTAATTTCATTCATTTATATCTATGCATGCATGAAATGATGATGATTAGGGTTTGCCATTGTTGTCATTGCTGGTGCTGCTTCTCTATGTCTGTTATGAAATTGAATTTAGAAATGATGAAACAACTTACTAAGATTTGAGCTATGATGAGGGGTTGGCCGAGAGGCCTGAGGATGAGGGAGGTGAGGACGATGATGCCGGTGGAGAAGGCGAATTGGATGAGAGTGAGAGGCAGTGAATAGAGAAGAGGATTTTTGTGGAAGAAGATGCCATTTGAATGTATCATGGACACTGACGTGCATATTTTGGTATAATTGTCGACAGAAAGTAGATTGGAGGCGATATAGGTTGCTATGTCCTCAGGTTCCATGGCAATGGAACCCATGGCTGTAGCTTCTGGGCAGGCCTCTCTGGCCGTACACAGGCTAAGCCAGGGAGGAGGAGGTGGAGGACGACGGCGGCGAGGAGGACGTACCAACACAATCAACCACCACCTTAACAGCACCAATCAATTAAACAGAGCACAAATAATTCAAAGGCGAAGCGGACCCAAGAGAGAGAGAGAGAGAGAGAGAGAAATGTACGAAAGAGAGGTAGAGAGTCAAGTGCAACGTGGTGGGTACATATTTGGCGTTGACTATTTTCTGACTTGTCAATTTATTTAGGGAGGCCTTGTGCAAATATAATAGAGAAGCTTCCATTTTGTATTTCTTTATATTCTATATATTCATCATATAATGCCTTGAGGAGATGCCAAAGTTTTAATTATTTAAATAGGGAAAAAACATTTGTAGGGCCTTGTTCTTTTGATATAAATATTGGGTATTGCCTAATTATTTATGAGAATCAAATGTGAGACCTCTATTAGAGTGAAACTCGAAACTTCTATTACGAAATGTATAAGAATATTATTAGCCGACCAATGTTAAATTTGTTGCAAGAGTGGCTCTAGAGATCCATAAATATAAGGAATGATATGTGTTAACTTAGTCTAAGGTTATTTCTTTTTTATATTAGAAGACTTTTGGGCCATTTATTGACCTCAATAAATAATTATATATTAATTTTTTAATCCATAAAATATTAAAATCAATAAAAATTATTTGCTAGGTCCGGAAGTGACTTTAGGTGTTTGAGAATATAAGGAATGTCCTTTGTGAAATTTAATATGTGTATAGTAACATAAGAATGATATTAGTATGGTGTTTTCATATATTGTTGAAGAAATTTGAAAAATTGATTAAAAATTGTGAGTGATATAGCTCATAGGTTTTGTGAAAAATGCACCCGAAATTTTTTCTCGTTATAATTTTTGTGAACAGAAACAAAAATGTTGGAAGCCTTTTGGGCCATTTATTGACCTCAATAAATGATTTATTTTGAATTTTTTAAGATATAAAATATTAAAATTAATAAAAATTATTTTGGAGGTCCAGAAGTGTCTTTAGGTGTCTGAGAATATAAGCAATGTTCTTTGTGAAATTTAACATGTGCATAGTAAGATGAGTGGCATTAGTATGGAATTTTCATATGTTTTTGAAGAAATTTGAAAAATCGATTAAAAATCGTGAGTTATGCTCACAGTTTTTGTGAAAAATGCGTCAAGTAATTTTTCTAGTGATAATTTTTGTGGACATAAAAAAAAATGTTAGAAGCCATTTGGGCCATGTCTCGTCAAAACCCTTTGGGCCATGTCTCGTCATTTATTGGCCTTAATAAATAATTTTTTCCAATTTTTAAGCTAAATAATATTAAAATTAATAAAAATGATTTTCCAGGTCCAGAAGTGACTTTATGTGTCTGAGAATATAAGGAATGCCCTTTGTGAAATTGAAGATGTGTATAGTTAGATGAGAATGGTACTAATATGGTGTTTTCATATGTTTTTGAAGAAATTTGAAAACCTGACTAAAAATCGTGTCTCACAGTTTTTGTGAAAATTGTGCCCGAAATTTTTACTCGTGATAAATATTTATGGATATAACCAAAAATATTTGAAGCCCTTTGGGCCATGTCTCACCATTTATTAACCACAATAAATAAAAAAATTTCAAATTTAGGCTATAAAATATTAAAATCAATAAAAATAATTTGCTAAGTCCAGAAGTGACTTTAGGTGTCTTTGAATATAAGGAATGTTCTTTATGAAATTGAAGAGGTCTAAAAATTGAGAGTATAGCCCACAGTTTTTGTAAAAAATGCGCCCGAAAATTTTCCTCTTCATAATTTTTGTGGGCACTAACAAAAATTTTAGAGACCCTTTGGGCAATGTCTCGCCATTTATTGACCTCAACAAATAATTTTTTCGAATTTTTAAGCTATAAAATATTAAAATTAATAAAAATCATTTTCCAGGTCTGGAAGTGACTTTAGGTGTATGAGAATATAAGGAATGTCCTTTGTAAAATTGAAGATGTGTATAGTAAGATGAGAATGATATTAGTATGGTGTTTATATATGTTTTGAATAGATTTGAAAAATCGACTAAAAATCGTGAGTTATATAACTCACAGTTTTGTGAAAAATGCTTTGGGTAATATTTCACGTGATAATTTGTGTGGACGTAAACAAAAATGTTGGAAGCCCTTTGGGCCATGTCTCGCCATTTAATGCCCTCAATAAATAATTTTTGCCCAATTTTTTAGCTATAAAATCTTAAAATCATAAATATTATTTTTCAGGTCCGGAAGTGACTTTAGGTGTCTAAGAATATAAGGAATGTCGTTTGTGAAATTGAAGATGTGTATAGTAAGATGAGAATGGCGTTAGTATAGTGTTTTCACACATGTTATCGAAGAAATTTGAAAAACTGTCTAAAAATTTGAAAAATAGTTTTGTGACAAATGCGTCCGATAATTTTTCCCTTGATTATTTTTGTGGAAATAAAAAAAAAAAATTGGAAGTGCCTTGCCCCATGTCTCACCATTTATTGACCTCAATAAAAAAGAATTTTAAAATTTTTTAGTTATAAAATATTAAAATCAATAAAGATTATTTATTAGGTTCGGAAGTTACTTTAGGTGTATGAGAATATGTGTCGTTTGTGAAATTGAAGATGTGTATAGTATGATGAGAATGGCATCAGTATAGTGTTTTCATATGTTTTTGAAGCAATTTGAAAAACCGTCTAAAAATCGTGAGTTTATATATACCACAATTCTTTTGAAAAATGCGCCCAAAAATTTTCCACTTGATAATTTTTGTAGACATTAAAAAAATGTTAGAAACCCTTTGAGCCATGTCTCGCCATTTATTGACCCCAATATATAATTTCTTTCGAAATTTTTAAGCCTTATAATATTAGAATTAACAAAAATTATTTTCCAAGTCTGGAAGTGACTTTAGGTGTATGAGAATATAATGAATGTCCTTTGTGAAATTGAAGATGTGTATACTAAAGATGATAATGGTAATATTATGATGTTTTCATATGTTTTTGAATAAATTTTAAAAGCCGACTAAAAATAATGAGTTGCTAAGAGTTTTGTGAAAAATGCGCCTAGTAATATTTCCCGTGATAATTTTTGTGGACATAAAGAGACGTGTTGGAAGATATTTGGGCCATGTCTCGCCATTAATTGCCCTCATAAAATAATTGTTTTCGAATTTTTAGCTATAAAATATTAAAATCAATAAAAATTATTTATCAGGTCCAGAAGTAACTTTAGGTGTCTGAGAATATAAGGAATGTCGTCTGTGAAATTAAAGATTCGTATAGTATGATGAGAATGGCATTAGTATAGTGTTTTCACATGTTTTTGAAGAAATTTGTAAAACTGTCTAAAAATCGTGAGTTTATATATAGATCACAGTTCTTTTGAAAAATTGCACGAAAATTTTCCTTTCGTTAATTTTATGGACACTAAAAAGAATGTGAGAAACCCTTTGAGCTATGTCTCGTCATTTATTAACCTCAATAACTAGTTTTTTTCAAATTTTTGAACCTATAAAATATTAAAATTAATAAAAATTATTTTTCAGATTCGGAAGTGACTTTAGGTGTCTGAGAATATAAGGAATGTCTTTTGGGGAATTGAAGATGTGTAAAGTAAGATGAGAGGGGTACTAGTATGGTGTTTTCATATGTTTTTGAAGAAATTTGAAAAACCGACTGAAAATCGTGAGTTATAGCTCATAGTTTTATGAAAAATGCGCTTGGTAATATTTCCCGTGATAATTTTTGTGGACATAAACAAAAATGTTGGAAGCCCTTTGGGCCATCTCTCGCCATTTATTGCCCTCAAACAATAATTTTTGTCCAATTTTTAGCAATAAAATATTAAAATCATAAATATTATTTATCAGGTCCGGAAGTGAGTTTACGTGTCTGAATATATAAGGAATGTCGTTTGTGAAATTGAACATGTGTATTGTAAGTTGAGAATGGCATTAGTATAGTGTTTTCACATGTTTTTGAAGAAATTTGAAAAGCTGTCAAAAAATCGTTGATAATAGCTCACAATTTTTGTGAAAAATGCGTCCGGTATTTTTACTCTTGATAAATTTTTTGGAAATAAACAAAATGTTGGAAGCGCTTTGGGCCATGTCTCGCCATTTATTGACATCAATAAATAATTTTTTAAAAATCTTTTTAGCTATAAAATATTAAAATTAAAAAAAATTATTTATCAGGTCCGAAAGTAACTTTAGGTGTCTGAGAATATAAGGAATGTCATTTTTGAATTTGAAGATATGTATTGTAAGATGAGAATGGCATTAGTATAGTGTTTTCACATGTTTTTTTAAGAATTTTGAAAAATCGTGAGTATAGCTCACATGTTTTGTTAAAAATGCGCCCGAAACTTTTCCACTTGATATGTAGACATTAAAAAAAAAAATAGAAACCCTTTGAGCCATGTCTCGACATTTATTGACCTCAATAAATAATTTTTTTTAAAATTTTTTAATCCGTAAAATATTAAAATTAATAAAAATTATATTTCAGGTTCGGAAGTGACTTTAGGTATATGAATTTATAAGGAATGTCCTTTGTGAAATTGAAGATGTGTATAATAAGATGAGAATGGTACTAGTATGGTGTTTTCATACACTTGGTAATAAATTTAAAAAACCGACTAAGAATCGTGAGCTGCTCACAGTTTTGTGAAATATGCGCTTGGTAATATTTCCTGTGATAATTTTTGTGGACATAAACAAAAATGTGGGAATCCATTTGGGCCATGTCTCGCCATTTATTGCCCTCAATAAATAATATTTTTCGAATTTTTAGTTATAAAATATTAAAATCAATAAAAAATTATTTATCAAGTCTGTAAGTGACTTTAGGTGTCTGAGAATATAAGGAATGTCCTATGTGAAATTGAAGATGTGTATAGTAAGATAAGAATGGTACTAGTATGGTGTTTTCATATTTTTTGAATAAATTGGAAAAACTGACTAAAAATCGTGAGTTATAGCTCACCGTTTTGTGAAAAATGAGCCTGGTGATATTTCCCGTGATAATTTTTGTGGACATAAAAAAAGTTTTGGAAGCCCTTTGGGCCTTGTCTCGGCATTTATTGCCGTCAATAAATAATTTGTTTCAAAATTTTTAGCTATAAAATATTAAAATCAATAAAAATTATTAATTAGTTCCGGAAGTGACTTTAGGTGTCTGAGAATAAAGGTAATGTCGTTTGTGAAATTGAATATGTGTATAGTAAGATTAGAATGGCATTAGTATAGTGTTTTCACATGTTTTTTAAGAAATTTGAAAAATCGTCTAAAAATCGTGAGTTTATTATAGCCCACAGTTTTTTGAAAAATGCGCTCGAAAAGTTTCCGCTTGATAATTTTTATGGACATTAACAAGAATGTTGGAAATGCTTTGGGTCATGTCTCGCCATTTATTGACTTCAATAAATAATTTTTTTTTTTGAAATTTTAGGATATAAAATATTAAAATTAATAAAAATTATTTTCCAGTTCCGGAAGTGACTTTAGATGTCTAAAAATATAAGGAATGTCCTTTGTGAAGTTGAAGATGTGTATAGTAAGATGAGAATGATATTAGTATGGTGTTTTCATGTGTTTTGAATAGATTTGAAAAATAGACTAAAAATCGTGAGTTATAGCTCACAGTTTTGTGAAAAATGCGCTTGGTAATATTTCCCGTGATAATTTTTGTGGATGTAAACAAAAATGTTGGATGCCCTTTGGGCCATGTCTCGTCCTTTATAGCCCTCAATAAATAATTTTTGTCCAATTTTTTAGCTATAAAATCTTAAAATCATAAATATTATTTTTCAAGTTCGGGAGTGACTTTAGGTGTACGAGAATATAAGAAATATTGTTTGTGAAATTGAAGAAATATCGTTTGGGCTATGTCTCGCCATTTATTGGCCTCAATAAATAATTTTTTTCAAAAGTTTCCGCTATATTTCTTTAAAAATTATTTATCAGGTCCGGAAATGATTTTAGGTGTTTGAGAATATAAGGAATGTCGTCTGTGAAATTGAAGATTTATATAGTAAGATGAGAATGGCATTAGTATAGTGTTTTCACATGTTATTGAAGAAATTTGAAAAACTGTCTAAAAATAGTGAGTTCACAGCTTTTGTGAAAAAAACGTCTGGTAAATTGTCCCTTGATAATTTGTGTGGAATTAAACAAAAATGTTGGAAGTGCTTTGGACTATATCGCCCTTTATTGACCTCAATAAATAATTTTTTTCTAATTTTTTAGCTATAAAATATTAAAATCATTAAAAATTATTTATCAGGTCCGAAAGTGACTTTAGGTGTCTGAGAATATAAGGAATGTCGTTTGTGAAATTGAAGATATGTATAGTAAGATGAGAATGGTGTTAGTATAATGTTTTTGAAGAAAATTGAAAAAATGCATAAAAATCATGAGTTATATAGCTCACAGTTTTTGTGAAAAATATGTCCGGTAAATTTTCCCTTGATAATTTTTTAGGAAATAAACAAAAATGTTGGAAGCGCTTTGGGCTATGTCTCGCCATTTATTGGCCTCAATAAATAATTTTTTTCAAAAGTTTCCGCTATATTTCTTTAAAAACTATTTATCAGGTCCAGAAATGACTTTAGGTGTTTGAGAATATAAGGAATGTCGTCTGTGAAATTGAAGATGCGTATAGTAAGATGAGAATGGCATTAGTATAGTGTTTTCACATGTTTTTCAAGAAATTTGAAAAACTATCTAAAATTCGTGGGTGCCCACAATTCTTTTGAAAAATGCGCCCGAAAATTTCCTCTTGATAATTTTTGTGGCCCCTTTGTGCCATGTCTCGCCATTTATTGACCTCAATAAATACTTTTTTCAAAAATTTCAGCTATATTTCATTAAAATATATTTATCTTGTCTGGAAGTGACTTTAGGTGTCTGAGAATATAAGGAATGGTGCTTGTGAAATTGAAGATGTGTATAGTAAGAAGAGAATGGCATTAGTATAGTGTTTTCACATGTTTTTGTAAAAATTTGAAAAATTGTTGAAAATGTCGTGAAAAATGCGTCCTACAGTTTTTTTGAAAAATGCGTCCAAAAATTTTCTTGAAAAATGCGTCCTAAAATTTTCTTGAAAAATGTCGTGAAAAATATACCCTACAGTTTTTTTGAAAAATGCGTCCTAAAATTTTCTTCTTGTTAATTTTTGTGGACATTAACAAAAATGCCAGAAACCCTTTGGGGCATGTCTCGCCATTTATTGACCTTAATAAGTAATTGTTTTCGAATTTTTAAGCTATAAAATATTAAAATTAATAAAAATTATTTTTCAGGTCCGAAAGTGACTTTAGGTGTATGAGAATATAAGGAATGTCGTTTGTGAAACTGAATATGTGTATAGTAAGATAAGAATGGTACTAATATGGTGTTTTCATATGCTCTAGCTTGCGATATTACTGGTTGGAGAATTTTTTTTGAATTTTCTCTCTTTTGAGTTTGGATTTTCTATAGTAGGGTTGATGTGAACTCTCACAATATAAAATTAGGGTTTCGAAGTTCAATTTTTTTTCTTCAAAGTTTTTGAATTTGGATTTTGGAATTATATGGTTCATATGAACTCCAACGTTTGATACTACGGATTTGAGAAAGAATTTTGAAAATTTTCATTTCTAGTTTGGTTTTTCTATGGTAAGGTTGATGTGAACTCTCACAATTTGAGAATAGGTCGGGTTTCGAGGTTCAATTTTATTTTTTCAAAATTTCAAAGTTTAAATTTGGAATTATAAGGTATATATGAATTCTAACGTTCGATAATTGATATTACTGGTTGGAGAACGAATTTTAAATTTTCTCCTTTTTTAGTTTAATTTTTCTATATGGTGAGATTGATGTGAACTTTCCAATGAGATCGGGATTTCAAAGTTCAATTTTTTTTTTCTTTCAAAATTTCAAGTTTGGATTTTTGAAATATAAAATTCATATGAATTCTAACGCTTGACGAAATACTTAGCGGAGTTAACCTCTCCTAAAAGACTATATTGACGTATTTGATAAAGTATTAGGGATGGAATTGATGGATATGAAAGCAAAGAGGTGAAAACGATGATTAGTGATAAAAAGCCTTTGTAAAATGTAATGAATTCAACAAATTTTTTTCTCAAACATTATACTCTGGTTCTTGGCATTTGAGGTTGTTTAATCCATCGTTCAAAGAGAATTTGTTTCTTCTTTATTAGGCAACAAAAGTAAAAACAAGTTTCATTAGTAAAAAGTATTGAAAACGAAAAGATGATCAATGAGCTACAATTAACCCACTCTTCACCCGCAGATATGTAGCAGTCTTGCCCAAAATGTGAAGCTGTCTGGATTTTGAATGCGAGAAGAAATAAGCAGAGCATGGGTATCCAATCCAACACACATTTCTTGGCTATCCAAGACCGAATTATACAGCTCATGCACTCGGCCAAGACACTTAGGCACAAATCTGTACTAGCCATATAGCCTGTGTCAGTATCAAGACAACTCGTTTAAAGCAATACCTGGTCGTTCATTCTAAACGTAGATTATCTATTTCTTGTCTTCACAAACTGGGCTCTCGAAGCCTTCTTCTCCATCTTTTCCCTCTTTTTTCGAGTCTTTTCATCCTCAACACCTCCCTAATTGATACACAAACGATACCAAATCATGCGGAGGAAATCAAATCTTATACAATGGCATGCAAATATAGAAGGAAAAGAAAGGGTACCTCTGAACCTTGCGACAGAAATCCTTTAATGAAACCCCATGCTTTATATACTCCAAAACCTGGTATCTGGAAACAAACGGAAGAAATTATTCTGAGAGGTCTTCTAAGGCTGTGTTTGGATGTGGAACTTTCAAAGTACCAAAGGATTTAGACTAGATACAATGCGCGCTTAGAGGGATTATAAATGACTAGATGCAATGTGCTTAGAGGGATTTCAATTGACTAGACGCAATGCGCTTAGAGGGATTTCAAATGACTACATGCTATGTGCTTAGAGGGATTTCAGCTAAACAAAAATAGCCTAAAGAAATAAGGACATTATCTTATAGGCATATTAGTCTGCCTTCTCAATCCCTAATGCTCTTGTAGATTCTTCTCAAAAAAAAAAAAATGTCCTTGTACATATTTCTACTAGTCAAATATTATGAGAATCTTCTAGCTACACCTTCTAAACCCACCCATTAGATGACATTTTCTAGAACAATACAGTTGACGAGGGAAAACTTTTGTGCTACTCATACAATAGACAACCATCCTACCGCACAGCTAATAAAAAGAGTAAAAAAAGACCAGGTTACAAGGGCCACTTTAACCCCTAAAGGACAAAGACAAATTGGAGATATGTCCGAATAACCAGAGTAATTATAGCGACTAATATTCCTTCTATATGGACCTTTCTAGGTTACCTAGGGGTGGCCTACCTTATTCAGTGATTACTGCCCATCTCTTTGGTAAAGAAATAAGCAACTTTCGACCACTAGCATATATGAACGGTTAATAAGATCTTACCAGCAGATATGCGTACCAAAATTTTCCAGAGATTATGGACATGACTTGCACGAAGCTTGTGATGTAAATTACATCATGCAAATACCTGCAACCAACCAAAGGTCAAGATTTTACCATAAAGCTAATGTGTGTTTGCATAGGCAAACGTGATCATGCATATGTGTGTATAACACCACAAAAGTACATGTTGCATTTCCAAAACATTTTACAGGATGTAAAAGTGCCAGGGTGTCAATAAAGTAGCTAGAAAAGAGCCAGTTGCTGAAATATAGAATTATATGGCTTTACCTATTCATTTGAGGCTGTTTTTCACAAAGAAAAGAAACAAGCTATGTGAAAATTTTGCCACACTGCAAGTCTATAACTTTTAAATAAAATCTACCAGCTCTTAATTTAAGTACTTAAACTGGCATAGATTACATAATTGAATACCAAACTTAAGTAAGGACCCCATGAAAGAAGTACACAGCATAAGATCACAATAATTACAAGAGTATCTTATAATTAGATAAACCTCCCAAACAGAAACCTTGGTACTATCCTATTGTCTGCAAAAAAATGAAGAAGAAATGGTTCTGGAAAAATAAGAAATAGCATTGAATATAAAAGCTCACCCACACACTCCACCAGTCTTCATATCAAAGCCACCATCTAGAAGTTCTCCATCATCACCATAAGAAGGAGTTGCCATTTGGGCAAGTTGTTTATAGGGAATGTAATAAGCCAGGGATGTCAGAAGCAAAGCAACCCAATTTTTCCAGGTGAAAGTAGAATGGAATATGAGCATCCTTAGCAACACATAAATAACCTACATCAACACAAAGTCAACACCACTATGGTCAACATGATTTTCGAAAAAGAAATTATGAATACCGAATACATATCATACATTACAGAACATGATCAGACGACGGAGATTTTCCATGTGCCGAGCGTTCTCTTCCTTGCGCTTCTTCGCACCTTGATTTGCCATCTCTCTCTAATCTACTCTCTGTAAATAAGATTGTAACCCTAGCTTAATTCAAAATCCTAGTCAAAGAACAAGAGGAAAACAGACAATGTTATAAAATGAACAAATTTGACTCTTATCAAATTGAGTAATCAGGTTATTAATCCAGTTTGAAAGTAGGGCTCAAGGCTCACTTCAGAAACCCGATAAAAATGGAAACAAGCAAATAAGAACTCAGTGTCATAAGAACAGAATAAATCTCCAAAGCATCAAGTACATGGAAATTCCCAATTTCCCATAAATTCCCAATACCAACACAACTTACTTAATAAGCGAAGTTAAATAATAATTTTCATCAAAAATCAAGAAAAAGAACCATTAACAGAGAGAACCACAGGAAAAGGGGAACATAGAAAAGTTAACAATGTCAACTTCAAAGCCAATTTAGCTCTACTTATATGTGTGTGCTTATGTATAAATATGTATTACAAAGATGTGTAATTAAAATGATATGGACAAATATAAAACACAAACGGATTTGTCTTTTCAAATGAACCAAAAGGCCAACTTAATATTCAGTAAAAGCAATGGATTTCAACACCACAAGGTAACAGGGGGAAGCAAAAGTAAACCATTGCTCTAACCTTGACAATTTTAAAAGAGAGTGGAAAAATATTACCCTGACCGCTTGATCACAATATCAAACCTTCTATCAAACCTTTTGTTCATGTAAATCCTTGTCCCTTGCAGATAAAAAATAATTTCTAGTTAAAAAAACAGAAATATTATGACAGAGGAGAAAAACAGAAATATTGTTTATGTGAAAAGAAATGCTTAGCAAGCATGACAAAGATGGGTATCTGTTGCTGTTTGGGTGGTACACATGGACTGTTTGGGTATCCGCATTGATGACTGCACAAGCAGTCATCTTAATAAAAGGCTGAGACCCAGAAACTGATTCAGTCAGCATATAGAATACAAACAAGAATGGTCCACTTTGATGTGCCTAGTTTACAATATAAAGAAATAGGCCAAGTGTAAAGATTAACCTACCGAAAAAGAATATGCCTCCCAACAGCAATGAAAATATGGATGCACTTTCCCATCTGCAACCATAATGCTGCAATTTTTTTTTTTTATTTAACATTTGAATCTCACGATTCAACATTTCATTATCTAGTACCTAAATTGGCTGACAAACATGAACCTTAAATGGATTCAAAATACAATTCCCAAAAAAATCCAAGTATGCATGTTGAAGGATAATACAATAATATGCTTCAAAAATCTACAATAATATCACCCTACCAATCATTTAGGATAATACAGAACTTAAACATTTAGAATAATAATCGTGTCTCATTGAAAGAAGGAAACCAGACATACCTGAGAATCACAAAAATTTTGGAAATCTTCTGACGAACCGAACAAGCTACAAGTGGAAATCTAAACGAGAAATTAAAATAAATAAAGAATTTCAGAAAAAGAAGCAAAAAAAAAAAAAAACAATCACGCCATTTAGGTAAAAAAGAAAACATGCGGGAAAAAGTAAAGAACTGTACCTCACCACTGTGAAGAGGACTGGTAGCCTGAGAGACCTTGGCAATGAGAGAATTGACTCTCAGCAATAGCAGAGAGAGAGTGACTGTGTGTAGTTTCTGGGGACTGGTTCAGATGCATGCATTGATCTCAACCTCATCAGAGAGTGACTGGTTCAGAGAAACGAAGTCCACTTTCAGACCTCCGGCGAAGTCCACCTTCAGACCTCCAAAGATCGGTGATGAAGTGGGTGGGTTAATCGGTGATGCAGTGGGGTTGTTGCGGCTGGGTTGGTGTGTGAGTGGGCTATTCACGTGTGTGAAACAGTGAGAGAGAGAGGGAGAGAGGAAAGGGCTGGAGGAGTGTTAGCTGCTGTTGTGCGAGAGAGGAGAAGGCTGGAGAGTGGAGCGTTCGGCTGCTCTCGTGCAAGAGAGGAGAAAGTGGTGTTGGTGCCACTTAAGAGAGGATGATTTTGGGGCTTTGGGCCGAACAAAATGGGCGGGGTTCATTAAATAAAAAAAAGGGCTGGGTTCATTAGACAAAAACCAACTTCATTTTTATGCTGGCAATAAAAAAAATCCAATCAATTCCTAAAAAGAGATCTCTGAAATAAAATGATTATCTCAGAAAAATAAATAAATAAAATAATTATCTCTATTATTATAAAGACAAGAAGGTCAAAAGGCTTCAATAAAATTTTCTGACCAAACTACCCTTACTTAATAAAAATTCTAAAAAAATATGATTTAAAAAACATGAATAAAATAGTAAAATCAGATATTAATTAAAATTTTAAATAATTAATATTAAGTAGAGGAAGAGTGCAGTTAATCCCCCTCTCACATTCATTTTTATTTTTATTTTATATTTTTGGATTTTTATTTCATTTCTCTTTATTTTTAAAAATTTTAAAAAAAAATCACACACGCATAAGCGGTTGCATGAGGCTAATTAATAGTAATTTTCTTCGTGAAATACCAATTACAGAAGTTTTATAGAAATTGGTTATCTATATTTGTCACTATTGTTAGCAAGTTATGCCACCTATGAGTTCATATGAAAGACAAAAATTAATTACTTTATAAACTATATGCTGAAATTAGAATGTGTAGAAATTGATAATTAAGAATAATGCTATGAGCACTAAGTGAAATTCCAAATTTTCTATCCCAACACATGTGGCGTACGACGTGGCAATCCACATCATCTTTTTTTAATTAACTATTTCGAATTAAAATCGAACATAAACAATTAAAAAATTAAGAAATATAAAACCCTAATCTATTACTTGCCGTTAATCCACATCATTTCCCTCCCTCCTTCTTCTCCTTCCCAAAAAAACCCTAGAAATTCATAACCTTTCTTCCACTGAAGATTTCAACCTCTTATCACACTATCATACTCTAACTAGCCAAAAAAAAAAGAGTTAAACGCATACACCTAGCAATGTCAAATTCAAATGTGCAAGCAATTGTATAGTTACAAAATATATAGAAAAATGAATAGAGGATGATTGTTAAGGAGTCTTCACCCACCCCCTACCGATGAAGATAATATGTCATTTCACGCTTTCCCTCCCAGTCCATAACCAATGGTTTTCAGATGAAAATAATCATCCAATCGAATGATAAATATGATTCGAGTGTTAACACGTGATGAAGATACATACAGTACCGATCAAGAATTATCATGGCGGAGGTGAGAAATTTCAATAGAGGAGGTTGCGTTGAATGTATAGGGTTTATTGTTAAAGGAGAAAACTGAGGAATCCGTGTCTTCAGGTTCAATCAAAATTGCTAGGTATTCTTTTTTTTTTCATTATTATTTTTTTTTTTCAAATGGCTGAATTTTTTTTTTTTAATTTTATGAGAGAAAAAGATGAAAATAAAATAAAAGATGACATGGCAATCCACATCAGATGCCACATGTATTAGTTGGTACCCATAACATTATTCTATAATTAAATATATTGACATTTGTTACACTTTCGCCCAATCCATTAATTACCTTTGACTATGAATATCCAAAAAAAAAATCACTAGACCAAAAAGTATTTCTTCATAAGGACATGTGTCGGATTGTTCACACTAAATTGGGTTTAACCCATTAACTAAACCAATAAATTCGGGTAAGTATTTTTAGAAATCATTCAATCGAGAAAAGATACCCATCACTAATTAGGCGAGTTGAGTTAGGTTATGCGGGTTCCGCAGGTTGAGTCGGATTAGGCAAAGTTTTGCAAGTTGAGTTGAGTTAGGTTGGGCGAGGTTATGCAGCTTGAGTCTTATGAGGTTTTTTTTTTTTTTTTTTTTTTTTTTTTTTTTTTCTAATGCTATTATTATTTTTCTATATAAAAAACAAGTATTTCAACAATGTTCCTCAAGAGTCAACAAATCAAATCAACCCTAACTTTAAAAGATCTCTAAATGCATAGTCCAACATATCATTAGGAATCCTCAGAAGGGAACATTTTCTCACTAAATATAAACTTGAAACATGTAATAGTTATGTTGGAATAGGTCAATTGTCGTCAAATTTGAAATATTACAAATCACATATCCATAATTTTATGAGCCGGTGGACAGAACTTAACTCATAACTCTTTTTTTTTTCCTTTGTATCGCTCCCAACCCAATCCATTTCGGCTATGTTGGCCAGTTTCGGTGGGTGGTTGAGTCATAAAATGCATACCCCTAATTGGCCCATTAAAAAATTCTATTTACATTTTAGCTAGATCGTTTATTTGGTAGAGAAAGTTACCTATAATAGAATAATGTTACTATCCTTGTATGATTCTAAATCAACGATGCACTATTATACATAACTGTTCGGTGGTGATTGAAAATCAACCTCAAGGTCACCTAAATGGTCAAAGGAGTCACCTGTGGTGAGCTCAACATCCACCATTTGTAACAAGTATTATGGGTGGATGGGTTAAGTAGAGGATGAAGTGTTTTATTCTTTAGGTTGGCTGAAAATTAAGGCCAAGGTGAGGTATTTTTCGGCTGAAAATTGAGGCCAAGGTGAGGTATGTTTCGGCTGAAAATTGAGGCCAAGGTGAGGTATATTTCGGCCGAAAATTGAGGCCAAAGTGAGGTATATTTCGGCTGAAAATTGAGGCTAAAGTGAGGTAGGATTTTGGCTAAAAATTAAGGCCAAAGTTGGGAGAAGTAGTGTGTAAAAGTTGTGTATTTTTTTGGTCGAAAGTTGTGAATTTCATTAAGAGAAAGTGTAGGCAAACAGCCAAAAGCACAAGTAAAAAAACAACCTCAAAACTACATCACAAAGGAAATAATTCAGAGTACAGAACAGGTAGATCAATATCAACTAAGCAAACCGAAGAGCTCGCAAGGGAGAAATCTTCAGACCTCCTCCAAGAGGGGTCCATGCCTTAGTTGCAGAAGGAAATCAGCATGAGGGAGGGCTAGGCAGTCCGTCCTTGTTAAGAATATGAACCAAAGAGGGTGGGGGTCTGAGAACCCAGACTTCCGGGCACATGCTCATGGTTGCCAGAGATGCGACGTGAATGCCATTTGGGAAATTGAAGATGTGTGTAGTAAGATGAGAATGGCATTAGTATAGTGTGTAGCTCACAGTTTTTGTGAAAAATGCACTCGGAAATTTTCCTCTTGATAATTTTGTTGGACATTAAAAAAAATGTTAGAAACCCTTTGGGCCATGTCTCTCAATTCATTGACCTCAATAAATAATTTTTTTCGAATTTTTTAAACTATAAAATATCAAAATTAATAAAAATTATTCTCCAGGTCCGAAAGTGACTTTTGGTGTCTGAGAATATAAGGAATGTCCTTTGTGAAATTGAAGATGTGTATAGTAAGATGAGAATGGTACTAGTATGGTGTTTTCATATGTTTTTGAATGAATTTGAAAAACCGACTGAAAATCGTGAGTTATATAGCTCACAATTTTGTGAAAAATGCGCATGGTAATATTTCCCATAATAATTTTTGTCAGACACAAACAAAAATGTTGCAAGCCCTTTGGGCCATGTCTTGCCATTTATTGACCTCATTAAATAATTTTTCGAAAATTTTAAGATATGGAATAGTAAAATCAATAAAAATTATTTATCAGGTCCGGAAGTGACTTTAGGTGTCTGAGAATACAAGGAATGTCGTTAGTGAAATTGAAGATGTGCATTAGTAAGATGAGAATGGCATTAGTATAGTGTTTGTGGACATTGACAAAAATGTTAGAAGCCCTTTGGGCTATGTCTCGCCATTTATTGACCTCAATAAATGATTTGTTTTGAATTTTTTAAGCTATAAAATATTAAAATTAATAAAAATTATTTTCAAGGTCCGGAAGTGACTTTAGGTGTCTAAGAAGATAATGAATGTCCTTTGTGAAATTGAAGATATGTATATAGTAAGATGAGAATGACAATAGTATGGTCTTTTCATATGTTTTGAATAAATCGACTAAAAATCGTTAGTTATAGATCTTTTTTTTTTCTTCCAAAAGCTCAAAAGTTTTATTAATAACGAATAGAAACACCAACATCAAAAACTAAGGTATCAAACAACCAATTAGTCTCCATTTCATCCCAACAATGATGCCCACCAACCCTAGTAACATTGGCGGCAACAAGATGCGCAGCTTTGTTAGCCTATCTAGATGCAAACACAAATTGGACACTTTGCAATTGCTTAACAAGTGCATGGATATCAAAGAGAATACAAACCAAATCAGCATCACCTGGACCCTGACCATTAAGAGTGTGAATAACTCCCAACGCATCGGACTCAATCACCACACGATCATGCCCAGCCAGCAAACAATGTGAAAGTGCAATCCTAACCGCTTCGGCTTCAGCCAACAAACTCGACTTCAGGCGAAGGTCCCCTTGGCCACCAGCAGACACAAGCAAACCATAACAGTCACGAATCACCCAACCCACTCCACCAAACGCAGTCAGATTGCTCCATGCACCATCACAATTAACTTTCAGGATGCCCACATCTGGTTTTCTCCATCGAAGCTCCACCTCATGGCCTACCAAGATTGGGACCCCTAACTTGCGGAATTCAGCCATGCACTTGGTGAGATTGACAATGGCCTCCTCCGGCCTGACAACAATACCATCAAACACCATCTGATTGCGGCTCTTCCAGATCCTCCAGATGCCAAAAGTAAGTTAGTTATAGATCTTGGTTTTTGTGAAAAATGCGCCTGGTAATATTTCCTGTGATAAATTTTGTGGACATAAACAAAAATGTTCGAAGTGCTTTGGGCCATATCTCTCCATTTATTACACCAATAAATAATTTTTTTCAAACTTTTTATTTATAAAATATTAAAATCAATAAAAATTATTTACCAGTTCCAGAAGTGACTTTAGATGTTTGAGAATATATGTCGTTTGTGAAATTGAACATGTGTACAATATGCAAAAATGGCATTAATATGGTGTTTTCATATGTTTTTGAAGAAATTTGAAAAATCAACTAAAAATCGTGAATTATAGCTCACAGTATTTGTAAAAAATGAGTTCAGTAATTTTTCTCTTAATAGATCTTGTAGACATAAACAAAAATATTGGAAGCGCTCTGGGCCATGCATCTCCATTTATTGACCTCAATAAATAGTTTTTTTGAATTTGTTAAGTTATAAAATATTAAAATCAATAAAATTATTTATCAGGTCCAAAAGTAACATTAAGAGTCTGAGAATATAAGGAATGTCCTTTGCGAAATTTAATATGTGGATAGTAAGATGAGAATGGCATTAGTATATTGTTTTCATATGTTTTTGAAGAAATTTGGAAAACCGTTAAAAAATCGTGAGTTATAAAATATTAAAATCAATAATGTGAATAATGCGGCCGATAATTTTTCTCTTGATAATTTTTGTTTCTAACAAAGATGTTAGAAACCCTTTGGGTCATGTCTCGCCATTTATTGACCTCAATAAATGCTTTTTTTTTTCCTAATATTTTAAGCTATAAAATATTAAAATCAATAAAAAATATTTACGAGGTCCAAAAGTGACTTTAGGTGTATGAGAATATAAGGAATGTGGTTTGTGAAATTGAAGATAAGTAAAGTAAGATGAGAATGAAATTAGTGTAGCGTTACATGCTCACAGTTTTTTGTGAAAAATGCGTCCATAAATTTTTCCCTTGATAATTTTTGTGGACATAAACAAAAAAGTTGGAAACGCTTAGGGCCATGTCTCCCCATTTATTGACCTCAATAAATAATTTTTTTCAAATTATTTTAGCTCTAAAACATTAATATCTGAAAGAAATCATGAAACCTTATTCAATTCAGGTTAGCTTAGTTTATCAATGGAGTTTAGGTATGAAAGTTAGTCATAAGGAATAAGATTCAAGATCAAATAAGAGAAGGAAAAGAGAGAAAGTTATAAGAGTAAGTTTGGTAATCTTCATTATGTAAAATATCTCTCATCTCTTGAATGACTCTCACATTCACTTTATATACTAACACTAATACAATGACTTAATACAATGACTCAATATTGCTAACATCCCCCCTCAATCTCATGTGGAGAAGCTCCATCATGAGATTGGGACAACACAAGACAATATGAGCAACAACAGCAGTAACAACAACCCAAAGCACCAGCAATGCAGCACAACAATGGAAAGAACAATATGATCAGGGCCATATCAGCAAAAGCAACAACATGTATAGTCAGGGCATGAAACTGTACCACCATCAATCTCTGCAGCAAATCAGTAGAGTCCACAGCAGCTCAGACATGAAAATGCAGCTCATACCAGAGTGCATCAGCACATACCAAAATCAACGAACTCAACTCAACCAGTATATCTCAAAATCAACAATGAACCCAACACAACACCACAATGCACAGCAGCCCCACTCAGTAATAGGCCAAAAAACCACAGCAGCACAGCAAGCAGACCCCACACTAACGAGCACAGAAAGCAGTAGTCACCAGCAAACAACTCAACTCAGCCCAAAACAATCTGACTGCTAGCCCAAAAATACAAACACACAACTCATTCATGATAACGCATAAGGAGATATAGGGCAGGCAATACCACAACACAATAGCTCAGCTCAGTAAACAACATTTGCAGCAAACAGTAGAGTCCACAACATAATGGGCTTGACACTTTGCCAAACCAAATGTAGAGCAGCTCAACTCAGATAGAAGCACAACAGCAAACAAGAGTAGCAAACCCAACAGCATACACACACACTACAGCAGTAGCATACTCAGTATCATCCATTCCACAACCCAGGGCAGAGCAAAAAGACACATCAGCCCAACTCAGTAAACAAATCCACAGCGCAGACAAGCAAAAGGAAGATGAGAGCAGACCCAATTCAGTAGCACAAACACTACAACAGATTGAAGAGAACCACTCCAGTCATATAGACGTTACAATGCAACTCAATTCACCAGCAATGCAGACCATCACAGACAATGTAACCCAGACACAAACACTAGCTCATCTCAGAATGCAACACCACAGATCAAACACAATCACAGCAGCACAACTCACACTTCACAATAGCAACAAGATACAATCACCTATAAACACTAGCCTCACAGCAGAAGAGCAGAGGCATATGGGGCCAAAACACAGCAGAAAGCTGAACATATATTCTCCAGCATACTCAGACATAAGCCATTCCAGGACAATTAACTCAGCTCAACATCAGGTCAACACCAAAACAATCAACTCAACACCAAAATACACATCCCATACATGACAACTTAGCTCTTCCCAGAAGGCACCATCACAAACCAAAAATATAATCAATCAACACAACATTATATCTCAGCACATGGACACACTACTCAGTTAAGACCAATATGCACATCAGGTCAACCAGACAGTAGAACTCAGTTCAAACATTACATCTTAGTGCAACAATTAACTCAGCTCAATAAGAAAGAAACAGATTGAAGGCAGAATTGGAGATAGAAAAGAGAAAGAATCTGTTATAGAAGAAAAATTCAATAGAAATTGAGACCGAAGAAGAAGAAGAATCAGAGATCGAAGAAGAAGAATTTGAGACTGAAGAAGAAATTTGAGAGAGTCGAAGAATCAAGAAGAAGCAAGAATCGAAGAACAAGAATAGGCAAGATCGAAGGCAAGAATCAGACTGAAGAAGACATCGAAAGAAGATTGAGGAATAATCTGAGCTCGAGGATTGAACCTCTATATCAGACAGAAAACAGAAATTGAAGATCGAAGAACAAGTGCAATTGAGAATTTGAGAAGGTAGAAAGAATTCAAGAAATTCGCATTAGAAGAAACACACAATTATGTCTGTGTTTAATCAAGAGATTGAAGATCGAAAGAAAGAACAATATTGAGAAATAACCTGAGCAATCAGAAGAATCGAAATCGAAGAAGACATATGATTTTGAGCTGAGAACACTTAGCTGAGAGATTCGAGCTGAGAAACAAATGGAACGAAGATGTAGACCCGAAGCCATCGTAGAAGTCCTGAGATTCAAGGCCGAAGAAGGCAGAGAAGTCGAAGTATCTGAGAAGGCGAAGCCATCGCAGTCGAAGAGCCGAACGAAAAGGAAGAACATTTATGAGGAAGAAATCGAAGTAGTCTCGAAGAAGAGGCAAGACCGAAGAAGCTGAGAAATCTGACCAAAATTCGAAGCCGTCAATCGCAGATGAGCAATTGCAATCGCACAATTTTTTTTTTCAGTGCATAAGTGGAGAGGAAGCCGAGACTCGAAGCAGAAATTGAAGATTGCCGAGCAAACGCCAGGAAACTGGTGACGAGGTTTCTGAAATTCACACAAGAACGACGCCGTCACAGGCGAAGTAGACGAACGAAGAGGAAACGCATATCGAAGCAATCGCAATTTCCTCAGTGCAATCGAAGCCGTTGATTCGAAGCCGACAATGAAGAGCGCGAAGGATCGAAGCTGACGAAATCTTCAATTGCTGGAATCGAAGATCACAGAGGACACCATCTCCATGGAAGAGCTTCGAAAACCGAGAACACAGAGGACCATCGCCATGGAAGCAGCTGAAATCTACGATCGAACAGAGGCAAGATCGAAGCAATCGCGATGGAAGCAGCAGAAATCATGGATCGAAGAACACGAAGCCGTCGCAAGAAAGCAAGAGCAAAGCAGAGGCAATCGCAGATGAGCAGGTTTGATGAAGATTAATGATCTGATGTCAAGAACTAGAAAAACTAGGTCAAAACCCGTACCAATTTCAATCGAACAAGTCTCCAGTGCAGAATCGCAGAGAGAGCCGAGACTTGAATCAGAAGTTGAAGCTTGAGGATTCGAAGCAGCATCTCAATTACTTTGTAAGTAGAAATTGAAAACAACAACTAAAAAACTACTTAGCAACGGAAGCAAAAAAAAAAAAAAATAGCAGGACCACAAGCTATTAGCTTTGTAGCTCTGATACCATGAAAGAAATCATGAAACCTTATTCAATTCAGGTTAGCTTAGTTTATCAATGGAGTTTAGGTATGAAAGTTAGTCATAAGGAATAAGATTCAAGATCAAATAAGAGAAGGAAAAGAGAGAAAGTTATAAGAGTAAGTTTGGTAATCTTCATTATGTAAAATATCTCTCATCTCTTGAATGACTCTCACATTCACTTTATATACTAACACTAATACAATGACTTAATACAATGACTCAATATTGCTAACAATATCAACATAAATTATTTGCCAGGTCCATAAATGACTTTAGGTGTCTAAGATTATAAGGAATATCATTTGTGAAACTGAAGATATGTAAAGTAAGATGAGAATGGAATTAGTATAGTGTTTTCATATGTTTTAGAAGAAATTTGAAAATTTGACTAAAAATCGTGAGTATAGCTCATAGTTTTCATGAAAAATATATCCGGAAATTTTCCCTTGATAGTTTTTGTGGACATAAACAAAAATGTTGGAAACGCTTTGGGCCAGGTCTCCCCATTTATTGACCTCAATACATAATTTTTTTCAAATTGTTTTAACTATAATATATTAAAATCAACAGAAATTATTTGCCAGGTCTAGAAGTGACTTTAGGTATATGAGAATATAAGCAATGTCATTTCCTAAATTCAATATGTATAGTAAGAGGAGAATGGCATTAGTATAGTGTTTTTCATATTTTTTGAAGAAATTTGAAAAACCGTCTAAAAATCATGAGTTATACTCATAGTTTTTGTGAAAAATGAGCCTGGTAATATTTCCCGTGATAGTTTTTGTGGACATTAACAAAATTGTTGGAAGCGACTTTAGGTATATGAGAATATAAGGAATGTCGTTTGTTAAATTGAATATGTGTATAGTAAGCTTAGAATGGCATTAGTATGGAGTTTTCATATTTTTTGAATAAATTTAAAAATCCGACTAAAAATCTTGAGTCATAGCTCATGATTTTGTGAAAAATGCGGCTGGTAATATTACCCGTGATAATTTTTTTGGACATAAACAAAACTGTTGGAAACACTTTAGATTTGGTTCACTTGTAAATTCACTAAGTAATGAATTGTTTAAAAAATCGTGAGTTATGCTCATGGTTTTTGTGAAAAATGCTCTTGGTAATATTTGTCATGATAATTTTTGTGGACATAAACCTAAATGTTGGAAACCATTTGGGCCATGTCTCGCCATTTATTGACATCAAAAATAGTTTTTTTTTTCGAATATTTTAATTATAAAATATTAAAATCAATAAAAATTATTTATGAGGTCTGGAAGTGACTTTAGGTGTCTAAAAATATAAGGACTGTCGATTGTGAAATTGAAGATCTATATAGTAAGATGAGAATGGCATTAGTATGGTGTTTTCATATGTTTTTGAAGAAATTTGACTAACCGACTAAAAATCGTGAGTTATATAGCTCACAATTTTTATGAAAAATACGCCTGAAAATATTTCCCATGTTAATTTTTGTGTACATAAACAAAAATGTTGGAAGCCCTTTGGGCCATGTCTTACCATTTATTGACCGCAATAAATAATGTTTTTGAAATTTTTTAGCTATAAAATAATAAAATATATAAAAATTATTTTCTAGGTTCGGAAGTGACTTTAGGTGTCTGAGAGTATAAAAAATGTCATTTTTGAAATTAAAGATAGGGAAAGTAAGATGAGAATGGAATTAGTACTGTATTTTCATATGTTTTTGAAGAAATTTGAAAAACTGACTAAAAATCGTTAGTTAGCTCACAATTTTTGTGAAAAATGCATTCGGTAATTTTTCCTTTGAAAATTTTTGTGGAAATAAAAAAAAATGTTGGAAGAGCTTTGGGCCATGTCTCGTCATTTATTGCCCTCAATAAATAATTTTTTCAAACTTTTTAGCTATAAAATATTAAAATCAATAAAAAATATTTATCAGGTCCGAAAGAGACTTTAGGTGTCTGAGAATATAAGGAATTTCATTTGTGAAATTGAAGATGTGTATAGTAAGATGAGAATGGGATTATTATTGTGTTTTCATATGTTTTTGAAAAAAATTGAACAATCGACTAAAAATCATGAGTTATATAGCCCACAGTTTTTGTGAAAAACGCGCCCGAAATGTTTCCTCTTAATAATTTTTGTGGACATTAACAAAAATGTTAGAAACTCTTTGGGTCATGTCTCGCCATTTATTGACCTCAATAAATAATTGTTTTTGAATTTTTGAATCTGTAAAATATTAAAATTAATAAAAATTACTTTCAAGGTCTGAAAGTGACTTTAGGTGTCTGAGAAGATAAGGAATGTCCTTTGTGAAACTGAAGATGTGTATAGTAAGATGAAAATGGCAATAGTATGATGTTTTCATGTGTTTTTGAAGAAATTTGGAAACCGTCAAAAAATCGTGAGTTATAACTCACAGTTTTTGTGAATAATGCGCCCGATAATTTTTCTCTTGGTAATTTTTGTGGGCATAAACAAAGATGTTAGAAATCCTTTGGGTCATATCTCGCCATTTATTGACCTCAATAAATATTTTTTTCCAAAATTTTTAAGCTGTAAAATATTAAAATCAATAAAAATTATTTTTGAGGTCCGAAAGTGACTTTAGGTGTCTGAGAATATAAGGAATGTGGTTTGTGAAATTCAAGATATGTAAAGTAAGATGAGAATGGCATTAGTATAGTGTTTTCATATTTTTTGAAGAAATTTGAAAACCCGACTAAAAAGCGTGCGTTAAACTCACAGTTTTTTGTGAAGAATGGGTCCGGAAATTTTTCCCTTGATGATTTTTGTGGATATAAGCAAAAATTTTGGAAACGTTTTGGGCCAAGTCTCCCCATTTATTGACCTCAATAAATAATTGTTTTCAAATTGTTTTAGCTAAAAAACGTTAAAATCAACATAAATTATTTGCCAGGTCCGGATGTGACTTTAGGTACCTAAGATTATAAGGAATGTCATTTGTGAAATTGAAGATATGTAAAGTAAGATGATAATGGAATTAGTATAGTGTTTTCATATGTTTTTGAAGAAATTTGAAAAACTGACTAAAAGTCATGAATTATATATAGCTTACAGTTTTTGTGAAAAATACGTCCGGAAATTTTTCCCTTGATAATTTTTGTGGACATAAACAAAAATGTTGTAAGCACTTTAGGCCATGTCTCCCCATTTATTGACCTCAATAAATAATTTTTTTCAAATTTGTTTTTAGCTTTAAATTATTAAAATCAACAGAAATTATTTGCCAGGTCCATAAGTGACTTTAGGTATATGAGAATATAAGGAATGTCGTTTGTGAAATTGAATATGTGTATAGTAAGAGGAGAATGGTATTAGTATAGTGTTTTCATATGTTTTTGAAGAAATTTGAAAAAGCGTCTAAAAATCGTGGGTGAAAAATGCTCCTGATAATTTTTCTCTTGATAATTTTTGTGGACATTAATAGAAATGTTGGAAGCCCTTTGCGCCATGTCTCGTCATTTATTGACCGAAATAAATAATTTTTTTCAAAATTTTTAAGCTACAAAATATTAAAATAAATAAAAATTATTTGCTTGGTAGGTGTCTGAGAATATAAGAAATGCCGTTTGTGAAATTGAAGATGTGTAAGTAAGATGAGAATGACATTAATATAGTGTTTTCATATGTTTTTGAATAAATTTGAAAAACCGTGTAAAAATCATGTAGCCCACAGTTTTTTTTTTTTAAAATGCACCCGAAAAGTTTCCTCTTGATAATTTTTGTGCACATTTACAAAAATGTTAGAAACCATTTAGGCTATGTCTACCAATTTATTGACCTCAATAAATAATTTATTTTCGAATTTTTGAAGCAATAAAATATTAAATCAATAAAAATTATTTTCTAGGTCCGGAAGTGACTTTAGGTGTCTGATAATATAAGGAATGTCATTTGTGAAATTGAAGATTTGTATGTAAGATTAGAATGGCATTAGTATGGTGTTTTCATATGTTTCTGAAGATATTTGAAAAATCAACTAAAATTTTTTAGTTATAACTAACAGATTTTGTGAAACACACCCGAAACTTTTTCTTTTGTTAAATTTTGTCGAAATAAACCAAAAAGTTAGAAACCCTTTGGGCCATGTCTCGTCGTTTATTAACATCAATAAATAATTTTTTTGGAATTTTTTAAGCTATTAATTAAAATCAATAAAAATCATTTTTCAGGTCCGAAGGTGACTTTAGGTGTTTGAGAATATAAAGAATGTCCTTTGTGAAATTGAAGATGTGTATAGTAAGATGAGAATGGCATTAGTATGGTGTTTTCATACTTTTTTGAAGAAATTTGAAAAACTGACTAAAAATCGTAAGTTATAGCTCACAGTTTTTGTTAAAAATGCGCCCAGTAATATTGCTCGTGATAATTTTTGTGGACATAAAAAAAATGTTGGAAGCCCTTTGAACCATGTCTTGCCATTTATTGACCGCAATAAATAATGTTTTCCTAAATGTTTTAACTACAAAATATTAAAATCAATAAAAATTATTTACCAGGTCTAGAAGTGACTTTAGGTGTATGAGAATATAAGGAATGACGTTTGTGAAATTGAACATGTGTAAAGTAAGATGAGAATGGCATTAGTATGGTGTTTTCATATGTTTTTGAAGAAATTTGAAAACGACTCAAAATCATAAACAAAAATGTTTTGTGAAAACGCATCAAGTCTTTTTTCCCTTGATATTTTTGTGGACATAAAGAAAAATGTTGGAAGCACTTTGGGCTAGGTCTCGTCATTTATTGGCCTCAATGAATATTTGTTTTCAAATTGTTTTAGCCATAGAATATTAAAATAAAATAAAAAATATTTGCCAGGTCCGAAAGTGACTTTAGGTATATGAGGGTATAAGGAATGTAGTTTGTGAAATTGAAGATTTGTATAGTAAGATGAGAATGACATTAGTATAATATTTTCATATGTTTTTGAAGTAATTTGAAAATCCATCTAAAAATAATGAGTTTTAACTTACAGTTTTAGTAAAAAATGCGCTCAAAATTTTTTCTCTTGATAATTTTTGTGGACATAAACAAATATGTTAGAAACCCTTTGGGCCATGTTTTGCCATTTATTGACCTTTGATTTAATTTTTTCGATCTTTCTAATCTATAAAATATTAAAATAAATAAAAATTATTTTCGAATTCCGGAAATGACTTTAGGTCTTTGAAAATAAATGGAATATTCTTTATGAAATTTAAGAAGCTTATAATAAGATGAGAATGGCATTAGTATGGTATCTTCATACGTTTTTTGTCGAAATTTAAAAAATCGACTAAAAACGTCATTTTATTGCCTCACAGTTTTTATGAATATTGAGTCCGGTAAATTTTCCATTGATAATTTTTCCAAACGTAAACAAAAATGGTTGGAGCCCGTTGGGTCATGTCTCTCAATTTATTGCCTCAATAAATAATTTTTTCGAATTATGTAAGCTATAAAATATTAGAACCAATCAAGATTATTTACAGGTTTCGAAAGGGAGTTTAGGTGTCTTAATATGTACAGAACGTCTTTTGTGAGTTAAAGCTAATAGTAAGGTGAGCATGACAATAGTATGGTGTTTTCGTCCGTTTTAATAGATATTGAAAAAAAGTAAAAAAGTGTAGTTATAACTCAAAAAAAAACTCACAAGGTCCAGTAAGTTTTCCCTTGGATATTTTCCCATGGACATAAACAATTGTTAGAAGCCCTATGGGTTTTGATTTTTTTAATTTATAAAATATTAAAATCAATCAAAAATTATTTGTGGGACCCAGAGGCGGTGTCTGAAAATATAAGCAATCTACAGAACCTTATATTAAGATGAACATGAGAATATTTTTATATTTCTGTACAAGTTTAAAAATTAACTAAAAACGTGAATTATTACTTGAAAATTTTAAAATATTGTAATCCGAATCGTGACAAAAAAAACCGTCCGCCTGCTCATCTGTATTGAAATTGGCAAAACAAGAACAGGTCGACCCGAGATCTGCATCGAAAATAACTATCTCGGGTCGGAAAAAAACTACTATCTTTATTCACTAATCTCATACAAAAATTGTCATTTGTCAGTGAGCTCTCTTCCTCATTTACACTATCCAGTCAATCCCACTGTTAACGCCTAAAGCAAACCTAAAAAGGGAAACATATTCTGAGATAACTATTGTTTCTTAAATAAGCTGTACAATTTTTCTATACCCAAAACAAAAGATCTTACGGGATGTACAAACACACAGGCTTCAATCATCGAGACGATGGATCTCGCCCATCAGAATCCGGTTGCTGGAAACCTTGAAGCCAAGGAGAGCAGGATCAATCTGTCTTCCTTTCTTACCTTTCTTCTTGCCACTCCGCCCCGCTTGGCCACTCGTATCTGACGACTCCATTGCAGCTGCTCTGTTGGCTGCATCTGCCTCTGTGATGACTGGTTTCTTGAGCATGTCTATGAATGATGTCTCGGATACAGAGGCATCACTGAACGATGATGTCCTTCTAAACTGTGCATCGGTCTTGCTAGATGCTTGAGTTTCCGAGGCCACACTTGCAGCTGGATGATTTCTTTGCTTGACAGGCAGATAGAATGCTGCCTCAGACAAAACATCCTGTGAAGATAGAACCCGGCGTCTATGCAAAGCATTGTCAAACCCTTTGGTCATAGTAGAACGCGGCCTGTCAATGGAGCATACCATAAATACAATGAGACTGATACTATACTCTAGCACTCATAATAGTTGAAAGACTAAGATTGTCAAATGCGGAACTCAGAATATGCATTGGAACATATCCTTAGGTCAAGTTTGATGGGTCCTATTGGATGGGATTGTAAAATCATGATATTCAATGTATTTTGAATGTAAAAATTGATGTGATTTCATTGCAAGGGGATTAGACAAAAAGGAACTTATCCAATACAATTCCCTCAAAATAGTAGGATTAAAAGACGTAAATGTCCTTCTAACCCCCTTCGTTAAAAAAAACATGCACTTCTACCTTCAAAATACCTTGAATTTGTGAGTTACCCAATCCACTCCAATCCAATGCAATACAACCCAACAAACATAGGCTTAATGTGCAAAATGACAGCAACATATATATTGTTAAATACGTAATGATGATATCACAACAGATGTATTGAAAGAAACAAACAGTTATATCCATCAGCAGTCATACCCAATCCAACAAACCAGCTAAATGCAGATCTCTTAAGAATCAAGGATAAGCAAGATGTGATGCATAAAGGGCTACAAGTTCATCGAGAGTTAACTAAACTAAAAATTCAAACCAAAAAAGTACTTCCTACTATGCAAAAAAGGTAAATGAAAAGAAATATACCTTCCATTGGAAACTTCTTCTCCAAGCGGTTTATCTAATCCTGTCTCGGAGCTGTAAATGCTCCCACATCCACCTGTTCCATTTAAGGGTTTCAAACTCGTTTTAAATAAAAGTGACATCAACTAAGAAAGAAGATCATTTGACAAATTACCAGCACTGCTTAGTGAGCTATGCCTGCTATGGGCATTACTACGAAATTCCCCAGAATCAATTGCAGCATCTTCTTGTTCATTCACGTTGCCTACATACTCTGAAACTGACCTGCTCAACATGCCTTTAGCCCCCTGTTTCTTCCAATTATTTCCTTCCAAGTCGGATAAGCCATCCACATGAGAAGTATGAGAAACGTCCCTAGGTCCAGACAAGAACAACTGATCCTCCATAAATGCTCTGGAATTGGATCTGAAGGGAACCCTGTCACTGCTTGCCAGTTTGCTTTCCTGTTCATTTATACCGACCTCAGCCAAATGGGCTTGCAACAAGACATTAAAATTGGAATTCTGTGGCCCTTCTGTGAAGGAGTTCATTCCATCTTGTTGATCTGGGAGAAGATTAAAAGGACGAGGTACAGAACCTCCCCGACTTCTGGAAGATGATAGGTGATGCTGATAATCAACTTCTGATAACTGTGTAGATTGATGACCTAGTTTTCGGTGAAGGTCCATCAAAATTTGTTGGGAATGTTCCTTATCACCGTTAGTTGAAGCCCATATATTTGACTCAGCAAAAGCCATGGCAGCTCCTGAATCTCGTCGTTTTTGTTCAGCATCGAGATCCAAACCAAATGGATGTGAAGAATAATACTCATCAGAAACCAGTCGACGGTTAGAGGGGATACCAGAAGAAATGGAGCCCTGTTTATCAATAGAGCCCTTCAGCCGATATTGTTCCTCAATATCTATACCCTGACCATGAGCATTCAGAATATCCAAGTTCATCCCATGAGAACCAGTAGGAACAGACAACCTCTCAAATTCCACAGAGTTAGGTTCATAGAACCCTCCCTGATGTCGATCCCGAGAGGTATGATTCCAACTGAGATGGCTTAATTGCTGTTCATGGGCGGGAAACCTGTTCTGTTGCTGATAATTTTCTGAAGAACTGAATCCAGCAGGATCCCTGACAACATGACTTGCATCATCTACAAACCGAGCACCACTGATACGCCTTTCCCCCTCCATCTGCAGCTGCTCTCTTAATGCCATGGACAACTGCTGTGCTTGCAACTCTGAAGTGTGCATATTCCCTTGCTTGGCCTGAGATATGAGGTCAAAAAAATCAGTCTGTCCTGGGCGTCCTACATTTGCTTGGATGATCTGCTCTAGCAATGGATCGTGCCTTGAGGAATGGGACGGGTGCAAGTCATTCGGAAGGCGTTTCCGTGAATGTAATTGGTCGAAAGGGTTGCCACTTGTAGCATCCATCTTCCACTGCCCATAACCAGAATCAGACATCTGTTGATGCAAAAACTGTTCAAGGAACAAGTGTTGTTGAGCTTGAGATTGCTGTTGTTGCTGCAGTTTCATCTGGTGATGTTGAAGCTGCTGCTGCAAGTGATGCTGTTGCTGAACTTCCAACTGACGTTGGCGTTGCTGAAGCTCCATCTGACGCTGGTGTTCCTGAAGCTCCAGCTGACGCTGGTGTTCCTGAAGCTCCAGCTGACGCTGGTGTTCTTGAAGCTCCAACATACGCTGGTGTTGCTGAAGCTCCAACTGACGCTGGTGTTGCTGGAGCTCCAACTGACGCTGGCGTTGCTGAAGCTCCAATTGATGCTGCTGATGCTGCTGTTGCTGAAGCTCCAATTGCTGATGCTGTTTCCGAAGCTCTAACTGACGCTGCTGCTGATGTTGTAATTCTAAAAGATGTTCCATATCTGCCACTGGCTGACGGAATTGGATATTAGGGTTCTGGCTCTCAGGAAAACCAAATGCAGGGAACTGCTCTGCACCTGTTCCTGCGCTGTGCGCAACAGGAAGCGAAGATAGATGGCTCAGCTGCTGATGCCGCTCACCTAGTAACTTCTGTTGCATTATATGCTCTGGCAGGTCAAAGCCACTGATTTCTTGCCCGATGAGGGATAAGCGGTGAGTATCAAGAGAACCCAGACTAACATTAGAGTTATTTTTTAGATAACTATCAGACTGTGTCTCCACAAATGAAGGTTGTATCAGAGAACCAAGGGAACTCTGACTAGCAACAGTGGAACCTCCCTCAAAGAAGCTCTCCCTAAATTGAATCTGATCGTCCATGCCTAAAGATGCATGGGATGGTTGCACAGGCCTTAAATGTGAGCTTCCTCTGAGTTCCGACATCAAAAGGCCAAATGGGTGCAACTTATCATCTTGCTGATTAAGCATGTTAGTTTCTGAAACGTCATTTGTAAGGGTAGGAGAATTTGAGAATGAGCCATGAATGTCATCAGAAGACCTCAAATGGCAATCACTGCTACTTTTAGGCCTTCCAGGAAATACAATTTCTACAAAAAACAAAAAACGAGAAGCAAGTAAGTAATGGTGTAGACACAATGAGAGTATTGAAAAAGTGAAAAGACAAATAAACACACCCTCATCTTCTGCAACAAAATTATGCATGCTTTGATTGTCAAGGTACTGGAATTCAGAGTGATAACCATGATTAGGCATTCTTGATTGAGCACTATCACTTGAAGTAGCCTCCAATCCACATGGAGTCCAATGCTGACTATTTAGAATATTAGACCCAGTATAGTTAAGAGCAGATATTCTCTCTTCCAAGCTGCCTTCAACGGCATTCAACGGCTCTAATTTAGTAGGCACACTAGAGTCAGGGACAGGTTCACGTTTAGTTTTCAGATGTGGCATCACTTCACCAAGTTCTTGATAAGGAGATCCATCGGGGGAATCAAACAAGCGAACCGGTAAGTCAATGCCAAAAAATCCTTGCTCAAACCATGCAATTATGTCAATCCCGAGGAAAGGTCCCTGCATGTTTCCTTGAGGATCAAGATAGCACAAACTTAAATCCTCTGGTGAGATGATTCTTTCCGAAAGATGTGCCCCCTCATTGCTCTTGACATAGTGATGATCACCGCTTGAGGTTTTCTGTAAAGGTGGGCAATAAATTAGGGAACTTGAATTATCAGGAAGCAGCCTATTAATTACAACTGTATCGGATTTAATGCGGCCCAACAAAGGATGACTCAGAAGACCAAAATCTCTCACCTCCTGGCATCCAGAACTTCTCAGTTCAGCATCATCATTAGCGGGACTATAAATCTCCCTATCATCCACTGGCGTGACTGTCAGAACTTTCTGCTCACCTTCAGTAGTAACAAATTCTGGAGAAAGTGTAGAGTGTATTAGTACACAACTGCAAAACAAAATCAATGTTTCTAACAAAACAACAAAAACAATAAGGTTAAAACTGTGCTTCCTTACCCTTTAACTTATCTTCCTGTGAGCCACAATTAGTCGACACCGCAGGACCAGCAACTGGAAAGGAATGGTTTAATATGACCTCACTAATCGATTGAACATTTTGTTCACTGTTGGCTGCAAAGTTACCTTCCTCCTTGCTTATGGTGACACTAATTTCTAAGTAAACAGAAAAGCTCGTATCAGAAAGAATATGCAATGATTATTAGACAAGAGTCCAACAAGATGCAACTTAACTACCTTCAGAATCATCATTTAATACATTCTTGCCTCTAGAAGAGTTGTATAACACTCCACTGCTAATAATTCTTCCCATCAATATATCTCTCAGACCAGTCTGAAAGCAACATCAACAAATATTGGAGGTCACAGAAACAAGTTACTTCTTGCTTATTTAACTAGTAACTAAAGTGCAATTACATAATAATGTCCGACTTCTAATAGATATATACATATATAATGCAAATACATATTTATATATCTGTGTGTGTGCGTTTGTGTGGATAACTGGATATAAATAAGTATGGATAATTCATATACCTCTTCCTCCGCACCAGGGGCAACAAAGGCATATGGCTCAATTGAGCCGTCTTGGGTTATTGGTGATACATGCTCCATTCCATCAGGCATGGTATCAAAAGTTGAATCAATCCTTTGCTTACGATAAATATCAAGGAGCTTTCCCCTGGGGTAGCAATACAGACCAGGGCCAGGTTTTCCTAATACAGGTCTTCCAATCTGCAGGTTTCCATGAGTGCTTGATCTTCCTCGTCCGGAAGTAAATCCTACTTTCTCCACCTGTCCTCTGGCCATTCCAAATCCTGGTGCGGCACGATATGGAGCTGCCCCACCTGATTGAACCTCCATGCGATGGCGTGGCCTCCATTTATCCCGAGAATCAATATCACGTTCAGGACCTGCCCGATTGTTATTGGACTGCTTGTCAACATGAATATCTTCCCTCTCAACATCTGTCTTTTTCTCTATTCGAGCATCCTTGTCTTTATCTTCGGGGCCCCACCTTGCAGACCATTTGTTATCTCTTCGGGATTCATTCCAGCGATCAGAAGCCAACACTTTATTCTCAGTAACATCCTTAGTTGAAGTGCCACCTACACGGCGATCTTCTGCTCTAATCTCAGTAGTATCCCTAGTTGAAGAAACACCTACACGGCGATCGTCTTTCTTGCGATCCCTCCGACCAAGTAAGCCCGTTTCTCTCTCCTCTTCACGCCAGCGGCGAGTAACATCTAAATCAGGTCCATTCCTCCTCCAATCTTTTTTGTCCTGAGATCCATCTACACGCCAAATGTCTCTCGAATTGGGGTCCGTAGCAATTCCATGAGACAAAGAACCAGGTGAATGCATTTCCTGTCATTTTTATTGGCATGAAAAATTAGCTAATAATAAGACAAAAAAGGTGAATTTTTTATCCCTAGTCGCCTGGAGACGAAATAACTTAAATCGCTCTGATCATAGCCAAAAAACATAATATCTAAACTGTGCTTCTAGCGAAAATAATCGTTTGTTATCAGACACATAATTTATACACATTAAGCAAACAAAGAAATTGAATACGCAGGCTGAACAAGAAGAAAAAGCAGGGAGACCAGTTTTGACCAAAGTCCAAATTGAGAGGCTTACCACTACTATTACATTTGATTTCCTAGAATTTAGAGAATATATACCACAGAGAGATAAACGCATTTTTAAGATTATACAGACACACCCACACATATAAAGGGAGAGAGAGCGAGAGTTAATATTAAAGTGTTCTCTAACAGAAAACATTGAAATGAAATAAAAATCTGTCGCATCACCTACCAAACACAGATAGCATACACAAGTGCAAAGGTTAGAAAATGTGAATCTATATGTATATTTAATCTGCAGTAACACAAAAAATTTAGGCAATAAAATTTAATTAATCAACTGTAGAACACAATTGACCCATTAGATCACACACAAAAAAAGTAATTGTATATCTAGTTTATTAAAACAGAAATAAGAGCAACTTTGGGAAAATAAGAAACAAAACAAAAAAGACAAAGAAAATGGTATGAACATACTCCTGATGTTCCAACTGGTTTAGCATACAGCCATTGTGGAGACAAAGGTATGGTGCTCTCAGGTGCCACTTGACCTGGAATTAAGATCATAATACGTTAATAAATTGACAGGCACGAACTACATTCAAATAGTAAAATGATAGGCAATAAGGTGAACAAAATAGCATATGTAGAAAACTATTCAAACTTAGAACAGGAGCACAACCACCAACTGACTCGTCAAGAGACCTTGTTAGCCCCTTCTCCTCGCCATTTCCTTGCAAGGCTTCATCTAACATTGGAAACATAAAACATACACATTTACTACATTTTTGGAAAGCAGAGTATCCATAATATGAAAATCCAAGCAGTTCAGCCCCAAATAATAAAATAGGGTGAAAAACAGTCTTTGATACTCCACGAAACTGCTGAATGAAAAATTACAACAAAAAGATAGGAAGACTAGAGCACTGTACAGAAGGAATGATGACAAGAACACTTGTCAACAGAATAATCCCGAATTTCATGTTCAAGCTAAGCAATAAAAACACTACTGACATCCCAAGGAATCAACTAAGATTAAAACAATTACAATATATGTGTTACCTAAAAGACAATATAAAACTAAAGAATCAACGAGACTAACCCTAATATATCAGCTAGACGAAAAACAAATATGTATATTGAACACGAGATATGTATAAAGACTTATAAAGGTGTGTTTATTAATTCTGTGTTATTTTCATTCTCAAAAAAATATACACTCATGAGTCATCGGAACCGGGGCAAATCTGAAACAGCGATAAAGATCTAGCAGAAAAATAAATTATATGAATAAAAACAATTTGAATAATAAATAGAGATAGAATGCAATGCGAAGAAGATATATGGATTAAGAAAAGCCCCAGAAGCAAACCTTTGGCGGAGAAGTGCGCATCGGCCATATTCGCAGGGAGGAGATCTTGAGGCAGACTGACTTTTCCGTGGGCCATCGGCGTCCAAAACGATTCGAATTCCAGAAAAATTCTAGGCAAATGAAAGAGAAGAGAGCGCAGCCAATTGTGCTTCGGGTTTGGGAAGACGAGGACCGGAATTAGCTTCTGCAAGCGAACACTTGCAGACGATGGAAATGAGACAGAGAGAGAGACAGAGAGGGATTTCTAGGGTTTGAGGAATTGACGGGTCGGTGAAGGAGCTAGAGGGTCGCAGAGAGAGAGAAGGTGAGGGTTTGGGTTGTGATCAGAATTCAGAACAGCCAAAGCGAAGTGTATTTTATGTGGAGGCCTCGCAAAATCTATATATGCACTATCGGGACTGGAATTTGTTTTTTCAGTTCAAACTTGTACAATATAACAAATTTCTTTATTTTGGGGAAATATAAATTGTAGTTTTTTTTTTGGCTAAATAATTGTAATTTTTATTTTGTATAACTAATCTCTTCTGTTTTGTTTTTTAGCTAAAACTAATCTCTTATGTTATTAAATGCAAAAAAAAAAATTTAATTTTTATTAGACAATAATTTCGCATCGATAAACTAATTTTTGCTATTCATTCGACATATCAAAATGAGCTATTTATTGTGTCAATATTTTGGGGAAAAAGAAAAAAATTAATAATGAAGAATAGTCATTTAGTGTTATGACTTAATAATATTCTTATGCACACTTTAGGTGAAAAATTTGGAATTAGTATTCGTTTTCACACATTATGTGAAAAGTTTAATATTCCCCTCACATATTATGTGGAACATATATAGTAAGTCTCGAGTTTAATTCTCGTAAAGGACGTGATATGAAAGATCTCGGATTCGATTCCCATAAAGGAACGAAATCAATACATAATGCATATATAATCTCCTCCCACAATATAATTTGTATAAAAAAATAATACTAATAAAAAAACTCTTTCAGGCAAATGAGAGCAATTTTCACTGAAAATGGACCAAATTTTATGGGGTCATTAATTTAAATATCAATCTATTAAAATATGAAAATTAAAGTACAATCACAAAACTCATAGATATACATTCAAGGATAATGGATTGGTCATAGTTACTGACTTCTATAACATTTAAAAATTTATCAACAAAGTTCAATAGGACCAAAAACAATCAGCAATGTTCAATTCGAAAATTCCGATAACATTTCTCCTTCAAAAATGGAACCGAAATGAAAGACTCATAGATGGACACATTTGTTCAAATAAAATGCCATAACAAAATTTACATGCTCCTTAGGAGGATATCAAAAAGTAGCAAAAGGGGAAATTGCATAGGAATTGTGGAACAGAAATTGCAATTGTAAAACAAAAAAAGAAAGCTCATCATTAGAAAGGCAACACCCCGTAACAAAATCGGCAAGTCCATTAAGTCTAAGTAAAAAAGCTAAACAACATTGTACTTTTAACCTCGTAAACCTCTTACCGCCGCAGTTGATATAAATAAAAATGAACAATCACAAATCTAGAAGCAGACACGGACATTGTTATCTAAGTAAATAAGAAATACAAAGAACAAAAACTTAGTTCAGCCTTTGAGCAGCTTCTTTAGCTAGGAGCCTCTCTTTCGCCCTAGTTTTGGCCTGCGATTTGGAACCCATGACGCCACCACCCCACTTCTTCCTGTACTCATCATACTTGTCATTGAAGTTTGCCTGCAACAACCATACGAAAAAATCACCATACAGATTAAATAAAGCACTCAACCCGAACAACAACAACGCAAACAAAATTGTTTAATTCAAATGTACCTTGATTGCCTCCAAGACCTTGCTGAATTCCAATTTATCTTCATTCTTAACTGTTGTCAAGCACAACACAGATGCAGTTTTCTTGTGAACAATCTGAATAAATAGTACAACGAAAGGTTTGTTATCAGTCCGTAAATGTAGGCAAAGAGGATAAAAGAAATTGAGAATGCAGATATGTAGAAAAATTACTGATCCCAAGCGTGCTCTGCCCTTCACAATGCAATATGGGATTTCCATCTTTCTGCATAATGCAGGAAGCCAGACAACCAACTCAATTGGGTCGACATCATGAGCAATAACCACAAGCTGGGCTTTGTTCTGCAAGTAGAAAAAAAATTGAAGAAATTGTTAATGAAATGAAAACAGATTAACAAGGAACAAAATGCAAGGACCATGAAGAGAACAAGACCTGCTCAATGAGGTAGGTGACATGGTTGAGACCATATTTCACAACAATGGGCTTCTTGGCTTCCACAGTTTTTCCTTCAGACTCTGCCTGTGCTCTTTTCAGAAGACGCTCCTTCTTTTCTGCTTTGTCCTCGGGCCTATACTTGAGAAGCATCTTGAACAGGTTGGTAGCTGCACGCAATAATACAAAGGTCCTAAATTGAGTTCTTCCATAAATTCAGCTGATGGAGAAAAATTAAGGGATATAGACAACAGCACACAAATCAAATCTAAAAAAACGTGTTCAACATTCAACCAAGGCATGCCAACAAGATTACAAATAAGTTTGGGAAAGCATAAACTTGTCATGAAAGCATTATACATATTATGACAACAGCTAAAAAACAATTGCCTTTCTTCCTCTGCTCTGTGCAAAATTCAGGGATGCAATAAAATGAATAGCACCATAAAGGTGCCAGGGATTTTGAACAAATAGCAATTGTGGGTTGTAAAATCACATTAAATGCAATAAAATGAATAACTTTATTTGATCAAATAGCAATTGTGGGTTGTAAAATCACATTAAGAAACCCAAATTTAAGCTTTTCATTGGCACATTTTCGAACATATAATCCGAATACATGCTTAATCAACTTATTCAATAAACCTAAATCTCAATTTAATATTCCTAGGCATATGAGGATCAGCAAAAAAACTTATCCATAAAAATCAAATTTTCGAGAGAGTCATAAAATACAAACCAAAAAAACGTCAAGATTATATAATAAATACCCAGATTCTTGTCGAGGGTCTTGGTGAATTGATTCAAAGCTGGAGGAACCTTCAACCTCTGCTTGAGGATCCTTTTCTTCCTCTGAATCTGAACAGTCTTGGGCCATTTGACGAATCGGGTAAGATCCCTCTTTGGCGGCAATGCCCCCCCGATCCCAAACTGCTTCGGACGTTTCTCGAACAGTGGGTTCACAACCTTGTCCTATATAAGCACACAACCATCACAATCACTATACACACCCAACACTTCAACATTTAATATTTAAGGGCACAATATCACGAAAATCAAAAGCACATATATATTAAAATAGCATATGCATACCGTCTTCTTCTTGGCCGCTGCAACTGGTGCTTTTACACCTTTTTTGGGGGCCTGCAACGATTAGGTCGAGAGAGAAAAATGAATATGTAAAGTAATAAATTAGAGACGCCGAAGATTAATTATATGCCTCTACGCAACAGAGCTATAATGGGAGACGAAGAGAGAGGGGACGATAAAGAGAGGGGTCGTCTGCTCACCATTTTGCGCAGGCTGCTTCGACTTGCTTTGGTTGCTCTGAACCTACGAACGAACGGCGTAAACCCTAGAAGGCCTCACGGCTTATATATTAACTAACTGTATATCTGTATGAGCTTGGCCTTTTGACCAAAAAAAGTATGGGCTGGGCCTTTAGTGATTAAGTGCTGCCCTCTGCCATTATAAGCCTACCGAGGCCCAATATTAAACCGTGGACCTTCGGCGCGAAAGGGATTAGTTACCATAAAAGTTACTGGCCCAAAACAAAGATACGATGTCGTTTTGAGTTTCCCTTTTTTCTTTTCATCATTTTTAATTTCATCATCACGATCGCGAAGAAAGCCGGGTCAGTCTTTGCTGCAGTTGGACGCACTTGTGTGTGAAGAAATGGGACGTGGTAGATGATGAAAGCAAGCAGCATAAACAATATAGAGGAGCAGTAACAGCAGCAGAAAACTCTCAACCGCAGCTGAACATGAACAACCGAAAGGTCGTCGTCTGTGACAATGGCACCGGGGTAAGTGATTTCGTCGATCCAGCAAATATTTATACTCCCCTTCATGGAATTTTGTTTGTTTTTCGTATATTTGGAGTTGCTGATTCAAAGGCAGAGTTGAAAATCAAATTTTGACCTCTGTTTTGGATCTGTAGGTGTTACAGTCATCATCTATTTTTTGGTTTGGTTATTTGTTTGATTTACTTGCAGTATGTGAAATGTGGGTTTGCTGGAGAGAACTTTCCTACGTCTGTGTTCCCTTGCGTCGTGGGAAGGCCGCTGCTTCGCTATGAGGAGTCACTCATGGAGCAAGAAATCAAGGTTAGTGCTTTCATCCTTTTATGAACACAAATTCGTAATCTTTCTTGTCAAAATTTTCTCAAGTTTATGAGTTTTATATGTCCTTAGTTAGCTGGTTTCCAACAGCTCTGGTTAATTACTAGTTCTGACTTCTGAGAGTTTTTTTTCATATAAATTTTATAATTGCATTTAGGATGTCATTGTTGGAGAAGCTTGTGCAGAATTTCGGCATCAATTGGATATAAATTACCCTGTTAACAATGGCATCGTGCAAAACTGGGATGATATGGGTCATGTCTGGGACCATGCCTTCTACAGTGAACTAAAGGTAAGCTTCTTACTTGAATTGATTGTAAATTTTGATATTGTAGTTTCATTCGGATTGTTGATAGCTCTGTTGCGTATTTTCTGTCAACAGATAGATCCTAGTGAATGTCGAATATTACTCACGGACCCGCCTCTTAATCCTTCAAAGAACCGTGAGCTAATGGTTTGTTTTGCAATTTCTTTGTTAATCAGTGACTTTGTTTGCTAATTGTATGTGTACCATAATAAATATTGTGAGTTATGGCGTTGTTGGCATCTCATGATTTGTCTTGATTCCACTTTTCAGGTTGAGAACATGTTTGAGAAATACAATTTTGCTGGTGTCTTCATTCAAATTCAAGCTGTTTTAACGTTGTATGCTCAAGGTGCTTATAAAGATGATTAAAGGTTAAATGTTTATATGGTTGTTTTTCCCCGACTTCTTTTGTTTCTCCCTTTTATGTTTGTTTCTGTTTTTTCTACCTATAATAATGTCTTTTTGACTGCTGTACTTTCAAATTTCTTGAAAATATTGATGGAGAGAGTGAAAGCACTTAATATGACTTGCAGGAAATATATGTCGGAACAACCATAGCATACTATCACCACCTTTGCTGTTTTATTTGGGTACAGTTTTTCTTCTGCCAGGCATGAGCTTCAGCATTTCCTTGTTTTTATACAGGCTTGCTAACAGGATTAGTTATTGACTCTGGTGATGGTGTTACTCATGTGGTAAGGTCCTCAAGAACAACTTATACCTCGTACAATAGGACTATTAGCTTATGTAGTGTATGACTTTTTTATTACTGTTTAAGCTGATTGGTTATTGGATGTTTAACGAGTAGAAACCATTTCATTAAATCCTTTGAAGGGAAATCAAACTCTATTCAAATTTGAATTATTTTTGCTCCAACATCGTAGGTTCCAGTTGTTGATGGCTACTCATTTCCTCATCTCACAAAGCGAATGAATGTAGCTGGACGACATATAACATCCTACCTTGTTGATTTGCTCTCGCGGAGGGGGTGAGAACCAATTACTTATAACTTAGAAAGATCAATGTGCTTTGCACTATTTTTGTTTCTTTAAGTGAAACTTCCATTTCTATTGAGAATTTTTACTTTTTTTCCCAAAGGTATGCTATGAACAGGACTGCTGATTTTGAGACTGTTAGGGAAATTAAAGAGAAGCTCTGCTATTTAAGGTAAACAAAAAAAATCTTATGGTGTTTTCTTATTTTGTAAGAATTTTTCTTTTCAGTGAGCAATGTTGTGCAACTTATTAATTGCATGAATTATTATGTCCAATTTTGATGTAGTTATGATTACAAAAGAGAGTATCAATTGGGACTTGAGACCACCATACTTGTAAAAAATTACACTGTAAGTTGGTTTTCTTAGCATCTTATTAGTGTTTATACAGTCCTTTCAATATCTATGTCAAAAACCAATTCTTCTAACCATGGCTTGACTCAAAAGACATGATCAGGGGTAGCCAAAATATTCCTATTTTATTTACCCATTTTTGTATGTTCCGCGCGGCTGTTTGTTTCTTTAATGCTAGAATTTTATTTTTTTAAATTTACATTGGTAGATTTACTCATTGAACATGCATGAGTGACCGTTTTGGTCTGTCATTTTCTGTTTGTTTCACTTTTTTTTATTAGATCTTTGCAGCTGGTTATATATATGTTTCGATTGTAATTCTCTGATATATGTTGGTTTTATCCAGCTGCCAGATGGAAGGGTGATTAAAGTCGGCACTGAAAGGTTCCAGGCTCCCGAGGCTCTTTTCACTCCTGTAACTTTCCTGTTCTTATATCCTCCTTTCAACTAAATTGCTCATATATTTTAGTTTAGCCTGCTGTCAAAGAAATTATCTTTTTGCTACAATAGAAGCAATGATCACCACTTTAGAGTGATATTAGCACCTATAATGCGCTTTTGGAAGAACGAAAATTCTAACAATATCCAGCAGGTTGAAGGTTTTGAATATTCAGTGATGTTTACATTGTGCAGGAACTTATAGATGTCGAAGGTGATGGGATGGCTGACATGGTTTTCCACTGCATTCAGGAAATGGATATTGACAACAGAATGATGGTAACAAAAATGAGTCCTATTGCAAATGAGCATTTATTAATCCTATTTGCTTTCGACTTCCTGACACTGATTCATTTATCATTTGCAGCTCTACCAGCATATTGTTTTAAGTGGAGGGAGCACGATGTATCCTGGATTATCCAGTCGGTAATATAACCCTTCTTTGCATCACTTGGATCATTAATTTTTCCAGTATATGTAACATGTGTATCAACTATCAAGTTTCTGTATGTTTGGTAACCAATCATGAAACTAAAGTAACTATTTCGGCTGAATTGAAGACAATCCCCAAATGTCCTTCCTTTTCAGGTGCATGGTTTAAATACCGCTGTCTAATGTCCATACGCCTGATAGTATTAGTGATTACTCAGATGGAATTTTTTTAGTTTTCAATTAATGGCCATATCTACTGGCAAGATGATTATTTCATGTGCCTTATATGAAAGAAGCCTGAAATAGTCAGATGGTGACTGCTAAATAGAAATAACGGTTGCCTTAGTATCAATTATCTGCAATTTCACGTCCCTGGTAATGTCAGTCCACATGGGATTAGACTATGTATTACATGATTTTTAGAACCTGACCTTAAATAAGAGGAATTTCATGAATTCTCTTTTAACGTTAAAAACCGAGTGAATTCATTTTCATCATATGGGCATTTTGTTTGATTGATGAAAGTTCTGATATTAAATTTGGTGCTTCTTCAGTTTGGAAAAAGAAATTCTGGACCGTTATCTTGATGTTGTTTTGAAGGGCAACAAAGATGGACTGAAGGTAAGACACAAGTTTTTTGTTGCATGGTACTAAACTGACTGGTTAAAATTGGGTTATCCTGATTGATATCAAAACTTCAATTATGTTTTTATATACTGAAATTGTTTTATGTATATCCTTTGCCAAAACTTTGGGGTTCTTACGAATATTTCACCTCAAGAACTTTCTGGCTGTTAGATTCTTAAGCCACAATCCCTTGTCAGTGGTTAAGCTTGCACATGAGTCTTAATCATATAAACCGTAAAAGAAGCAATGATTAGAAGAAGAAAATCATCAAGTTGAATCTGGCATAATAGACTTATCTCAGTCGTTCCTTTCTCATGCTCTAAAATTTGTGATGAACAGAAATTGCGGTTGCGAATTGAAGATCCTCCTCGGAGAAAACACATGGTGTATCTAGGTGGTGCAGTCCTTGCCGGAATTATGAAGGTACGAATGATTGCTTCTTCACTCAATCTCTGAGGTCAAGTTTCTGTATTCTTCCCACATTGGAGATAGGTAACTAACTACAAGCCATCTAAGAAAATTTCAATGTGGTGGTTAAAACATGCAGGATGCTCCTGAATTTTGGATTACCAGGGAGGATTATCTAGAAGAAGGAGTTGCTTGTCTAAACAAGTGTGGTCAGGCATGACTTTTCGAGGTCAGTTTGCCACCCGCAGCTTAGCTGTTTTGAGTAGTTGGAAGATTGACAAGCAAACACCATTATGAGTCCCAAGACATTAACATCAATTGCTGATCTGAGAAACCTATAGGACTGAGTGCAACCATGTTTACTTCCCTTTGTAATAAGAACCAGAAAATTCATCAAAATTTGTATACTTATGCCGAAATGTATAACGTAAAAACGTAGAGATCCCTCTGTATTATTAAATCTGTTTGCAATTCAAGCTTTGGCCATATTTGAAAATTGCTTCTTCTGGTGTGTAATTGCTTTTCTAAATGCAAAAATATTTCATGACATAATTTAAAGGTTAAACTCAGTAGAATACTCATGGTTGGTTAATAACTCATCCTTGATGTTGCTTTTGGACTAGGTCTTCGAGATTTGGTTAATGATCTCTCCATCCTTCCCTAAAGTAACTTTCTCTCGATTATACATGTCACTGTGTCCGTTAAAAAGCAACTTAATACCTATTGGTACGTTAATATTTAGGGTTTTTTATTTTCATCTTCACCTTTTTGACTGTGGACACTTGGAAAATGTCTCTGATTAGGACAATCCGACCATTTCATCCATCCAATAGTTCTCACGAAAAAGGAAATTCGGGTTCCGAGTAGGACAAGATCTCCAATTAGGGCAATCCGGCCATGTCATCCGTCCAACAACTTTGACAAAAAAGGAAATTCAGGTTCCGGGTAAGGCAATTCGACCACTTCATTTGTCCAATAGTGATTGTTGTGAGATTATGTGGCATAAGTTTTAAGAGACCAAGCACGCAAGGGGGGGTAGTTTTGGATACCAAACCTACCAAATAAGTCCCCACATTTTTCTCTCGGCTGATTACAGATTCCTTGTCTGGTGTGTTAGGTTCCAATACCAGTGGCCTACCCCCACCCATCTTCCTGCCTTATACTATTTCCAGAAACCCTCTTCAACTTCAACAAACAAAACAAAACACCATTTCTTTCAATCTGCAATTTCGTATCGTTTTCCAAACACACTTAAAATTTTTCAGGCACAACTACCTGTCCCTTTCACCATTATCTTCCTTTTCTTAAAGTTTCACCATTATCTTCCTTTTCTTAAACCATGTAAACTTATAAGACTTGGGGCCATTCCATTTCTATAATAACACACCTCCTCATCTAATCCCCCATCCCCAATCTTAACCCATATTCTCTGAATCCTCTTCGCTTTTCGGTTTTATTGTATTCAGTTCTCAGCATAATCATTTCACCATGGTTTGTTCTCTCATAATAATAACGCACATTATTTAATTAGTTCCTTACTCGTTCAATTTTATGTCATATTAATTTCTTGCTTCATATTGTGTCACAGGTTGCTGAATTCGGAGAGTCTGCTGCAATGGACAGTAACAACAGCTCGAATGGCAATGTGGTCGAACTGAGAGTGAAGCAAGGAGAGCCAACTCTGGTGTCCCCGGCTGAGGAGACAGAGCAGGGTTTATACTTCCTTTCCAACCTGGACCAAAACATCGCGGTGACTGTCCGTACCATTTACTGCTACAAGTCAGATGAGAGGGGAAATGACAAGGCTGGGGAAGTGATCAAGATTGCTTTGAAGAAGGTTCTTGTCCACTATTACCCTCTTGCCGGGCGACTAGCAATCAGCTCGGAAGGAAAGCTCATTGTGGATTGCACTGGGGAAGGAGCTGTGTTTGTTGAGGCTGAAGCCGATTGCACGATTGAGGAAATTGGAGACATAACAAAGCCAGACCCCGAGACTCTTGGAAAACTTGTTTACGATGTTCCTGGTGCCAAGAACATTCTGGAAATGCCTCCTCTCGTGGCTCAGGTTTGTAATTAAACCTTTTCATTAGATGTCATTTGCTGTTTTGCACGTAAGCAGATTATGATTCATCATGGAACATTCTATCAGGTGACGAAATTCAAATGTGGAGGGTTTGCTCTTGGGCTGTGCATGAACCATTGCATGTTTGATGGCATTGGGGCCATGGAATTTGTCAACTCATGGGGCAACATTGCAAGAGGCTTGCCATTGAAAGCTCCTCCATTTCTAGACCGAAGCATACTCAAAGCGCGAAACCCACCTAAGATAGAACATCTGCATCAAGAATTCTCAGAGATCATCGAAACTTCCAGCGCAAGTAATGACCTTTGTGAAGAAAAAATGCTATACAGGTCCTTCTGTTTCGACAGTGACAAGCTTGAAACCCTGAAATCGAAAGCTAAGGAAGACGGAGGCCTTGACAGCTGCACCACATTCGAAGCCCTCTCAGCATTCGTGTGGCAAGCCCGAAGCAGGGCACTAAAACTACTGCCTGAGCAGCAAATCAAGCTCCTTTTCGCGGTTGATGGGAGATCTAAATTAGAGCCACCGCTGCCAAAAGGGTACTTTGGGAATGGCATTGTGTTGACAAATTCAATCTGCCCGGCAAGTGAGCTGCTGGACAAGCCATTGTCACATGCTGTTGGCCTTGTCCAAGATGCAATTAAGGTTGTCACAGACGGCTACATGAGATCAGCCATTGATTACTTCGAATTGACAAGAGCTAGGCCTTCTTTGGCTTCAACTCTCTTGATCACAACTTGGTCCAGGCTGTCTTTTTACACGACTGACTTCGGTTGGGGAGAGCCGATTCTGTCAGGTCCGGTGGCATTGCCTGAGAAGGAAGTGATTCTTTTCCTTTCGAACGGGACGGAGAAGAAGAACATAAACGTGCTTCTGGGTCTTCCAGCTTCTGCCATGAAGGTGTTTCAAGAACTCATGAATATCTAGATGATCAACAACACATTCAACACCGTGAATTGAAATGAATTATTGTTTATTTTTCGAAGCTCTTGTATTTTAAAACTGCTGTTACTTGTTGTAATATTATTTTTCATTTGCTATATCTGTACTTATGTAACACAGTCCGTGATGTTAATGATGAATTTCATTTGCTTTCTGGGAGCTTATATTTATGACAATGGCGGTATTTTTGTTTTGTCCAACTTCTTTTAGACTCCTCGTTTTGTTGCGTGATAATTTTTTCTGCGCAATTTAAAATTACGAATTATAAAATTTTCTATAAAACTAATTTATGTGTCTTCCCAATGGTATATGGGAACAGGATCTCGTTCGTCATGATGAACCCCACCTCAATCCGCAAAGTTAATCTCTAGGTTTCGGGTAAAGTGGAGTTTACTGGGGCGGTAGTTGGCAAGGTACCTTTGTAACCTTGGGACAGTGTAGGCCCAAAGTTAATCATCATGATGGATGAGCCCATCTCAATCCGCAAAGTTAATCATCGATTTTAAGTGGAAAATGCTCTTTCTTGAGATCCATAATTGACAAAGTGTCTTCGTAACCTTAGGACGGTATAGGCCTAAAGTTATATAAAATATGTTCGTACCAACTATGACCGAACAACTCTTGCCACCCAACTTCTATCACGAACGATAGAAAAGGCCATTTAGCAAGACAGGCAACCGGGCACAGGCTATCAAAGACGACTGAGCAGATTGGCTTGGTCGACACCGCTCCCACAAGCACAATCTGGTTGGCATCCTTGATAGCCCACTTCAAATTACCTAACCATCATGAGCCCATCAGGACACGCGTCACCACGCCAAGCAGGCATTTCACCTGCGGGCAAGATCATTCATGTTGATCCATTTTAAGCTTCAACAAAATCAAACAAAATAAAATGGATATTAGTTTTAGTGACGTAAACTCTTTAATTTATTTATTTTTTTGAGGAATTTCTCTTTTTATTTATTTAGTTTTAAACCTTACTTTGATTGTTTTTTTTCTACCATCCCTTGTGGCCCAAATCTTTAAATGAAAGTGTGGAAATTAATTTTAAGACGTTAAATAATAATGTGTCACCTTGATTTCCAAATTCCAAAAGGGTCACAAAACATTATTGTACATGGAAAGTGAGAACAAGCTCACTCCACAGAATGTGTTTACATAGGAACTGAGTACGACGTCGTCCTGCCCAGACATATGTTTTTGTACATGTCATTCATTCGCAGCTAAACCCCAAAACATAGAAGTATAAATTCCGATCCTTTACTGTTTTTCTAATATCTTAAGCCAATTGCGAACCAAAGAGAAGAGCCGAGGAATCCAAACTCAAAAAAACAAGGGAGGGACCCGTTAAACTCAAAAAAAAGCCTCCGTCTTTGAGAGTTTGTGAGTCCGAATTCAGCTGGGTCAGCTTAGCCTCTGCCATTCCGACCCAAACCCTCCATGGATGAACTCGTTCCTGCTACTTGAACCCGCCTCTGATTCTCTCAAACCGCATTTTTACAAACTCAAAAGGTGCCTACTTCAAGCTCTAGGGCTTCCAATTCTCGGTCCCTTTGTTTCAATCTGTTAATTATTCTTCTAATTCGTAATTCTACTTTAGGGCTGTAGCTGTACTCTCATGCAAACCCCGAAAGTTTGCCTTTTTGTTTTTTCTTATGATTATTTGAGGAATTTTTGTCTGTTTGTTTGTGAATTTTGGAGTCAGGTTTTGAATGACTGCTTTAATTGGACACAGAAATTTAGGGATAACATGTAGATAATGGAAAAAAAGAAAAGAATTTGTCTGTTTGGGTGAATGCTGCTTTCATTAATTTGTTAAGAGTTAGTAGTTTGAATTGATTATTCATTTTGTTGTGATTTTTCTTTGTGCATTTAAGGTTAAGTATCTGCATGATTTGGAAGATGGAACTTTGTAAAGAAACACATTTGTGGTTTGATAGTTTGTAGATACCCTGAGTGTGTAGCAAAAATAAGGAAAAGATAATGCAGAAGTGTATGAATTGACTTGGAGAATCAAATTCGGCATAATGGTTGTTGTTTGCTTGTCACAACGTTTTTTTCGTTGAGAATTTATTGCCCAATTGTAGATTGTAGTGCACAGGCCATTTGTTAACAATGTTATTGGTATTTAGTATGTACAAGAAAGATTCTACCTACTGGTCATCAACCACGGAAAGGAAATTTTTCGTTCACTCATTGCATAATCGTTACATGTTAGACACGTGGCAATATGTAGGGCAGCTGTCGTAATATGAAGAAAATTCGAATACTTAATAGGCAAACAAAATTTCAAAACCAATTCTGGGAATCTAGCATTAGATTTGTACGGAAGCGGCAGCCTCTAGAATCATTGTAAGCAATTCTTATTTATGCACATCTTCTTCGAAACATAGAGCTCAAGGCAAAACATGGCCAACTTTTGTAGAATATAATCAGACCCAAGGGCCAGTGCCCTATGTGTATCATCAGAAAGTGTAATCAGATACTTGATCCCCCCATTTATCTATCTGTTTACCAAATGGTTTAAAGTGTATAGGCTACGAGACCATCATTACCTCCTACAATTTCTAGATATGGATAATGGATTTCTCGTTATTTATTAGATAGTCATGTTTAGCTGTATCCTCTCCTCCGGAGTCCAAGAAGGGAAAGAAGTTTGAAAATGAGGACGAAGTTCTGTTCCATATTATGAAACATGGGACATAAATATATCTAATTAGCTTGCTTGTAATGTATTTATTGTCTTCCCATACAGGACATAGGTATCATATATTTCAGGCATTGTACAGGCCTAATATCCACCTCCAGATTCTTAGTCTATTTACTTTCTGTATTTTCTTTACTACACTTTACTAGGTCTAAAAGCATATATATTTGAACAATTTTTGTTTGTCTAGTTTAATAGGCTCGTTGCATGCTCTTGGGTTAGGTGAAGTTGACAACGTATTACCTTTCACGCTCTGGTCTGGGTACTGGAATCTTTATAAAGTTTGAAGCAATTTAAATGTTAGTGTTTATAATCTAAACTCGTGAACACGAAATGAATTTCTGAAAGGTAAAAACTGTACAAATAACAAATGAATGTGAATGTATAGACTCTAATCATTGTCCATGGTGATGATGTGAACAAGATTGTTGCTTTTGTAGTTGCAATTTTCAAATGCAAGGTTTCCTGTTATTCAATCTTTGTCAAAATCGTAGGATATTCTAGATCACATAGTAACCCTGCAAGTTATGCCTGCTTAATAATTGTATGAAACTTTGTTCTGGTTGATATATTTTGCCTCCTTCAGTTTTCATACCAGGTTGGAGGTTGGAATCTGTTTCCTATATATCTAAATGTTTATTTGTTTTGCGTGAAGGTTTTCTTTGTGATAAAGACCTGCACTGTGCATCCTTAGCCGGACCAAATCTTACTGGAATCATGGGAAGTACATTTAATCCGCAGATTTTAGTGGAAAAGCTAGCAAAGCTCAACAGCACGCAAGCAAGCATAGAGAGTATCCTCTTTTTGATATCAATGTTTCTTTAGGTTTTTTTTATTTTTTATTTAGACAATAATTTTGGATCAATAGTGGTCTGGATTTCTTTTTGTGGGAAAAATTAACCACCCTTTTGTTTCAAAATTCGTTTACATAACTTTTTGCTTTGAAATTTTGGGGTATTGAGGATTCTTCGGGAGAACATAATTAGACTTGAAATCCGTTGTCAAAACCTACATATTCATTACATTTTCCATTTCATTTTCCCAGTCAATTTCCATTCCTGTAGTTCTACCTTGTGATCGCTGTTTATTTTATTGTTTTGGTTGATATCTATTACTTTTCTCGCAAGTGGATATTGCTTTACCAGTTACAACTAGTAATACTTGTACATCTTGAGCTTTGGTATATCTATTTATTTTTTATGTATGTTGTCAATGCTTCTTGTTATCTTTGGTGTCAAGTACTTGGCTGTTATCCTTAATGCAATTCAGCTTTGTCACACTGGTGCATTTTCCATATGAATAAAGCAAGACAAGTTGTTGAGACATGGGCTAGGCAATATCACTGCGCTCCACGTGAGCAGAGATTGGCTTTCTTGTATCTTGCAAATGATATTTTACAGAACAGCAGGCGTAAAGGTGCAGAGTTTGTTGGTGAATTTTGGAAAGTTCTGCCAGATGCTCTTCGTGATGTAATTGAAAATGGAGATGAGTTTGGAAGAAATGCAGCACAACGACTGGTATAACTGCATAACCTGTTTCCTACAGCTATTTAGAAAAGAAAAAAAATTGGAATATGTTGTCCTGGATATTAGTTTCGATTGAGAGTTGCTTAATCCAACCTTTTTAGGAGCTTATAAGATGCATAGGAGGACTTGACTATTTGGGAAGATTGCAACATGATATGTTACAATCTTGTCACTTCCAATGTTACACTTATCATTTCCTTTCTTTAGTGATTACAATCTTATCACTCCCACTGTTATTTTTGTTTTTATTTTCATCTTCATTATTAGTGTGTGAAAGGCTTTTTTAATTTATTTTTATTCTAGAAGCTAGCATGTAGCTGTTGCTGATTGGTTTTCTTCCATATGTTTACTTATAGGTTAATATATGGGAAGAGAGAAAAGTTTTTGGCTCTCGGGGCCAAATTCTCAAACAAGAGTTTGTGGGAAAGCACGTGGAAAATAATAACAGAAATGGGAAGCATGCAGCTGCCAGACTGGTAATTCAAATCGTATGCTTGACTGTATGGCCTCCATGAGCATTTATTTCAGTTTATGATTTGATGGCGAATTTATTTTCTTTACTTTTTTTGTCAAAAAAATTAGCAGCCTGCTGGAACTGCATTGGACAAAGTAGTTTCAGATTACCAAGTTATTTATAGGCAGATGGATGAAGACGCTGTATTGGGCAAGTGTAGGAATGCTATGAGCTGTCTTGAGAAGGTAGATAAGGAAATCGGTGGTGATTTCAATTCAGGTATACCCCACGTAATTAAATTCTTGAGAATTTTCTCCTACTTTTAACGTGTGTAGTGTTTGCGATATATGTGTAAGCATATTTGTGTTTAACTTAATATTGCACGTTAGATAAAAACAAAATGTAGTTAGGTTAAGTTTTATTACGCATATTGTGATGTAGTATTTTGTAATTTGAAACAGCGAGATAACCAAACGTATATTATCTAAAGATACGCAGAGGAAAGAGAAAATTAATGAGGTCAATATTTTTGGGTGGAAAACAGTGGACTGGATAGATTTGAAAGAAGATATGGACACATGTAAATTCACTAATACTTTCTATGAGAGAGGGGGATAGTTAAATCCTATCAATCTAGGGAAGAAACAGTTCTGTTATTTGTTCGGTTGATCAGTTTGTGTTTAAGAAAAAGAAAAAAAATAATTGCTCTTCCTTGATATTCTTGCTGCTGATACTTGAATTGGCCATCTCTTGTTAGAACTTTCTTTGTTCTAAATAATCGGTCTTGACTAGGGCAATTGCATGGATCTGCATTTGTGGAGGAGGTTCAGGAGCAGCATGCTGTACTGAGGGACTGTATCGAACAACTAACAGCAGTTGAATCTTCAAGAGCTAATCTTGTATTGCATCTGAGAGAGGCTCTTCAGGAGCAGGTTTGTTCGCAGACCATCAAAAGAGAAAAATATCCGCATTTTCATGGATTGTTTTATGAGATTATGACTTTAAACGAACTAATATACTTTTTTTGTTGTCAGGAATTCAAGTTGGATCAAGTCCGAAACCAACTTCAGGTTTGGCATCCATATCAATCATCTACTTTTCTTGTGGAAGCATAATGTAACTATATGAATGTTTGTTAGTTCGCCACCATTAGATTAGGTAGAAGTATAAGTAACTAACATATACTATAGATAACCGATATTTCAAAAAAGGCTCTAGGTCAAATTCTCCATATATACGCGCACACTAAGCATATTTGTTTTCCAGGCGGCACACTCCCAGTCAGAACAGGCCACTAATGTCCGCCGTCGGTTATTGAACACGGACAGTGTGATAGCAGACCGGAGCTCAAAGGAAGCTCATAACTCCGTACCACCTCACAGCTTTATGCCGGTAGGTAGAGAACAATCAGCTCCGGTAATGTACACACAGCAACTTCCCTTCTCCGAAAAATCTGTTCATGAGGAGGAAGATCCACGCAAGACTGCAGCTGCTGCAGTGGCAGCAAAGCTGACGGCATCAACATCCTCAGCCCAGATGCTCTCTTATGTCCTCTCCTCTCTGGCATCGGAGGGTGTCATCAGCAACCAAATGAAGGAGCCTTCTGGGGATTATCCACCCGAAAAAAGGCCTAAGCTTGAAAATGACCAGTCTCTGTCCTACATACCCCGGAGCCCTAACCCATCTAATGTCCCAGAACAGTATACTCCCTGTGAGCCGCCACCTCCCCCGTCTTCTTCCCCTCCACCATTGCCGCCATTACCACCAGTGTCACAATACCCAGTATCCCAATTTACCTATAGCATCCCCCAACAACAGCCTCCCCAAATGCCTAATTATCCCACCGGAGCTCCCGGCAATGGCATCTCCTCCTTCATGACAACAGCAAATTCTTATCAGAGCTTTCAGGGTTCCGATGGTAAATTATACAACCCGCAAATTACCCCAATTTCTCGGCAATAAACCTCTGTTTAGGAGGGAGAAGGTTGTGATACAGTCATCGTCGATGAAGCTTCCCCTTCTCCCTGTAGAGGGAACTTGGTTGCTTATGTGCCTCTAATTGATTACCTAATTAGATCTGCACATAGTACATGTCTGTAATTTTATGTTTTTTTTAACTGCTTAATTCTTTGGGTTTAGATGTTTATTCAACTGTCGAATGGAGGAAAAGGATTGTAGTTATCAACTTGTGCCATTGTCTATTTCCATTTGTATTAGGGTAAGATACAGATACACCCAACCCAATGGATAAAGTTTAGATTTTGTCATAGAACTTTGTTCTGTAGTTTCTTGTGACATTGATTCCCTTCATGGTCTGGTTCAATGTGGTTTTGTTTTTGTTTTAGTGTTGTTTTTATTGTCTGATACAAAAGCATCTCATATCATTAAGGTAAATTTGAACTCACTTGCAAGAGACAAACATTGCTCTATCAAAGGAGTTGGCCTATAAGAAAAACACTCAAAACAATAACTAGATAGTATCATAATCCAATTGTTCATTTGCATGTCTTTATTCAAGATTATGTTTACAAAACTTAACCAAATTGATAATCGTTTGACTATATGCCACTACAGCCAAATACAAAATGAACTTGAGGGTTTGATAATATATGCTCATGATAATTAGATTATGGTATTATCTTATAGTGATACAAATATTGAACGAATATCTGATCCGGTATTATAAAACTAACTAATTAGTGTTCATAGTATAAATAAAAGCAAATTACAGTTTAGTACTCTGTATTTTACATCAAATTTCAAAGTTATACTTAACATTTTAAATGTTGCATTTAAGTACTCTTAATTTTTTTAAACGGGACAACTTGGTTCCACCTTAACTATTATGTTAAATAATATGTTAAGTGATGATGTGTCACCTAGGAACCTACATTTTAAAATTATATTTTGCCATATAGATGGAAAAAATAATAAAAAATTAAAAATGAACCCAAAAAAGAAAATAAAATATAAAATAAGTTCTTCATAGATTCTTCTTTTTAATTCCTTCGATTTTTCTTTTTCCTTCGGTTATTTTCTTCCCATATACACCAAGACCCACAAGCACCACTTGAGACCAACAGATCCTATATACTTTTTCAATTGTAAAAGAACACAAATCATTTAGTTTGGAAATTTCTGCATTTTTTCTGGAATTTCTGAAAAAATCTAGAAAAAGTTTGAATGTCTATGCATTGTTCGTCACTAAAGGTGAAGAATGCATTTAGTGACGAATTCTCTGAGGAATAGTGTCACAAAACAAAAGTTTTTGCTGCGCTGTTCATTAAAGAGTTCATCACTAAAGGTGAAGACACCTTTAGTGACGAAAAATGCATAGATATTCAAACTTTTTCCAGTTTTTTGCAAAAATTCCAGATTTTTTAAAAATTCTTTCTTTTAATTTGTAATCACAACCACACTGCAAGGTGAGGTTGAAATCTACAACACAAATTATGAGAATGAGACCATTTTCATGTACGTGGAATATTATCTCCTCAAGAATATTAGTGATAGAAAACTCAAGATTGCTTCAACATTTAAGATGGTACCAAGAAAAGCAGGGGTGGAATTTAACTTGGATATGAATCTGAGTTGGAAGCAATGCGAAGAGGTGTGCTTGAGAAACTGCTCTTGCTTGGCATACACAAAATTAGGAGCTGGGATCGAGTACATGTGATGGGTTGGGATCGGGTGTTGAAGAATAAGTTATTTTATTTTATTTTTTATTTTTTTGTTTAAATATTATTTTTACTTTTTTATTTTTTAAAACTTTTTTTTGCATCTACGTGACTAAGTACTTAACAGATATTTTAACGGAATACTTAACAGAAATATAAAATTTAAAAAGTCAAATATAATTCTGAAGCATATTGTAAAATATAAAAATAATTTATTCTATAAATAAACTAATTGGAGGTGAGGTCGGTGGTGAATTGGTGATGAAAGAATCACGTGGATATGACGTGCCCCGTGGGCGGCGTGGGCGTGGGCGTGGGCGGGGCGTTTAGAAAACAAAGAGCATGTTTTGCTGTTCTTGCTCTTGTTGCTCTCTTAGATCTTTATTTTATGGGTAATAGATTAGTTGGTCCTTGACAAGCATTAAATTTAACAATAAACTTGATTAGCCCAAATAAAACTTTCCGGTCCTTGATTCTATAACTTTAAAGAACGAATTAAAAACAACTAAGAAAATTACGTAGTTTGCCATTATAGCTACTTGCGCTAATAATCAAGGAACACGCACTGATGGCGCTATGGCTTAGCCTCCACCCTGGCGCTATGGCTTAGACTCCACCCTGGCGCTATGGCTTAGACTCCACCCTGGCGCCATAGCTTAGCCTCCACCCTGGCGCCATGGCTTTGCCTCCACCCTGGCGCCATGTCTTTGCCTCCACGTAGTCTTACCCGATGGTTTCTAGCTAGTAGCTATTGCATGTAGATGGCTGGATGTGATGGGATTTACTTTTCCTTCTTTTATTTTTTGTCAGATTTATCTTGTAATTAATATTTAATATAGAGTTTTCTTGAATGGTTAGAATCACACCAAATAACACTTTCAAAAACATACACCACCCATACTATTAAGCTAATGAATTATATATGGTTCATTTTTTTAAAAAAAACTTTTTATCGTATAGACGATTTTCATTACATATAATGCATTATATGTGTAAGATAAATCGTAATTTCTTATAATAGGCTGAAACTACATATAATGCACTTACGATTTTCATTATATATATATACTACCATTACTATTTATTAAGTACATATTGTTCTGGTATGATCTATTTTTAACATGTAATATAGTTGTTATAGTTTATTTTACACATAGAGTACGTTCATTTTTATTTTATCTTAGAAATTACAATTTATCTTGCATAAATAGTGCAATTTTCGAGAAATCTTACACATATACTATAGTTTCAGCTAAGATTGCACATCTAATGTTGTTGTAGTGTACTTTCACATATTTTGCAATTTGAGTTCCTCCGGGAGAATTACGATCTATCTTGCACATATAGTGCAGTTTCAGTCTGTTGCAGTCCGATCGACCCAATCTATCTTGCACATATAGTACTGTTTCAGCCGATCTTGCACATATAATGTTATTGTAGTCTACTTGCACATATAATACAGTTTGAGTCTCTCATGGAGAATTACGATCTATCTTGTACATATGGTGCAGTTTCAGTCCTTATCTATCTTGCACATATAGTGCAGTTTTAGTCTATTTCAGCATGACCCAATTTATCTTGCATATATAGTGAAGTTTTAGTCTCAATCTATCTTGCACATATAGTGCAGTTTTAGTCTATTTCAGCCTGATCCAATTTATCTTGCATATATAGTGAAGTTTTAGTCTCAACCTATCTTGCACATATAGTGCAGTTTCAATACATTATGGAGAATTACAATCTATTTTGCACATATAGTACATTTTTAGTACATATTGGAGAATTACGATAATGCAATTTCAGTATATCATAGGAAATTACAATCAATCTTGCACATATAGTGCAGTTTCAGTCTATTAGGCATTACAATCTATACTGCACATATAGTGTAGTTTCAAAAAAATATTGAACATATAGTACAATTTCAACCAACCTTGAACACGTAGTGTCGTTACAGTCTATTTTTCACATATAGTGCATTTTCAATCAATTTGGCATATATTGCATTTTTTCTATCGATCTTGTGCATACAGTGCAATTTCGATTGATCTTGCACGTATAGAGCAATTATGATTTTGTTTGAACATGTATAATACAATTTAGATGTGTGTGTACATGCAATTTACTAATGATATTACACATATAGTGTAGTTATATCACTACATAGAATTTAGTGAAAAATTCGCACCTAATAATGTTACTTATTTTATTTTTAATTTATTTTGGGATAAAATTAAGAAGAGATGTTACAAACTTTTTCTTCACATATATATAGTATAAAGTATATTTAGTATAAATAAATATAAAATATAATATACGTATATTTTTTAGAAAAACTAAAGTAATTTAGTAGATATAAAAAGCATAATTAGCAACAACAAAAAATGTCCCAAGAATACAAAGTTTAAAGAAAACATGGCCAGATTTTATTTTTATCTTTTTATACCCAATCCTGCATTAAGGGTATTATGGGTATATAGGGAAAGATACATATCATTAAAAGACAAAAGCGGATGATGTGGCACTGCTGATGGCCTTTTTATTAAAACACCCTCTTTTTTGTAAATATCAATGCTAAAAGTTTTTAAGTAATTTTTAGGCCTGTTAAGGACCACATAATCATTTACTCTAATTTTAACTTACTAGACCAGACTATTGTCTACTATCGTCTTATGACTTTGTCACTGCTTCACAAGATAACAAGATAAGTGGGGGCCAATAAAGAATTCTTAAAATAGTCGAGGGATTAGAAAATTGATCATGTTTGAATTTACAGTTATAGGCTTCAGTTCTCTCTTTGAACTATCTTCTCTACGCTCCAAGAGGTTAGTCGCACAAAAATAACTAAACTGAATTCGAGTAACGGTTCATTTTGGTTAAGAGAGTGTCTCTTCAATTTAATTAATTTAAAATTTTAATTAGTTGAAATTTGACTGTAGTAGAAAGCTGTAAATTAATTGCTTCATTTTGTCAATAGAATGCCTAACACAATTAATTAAGGGAGGAATTTAATTAAGTATCTTGACCAAACATTCATGATTCTCTCAAAGACAACATATGGCCAAGAGCAAAGACGGTCGCAAACGACAACAATTGTTAATTAATCATGGTAAAAAGCTTGAAAATTACGATATGGTTTGTTTTAAAACTGCTAAGCATTAACTGTCTTGCTTGCTTAACTCATATGCAAGAAGAAGACTATATATATAATAGGGAGATGATTTTCACACTTCACGTTTTATTCCAAGCACTCAATTTTTTTTATTAATTGATTTTTTATTTTAATATTACTTATATTACCAAATATACCCTTTAAGTTTCTTTTGTTTGAAAAAATATTTACTTAATTATAAAAAAAATCGAAATAGGAAATTAATAAGGAACATCTTACGCCGAAACCCCAACATTTCTCCTCGGACACCTGAGACATATTTACTTTCACTTTCACTTTCACTTTCACTTTCACTTCATTATTATATACATAAAAAATGGCTATTAGCTAAGTGAAAGTTTAACCAAATAAAAGGAAAAAGTAATAATAATTAAGATGAAGTAATGTGCATGTTTGTTTGTGAATTATGATTAAGCAAATTGAGGGGAATAGGCATGCACCCATTCAAGAACCAAGACAGAAGAGTCGAAGACAGAATTTGCCGTGGAACACTCACGACTCGCAACCTAAGACAAAACCACCGACAGATCCCCAATATCCATACTCTCTCTCTCCCTCTCTCAGCGACAACATTTGAGTTAGGTCAAAAAATTACACTTTATTATCTTAATATCTTATAATAGATTTATGCCTCAATTTTTAAATGTTATAATTACGTTTCGTAACTTTTCAAAATGCGACAATTTGGTGATTCTGTTAATTAATCCGTTAAAATTTCTGTAAAATATTTGATGTGGACAAAAATGAAACCTATAATTTAAATAGTAATAAATTATTTATTGAACGGTTTAGATTATAATATATGTATATGAATTATTAGATAGATTAAAAAAAATGATACAATAAGGTATTATCAATATGAGATTTAAATATTATTTTTATTTAATTTAACAAGTAATAATATTAGTGACTTCTTTAATATTATATTCTAACACAACAAGAAGCAAACAGAGATGGAGCTCAAATTCCTAAAAAGAAGACGAGCACAGCCACAGGGCCTTGATATTTGAAGCCCCCTAACTCTTACATTGTCGATGACCATGAGTCTATTTAATTAATTAATTAATTAGAATAACAAGTACCCAAATTAGTTATTAATTTAATTAATAATTAACTATTAATGGAAATAAGTGTAAGCTGGGCTATAAAGTGAAAGCGACAAAGAGGAGGCAAAATGGCAGTAAAAGTTGACAAAAAGCAGTCAACGATGGGTTCACGTCAGCTGGTTGGCAAATGTGAGGAACAAAGGCTGAGAAAAGCCGTCATGTCGTTTCGCTTTAACGGCTCAATAAGCAAATCAACAACTATTCCTATCTTATATTTATATAAATTAATATTCTCCAAATATTAATATTAGCCTATGTCTTTTTTGGTTTTATATAAATATACAATGATGATGTCATTCTATACATGTAGCCTTTTTATTAATAGAAAACGTTTAAAAAATTGACATAAAGAATATCTTTGTATATTTGAATAAAATTCAGAAATACAAATTTTAATATTAAGAATTATTAATAAAATTTGAGTAAAATTCAAACACGTTCATAATCATTTCGTCTATTTATTTATAAGATGGGAGTACCTTGGTTTTGCTCGTAATAATTTTAAAATTTGAAAAGGAAAATTGTTGCGTCAGTCTTTTGCTCAACAAAACACATCATCACCTTCGTCCTCTCTCTGTATGTGTAAAGAACAATACGAGCAAGTGCATGCCACACAAGAAAATGTCCGGTCAAACAGTTGCATTCTGCATGCTGACCTAATATTTACCGCAAACTTTTTCTCTCTCGTTCTTCCCCGGGCCTCATAAAAACTTTTCGTTAAAGATATATCAACTTCATTATTGTATATAAAAAAAAAATTAATTACTAACCGATACATTGAAATTATATTAAACGTACGTATATATTATATTAATTTCGTCTTTTATACGAGTCGATAAAATAATAACCATATATCTTCATATTGAAATTTGAAGGATAACATTATGTGATTACGAGTCATCCGATACACTTGAATATTTTTCCGAGATAAGACAAAAGGTTTATCAATGGTGAATTCCCTATTTGGTGTATCAATAACAACCATATGTCTTCATGTTGAAATTTGAAGGATAACATTATGTGATTACGAGCCATCCGATACACCTGAATATTTTTCCGAGATAAGACAAAAGGTTTATCAACGGTGAATTCCCCATTTGGTGTATCAATAATAACGATATATCTTCATGTTGAAATTTGAAGGATAACCTTATGTGATTACGAGCCATCGATACACCTGAATATTTTTCCGAGATAAGACAAAAGGTTTATCAACGGTGAATTCCCCATTTGGTGTATCAATAATAACGATATATCTTCATGTTGAAATTTGAAGAATAACATTATGTGATTACGAGCCATCCGATACACCTGAATATTTTTCCGAGATAAGACAAAAGATTTATCAACGGTGAATTCCCCATTTGGTGTATTGAAGCGCACTCCAGCGTTGGTTTCTGTCTGCATGTTCGGCTCAAAATAGTAAAAAGTAAAACTGATATATGTTATTATTTCCTTATTCTGAGAGCTAGAGAGAAGATCTGGATTGCGACAAAACAAAAAGCTGAAAAGATTTCATCACGCTATACCAATTTCTACAGGCACAGTACAACTACAGGTGTAGCTTTTAGTACGTGCCATACAAATGAATTGTTATTGTCATTGTTCCCAAGAACCAACCCTCGCCGTACGATCGATATTTTCATTTTAATTAACGGTCAAGATTTCGCCCCATTTGATCTGGGTTTCAAACCGTTGGATTCGGTACTCAGAGACGGGCCCGGGGGAGACATGCATGCCTCTCTTATGGCATTTCACACAGAAAAAGAAGAGCTGCAAAGAACTATGTATGTGTATTTATTATCCAGTGTGTTGCAGTACAGGCTCTGAAAAGCAGTTTCAATATTAATAGCAGTATATAGGTACGTACTATGCCATGCATAATAATACGTAAAGTTCGTAAAAAGCAGTTTCAATATTAATATTCATCACGGGCTAACCTTTCAGAGTAATAGAATATTGTCTATCAAATAAAACCTTAATTTTGTATAAAAAATGAATAGATAAAATCTTAATTTTCTTTTCTAGAATTCAAAATCCAAATATTGTAGAAGTCATAATGATATATTAACAGTATATATATCGTATAATCTAACATTATATAGACGTACGTCTTCTATATTTTTTATAAGGATAATACTTGCATCCCACCATGATGGTACGTGCCTTCTCGTATCACCTTTTTCGATATATGGAATAATTCGTATACATATATCATAATCAGAACTTTTTATCTCCTAAATAATCCTTTTCATAAAAAAGTTAACAACTTCGAAGGTCGTTTAGTTATTCATATATATCAAACAATTCAACGGTGTTAGTAACAAGAAAGATACTTATGGTGAACCGTCTATTTAGTTTACAAGTATGAAAGGCTAATGATCTTCAATTTAGTTAATTTTTTGTATAATGATCTTGAAATGATGATTTAAGATGAGTTAAACAATTTCGATTATTGTATATGTATAAGGATTATGCGATAACTCGAAAAGGTGGTGCGATGAGGTACCAACATATAGGCGTGAATTCAATTCATCTTGAAAGGAAACGAAGATAAATACTCAAATTGATATGAGATAAGCGGGCTGATAGGTTGAATATGAAGATTAATTATTGGAGTGGGCTGGAGCTAGCACACGCAGTTAAGAACTGAATCCGTAATTGTACGTCAACATATGATACATACATAGTTACCGATGATCGATACAGATAACAGATCTATATACGGAGTAAGTGAGAGGAAGGAGCAGAATCGAGAATCGAATAATATCAATTTCTTTTTGTTCACCCAAAGGGCGAATCCTTGTGGCCCAAGACACACCCTTAAATGCCTCACTGCGTCCGCTGCGCCATCTCTTCACTCTGCGCAAACTCAGCATACCAAAAGCAGATAAAATTGACCTTCTTTTCCTGTTTAAAGGAACATCGGCCTGCATTTCTCTCTCACGCACATATACATATTTATTAATTATCAATATTGGAAAATTGAAAATAAAAAACTGATGAGGAAATGGTGTATAGGAAACCCTAAATATTGAGCCCAGAAAAAGGAAAGAAACAAAAGAAAGCGTAAATAATGAAAAAGGTTCTGGCAAACGCAGTGGACAAGCTGCATACATGTCTAAGCATGCGTGCTGTGAGCCATGGAGCCAAAGCATGCATGCATGTACCCCACCTTCTCCAATTCGTTTATTCATTACAAATTCAAACCCTAAAAAGCTACCAACGCTAGCTAGTACATATTATTGTCAATTAATAATTAAATTAAAGCACTAATTAATTTCATTAATATAATTAACCCCTCCTAATATTCTCCTAACTTTATTATGTACCGTACGGACAACCTCCAGGTAAATTTACTGTCGTGAATGGTGGTTGTATTAGCAATTTCATTTTCTCTAACCTATCTAAATATTATTAATTAAGAATAATATAATCAGCCGCATCTCTAATCTCTATTTAAATGTAAAAGATGAACTCATCAAGCAATAGACAGAAGGTCCGAATAAAATGTCATAAATTGTAAAAAAAACAAATTAAAGCAGCGGTATTTAGCGAATAAATTGGCAGAAAAACCAAAGAGTAAAGAAAACTTTCACCGTAAAAAAAAAAAAAAAAAAGAGGGGAAGGAGGCTTCAATTCAATAACAATCAGAATTTCAAACGGGGCCTTAAACTTAATTTTCACCTTTTATGATGAAGATGGAAGGTTTTAACAATGTTTCATAGTATAAAAATGAAACAGTCAATTTATAAAAATATACATTTTTAATAATTATGTGTGAATTAATGACACATTTACAATATAAGGTCCGAATAAAATGTAATAAATTGTAAAAATAAATAAATTAAAGCAACGGTATTTAGCGTATAAACTGGCAGAAAAACCAAAGAGTAAAGAAAACTTTCACTGTAAAAAAGAAGAAAAAAAGGGCAAATGAGGCATCAATTCAATAACGATCAGAATTCCAAACGGGACCTCAGTCGATTTTCACATTTTATGATGAAGATTGAAGGTTTTAACGAGATTTCATAGTATAAAAATGAAAAATAGTCAATTTATAAAAATATACATTTTTAATAATTATATGTGAATTAATGACACATTTTATATTCTTATCTTGATCCTTCAAATATTGCGACCGGCCCTGTTAACAAAAAGATCATCTATATTTAGTTTTTGCACATACGGAAGAATATGTTTTCAATAAAAAGGAAAAAGAAACTGTCCGAATCCAAGATATATACAAGCAAGGCATGCTTATCTCTATTAACGACATTTTTATTTGTTAAATATTAATTTTTTATTTGTTCAGAACTAAATTAGTAGTAACATTGGTCGGTAGCTGGAGATTAGTAGATAGAGATTAAGAGAGAACAATGCTTATGAAGGGCTACGTCAAGAAAAGAGAAGGAACAAAGGTTTGTGATAGCCATGTTGTTGCTTTTTTAAAAATTCCATCGCAGATAAGGCTAGGGTTCCGACAACAAGGACGGACATAGCCGTCTATTACCCAACTCCTTTCCTGAAAAAGCCTGGTCGCTCTGACTTTAATGTCTCATCTCACCTTCTTTAATTATAACCAAATCCGTTACATAATATTCGAAACATCACTATATATGAAGTGCTATTTTTTATTACGGAAACAATTTCTCTAAAATAGAATCAATTGAATCCACGTATGAGAGATAAAACTTAACATCTCCCTGCCCTGTAGTTATGGAGAAGCGAGAGTATCGAATATGTAATTTTTGAATTTATTATTGACCTCATGCCAATTAATTTTATGATTGTATATAATACATAAAATAATAAAGACAACACTTGCGTTTCATTGGAATACCCTTTATTTTATTTTATTTGTACCTTTTTAATTTAATGATTTTTTTTATATAGAATATATGTCGTAGTTTTGATTATCATTTTTTAAATCATTTCAAAAAATTTAAATATATTTATCGAATAATATATAATATCATGTAACGATACGATTTTGATACATAACCATTTTTATCCGTTTGACCAACAAAAAAATCGAAATGACACAACGCATTTTTATCCATTTTTATCACGTAACAATACGATTTTGATACATAACCATTTTTAATTTAATGAATTTTTTTATATATCGTATATGTCATAGTTTTGATTATCATTTTTTAAATAATTTTAAATATATTTATCGAATAATATATAATATCACGTAACAATACGATTTTGATACATAACCATTTTTATCTGTTTGACCAACAAAAAAAAACCATTTTTATCCGTCACTACGTCATTAATAAATAATAGGAAAATATCCCACTTTAGCGGTACATTCTCGTATTACCATTTCGATTTATCAAATTGTCTTGGTACATATATCATAATCGGAACCGTTCATTATCTAAATCATCATGTCAAGATCATCTCCGTAAAAAATCACCAAGATTTTAGATTGTTTAGTAATTCATATGTATCAAATAATTCAACGGTTTTGGTAAGAATTCAAATGTTCATGACGAACCGTCTATTTAGTTGATATATATGAATGACTAAACGACCTCCTATCTTGTTTATTTTTTACGGAAATGATCTTGACATGATTGTTTAGAGAATGTGGTTCCGATTATGATATATGTACAAAGAAAATTCGATAAATTAAAAGAATGATACGAGAATATACCATCAAGATGGAATGCAAATACTGTCACAAATAATAACCACAATATTATTGTAGCATGAGGAAGAAAAAGATCTCCGTGTTTTTCTCTCTTTGCATGCGGTGACGACTTCAATAATAAGGACCCTACTTTTATGTTTATTCCAATACTACCCTTCAAATTACAAAATTGGACAAACATAAAATAAAATTCAAAGTTTAGGCCAAATCACGTCTATAAATACCGACCCTCTTGTCTTCCCTTCCTCACCAATCTCATCACTCACACTCATTCTCAGTCAGTACTTTTGTCAAACAATTGGTGATCACAAATCAAACCAACTCTGTTTCTTAAGTTATACTTACAGACTTACACAATGCACTATCAGACCGAGTCATGGGGTTCTTACATGCCCACAAGAACGACCGCCATGGGCGGCGACCCACTGGAGCGCATAGAGAGGATGGCGTCGGAGAGCGCGGTGGTGATCTTCAGCATAAGCAGCTGCTGCATGTGCCACGCCATCAAGCGGCTCTTCTGCGGCATGGGCGTCAACCCAACGGTGTACGAGCTCGACGAAGACCCCCGAGGCAAAGACTTGGAGAAGGCTCTGACGAGGCTGTTGGGGACATCCTCTGCTGTCCCTGTCGTCTTCATCGGCGGGAAAATGGTCGGCGCCATGGACAGAGTCATGGCGTCTCATATCAACGGCACTCTCGTCCCTCTTCTAAAAGAGGCAGGCGCTCTCTGGCTCTGAAATCAATTAGTGATACATAGATTATTAATTAAGCAGTTAATTATCAATTAAGGTTGATTATTATCAGAAACGCAGAGGAAGAGGAGTGGCTTTTTTGAGTCCTCCTCCATTTTGGACACACTAATGAATCACTAATTTTCTTATGTGATTTGGGTTTTGGATTTTTTGGTTTGTGCTTGGTTGTGCTGGTTGGAAGATATATGTAATTTGCTCCCTCCTCTGTATACGAAAATTTAAAAAAAAAATAGAGTTAATTTCTTACTTGAATCTTCACTTTCTTGTCTTTGACTCATGGGTTTTCTTAATCTATGGGTACTTAATTAGTGATGTTTCTTATTTGCTGTTAGGCAGCTTGTGAAAGGTATTGCTACATTTTTAGGCTATGTGTAATGTATACAGATAGATATTAGGCTTACAGAAAGGGAAAGGCAATCTTTTAGATAATGTGGTAAGTGTGGGATCCAGACGTACGGCGTCGTTTCTCAACAAAACACAATGATGCATTGGTGATGGTGGGCCCCAGATTAAATTTTTTGTTAAATTTAATTTGAAATGACTAAAAGTTATCCATTTTGCTAGTAGATTTGTTGTCTCATTTGGGTGTTCCATTCTTATTAGTTTGACACGTGTTTATTTATTTAATTTCGAATTATTCCTGTTAGCTTTCAACAAAAATTAAAAAGAATTTTATAACAATAAAATAAAAAATCCTGCGACTCCACCTTCCCCAAGCTCCTCCCTCCGCCTCAATCCAACCCAACGCACCCGTTCTTTTCAAGTTCTCCAAATTGCTCTCCCATTTCTGAACATACCCAGCTTTCAAACTGTCAGATTTTGCCCCTCAGCCCCAAACCTTGGTCTTCTTCACCAAAGAAAAGACTTCAATTTTTCAATAAAATTCAAACACTCATATGATTTCTCATCCCCATTGAAAACTGATAAAGAAGGACGAGCCAGCAACCGCGACCAAAACTGCGCATCCGATCCGAAAAGACCCTCTTCTCCTCACAATGGGTCAACCATTCATTGAGCGATATCCAACCACCATTCCATTGCTCACTCTTGCTATCACCACCCACAGCTCTCCCTGATTTCTCCTCGAATTTGAACTGCATATAGGTTTTTTGGGTTTCAATTTTAGGGTTTTTCAATTTTTTCCTTGAACTAATTGGGATCAGTACTTTGTAGTTGTACATGAGATGACTGAGGTCAGGGGAGGGGTAAGCTGGAGTGGAGTGGAGTCTAGGATTTTTGATTTCTTTTTGTTTTGGTGTGGTTGGTTGGATTTGGGCTAGAGATGAGTCTCATATAAATGCTCAGTGCTAAAAACTAATTAAACAAAGAGTTTAATTAAATTCGATAGTATTATTTTTTTTTATACAGATAATATTATATTTAAAGTGATTAAAAATTATGAGTTGATTAATGATGACGTCGTTAATATAAAATATCGTTTGTATATTATGATTTTAGGGAATAAATATATACTTTATCTTCATTCAATTTTATGATCACGGTAGCTAACATTTGAGAGAGATTATTACATGGACTTGGGAATATATGGATTTGTCGGTTTTTTCGCCGGAAAATTCGCCGGTTAAATTCCCCATCTTTGTTGTGGGTTTGGCTCCCAACTCCAGTGTGGGACCAGTAGATGTCGACGGACCATGATCCACCTTTGACCGGCCAACTCATTGGATATGTTGAAACTTTTGGACAGTGGTGATGATGACTCATGGTAGGATCGCAATAAGACTTTTCTGTTATTCGAATGGACCCTGTCAGCGGAGTTGTCGCTGACATCATCCTTTCAAATTGTAGCTCAGATCATCCTTTCAAACAAATATGCATTATTATGTAAAAAATATTAAAATTAAAATCCATATAATTTTTTAGTAGTGAAATTCATGACTTATTATATTAAAATAATAATGGGAGGCCCATTTTTAAAAATTTGATGCAATTTAAATATATAAATATCATCGATATTTATAAGAATCAAATACGAAATATTTCACTATATAATTAGTAAAAATGATAGGGATAATACTTGCATCTCACCTAGGTGTTATATTCTCGTACCACTTTATTTATTTAATCAATTGTCGTTATACATATATCATAATCGAAACCGTTACAACTTCTAAATCATTATTTCAAGATCATTCACACAAAAAAATCAACGAAATTGAAGATCATTTAGTCGTTCATGTGGACAGACACGAACCTATAAATTAAAAATGTGGTGGGAATTTTAATGTGAATTTTTTTTTTATCAAATTTTGATGGTATGAGTGAATTTTATTGATTAAAAAATTACACCCATTTAAAATACATACTTTATGCATAGAAATAACATATAATCATGCAATATAATACAATATAAAACACTTAAATTGCAACAAGTTCTTATTTTATGTGGATAATTTTATATCATACGATATCAAATAATTCATTATTTATCTTATTTAAGTGTATAATAAATTAATGAGGTGGACTATATAAATTAGCATTAAAAAAAAATTTGCTTTCGGTCATCAATTTCGGGTTGGCTGGAGCACACCCCAGCCCTTAAGGGTGGCCCGTGCCTGCATGTGTATCAACCAAATGGACGGTTCGCCATGAGGATCTCAATTGTTACCAATACTATTGATTTATACATATGAATGACTAAACGACCTCTAATCTTATTAGATTTTTACGGAGATGATCTTAAAAATATGATTTAGAGAATGAACGGTTCCAATTATGACATATGTACAAAAATAATTTGATAAATCGAACGAATAATACGAGAAGGTACCAACAGAGTGTGATGCAAGTACAATATTACTTAAGACGTATTTCCTTTCTTGTAGTGTTTGGAGTGCTAAAAGTGATTCACTTTACCTGTAACAAAGAAAATAATTTCAGTTTACAAATTTGGCCCAAACTCTAAGCTTGAGCCCAAAAGGTATGCGGGCCTAATTCTCTCGTGCCATTTTTGAACTGGGGCCTAATAGTCTATAGAGCTTTATGTAAAGACTTGTTGACCCATGAGACTTCATGTTCATTTATCTCTATGAACCTAAAGAGGAATATGAATTTTTAATTGAATTAACTACGACAAAAGAGCCACTAATTTTATTGGTCGAATGCTATTCTTACACATTGTGTAAGTTTATTCGAGTCTTATAAAGAGCGCTATGATATCTAATGTATAAAATCTTTCTCTTTTGTATCATTTATTATATATTGAATATCGATTTCACTTTTTTAGAGACTCAAATCAAATATAACCCACTAGACATGAGAGAGGAACATCATTAGTACGAGCCCTCCTTAATATCCACAAGACATGAAATTCTGGACCGTTATCTTGATGTTGTTTTGAAGGGCAACAAAGATGGACTGAAGGTAAGACACAAGTTTTTTGTTGCATGTTTTATGTATATTCTTTGCCAAAACTTCGGGGTTCTTACGAATATTTCACCTCAAGAACTTTCTGGCTGATAGATTCTTAAGCCACAATCCCTTGTCAGTGGTTAAGCTTGCACATGAGTCTTAATCATATAAACCGTAAAAGAAGCAATGATTAGAAGAAGAAAATCATCAAGTTGAATCTGGCATAATAGACTTATCTCAGTCGTTCCTTTCTCATGCTCTAAAATTTGTGATGAACAGAAATTGCGGTTGCGAATTGAAGATCCTCCTCGGAGAAAACACATGGTGTATCTAGGTGGTGCAGTCCTTGCCGGAATTATGAAGGTACGAATGATTGCTTCTTCACTCAATCTCTGAGGTCAAGTTTCTGTATTCTTCCCTCATTGGAGATAGGTAACTAACTACAAGCCATCTAAGAAAATTTCAATGTGGTGGTTAAAACATGCAGGATGCTCCTGAATTTTGGATTACCAGGGAGGATTATCTAGAAGAAGGAGTTGCTTGTCTAAACAAGTGTGGTCAGGCATGACTTTTCGAGGTCAGTTTGCCACCCGCCGCGTAGCTGTTTTGAGTATTTGGAAGATTGACAAGCAAACACCATTATGAGTCCCAAGACATTAACATCAATTGCTGATCTGAGAAACCTATAGGACTGAGTGCAACCATGTTTACTTCCCTTTGTAATAAGAACCAGAAAATTCATCAAAATTTGTATACTTATGTCGAAATGTATAACGTAAAAACGTAGAGATCCCTCTGGATTATTAATATTTAGGGTTTTTTATTTTTATCTTCACCTTTTTGACTGTGGACACTTGGAGAAGGTCTCCGATTAGGACAATCCGACCATTTCATCCATCCAATAGTTCTCACAAAAAAGGAAATTCAGGTTCCGGGTAAGACAAGGTCTCCAATTAGGGCAATTCGGCCATGTCATCCACCCAACAACTTTGATAAAAAAGGAAATTCAAGTTTCGGGTAAGGAAATTCAGGTACCGGGTAAGGCAATCCGACCACTTCATTTGTCCAATAGTGATTGTTGTGAGATTATGTGGCATAAGTTTTAAGAGACCAAGCACGCAAGGGGGGGTAGTTTTGGATACCAAACCTACCAAATAAGTCCCCACATTTTTCTCTCGGCTGATTACAGATTCCTTGTCTGGTGTGTTAGGTTCCAATACCAGTGGCCTACCCCCACCCATCTTCCTGCCTTATACTATTTCCAGAAACCCTCTTCAACTTCAACAAACAAAACAAAACACCATTTCTTTCAATCTGCAATTTCGTATCGTTTTCCAAACACACCTGAAATTTTTCAGGCACAACTACCTGTCCCTTTCACCATTATCTTCCTTTTCTTAAACCAAGTAAACTTATAAGACTTGGGGCCATTCCCTTTCTATAATAACACACCTCCTCATCTAATCCCGCATCCCCAATCTTAACCCATATTCTCTGAATCCTCTTCGCTTTTCGGTTTTATTGTATTCAGTTCTCAGCATAATCATTTCACCATGGTTTGTTCTCTCATAATAATAACGCACATTGTTTAATTAGTTCCTTACTCGTTCAATTTTATGTCATATTAATTTCTTGCTTCATATTGTGTCACAGGTTGCTGAATTCGGAGAGTCTGCTGCAATGGACAGTAACAACAGCTCGAATGGCAATGTGGTCGAACTGAGAGTGAAGCAAGGAGAGCCAACTCTGGTGTCCCCGGCTGAGGAGACAGAGCAGGGTTTATACTTCCTTTCCAACCTGGACCAAAACATTGCGGTGACTGTCCGTACCATTTACTGCTACAAGTCAGATGAGAGGGGAAATGACAAGGTTGGGGAAGTGATCAAGATTGCTTTGAGGAAGGTTCTTGTCCACTATTACCCTATTGTCGGGCGACTAGCAATCAGCTCGGAAGGAAAGCTCATTGTGGATTGCACTGGGGAAGGAGCTGTGTTTGTTGAGGCTGAAGCCGATTGCACGATTGAGGAAATTGGAGACATAACAAAGCCAGACCCCGAGACTCTTGGAAAACTTGTTTACGATGTTCCTGGTGCCAAGAACATTCTGGAAATGCCTCCTCGCGTGGCTCAGGTTTGTAATTAAACCTTTTCATTAGATGTCATTTGCTGTTTTGCACGTAAGCAGATTATGATTCATCATGGAACATTCTATCAGGTGATGAAATTCAAATGTGGAGGGTTTGCTCTTGGGCTGTGCATTGCATGTTTGATGGCATTGGGGCCATGTAATTTGTCAACTCATGGGGCAGCATTGCAAGAGGCTTGCCATTGACAGCTCCTCCATTTCTAGACCGAAGCATACTCAAAGCGCGAAACCCACCTAAGATAGAACATCTGCATCAAGAATTCTCCGAGATCATCGGAACTTGCAGCGCAAGTAATGACCTTTGTGAAGAAAAAATGCTATACAGGTCCTTCTGTTTCGACGGTGACAAGCTTGAAAACCTGAAATCGAAAGCTAAGGAAGACGGAGGCCTTGACAGCTGCACCATATTCGAAGCCCTCTCAGCATGTATGCGGGCTTAATTCTCTCGCTCCATTTTTTAACTGGGGCCTAATAGTCTATAGAGCTTTCTGTACAAGACTTGTTGACCCATGACACTTCATGTTCATTTATCTCTATGAAACAAAAGAGGAATATGAATTTTTAATTGAATTAACTACGACAAAACAGCCACTAATTTTATTAGTCGAATGTTATTCTTACACATTGTGTAATAAAAGGTTTATTCGAGTTTTATAAAGAGCGCTATGATATCTAATATATAAAATATTTCTCTTTGATATCATTTATTACATATTGAGTATCAATTTCACTTTTTTAGAGACTCAAATAAAATATAACCCACTATACATGAGAGAGGAACATCATTAGTACCAGCCCTCCTTAATATCCTTAATTTATTCTAAAAAAATATCTTAATTAGACTGCATCTAATTTATTTTTTGTTACAAGTATATATTCCTTACCAAGTCCATATTTTTGTAGAATAATTTTATGTATTTTTTCTTGACAAAATGAAATGTCTATTTTTAACGCGAGTGTGAACCTTACTGACTTTTGGAAGAGTGGACTATTGTGTTTCGACATTTGTGGGTCTTTTTTGCAAAAGAAAACGGAAAAAATTTGGAAAAAAACGTTTATGGGATGATGTGAGTAACGTAACTAAGCGGAAGCAGAGTGCCGGCGCAAAAGAATGGGGAAGTTGACCGCTGCGCGGCTAAATCTGCTAGCATGTCATCTATTATCTTCTAAATATAAAAATAAATAATACAAAAAGTGACCTCCGTGTCTTCCCTGCCGACGCGTTAAAATCTCCTTCTAAATTCCGGTCAACGTGACCGACACAGAAAGTGAGGCAGCACCCTTCCCCTACCATACTCTCCAACAACCAATAATCTTACGCCACGTAATAACCGACTGGGCAAATAATATTTTCATTGGTTACAGTCTCCTAGTACAAACAGCTCCGAAACACACAGGATCCGGATTCTCCTGTACTTACATGGCCTTATTTTTACTGACAAAGAAAAAAGAGAGGAAAGAAACACAGAGAGATTTGTTGATCTCTGTGGTCAAATAGTCTACATAGTATTTACTGACCGAGACAGGATTCCAAATCGAAATCTTACTTTTCTCTCTTCGTCACAAGAAAATTATAAAAAGGAAAGGAATTGCTTCTCAATCAAATTAAAATTTTCCTTTTCTATTCAAGAATAGCCGGAAGAGGCAAAGATCGGGTCTAGGGTTTCTTCTCGCCAAAACCCTAAGCACACGCATGGTGTTCTTCGTTTGCTCAATCCGCCGTCTACTTTCCGGTATGTTTCATGATTACTCCGGTAATTGCAGATTATGAGTTGGGGTTGATTTTCATTTTGGGATTATGAGTCGGGATTGATTTTCTTTTTGGTGGCCAGGAAGAAGGAAACAGAGCATTGACTAGGGAATAAGTGTGGGAATTCTTTTCTTGAAGAAAGGGTTTGCGGAAACGTTTTGGTTGAGTGGTTCAATTGGTCAAAGGTTTCGACTTTCAAATGCCGGAGGAGGACCTGGTTGAGCTTAAGTTCCGGCTCTATGATGGATCGGATATTGGTCCTTTCCGATACTCACCGGCATCCACAGTGGCAATGCTCAAGGAGAGAATCGTGGCTGAGTGGCCAAAAGGTCAGAGCTTCTACTTGTTGTTTGATGATTTTGCCTGTTAATTTTTAACTTTTATTTTTTTGACTCGGGAAATACTCAGTTTTTAGTATATTCCACTTTGATGGATACAGATGTTTTTGAAGCTGTGATAGATAATAATATTAACAAAATTCAGTTTCGATAGTTTAAATTTCGACTGGATGGTTCTTGTTAATGTGTCTGTTGGATTTCACAGCCTCTTATTGTGGATGAGGGGTTGGAATTTATGAAAAACCCATGGTGTTCTGGTGAAGCTGAAAGCTTCACAATTAATTATTTAACACTGAAAACTAGAATGTGACCAATACATATTAGTAGTCAATGAATTTCACAGGTTTACTAACCTTGTTCCAATCTTGCTCCCTGATCCCATTAAACCTTATGAATCCTTACACATTCTTATGATGGGATAAAATCTTACAGTTTCTTCATTGCACCAAAAATTTCCCCTTCTTTCTGGTAGCTACTTTATTTTAGGTGCTTCATATTTGTGTATAAATTGACTTTATCCAAATTAAGTATTCAAATCCAACATGGAAATACGATGTTCAGACATCGGGGGTTAGACTACCACACTTCCTGTTGCTTGCTGTTAGTGGTGTGTGGGAGTTTGGAAGTATTGTTAGCAGATAATTTATGTTTAATAAGATATGAGATGTCACATATATATTTTGTGTGAAGAAGATTTGAATTTGTAAAGCTGCTGTTTTGGGCCAAAGAGGTCTTTTGTTTCGACAAGTAGGATAGATTCTCGAGTAGTTATGTGTTGGTGACATTGGTAAAGATTACTATCCATCTGAGCTGTCATCGATCGGCTATATGGTTTCTTGGAAAAATCTTCTAGTATTATAGTAAAGGAGGAGCATATTTGCTCATGAAAACCCACTGCGAATGGGTGGACCCAGATAATGGTGCCTGTGAAAAACCATGTATATATTATATAGAATCAATTTATAATGATACATATTCGTCCTGAATCATTAGTAGTGATTAAATAACAATTGTGCAACCTTTCTTGATATTCATGCTTATGAAGGCAATGTTTGTTTTGTGCTAATTTTACAAGTTAAGATGAAGGTTGTTAATTCGGCAGCAAGTCCTTTTTGTACTTGCTTGCTTTCTTCCTTTTTGTACTTGTATGGGTTTTGTCTAAGTATATTAGTATGTAAGCTAAACCAGAAGGTATTATTGATTTTCTTTTTCTCATTGCTTAATTCCTAACCAGAATTAGGTTGGAGGGGCGTAGACTTGTCTGCTATTAGTTTAGACTCTCTCTCTCAAAGTATATATGTTGACTTTTAGTTGTTCCTAGTTCTGCTAGATTATGGATTTTAACTATTCTATCATGTTGAGCAGGAATATCAGGGAATTTCCTGTTGCATTACATATGCCCCTATTTCCTTTTTATCATCTTCTGGTTATTCCTAAATTCATTCTGCGTGTCATTTATTTTTCCTCTAAAATTACTTAATTGCCATGATATTAGATAAAAAAATTGCACCAAAAGGAGCAAACGATATAAAATTGATAAACGCTGGGAAGATTTTGGAAAACAACAAGACTGTTGGCCAGTGTAGAGTACCATTTGGAGAGCTTCCGAGTGGAATTATCACCATGCATGTCGTTGTTCAGCCTACCATAGCAAAAGCAAAAGCAGGTAGTTTTCATCCTTAGACTGTTTACTGTGATACTTGTTTTGATGTGAACTTGGTACTTTGTATACAATAGTTATGCCTATGAGGTCAGAGTCTACTACTTACTAGCAGCCATGATCATATTAGCCCTGTTTAGGCCATGAACTCTTGTTGTTCTTAACACTCACCAAACCATAGTTGGAGTCTCGATTACCTCTTGTTGGTTATTCCTTTTTGGGAAATCATGGGCATTTTGGGGATACCCTTTTCGTTGCTGACCATCGCGAAGGAAACGTTTGGTTCTATTTTTCTTTTATATATTATGAAAGTGCTAGAGTTCTAGTTCTGTGTTAAGGTCGACTCTTGCTTGAACAAATTTGTTGACATCCATCGACTGCACCTGCTGAATATTAGTTTGTTTGTTTTCATGAACAGAGAAGAAGATACACGAGGTTACCAGGAAAAGTATGTGCTCATGTTCAATATTGTAGGAGGGAGGGTCAAGTGGTGGTTGTGAGCACGGCAAAGGAGGTTGTTTGTTGCGTTGGGGTGGTTTCCGGCTCCCAGGGTTTGGTGGAACATGGAAAATGAGTAGCTTGGAGAGAAAATAATTTGTACAACAGTCGAATCCCCCTATTGTGATGTCAAACGTGTTTGTTGGAGGTAATTCTGGTGTAACAGTGTTGCATATTAGTGGAGTAATATTTGCGTTTTTATATAAAAATGGGTGCTTTTCAGATGTATTTTGGTGGCTTATTAAGTATCTATTTTAAGAAACTATTTATACAAAAGGCTTCTGTTTATACTTTGCGTGTTTATTTAGAGTAATGAGGAGTAATGAGAATCAAATCAAAGACAATGATTTTTATTACGGAGTATTCTTACGTTTACTTGCACAATAAATTTTTTTTTTAACAAGTGGATTTTACTTGAAATCCTTAATGTCATTCCTCATTTTGGGGTAATGAGATTAACTAGGACGAGGTGTTAATGACTTCTAACTCTTCATTTGTGATTAAATATTGATTTTCCTTTTTTTTTGTCTATGTTTTGTAGATAAATGACTCGTCTAAGTTTGTCCACGAAAAGGAAACTACATGTTACTATAAACCTATTGATTGTCCACCTTAAAATAATTTTTGTCGTATGCTCTGCTTGTTATGCATATGCAGACTTATCTTTTTGAAAACGATAACCTAGTCTACCAGCAGTTTTAAGAGTTCATGAACAAGTAGAATACTTGGGTGGACTAGTATTTGCCCAACTAGGACAAAAGACACAAAAAACCACTAGGCCGATCAAATTTGGTCGGCCTACCCGCTTATCGGCCGATCGTGCCAACATAATTACGGGATTCGGGACCATCGGAATACGCGTCAGCTCCAGGAACAAGGATATTTATCCCACATCGAAATGTTTCACCAACAATATTTAATGTCACTATAAATACAAGGACACCTTCCCTAAAAAAAGTAATGACATATTTGCCCTTATGCGGCCTAAATCCCTCCACATTTAACTAACTTAAGCATCGGAGACTGTTAGGCCGGCACCCCACCGGTGCTTTTTTGCTCTTACCTTCCTACTCCCGAAGAGAGTGAATGAAACGAGTTCAGTAAGACAATTGTAAGTTGGTCAATTTTTGGCACCAACATCCATGTTAAACAAAGTTTGTACGGCGATGTTAACCAAAACTCCATGTTACCCACTCATCGGCCGACCATGCCAACACAATTACGGGACTCGGGACCACCGGAACACGCGTCAGTTCCAGGAACAAGGACATTTATCCCACATCGAAATGTTTCACCAACAATATTTAATGTCACTATAAATATAAGGACACCTCCCCTAAAAAGGGTAATGGCATATTTGCCTTTACGCTGCCTAAATCCCTCCACATTTAACTAACTTAAGCATCGGAGACTGTTAGGCCGGCACCCCACTGGTGCTCTTTTGCTCTTACCTTCCCTTTGCATGTCTTCCTACTCCCGAAGAGAGTGAGTGAAGCGAATTTAGTAAGACAATTCTAAGTTGGTCAATTTTTGGCACCAACATCCATGTTAAACAAAGTTTGTACGGCGATGTTAACCAAAACTCCATGTTAATCTAAAGTCTCAGCCACTCTCATATACATATTCTATTATACTTCAGGTAGTGTTATTTATAAATTAATGGTACATGTGTTTTTGGTTTTGAGTTTTGTTTTTTGCTTATTGTAGAACAAAACGGATACACTTGGACAAATTTACGGGAAAGACCGTCCTTTTGGAGCAAATGCTGGTAATGCGGATGACGATGAAGAAGAAGTTAGGAGCGCATATGAAAATGTCCATCATAATAGAAAGTGCAGGTGATGATTTTCTGGAAGAGATGTTAGGAAATCCTGATTGTGGGTCATATTATGGTGGATCAGAATATGGGGAATCCCATATGGAGGATGAGGATCTTGAAGATAATGATGTTCGAGACTTTTACCCAGCCAATTCCGCAACCCCCAAGTGCTCATCAACAATGCACCCAACATAAGAGGCATGCACACGATGTAGCAAGCGCTCCAAATAACAATTGTAAGAAAGGAAGGGCTATGGCTGAAGCTGTAGCACGAATCAAACCTCACTTGGAAGGCTTGATTCATGTTCTGTCAACAAATAAAGATTTCGTGGCGATCGAGTTGAGGAAAATGGACTTCCTATATCACCTTCGCAAGTATTTCATATCACCAGCATGTTAGCAAAAGAGCAAGAGCGTGACTTGCCGACGGTTGTCTTCACCATGACTGATGAAGAAAAAAAAGATTATTTACTTAATCTTTTGGAGCATGGATTGCCATGATTGCAATACTGAAAGGTGAAATTATGGTTTTTGCGGTGAGCCAATTTCAAGTGCTCTGTCATGTCATGTCTTATTCAAAATATATTTGGCACTTGTTGATTTTTATTTGGTGGGATTATGATTACATAGAGATTATAGTTTATTTTTCAATTATGCATTTTTAGAGTTAATGAACTTTTTAGGTAGAGTATGACTTGTATAAGGATTGATGAATTTTATTTACGGAGATCATGAATTTATTAAAATTTCGGATTGCCTAGTATTCCACCAATTAGTAACCCAAGATTCAAGACTTTTTTGACTTTTTTTAAATGAGAGAGACACCCACCAAGGCAAAAATACTATAGATGCAAGATATAGAAGGGAAATAAATACTTTCTTTTTTGCTATTTGTATCGCTGAAATTGTGTTATATATTATATAAAAAAATTTATATTTTAGATTAATAAAAAAAATGCTAAAAGAAATGGATTTATCAACATCAAGCTCTAAAAAGAACCCAATTTTTGTTGGCAATTATGCTATGTAATTATGTATGGTCAAAAAAATTTTGCTTGTTTATATTTTTTATTCTACCGTATTTCGGGAATTACTTAATACCGCTCATAAAAAAAGGTATGTTGCTGCCATTTTTGAAACAATTTAAAGACCATCGAAGTAACGTCTAAACCCAATGATTCAAGGCAAAGAAAGAGAAAGATTCTAGAACAAGGAAATACCGGTTTTTATTGTCTCAACTAGATCATAATGAATAATCCAAATAAATTATAAAGATTATAAAGTAGACAGATAAAAAGGGTTAGAGACTACTCAATAAATGAAATATCCCAAAGGTTTCTTTTGAGTTATTTGAGAGTTATTCAACTTGAGTTAGGAGGGTGCAAATTGCAAATACGAATAATTTTTTTGATTTTTTTTTTTTCGGTTGGGGAAGAATAATAAAAAAAATATTTAAATCAATAATATAATTAATTGTGCTCATAAACTTTTAATTCGTGACACTCACAAAGCTCACTTTTTGGGGATGTTACATAAAACAACAAACTTGGTATGAAACATTTCAAGACAAAAGTTCACACTCATCATAGAGAATATAAATAGGAACAAGTATACTTTGCGGAATATTACAGATTACTCGATCTGCCTATACTTTGAACGCCATGAACCAATTCTAAATTCATTTTGCAATTTCTTGTTTCTTCTTCATGCGACCTCGGCCGGAGAGTTCGCTTCTGTATACACTCCGGTCGGTAATATCACCACTCAATGTGGCTATGCCGGCGTATACATAGGTGCTCCTTCCTCATCCATCCTCCGAGTGCCTTGCATCGCAGGGCGGCTTTCTAAATAGGATACTTTCGAACTAAATTACTAGTCCTTTTTATTACTTTATAACCCAAATCTCAACTATATCATAGTTCACAAAATGAGAGCGGGAACAAGAAAAATATACTCAAAAGGAGAATACTTGAATCCCACTTTCAGAGGGATCTTCTTATTTCACCCGTTAAATTTAATTAAGGAACTTTCCAAATGCATATGTCATAAATCGAAACCGCACATTCTCTAAATCACTATTTCAAGGTTATCCCTACGTGCAAGAAATTAACAATATTAAAGATTGTTTAGTCATTCATGTATATCATACAAATGAACGGTATTGGTAATAATTAAGACAGTGAATCGTACGTTCATTTAGTTGATATATATGAAATTATGAATGACTAAATTAGCGATCTAGCGATCTCCAATTTCGTTTCGTTAATTTTTTTCACTCATGATCTTGAAATGGTACAGAAATTTTATAGATGATGATAATATTCTTTATCAAAGGCCATCGATGGAGTAGTGCCGTTTATACATAAGTTAGAAGATGGGACATAAACCCTAGCCTTCATGAAAATAAGAAGAAATTAACAAGCATATTTTTATCGAAATTCTACATATAATTGATTATTTTGCAAAGAAAATAGAGAGAAAGTAGGATGAAAAACAGCAGGTAGCTAGCACAAGTATATATATATATATATATAACAACTCGATCATCAGCCAAAATAGCAATCTTTATTGTAAGCGCTAGTGCCTGGATGACACATGAATTTACTTCTACCTGCTGTATCAAAGCATCCAGAATGATATAACTTACAATTTACCTGATTCGGTTTTGGAGGTATTTTTGATCCTGCATAAGGATCATACAAGAGCCTTCTGCTAATTTCGTCTTCTGAATATTCCACCAAATTATCCATCTGGTCATGCCCGAATTCGACAAGAGTCGACCAGTTAAAGCCAGCAGTATTGCTCCTGTTGTTGTTGTTCATCATCATCAAGCAATGGCTTGGGAAGGGCAGCTGTGTCATCGCCGTTGCCACCAACAAAATTACAGATAGTAGCGATGGACGAAGCTGACGATGCCCCATCTTCATAATTCTTAGCATCACTTGCCGCTAAGTGCGGGTTTAGTAGAAAATTCATCGATAATGACATCGTCGGTGGACTCGATTGTCTTATCATCTCATCGATCAATAATTGATCGACGACCATATATATTAATTGTGTGGTGGACTTGTGTTGTACTAAATCGTGCCAACTTGCGTTGGTAACTGTGGATTTGTCGTATGCACTAAGCCATTATTGATATGCAAAAGCGAAACAACAGTAGCTGGCAAGTATCCTATTGAGTAATGTTGATGACTAAGCTGCATCACTCGCAGTTAACTCAAGGATATGAAGTTATTAACTCAAATTAGGAGGTGTCATCAACTCAGGCACGAAATTGAAGTATGTGTGTGAGCTGTGAGTGTGTGAGGCAGTTAGAAAACTGAGAGTGTGTGAGAGCAGATTAAGGAGTGTGCAAATTCAAATAAAAATAAAAATAAAAATATTAGTGAAGTAGTTGGTAAGTATTTTTTGAATTTATTTTCATTTCTCTTTACTTCTTAAAACTTATAAATAATAAATTCAAATAAAAATAATTAACATGTACACACGGGTAATCTAGTATACAGATAATAAAAGCACACTAAGCTTGTAAAGGCAAATGTAAATAGAATTTATAGTGGAATACTTTGAAAACTTCAAATACAGCAAAACTGTATTTGTTGATATTCAACATGGACATTTATTTGCAATTAGTCAGTTGACAATTATGGACCATTCTTTTTGTCCTGTGAAAATTTCCAGGTCAACATATCGTGCAAAAATACCCAAAATAATCAAATATAGTAATAAAAATAAAAATAAAGATTGTGTTTCGCTAATTATAAAGCAATGAACTTTGTCTTCCCGTTGTTTTGTAGCCTAATTTTGGTTAGGAACAATTGAAAGTCTTTTACAAATTCTGTGGCCCAGTTATAGGGGTCTATAGCCAATTTATAGGGTACCCCTTTGAGGAAAGTCCTAATATATATAAGATTTTCTTTGAAATTTGATTTCAAATTTTGTGCTAGGTACATATGTACCCTACAATTAAATAATACTGCAAAATTAATAATTCATATAAATATTCAGATAAACAAGAATAAGTTTTCAAAGATTAATTCTATATTTAAGTAGAATAATAATTGTTTATCTTATTGGTATTTTTTAATCAAATATATATATATATATTTTTTCTAATGCACGTAAATTAAAATTTGAAAATAATTGTTTCTCATGCACGTAAATTAAAATTTTAAAATTATATATATATAATTGTTTCTCATTGTATAAAATTAAAATTTGAAAATAATTGTTTCTAATGCACGTAAATTAAAATTTTAAAATTATATATATATATAATTGTTTCTCATTGTTTCTCATTTTAAAATGGAAAATCAAATATAGAACGTACTCTATCTATATAAGTCTCATAACATCTCGAAGCCAACATTTTCAGTTATAGGGATTTCTGAATTTCTTTAACAACTCAGGGATATCATAGGCAAGCATGTCATCTACAGCTTGAAACATTTTCGGTTTCAATTTCTCAAATTTGTCGATGTTGTAACTATTCAAGAGCTCTATAAAATGCGCCACATCTGGAAAGTTGCCTGCCGACAAATGGAAGTCTCTCTGAATTCCTGTTGCCAGTACACGATTTCCTTCTGTTGTTGCTGGAACTTTGACTCATCACCTTCTGCAGCATAAGAAATCACCATCAATTACCTCAAAACAAAACCCACATGGAATTAACACATAAGAAACCTTAAGAACACCAAACAAGTTCAAAGATGTGATTTTTTGTTGTTTTAACATTGGATGGGGGTGTCAATACCATCATCACGCCACCACCATCTTATTATGTAATGGATCTAGGGATTGATTAGCATCTTAGTCATATGGCGTCCTTAAATGTTGTCTCTTGCTATTTTTTCGTTTTGTTTTCCGTCAATGAGTAAAAAAGCTTTCTATATCAACCATATAGTAATAAAAGGGTATTTTAGTAATCAATTAATTTTTATGACGATTCATAATAGTTAGTAAATAATAACATTGAAAATCATTCACATTAATGTTTACTATGATTCTATATAGTTAGTAAACATATCAATGAGAATAATTACCCACTTCTCCAATTACCCCTTTTTCCGATTGTCTGCTTCTCCGATTACCCACTGTTCTCGTTCCTGGTAAGTAAACGTGCCCTTTAATTCTTGTAAAAATATTGTGCATGTGTTGGAATCTTGGATTGTTGAAGTCCCACGTAAGGATGAAAATATCGTTTTTCATGGAAATATTGATGGATATTTCGATATCGATATCAATATATTGTTCACGCTCAATAAAAAAATATTGGAAATTTAGTCCAAAATTATTAAATTTTGAATGAAGTTTTGGGAAAAACTTAATTAAGCACCTCCTATTTTGTTGCCGAAACCCTTATATACGGATATATCGACGAAAATATCGCAGATATTTCTTCCCCCTATTTTTAAGTTGAGATCCCAAAATACGGATATATTTGAAAAAATATTCCGAATATTACGAATATTTTCATCAATTGTCTCAAGGTACCATGATAAATGCATCACCGAAAGAATATGAATCTTTTCTTTTTTCAGGTTCCAAACCGAAATAATAAGATCCTTTTCTTTCTAGCAAAAAAGAAAGCTTCTTTTCTCATTTGAATTTAGCACCACTGGCCACTGTAAGAGATAATTGTAAAGAACAAATGTGCTATTTTTCCCTTCAATTATTAAATGAGTTCTCCACATTCTTGTTTGACTGTGACAGATGTACTAAGAAGGAGATTAGATAAATAATTAAGGATAATTTTTGCATCCCATATTGGTGATATTTACTCGTGGTATTCTTTCTATTTATCGAATTATTTATATATATATATATATATATATATTATAATTTGAACAATTTATACTCTAAATCATCATTTCAAGATCATATTCATAACAAATTAACAAGATTGAAGGTCGTTTATGCATTTATATATATATAATAAATCAACAATTTTGGTAACAGAAAAAAAAAATTTGTTGCACATCTTTCGTGAGAGAGGGATGCTAAGAATAACAGGCAATGCGCTCTATCAAAACATAGCCATTGCTCGTAACATAAACAGGAGCACCTCCTTGGAATGCCGCCTAGGACTGGTTCAATTGGTGCTCTGACGGGGCCAACTACTGAGTTGAATCAACAATTTACATTATATTAGTTGCAATTGTATCCGTATTTCCGCCGAGTCCATTGGATCTGATTCAATCCGCCTCTGCCGCTGATCCACTGGATGCCACGGAAACTCCCTTTGCTACTTTTTTTCTCGTAAAGGATCTTCAAAGGAAAAATTAAAAGTTGAACGGTTTCGATTATTATATATATATCGACAATTAGATAAATAAAAATAGTAGTACGAGGAGTTACCAGCAAGGTAGAATGCAAATATTATAATGACGTGGATTTGGTCACCATTTTAAGGAAATGGCACTCTCTAGCGTTTCTATATAATATAGAAATAAATTAGATACACCCTTATCACCACAAATTGTTTGTTTATTTGTTTATTATCAGATCTCAAAGTCCAGTGGTTACGACACAAAGCTGGATGAATTTTACATACTCCAGTAGCCTGTGTTCAACCAAAAAGAAAAAAGAAAAAAAAATAAAAACAATAAATTATTTAATCAGATTAATTAAAATTAACTTTATATCTCCAAACAAAAGTAGGAATTTTACACCCGGAAACAAAATCAACCCTTTCTTTGGTTTTTTTGCTTGGATTTTCTAGATTTAGTAGAGATAATTAATATAAACAAAACAATTGTGATTAATTAATAATAAAAAAAGGCAAAATCTTTCTCCAAATTAGCAGGCACACACGTACGTGTACGTAAAAGCAAAAACATAATTTTCCATATAATTAATTAAACAAAGCAAATTATTATTATTATTATTAATTAGCATCTCCATGCAGAAGCAGCCATTATGGATCGATCTTGCCACCCCAAAAGCAAGCAACCTCTATCCTCCGTCATCCTATACCCATCGCAAGAATACAAACCCAGCAATATCTTCGACTGAGTCACCGCGTTCGCACTCAGCGCCACGCTCTTAAAACCCTTACTCTCCATCACCTTCCTCCACTTCTCCAACCTCTCGTGCCTCTCCGTCCTCTCCGCCCCTTCGCACGCCACGATGTTCCGAATCTCCGGCGCAAATATGTACTGCTCCACCTTCGACCGCTGTGAGGAGTCCGGCGGGAACGTCGCGTCCAGCGAGTCGAAGATGGCCGAGTAGTAGTGGAGAGCTTCTAGAAATCTCCCCAAGAAGTAGGGCCCATTATGGCTCGCTTCCTGTTCGACTAGAGTCACGATGTTCGGTGCTTGGTCGCGTATCATGGCTAGTAAGTTGCCAAGGCAGTTCCCCGGAACTCGGTGGAGGCGGTTCACCGAGTTCACGGCCAGGGCCTCACCGATCCTGCGGTTGAACATGTGTGGCTTCAGATCTTCGAGTTGTTCCCCGACTGCATGGAATTCAAAGGGGACGTGAAGAGACAGGGCGAGTTCGGTCAGACAACGCCCGGTCTCTTTCACAGCCTCTATGCATGGCCCTACTCCAGTTATTCGGAGGAAGGGAGCTCCTCCGGGCCGGGCTGCTAGCGCCTGCATAAAGGCTGGCCATTGATATCCTTGGAGGATATCGAGGTCGATGACGTGGACACGTTCTTCGGACTCGAATGCCTCGAAAATGGCTTGGTTGGCGGTGAAGTGGGCGAATTTGATGTAGGGGCAGGCTTGGTACACGATTTGGTAGATTTTGAGGATTTCGAGGGAGTTTGGGGGGAAGGGAGAGAAGGGCTTTGGGGCGGAGGCGTTTGGGTTGGTGGTTAGGGTGGCGGCGAGACGGGCGCTTAGGGCTTCGGTGAAGCAGGAAGCGACACGTTGCATGGAGTCTCCGAGAGGCGTGACCACCCGGTTGAGGTGGTGGAGGTACCTTCTTGCTAACATGTAGTCTTCTTTCGCAACTGCCTCGGCGCATGCCAGTAGGAGGTGAACCAATTGGAGCCCACTATCTTGTTCCTACATATTCATTTACACATAAGAATCGATTCATTAATGATCGAATTTCTGATTTGATACTACTATCAAAATACATATCACGACGTGTTGGTATTATCTTACGTATTATAATATAAGTTGATAAGTTTGATATATATATCCTATATTTTCAGGGTATATTAATAAAAAATAAATACAAATATTATAATATGAATTCATTGGACACGACTACATGACGTTCGTGAGACCATGAAGACTCGTATGATACATGGGTACATAATTTGTGTTAAGATTTCACAAACCGTTAAAAATGACTTCCTATATATTGTTTGTATATTTTATAAATATTCGTTAAAATATACTTGTTTATTATATAATTATATTATTGAAGAAAAATGCTATATATCAAGTAAATTAAATATAATATTATAAAAAGTTCTAATGTTAATTACTAGGTAAGGGGTTTGACAAAAAAAAGAAAATTACTAGGTAAGGGAGAAATTTTAGTATCACCCTGAAATGTTATTACTGTTACCTTATATATTATTAGGCTTAGGGTCGCATGTGACATGAACAAAAATATGGTAAAAAAGTTGTGATGATGCAGGGTAATTAATTTTCACCTGATCAGGAGCAATAGGAACATTAGGCGGCATCATGCTATAACCAAGGTTGTTCTGGTGATGTTGCTGTTGGTGTTGCTGGAAGTACTGGTGTTGTTTGTGTGGCTGTTGCTGCTTCTCTTGCTGACGTTCCTGTTGCAACTGCTGCGATAGTGGGGCCCCACAGCTTGATCCCATCTGTTGATGATGATGATGATATCCACCGCCTCTGCTCTCTTGAGTCACCTGAGAACTACCCGCCGTCACCAACGACGTTTCGCTCACCGACCGGCTGAACCTCGAAGAAGGCATTGCCAGACACTCAGCTTGCACCGTTGACGCCGCCGGCAACTCGAGATGATGCGGATGATTATAAGTCTGCGACGACAACGTCGATATCTTCGACGATGACGAGGTTGTGGTTGTTGTTTGGTAGGCGGCTATGAAGCCGTCTCTTTGATAATCATCCAAGAAGTCTTCGATCGACGCCGGCATTGATTGGAGGTTGTTCTGATCTGCTGGCTGCATGTATTGGTTCACCGGAGAGTTGAAAACCCGCCGCAGCGGGCTGAGACCCTTCCCCTTGGGGTTGTGCGTGCTGCTGAAAGCTCCGAGCTGCGGCGAAAACCGCGGCGGGGAGCAGCCGGAGCCCGGCATGGACTGGACATAATTGTAATTATAATTTTTCTGATTATGATGGTGAGCTGCTTCGGCTTGCGGCGAGTTAGGCATGTTGGTTGGGACCGGCGAGAGGACCATAAAATCGGTGTCGAATTGTTCGGAGAACAAGGAGTCCCATATGGAGTGGTCCGGCGATTGGACTTCCACTTCTCCGTCTAACTCGAACTTGAGAGCCGGAAAGTTGAGGCTCGGCGGCGTAAGGCTGCTCTGCTCCATCTCGGAGGTCGGAGGGGTTCCTGATTTTTTTGTTTCCGACATGGACATGGACATGGTCGTGGATTCAGTCGGGGACGGGGGTTTGAGATCGGACGTGCATGAGTTTTCACTCTTGATGGACCCCATGCTTGCACGAAGAGAGTTCATTATCATGATGGTACTACACGGGCACTACAAGAGAGATAGAAAACTAAAAACTCTGTATGATATTAGAGTGCTAATTATAACAATGAGCTTTGCTCTCATTTAGGTTGCTAGCTTGGGGCTATAGAGGAGTTGGGAAGGTATAGAGAAAGCGAAGAAACTCTTTTATCTCTCTACTTATTATTGAGAAGGGTGGTTTGTCTGTTGGGTTAGATTTTGTGGGAGAAAGGGAAAGAGATTGAGGGACAAAAATGAAAGTGATTGCGTTGTGTTTGTATGTTGTGAATTGATCACCTCCATTTCTTCTCCTTTCTACTAAGCATAGCTGTTTTCTAGGGAGTTTATTTTGTCATTATTTGTACCTGTTTTAACTGTATGTTAGTAGTTATGCCCATGAGGAGCAAAAGAGACAAGTTCAGTTGATCCGGGCCCCACCTTCCTTGGGCCGGCCCAGCTCAGAACAAGGAGGTCGGAATTTTGAAATAGTAATCGCATCATCTCTTCCTATTGTGACGTAATTAGGGTAACACCAAAGGCAATAAGGGGTCGTTTGATAGTTATTTCGTTCTAGTTTTTTGTTTTCATATTTTGTGTATGACATATGTAAAAAGTATAGAATAGGTAGAAGTAATGAACACCATATCCTCCTTCCTCCATCATTTTTCTTCCCACACTCATATCTCAAGCATAAAAAATAGAAACTAAAAATGTTACGGTTATCGAATAGCTCTTAAGATGAATTTCCTTCATTTGAGATGGCAAATGAAACGATACAACGTCAATTTGATGTTTACTAGATATAATAAGTTGGTGTCTCTAGCATTACTCTATAACTTAATATTTTTGCTCGAACTTGGGATTGGGCATTGGTTGAAGAGACTCACACATGAGGAAAAATCTAGGGAAAATATCTAGGTTTATGAAATAGAAGAGGGACAAAAGCAATGAAAAATAGATAAATGAATAGGCTTTTTAATCATCGCAATTGCGAAAAGGACTTGAATAATGAATAATGAGAAGGAGACACCTAGGCTTGCGTATTATTATTACATGTCTCTCTATCTCGTGAGACTTTTTAAGCTAAAATTGGTATACAATTCGAGTAGCTAGAAGCTCAAGCAACATACAAATAAGATTTTTGAAAGAGATTGAGGGGATGCAATAGATATTTGTAACATAATGCACAAATGGTCCAATGGTAAAAATGCCTTCTACAAGATGAATACTTTTCGGAATATTATTTAATATTCAATTATTCCGGTAATGATATATAATACTGACATTCCACCCTTGGTGGTACTTCCTCATACCACCTTTTTAATTTATCGAATAATCCGTTTACATATATTAAAATCAGAACTGTTCAACTCCTAAATCATCATTTATACAAAAATTCAACTAAATCAGAGATCATTTAGCCTTTTATATGTGTAAACAAAATGGATGGTTCACCATAATGTTCTTATTTGTTATCAATATCGCTGAATTGTTCGATACATATAAATGACTAAACGATTTCCAAAGTTGATGATTTTTTACGGAGATGATCTTAAATAATTATTTAGAAGATGAACAGTTCTGATTATGATATATTTATACGAATTATTCTATATATCGAAAAGGTGGTACAAGAAGATACCACCAGAGTGAGATGCAAGTATTATCCATTCGATAATGTAAAAAATGTTGGGAAAATAAATTATGAAAGAAAAAAGATTAATTAGAGAATAAGACAAGGGGATGATTTGAGAAAGAGAAAGTTAAATGAAGAAGTGGGAATGGCGGAGAAAGAGGCCAAGAAAGAGACCTTGGCAAAGTCGTCGGATGTGGCGTCGGTGGCGCCGCCTAAGCCTTGGATTTGCCAAAGGAACGAAGTGCTTGTCTCAACTCACAATCATTTTTCCTCTAATTACCCGCTTAGGCGGCAACTCATCATTTAATCACACGCCTTAAGCAATTCCATGTCGTTTCTCACATCTATCAATATACTCCCTTTTTTTTCTGCAGTCTTCGTTCCTTCAATAATAATAAATCAAATCTAATAATACAAATTAATTCCCTACATGCATATAAGCCAGCACCTTCACCGATACGGCTGGACACGATTTGGATCGATGCGAATATCACTTAAATTCAAATCGTTAAAATCGTAATGGTTCGATATGGTTTGGATTTTCAAAAAATTGAATTGAAATCGTTCCAATCCAAACCGTTACTAACTTGTTTTTGATCGATTTGGAATATTGATGCATAAAATTTTCATGTAATTTGTTCACTAAAAAAACTCCTCCAAATATAATTTTTCCAAAATTCCATCATTTTCATTTAAATTTTATTTATTCGCATCAAGATTTTATTCATTCATACATATCAACAAATTAGATTTTCAACATTTTAAACTTCAAATATGGTGGGTTATATTTAAATATAATTTAAATTTGAAACTAGCACAAAATAGGTAAGGATTAAGTGAGGTAGGGTATGTGATGAACACGTAGATTAACATATTATAGGCCTATAGGGTGAAAAATATATATATATATATATATATATAAACTAATAAATAATATAAATAAATAAGAACCTTACTGCTTTGGTTTAGATTCCAACCGTATTTCAAAATGAAAATCCAAAATCAAATCGTTACTACGAATCCAAACCGTTTGACTTTTATCCAATCAAATCCAAACCGGAGTGCCAATAGCGATTTGAATCAAATCAGTTTCTGATTTCCATGGCTTTATGTCCACTCCTATTGCCAATATGACCAATCCTAACTCATTTCTATCAAAGTCTATACTAACTCGTTCCTAAAATAGTTATGCTCTATTCAGTTATCTATCTTAAACTGTTGATTATTTTTTTAGTAATGTTCACCATGAGGTGTCCGGGTCAGCTTGTGCGCACCTCGATTAATCTCTTCTCGGGCCGGGAGGTAAGTAAAGCTCTGGCCACATGTGTTTCCGTTGGGAATCGAACTCGGGCAGTACCCGAACGATTTAACCCCATTAGAACGCGGTAATCAATCGCGTCACACCTAGTGATTTAAACTGCTGATTATTGATCATAAATATGACTCAATTTAGCAAATTCGACAGCTTTAAAATTAGGCAACAATGAAATGTGTCCATAGTGTTCCAACTTGCAAGTAAGCGTGACAACTGTATGGTCTGCGTGTGTGCTGGCTTGGACTATATTCTGCCTCTGCCCAAGCATAGGGCTAGGTCAAAACTACTGCCCTTAACTTAATTACCTACATTCTTATTAATCTATAATTGTCAACTTTGTTTCTAGCCCTGCATTCATCATTGCTAATATATGCTTGTTTCCGGTGCCCGCTTTAATTTACAGGTATAAGTATAGTCGTGTGATTGGAGTTGGGTTAACCCGCACCACATTGTTTATAATGAATTGTATATTGGACATTTAGAATTAAGTAAAATTTGCCAAACTTAATTCAATCTCAAATTCTATCATCATTTGTCGAGTTGAGTTGATTTGGGTTGAAGTTTAGTCCATCCATGTCCAAAATGAGTACAATATATCTTATTTCTAATTTGAAATACTCCTTATCCAGTTTTATATTTTATAAAAGATAATATTTGCATTCCACATTAGTAGTATTTTCTCGTATAACTCTTTCGACATATCGAATTGGTATTATAGATATATCATAATCGGAACAGTTCATTATCTAAATAATCATTTCAAGATCATCTCCATAAAAAATCAACATGATTGGAAATCGTTTAGTCATTCATATGTATCAAATAAAGAACCGGTTTGGTAACAATTAAATTCTTCATGACAAACTGTCCATTTAGTTGATACATATGAATGTCTAAATGATCTCAAATTTCGTTGATTTTTTACGTAAATGATCTTGAAATGTTGATTAGAAATTGAACGATTTCGATTATAATACATGTATAATAAAAATTAGATAAATCGAAAGAGTGTTATATGTATCATCTTTATATAAATCAGGTGACACGTTACAAGCTGGCTGAGTTGCACCCTGTGCAAAAATAGCCGTATAATTTGGCTGATTTGTTTGGTTTTATTGGGCCATTTACGAAGATTCGTGTCTGCTTTTGAATATGGTCTAGGCATGAAGGAATTCAGTCAGATTAGTTATAAATAATTTAGTGTAGGCCCACGACCTAAAACAATCCGAACTTACGACTTCCAAGATTGAGACTTGAGATTAATGAACAAATCCATGGGATGCAGTTTCCAATTTCGTGGGCCCACAAAAGAAATATGGACTCTTATTGTTGATGTGCGGGTGAAACTTGAAACTTGAAACTTGAAACTTGAAAGGGAGATTCACGAGGTATCCTCATATTTGAAAGGTGAATTTAATCTTTATCCTAGTTGTGGTTTATTCTGACCATAAAGTGCTTTAAACGAGTTTCGAATTCTTGCTAGTTAAGCACAAGGAAATTCGCCATTTAGAAGTGACAGTTTACCAACTGCATCATAACTTGTAGTTTAGTTACTTCTTTTTATCCCACACTTACAATACAAATAATGGTCCTCAATCCGTAAGCATTGCCACCCAAAATTCCCTAACGAGTTACATTATATAGATACTTTTCTTTATCCTATAGATGAGATTTTTTTATTGTCATGTTATAAGTTTTTAATATATATTGGTATTAGACTAATTTCATGCTCTTAATGAACAGAGTGGCGTTCGAAATAAGTTCGTCATCTATTACAACGACGCTTGTAATTTATGAATGAGAGATTTCAAGTAAGAGAACCAATGCCAACAAACTAGAAGAATATTAATCATGAATTGTCCATTGTTGTATGCAGATCAAAAGAGAGAGTTGCATAAACTGAGGTTGTGTTATTTGATTTGGATTTAAACCTTCAAATCAAGCAACAAACCCTAAACCTCCACAAAGCATCAGTGTTTCACACTTGCACTCACACTCACATAGAATCTCACACTCTCCCCTCTCTTTCCTACACATCAACAACACAACTTGCCAAAGGACATTCACATGTCTATGTTTCTAGTGAAAAAGATAAGATCCCCCCAACTTTTTGCACACACTTGGATCTCCATCTCCATAACCAACATCCACACAGAAAAAAGAAGAAAAGAAATAGACAAAATCCCCACTCTCTCATCTCATCTTCATTCTTCACCATTGTTGCCATGAATCCAACACTCCTCTTGGTTTTTTCATCCTTGATTTTCCAGTCAACATTTCTGGGATTTGAAGCAGCTGCAAAAGGTAACAAGCCAACACAAAGAGGCAACTCTCAGATCATTGTAATGGGCATGGTTTATTGTGACACCTGCTCCAACAACACCTTCTCCAAACACAGCTACTTCTTACCAGGTCAAATTCAAATTCAAATTCAAATTCTATCAATCAAAGGGTAATTTTAGTTTTTAGTTTATTTTATTTTTTTAATTTTTGGAATTAGCAGGTGCTGAGGTTAAAATAGACTGCATATTTGAAGCAGTTTCACCAAGAACATCAGAGCACATATCATTCTCAGTGAACAGAACCACAAACAGATATGGAGTTTACAAGCTGGAAATCCCATATGTTGAGGGAATCAAATGTGCAGAAGATTCAGCCATTGTTTCTTCTTGCCAGGCAAGTCTGATGTGGAGTTCATCTCCAGCATGCAATGTTCCTGGCTACAAATCCACATCTAATGAAATTGCAGTCAAATCCAAGCAAGCCAATCTCTGCATTTACAGCCTCAATGCTTTGAATTTCAGACCTTCCAAGAAAGAGGTTACCTTGTGTGGGAAGAAGTCTTCATTGCTTCTTAATTAAATTTCAGTTCCATTTAATTCTCCTTTTACCTTTACCCCATCTTTAATTAATTATTTTTTCTTTCTGTATTATTTGTGTGGTTGTCTGTATTATTTACATTGTCATAAAATATTCATGCATCTTTCTAGCTATGGATGCAATCAAGGAGAATGATTGGTTAGCTTATAATATGTATTCATGTAGCTCTACCTGAATTGTTATGGTAGTGTATAAATTTGTTTATATAATGAGATTTTGAATGAAAATCATAAATTTGTAAGATTTTTTAGAACAATAACTTCCGAATCTTTCTAACGATGTATGGCTCCTTTATTCAGAACGCATACTCAAATGAACTTTAACTCAAAAGTCTTAGAGCCGGGCTGACTCTTTGACACCTTAGCAGCTGATGTAAATATTGCAATTCGTTTATAATCAAAGTCTTTCTTTTCGACCAAAAAAAAAAACTTTTAACTTCTAAAAACAAAAGCAGTGTGACATTATAATTATAGCAAATTTTACTTATTGCATATATGTTACAATAAAACAAGACATAAATGTATCATTTTCAATGCTAGAATGAACCAAATGAGGAGGAATAATACACAAACAAATTTAAAATTGAAGGGCATTTGATGAATGAACTGGATCAGTAGTACTTAATTAAGTAGTGCAGCATGTTAAAAAAAAAACTGCAAAGATTAATAAACAAAAGAATGTTTCAAAAATCCAGAACCAGAACCAACCAATGGAAAATGATCTCTGGGCCAATTAAGCTTTGGCCAATTTCGTTCAGATCATCTGATGGGATGATGATCATGAGCAATTTAAATCACACATGATCCTAATTATCATCATCAATCAAATACATACATGCATTACTTCACCTGGTGGATCCATCCATCTCATTGATTTCTTCGGCCTTGATGATGATGATGAGTGATGAACCTTCAATTACAGTTGATGATGGTGTAATTGATTGGTTCATGGCTTTTTCCTGAATATGGAGGAGTTGGGGTTCCCATCAAATAGCTCATCAATGTACGTCTCTATGTCTTCCGCCTGGAATTTGATGTATTTCTCTGTTTGCCTCCCTGGGTCCAACACCTGCGAGAACCTCCCCAAGAAGGACCGGTAAGCCGGAATCACCACCGCTGATATTGAAACTCTGAGCTCCGACTGAAGCTGCTCGTCGCTCACCACCCACGTGCTCTGCGTCTTGTGGATCTCGTCGAACAAGGCGTTGAAGCCCTTGAACCTCTCCTTCAACACCGGCTTGTGCACCTTCCCGTTCACGCTCAGCCCCTCGTGGGTCAAACACTGTAAAAGCCGACTCCACGTCTCCCTCTGGTAGTTCTTGTGGTACTGCCTCAGATCCGACGATCTCTTCCTGGACCACGTGTCGCCCAGGCATGAGTTGATCTCCGGCGACCCCTTGATCTTCTGCAAGATGTAGCGCCCGTTGTTCATCATGAAGATGGAACTCAACGCCACGTCCCTGTACAGCTTCGCCTTCGACTCCAGATTCGAATCCAACAATTCCATCACTCGCATCAGCTGCAAATAAAACGGGGATTGATTCTCGTTCGGGTTCGGGTTCGGGTTCCCCGACATTCCCTCCCCTGCCTCGTAGTTATGATCGGGCCTGCTGGTTGAGTCGGTGCGTTCGATCTTCGAATGCTCTCTGAAAACCAATTCCAGCGTCTCTTTGTATTCGCACGCGTACCTCAGGTAATTCATTGTGTAACGGGTCAGCGGATGGACCGCGCCACCCGGAACCGGGTTCCGACCCGTTTCCGCCTTAATCGAATTCTCCAGATCGCAGAAAATGCAAATCGCCGCCTCCCCAAGCCGGGTTCGGGCCGTGGTGGTTTCGGTTTTCAGCTCAGTCACGCACTCCACCGGAAACAGATTGTCCATTTTGGGAGCCGCTTCGCGCAACGCCTCGTACATATCCAGCGTCTTGAATAGCTTCTCCGCCGACCTCTTAGACATTGCGATTCCTTCCGCGAAAGTGAGAAGTTGTATCACCACTCCTCTGGCCAAATTGCTGAACAGGCTCGACGAGATCGACGGGTAGTCTGCGAAAACCGCGTCCGCGAGCATGCGTTCGCCGGAGAAGTAGACGGTGCCGCAATCTTTGAATGCGTTGACCCACGAGACGATCTGTCTCTCCAGAGCTTCCCAGTGCATTTTCTGAATGTCGTCTAGGCTGTGCTTCTCTAATCCATGCTTATGCAGGGTTTCATCAAATGCATGCCTCCTCGAGATCATGTAAACTTCACAACACTCTGTTTCGTAACCGCCAGAGATCATTTCTTTGGCTATTTTGTTCAGACTGTCCACCACTTCCTGTGAATATCCAGGAAATTGATTAGCTTGTAATTGATCTCCTCCGCCACTACCGGAATCAGAATTATCCGGCAATGCGGATTTGTCCTGATCGTGATCCTCCGGCTTATTGCTGCTATTATTATTATTGTTGTGGTGATCTTTATTGTCTTTATAGTTATGATGATCACCGCCACCGGAGTCCGGTACTGTGGTGCTTTTAGAATCTTCTAGAAGCAACCTGAACTCTTCTTCCAAATATAGCAACGCTCGGTGCTGAAGGCTTCCGAGGCGGTTGATCAATACACCGTGAATCTCTTCAAATTTAAATCCAAGAAAAGACAAATACTTGCTCAGCCTCCCTATCCGATCGAGGCCATCCAAAAACGACGCGTCGTCCTCAGGCACCTGACACCACTTCACCTTGCCGCCTCCGGCGTCGCGTTTCCCGATCACCTCATCTTCAACTAGATTTAAGAACTTTACAACCAGATTAGGTAGTTCTTCCGGAAATCCAAAGCCAGCGTCGGTTTCAGTTTGTTCAGTAGGTGGAGTCGATATGCAGCGGTCGAGGTCCTCAGAAACCTTCTCGAGGCTGGGATCTTCTTCGGGTTCGGGAACTGGATCTTCAACTACATTTGAATCGCTCTGATCTGCTGCATTCTCATCTTGAATCTCCTTGCCGTCAGCGTCAACCATTTTATTTTCAACGTAATCCGGGTCATCACCTTCCTCCGCACGATAAACTTGGGATACGGATCGACTCATATTCATCATACTCACATTATGATCATCAGGATTTGCAGCGGATGACGAGTCAATAACATCACCGCCATCACCGGACTTTTCTGTAGACTTACGATCATCAGCCGCAGCAGGAGGCTTTGCAGAGGACTTATGAGAATCATCCTCTGGCTTTGTGGCAGTGGTCTTTTGAGATTCATCTGCAGGCTTAGCATCGGTAGACTTCTGATCATCATTAGGATTTGCAATGTCGGCAGATTCCGGTGGCGGTGCGTCGTGTTTGGGCTGATCATCTTTCTCCGGAAGGTTCTTTTCCATTTTTGTCTGGGGAATATTTGGATTGAGATCAAATTAAGGAGGGTGGGAGAAAAGGGGATTGAAGAAAAAGAGATCGATTGCGATGAGGTCGGAATAACAAATTAACTGTTTATTTTTGTTTTTGCAAATAACAAAAATTCTTTATTTGCGCTTCTATTTCGCCATGTCTCTCTTTTTCTATTTTTTTTTTTTTTTTTGGTATCTGGTTTTGTTTTGTGAAGGGATGGATTGAAATGGTCGTTGAAAATTGGCGCGAGAGAGAGGGTGGCAAGGGCCGGGGGGAATGTACGGACCCCTAATATTTCGTGGAGTAGGAGAAGAGCTATAATTGGCTTGGTGGATTTTGGTTAGATGGTTTGTTGTGTATTGGTGGTTGGAATTTCGAATGTTTGACCGTTGACCCGCCTTCCTTCCCCGCCTTTTTTTTGTGCTCGCCACGTCCACCTCTTTATTTCTTTTATTTTATCACACCTAATTTTAAGTGCAACCGATGTTTTCCCAATTTCATTATCAAATAATTCATATAGTACTAATTTCCACACAAATATTTAAATTAAATGATATTTTTTTTGGGTAAATACCACAATATCTCTATACTCTCAAATGGTGAGCTTAATTCTCATTCGCGTGTGGCTTGCCTCTAGCCATAAACTACTTTCAACGAATTTTGAAAAATGACATTTTTTTATTACACGAAGAAGGCCGTAAATAATATATATTTTTTGCGTAAATATATTTATTTGTAAATAATAATTCTATAGAGAGAAGAAAGTTGAGAAAGAGAATCGAGTTTTAGTCTTGTAGATAATCTTGCTAAGCACAGTTTATCAGTTGATCGGAGTTGCTGCTACATTGACTATCCTAAGTTTTATGATATCAGAAATTACGGATGACATAGCTGAAGTCGCCATACCAAGAATTGTTCCTATCGCACAGTCTTCTCAGTGCTTGTGTTTTTTTTTGGCCTATATCTCCTAGTTGATTAAAAATATATATTTATCTGTAAATAGAAACTATTACAATTAGTATGGACCATGGGCCGGAACGTGAAAGAGAATCGAATTCGGCCCAGCCCAAATCCAATCAAGATGCAATTTGTAGTTTCTTTGTGTGTATCTGTATCAGTGAAGTGAGTGAGCTGCTTCGCTGTTAGACGCGGTCGACGACAGGCGATTTGCGTTTTCAGATCCATATTCAATTATCAGAGAGAAAAAAAGAAGAAATAAAAATAGGGAAAAATGAGGTATGGTGGTTGGAGAAGGAGACGGGTGTCTGTAGGATCGATTCTGATAGTTTGTGCATTGTGTGCTGGAGTGGGGCTTTTGATGCTCAACTTAAGACAAGTTGAATCTCCGACTAGCTCCGATTTCCCTATGGAAATTCGCAGTTCAGATTCCGATTCGGAGTCAGATTCTGAAAACGGTGGTGGAATTGAGATTAAGGCAGAGCCGGAGGGCGATAATAAGAGGAAATCGAAAACTTGTGCTACGGTGGAAGAGATGGGGGAGGACTTCAAAGAAGGAGGGTTTTGGGAGGAAAGTCTCAGAGTCAGAAAATTTATTCAACATCACTTTGACTTGAATGGTACTCTCAATTTCTGCTCATTTTCAAATTTATCTCTTGCTGTAGTTGCAGTGGTAATTGCATATTTGCTGATTGTGTTCTCTGATTATGCTTAAAGAATTTGTAAAAGTACTTATGCTGATTGTGTTATCTGATTCTGCTTGAGGAACTGTACTTGAAAAATTTGGAACCTGGTGATTATTAATTTCTTATGTGTCTTTGTCAAAATCCATGGCATCATATTTTTGAGTTTGAAAAATGTGATTTCTTGAATTGAGATTTTGAGAGATGGAAGCTCATATGCCAATTCAATTTCAGGTGCTTCTCGGGTCCGAAATCTTCCTCCCGAACAGTTTTGTCAGCATGGCTTTGTGATGGGTAAATCAGCTGAGGCAGGTTTTGGGAATGAAATGTACAAAATCTTAAGTGGCGGGGCATTGAGTGTAATGTTAAACCGGTCGCTGATCATTGGGCAAACCAGGCATATATTGGTTCTTTCTCAAGCCTTTCCTTTTGTGTATTTCATATTTTTCTTCCCAAGTTTTCCTGAATTGATAGGATACATGTCTCTTGGGCTATAGTTAATTTACTTCATCCTTTGAATGTTCAAAGCATTCCCTAAGCAGTGAAGTTATGGGGACATATATGTTTTATACTTTAAAATAATTTTCCGTGGATAATTTGCTCTAACCATTAGGAATTTAACAGGCATGTGCCTTATTTGTATCTTTCTTAACTCTTTCTATAGTTTTACCCTAATGGAACCACCTATTACTATTAGTGGTCCAAGACACATTGACACGAGTTGAATCGATACAATTAAGTTGCAGCAATAATGCATTCTCTTGTGCTCACATCAGTGTTTTATTATTTCAGGGGAAAATATCCTTTCGGGGATTACATTTCGTATGCCAACTTTTCCTTTACCATGAAAGAAATTAAGCACCTGTGGAGATTTAATAAATGTGTGAAGAAGTATGGAAGGCAACTGGTTATGAGGACTGATGACTTTGAGAAGCCAGCACAGACAAATGTCCTGTGTAGAAACTGGAGGAAATGGAAGCAACCTATTATATGGTAAGTGAGAAAAGCCTAGAGATTCTGTCCGTAACGCACCATCAGGCATCGCATTATCATTAACAGTAAAACTGCAGGTTTCAAGGTACAAATGACGCTGTGGCAGCACAGTTTTTCTTGAAGAATATACACCCTGAGATGCGGAATGCTGCTGCTAGTTTATTTGGAAATCCAGAGATTCTCCATTCCCGGCCTAATGTGTTTGGGGAGCTGATGAGAGTTCTTATAACTCCTTCTGAGGACGTCGAGGAAGCAGTCAATTGGGTTCTTGGCGGAGTCAACCCTGATATTTCATTGCACATGCGAATGCTCACGAATAGGTAATGCAACCTGCCATTTAATTCGACCATTTAGATTTAGAAATATAGGGTTGGTGAGGTAGATTGTCGTAGTGATTTGTTGTTTCTACTAATTGGTTACATCAATCAAAGCAATGAATATTACATAAATGGATGTAGTTTAGTGGAAATTTGAAAAACTAAACTAATGTTGACAACTAATAATACCATTGGATTTGTTTGATAAATTGGAGACAAATCCAATAGCTTAGTGAAGTGTAATTATCATAAAACTTTTCATGTTAGTTGATAGTATATCCATATCATCCTCTAGTATACTCACTTGAAAGCAATTCATCCTACTGGTAATTTACTGCCTGAATCTTCGTATGAATTCAATACCTGACGCATGCTTTTACCTCCTGGATTCCAGGTCTGTGAGAGCTGCACAGGCAGCGGTGAACTGCATCAGAAAATCCATGCACAATCTTGGCAACGCCCCAAGACCCAGGGTGGTCTTAGTGTCAGATACGCCCTCGCTTGTAAAAAGCATTACCCCAAATATAAGCAAATTTGCAGAGGTAATGTACTTTCTCTATCATATTACATACGCAGCAATGATATCACTCATGAATTTATAAATTTACAATAAATGCCACCTGTCATACAACTCTATGTAGCTCTGTAGTCAGGAAAGCGACTTAAATCTTTCACCTAAACGAGTTAAACAATCAGTTATTCAACAATCAGTTTGCCTTTGATTCTAATCCAAGTATCTGACTGTGGTTTAGGTTATTCATTTTGATTATGAACTTTTCAAAGGAAATATATCTTCCGGCAACAAAGGATTGCACAGTTTAGAATTTAGAATGAAAGATTGGGGCCCAGCGCCCAGATGGGTTGCCTTTGTGGACTTCTTTCTTGCATCGCGGACAAAATATGCTGTTGTGTCTGGTGCTCATAGACGCGTTGGGACAACCTATGCTCAGTTAATTGCAGCCCTAGCTGCAGCAAACAATCTCGGTACATACATAGATTCATTCTCAGTGATTGAGTGATTCCTTCATAACAATGTTGCCAAAGTTGTTTTCTAATGTTCATTCTATTGCATCTTTCCCAGGCGACAAACCGACCGGTTCTAGCTTTGCATTCTTAAGCAGCTTTCAAGGTGATTTGTTGAGAGAAGGTTTAAGGTTTCAGATTGGTTGGGGGCATGTCTGGAACAGATTTGCAGGTCCCCTTAGTTGCCATAACCAGCCCAATCAATGTGCTTTCTCGCCGCTTCTCCCTCCGGCATGGTGGGACGGTCTTTGGCAATCCCCGCTTCAAAGGGACGTCAAAAGGTTGGCGGAGTACGGCGTCGAGTTATCCGCTTTCGGCACCATTGATGAAAATCATCTCCAGTCTTTTTGTAGTTCAAGGAAGGTGGTTGTGAAAACTGTTCCATTCATTTTGTAATAAAGTCATTTTTGCATATCGTTCATCCACATTACCATTAACATGATCATGAGTCTCTGCATTTAGTTATCATTCATTTACCTAAATAGACTCCAATCCCAGCACACATCCAGGTTTTTTTTTTTTTTGGATAGAAAAATGTGTATTTCTTTTTTCAGATTAAAGGAATTGAGTACAAGTTATTACACCTTTTCCTACTATTGCTCACTGGCTGCCGTCAAAAGTCATCAAACTGCAAATGGCTCCCGTCAAATGTCAACGCAAAGGATTTGTCCTTGTTGTAGCAGCAGCACCATCAAAGCCATGGCCGGCTAATTTTTATGCCCTCTAATTCTTCAACCCATGTCTGGCTTAGGCCTACTCTGAGTGAAATTAAGCTAAAAAATTAGAACTTAAATAGGAGAAATTATTATTAATTTTGAATTACGAGAAATTACTAAATATTATCGTATTATGATGAGTCATTAGTTGTTGACTTCAAATTGAAGATGATACTAAACTTTAGACCTTATTAATGATTTGATTTGAGTGACTGTAATGTTTAATTTCCATTGCCACACATTTGGATTTGGTTGCCAAATCCGGGTTAGATTGAGTAAAGATAACGAGTCAACTAATTCAAATAAACTCAATTTGAATTCAAACTATTGTCATTGATTAAGTTGTCGTTGTAAATAACTAGATTTCTAGTTTCGTCGATTCCACTTTTCTAGGTTCGGTTTGTAATTTAAACATGTATCTTACCTTTTTATATCAATATAAATGCAAGATTATATCACCGAGTTTGATGTAGCCTTGTCTTCAATTTCCTATTCTTTTAGTCCGAACATTATATGGGTACCAAACAAATTAAATACTAACACATCATAAATATGAACTGACTTAAAATACAATAACTTAGATACGAAGCATAACAACGATATACAATAATATCATTTTTTATGGAAAAAAAAAAATATAACACATCACTTGATATGTAACTTGGTATAAATACTCGGGACTACTGCTCTAGAATAAAATATTAAAAATAGAAGAATGTCCAAGGAGAAAAAGAAAGTTGACTAAAAGTTATTAACAAATTAAAAATGAAAAAAGTAAAAGAATGGAAGAATGAGAACGTGTGCGAGAGTGACATCATCGTATTTGGCAAGAATAGCCAATAGAGACAGAAAGGATTCTAATGTAAAAGATCCCTCTCCGTACTAGTCCGCGGCGGCACGTCGTTTCTTAGAAGCGCGTGCGCACACGTGTGTGGGGATTGCGAGCCGAGCGAGAGAGCTCTCTCTCTCTCTCTCCGTTTAATTTCATATATATCCAAAGAGATAGATAGAAAGAAATGAAATGCCGAGTCCGAGTGCTTAATTTGGACTTTGGGGTCCCTTGGATTTTTTTTTTCTTCGGGAAACATTTTTCACTTACGTTGGAGCAACATGGGCTATTGCCCATGTTTCGGTTTCAGGAAGGAGAAGAACCTCAAGAGCGACGACGGCGCAGACGACGGCAGAGACATCGTCGAAAACAAGAAGAAGAACACATGCAACGAGCAGCCAGAGGAGAATGCGACTCAATTATCTTCTGGTCAGTGAATATAATCTTTCATTCATGATGCTTCCCTTTCTTTCTCTGCTTTTCTGGGTTTTTGGCTTTTACCAGTTTGGCATTGATGCTATGAGTTTCATTTCCTATCATCTAACTTTTCAGTCGATACACTTCACCTTGTTCTTGATTCTATCTCATCTTTTTTTCTGAATTGGGTTCTGGTTATAAATTCGTAATCACTTATCTTTTTTATTCTCAATGCGATCGTCTTCTTGGAGTTTCTTGTGCCTTCTCTGTTTTTTATTTTCACAATTTGGGATTTTCTTTTTTTCCCCAATTTATCAGTTACCCTGCGCTTTCATTGCTTTGGTTTCGATTGAAAATGGTATCTTATTTGAAGTCCAAAGGTCCAGCCCATTTTGTTATTTAATCCACCTTAGAAATCAAAAAGTGGCAAAAAGTCTGACAGTTATTAAGGGCTTTCTACTTTTCAACTGATGAACAAGTGGCCAAAAGTCTGAGAGAAATTAAGTGACAATTCTTGCATTGGTGCTCATTGTTCTTTTCAGTGTTGATGCTTACCACAACTAATGGCTCATTAATCCTTTTCGAAACCGAACTGACATTATTAGTTTTTTGTTGAAGAAACTTTAAGATTTAGATGACGATTTTAGTTGAATGAAATCTTTAGTGGACATGATGAGGAAAAGACGTTCTTGAATGACATCTTAAGCTGTGGAAGTTTTTGTGAAAGGAAAAGAGATCTAGCAATATTGCTAAATGGCATTGCCTACTTTACTGAGTTAACATTTAAGATGTTCTGAGTTTGGATTATAGCAATATTTCTGCTTCTTTTGTGGCATCCATAGATGTTAATGAATCTTTTCTGATAATCAGCTCCAGAAGATGGAAATAATGCCGATAATAAGGCTCAAACATTCACATTCCGTGAGCTTGCAACTGCAACCAAAAATTTCAGGACAGATTCCTTTATCGGAGAAGGTGGATTTGGGGCTGTATACAAAGGGGTATTGGGCTCTCAAGTAAGTGTTTCAAGGGCTGACTAACTTCTTCTTTACTTCATCAGTTTAGTGCTTTTCACAATTTGTTTTATTCAACTTTAAGTGAGGAGGTTGCTTTTAGCAGATTGTTGCTGTAAAAAAACTTGATCAGACAGGTCTTCAAGGAGAAAAGGAGTTTCTGGTGGAGGTTCTCATGCTTTCGCTTCTGCGACATTCTAACCTTGTCAGTTTAATTGGTTACTGTGCTGAAGGGGAGCAGCGCCTGCTTGTCTATGAATACATGCCCTTTGGGTCCTTGGCAGATCACCTTCACGGTACTTATTTAATTCCATTTGGTTTCCATCTTATAATATGACATGTAGTGTCACTCATTTTTTACTCAAATTCACAAGATGGGACACTCGGAGCCCCTAAGCTTCACAAAATTAACCAACAAAAGGGAAGACAGAAAAATGAAACCAGTTTCAAAATTGTAATTCATAAGCTCCTTCCTGCTATAAAAAATGGATTAAAGACTTTATCTAGGCAAAGTAAATTGTGAGTTTTTCCTCAATGGGTTTGAACTCAGCTTTAGTCTGAGTAATAGTTCACCACAACTCTGGTTTATTTGTTTGTTTTATACTGTACATTAAGAACAACTCTAAAGACACTTCCAACTCTGAAGTTCTGAAGTTTAAAAAAAAAACTCTAAAGTTCTAAACTTAATAAATTTTTGTAATCCATCAAATTTTGAAGTGCTGACCTCCTTCCATGTAATTGTAGTAGATCTTCAACCTGGTAAGGAGCCACTTGATTGGAATACAAGGATGATAATAGCCGCGGGTGCAGCCAAAGGATTGGAATATCTTCACCATGATGCTGATCCACCTGTAATATATAGGGATGTAAAATCAGCTAACATTCTATTGGGTGAAGGTTTCTCCCCAAAGCTTTCTGATTTCGGTCTTGCAAAATTTGGTCCCACTGGAGATCGATCCCATGTATCCACCAGGGTCATGGGTACTCATGGTTACTGTGCTCCTGAATATGCCAAAAGTGGAAAGTTGACAGCAAAGTCTGATATCTACAGTTTCGGGGTTGTGTTGCTGGAGCTGTTCACTGGACACAAGGCCGTCGATAGCAGTCTTGGTCGTGAAAAACAACTTGCTGAGTGGGTAATTCACTTTGTTTCATTTTATTACGTCTGCTACTTTGCCACATTGCATCTCATTAGGCTCTCAACTTCCAATTTGGCATAATGAAAGATTTTGCTTCTGTGTCACATAAAATGTGCTCAGTGTTTCTAAAAATCCACAGCAGTCTTTTGTTAACTGGTTGATCCTATTTCCTCGTGCTTATAGGCGCGTCCTCATATGAAAGACCACAGGAACCTTGCACAAATCGCGGATCCAAAGCTTAGAGGTCGATTTTCATTATCTACCTTGAGGAAAGCCTTTGAATTGGCTTTTATGTGTCTGAGAGAAGATGCCAGTACCAGGCCTTCCATGAGGGATGTGGTGCTTGCTATGGAGTACTTGACAGCCCTTCCATATACTGACCCGGAAGAGACCATAGATGTCAATGAAGCACAGGGCTCGGAAGAAATCTCTCCAGCCGAAACAGAAAGCACGTCAAACAAGGATTTGGAAAGAGAAAAAGCTGTTGCAGAGGCCAAGATGTGGGGAGAGACATGGAGAGACAAACGAAGACAAGGTGCACAAAATTAATGATAGAATTTGGATAACTCAGTGTTCTATAAGTAAGTGCAATCACTGGGATTTTCCCCCAACATGTGGAGTTTTTCAAAATACAGATACAGACAAGGTTCCATTAGACAAAAAAATCTAGTTTTTAGCCTTTTATTGACTGTGCAGCAATAAAAATATATGCCTGAAGTAGGTTTTGCAGTCAAGATGCAAGTTTTCAATATTTGTTTTCTTCAGATACAGAAATAGTGACCTCAAATCTCATGAAAGACATGGGTTCTGTAAGTACAAGGTTAATTTTTTCTGCTGACAAAATGCCACAAACTAGCAGACCTGTGAATGTAGTTAAAGATTAGATTAAAGTAAAATACCGCATGTGGCAAAGAAACAATAATGTCAAAAACCATAAGATCAGTTCCTAATGGGGAAAATGAAGAAAATTCGATACTAATCCATGCAGATGAGAACCAATTGTTGGATTGGAGATAAGATAATAATTAAGCCATGTTTGTCTGAAATCTAACTGGAGATGCTTTGGTTGAAACCAGGAACTCCCTAGCTAGGCAAAATGGGTGGTGGTAGGGATAGGATCAGGTGGCTCCCTATCTATGAATGACAAGCTTGGGCTGATCTGGTGTGGTTAGCAGCAAATATTGCAGGGATGAATTTCATCCTTTGGTTACCTATCAAAGGTAAGCTTGTCAACTCTCCATAGGCTATTAGTTGATTGTGTGTGTTTTTTTAAAATCTCATGAGCATTGTTTCATTTTGTGATGAAGTCGAAAAGCTTTGCACGGCTGGGGTTCTGTAACTTGCTCCCAATCCCCACGGTTGTGCTGTGTATTCCTTCATCAACAATGTGCCTTGGAGATTCACCTTCAACTTGTAAGTTTTCAATGGTTCAGGGGCGGAGATTCACCTTCATCAACAATGTGCCTTGGAGATTCACCTTCAATTTGTGAGTTTCGATTGTTCAAGGGAGTAGGTTCACCTTCATCAACAATGTGCCTTGGAGAAACATTCTCCCTGGCTCCCTTCTTCTTCTCCCTGTAATGAGATCTCTGTTGCAGTCTTACTAATTTTTGTGCCCAATTTTTGGCTTTGGTTTGTGTTATTGAGTGGTTGACATATTAGTTATTTCTGTTATATGTTGTTATTTAATATATACCGGTCTTTTTCTCTGAAAAGTCCTTGAACTTTCCGTTCACCTGGAAAACAAAACAAAAAAACCAGAAATTTTGAATTTGAATTTTCATTTATTTTTCTCTTGAATCCATCATTGTAAACTGGATTTTCATCGTCAAAAGTCTGGAAAACAAAACAAGAAAACTAGAAATTTTGAAATTTCATTTTTATTTATTTTTCTCTTAAATCCATCATTGTAAACTGGATTTTCATTGTCAAAAGTTAATCTCAACTGTATGCAAAGTACATAGCAGTCCAAGGCAGTTTTGTGATCCAGAGGCATCATCTCTTTCAGTTTCCAAAGCACACTGATGACTGAACCCAAAAAACAATGGGAAAAAGAGCAAACAGGTCCTACCGGGAGTCGAACCCAGGTCGCTGGATTCAAAGTCCAGAGTGCTAACCACTACACCATAGAACCATGTTTTGCTTACCAATAGCCAAAATTACATATACTATAAGTTTTGTAGTTAGAGCAGTCAATTCAAAAGCCCCACTGTGCCTGTGGTACTTACTCCTTAGATAATAAAATAACATCATCATCTCATTAAGGGGGGCAAAGCATCTATTTTGTATCACTTTAGGGGTTCGTTTGGAGAGCGGGATTGAATTGGATTGGATAATTTATCAAATTCAATATATTTTGAATACAAAATCGAATGTGTTTTCATCATAAGGGAATTAGAGGCGATAGAAATAAAAGAAATCTTATCCAATCCAATCCACTTAAAATAGTCGGATTATAAAAAGGTAAAGTCTATGTCAGTCCTATTTAACCTATCTGTAATAAAACCATATTGATTTTCACATTCAAAATACAATGAATTTGAAGAGTTATCATATACAATCGAATCATACTCACTAAATATGACCTAGTTATATTAATACAAAATGACCACTTTACCAATAAACACAGTTCCAGAGTCCATTTGAGCCCACATGATACATTATATAACATGTATATCGGTAAATTTGGTATGATGAGTGGGACTTAGAGGGCATGGAGCACACATCACATTGACAATATCCACATGGGTTGTCCAAATTCCAATGTAATGTTGGGTTGAATTGAATTTAAATGTGTAGTGTTGGTTCAGCAACTGCATGCAACCATCATGATTTATGATCATCATCATCATCATTCATGCCATCACCAATTTGGGTTTACCCCTAAAAAGTAAAAAGACTATTATTCTCTGTCTTCCAAAACGCCCCCGTTTCATCCTTGCTTCGCCTCTGCTTGCTCTACAGTCTTGCAACTTTACAGCATCGACTCCCTCACCATCGAGCATGCATGTATTTTTGGATTATACTCAAATTTAGAATTTTATTTATAAACCAATTCCAACATAAATTCTGTGGGTGCGTTATCAGATGCGACGGCCCAGATTTACTCTCTCATGCATTGGCTTTAGCTAGCTGCCTAGTCCATGGTTGATCTTGGTCAACCGGTACAATTGATCATCTTTGCTGATTTGATTGATGGATATTCGACAACTATAAAGCTAAAGGCTTTAATTTCGATAAAGGAGGAGACGTGCACCTACTTCTCTTTTCAAAAAACAAAAAAATAGAAATTAAAAAAAAAAAAAAGGAGTGAAAAATGACCCGACCCGACCCGACCACAAGAAGACCGGTAGATAGACGGGACAATAGTATCATACGTTAAGGAGAGAGAAGTGAGTTGGTCTCGATGAGAGTCCAGGCAAGTCTCGTGTTTGATAGTTTGATTCGAATTAAGGATATAGTTTCCTTCCAAGTCTAATGACCGTATAATTATTTGGGTTTTTTTTTTGGGGGTTTCATTCATTCGTTTGCTATTATCCCCAAATTCCTCTATAATTCATTTACTTATTACTTCGATTTTTGAAAAATTGAGGATTCAAACTAATTAGTCTGATTGACTTTACATAAACATGATTAATGTCAATAATAATTTGAAAATAAACAGTTATGATTATAATGTTTGTAGGGTGAAAATTTATTAATCATAAAAATACAAGAAAATACAAGAAAATGACGTACATTTTTCGATTTCTTCGATTTCGAAATTGAATTAAGAGAGTAGAATGAATAGCAGGTAAATGGGAATGGGAAACCACTTGTTTGGTGTTTAGGTGTTTTTGATACCTTTTGAGTTAAACCCAAAGTAAATTTATTCCTTGAGGTAAATTGCAATTGGCACTCCTACAAACCCAAAAAGGAACCGGGTTCACCCAGCAAGCATCAAACACCCGGTCCATCCCTCTTCCCCCAATCAAGACACGCCACGTCAGCGGATCCATACTGTAAAGCAGAGACACACAACAGTGATAGAGGAGGCCTCTGCTGCTTAGTGCTAACCCAAACTAATAAGCCACCAAGAATGAAGAAAAACCCTTTTGCTCCAACCTCACCCCCATGCCTTGTCGCCCAGCCTTAACCATTCACTCTCCTCGCCGGAACCCGACCCATTAGCCCGGCCCGGCACACTGCTTCACCTCCCTTTTCCTCTTTCAATTATCGTTTCTTTTATCTTTCATTTTTTTTATTTTTTCTGGGGCCGTAGTCATAAGCGAATAGACCAGAGTGGACATTATTGTTGTGTATTCGAAAATCGAGGGAGGAGGATCTTATTCAGCTGAAAGCGAAAGGGGTTGGTGGTGCAGAAGAGATGTACGTGGTGCCTCCACCTCAGCGATCGGATCCGGCTTCCGGATCCGCCGGCGCCTCCACTGATTCGCGGGTGTACCAAAATTGGAAAGGCAGCAATGTACGCACTCGTTTCATTTCTCTTTTCCATTTTCTCTCTCTAGGCTGATAAATTTTTGTTTTTTCATTTCAAAATAATTTCAGTGGGTATATTTATATATTTTATTTTCAATTTTAGAACTTATGGATATGAATTGTGTTTTACTATTTTCAATGATAGGGTTTATTATTATTTTTGGATTATTGTGATTGCGATGGGTATTATTATTGTTACCTTGCTCCTATATTGTGTTCCTATGTGTCTGTTTTTTTATGTCTATTTTTGGATAGATGTTATAGTCAAAGAATGAAAGTTCCATCTTCTGCCCCTTCAAAAGTTTAGAAGCAATTCGAAAAAGATGTAAGAAACTAGATTTGACACAAGGCATTGCAATTTGCATATAATAAAAGGAATGCAATGCGTGAATTGATGTGGATGACCCCATAAATTCAAGAGAAAGGCAAGGATGATGATGAAGTCCACTGAGTTTATGTACATTGGATTCTATATGAGACATTGCAATTTGTGTAAGTCAAAATAGAGTAGACTACAAGAATTGATGTGGATGATCCCATAAAATTTGATGATGAAATCGACTGAGTTTATGTTAAGTAACAAGAAATTGACGCATAGGTGGTATTGTTTGTAGATGGATGAATCTAGAGCGTATGTTTTTACATGCATTCTTCAAGCTTTGTTTGCTTTTAGAAATTGATGGTGCTTATAGGGCAGTGGCTTGCCTTGTCATGAATGGTATTATGAAAACTTACACATATATATATATATATATATATATATATATATATGATATATGTGATTTTTGCTCCTGTGCAGATATTTTTCCTTCAGGGGAGGTTTATTTTCGGACCGGATGTAAGGTCACTGGGGCTGACCATATTTCTAATCGTTGCTCCTATCACAGTTTTCTGCGTCCTTGTGGCCAGGAAATTGATGGATCATTACTCAGATCACTTGGGTATATTGATAATGGTTGTCGCAGTTGTATTCACCGTTTATGTGAGTTCTCTCCCTAATTTACACACTGCTTATTTTTGTAAAAGGAAACTTTTTATGTTGAAAGACTACTACCAGCACTGTTAGGACTGTTGATCTGTTGGAATCATCTTAGACCATGAGGTCTTGATTCACCATTTCAGAACATAGCTTGCTAGCCTCTAGTTGAGAGATTGGGGAGGAGCATGTTAAGTAACGAAAGACTGCATTTTTAATGAGATATGGACCGATATAAGTTGGTAGTAGGTCTTCATGGAGCATATCACTTCCTCTGAGTATGATGCCCTTTCTATGGGCTATTGTAGGTTGCTATTGCTTTTACTCCACCTAAAACCTTTGACAATATAGACAGGTTCCAATCTGACTCTAGGTTATTGAGTATTTTGGTATTGTCAGTTTTCTTACTGTTGCAGGAGTCTTTATAGAAGCAAACATTAATTAATTAGTTTTATAGAGTTGTTGTAACAAGTTGTGCAGGTTTTAGTAAAATTGTGCCTCCAAGAGTACCTGTTTCATCTATTATAATATCTGTTTATGGTTTAGATGTCCACTAGATTTGAGAGTTGAGCCTGAGAATTAGCAGGTGGTTATAGTGAGACATAAAATGTTGATGTATTTGCAGTGTGAAAATTTAGTGACACAATGTAATATTTGTCAGGATTTAATTCTTCTCCTGCTAACCTCTGGAAGAGATCCTGGTATAATTCCCCGTAACACGCACCCTCCTGAGCCAGAAGGATTTGATGGGAATATAGAAGGTGGGTCTGGACAAACTACACAGTTGCGCTTACCTCGCATCAAGGAAGTAGAGGTGAACGGAATCCCTGTTAAGATCAAATACTGTGACACTTGTATGCTTTATAGACCTCCTCGCTGCTCCCACTGTTCAATATGCAACAACTGTGTAGAACGATTTGATCACCACTGTCCCTGGGTTGGGCAGTGTATTGGGCTGGTAAGTAATTCTTCTGTTAGACTCGTGTCTTCTGATTACTCTGGAAATGAACATTAACTGAGACACAGGCATATGGGTGCATGCTTTCATACTGTATACATCATACATATGTCCATGCTCACATACCTTCCTGCATTCTTGCATGCATGCCTCCATTCCTGCATTCTTGCATGCATACATAGTCATACATTGGTGATTGTAATACTGTAACAAATCTTCCGAATATATAAGATCACCTGGAATAGAAAAAGAGTCTGGACTTTTAACCGTTCCATCACTGGTGTATGGAGACAGCTCACATGATGTCCTTGAGCTTATCGGGTTAAATATGCGTGCTTGTGAAAAAGAAAGATATGATCAAAGTTTTTAATAAGATTAATACAGAATGTATGATGGTTTCTCAGTTGCCTCATTTTTTACATGATACTGTGTTTTACAGAATTGAGTATATGGATAAGTATCTGAACACTCACTAATTTGGATGCAGAGAAATTATCGATTCTTCTTCATGTTTGTCTTCTCCACAACCCTACTTTGTATATATGTTTTTGCTTTCTGCTGGGTGTACGTTAGAAGAATCATGGCAAGCGAGGAGACAACGATTTGGAAAGCGTTGATCAAAACTCCAGAATCTATTGTGCTAATTGTCTACACTTTTATATCAATGTGGTTTGTTGGTGGTCTTACTGCCTTCCATTTATATCTTATCAGTACAAATCAGGTGAGAGACCCATTGTCAACTGTGACAACCTCTTTAGAACTGAACTTTATCTGCTTGATTCATATATTAGCACGAGCACGAGCTTATAACTACGTCCATTGTTTTTGCAGACTACATATGAGAATTTCCGGTATCGATATGATAGGCGAGCCAACCCCTATAACAAAGGAGTGGTTGATAATTTCAAGGAGATATTTTGCACCGCCATTCCCAGGTCCAAGAATAATTTCCGGGCTATGGTGCCAAAGGAACCTGGGTTACCTCCTCGATCAGGGGGTGGGGGTTTTATGAGCCCGAATATGGGAAAAGCTGTGGAGGACATTGAAATGGGGAGAAAAACGGTGTGGGGAGACATGAATGCTGGGGGTGATCATTTTGAAGGGCAACTTAACAGCAATGATCGTATGAATTTAAAGGATGGTGAATTAGGTGAAGTTTCCCCAGATATAAGGACTACAGTAGATGAAACAGTGGACCGTGCTGGAATACATCCGAGGCGATCCAGTTGGGGAAGGAAAAGTGGGAGTTGGGAAATGTCCCCTGAAGTTCTTGCTTTGGCAGCTAGAGTTGGGGAGCCAAACCGGATGGGTGGCGGCGGGAGTAGCAGTGGCGGGTTGACAAATGAGAACCGACAAACATAGGCTGCCAAGATGTGACAAACCAACAAACAACAGACTAGTGAAATGGAATGGAGGATTTGATTGATTGTGCGGCGGCTGGAGAGTGGTGGTTTTGTGTTTGTGCTTGGCCGTTGAACACCCACAGTATAATTATGTGCAATTAGGGCAAGGTGTCTTTGTAAGTGTTTGTGTTGGGGGGTTGGCCATTGTGCATGTTAGGAAAGGAATTGTGTGTGTGTGTGTGTTGTTGTATGAGTGAGAGAGCTTTCATATTTTGTATTGCTTTTGTGGAATTAGTTAGTTCCTAATTGTTTTGCAATTGTAAACTTATTTTCTTCTCTCTATCTCTATGCTTCTCTTCCCATCTCTCCCTCTAAAGAGACTTTTTTTTTATTGTTGTCCTGTTGTGGTGAGTCCAATGTGCCACTATCTTGAATTCTTGATGGGGTGACCAAAAAGACTCTCCTTACTAGAAAAGTGTGCTGTAAATTAAGAAATGGGAAGGAAGAGAGAAACCATGAGTAATTAAAGCTTCATTTTGACTTCACCTAGTTTTCTTTACCTCCAATAAGGGGGCTTTGATTGATATTTCCTCCATTTCCTTTTCTTTCTTCTTCTCCACCAGTCAGTCAGTCCACTTTCACTCATACCTCAGAGACATTTACTCCTCCCAAACCACAAGTGAAGTTTATAAGTTGAGTTCATCATCTTCATTCTTCACTTTCATGTAAGTTTCTCTTTCTGATCAGCTGATGTGATCACCATTTTAAATGCTGTCTTTTCATGGAAATGGAAACATGATATGTATGTGGATTATTGACGCAGATTTTCTTGGTTTCTTTGTTTGGAATTTAAGTCCATAAAAAATTCATACATATTACACAGGTACCATAAAATGTACAAGAACCAGCTTCAGGAGCTTGCACAGAGAAGCTGTTTCAACCTGCCTTCGTATGCGTGCATCAGACAAGGACCAGATCACGCCCCGAGATTCAAAGCTTCCGTCAACTTCAACGGTGAGATCTTCGAAAGCCCGTCCTACTGCACCACACTGAGACAGGCGGAGCATGCTGCTGCCCAAGTAGCCCTCAATAAGCTCTCCACCAGAGGCCCTTCCACCTCTCTAACTGCAAGACTTCTTGTAAGTTGTAACTGCATTTGTTTTCGTTCTTCTATTTGCTTTCAGTAAATTGATAGACCGGCCATTGATGAAGGATGAAACTGGAATTTACAAAAACCTGCTACAAGAAACAGCTCACAGAGCCGGGCTGAAGCTGCCTGTATACACCACTGTAAGATCAGGTCCCGGCCATGTCCCAGTGTTCACCTGCACTGTTGAGCTTGCTTCCATGACTTTTACAGGCCACCCAGCCAAAACAAAGAAGCAAGCACAGAAGAATGCTGCTATCGCAGCTTGGTCTGCTTTGAAAACAAGTATACATGCATTTATGCATCTTTGATTATTACTGCTTTAATTATTTGTGTGTGTTTTCAATGATTTGTGAAATGAATGTACTGTTTGTGGTATGGCAGATTTTGTGTCATTGAGAAATAGGGAAGGAGAGTTTGGTGAAGAAGAGGAGCAGGCAGCTGTGACAAGGTTGCTCTCAAATTTGAGACCCAAAGTGGATGATCATAACAAGAGCAGCAAAGTAGAATTTGGCATCAGAAGGAGAGATCAAATTCAAGCAAGAAGAAGATTCATGGTGAATAAGCAGCATAGAGACACTGCATCACCATCATCATCCTCTACATCTAGCAGTGCAATAAAGGCTGTAGAGAGACAGAATGATGAGCAACAATGGAGGCAGGTGATGGATGATCTATTATCATCAGCTGATTTGGTAATTCATCCTCCACAAGTTTCAACAGTGCAAAACAAGCAGCACATGAAGTGCTTTGCATCTCTCTTTCCTCCACCGCCGCCTCCAACCGCCTCCAAGATTTTGGCACCTCCTGCTGCTTCCTCCTCCACACCAGCATCCAGTTTTAGGACTAACAGTACTCTCCCAGTGAAAGTCATCAGTACTGTGAGAGGGGGATCATCACAACATCCACAACTACTTAATAATAATAACAATAATATTCCACCTCTATTGGAATTGGAAGAGCAGCAAAGGGACAAGGAAGATGAAAATGTAAAGGAGGCTAAAAGTCTAAATTTGAATTCAAGTTCTACCACAAGTATATTTGGTTCAAGTTCTGCAGCTGTTGCATACAGGCAATTTCCAGTCAAGTACGGTCACGGTCACGGTGGAGGATTCAGTCATCTTCATAGTAACAGGATTGCCCCAGCGGTTCAAATCAGATCGGTGATCCCAGTTTGTTCAGCAGCACCACCACAAGTCAGACCCTCACCACCACCACCACCACCACCACAATCAAACCCACCATTAACATTGCCAACAAGCAGCAGTAAAATGATGATGTCAATGAAAGACAGCACCAGCACCAGCACCAGCAGCTCAAAGTTGAAGATGCCCGAGTCAAACTCAAACTCAATTCCGTTGGGTTCTGAGTTCAACAAGAAGCTGCAGTTAAGATAGTAAATGACAGCACTAGTGTTTTCACTGCATGGTGGAATCACTCTTACAGGTATTTAATTACTGCCCACTTCCCACTGTCCACTGTCCACACAGAGAGAAAGCAAGAGAGAGCAATAAATGAGTTATGGAAGATGGAGTGGGTTGCAGAGAGAGTGAGAGAGAGAGAAGAGATAAGAGAAAGAGAGAGAGGGTAAGCAATGCAAATGCAATGAAGGGAGTTTGAATTGAAAGAGGCCCAACAGAGACACATGTACCGATTATCGCAACCCCCATTAATTTACCCTTACATATTTAATGTTTCTGTCTTCCACCATTAATGCTCTCCTCTTCTCCTCCTCTTCTCCTTCTCTTCCATCTTCCCTCACACATCTTATCTTCTTCCTACCGACCTTACCTTCCTTTTCTTTCGTTATTTATTTATTCAAATCTCTCATGCATTTGTGGACCTACTTCAATCTTGATATATATGTTCGGGCTTTAGAACATTTTCATTTTTGAATCAATCACAAAGTAGCCGTTGTCTTGTATTTCTCAAATGTTAGGTTACTACCTAGTACCTACCAAGGTGTGGATTTCTACATCCCCCTGTATACAATACTTATCACACGACACGTCACATCCTCGATGATGAAATGACTAAAGTAAGTTTTCCGTTCTCTAACTCACGGTACAACATATTCTTTCCCAAGTATACTACAAATACACAGGAATTAGGGAAAGGGAAGTGATTTGATTGAGAATATGGAGTGCCTAGTGAAAAAAATCATGAACACATTTCCAAACAAGGTCGTATATTACTTGTGTATCATTTATTTCTTAGAGTAGATTCAGTTAAAAAAATAATAATTTGTTCAAAGAGAGAGAGAGAGAGAGACTATTGGTTCCGGTTGTAAGCAGAAATGTGTAAGCAGAATCACGTGGAATTTAATTTGGTTTGAAGAAGGTGCTGTGTCCAAGTAGGTATTTAATGGTATCAACCAAACACCTTCCCACTTGTTTAATTGAATGAAGGGAACTAACCAAACTCAATGAGTTTCCTTTCACTCGGGAGCCCAATTCAGATCATTATAGGTTACAATGAGATAAGGCGGTGTCAGTTTCCGAATTCGAATTTTGAATGGGCTAAATTTACTTTCTAAATTTCGAAAAAATTCGACGGTACGAGTGAAATCCATTAATAAACGTAAAACTTACATCTAGCCAAAGTGGGATTTTAATGAGCCCTTAAGCCTTAATTCAAATTATACTTAAGAGTGTAAAATTAAGGATATGAAGGGCTGATGTTTATTAATGGGCTAGGCTGGTTTTTTATTAATTTTTTTTTTAGCTGGGCTATTGGTCTTAGTCGTCAATTAGGAAATGAAGTTTGGTTGGAAGTGAGATGAAGATAACATTAGTATAAGATAAGAAACATCCCGTATGAAAGTGTGATTAGAATGGAAATAGAAGTTAAAGATGTTTTTGTAGAAATTTTGAAAATCGATTAAAAATTTTAAGATATAACTCATATTTTTTGTGAAAAATGTGACTACTGAATTTTCGCAAGATATTTTTTCGTGCCCATTAACAAAAATATTACGAGCCCTTTGGGACTATGCCTAGCCATCTATTGATCCCAATAAGTAATTCTTGTTTAATTTTTTAAGTGAGAAAATATTAATTTTTATAAGAATTAGTAGCGGAGACCGAAGGCGAATCTAGAAATTGAAAAAGAAGAAACGTCATGTATGAATTCTAAGAAGCTTAAATTGAGATCAAAATGGAATTAGAATAAATTAAAAAAATTGATTAAACATTGTGAGTTTATTAGCTAATAGTTTTTGTGAAAAATGTGACTGTTGAATTTTCGAAAGAAATTTTTCGCGCATATTAACATTAATATTACAAGGCCTTTGGGACATGTCTAGCAAATATTGACCCCAATAAGTGAATCATTTAAAATTTTTTAACCGAGAAAATACTAAATTTTATAAAAATTTATAGCGGGGCTCGGAGGTGAATCTAGGAATGTAAAATGATAAGAAACGTCTTGTATTCTAAGAAGTTTAAAATGATATCATAACGGAATTAGAAAAAGGTTTATCATGTTTTTATAGAAATTTCAAAAAACCATTAGAAATCGTGAGTATAGCTCACATTTTTTTGTGAAAAATGCGACTATTGAGTTTACGCTAGGAAAAATATTTCAAGCCCTTTGGGACATGTCTAGCCGTTTATTAAGTCCAATAAGTAATTTTTTAAATTCTTTAAGCGAGAAAATACTTAATTTTAAGAAAAAAAATTACTAACAGGGCCTAGAGATGAATATAGGAATGGAAAAAAAATAAGAAACGTCTTGTTTGAGTTCTAAGAAGCTTCAACGTGTGATAAGAGTTTTTTTTTTCCTGAAAATTCATCTTTATTAGATTAAACCCAAATTGAAACACCAACATCCTTAGCTAGAAGGTTAAACAACCAGTCTGGCTCAATGTCTGACCATACATAGTACCCTACCTTACATTTCACATGACTAGCCACATCATGAGTTACCATGTTACAAGTCCTAGGGACAAATTGAATTCTAACATACACAAAAGACTAACAAACAACATGAATGTCATGAAGGATATTAGAGATTACCTCCTCTCTACCCTTCTGACTTAACAACTTAACCAAACACTGTGAATCTGACTCCACTATGACCTTGAGATGTCCCGCAGCCAAGCAAGCCTCCAAACCAGCTGACACGCCGAATGCTTCTACTTGTAACGCAGAGGCACAATGCAGCAAACCATCACCACCTGCACCCTCAATGAAGGTCCCACCGAAGTTGAAAATGTTTGTGTGGAGAGGGTGCCGTAATTCCCTTGCTGTTAGAAGTAATTTAGTTCGAAAAAGACCCAATGTGGAGTCAGTTTGCTCGGTTTGTGGCATAGATGAGGAGACTGAGCTTCATTTCTTTTTTCAATGTCAGTTTGCTCGATTTTTCTGGTATAGTAATCCTCTTATGATTGATGTCCGTACGTTGGTTGGTGTGGATTTTGCTAGTGTGTGGCAGGGTTGATTGAAAAGTTTCAAAAACTCCCTCGTAAGGAGGAATTGATATAGACACTTACATTTGACCTTTGGAGAATATGGAAAAGCAGGAACCAAATGGTGTTTGAGGGTATTGCGGTCAGTCTTGAGGAGGCCATTACACTTTTAACTAAACAGGTGAGTGAATTTCTTGAGTTGGGATTCTTCCCTTTGCAGGGACACTTTATGCAACCTAGACTGCCAAATGAATGAATTCTAAGGGCGGTCATCCGATGGAAAAAGCTAGAAATGGGGATGTTGAAAATTAACTGTGATGGAGCATGGGATTCAAATGATGGGCGTGGAGGTGTGGGTTGGGTTCTTAGAGACTGTTATGGCCTCTTGGTTTCTGTTAGTGGTCGTGGGAAACTGCCCTTCAAGTCAAGTCAGATTGCTGAGGCCGAAGCAATCAGTGTTGCTCTATCGTATTGCCTCATGGCTGGGCATTTTTGTGTGGAGGTAGAGACGGATGCTCAGTTATTATTAATGTGTTGTTGGGTAAGTGTTCAGAAATGTATGACTTAGCTTCCATAGTATTTATATTTTTGAAATTGTAAAGACAATGCGATGGGTCCAGTTTGCGTATGCTCCCAGGCAAGCTAACAAGGTTGCGCATCTTGTTGATGCGTATGTCAGTAGAGTAGGAGGGTACCATTGTTGGGATGAACTAGAGACAGAGTGGTTGTTCGATACTTTAGCCTCGGACGCGGGTGTTTCAATTCGCCATTAATAAAATTTTTGCCTTTTTGGTAAAAATAAAAAGTGTTCACAGATTTTGTGAAAAATGTGTCCTTCGAGATTTCGAGAAATATTTTAACTGCACATTAACCAACATATTATAAGCTATTTGAGGCGTGTCCTGCCATCCAGGTTGCCCATTAACTATCTTTTAATCATTTTTTAGCAAAAAACTCGAATTTGTAAGAAATTTCGTAACAGGGTCCTGAAGTGACTCTAGGGTCCGAAGGTCATTAGAAACCATCCCCATAAACTTCAAAGTATCTTACGGGGTGATGATAATAGAAATAAAATAATTATTTTGATGTTTATGTCCAAATTTCAAAAATCGACTAAAAATCGTGAGTTATATAGCTCACAGATTTTGTGAAAAATGTGTCAGTTGGGATTTCTCGAAATATTTTAACTGCACATAAACCAAAGTATTATAAGTCATTTGAGACATGTCCTACCATCATGGGTGCCTATTAACTATTTTTTATGCATTTTTAAGAAAAAAATATCTCGAATTTCAATGAAATTTCTTAACGGGGTCTGGAAGTGACTCTAGGGTCCGAAGGTCATTAGAAAATCATCCCCCTTAACTGCACATCAGCCAAAGTATAATAAACCATTTGAGACATGTCCTGCCATCCAGGGTGCACATTAAAAAAATTTTATGGATTTTTTTAAGCAAAAAAATTCAAATTTCATTGAAATTTCGTAACATAGTTCATAAGTGACTCTAGGGTCCAAAGGTCACTAGAAACCATCTCAATCAACTTCAACGTATCTTACGGGGTGATGAGAATTTAAATAGAATAATTATTTTGATGTTTTTGTCAAATTTCAAAAATTGACTAAAAATCGTGAGTTTAACCCACATATTTTTTGAAAAATGCGTCCTTCGAGATTTAGAGAAATATTTTAACTGCACATTAGCCAAAGTATTATAAGACATTTGAGGCATGTCATGCCTTCCAGGCTACCCATTAACTATTTTTTATGAATTTGTTGAGTAAAAAAACTAGAATTTCTATGAAATTTCATAACAGGGTTCGGAAGTGACTCTAGGGTCCGAAAGGCATTAGAAACAACCCAGCTCAACTTCAAACTATCTTACGGGGTGATAAGGATGGAAATAGAATAACTATTTTGATGTTTTTTTTTCGAAATTTCAAAAATCGACTAAAACCCATGAGTTATAAGTCACAGTTTTTGTGAAAATGCGTCCATCGGGATTTTGCTAAATATTTTATATCAGAACATTAGCCAAAGTATAATAAGACATTTGAAACATAACCTACCATCTAAGGTGAGCATTAACTATTTTTTATGCATGTTTTAAGCAAAAAACTCGAATTTCATTGAAATATTGTAACATGGTCCGTAGTGACTCTAGGGTCCGATGGTCATTAGATACCATCTCAATCAACTTCAACTTATCTTATAGGGGGATGAGCCATTTGAGGCATGTCTTGCCATCCAAGTTGCCCATTAACTATTTTTTTATGAATTGTTTAAGTAAAAAAACTCGAATTTCAATGAAATTTCATAACATGGTCCGGAAGTGACTCTAGGGTCCGAAAGTCATTAGAAACCATCCACCTCAACTTAAAAGTATCTTACGAGGTGATGAGGATGGAAATAGAATAAGTATTTTGATGTTTTTGTCGAAATTTCAAAAACCGACTAAAAATCGTTAGTTATAAGTGTGAGAATGTGAAGGTACAAAAGTCTCACATTGTAAAGTTACAAAACCTTGCAAGAGCTTATAAGGGCTTCGGCCTCTCCCCCCATTGCCAATTGGTTTTGGGATGGAATCTCAACTTCCTTCATGGTATCAGAGCGGGTTATCCCACGTGTAAGGCTTAACCGCCACGTGCTCCACGGCACCTAATATGAGTTGTCTACGTGTTAGGCTTGAAAATTTGCCACACGTGAGGGGGCGTGTGAGAATGTGAAGGTACAAAAGTCCCACATTGGAAAGTTGCACAACCTTTCAAGGGCTTATAAGGACTTCGGCCTCTCCCCCCATTGCCAACTGGTTTTGGGATGGAACCTCAACTTCCTTCAATAAGTCATTGTTTTTGTGAAAAATGAGTTTGTCGGGAATTCGCTAAATATTTTAACTGTGCATTTGCCAAAGTATAATAATCCATTTGAGAAATGTCATGCCATTCAGGGTGCACATTAACTAATTTTTTTTTTGCATTTTTAAACCAAAAAAAATCGAATTTTAAAGAAATTTCGTAATGTGGTACGGAAGTGACTCCAGGATCCAAAGGTCATTGAAAACCATCTCCAAGAACTTCAAAGTAGCTTACAGGGTGATGAGAATGGAAATAGAATAATTATTTTGATGTTTTTGTCGAAATTTTAAAAATCGCCTAAAAATCGTGAGTTATATAGCTCACAAATTTTGTGAAAAATGCGTACGTCGGGATTTAGAGAAATAGTTTAACTGCACATTAGCTAAACTATTATAAGTCATTTGATGCATTTCCTGCCATCCAGGCTGCCCATTAAATATTTTTTATGAATTTTTTAAGTAAAAAAACTCGAATTTCTACGAAATTTCATAACAGGGTCTGGAAGTGACTCTAGGGTCCAAAAGTCATTAGAAACCATCCACCTCAACTTCAAAGTATCTTAAGGGGTGATGATGATGGAAATAGAATAAGTATTTTGATGGTTTTTTCGAAATTTAGAAAAATCGACTAAAAATCGTGAGTTATAAGTCACAGTTTTTGTGAAAAATGCATAAGTTGGGAATTCTCTAAATATTTTAACTGCGCATTTGCCAAAGTATAATAAGCCATTTGAGAAATATCCTGTCATCCAGGGTGCGCATTAATAATTATTTTTTCATTTTTAAAGAAAAAAAACTCATATTTCAAAGAAATTTCGTAACGTGGTACATAAGTGACTCCAGGATCCGAAGGTCATTAGAAACCATCCCCCTCAACTTCAAAGTATTTTACGGGGTGATGAGAAGGGAAATAGATTAATTATTTTGTTGTTTTTGTCAAAATTTTAAAAATCGACTAAAAATCATGAGTAATAGCTGATAGATTTTGTGAAAAATGCGTCCTACGAGATTTAGAGAAATATTTTAACTGCACATTACCCAAAGTATTATAAACCATTTGAGGCATGTCCTGCCTTTCAGGCTGCCCATTAATTAATTTTTTTGAATTTTATAAGTAAAAAAATACGAATTTCTAGGAAATATCGTAAGAAGGTCCGGAAGTGATTCTAGGTTCCGATGGTCATTAGAAACAATCCCCCTCAACTTCAAAGTATCTTACAGCTTGATGAGGATGGAAATAGAATAAGTATTTTCAAGTTTTTGTCGAAATTTCAAACATCAACTAAAAATCGTGACAAGTCACAATTTTTGTGAAAAATGCGTCCGTCGGGATTTCGCTTAATATTATAATTGCACATTAGCTAAAGTATAATAAGCAATTTGAGACATGTCATGTCATCCAGGGTGCGCATTAACAAATTTTTATGGATTTTTTGAAAGAAAAAAAACTCAAATTTCATTGAAAGTATAATAAGTCATTTGAGACGTGTCCTGCTACCCAGTCCTGCTACCCATGGTGCGCATTAACAATATTTTATGGATTTTTTGAAGCAAAAAAACTCGAATTTCATTGAAATTTCGTAACGTGGCCCGGAAGTGACTCTAGGGTCCGAAGGTCATTATAAACCAACTCAAACAACTTCAACGTATCTTACGGGGTGATGAGAATGGAAATAGAATAATTATTTTGATGTTTTTGTCAAAATTTCAAAAATCGACTAAAAATCGTGAGAGCTCACAGATTTTGTGATAAATGCGTCCTTCGGGATTTAGGAAAATATTTTAACTGCACATAAGCAAAAGTATTATAAGCCATTTGAGGTATGTCCTGCTTTCCAGACTGCCCATTAACTATTTTTTATGTAAAAAAACTCGAATTTCTTTGACATTTCGTTACAGGGTCCAGAAGAGACTCTAGGGTGGTCTGAAAGGCAATAGAAACCATCCACCTCAACTTCAAAGCATCTTACGGGGTGATGAGGATGGTAATAGATATAAGTATTTTGATGATTTTGTCAAAATTTTAAAAACCGACTAAAAATCGTGAGTTATAAGTCACAGTTTTTGTAAAAAATGCGTCCGTCGGGATTTCGCTAAATATTTTAGTTGAACATTAGCCAAAGTATAATAAGACATTGGAGACATATCCTGCCATCTACTAGCGTGCACATTAACAATATTTTATGCATTTTTTAAGCAAAAAATCTCGAATTTCATTGAAATTTTGTAACGTGGTCCGGAAGTAACTCTAAGGTCTGAAGGTCATTAGAAAACATCTCAATCGACCCCAACGTATCCTATAGGGTGATGAGAATGGAAAAAGAATAATTATTTTGATGTTTTTGTCAAAAATTTCAAAAATCGACTACAAATCGTGAGTAGCACACCGATTTTATGAAAAATGCGTCCTTCGAGATTTATAGAAATATTTGAATTGCACATTAGCCACAGGATTATAAGCCATTTGAGGCATATCCTACCTTCCAGGTTGCCCATTAACTGTTTTTTATGAAAATTTTAAATTAAAAATCTAGAATTTCTATGAAATTTCGTAACAGGGTCCGGAAGTGACTCTAGGTGACTCTAGGGTCCGAAGGTCATTAGAAACTATCACCATCAACTTCAAAGTATCTTATGGGGTGATGATAATGGAAGTAGAATAATTATTTTGACGTTTTTGTCAAATTTTCAAAAATCGACCAAAAATCATGAGAAATGCGTCCGTCGGAATTTAGAGAAATATTTTAACGGCACATTAGCCAAAGTATTATAAGCCATTTGAGGCATGTCCTGCCATCCAAGCTGCCTATTAACCATTTTTTATGAAATTTTTAAGTAAAAAATCTCGAATTTCTATTAAATTTCGCAATAAGGTCAGGAAGTGACTCTAGGGTACGAAAGTCATTAGAAATCATCCACCTCAACTTCAAAGTATCTAAAGTGGTGATGAGGATGGAAATAGAATAAGTATTTTTAGGTTCTTGTCGAAATTTCAAAGACCGACTAAAAATCGTGAGTATCAGTCAAAGTTTTTGTGAAAAATGCGTCCGTCGAGATTTCGCGAAATATTTTAACTGCACATTAGCCAAAGTATAATAATCCATTTGAGACATGTCCTACCTCCCAAAGTGAAGATTAACTATTTTTTATGCATTTTTAAAGCAAAAAAACTCTAATTTCATTGAATTTTCGTAATGTTGTACGTAAGTGACTCTAGGATCTGAACGTCATTAGAAACCATCCCCCTGAACTTCATATTATCTTACAGGATGATGAGAATGGAAATAGAATAATTATTTTCATATTTTAGTCGAAATTTTAAAAATCGATTAAAAATCGTGAGTAACTCACAGATTTTGGGAAAAATGCGTCCGTCGGGATTTGGAGAAATATTTTAACTGCACATTTCCCAAAGTATTATAAGCCATTTGAGGTTTGTCCTGCCATCCAGGCTGCCCATTAACTGTTTTTTTGAATTTTATAGTAAAAAAATTTGAATTTCTATGAAATATCGTCATAGGGTCCGAAAGTTATTCTAGGGTTCGATGGTCATTTGAAACCATCCCCCTCAACTTCAAAGTATCTTACAGGATGATGAGGATGAAAATAGAATAAATATTTTAATATTTTTGTCAAAATTTAAAAAACCGACTGAAAATAGTGAGTTATAAGTCACAGTTTTTGTGAAAAATGCGCCCGTCGGAAATTCGCTAAATATTTTAACTGCACATTTGCCAAAGTATAATAATCTATAAGAGACATGTCCTACCATCCAGGGTGCGCATTAACTATTTTTTATGCATTTTTAAAGCAAAAAACTCGAATTTCTAATAAATTTCGTAACGTGGTTCGGAAGTGACTTCAGTATCCGAAGGTCATTAGAAACCATGCCCCTCCACTTCAAAGTATCTAACGGGGGTGATGAGAATGGAAATAGAATATTTATTGTGATGTTTTTGTCGAAATTTTCAAAATCGACTAAAAATCATGAGTATAGCTCACAGATTTTGTGAAAAATGCGTCCGTTGGGATTTAGAGAAATATTTTAACAGCACATTAGCCAAAGTATTGTAAGCCATTTGAGGCATGTCCTGGCATCCAGGCTACCCATTAACTATGTTTTATGCATTTTTTAAGTAAAAAATCTCGAATTTCTATGAAAGCCCGTAACAAGGTCCGCAAGTGACTCTAAGGTCCGAATGTCATTAGAAACCATCCCCCTCAATTTCAAAGTATCTAACGGGGTGATGAGGATGGAAATCGAATATTTACTTTGATGTTTTTTTGGAAATTTCAAAAATCGACTAAAAACCGTGAGTTATTGAAAGGATTCACGGTATCATTGCTCAAATGAATTTCAGAGCTGGAAACAAAGGAGAGTGTTTCAAAGGAAGGCTGAAAATACACAGATAAGTGAAGAATTGTTGAGGGAAAATAGAGAAGAAAACGCTTACTCAGGAATCACTCTATTCATTAATCATATACTCTCACAATCTATATCTTTTGGTGAGACTAACTTATATTCTAATAATACAACAATATCTACTAATCACAGCTGTATAACTACCTCAATAATCAGCTAACTAACTTTGGATTAGTTATAACAATATGTCTAACTAATCAACTACTAACCATCTGTGTATACATTTGATCACTTGTTATTAAGTAGCTCAAAGATTTTGTGAAAAGTGCGTCCGTCGGGATTTCGCGAAATATTTTAACTGCACATTAGCCAAAGTATAATAAGTCGTTTGAGACGGATCCTGCCATCCAAAGTGCCTTTTATGCAATTTTTAAGCAAAAAAACACGAATTTCAATATAATTTCATAACGTGGTCTAGAAGTGACTCTAGGGTCCGAAGGTCATTAGAAACCATCACCATCAACTTCAAAATATTTTACGAGGTGATGAGAAGGGAAATAAAATAATTATTTTGATATTTTTGTCAAAATTTCAAAAATCAACTAAAAATTGCGAATTCACAGATTTAGTGAAAAATACTTCCGTCGGAATTTAGAGAAATATTTTAATTGAACATTAGTCAAAATATTATAAAACATTTGAGACATGCCATGTCATCCAGACAACCCATTAACTTACTTTTATGCATTTTTTAAGTAAAAAAACTTAATTTCCATGAAATTTCGTAACAGAATCCGAAAGTGACTTAAGGGTCCAGAAGTGATTCATGAGGTGTTGGTGGTACATATGGAGGAGCGCACAATTTTTTGTGGATATAATTGTGACTCTAAATCATAAGGAACTAAACATTACCAAATATATGTACAACAATGCATAAAAGATTTGCTGACTGACTGACTTCTCCTCCACACTTGAGTAATCATGACTATGCCCCCTAAGAAACCCAGAAAAATAAAATTTGAAACAAGAAAAGAAAATGAAAAGGGGGGGGAAGTGGCATATGTAAGCATATCAAAGCTGTATCAACTCTGGAATGAGCTTCAAAAGAAAAGAAAGCTCCCTCTGTGAGAACTGTGGCTTTGATTTCACCTGCATCGGCATTTGCGTGTTCCCGTCTCCTCCCAACAAACTCTCGTCCCCGTCTTCTTCAGCCTCTGATGGCTTAATCATATCCGACACCGCCTCTGTGATCTCTTTCACAAAATCTACTATCACTCCCTCAACTCCCATTAGGTGTTGCATGTAAACTGCTTCCGGCACATTACTGCAATTTCATCATAAATCTCGTCTCATCAATTTACATTCATAATTCTCAATCAAAGCATTGAATAAACCACTGGTTAAGTATTCGAATCAACCAAATTCCATAAGCTTACTTCAATTTGCCGTATGTGAGGAGTGAAAGATTAGACTCCTTGATCTTGGTTAGTGCCCCAGGATTTCTGAACACACCTTTCACCTCCGACACAATGCCTTGCAAACCACCCTCCAAACACAACTTTATGGCCTCCTCCAAAGAATTTCTTCTCACATCATAGTAAAGCTCCGTCCCACCATTTGTCAAGAAAAAAACCTGCCATCATCAATCCATTTACCAACCTTAATCAGTAATTGATTTACAAATTGGTAATTGATTGATTATTTAACTAGACTAATAGTTTTAGGTTTTTCACATTTTAGCTCATCCTAGCAAGCTTAGATATGTGTTATTAGCTAGTTACATAGGGCATGGTATCTCAAAATCTCAATGATAAATGTGAGTGCTCACAGGGTACGTGTTCTGCAACTTCTTAACAAGAAGGGCCGCATCGGGTTGGAACGATGAGAAGATGACCGGCCTATCTTTCCCGTAAGCAAATACCACCTGTGCAACAACGTTAAATTTGTGATTCAGTGCACACAATATTAAAAGTTATGACTTATGAGACTGGCATTTGGGATTGAATTGTACAATAATATCGTTGAACGGGATCATGAGACGTACTTGCAAGATGGCGTGAAGGACGCGCATGAGGTAGTCCTCCTGATAAACAATGCAGTCGTCGAATTTCAGCTCGATGTTGAAGCCCAGAGAAGGTTCAACCTGCTCAAAGGCCTCTTGGAGTGTACAGAGGGAGTCATCTTGTTCAACATCCCATCTTACTATTTTACCATCTTTGGTTTTCCTCAACAGACATTTTCCTTCCTTTCCTGGCTCTCTTTGGGGACCAAAACAAAGAAACTCAGACAGACACAATTCCGTCATTCTTCTCTCAGACACAGTCCGCTGATTAAAATCAAAACCAATCCAAATCTAAACATTTTAGCTGAATACTTCATTAAAGGTAATAACTTTAGTAAATAAATGTTCAAATAATTAGAAAGATTGAGGGGTTGAAATCAGCAAGCTTACATTTTCTTCGGAGAGGACGAAGTTGTCATGGAAAATGACCGGGCAGTCATCTTTGGTAACCTACAAAAAGCCACCACATTTCACTTTTGTTTTCCTTTTCTTTTTTCTTTGCTCTATTCATCTCCAATCTTCTATTTTTAATCCAAATTCCAAAACATTTAAAAAAATAAAATGCAAAGAAAAGGAGATATAATCAGTACCATTTCAGACTCCAATCAGGTGGAGAAATCCCACCCAAAATCAAATACAAAGAAAGAAAACAGAAACGTGAACAGAGGATTTGATTATGAAGAGCAATTAAATGACAAAAATACCCTAAAACCCAGTAGGCGGATTTTCCCGCAGGCTTGATCAAATTCAAAGTCTTCATGTATCAAAAATAAAATTCAACGTTTTCAGACCCAGTCTCATTCACAAACCGACAAAAAAACAAGGCGTACGCGGCGGCAGATAAAGCAAATGAAAACCCCCAAAATCCCGCCAGAAATTCGAGAAATTTAAGACCCAAAAAAAAAATGAAATAGAGGAAATTAAGCAGAAAGCAAGGTCTCACCTGAACATCAAATTCGACGAAATCAATTGGGTAGTTGGCGGCAGTGTTGAAGGATATGATGGAGTTCTCTTTAATGGCTCTCATTCTCCGATCCGACGACTGTAACGCGTTCATACCATTCCCTCTGTGTCCGATCACTAGAAACTTGGGTATTCTTGACGGAACCCGACCCATTTCCACTCCTATAAAATCAAAATCAAACCTTTCTTAATTAAATTCGTCTAAAATAAACAACTAACTCATTCAACAACAATCAAGATTACTACTAATTCGCCTGGGTATTTCGTACCTTTGGAGAATCGGTTGGTGTAGAGCGCCAGGGAGGCACTTTCTTGCACCTGATCGAGGTTAGGGACGTCGGAGACATGGACCGCCTTCAGAGCCATTTTTATTTATTTATTTTTTTTTTTTGAAGACGGGGAAATAAAAGTAAAAAAAAAAGACGAGAGGATATGCAGCAGCAGGTATGGAGGAGCTTTGTTTGAATGAAAGCAAGAATGAGGAGGAAGGAGAGGGTATTTATGGACCCGGCGCGAGCCACGCCAAACGGAACGTGATCTCCCTTCAGAATATTCCCTCCTCCTCTTCTCCCTTATGCTCTGGATATTCCATTATTCCTCCTTTTCGTCACCGTTAATCTTTGTTGACATAATATTCCTTTCTAGCGTTTTCACGTTCAATCGGTCAACCGTCAACTTCTGTAATATTTTGTGTCCGAATTCGTATCTGGCATCGTACTGTGATTTCCACGTTTATTTCCAAAGCAAATATATATATATATATATTAATAAACTATTGTTGATAGGAAGAAAAAAAAAATAGAAAAATTTGGATTTCCTCCCTTGTCAATAAAAGTTTATATGTTTAACTATTTTGACTAAAATACATTATTATTTCACCCGTTAGCATTAATATTCCAGTATTAAATTTTAAATTTTATTAATATATACAAACCTGTTAGATTAAATATTACTTTTAAATAATTGAATTAACTAAATAAAAGAAAAACAATATTTTGATAAAATAAAAAAAAAACAATATTAAAACAGATACAATTTCTTTGTGTGAAGTACGAATTTCATTCGATAGATGATAGTTTTCAAATATTTGTTCATGGGTACCTTTGTTCTTCATGAAGATGGGTATCTTTTTTTTATCTTTTCGAATATGGGTAATTATTTAATAGGAATATGGATACTTTTTTTCCAATGAACATAGGTACCTTTTTTGCTTTCTCATGAGGTCTATTTTTTTTTTTTTCATTTTTTCCTTATCGACTGCATATTATAATATAAATTTATTCAATTCGGATAAGAGTTACACTTTAATTTGAAGTCGTTATAATTTTCTAAATTTTAAATAAATTTAATCACCGTTAGTAAATTATTAATGAGAGAAAACGGTGTAATTTAACTTTGTTCGTTATGAGATCAAATTTAAAATCTCTACACTCATAAAATTAACCGAGGTAGGTTTCATTGTTTAATTTATTTCTAGAACTATGATGGAATATCCTAGCAAATGTTGTTATTTGGTTTCTTTTGCTAATGATATTGTTATTTTGTTCTGGGTAGAAACTAGAAACTAAGTAACATTGTTTTTCTAAAAACCTAAATATATATATATATATATATATAGAAAATTAGAATTTCGTGTGATTGGATAAAATAAAACCCAGCGTGGCGTGATCCGAAAGTGTCGGGTCACTGACGGTGGTGGCTGCACGTGCGGAAAGTTTTGGACCTCGTGTGTGTATATCAGAATATGTGGCATGTTAGGGTTTCTTATCTTTTTTCCTCTCTTTTTTATCACAAACGACAGCTCTGCGTCAGCGACACCGTCAGAGCTCCCTTTCATTTTGGATTGTCTGTTACTTTTGCTTCTCCGTTGATGTCACTGCCCCCTTTCGGCCATTTCCGCCAAACCGCGGCTAATGCAGAACTGAATTGATTACTTAATATTAACTGGGTATTTCAAGCTCATTTTTCTTCCTTTTTTTCGTGGGGAGTTGGGAGTTGTTAATATCACGGGCTCGTAACAAGTCGGGTGGTTTTTTTTTCTTTTGCCGCTAAAGAAAACATTAGAGGCCAAAGTCTCTAGGCCAAACTGTCAAGTTTGAACAGTTACATTTGGAAGGGATCGGCTCCAATCACAAAACCTGTCAATGGAATGTTCAAAGTTAGCTACAACATCAGCGACGAAGTTGACTTCCCAGAAAATATGTTCGAAGGAAATTGTGCGAAAACTGTAATTACGTTTGCAATTAGTGACATCGATCTGGGTGAGTATAGTAATAGTAGTGATTAGTGAAGAAAGAAAATTAAGAAATTATTAGTGTGTATGGGATATGATATATAAGGGTAGGTGGCGAAGAGTCGGTAATGATGTGTAACCACGGTGGACTTAACTGTGTGGGACCCACAATCCAATAGCTTAATAACAAGGCTGATCAATAATAATCCACTCGATAATGGATCAACATATATATATATATATATATATATATATATTTTATGCATGCACTACTCAATAATGGATCCGTCTCATCTCAATTCTCAACGTACAGCTGGTGCAATGTGGGTGCCGACTCTATATATAGATAATATATATATATATATATATATATCTTAATCTGTTGCTGGTAATCTGTCATGTACTTCATTAAATTTACCTGATGCGTATTTATAAATCTATTTTTCTGATTTTAGAATTTTTTTATTCTTTTTCTGGTATAAATTTTCGCCGAGCCTTTTAACTGAGGCATCTGTTTCCACTATCTTGTAGCGATTTTTTAAAAGTAAGGCTAATATATATAGTCACTATCAGTTGGTTTCCCATGTTCCAAACATGGAGGATGGAGCTAACCAGCCCAGTCACCAAAGCCAACATGAAGCTTTATATTTGGTCACTAAAGTTAACAGAACCTCATGCTATTCCATCCTAAGTAAAACGCAAACCAGTAGTGGCCAGTCGGATTCTTGCACCAAAACTCTAATGATAACTTTTTCAGGATAAAACTTGCATCCATCACACTCTAGTGATACATTTTCTTGTACCAGTTACGTACTTTTTTCGATTTATCGAATAATCCTTATAAATATTTATATCATTTTAATCGTTCAATTCTTAAATTATAATTTTCAGATCATCTCTGTAAAAAATCAACAACATTAGAGGTTGTTTAGCTATTCTTATGTGTAATTTAAATGAATGGTTAATCATGAGTATATTAATTGTTACTATTGATCTTTCTAATACATATGTATGACTAAACGACCTCAAATATTGTTGATTTTTAGCGGAGAGGATCTTGAAATGGTGATTTAAGAGTTAAACGGTTTTTATTATAATATATGTACAAAAATTATTCAATAAATCTGAAATGGAATGCAAGTATACTACACAAAAAAAAAAACCATTTCCTACACAAATTCCTTCATTTTAGATAATCTCTTCAAATTCAAATTCATTTAGCAGGGTGTGTTTGGATGAAGAATGTTGAGATTATCAAGAATTTATAAATTGACGGAAACTAATTTTCTAGAATTTATGAAGTTTCATGTTTTTATAATATAAAAATAGAATGAAATTTAAACATAAAATTTCATGTTTATACATAAATTGTAGTTATAAATATGGAATTTGGGAAATGACACATCTTTATATGGAATTTTAATTGGGGATTTGAGGCATCCAAATTCGTTATTTGTTTTTTCTTTCTGGAATTTCTAAATTCCAATATGAATCCTAACAAGGAAATTGGTGCCTAGAAATTTCAAAATTCTGACTTTTTATCAAATTCCTTGTTATTTTCCCTCGTCCAAATACAGCGAAAAGGATCCTGGGAAAGACTTTTCCCTTGAGTGGATTATAAATTTCTTATGAGTCATAATTATTACCTATTACCCATTATCCTACCCATTATGGGGTAGAGATTAATGTGTAGAAGAAGGCAGCATATTAATAAAGTTTTTTTTTTCAAAATCAAAAGAGAGATTGGAAATAAATAAAAAAATTATTAAATTTTAGTAAAAAAATTATAATTAATAACGAAATTAAGATTATTGTATATGCCAAATAAAAATGAAGTGCATTATTATTAGTAATATTTTTTTTCCATCATTATTATTAGTAATCAATAAAGATATCTATCAATAAAAATATCTTAAATGATGATTTAGATAATCCCTTCAAATTCATTTCTTACACAAAAAATAAAAATCATTCATTGACATACAATCTTAAACACTAAACCGACATACAATCTTAAACACTAAACCGAGTGTACTGTGTACATTCTTGTTTGTCTCATGTATATACAATTGATATGATTATCACGAATAGATAATTCTGCTCCTAGTCGCCTCCACGTTTCAGATTTTGATTAATAATTAAGAAATATATAAAATACTTACGTAAGTCAAAAAACTCTACTTATTGGACTCAAGTAATGGCGAGACATTTCTCAAATAATTTAAAATATATTTTTTAATATAAACAAAAAAATATCTTGATATAACTCAATAATTGCATTTTTCACAAAAATATGTGAGTTATGCTCACGGTTTTTCGTCGATTTTTCAAAAACTTATAAAAACCTATATTTAAAAGTCATTCTCATTTCACATAACTCTTCTTAAATTTCTCTAATACTTTTGGACCTCGTTAAAAGTATTAAAGGATCCCTAAAGTCACTTTTGGATCCCGTTAGTAATTTTTATTAAATTTAATATTTTCTAATTTAAAAAACTTAAAAAATCATATATTTTTATGGCTCAATAAAAGGCAAGACATATCCTAAAGAACTTTTAACATTTTTGTTAATATGGACAAAATATATCTCGCAAAATTTCAACATTCGCATTTTGTCAATAATTCACAATTTCGTCGATTTTTCTATTTTTTAAAAACTAAAACTCATTCTCCTTTCACTATATTTCTTAAATTTCACCCTAGATATTCCTTATAGTTTTAGCTTAAAGGCATTTTCGGACTTCGTTACTAATTTTTATTGGATTTAACATTTCATAGCTTAAAAAATTCCAACAAATGACTAATTTGGCTAAATAAATTGCAAGACATGTCTCGATGAGTTTATAACAATTTTAATAACATGCACTTAAAATATTTTGAGTAATCTTAACAGTCGCATTTTGCAAAAACAAAAAGAAAGTAATAAGTCATGTTTTTTTTGTCGGTTTTTAATTTGGGCAGAAGCCATCATTTCCAAATTTATTATTGGGCCACGATCTCCATTTTAGTTGACCCAAATACATAATAATAGTATTATTTTGGGCCGGACATGTCATGTAGTATGACAGTGTCGCTCAAAATTTTCCTTTCGAGGCCATAGACTCACCCTTGTGCCAAAAACCTTGTCATTTCCCTTTTATCCTTAATTTTGAACCAAATTTTTATTTCACATACGATGATATTGTAGGAAGGATTCAATTATATATTTTGGTTGTATCGATCTTATTTTTTAAGAGATTCAAATTCAATATGTTCCGAATAAATATCGAACGAAGAAGAATATTATAAACAGCCGTCTTGATTAAATGACTCAATTTTGTCGACAGCGAGACAAGGTGAAGGTGAATAAAACGTGGTGTGCACTGTCCAGTGCATCCAAAACCCCTATTTCTCTCATCATGGTATGCCCTAAGCGGATTGAATAGCAGGTAGCGCCACCGCGTACAAAGCAAAGCTCAACAAACCACTGACGACGCCTGACCCAACAGCACATATATATTGTAACCGCGCCAACCGCGTACGGGAGACTGCGCGTAGTGATCAGCTGATTCAGAAGCAGGCCGGTGCATGAGCCATCCATAATAGGTGATTCATCATCCGCCGCCGCCGCCGCCGTGTCAGATGAGCAGGAACAAATTAATATGATTATTGATGCCCAAATCACGAGAGAGAGAGAGAGAGAGAGGCGTTTGTTACTTAATTAACTCATTCATTCATGTAAATATAGTGAGAGATAATAATCAGATCCATCTCAAAATCATTCGTCTCCAAGTTTGAAACTCTATCGATCTGATTGAGTCCTTACAGAAACGAACCCTACCTACGTACTCAGCTTCCATCTACAATGAATGCAACTTGATCATCATCCAATTAATATATTCATCTTAATTTCTGCACCTAATGTCTTGATATATGTAATATATAAAATGAAGAAGGAGAGAGATGGAGACTCGTTTTCCATTTTCGCCTAGCTAGGAACAAAATCCAGATTTCAACAGTCGTCAATCGAAGGATAGAGCAAGGAAATTAATTAAGTACGGCGGCCTGAGAGATACGCAAGGAGTGAGCACTCGTAACCTACCGTATGTGTGATTCGCTGCGACCGCGGTGGCCATGGATATTGATTATAAGCGGAGGGAGAGGTCTAGGCTCTGACGCGTGTGGTCACGCTTCTTATTCTCATTGGCCGGAGCCTAGTCCAACCAACCAATCACTTCGAGCCACGAGGGCATTATTCCTTCGCATACACCATTTTATCACTCATCCCCATCTCCTTCCCAAATCATACATCCACAGTTAGAAATACCATACTGTCAATGTCCCACACTTGTTACCCTTTACCTTTAATATAACATAAATTAAATTTCTCAAAAATATGTATATATATTTACTATGGGATGGACACGTGGACTAGACACATTGAGTGAATGAGAGTGGAGTCATGTGGCTGATCGTGTGCCACGTTGCACATAAATCCAATGGCTGCTGATTTTAACAGTAAGCAGCCTTTAACTTAATGAGCAATCAATCAATCAAATAAAAGTAAAAGACAGACATTTGATTGACTTTGTCAAATCAGCAGCATAAGCGCTTGCTGGCTCAAACAAAACTGACATCGTTGCTAATCTTTACTATTTACCAACTAAACGAAGGGTAAATGAAATGAAATTGGACCCAATTCAATTTATTACTAATCTGTACAACCTAGAACAGGGTTAGTGGGTGCCCTTTGAGATGAAATAACCGACGAAAAACATGCGAGAGAATGTTATGTACAGCGAGGCGGATACAGAAAGGGCAGATTTTGTGGGAGGTGAAACGAACCGTTTCAGTTGATGTCGAAGTATTTCGGATCATCCGGGAAATGGTATTCCACAATCAACTGCCATACACAACCACGAAAAAGAGAGCTTAGTTGTAGTTAGCTCAAGCAATATAGCAGTCACACAATCGAGAGACGGAAATGCATTTATGTCACATGCTAAGCATACGCATACCTTTCCCTCATCAGCATCTGAGTGGCGCTGAGGGAACACAACCCTCAAGTCATTGTAAAGGTAGAACCTGCGTTCCCCGTCCATGTCTAAGCCGGTTCTTTGTGGTGTAGATAAGGGATCTGATTTGCATCTCTGAACTGACCTAGAACATTTTTTAGGAAGAGGACATATGAAACGAAGATGAAGGGCATAGCGAAGAGCACCATTACCATTTTGATTAACCCTCAAACAACCATGTACTTGTTTCCTGTCAGCTTCATGGCATGATGCATCAGCCCAGTTGCGCTCCTTCCTATTACTGCTTGGGTACTCCCCATCGTTGAACTGCTTCTCAACAATGAACGAAGGAATGCACTTCCTTCCTGTTTTAGGGGATAACTTGGACATATCCCCCTCATCTACTGAAACCTCTCTAATTTCAGTTTCCTGATCTACAGATGTCATTGTATTTACAATGTCTACTCCAGCTGTATTCCTTACTTCCGTCTTCTCTACGACTCTCGAGTCAATATCAGTCTTCCCTTGTCTCGTCTGTTTAGAAGTTGGGCTACATGAAGCTAAGGTCACCTTCTGGCGCAAGAATGTCTACATTGATTGAACAGATATCAAAGATGTCAAGCAAAAATAAACTTTCATTACCCTCTGAAACATGGGTGTATCAAAAGCCACATAACAAATCTAATTTTAAACTCCTTCCCAATTTTCCATATTCGTGCCATTTTAACTAAACTCTTTTGAAAAGCCATCCAACAATTGAAACTTGAAAACAATAGAATTTGAAATTTGGATGGATTAAAATTGAATTTAGACCATGATCATTTCTCTTAAGTTGTAAGTTGTAAAGTTGTTTACCTTAGAGGTAAGACTTTATTGTCAGTAAATTTTTCAATAAATGAATTTGCAAGCGTTCTCGTATGGTAGCAAGCTAGCAAGAAAATACTTTCGGATAACCACACTCAAACTTACTTTGGTACCAGCTGGCATGTCACTTAAATCATAGTTGCAAAGGAAAGTATGAATAGGTGTCTTTTCTGGATTGCTTAGAACCTGCACAAAGCAAAGTATGGAGAGCTCAATTTAACATGACTAGTAAAACTCACCCATCAAATTTTATCATGCTAAAAGTGAACAACTCCAACCAATTTGTCAGTCAAATAAGTACTCTGGTAGCAAAAAACCTTGCCTCTTCAATCTCTATAGTATGAAGGAATAAAATGGTTTTTTATAATGGCATTAGTGAACAACCATTCCATTTGGAAAGATAACATAATTATCTACATGACCAATCTCAATAATCAAGCATACAGTTGTACCCTGTTCACATTCAACAAACTCCCAGGAATGGAATAGCATATGCTGGTCACAGTTTCAGTCACCGCTAAATAGATCAATAAAAAAAGACAACAAGACTCATCACTAGTCCATGTCTCAAAGACTTACTGACTAATAGAGTGAAACAATATCACCTACTTGCAAACATCAAGTATCTTTGTCTCCGTATTTACCATCTTTCAGTAGTGACGCCAAATTCCGTCAAATTTCAAATGCCAGAATACATTAAAATATAAAGCTCCGAGTGAAAGCACAGATCGCAAATAGAATTTAAGGGATCCAGTTCCTTCAAGAAAATAATCACACTAAAGGCAGGTGGCTATATCATGATAGAGAAGAGATAAAATACCAGTTGTATACGGCCCTTCACAGGAACGCGCAGGCGGCTCTTGACTATCTGTGATCCATCATTGCTAAGGCCTCGTTTCAGCTTTTGTCCTCCACTCCTATTTAATGCTGAATTACCTGGAAGATGTATGGATGCGCAATACAATAAATAGCTATCACCTTCTATGCTAGTTACTGAAAAAGGAAGCTTCTGTGATTGCGGAGAAAAGTTTCCACCAGTGATGCTTAGTACACCCAGAAAACCATCAATTGTCTACACATAAGAAGATTCCAGCAGTTATAACTATGCAATAATGAATAATGAACAGGATTACTTACACGAGAAAAATTGACACTAACCTGACTGGGTTTCCCTGATAAGAACCGACCAGACAGCAAAGATTCTTCAAATGACCCAACCAAGGATCTCCTAACAGAAAGCCCGCTCAAACTTCTAACAAATCTCATGCATTGGGATGTTGGGGCCAACGAATAACTTAAGCCAGAACTATTTTCTAGAGAAGACGGATGGAATTCCTTGTGGGAAATATCAACATCTTCAAATAATTTACTCGCAATCCTAAACTCTTCTTCAGGGGCAATGAAAATGGCTGGATCAGACTTTTCAAGTGCCTGCTTTATATCTCTTAAAGTTGAATGAAAACCCTCCATCTCTTTATCAGTCGTCCTGCAGCTCCCTGCAGATTTCAATCTCTCAGAAAACTTGGGGCCAAGAGGTGACAAAGAATGCGAAGGCGAGATGACTTCTTTCGGAGATATGGATATTGCCCCGCTTCGGACTTTTGCTTTACTCAACTCTCTCCATGCATCAAGTCTAGGTGAAGATGAATGAGGGGTATCTGGTAGGGGATCCTTTTTTTCCAGCAGAGGGCCATCAGTGAAAAAAATGGATTCCATACTACTATTATCATATGGCATACTCTTCTGCTCCAAACAACTAGATAGAGACGTTGGCATGGTAAAACAATTTCTGCTCCCGACATTGGCTTTCTTATAATCATGTGCAATAGATGTACTGAAATTCTCACTCACAGCAAGAGAATTAGTTCGAGAACTTCTGCAGCCAATGTCCAAATGTTCACCTTTAAACTGGTCTGGATAAAGCATACTATTCAGTGGTGATAATAATCGCTTCCTGACAAGCGATCCACTGTTGACAATATCATTGGTTGTGACATTAACTGCAGAAGAAGAGTGAACATGACCAGATGAAACCCCCTTGGAACCATCATTTAGAGAAGCCGTGCCGCTTGATTCAAAACCTACAATCCTAGAAGCAGGGGTCTGAATGCTCCGTCCATTTCTCGGAGTGATCTCACCAGATTTATCCATCGAACCAATCATCAAACTATGGACATTGTTAGTAACTTCCACGGTCCCTCTAAATCTTAATGAATCATCAGAGAACTTTGAAAATTCTAGCGGGGTCCTTGTCTGGTAATCACCTAAAGAGGAACACAATGGATTTCCCCCCATTCGAATTGCACTTCCACCATGCATCACATCCATATCACACGTACTCAAACTAGAACATCTAGGTGGGCTTTGTAAAAATGAGCCCAGAGATGCTGCTAGTACCTCCTCAGAAGTTCCAGTAGCAGGAACTTGAGGCAATCCCATGTCTAAATCTCAGACACAAATCCCTAACTCTTTGTTTTTTTTTTCCTTTTGGGGGGGATGTTATCGAATCAAATCAGTGCATCAATTAATTGAACTGGTATTTCCAATCCAAGAAAAAGAAGTAAAAACTTAACTTCGTATGCTAAATTCCTCCTTCAATTGATAAATAAGTGATCTGTAAAAGCTACTACTACTAGGTACCTACCAAAGGCAGCCACAATTCAAACATTCGATTTGCCACTCTGTTCGAAGAGACACTGAAGCACATTGCAGTAATGTGATGATCACTAGTAGCACAGATCTTCAGACCTCCATACCAGCAAGTCATGAAACACACATAATTCATGATTGCCTAAAGAAAAATAATCAACACCTACAACTGCAGCAATTTAACATGAATCAGTTTCCAAACATGAAATCCTTTCACAAAAAGAAAAAGTAAAAACAGTGTCTACATTGGTCAATAGTCTAGCTAATCAAACGCAACAATACAACTGATAAAATGCACAAAAACACAACGATATAAAAACAGTGATCGCATTGAATATGAATTGAAGACAAATTTTGTTCAGTCAATCTTAAGACACATAAAACAAGACCATCAAAATGCAAAGAGTCAAAATCATAAGATAGTGCAATGATAATCAACAATCATCGATCCAAACTTTGAAGCAAAAACAAGAAGAAGCCCCCCAAGTGGAGAGGTGAAGTATAAGTGGTATAAAAACGTTTACTTAGAACGACCAACCCCTCCTTCTCCATCATCACTTGAAAGCAACTTGGGAAATCCATAACACTATCTCTGATACCTCCAAGAGCAAGAAAGTGAAGAAAATCTAAGCAGAGAGAAAACCCGATCGAAGCTCGATCATCAGAAAGATTATCAAATAAACACACAGAGAAACAGATGAGGTCCTCGTCTTCCTTTGACTGATTTTACCAGGACAAATTATAATTAGAAATTTTAAAAAAAAATCAGAACCGGATTAAAAGATTGATTGATTAGTAGACGCACCAAGAAAAGCTGTGACGAAATAATCCGGCAGATGAATCATCTCAAAAAATGTTCCATGCAAACTGAGAAATCGGATCGATCGCAGAATGAACAGCGATGTAGTTGTTTTTGTTAAGGTTGTGAATTGGTATGCGATTGAAAGAGAAAGAAGGGTTTGGTAGAGAGCGAAGGGAATAGGGTTGAAGAAGAAGAAGAGGATTGAGGTTTGCGGTTGTAGGCAGAGAGAGTGTGAGAGAAGGAGAGGAGGAGAGGCCCAGTTTGAGTTTGTTTATAATCCCAAAATAATATAGCATTAGCAACAGCGTCTGCGTCATCGCCATTCTCCCCATTCCAATTTCTTTTCTTTTTCTCGGCTGTAATTTTCAAAACCAATTAATATTAAAACGCACATCCCCTTCGTAATATCATCCATCATTTCCACCATCGCCTTTCCCTTTGCCTTTGCCTTTGCTTCTGCTCTCTCTTTTTTTTTTTTTTTTTAACTTTTATTAATTCATTTTCAACTTTACCACACTACTACAGCTCTCTCTGTAATAAAAGATCAAAAAAAAAAAAAAAAATTTCCTTCCTCTCACTTTCTTGGGCTTGGCAACCCTGGGGAGACGGGACCACCACAAAGAGAGTCCTTTCTATTTGCCCATTAGTCATTTTAAGAGGCGGATTTTATAATTATGGAAAACAGTGTCTTTTTTCTTTAACGTAAAAAATAAATATCACTAAATAACTAATACTAATGATGTCATAAATCATTTAGTCAGATCTCGTCTGCCTCTACCCCATTACGCTTAGTTGCCCAATTTTCATAAATAATGATGAATATGATCATTCTGTTTCGAAGAATTTGATTAAAATAGTAAGATTTGAAATCCGTGGGGATTATTGCGTGGCAATCATTCTTTACAAACTAATAATTTAATTAGGGTCCTTAATATCTTTAGTTGTTGGCAGCGACAAACAGCAACAAGCAATATATAGCTCAAGGATTCTGTTGCCTACATATTTATATGCCTTGTCTTGTCAAATAATCTAAACTAAACGAGAAGAAAACACCATTGAATACGTCCAATACAGACGCCTCATTTTCCTTTGCCTTCGCAAGGAAGGTGACAGTGTATTATAATACGTTTGGAACTTTGCAGATATTTGCCTCTTTACAATTACAGTATCGTGTATATAATATAAAATATATATACTCGTGACTTGATCAAATTAAAGTAGAAGAAGAAAAAGACAGAAACGCAACAATGGTTTCGCATGCCCAATCTACATGCATATAATATTACGCTACGAGGCAGCGCGCTTAACGTGGCAAACAGTGATTGAGTGTGCAACGTGGCAATTAACTGACATTGACACTTGTAAACTATATTTAGGAGGAGGCAGCACGGGAAACATAACAGTGTACAGACGGCTACTGACTGAACCCGTCAGTACCTGTCCTCATCCACTTATCCTATGTCTGGTTCTTTGCTAATTCAATTGTTTTTTCTTGCCAGTTTCCAGACAAAAGCTTTTTCCTCCTCTCTATGCAGAATGCATTACCACCTATATACCCAAAAAGAACCACTTATTTTCAAATGGGCCGAGGCCCAAGCTTTAAGAGGGCCTGCACTTGTTGTTCACAGCACGTGATAAAGCCTGGTGCACGTGACAGGATATCATACAATAACAAAACTGGACTGAACTGGACAGGACTGGACTAATAGAACAATCCCACCGAGTTAACAGCCAGAGTCCCAGGCAGGCATGTGCCAACCAATGCAGCAATGGAGCAATATAAATGAAAGAAAAATTAGGTACTAATGGAGATTAAAGAAGACAGAGAGCCTAAAATCTACAGAAAACCTGAGGTCTTTGATCCCCAGAATTTGGGCTACAGCGCAAACTAGTTCCGAGTGCTGAAAATGCCATTCAGGATTAAAAAGGTCTTGCGGCTGCTTCCATCATCTTCTTTACTCTAGTCAGTTTTTCTATCTCCTTCAGAACCTGAATCCACAGAGACCAAACCACTTAAATCAGTTTGCTTCAATTCTCAGAACAGTGTCTGCATTTTAAAACTAGCTTCCTTACCTCCAAAGCCATGTCTTCGGTGCTTACATCGCCAAAGTCGTCATAACTTAAATTAAAAGCTACTTCTGCAAGGAAAAAAAAAATTGTTAGAACCACCGAGGAAATGTAATATATTATATTGGAAAACAAGGAAAAATCACGGCGATATACTTTCAAGGGAAATGGTTGCATCAGCTGTTGCATATCCACCTCTGATGTCTTCATATGACGTGCTTAGGTGAGTCAAAACCTGGATTTATTATACATCACTAGTGTCAATTATCAGGAATATGCAAATTGAATATAGTTTAAAGTTTGAGGAGGAAGAAATGACCTCTTGATAAGATGCAGGAGCAGATAGGTTGAATGCCGGAAGCTGACTTTGATCTTCGATCACTCCCCTGGCCACCAAGTCTATAGGTACATCAATCCATATGGAGATCCCATATCTCAAAAGAGCCCTATATATGTTTTGAAATCAGTTAGATTTGCATAACGAATATTAAATACGTTAAATAAATGAAAAGGATTGCAGCAACGATATCTCTTTAAGTGTTTTGATTATCCTACAGATTAGTTGAACTCTGAACTGCACCATCTCCAGCACAAACCACCAATCGACCCATGGATGACAATTGCTTCAATACTTCAGTCTGCGGCAACAGGACTATTTAGATATACATAAAACACGCAAGATAATCTACATCAATTTGCAGAAAATGCAAAATAAGAGCTCTAGGGTTCAGTTTCGTGAGTTATAGACTAAAGTAATTTGTTTATTTGCACTAATGAAAATTAAACTTGCATCCATAGTATGGCGAGCAAACACCAAATATGCTGAAAAATATCACCTCAGACTCACGAAAACCATTCTTGTCAGTCTCCCTAAGGGATTTGGCAGAAGACTCACCGCCAGCAGCTTCCTCGACCAAACTATCACTGGATATACAAGAACACAAATTACAGGTTCAGATGATGCATCTAGAGCAAAGAAGCGAATCCCCATCTTTGCAAAAAAATATACGATATATAGGTACCTGTCAAAGTAATAATATCGTAACACATTGGCTAGGAGTTTCCCCAAACTAGTTTTTATAGAGCTCTTCATGCCTTTCCACCAAAAAGAAAGAATCATCATTCTATGTGTAAGTATGCACTGGATCATCACAAAATTTGAATTTTTGGATTACAGAGCATTAAGTAATACTAATACTTACCCACTAGGAATATCGAAGCTCCTTTCAATTCGGGTGATACATCCATTGCCTTCTTCTGAATTAAAACTGAACAGTTACAATCAGCACTTCAAACAAGAAGAAATATAAACTTCAACCCGTCTAGAGTGATTTTTCAACCCGCGAATTGTGATCATCAAAGTATAAAACACAAGCAAATCCTTAAAGCACCAAAGATTTTCATAGAAAATTGAATGAAAAAAAAAGGAGAACCCTTTTTTAGCTTGTAAACTCTACTATTTCCATGAGAAGAAATGCAGATCAAGGGAATGAGATCTCACCTTCAATGCAACGGAGCTATCAGCTACAGCAACCTTGGTTGCTGGACCTTCAAATAGAAAAGGCGAGAAAACAGATGAGTGACGAGTAATTACAAGTCAAACCCACTCAACTGGCCCCAGCGACTGGGCCAATTATCAAACACTTGGCGTGCATCGAAGCTGCTAAATCAGAAATCAATCGAAAAACGGCACATCCATACAAAATTTGAAACAAACTCGAAGAACTCACCGGAATTGCTGCCATCGGAGCAGGAGCATGATGCGGGAAGAGGTTTCCGGGAGCGGGAGCGAGATATAATGGGAAGCGAGGTCTTTGTAATCTCGTGGCTTGAGAAACCGGAAGCCGCCACTTGAAAGTGGAGGAAGGGAGTGTTGAATGGGAGCTTAGAGCAAGACGAATGGACGAGGGTCCTTGTTATCTCCATGCCAAACAGACTAAGCCGCAAATTACAAGTCTCTGTAATCTCACGGCTTATGTCACTGGTGGCTTCCTCGATCCTCTATTTACAGCTAGAAGGAGGGAAGGTAATATATCTCAACGACTTCAACAGTCATGTAATTGTCGATAATTGGCCTTACGGACCTTACCTTATCCGGCCAGGACACTCAGAATAGAACATGATGATTCTTTACCAGCATAAAACGACGCCGTTTAAGTATCGGGTGAACATCAAAATCGAAAGACAGTAGAATTCACAGATATTCTCTAAGGACAACTTTGCTCGTAAACATTGGAATTTACGCAATTAGCCTTTCACTATTGCTCGTAATCTTTCCCCCACTGGTGATTTCTCATCGGAGATTAACAAAATTCTTCATTTGAAGATATATACGATACATCGATTCGTAGAGTTTAGTTCTCATTGTAAGCAACAACAAAGGGTGACGAAAGGTTGAGATGAGAGGCTAAACAGTAAAATACATTAAACAACATATTTACAGACCCATTTGTACCCAACAGTAACATGAAAACAATGAGAGACCAAAAACAATCTTTAAGGGGAAACCAGAAAAATTAACTGCTTCACCAATCTTGTATCATATCAGCTCCCACCTGCATCCACTGAATATGTTCAAAATTAGAATTACTAAGCAAAATATGATGATGATGATGGTGATGGCATAAAAAACCCAGAATGATATAACCTTCATAGCTATCCAACATGACAATGATTCAAAACTTAATCACTAGAGAGTTCAAAAATTCAGTTTCAATTGCAAATTGCAAAAATATGGACATGCTCACCTCGGATGGGACTAGAGTGAGAGGCCACTTCAGAAATAGTTGGTACTGGTTTGAGGTTTGACAGGGAAATTGGCGTCAACGGAGGTGAAGCAAGTTCTGCAGCCTTCCCTGGAACTTGAGGAGACTCCAAATGTCTTGCTACTTGCAATGCCATTGCCCTTTGATTGCTAGAAGGTATGGAGAAGCTTCTAGGGATAATCAGTGGTGGAGTTGGAAGTGGAGATGCCACGTTCGAAGCCGCTGAAGGAATTTTATTAGCTGTATTTTGTTCTTGATTTCTGAAGACCAGTGGAGCAGAGTGACCAACAAAACCTGAAGACTTGGCTGGTTTGACATCAAAAGTACCTGGCGGTCTAGGAAGCTCGTGAAGCTCACTTATCTTGGGTGAAGAAACAAGGGGAGGCGAAGCACTTGGGGACACTTTTGGAGATGAAGAAGGTTGGGGATTTGGTAAACGAGACACCATCCCAGAAACTATTTGAGGAAGTTCAGTTAATGCAATAGGACCGCTGCCATATAACGAAGGCTTTGTTGAGGACGGCCTACTAGTTATAGGACCAGAGAAAGCATATCTCCTATTTTTGGTATCAGATGCATTAAACGTATCATGTTGTGGATGTCCCTCCAGCAGAGGAGGAGGTAGTTGGGTGGAGGTATTACTATTGTTGCTCTCTTTTTGTACCAACTGAGGTTTTATGAAACTAGGTCCAGACAGATTATCATCACCGGAATCTTTTTCTTCTAATGGGGAAGAGTGCCATAATTTGTTGGTGCGTCCACTTGGCCTTGTGCTTGGCACCGTGCTACTTGTTTTTGAAGAAATCAAACCCTTTGCATCCATAGGTGTGGGTAGCACATATGTATTAGACTTCGGCCGTGCAGTTGATGCTTGCAGTTGTCTAGCTTTCTCAGCTAGATCAAACTTCTTCTCTGCAATAATTGGGGCTGAGTGGCTGCCTATTCTTGGTTCTCTACTCGAGGCCCTCACATCCCATTGGTTTTTATCTAGATTTAGCTGCAAGGAAAAAGAATTGTGAGATTTCAATATTTGAAGTTCAAGGGATAACATTTATGTTCTCAATTTTTGCTTTAAAACCACCAAACGAAAAGCAATGAAATTATACATCTGCATGTCCCCCTCTTGAGGCTTGAGGGGACAAAAGTCCCACTTCATCAACCTAAAAATAAGACATAAGATCATAAGTACAATAATATGACAAGGAAATCCATATCATAAAGTTCACATATGAGCACTATGTCAAACCACAATCAAGCCTCCAAAAGTAGTGGCACTGCTTCGAGTGAACAACACAACGTCCTAAGTCAACTGGACCCTTACCTCCATTGAATTCCTAGATGCAGAGTTGACATCAATCCCCTGCTTGTCTGATCTATAGTTAAAACTCAATTCTCCATCTTCATTTGAATCGTTGCTATTCTCACCATTATCATCACCATCATCTCCAACATCATCTTCAAGTCCACTAAATTGGTATTCAATATGCTGCTCTTCTGTAACCAATCTAACATGAGGCTCAACAGCTTCAAGTGACTTAAGTCCTTTACGAAAGAAATTCAACTGATCCAAAGAACAAAAATGTTAACTTTGCATCAAACAAACTGTACAAACAAGCAGGCTTGAATCCTGTTATCTTAACTAAGAATGAAGAACGAGAGGTATTGAAATTTTAAACTTCGTCTGAGCTAGAAGGAAAACCTGAGCAGCATGGTGACGAGCTGCCTGTGTGAGAAGACTTCTGGCTTGTCCTTGCTTCAGAGACTTCAATCGGAAAACACATAATGTAGCCTCCTGATCATATTCATCATGAGCTACTTGCAATTGCTGCAAAGTAAAACCTTCACCCTTTGCACGTTTCGACCTCCCTTTTTCTTTCTGTTGTGCCACCATGTACTCATACACATCTCTGAAGAAACATGCACCACACCAAATTCAGAAGAAATTTACTTTGGTTAAGTAAAAAAGGTTAAAAGATCAGAATAGACAGACCTTTTCTCATCGCATTGTCGCTTCATTTCCTGCATTAGATAACACCAAAAGGAATTAAGCGATTTGCAACCGAAGTAACAGATGATAATATATAAGCACAACCAATGTGTCTAGGTGATACCAAAGAAAACACTCTGATAAAGACAACACTTCTAAGGTTGAAAAAGGTAGGTCGGATGTACATTGCATTCCAAAGCCTACATCTTCACTATACCATTCAGGTAGAGTTATCATAAACCTATTGCCAAACCTGCACTTAGCACATGGCATACTATGCTCATTGCCTCTTTTTTAAAGCATGCCTTGCCACCAATGTAGATAAATCAGCAAAGGATCTAGAAGAACCCTCTGGTAAATGGTGGCTTATGAGCAAGTCAAATGGGTAAGGAAAATGATTTGGCGGGGGGTGTGAATGCTAAAATTCCATCAGGTATGTAATACAGCTAGAGTACCTAATAATAAATCACAGCAGAAACCTCTAGGAAAGAAACATGTACATAGCTGCAGATGATTAAAATTTATTGAACAGAACATCTGCTAATAGCAAAACTAAGAATCCAGAAGAGCAAACCTCAACTGTTCGAAGTTCATTGAGAAGAGATTCTGACGGGTTTGTAATTGTTGAAAATATATGAGAGCGCTGAAGTCAAGAAGGAAATCATTCACTCAGTTTTTTACCAAAAAAAAAAAACACAAGGATAAGGTGGACGTAATGCAATTAAAGATCAAGACTGAAAGAGGGCATGCACTGTACAAAACAGTAAGAACTCACATAGCTATCAACAAGTTTTTGAAGTTCAAATTGCACTTTCCCCAGCCTCAGAAAAACTTTACCTGGATTTCAATTAAAGTACAAGGCTTATGTAATTTAAAATCCTGAATATTCATTAAAACTAAAAAAGCAAATTGAAATTCATGAATGCAATACAAGTATTATCTTTAGCTCCAGAAAATTCTTTTACTTCTGATAACCTTCATCTATCTATGAGGTGAGAAAATAAAGCTTGAAGGTTCACTCACCTCCTTCCTACAGAAACAAAAGGGGCATATACTTTGATTCACTTACCACTCTCTTCATTATCATGCAATGCAGTTTTCTCCAGTAGACAAGCACCCATCTCACGCAGTGACTCCGAGAATTCTGTAATTATGGCGACTCCAAAGTCATATATGGCATCAAACTCATTATCTTAACTCTTAAGTTAAACTTAGAAAGGTAACATTTGGAATTGTGAGAGGCCGAATTAACAGAGACATTTTTGTTGCCATCCGCTCAAAGAATAACCAACCATTATCTAATAAGAACTCAAATTCACAATGAGATAATTCTTCCATTCTAGCAGGAGTAAGGCATAACTTTTCTACTTATCAAGTTTTCATGAGGGAGTGATAGTATGTCAAACGTGTCTAACAATGGATAGGTTATATTGTCAAAACTCAAACACAAGTTACTACACTTGATGAAGTCAACAAACTTGGACATGCCAAATTTCCTCAATTGAAATAACACAATATAAAACTAACTAACAAATTAACAACTAATGTGCAACTTCAATTAAGTAGAGTTTTTACCATATGCGCTGTTTGCCGTCGCAGCAGCAGCAGAAAGTAAGCTATCATAGCAATTTCTCATCTCTTGCATCTCCTGCAAAAATGTACAGATCAAAATAGTAATACCAGATTATATCTATCTAACTAAATTATCAAAATATCCAGTAATTAACGGCTCTGATTTCCAACTTCAACTTGTTTACTTCTAGTCTTTAATTAATAAGAAATATATAGTTTTCGGATCCATTATCATATCCTGATGAGCAAAGTAGTCCAATTCACTGTCCAATTGATCATCTACTGACTGATAAGAAGATCCAGCAATGCTAACACCATTGAGAAAGTTAAAAGAATTAATTTCTACAATTCCGGAACAAATAATATAGGAAGGTTTTCTGAATTAAACATAAAAAAAAAGACCAAATTCGCATGTGAAGCTCGAGAAAAAGTATTCATCTTATTCAAACTTAAGACATAATAAGCAAAAGCTTGCACGCATATAGCACCAAACTTGAAAACATTTAACAAGGAAAAAGGAGTACCTCAGTCGCTTGAGCGAGCTCGTCGACCTGAGCCAAAGGTTGAATATCTCTCTTATATTTGGCATCGCTTTTGTGCAGTTCGAAACGCCGGAGCATACCAAGCGAAGACTTCATTTCCTGAAAACCCTATCAGAATGACTGAAACAAAGACTCTTTAGCGACCTCCGAATGTGCACAAATCAAATCCTTATTCGTCTATTTGGAATGCAAAGCGCACTCAGACTTAAAATCTATGAAACGTGAACTGAGATTGATTCTACAGGCTTCAACGACATTGAAGGAGGGGAAGACGAGAAGAAAGACGGAAAGAGCTACGCTTGGTGGATCATACAAAACGACTTGTAGCAGATCAATGAAGAAAGTAGAGAGAGAAACTCCGAAAGAAAGGCGAAATGAAAATGAGAAAACCAGAAGAAAATGAGCAAAGGGGAAAAATGGAATCACTCTCACGTCATTTACCAGAGTGAAAAAGCCCGCACTGACGAAGTGACACGTATCATCCAGGGCAATCTGGTAATCTCGCCTTTCGTGCGAGTAGTTTCAAGCAATGGGCATTGGAAGAGGGACAGATCCAGTACGCTTCTATGTAGTGAAATCGGCTGAAGTCTGACGTGGCGACAAAACATTGGTCTTTGAAAATGATATGTGGGTATATAGTTGTAGTGGATGACAGTCAAAGTCAGATATTGCTGACAAAGGAAGAAGCGGTTCTAGAACGAAAACTATCTTCCTTTGACCGCGCCGGTGGGTGGGTCAGATCCGCACCTCCACTTATGTCGAATTACCTATTTTGACCCCCATTTTTTGTTAAAAATTTAAAATCTTTGCAATGCAAGGTGTATGACCGAAATAATATACTTAATAACTCATTGGCACTTTAAAATAACAAATTTTTTGATACCGTCCTTAAATTTTATTATTAGGAGCAAAAATTCTTAAATCATGTCTAAATATGCAATGACAGTCATTATGTTAAAATTTTCAATGATTTATGTTCAGAATAAGAGTAAATTTATCCTATTAAATGTGTTTTTTTAACAGAAATCATTAAGAAATTTAATAGAAATACTATATTTGCACGTTTAGACATAGTTCATGGACTTTTGCTACTAATATATAATAAAATTCATGTACGATAGTTAAAATTAATATAAAATTCAGAGACGCTGATAATAATTTTTCTTAATAATAAGTATAAAATAACAACAAAATCTAAAGAAAAAGAGGATTCAATTTTTGTTTTTCGAATAATATTATATTATATATATTTTTACTATAATTATATGAAAATTATTATTAGCATTCTAACAATTTTCATGTGATGTGACATTGAATTAAATTAAATAATTTGAGAAGCTTTGAAAGCTAGGTTTTTATTAGAATAAGGTCATAGGGGGTGATGGTTGTTGCACATGATATGGGCGCACAAGTCACTTTTTTCCAATCTAAAATGACGGTTTATAGTTTTATAAACTTGCCAACCATTTTCGATGACTTAATCTTACAAATAAAATTACCCTATGTTCAAAAGGGAGACAAATCATGCAATCATTGAGAAGGTTTTAGAATTTTCTTACAATAAGACCAGTTGATTACTTGAAACTTCCTTATAAGCAAATAATTAACCAATGCATTAAGTTACGTGAGTAATTTAATGATATTTTACTTACGAGAAATGTGAACGAGTTGAATTTAATAGGAATGAATATATATATATATATATATATAGTATTTGTCACTTAGTGCTATAACCTAATAATATTTATCTCCATTTGTTATGTAGAAAGTCTCGAATTCGACTTTCGTCGGGAGCTGTCTTTGAGTCCGTGAGTAATTATACATTGTTTTTAATAAAGAAATTCTTTTAAGAGAAAATTACATTATACTCATTTATGTCAAGTAAAACATCGGAAAGACTAGCACATCCACCTCCCTATCTCCCACTTTGGTTTTGAACGCAATGAAATCGAACACACGATGTATATAAAGAGCAATATACACCGGCACAAACAGATTTTCCCATAATTAAGTTGTTTGTGTCGTTTTAAGGTATAATTAAGGCTTCCTTTTTTAATATGAAATGTACGATGATTAATTGAACTTATAGATAGTCGTAAAAGACTTTGCGGTGTTTTTAAAGGAATCTCATTAAAATCTTGTCGGAGATTTCAACCCATCTTAAGATATAATTAAGGATAATTACAATGGAGATGATTAATGTCATTTTTGGCATACTTAATTATGTAATAAAAGAATGGTTGATCCTCGAAATGAACGTATGGTTACTGTTTTGAAGACGCGACACAAAAATGGTCTTTTGTTTATTTAATTATGTGATATGGGAATGGGACCGACATTATTGTTGGTTGAAATTATGAATCGAGACTTTCTCGGGTCAAATTCAAAAAAGCCGTGTTACGTTTCTTGAAAGCATACGGGACGGAACATAGCTAGCCCTAGCCGCCTTTTTAATTACCGTTCATACATTTTAAGTTTCAACCCATATTAAAATCGTTAGACATACTAGTTACTAAATAATTTTAAAAATTAAGTTAATTTTTAGCAATTTTTCTTTTATAAGAAAGCTGTAATTATGATATCGAAAATTTAGTAATTATGAGAAACCACATGATGTTTTACAAGATGTTTTAACTGAGAATTCTGCCTAAGAAATATTGGTTGCTGCGTGACACTCTTTCTTTCTTCCGGGTTGAAAACTCCAACAAAGTATTAATAAGGCCACATTGATTTTGCACCACTGCGATACATAAGATTTTTCCTTCTAATGCATTATCGTTTTTTTTTATAAGAAATATGTAATTATGATATCGAAAATTTAGTAATTATGAGAAACCACATGATGTTTTACAAGATGTTTTAACTGAGTATTCTGCTTAAGGAATATTGGTTGGTGCGTGACATTTTTTTTTTTATTCCGGGTTGAAAACCCCAGCAAGGTATTAATAAGGCCTTATTGATTTTGCACCACTGCGATACGTAAGATTTTTCCTTGTAATGCATTATCGTAATCGTTTCAAAAAAGAAAGAAAAAACTACGTAAGGAATGAGCATATCCACCTAAAACAATTGTATTTTCCATATATAAGCAAGCATGCATGCATGCATAAGTGGTGCATTAAATAATTGTTTCCTACGTACATATTGAGAGATATGATGTTGATGATGATCATGACGAGGCATGCAACGATGATCGGTGGACGTCGGCCGAGATCAGTATGAGTTTAATCATATACATATATCAGGATCCAGCAACCAGTTTTTGGTGATTTTGTTGAGAGGATGAGATTGGATTGTTGTGGGAGTGCCAGTTGGAGACGTTCAAGTAGGATCTTATTCTTGATTGCTTATTCCCCGCCGCCATGTTTAACACACCCTTAATTCTTGATGGAGACCTTCCTTTTTTCTCCTTTTTCACCACCAAATCATCCCCCTCTGCCTCCGATGATGATGATATTATTGTAATTGTTCCCTGTTCATCAAATAATAATCACAAATTATGACCATGATACTTGGATTTCACGTTTGGGGTTTGGGTTTCTGCTCATACCACATTTTCGATTTATTAAATATATACTCTTTATACACATATCATAATTCGAAACGTTCAACTTACAAATCATCATTTTAAGATCGCTTATATAAAAACTAACCAAATTAGAGATCAATATTAGTCATTTATATATGTAAACTAAATTGACGGTTCACAAGATTTTTAATCGTTCATTTAATTTACACATATAAATGACTAAACGACTTTTAATATTGTTAGTTTCTTGTAGAGATGATTTTAAAATGATTAATTAGGAATTTAACAATTTTTATTATGATATATGCATAAATTTTATATATATATATATATATATATATATATCATCATTTTAATTACCTTGTTGGTAATTGGAGATTCCACCGGTGTTTCTGATTTGCCAAAAAAAAAATTGAAAGAAAAAAAAATGAGAAATTAATTAAGTTAATTAATTGTATAATTAAATTAGAGGGCATAATTAATTAAGTTAATTAATATATTAATTTGTACCATGTTGATGAGGAGAAAGTTTGTTTGGGAGGTCGTCGGTGGAGTCGTCGTCAGAGTCAATGCAATATTCTCTAAAGCTGGGGGATCGTGGACAATGAATATTGGCGCCCGCGGTGTTATCGTCCCTGCTGTCACTGTCCGACTGGTCGGTATCTTCAAAATGATCTCCATGGCGGCCACCACCACGGTGACGTCGGCCTGGTTCTTTCCCGTGTTTGTTGACCTTCTCCACCGCCACCCCAGACAATCTCTCTTTCTCCTTACTGATCATGTCTTCCTCCTCGGAATTAGTACGTTGATGCATGCATCGCTGCTTCACAATATTAGTCATCATTTGTTGTCGGTCCAACTTCGAAATGCCGCAACCCATGGCGGCTGAGACTGGCCGGCGGCTGGCGAACCACCGTGCGTACGTAGATATATCTATCAATGGAGTAATTGTATAAGGAGGAGAGACGAGATGACCATTATCAATGATCGATCGAAGTTACGAGAAAGAGAGATCCATCAAGATGGTGAGGAAATTGTGAGAGGAATAATCATTGGAGATGGATCAATCAGAACTCAGAAGCACAAATCTAGAATGAATTAATTAGTGAAATAATTAAACTGATGGAGACTAATTAAAATGAAGGGTGGATCGAAATCTCAATTATGGATGAGTCCGGAGGAGATTGAGGGGAAATTAGATTAAAAACAAAATGAATTTAGTAACAAATTAGTTAGTTATTTTGCAATTGATTCAATTATCTGGGACTTGATGGAAAGGAGGGAGTTGCGGGATTGGGTTCATAAAGAACCACCAAACCCTAGTACGTGCGAGCTGTTAGATTGTTAGAGTTAGTTTACGGAAGCCGTTAATTCGTTTGTCTTAGTTTAGAGATGAAATCCCAGTTTAGAATCTAGAGGATCCCAATTTAGAATCTAGATGATTATTCGAGTCTTTTGATACAATGAGGAAAGAGATCACCTTATATACATATGTTTAATCCTAAAATGGATCAACGGGGTTATAATCTTGCTTGATGCTGATATGCCTTATTCTCGTCTGTTAGGGAGACATGCGAGATAACAAAAAGAGCACTTGACATTGGTGGGGTGCCAGCCGAGCAGACTCTGATGCTTAAATTAATAAGCGAGTATGGTGGTATATATGTCGTGAATTTGGCAACATAGAGGCAAGAAAATAGTTGCCTTTTGAGAGGGGTCTCTCTTATATTTATAATGGTAATGAATGTGGTGGTTGGAACCCTAATGGTGTGGGCTTCAAACCACATTCTGAGATATTGACACGTATCTCGATAATTTTGGATGTTGAGAGAGTGGCAGTGGACCCCTTGGTGTGTCAGGGGTGCCAACTGGAATTTTTGGGCGAAGGGTTACCAACCAAGGATGGCTTTGTCGGTCGGATGGCGTTGTGCCTTGGGTTGTTGCGGACAGAAGGGTGCCGACCAAGGGTTGCTCAGTCGGTCGGGTGGTCTTGGCATTAATTGGACGCTGAGGGTACATCGAATTAGTTGGTCTTTCGTATAGTGGTCGGTCAGTCGGTAGGATGTCAACAATATACATAGGATATAATCCACCTCGTCCTTATGAGAGTCAAATTTGAAATGCCATTAGATCAAGGCCACATTATATATCTAATTGATTAAGGACTAGGGATAGCAAAAAAAACCGCAGTTATGGTTATGGTTTAACCATTTATCTAAATGATATAGTTATGGTTATAACCATTTAAATCCGCAATTAAATGGTATGGTTATGGTTATTAACCATTTAACCAAGGACAAATCATTTAACCATTTATTATATAACCATATAATTTTTTTTTTGTTATTTTTATTTAACCATTTATTACATAACCTTACAAATTTTTTTTGGTCATATTTATCTAACAATTCATATAGTATTGTTTAATTAAAGTCATTTGAAAAAAAATTGACGAAATTGAGAAAAAAAAAACTCAACACAGACCCGTCCGTCACTCATGGTCGACCAACGACTCTGGCGGGTCGACCCTTTATTCTGGCCACCTCAGGTAGCGGTCTTGGTAAGGATTTGTTCCTTTTTTCGAATCTTACAAGCCTATGTCTTTAGATTTCTCATAGCTTAGTCCATTTTTGTGGATCTAATTTGAAAAGTTTTGTAATTTCAGAGTGTTTTCCATATTTTCCGACCACCTTTGGCCACTTTTGGCCGTCGACCCAAGTATTAAAGTTGTTCTAATTGTTGAGCTCTACGCGGTGATATAAAATTTACTAATATCTGAAATGGTTGATTATCCCTTGCAATTTTATCTATTTTATTTATTTTTTGTTTTTTAATTTTTTTGTTAAATATTAATTTCATTTATTTTAGTCTTTTAAAAAAATAGAAATAATAAAATTTGAAAATTAAAATTATTTTCGCGGTGCACCGCGGTTAACCATATATTAATGATTATGATAATAGTTAATAATCATTTAACTAAATAAACAATGATTATAAATAACTGCGGTTATAATCCTAAATGGTTATGACCAAAAAAACCGTATTTAACCATTTGTCCATCCTTATTAACGACATATTTTTATGATAAACAAGCGAGTGCTCATCGTGTCAAACTAGTGTGCTTGCAAAAGGTGAGAGAGACTCAATTTAATTGAGAAGAGTTGAGATCTTATTGATGCATCACAGGTATGAACATACATACAAACAAATTTTGTACTAAAAATTATGCATCAAATCTAAAGATTCTACAGATGACATTAATTTTTCAAACAGTACTTCTACAAATTGCAGACCAGAAATGCCAACGCCTGTTGTGCCAGAATGCAAAGCTAGCTTCTAACTTATTCTAAGGGGCAACCAACAACAACACTTTTCTACCTCTCTGGTATTCAACCTGCATACTGTAAAAAAGAAAATGGATATCTTCCCCATATGCATATATAATTGGGCTCACCGGTACGCAACTTGATTGTTCTTCAATGTCATGGGTTGTTGTGAGACTGAATAGCCTCTGATTTATATTTTGAAGTGAAGTAGCTGGCTATCCTTGGGATGCAAGAATCATGAGCATCATCGCATTCCGTTTTGATCATCATATTAGTTTAAGATCATCAGAGTTCAAATGTGGGAATCTCAGATGTGAAGCCATGTCTTGCCTGGTATTGTATCCGAGCCAACAAGCTTCTGTAAGGATCGTTTTCTCTTTTCTCCCTCAGATAAACAAGACAGTTTTCGACCTCCGATTTCACTTGTAAATACTGTTCATGAGCTTTCTCCCTATCTCGTAACTCCTTCCTCCTCCCTTCACATCACAAAATAATGCACAGAGTTAAACAGGAGGTGCCTTGATGATGAATTGACCATGCATAAAGACATTACATAAATCATAAATCATGAACCTTCTGTTTCGATTGGTTTCCCAAAATAATAGTAGAACCTGCCGGGAATTTTCGGTTTGATTCCTGGCAAGTGAATATCTTGGTTTCCTATCTCCCCATCCACGCCAACTCTGTTATCACAAATTCACACATTGATGTTTTAAGATAAAATCAATCTATGAAATTTAGGATTATTAGAAAATGTATAATCATCGGATCTAATACCTCAATTTCACAGCTTCATCTGTTATCTCCTGTATATATTCTTTAAGGAAGGGAATTCTCATCTGGTCTTCATAATCCAGAAATAGCTGATAACAAAAAAGATGAAATGATTATTTTGGCTCAGCAAGTGAGGCTAGTGGTTGAAAATGTGAATCAGAAAATTATGTGTGTAGACTTACTTCACCAATATCATCTTCTCCAACAGCACCAAACGGTACAATTTTGGCTCCAAATCTAGCTGCCATCCTCACAAACTCCGACCGTTCTGGCCAGAATAGCTTATATTCTTCCCCCTGGAAAAACAAAATACAAGTTCAGTTTCGCAGAACTAGTCCACTGCAACACTATGAAAATTTAATCATGTTAACCGAAGAAAATGATCAATTTGTTACCTTGCGGTGAAGAGCCTCACGCATTCCACCTGGATAGAGTAGGACATGAGACTTTGAAGAGAGGAGTTTGTAGAAGTTTGATGCTGAGACAGGAACTGCACCCATAAATCTGAATATGTCGAATTGTGATAGCTCAGGTAACTTTCCTTCTCTCAATTTTATAAACATCATTGGATGTGCGATTCCTCGCATATGGATGTTTCTCTCTTCCAACATCCGGGTTATCATGGGAACCAATTCAAACCCAAGTAACATGTGATAACCAACAAACAATACAGGACCCTCTGAAGGGATACCGGCGAGTCCCCTCACGATCTTCCCATTTTCTAAAGTTGAGAGCATGACTGGGCCTGTGGCCATGGATACCCATCTAAGCATAATGGAAACTGATCAGCAACTAATATAAAAAGCTAGAATAGAAGAAATTAAAATTAACATGGTAACTTCCAGGAAAATATCACCCACCTGTTTGAATCAATTACACTTTTTAACTCGGAAGATGTGAGAGGTATGTAATCAGAAACATAGTCGTGGTGTTTGGAACGGCGATAGAATCCAGTACCTTTGATGACAGAGACCAAATCAAATTCATCTTCCTGCCATGGATTGGAATAACAAATATATGAATCAATGTCGAAAGAATCCAGTTATAGAAACTAGAAAGTACAAATTGATGGGAATTTAGCCATTGTATAGAGTACCTACTGCTTATTCAGATAATTGTCCAAACACGTTACACATTTAGTTTCATTTATACTACTCGCAAAATAAAAATGCACCCACACAAACACAGAGATCAACTTACCGAGAAGAGGAAGTGGCCACTGTTATCAAACTTGCGTATCTCACAATTTGCAAGTGTGCGTTTGAGTCTTTCAGCTTCCTCTTGACTAGGCAGCAACTGATCCAATCCACTAATAAACAAATAACAGTGACTTTAGCTCCGTCATTCTAGAGAGACGGCAAGAAAAAGCAGTAAGCTGCTCTATGCATGTCCTGCTTACTAAAATAAGTTTCTGAATAACAGGTATACTAAGTCCTCTTAACATTTCTTACAGAAATTTTTATTTGATCTCATTTCTTTTCTTACTGAGGGAAGCGAAGGTGTATACCGTATATGCAATTTAAGTAATTGTGTTCTTAATCAGTATTGGATGGATTATAATAATATACCTGGAAAGAATCAGAGTTTGAGCTTTTACAGCGTGGAGACGTGAATTGGCATACGGAGAAGCTGATCTAATCATTTGTAGCTTCCACAGAAGTGTTTCTCTGGGTAAGATATCAGTAAGAACCTGTGATTTAAACAATTAATTCTGGCTCACAATATCCAACCACACTTGATGGGATTATAAGAATGCAGCATTAACATGAAGATTAGAAGACAACCAATCCTCTTTAAGCTACTTCAAGAGAAATGCAAATCTATGATGCAACAGATACTGAGAAGAATAAGTGTATAGACTGATCCAGATATTTGACAAATTTTAGGAGAATGTAATTCTAGATTGTTACAAAGTCTGGCCTTACAGAGAGGTGAGATACTGATGCAAGAAGATCATGTGATAGCTTCTCAACCGGCTGTGGCAGAGGAAGTCCAAGTCCAAGTCCCTTCTCCAAATTCGCCATCACAACACCTATATGCATGCAAGATAGCTTCAGGTGAATCAACAAAAATACTTTGTGATAAGCAAAGGAACTTTGAACCAACAGTTTATCATAACTGGGGAGCAACAAGCAAAGATTACTCAAATCACAAATCAGTTCATGATCAAAATTTATACAAAAGAAACAAGCGCATGCTGCTATCAGTTTTCCAGAAACAGATATGCAAATATATCAAGCAAGAAGTAAAATATACCTGTCACTGAACTCAGGACATGAGGAAGGCTAAGAGGAAGTGAGCCAGGAATGGCCTCTAGTAAGGGTACTATTGGTTGAAGTTGCGACTTGTTGAAGGACGTAGCTGCAGATGGATATCAGATAGGTGCTAAATGAATGAGTGAGCAAAACTATGAATTTAATACCTTCTGTGTAAAAGCTAATAGCAATACTAAACACTTTGCCTTTATTCTAAATCCATGGATCTTTAAACTCTCGTTGAAAATGAGTTTAGAGGAAGTTGGTCCAGCCGGTCTTACCTGGATTTGCCAAAATTAGAACAAGGTCAATTTCAGGATTGAGGGCTGCCACAGATAGCGCAAGGCATGCTCCGATAGACTCTCCAACAAGATATATGGGCCTATTCGGTGAGCGATAATGCTCTGACCTAATCGTTCTTTCAACCAGCTTCACTAGGTCTGACACACAGCAATTAAAGAGAATGACCAAATGAGATAGGAAACAGAAACAATGTGCAACAATTTGACAACCATTGGTGCCATAATATGAGGACAACCAGTGAAGCAAACATTTTGTGCTGCATTGCTATTATTACTATAAGGCATATCAAAGGCAGAGGGGAAGAAAGAACCTGTAAATGGTGTTCGATCCTTAGCAGGAATATGCAAGCACCAGACCTCGAAATTCCTTCACACAGCAAGTAAGAAATGGGGATGATTATATGATATCAAATCAATTAGGCTGCGTAATTAGATTAACTCTACTTGGAACTAACTTATTTAGCTTAAAATTCAAAAAAATATAAACAATACTTTGAGTTGGTTCCTACTTTGACAGTCTTTGTTGATGTCTTATAAGCCCAAGTCCCGTGCCATCAATTCCTGGGAGATTCATTCACAAACCATAATAAAAAAAAACCAACACAAAAAGAAAGAAGGAAGAAAGAAACAATCTTGATATAAAGGAAAAGATAAGTGGAACGAACAATGAAAAAATTACAAGACTTTTGAGCAGTAATTAGACACGTGCAGTGTGTAGGAGGAGTTAGCGTGGGTGTAGAGTTATACACTTAACAAACCAATAAAATCGTGATTTTTAGCTTGAGAAAAAGCCGTGTCTCATCATCTTTGGGCTAAAAAGCTTGTAATGATGATGATGATGAAAATGATGGTGAAAATCATAATGGAAACAAAAAACGCGAAAGTTGGATAGAAAAGCAGAGTGATTTAAGTTAAAACAGTGTACCGGGCAAAAAGAGAAGCAGAGGGGAATTGTCCAAGCGAGACCCGCCGTGCAAAGGAGAGAACCAGCGAGGCGGTCCACCGCCGTCGGAGCTGACGAAATCCTTGGCTTGCTCAAAGTAATCCTTCAAGCTCAGACGCTCTTTCTCCTCCGCATCCAACTCCTCGATTTCCTCCTGCTGACCAGGCAATCTCGTCTTCTCTGCAGCTGTCGTCGTTGAAGATTCATTCTCTGACGGCCTGCTGCTTCCGTTGCTCACCGTCGGGAAAACCGTCGGAGTGGTGTCCGTGGAGACGGCGGCGAGCCTCCGAGAGGGAATCGAGATCGGATTGAACTTCGATTTTCCCGATGATGACGACGACGAGGAGGTTAACTCCTGACGGATAATGGAGGGCAGGCGGCAGGGAGACAGGCAAACTCCGATAGAGGCCATGGGAAATGAATGGTAGAAGAGCTGAGCTGAGCCGCCTGGTGACCGGCCGATGGCTGCTGTGGTGGTATGTGAAAATTATTGCCCAAATAATAACAATAACAAACAAGTAACGAAATTGAAATTACAAAACATAGCAAGAGTGGTGCTTCTCTGCAAGTTTATATTAATATTTTATTCAATCTAAAAACCTTTGTGTTTTTCTGTTTTGTTTTTGTCTGGGTTGGAGTCGGAAGACTGATTGAGTAATTGGTCATCTCTCAAGAGAATTTTGAGAAAATCAGACACTGGACGCTTCAACTCTGACGTCACTATTACTATTGCTTCCTGAGTTGGCTGGCTAATCGAAATTTCCGGAGATAATAATCCTGTGTGCTGCGGCTCTTGGTAGGCACCAAATGGTGCCCTTTGCTCTTTGCTATTTTGTCAGACTGCAAAAGTATGCACCCCTTGAATTATTGGCAATGCCAATTATGCCATGGCTCATTCCTGGTTTGCTGGGAGTGGGAGATTTCATTCCATTTCAAGGTATTTTAGATTTTTAATCTTCATTTATTATTTTCATAATTAAAATTAAAAGAGAACTGAATATTATTCACATAAATTAGCTAATAAAACTGTAATTTTCAAACAATACATGTCTGAATAATATTTGCACGAAAAGAGTGAGATTAGAAAATTGCTAGTGTTTTCAAAGAATTAAAGGTAGAGAGTACGAAAACGACATGCGTTTTGATTGGTTGATTGCGGAAAAACAAATTTCACAAAAGATGGAAAAACAAGCGTTAGGGTCAAAGGTGAGATTAGATGGAGGGACTTCTTTTCTCTATGATATGACGTTGCCCATTTACCACCCCACATGCATATTTATATATACATGTAGGTCACACTCCCATGCCATTTATTACAACTTACAAAAAAACATAAGTGGCAAAGATATGCAAGGTCTGTTTTTATCGGTGACGCATAACTCAAAATAGGATTGGGTGCGGTTTGACCAACCAAATTCATTAGAGATTCTATAATATATTGTCTACGTAAAATGACAGCTTGTTGATAATATCAATATATATTCATTAATTGATGAATATAGTGTCTGAATGACTCGTACGTTACAATTTAAATAGTTTTATATTGTGTTGCATTGCATGAATATTATTTGTTGTTTTCATATAACAAGTATGCATTGTGTATCTTTTTTTCTTATATCAATAAAATTAACTCATACTGTTTGATTTTGACGATTTTACAATAAAGTTTTGCCTACCCATTTCCAAATCCTCGGTTTTAATATCAACGTCCATGATTCTAGTTTTTCATGTCACCGATTGACGACCGAATGCTCGATTAAAATCGACGTACATATTCTTATATTGATAGTTCGAATTAAAACTGAACTGCTCGAACAATATCCTAAATTTTTTAGAACCACACATAACTTACGTATCAACATTATTTTAATAAGATATTTTAGAGAATTAAATTGAATTACGAATTTAAATTCGAATTGAGAATTGTATAAGTGGCGTTATTAATTAGTACAAGAGTAGTTATTTGGAAGTACTTATTTGGAAGTACCGTCACGCATTCTAAACATTGACCATGTTGAAAATGTTTTGCCACAAAACAAATTAGGGCGGCGAATGATGTCGTTTTGGACCAACTGAGTTGGAGAAAAAGACTTAGAATTTAAAGTAAACAAGAAACTGTTGACTAATTTAGCCTCATTATGCCACTAAGCAGACAAGGTGTCTTACTCTTACACAGTAATTTACACTTACGACTAAACAGAATTTTAATTTTTAATAATAGTCTGGAAAGTGGGAACAAAAATTAATTAATAATTCCTCCATTTCTATAAGTCGATGAAAGGAAGGAGTAGATGGATGGGTGAATGCACTGCAATTCAACATCTGTCATTTACTTTGGGAAAAGAGAAAAGGAAATATGTGCCATTTTTTTTAATAAAAAATAGGAGCTTTATTTATATTTTTTTCATTTCAAAATTAATCGGCAATAGTAGGAGATGTCAAACTCCTTATAAGGAGTGCAACTTTCCAATGGGTGTGAGATAATCCGCTCTGATGCTATAAAAGGAAATTGAGGTTTCACCTCAAAATCAATTAGCAATGGAGAGAGAGGACCAACTACAAAATTGTGCAATTTTCCAATATGAGATTTTTATTCCTTTCACATTCACACAATTCTAAGCTAATTGTATAAAACGATAAGTGTATAAATCCGTCCTTATTAAAATCATACGAACTTTCAATTGACTAAAAGGAAAAAAAAAGAAAAACCAAGCACTTATTCAAACATAAGATTAAAAACATGAACTATCGTCAAAGAAATATGGTTCTACAGGAAAATGAAGGCATGCAGGTCCCTCCTAAAAAAACTAAAGAAAAATAAGAACGGAGAGTGAACCAATATCAACATCGCACTAAATTTATTATATTTAGTGACCACATTAATTTGGTATTCTATTGATCACACAAAATAAATATAAAGTGATTTAATTTATAGAAATAATATCATTCATTCATTGGCATATCAATGTGGTCACTAATGTAATTAATTTAATATGTCTAAATAATACTAAAACTATTTTAACATTTACGCTTGATATAAAAAAGTGTCGTTAATATTTTTGATATTGGGATTCGCTAGTGAGTCATGGTCTTCTTTGAGTCCTTTTTTTCTCTAGTTAAATAATTAAATCATACCTGGCACATCACATGTTCACACTACCATTGCATAAAAAACGTGTGTTTGACAGTTGTATTTAAAAAAACATCAAATTACACTTTAGTATCATGTGATTTATATCAAATTTCAAAGTTGTACTTAACGTTTCAAATTTTGAATTTAAATACCATGTGATTTATACTAAATTTCAGAGTTGTACCCAACGTATCATTATTCCAAGTTGTAATATTTTAAAAAGTTCAGGGTACTTAAATTCAAAATTTGAAACGTTAGGTATAACTCTGAAATTTTGTATAAACCACAGGGTACTTAAATGCAAAATTTGAAACGTTAGATACAACTCTGAAATTTGGTATAAACCACAGGTACTAAAGTGTAATTTGCTCTTTAAAAAAATAATTACTCATATTTAAAATCCCTTCCAAATTCTCTAAAAAAAATCTCTTCTAAATTCTAAAATCAAAGAATTCGTCATACAAAGAAAAGACTTATTTTTGGGCCTGTTTGGGCTTCGATTTTCAGGGTGATGGGTATGGGCAATGTAATGTATGTGCATTCAGATTGAAACTTTATTGTATAGTGGGCTCAGGCTGATCCATTATCATGCACTTTGGGCCATTTCCAACAAGTGAAAATGTGAAAGGGCAAACATTTTTTTTATATAAAAATATTATACTTTTAACTCTAATTTAAAGACGAGGGAAATTTTTTCCACACACGATGATTCGCACTTGAGATAACTGGTCTACATGTAAAGCTCTCACCAACTGGCTAGACTCCTTTGGCAGCAAAATGCTAACATTACATTACATTACGAGCCACTAATACTATTTGTCTAGTGATATGATAGTTGTACTTATATTTATGCAGTGAAATGCATTAAATTCGATTTTTATAAATTAGAAGATCGATGTTGGATATGTATAAATAACGCAACATATATCAAATGTGTATAATCTTCTTTCTGATAATAAAAGTTTATATTTCTAATTTACCTAAAATAGGAATTCATACCCAATATAATATAAAAATATATAGATGTACTATAAAAATATAGAATTGAAGAGTCCTCCTGAATCGTGAAGCATTTTCTTCCTTATGGAGAAAAAGGTTGGCTGGCAACGAAGGGGAAGTCCGGCAACAGTGGGAGATTTGGGAGGGTGCGGGGAAGGAGATGGACGTTATGGATTAAAATGATTTATTTATTTATTATTTTAATAGTTTTCTTTCTTCTTTTTTAAATTATTAATAATTAATGTGTTAAGAAAATGGAATTATACAAATTCACCATTTTATCCTTCAATTTAACAGTAGAATTGTTAAGAAAACGGAATTAGGGCATATTGAGACAATAAAGAGGTTTTAAGGGGTACATTGACATTATATCATATTCAATGAGCAAATTGAGATTTAAGATGAGATTTAGGGATATTTTAAATAAAAAGTCTAAACAAAAATAAATGTCATAAAAAAAATGCTGAAAGAGAAATGTTCAAATTGAAAATCTTGGATCACAACACGACATTGTTTTCCTTTGACGGAATTGCCTTTTTATACTTGATCCAAAATTAGTAATAATAACGGCCTTTTTATTTGGACACCACACCCATTTATGAATGCTTTCCTTTTTCTGTCCTAGTTAGGTTGAACTCACTTATTACAATCTCCAAAACCCTCAGATCACAAACTGGATTTTTTCCTCCTTGACCATTCACAACTGCCCCTCCTCCATTTTCTTTCCCTTTTTCCCTTTCAGTTTTTAATAACACAAATCTTTTTCACTTTTCCATTTCTGTATTTAGGTTCCCCTGTTTTCTTTTGTTTTGTAGTCGATCGACAAGAAAGCCACCCATCAAATTCAAATGGAGCCAGAGGCCACGGCGGCTTATGACAAAACTTCCTCAGTCCTCCCACGAGTCACATCGTCAGACCCTCCGATGTCAATCCCACGGCGGCGGATGAGCTTCTTCACGGCTCAAGTTGCTCTCAGAATCTCAGTCATGATGTTCACGCTGATCGCAATCGTTGTCACTGTCACAAACGCCCAAACCGTCGTCGTTTTCGGATTCAAGTTCGAGGCCCACTATTCCTACTCATCTGCCTTCAGGTAAACACAGATCCAACTCCAACCCTCCAAAACAAAAAATATCAAAGCTCCAAGTTTTCTCTAAAAAAATAAAATGTGGTTTTTATTTTATTTTATTTTAAATCACAGGTTCTTGGTGGCTGCTAATGCTGTGGTGTGTGCCTTCTCTGCACTGTCACTCATCTTCTTAAGCCGATCCTCCTCACACCGGCTCAAAAATCATTTCTTTCTCTTGTTACACGATACGGTTAGAAAATTAGAAAATTGTTGTATTCATTTGAAATTTGTTGGACGAGAAAATTGGAAAGAAATATTTTTAATATGGCAGGTGTTGCTGGTGGTGATGATATCTGGATGTTCAGCCGCAACAGCAATCGGTTACGTTGGACGCTACGGAGAGAAAAAGATGACCTGGCAGCCTACATGCGGTTACGTCAGCAAATTCTGCAACAGAATGTCCGTTTCTGTTGCGTTTTCTTACCTGGCTTTCGCTGCCTATCTGCTCCTCACTCTCCTATCAGCTCACAATCTCCTGCCCACCCCTGCTGAATGAAGAAAACTGTGCCGCGTTTGGGAAATTTGTCTGTCTTTGTAGATATTACGCCTAATTAATCGCGTTTTGAATTTTTTAACTATGTGTATTAATCAGCTCGTTGAGTGTTGGTTGGTGGAAAATTGGAATGGGTGATGGCCCTTCCCTTTAGAATGTTTGCTAATCAGTAATCACAAGAAGTTGAAATTCAGAGTGCAAATTGGTCGTGTTTAGCATCTCTTGATTTTGGTACAATTGGATTTATGCTCGTGACTCAATAGAAGACGATGGATTAGTAAACATGTCATTCTAAAAAAAAAATTAGGGAAATGTACCGCATTAGATGTGACTCAATGACTCAAGTACGAAAATTTCACCTAGTGCTGTGGCCTCACCAGGCAAGAGGAACTCGCCAAGCAGCTAAAGGATCAAACAGTTGACCATACCTGCATTTACAGTTACATGTCCCAGTCCTTCACTCGAATCAACTCCTCTACGCTCCTCAAGATTAACTATACAAGAATAGTCCAAAAATAATCGAACTCAATATTTGGGATATCCCAAACATGGGTCCTTATCACTTAGACCACCCTTTCAAAGGTGGAAGCCAGGACATTTATTGGTGAGGACAGTTTTCATATACATGGGTAGATAGAAGACACTTTCTTCTTATCAATGACTGTTTTTTTTTTTTTCTTATCAATGACTTTGGGTAACAAAAGGACATGCCATTTAATTCAACCATCTTGTCATCACCCTTCACTTTGATGACCACTGCAAGCCCTACCTAAAGAAATTTATGTGTATAAAACATAATATCTAACTCTAACCATTGTTTAGTGGAATTTCAATTTCTATTTGGAACAAGTCAATTTACAGTTTGAATTCTGAGGTTCCAGGTGTTCATTAGAGAAGGGAAGCAGATAGAATTATGAATTATCATTGCAGTGAAAGTGATCATATTATCATATACATAGAGATGCATGTATTACTCAGTTTCAATCTCGTCTTCACTATCTTTAAGATGCTCTTTCAAGGTCTGCGCAGCTTCAGTTTCCCAGTTTTCGGAGTCCCAAGCCGGGTCAATTTCAGGGAGCTGATACTCATCAGGCCTTAATGACAGTTGAAATTCTGGTAGGTCAGGCAATGTTTGTAGAACCCTGTGTCATCATATGAATTTAATCATGAAGTTAATTAATCAATCAGATGGTAAGAGAGAAGTAAGGATAGAGAAAAACCCTTACTTCTCTTGTTCCAATAGGTAGCCATACATCTGAGATTTCCTCGTTGCAACTTCAGGTATTTTCTGATGCAAATGCCTCATAGCTCCCCACAGTGGAGGAGCCCTTCAAATTAAAGCCAAAAACAAACAAACCAAATCAAGTATTTTTATTTACTATATTAGTCTGTCAAATGCCAATATATATATATATATATATATATATATATATATATATGTGTGTGTGTGTGTGTATTCACCTGGTGACTGGAGCTGCAAGGCAGAAGGTTAAGCAAGCCTTCTTGCTCTCCGTTAGAAGTTCTTCAGCGGCAAGAAAACAACATACGGCGGAGACATGGCACGACGGTTCATTGCCCTTGTCAAGGATCAGACCATGGTAGTAGTATGCTGCAGCTTTTGACTCGAGAAATTTCCATTTGATGAACCAAATGTGCTTCTTCTCACCGCCATTGTTCATGTCGCATCCAGACAAGCAGTGATAAGCCTGCTCTCCAACAAACAGGACAAATTTTGATCAAAAACAACAAAAGTCAAACACAAAATTTATAGAAACTCAGGAAATGCAACCATACCTGGCTAAAGTAAATCAACTGTTCACATGCCAATCTCCTTTTAACTGACAAAGTCGCCTTCTGACACTCAACAGCCAAACCAAGCTGAATTTCTGTTCCCTGAATTTGTCATAACAACATTAGTACCGTCTTCCATAAGCTGTCAATTTGAAGAAAACATTCCAGGATGTTTTGAGGAGACGAATCCAGTGATGATATGGTGATATTGATTGTGAAGGAGTAAAACTACCTGGCCTAGAGTTTGATAGGAAATCGCCTCCAATACACCATCCTGCAAATTCTTTGGCAATTTTTTCCTGGATTCAGATTTCATGTTTCATTAGTCTAGAATTCAATGTTACTTAGCAACAAATTGATTTTAGGCCTCTGTGTGTCTACGTACTTGATTTCGGGTGGCATGCGCGCCATTAAATCCTTGACACAAAACTCCAAGTAGCCTGATGCCTTGAGCAGTAAGTCCACAGCATCTCTCTTGCAATCTGCTTCAAAATGATTATTGAACTCATTGAAAAACAGTGAATAGTATGTCAATTGCATTATTGAATTGATATTGACGAAAAAGTAAAACAGACCTGAAGAAACAGTCCTCGTACCAGAGCCAGAACGGTCTAATGGGATCATCAATGTGTCAGCGTCCGACAACGTGAGCATTGCCATGAGATGAATCACTGATACTACTTCAAACCATGAATTTGCCACACCGGCTTCCTGCTTTTATAATATACATCATGCATTATTTCTATGAAACTCAATTGAATCATGTAAATAGTTTCGATTCCGGCTGGTGTTACCTGCTTAGCATCCCCTAAACTTTTCCACTTGAATTCAACCAACCCCTCCAGACCATATGCTGTAACAGATCACAAAACGTGAGCCTTAGAGAGAAAACGAAAGAGGGTGAGAGAAAAAGGGAAAGTTTCGATTTTTGAACCTTTGTTAGTGAGGCCAATTAAAAGAGACAAGTAGTCCTCCAGTGCTCGCCTCAGTTCAGGAATTGCAGATCCACCTGCAACAACAATTTCAAATTTCAATTCCAATTTTGTTTCGTGCAAGAATTAACTCAATAGTAAGAATATTAGAGTTGGGAGGGAAAGAGTGGATACCAGTGTCTTGTGCCACTAACACAATCTGATTGCGAAGGGAAGACAATCTGTCATCAACGTTTTTTGGAATTAGCCCTCTAAGCCGCTTTTCAAGATCACTTATTTGTGCAGGAATTCGCGTCGACGGGACGAACACCACCACTTCAGGCACACTCAACTTCTTCTTACTTCCTCCAACGCCGTAAATGGAAGCAGCACACCCCATTTTATTCCTCTAAGTTTCGGCTCTTGTCAATCATCAAACTTTCTGTTTTAGTAGAAGTTGATATATGGACGGCAACAAGTGAGACCAGATTAGAAAAACAGAATTTACAAAAACAAATAATAGATTCAGTGAAATGACTTACTGGATACAGAGGGAGAGCAGAGGAGGATGACGAAGACCGTGAGCTAGCAGCTGGGAAACTGATGAAGAAGCCGCTAATTATGGCAATATCTCAGAGAGAGCGAAAAGGATTCCTTACACTCATGTATGGCATGCATTCACCCATTTAACCATTGGGATAATAAGTCTACTTATTTTTAAGTCAAAACGATGAATGCATGCTATACATTCACGTATTGAATCATCTTCCGAGAGCGAGGGGAAGGTGCGTTTGTGCTGTGACCGAGACATGGCTCACATGGCGAAGACGTAGAAATCCGAGGTCTCCGCTTTGTTAAAAGGAGCTCTTTGAAATTCATCACCATGAACTATTTGTTTAACAACCTGGTGTGGAGGCAAATCCAGTGGGGACCACAATTGGTGGTGGGCCGACATACGATATGAAAGATCTTAGCCCTTGGATCTGCCACCTCATGGGCCGGTAGATTGGGAAGGGGATCTCATCATTTACTTTTACTTTACTTCTCTCTATTACAAGCAAATCTGACTAACAAGAAAATATTATAATTTGTCCTTTTCTATTTTTGCCTGGGTTAGAAGGTAGGGTTAGTTGGACTTACAAATATAATTCATAAAACTTACATAAGACCTAAGACAAACCTGACAAATCAATAAGGTCCGATTTTATGATTTACCAAAACTTACATGAAAATGACTTCTTTTTCGTTACCAAAAAAAAAATTACTTTTTTTTTAATAACTTCCTATCTTAGGCACCTACCAAATGGAGTTCTTGTATTCAGCCTGTATTTACTCACGAGTTTTAGAATTCTCGTCCATAACATATGTAGATCTGATGCTAACTATGTTCAAAACGATATCGAGGCTGATAATACTAGAGATATCATATTTATTAATCATATTTAAATAATATTCTAATATAAATAGGACTCACCAATATAAATGAAGTCTGCATGTATTAATATGTATTTTATAAATACGATTGGCTTAATATTCTTCTTAAAAGGTTTCGAAGCGACAAACACAAATCGAAAACTAGAGCAGAACCAGTGGATATAAAACTATTGTGTGAATGAATCTGGGACGCAGCCCACGAAGGATCATTATTCATCACTGATCTCATTGCCACGTCCCCAGTTCCAGTCCCTTGAGGGAGGCAGATATTTTTCATTACCAACAAAATGAGTGAAGGCAAAATGAAATAATTAAGAAATTAAATAATAAGTTCCCAGATCCATCATTCATCATTCATCATGTTACCTATCAGCCCCAAGCAGAGCATATGGACACAGCCTGGTTCTGCACAGGATATTCAAATTGTATGTATCTGATCCAAAATCTGACAAAACCATACAATTACACCAATATTAATTCTCATGCTCAACCGTTCATTCTCAGTTCTTCTCACCAATACTACCTTCAGATTCACATATGGACCGACTGCAGTTTACCATTTTAGCTTTAGGGGTGAAAAAAGAGTTAACATTTTAGTTCTAATTCCTTCGAGAGAATTTTTCACGTCCGTTCTAATAAGTTTAACTAGTGTTTACTATGAATGTCAGTCCAAGAAGTTATATGGATGTGCCTTGTCATTTACTTGGATTTTTCTTTTTTTGTCAAAGGATAATATTCGTTAATCTAAAAGAAAGAGTTTAAAACAAATTACATAATTCAATTGAAATAAGAAAATGTTCAACTAATCACAACAGATTGGCCCACTGATTGAGGTGCTCTCATGCCCGATATGCTCCCGACTCGTCCTCGGTTCGATCCTACTTGTGAATCTTCTAATTGTGACAAGGAGTGCGCAAACATGTGTGAGTCTTCTTAATCTCCAAAAAGGTGAATTACCGTGATTCATCATTTGTCTCTTGAAAAAAAAAAAATTCAACCAAATTAACGTCATGGGCATGTAATAGTATTATCCTAAATTCATCGGTGCTTTAAAGTTCCTATCTAGCATATTCTAGATTCAACCAAATTAACATATGGAACATGTAATAGTATTATCCTAAATTTATCTGTGCTTTAAAGTTTCTATCTAATATAGTATTGACGTTTATGAAAATAAAAAAATTTATCAAATTCAAGCTCTCAAAATAATAAAATTTGATATGATAATTTTTTTTTTATGTTTAATTACTTCAAAATACCTTCAATTTTATAAATTTCTTACTTCAATCGACACCTAAGGAATCAAACGTCAATAAATTATTTGTTTTTATTAATGGGAAAAATTGAAAACAAAATCAAAATAGACCGATCGAAGAGTCTCCTAACGTTCGGGCCGGTCCAAATAAGTCGAATTACGAAACGGACGCTAGGGGTTTTACTTTCCTGTGTGGAAGCGTGAATTTAACATTTCCCGAGTTGAGGATCCCACCAAACGGTCCAAACTAAACCTCGCTGCCTCCGTCACGACTCACCACCACCATCTGATATCGAAATGGCGAATCCAATCACCAGCGTTCTCATCTCCTCGCTGGTAGCTCTGTTGCTCTTCACCTCGGCGCTCGCAATCTCCGATTTGCCGTTCATCGTCGCCCACAAGAAGGCCTCCCTCAACAGGCTCAAGTCCGGTGCTGAACGCGTCACTGTGTCCATCGATATGTACAACCAAGGAGCCTCGTAAGCTTCCTTTTATTCCATCGTTGCCGATCTCAATTTATGCTATTTTTGCTTCTTTAATTTCAGATCCAGCTTCTCGTAAAATATTTTCATGCTTTCTGTTAGATCTGCTCGAATTTTTGCTTGCATGCCTTGTTCGATCATGTTTATCAATGTCTGTCTCCAATTAGGGGATTTCTTACTTGGCTGCTGGTTGAATTGGATTGTCTTTCTCAGTATTGCGTTTTAATTGAAATGATTGTTGTTAATTGGATTTGGTTTTGTTCAAGTCTATTTCTGTTTGGTTACTGTCAAATTTCAAGCACATAAGACGATTGAGGCTTACAATCTTTCAATTTTACTGGTATCCTACTAAGAAATGAATATCAAAGTTGTTCATTCAACTGGTCACGAACTGATGCTATAGATCTCTCACTAAACATCTGTTTTGATTCCATCTGCGAGATAGTAACTACAGAAAACAATATATTGGGAAATTTTATTAAACAACTGATTGCGAAAGGGAAAGCTGGAATTAATGTTCAAGTCTCAGCATTGCCCTTTGCTATTTTTGCATGTTAGATACAATGAATAGGAAATCACTCTTTGCTAGAGTTGATCGAAGCATGTGACAAAACTTTGGGGAGGATGTGGAATTGGTCATTTTGTGGAACGATAGAGTGAAATTTTCATGGATGTTTGAAGTTTGTGCAATCTTAACGAGATGCAAACCTATCGCCTTTTGCAAATATTCATTTCCTAGTTTTCCTTTCAAATACCGTAATTTGATTGCTTGTGGAGCTAAGGTCATGGTCAAATGCGCATTGAATTGACAAGATTTTAGTAGCATCCTGTAAGTTACTTTAGCTCTGCTAGTTCTAATATGTAAAATTCTTTTCTCTGTATTTGTCATGGCTGTGTACCCTAAGATAACTTAATAATGGTCTTTGAGGTAAAATAAAATAGGGTGTGTAAAACGCTTTTCTGGCTCATGTGTATCGGATTTACTGGTTCAACTCTCCATCAGAATAAAGGCACAACTGTGTTAATTTCATATCTGCAGGGTTTTGATTTTGTATTTGAAATTATTTCTGTCATTTATATTTTTCCCACAATTCTACTGATTGAGTGCAAACTGAATCTAATGTTTTAATTTTTTTTCGACTTTGATACTTCTGCTCATATTATTAATACTGATCAGATGTAATGTTTCCTTTCCAGAACTGCTTATGATGTAAGCTTGAGTGATGAGAGCTGGCCTCAAGATCTCTTCACTACCATCAGTGGTAACACTTCCAAGTCATGGGAAAGGCTTGATGCGTAAGTGCTAGATTTTTATAATAGCCATGTGCTACTTTGCATAGCTTCCACTCCATTTGTTTCTTAATTATTGCCTCTCTAAATGGGATTTGCAGAGGTGGCATTGTATCCCACTCTTTTGAATTGGAGGCCAAAGAAAAAGGAATTTTCAGTGGTGCACCGGCTCTTATCACATTTCGCATTCCCACAAAGGCTGCTCTGCAGGTTGGATGTGTGCAGCCTCATACTCTTTTCCTCATTATGACTGTTTAAATATTACCTTCTGACTTTTGCTGTTTCTTCTAGGAGGCTTATTCAACCCCCATACTGCCTTTAGATGTTCTTGCGGACAGGATTCCTGAGAATAAGTTAGAGTTGGTAAGTTTCTCCATCCAATAGGGCTTATGTTGGTCAATCTGTTTACTGTGTGAACTAACTGATGCGTTTTTTGTGCTTTCATGGAATTTTCGCTGCTGGTGACCAAAATTTTCAGGTTAAGGTATGGAATATTCTTTTTATCACGTTCAATCCTTACATTCTGAAATTTGTTAAATCATCATGAACATAATACTATGCTTGTGTCTGAATGGAGTTAGGATTTAACAATTTTTCGATTTTTCTTCTCTTATTTACAGAGGGTGCTGGCAAAGTATGGGTCTCTGATCTCCGTGGTCTCCATTGTGGTTCTATTTGTGTACTTGGTTGCTAGTCCATCCAAATCTGGTGCTGCCAAAGGAAGCAAGAAGAAGCGCTAAGCAGCGGTCATGGCGTGATTCTAACGCATGCCGTGGTGGTGTTGTGAGCTGTTGTTTTCTCCTTTGAGTTAGTGGCACATTTTAGTTTTCTGAAAACTTGGAAAAACGAATAGTTGTTAACAAGTTAGTGTAAGATGAAAAGCTGATACATAGAGCGGGCATAGCCCGAAGGAGGTCGTTGGTAAGGTTTGGTACTCAGGATTTGCTCGGCAATTTTGGATTGAGTCTTATATTTTGCCTTTGTTTATGCTAAACTTCATTACTAGGAATGGGATATGGGTACCCGTACCACAAGATTAAAAGCTTAAATGTGTTGATTTTCTGCAACTACTTCCTCTTATCCCTTCAATTTAAACAATTTCGTACGTGACTTTCATTCGTTACTTTTAACATATATCGAATTTAGCAAATTATTAAATTGAATCGTAGCACTTAGCATTATGATCTAGTGTTATTTTTGTCTGTATGTTATATGGGAGGTATCAAAATCGATTCTTATAAAGGACGAAATTGAATAATAACATATATCGAATTTAGCAAATTATTAAATTGAATCGTAGCATTTAGTATTATGATTTAGTGTTATTTTTTCTTGTACGTTATATGGGAGGTCTCAAAATCGATTATTATGAAGGACGATTTTTTTATGCAACGATATGGGAAATGTGCAGAATTCGGTTGAATCATACGATGCGCACACTTACATCATTTTTATATTTAGGAATTAAACTTGAAATTTCACACTTGTAAGTAAAAAATAACGTCACTAAAGATAATATCATTTTTATATTTAGGAATTAAATTTGAAATTTCACACTTATATAAGTAAAAAAAGAACGTCACTAAAGATAATGTTGTTGGTAATATCCTCTCTTCTGAATACAAAGAAAAGAAAAGTAGGTCACTAAAGATAATGTTGTTGGTAATATCCTCTCTTCTGAATACAAAGAAAAGAAAAGTAGGTAAGGCGACATATTAATTGAAAATCTGAACCCTTTAAGCTTAGAAAGGATCAAGATGCCATACTTATGATCATTTGTAAGGCATTTATACTTCTTAAAGAATTTTGGTTTCTCTCGATTAAATAAGAGTTACGTGACGTAAATTTGAATTGCAATGTTATGTCGGAACTTGTGAATTTGAATTCAAAATTCTTATCGTGACTTGTAAATTTGAATTTAAATTTCTTGTCGTGACTGATAAATTTGAATTGAAATTCATTACGTCAAAAAAGAAATACCATTAAATTGTAGTGTTGAAAATTATTTTTTCTTTTAAAATAAAATAGAAAGAAAAGTACATTAAGAGACAAAGAAATTAATTGAAAATCCGAACTCTTTAAAGCTTAGAAAATATTGATGAATTATATGATTATCGGTAAAGTATTTCTTAAAGAAATTTGAATTCTCTCAATTAAATGAAAGTCACGTGACGTAAAATTGAATTGAAATTTCTTTGAATTCTCTCAATTAAATGAAAGTCACGTGACGTAAAATTGAATTGAAATTTCTTTGAATTCTCTCAATTAAATGAAAGTCTTGAATTGAAATTTCTTAGAAATTTCTTAGCTTATACTTGTTAAGTACAACTGTCCTTTGAATATGAAATCTTGTATTAGATTACCCCCTCTCCTATATCACATGTTTAAAGCAATTAACTCATAATCTTCATGGCTAAATAGTTAAAACCGTCACTGAATTTTACCATAATTTTAGTAATTATCTTTTTATTTCAATATTAGTACCCCCTGTCCCTAAATTTTACCCTAGTATTTCCATTAGTCAATTTGTCTATTTTTCAAACGAATTCCATTAAAAAAAGGGGCAAAATTATCAATTCAGGTGCACTTCACGTGGCTTTTTTTAATGGAATTCATTTGAAAAATAGACGGAAGGACTAACGAAAACGATAGGGTAAAGTTCAGGAACGGGGGACATTAATATCGAGGTATAAGGACGGTTGCTAAAATTATAGTAAAATTCAGGAACGGTTGTAATCATTTACCCTAATCTTCATTATCCAACAACTAATCTCCCAATTTAATTTTTTCTTTTCGGGAGAATTCATAACCTCCTATAGACTATAGTCTCCAACTAATTATGTTTGACTGAAAATTTTAACTCACCACATTCATTATGAAATGTATTTTTGTGAATTAATTACATTTCTCACTTTTTAGTCCACTAAATTAATTAATTAATGGTGTCAAATTGACGCAACTCTGAGCTAGCTTACCGTTTATTTAAACCTCACGTTCAATTCACATAGACAAACGTACATATCTTATAGACTAAAAACTTAACGACTAAGTTGTTAATTTACCTCATAAACAATTAGGAAATGATTTCCCCACTCCACTTTTCTACTTAAGCACTCCTCCGTTTGTTTATGTCCATTGATTTTTTTTTTCATCTACTCAATCGAACGGCTAAAAAAATAAAAAGTCGCACGAAGAGAAAAGTGGAGTGTGGAAATTAGTTTCTTATACAATTTTATCAGATTAATTACCATTGAGGTGGCAAAAGTAAAAAGAAAAAAAGGCAGCTCTTTCACTTTGTGATACTGTAATTAAGTCTCTCTATATCTAGCTCTTCTAATACTTAATTTTCTTAATCATCTCATAATTAATTTCATCACTTCTCTCTCTTTCGTCCATGGATCCTACCCTGTGGACATTTCTTCTCAGCAGCCCCGACCAAGCTGTTCCTTATCCTTGGGAACGTTGTTTCGATACCGAGGTACTTCATTTGCCGAGAGATATCTAGATCTACCCACACAGATTTATTTCCCTTCTAATTTTCTTTTTGTCGTGATCATTTCAAGTTTTATTATACTATGTGCGCAGACGGGGTTTTTGTTGTACAAAAGCCGAGAAGATGGAACCGTGATAATCGATTTGAGGCCGCGAGTGAACCTCGGGGGAGGTCTGTACAATGTGAACAACATGTGGCAGGTACTCACCGGCGGCCACCCGGACACGGCGGTGAACCGTTTCGGTACTGCCGCCGTGCTTTGGCCTGATATTATGTTTCAGAGGAATATCAACGAATATGATCAAGACACTCCGATTGTGATTTGTTCCAACTGCTGCACAGGACCCCTTGTCACATATCTCATTGTGCCCCAACTCGTCACTAACTGCCCCCTATGTGGCTGCTACATGGATATATTCCGCTAATTAATTAATTAATTAATTAATTAATTGCTTATCAGCTGGTAGCTATTGCTAGTGATGCATGCATGATTCCAAATTATATATATTAAATAAAAAACTTGTTGCAATCTCTCTCTCGAGCTTTGTTTCTTGTATTAATGAATTTCGGGATTATCCTTTAAATAATTTATATTTCAGTACTGTTAATTGTTCTTGCAAATTTTTTTTTAATTTTTTTTTCGAAAAGGGGACCAGCGTTTCAACGCATGCATCTCTAGTCACGTAAAATCATAAGACACACCATCACCGGTTCTGGAAGTACCTTAATCACTAAACTAACTTATTGTGGGCAAATTGAAATTTCTTTTTTTTGTTAATCTAAAATTGAAATTTCTATTTTTTTTAAATCTAAAATTGAAATTTCTATTTGAGTTAATAATTGTGATAGTTTTATTGGAGTGGAAATTAAAGAGCATATACGACATTACGTTGGTGCTTTGTCCATATAAGTATGAGGACGTCGATTATTAACTCAAATAGAAATTTCTCAATTTCAATATCAATTTCTCACCAATTCTCTTTTTTTGGGTTTCTTTCTAATAGTAATTTCCTCTCCTTTTGTTTAGGTAGAATTTTAGATTTGAATTTGGATTTAATAATCAAGCTAAGTATGTTATGAAATGATGATTAAATTGAATGAATTTGAAATAATTAGATGGATATTTTTTCATACAAGGATATTTAGGAATGAATATACATGTTGTATATTAATCTTGTCTTTTACGAGAATTAAATCCGAGATATTTAGCCAGGACGTGTCGGAGGTTTTGTACCTGCCCTGGCCACAATCAGAAAATACACCAGTAAGGAAGTAAGGATCGAACTCAGGACGTACCAGAGGTTTTGTATTGACCTTGGGAACACCCTAACCACTGGACCAACTTGTTGTGATTAAACAAACATAACTTTGTAAATTACCCCAAAAATTGTAAATTTATTTTTAGTTTTGGGGATATAATATGACCATGAAATTTACAAAGGAGTAATTGTGTTTTTTCTTCTAGTCTTTTAGATTTAATGTCGCATTTTTTCAAGGAAAAAATAAGAACGTATGCGTATTCATGAAACATAAGTCATTATTTCTGGGCAGTATTATTATGGCTTCATGGATGATGTAAGGGTTTGTTGAAACTGTGCTGTTAATGCATAGCCTGTAACTGTGATGCTAATTAAGATTTTTGTTTCTTTGTTATTTTCTCTAATTACTTCCAAAATTATATTTGTGTTTATCATTGTTTGGTCAACAGTCTGAATACAACGCATCTGGTTATTGCTATAAATTCAAAGTTTTTTTTTTTAGGGAAAATACGATTATGAATTAGATAGAAAATCGTAATATATTTGGTGGCACAAAGCCTATGTAGCTTCATTAAAATTTTACCGGAGATATAAATTCAAAGCCTTCTTTCATATTTTGGTATCTATATAAATAGGTGTATTAGCTCAGATTTATTTCCCTTTTAAGTCAGTTTTGAGGTTGTTGCATGCAGATATGTTACACATTTCCTAACATTTACTCCTCAAAATTAATGAATGGTATTTATAAGGAGGGAGAAGAGCTCTTAGTGATTCTTCAAAATTAATTATTATTATTATTTTTTGGATCAATGACTCATTAATTAAAAAAAAATGATAAACTACATAAAAATATCTAAACTATAGGGGCCATTTCAAGTTCATACATCAACTATAAAAAATTTCATCTAGGTACCCAAATTATTAAAACACAACATCTAGGTACCCACCGTTAGTCAATATGTTAAATGCTGAGCTGGCATTTTTTGTTCAAATTGTTTATGATGAATTGGATTCCATGTGGATAAAAAAATAATCAAAATTTAATTATAATAAAAACAATTAATAAGATTGTAAAATAAATAATAAAACAAAAACATTGAAAAACACAAATCTTCTTCCCCATCCTCGCATCCTCAAAATCTCATAGATTCAACCTAGGCTATGCTTCCCAAATTCGTTACCAAATCCAATTATGAACCAAAAATTAAACAGAAAAAGAAAGAAAAAAAATCAGTCCTCGTTACCATAGGACGACCATCCTCCCCTCATCTATGTCGCCTTCCAAGCTGCATTGCAGCAATACCAATTATGAAAGAACAAAAAATCCAGATCTGAAATTTCACGAACACGAGCACGCCACCACCAGCACCCCCTCCCCATCCCCTGTTTCTGTCTCCCATACTGTATTAGAGCATGGACTTAAATTGCATTTGGAACCTAATTTAAGCTTCATGAGTATAGGCGAAAATAATGGTGCCTGCAAACAAGAGCAATAAAGTACATTTTGAAGCGTTCAAGATCATGAATTTTGGTTCAAGATCATGAACTTAGGTTGCTGGTTGTTGGTTTCTGGGTGGATAGGTGCGGAGGTCGAATCTAGGGATTGGGTGTTCATCGTGCAGATGTCAAATCTAACCCACCTCACCAAATTTAACAATCCAACAACCTAAACACATCTACACATCCTCATGAGTTCGAATTTTAGCTTGGTTCTTCGAGATTCTACCTGCATCAAACGAAAAACGGCCGGGAAGCTTCAAACACCGCTGGCTTCCAACGGACTCCGATGATCGTGGAGGAGGGCATGGATGGCTTTGTCTTTCCCAGAAGAATCGTTTGAGGCTGGTCTGGCCTCCCAATTTGGCCTGAAATGACGATAGTAGCGGTGGTTGTTTCTAGATTTTCTCGACCGTGAATCTCCCTCAACGGCAAGCGTCGACTATGATGCTAGCAGGACCGATTTTGACTTAACGAGGGGAAACAGATGGTGTCACTGGCGAAGGTTGGATTGATCAGAAGCGAGGGTTGCGACGGTGGCCTCGTCGTTGTCGTAGAGAAGGAGAAGAAGGTGAGGATAAGGAAGAGAGAAGGAGATAGGAGAGAGAGAGTGTGTGTGTGTGTGTGTGAGTGAAAGATTGAGAGAAAGAGAAAGAGAGAAAAATTATTATTTGTATAATTTTATTTTAATTTCTCAAATAATTATTTTAGTTTTTTTGTCTACATGTCATCCATGTTAGCTTAAAAAATGGCCCCACAAGTGCCACTTGGGCACTTAACATATTTTTTTAACAAATTGCTAGCGGTGGACACCTAGATGTTGTGTTTTGGTAGTTTGAGTATCTAGAATCCAATTTTCATAGTTGGGTTACGATTTGAAATGACCCATATAATTTGAGTACTTTTATATAGTTTATCCTAAAAAAAATTATACGTTAACTTTTTTTTTTAATCTTCTATATTTTGATGTTGCGTTTTTTTTTTTCACGTACATGCCGACTCCATATTTCCATTATACAACCAGCCTTCTAAAAAAATAATACATAGAAGATCAATGAGAAGTGGAGCGCAATAAAATGGAATTTCAAGAAAGGATATCATACTCAAGAGAGCAAGAAAAAATTGTGATTGAGTAAATCAAAATTCGACAAAGAGAAGAACATGAGGAAGAAAGGATAATGCTACTACATACTTGGCGTGCCTCCAATGTTGGAACCATATTATAAGGAACTTTAGATGGAGCTCATTGCAAAGCGAAGGGGGGCGATCAATTTAATCAAAAAATTAAATTTATTATTTTAATCACAACTTTTTTATGATTTTTTATGTATAATTATTATATAATAAAAATTGAATACATACATAATAAATTATTAATGATTAATTTATGATTCTCTAAATTACATGTCTTCAGAGAGCTCCTAAATGAACTTTTACTTATTTTTTGTTAAAATTTAGCTTTTGAATTGGTAGCATGATTGGAGATGCTCTAATATAATCACCTCACAATATCACTGTATCAAAAGCAAAATCACTAACAAAAAATATATAAAATCTTCCTTATACCCTAAGGTCTCCTTTGATACGCCGTATTGTACTGACTATTTCAGTCGGACAGACTAATCTGTCTACCGGATAGACTAACTATTTAATCAGGCGTTTGGTGCTCTATCTGATTAAAATGACTCATCTGAACTCCAATTTGATTCATTCTTTTTTCAGTATTCTTAGAATTAGGTTATCTTTCTAAATCTTGCACAAATTTTTAGTCTAAATCTATATGCTCGAGCCTAGGAACTCAAAAATGAAGTCTAAATCCAAAACTCATACATGTGTTGGCCGAAAAATAGATCGAAAGTTCCTGAGACACCAGAGGATGCCCAAATAATTAGCCGGATTCCCCTGAGCCACAAAAACCTTCATGACTGGCCAACCTAGTTCTATGACCACAAAGGCCTACGCGCCGCCACGCACCGGCGGAAGGCCGGATCACACGCCACGCGCCGGCCATGCGCCGCCTCGCACTGGCTACGCGTCGCCACTCGCCTACTACAGTGCCTCACGCGATTATATTATACTGGTCGGATTACCAAATACCTGTTACATATTAAATATACGCCGGGCAAACGTGGCCCAAATCTTTTATTGTGTGTTAATTTTAAATTATTATATCCTATATTTAACTAAACCATTGGGTCAACAACAAAAAATTTGACTAAATTATGCGTAACTATTACATCTTATACCCAACCAATTACAACAAAGTACGAGGTCAGAAGCAACATTAGAAACCTAAATCAATCACTCGATCAACATCAAATCCTGAACTACTCCATCCAAATTGCGATGCAATCCAATCAAATGGTTCAAATGCCGACTCTATAACCTTCTGTAACGATTATTTGCTGTTGATCATACATATATATATATATATGTTTGTGTTCTTTCTAATTGATCTTGACTCTTGAATTAATCTTGATTGATGACCCCCTTTTTTGGATTTACAGTTGTGCTTCTTCCTTTTTCCTGTCTTCTTCTTAAAGTTGGGTTTGGGTTTTTTTTTATTTTTTATTTTATCTAAATATGGGATTTTAATATTTCATAATGGTAAAAGAAGATATAATATTAGAATTAGCAGTAAATTTTGTTAAAATCTTGCCATAATCCGCTATTTGGAAAAATTCAGATAAGGGAAAAAAGTACCCACCCTCCAACAAGGTAGGAGGGGTTCCAATGTGAGCTCTGTATATATAGATGACATTTTATTTCCTCTAATATTTGAGTCCAATCTGACTCAATATTATTAGAAATTAGGGAAGACAAATCAAAGCAATACCAATAATGGTCAATAATGCTGAATTTTGACCATTCTTATTTCTATCTAGACTTATAGATACTCGTCTTCCATGGGAAAAAAAAAAAATTAATATTTGCATGTACCACCCTTTCAATTTATCGAATTATTTTTGTACATATATCATAATCGTAACCGTTCATTCTCTAAATCATCATGTCAATATCATATCCGTAAAAGATCAACAAGATTGGAAGTTATTTAGTCATTCATATGTAACAAATAAATCAACGGGTTTGATAAGAATTAATATCCTCATGGCGAATCGCCCATTTAGTTAGTATATATAAGTGGCTAAATAATTTCTAATTTTATTGATTTTTTACGTAAATGATCTTGAAATGATAATTAAGTAGTTGAACAGTTTTAATAATACTATATTTATAATGACAATTCGATAAATCAAAAGAGTAATACGATAAGATATTACGAGGGTGGGAGGTAAGTATTCTCTTATTAAAATTATTATAAAACAGAGCGGTATATGATCACATTTATTGAAACAAAATATTACAATCAATGAATGAATCATTCCATATCCACAGCTCGTAAATAATATATAACAAGTAAAACTGAAAATGAAAAAGAAAGAATCTCAATCAGCTCACAAATTGTAAAAAAAGAAAGAAAGGAAGAAAAAAAACAGGGGAGGATTCATTCATTTTGAGCGAGTCAGTAGTTAGGCTTGTGAGGCTTGTCGTCTGCAACGGCGAACCCAGATGCTACAAAAGTTGAGATACTCTGTGTCAAATGCCTGGAAGCCTTTTCATAATTAACAAAACCCATGAACCAGAAATCATGACCGTCAATCGTCACAATCTGGATATACTTCTCTCTTGGATTATCCCTCATCACCACCGGATTGATTGTCGCAATATTTCCCAACGGCACCATAATCTGTATACGTTAATGAATTAATTAATTTCTAAATTTTCTATTTGGATGTTTAAACTTTAAAGAAAAAAGAAATTGATCAAATATGTATATGTATACCTTGTAATAGCTCCAGGTGATCTGACCAGAGGGGGCGGTGAAGGACAAGGGGCGGTCGCTGCAAAACGCCGTGTGAAGGTTGGAGAGGTAAAGAGTTCCGGCAACTGGTCCTGTGGAGGTTGAAAGGTAACAAGCGAATGACTTGTTGAGCTTCTCATTTGGGTAAGTAGCGAAGGATTGCTTGTAGAGAGCCTCAAATCCACCTCCGGTTATGGCTTTCGCCGTCACATTCATCTTCGCCCACGCAGCTCCCGGCACCGACGTCCCAGTTTTCACTGATCATCAATTCAATTTCACACGTTTTAGTTATAAAACCCAATCATTAAATCCTTGGATGGTATTCTAAATAATCAATTGAAGTAAAAGAAAGAATTTTAGAGAAGATGGAGAAATAAAGTTAGTATACATACGGTTTTGCCAGATGTTGTTGGCCATGGACTCGGCCTTGTTGCTCCAAGAGTTGAAGACATGGAGCATGGAGTCCAATGGAGTGGTGTTGTTGGCCTTGTCAATAGGTTGGTATTGGAGGTAGGGGTAGTGGAAGCTTTGGGCTTGCTCAGTGCCACCGGCGTGAACACCCCACAGAGCTGCTTTTTTGTTGTCCGGGTGGCAGGTCGGGACCGCCGGGTGGCCCATCACGTGGGTCCCCCACTGCTCCGCCGCCTTTTCATCACTTGGTGGAGGAGGTGAGCTTGATGATGGAACATCTTCCTGATGATGATCACCTTGCTTTGAATATTCTTGGGTTTTCTGATCAGCGGCGGAGGCCGATGGTGCCGATGGTGCCGGCGGCGGCGTTTGGTTGGAAGGGGAAGGAGCAGGGATATTGGTGGGAATTTGAGGTAACTGGTGTGAATAAGCTGGTGGTGGTGTCTGATAAAATGGATTGACGTCCTGGGGTGGCGGTGTGATATTGTGTGTCGGCGGCGGCGGCGAGGACGACGGCGGAGGTGTTTGATGAAAAGGGTTCGTATCAATGTGGGAGGGAGGGGAAATGGAAGGGTAGAGAGGTTGGGAATCTTGCTTGTTGTGATTCATTGTGGTTGAAAATGGAAGGCAAGGAAGACGGATTAGAAGAGTTGAAGGCTATCGGTTTCAAATTTTTGGACGTGGTTTTGGGGTTTGGGAGATCTTATTTATAACAAAGGAAACTCTCTCTGAAGACTTTTCTAGAAGAAATGAAGATTATTGTAGTGGTAGAAAAACTGAAAAGATATTAGATAGGCTTGGATTTCTTGTTTTGTGTATGTGGTGTAATTTATAAATAGTTTTGGGAGGATAATCGGTCACTACGTGGGGCATGTGAAAGCGAGAAGCTTGACTTTGTGTACATCCAAATACACGGTTTAGTAACGAGCCACCATTCAGCTTTGCTTAACCGTGTTATTTCAATTCATGTTTCCAAAAGTCATGTCCAATATGTACTGCCTGCTTTACTTGCCTCTTATCACCTTCTAGATACCATTTTTGTTTCATGCCTAAAATTGGATTTCTAATCATAAAATCGGAAATTATACAATCACATCAAATGTACAAGTGTCTGTTATTCGTTTAATTCAATTTGATTCATGTAATTTATATTCATATTAATTATAGGATAAACTATATAAAAGTACCAAAATTATAAGAGTAATTTCAAATCATACCCCAACTATGAAAATTGGATTCTAAGTACCAAAACTATCAAAACACAACATCTAGGTACCCATTGTTAGTAATTTGTTAGAAAAAATCTGTTAAATGCCAAGTGGCACTTATGGGCATTTTTTTAATGATGACATGGATGATAAAAAATAATAATATTTAAAATTTTTTAATAAAACCTTAATAAATATTCTATTATAAAATAAATAAATTCACGCCTTCTCCACAACCTTCGTCTTCTCCGTCTTCTCCAACTCATTGTCCTCTCCAACCCCACAGCTCTGACGCCGAGGGCCGCCTCCGCGAGGCTGAGGACCACCTCTGCGATGCCATCGAGGAACTCCAGTGTCGTCAGGGCTCCGCTGCTGTTTGTGGCTCCCAACAACACTCACCTCCGCGAGGTTGAGGACCACCTCTGGGATGCCATCGAGGATCCAAACCCACCCCAATTCGACAATCCAAACCCACCGCAATTCGATGCCATCGATGCCAATTCAACAATCCAAACCCACTGCAATTCGATGCCATCGATGCCAATTAAACAATCCAAACCCACCCCAATTCGACAATCCAAACCCACCCAAATTCGAAAATCCTCCAAACCTACTCCAATCACCCAAATTGAAGAGCTTGCCGATCAGACGCATCGAGCGAGTCGCCCAACTTAGTGAAGACTAAGAGGAGGAAGACAATCACTATGCCAAAGAATGTCACCGAGATTAGGTCCAAGAGGCGCCATTGCCTCGGGTTCCACTTCGATGGGGGCAGGTTCAGGTAACCCATAATGGTTCTAGATGAAGGAATCCCGGATCCGATCAAATTGGCATTCGGGTATGCAAAAATGGACCAAATTGGCTTCTTAGTTTTGAAAATGAAACGATTTTGAGTTGATATGGGTAGAGATTGGATTGTGGGTTGTCGAATTGGGTTTCCAATTTGGGATTTTAGGTTTAAGGTTTGGGATTGTGGCCGCTACTGCTCCGCCTCCGACCTGTTAATGGTCCTTTGCGTCGGAGCTGTGGTGTCAGGACCCTTCCCGAATTTCGTCTTGAAATCCACGAAAAGCCCTGCTCCCGTTTGACAGCTTTTAACCACAAAAGTTAATACCTAAAATACCATTAAACTTTGATAACATTAAATAAACTTTACAGGTTCCAACAAAACCTCCTCTGTACTTGATTGACTTCATCTACCTATCAGACACACGATAGCCTAGTAATTCACAAACTACCTCGGAGGACCTCCTCCGTAATTAAATACGACAACGAACGTGTCACCCTCGTGTGAACCGTCAACAATTCGTCAATCTGGGTCACCGCCAATACCAACCCACTTGGTTGAATTGAGTCTTATAACTTGCCCCGAGTCGTACTCGATATCTTTGCTCCTCCTGAGCACCCTGAGTGGTAACTCGATATCCCTGTTCCTCATGAGCACCTTGAGTGGTAACTCGATATACCTACTCTTCCTGAGCACCCCAAGTAGTAACTCGATATCCTTACTCCTCCTGAGCACCCCAAGTGGTAACTCGATATCCCGGCTCCTCGTGGGCACCCTGAGTGGTAACTCGATATCTCGGCTCCTCCTGAACACCTCAAGTGGTAACTCGATATCCCGGCTCCTCCTGAGCACCCTGAGTGGTAACTTGATATTCGGCCTCCTCCTGAGCACCCCGAGTGGTAACTCGATATTGTTGCTCCTCCTGAGCACCCCGAGTGGTAACTCGATATCCCTGCTACTCCTGAGCATCTCGAGTGGTAACTCGATATCCCTGCTACTCCTGAGCATCTCGAGTGGTAACTCGATATCCCTGCTCCTCTTGAGCACCTCGAGTAGTAACTCGATATCCCTACTTCTCCTGAGCACCCAGAGTGGTAACTCGATATCCCAGCTCCTCTTGAGCACCCCGAGTGGTAACTCGATATCCCTGCTCATCCCCAGCCGTAGCTCAATATCCCGGTTAATCCTGAGAGTATGATGAAATCCTCCATAACATACCTCATATCATCCTGAGAGTATGAACGAATTCTCCATGACATACTTCATATAATCCTGCTAATTCCAAAAGAATTTGGGTTAAAAATCTTTAAGAAGAGATAGTCCACCGGCTTGGGCTTTGGACTTAGCTAGCAATTAGACTTGTGGCACTAGCTTGGGCTTTGATTCGCCGGCTTGGGCCTTTCGCGCGCTCTTCCATAGCGGGAAAGCAGCGGGGGTTAATGAATCCAGCTAGTAGCTACCCTTCTAAGTTCTATCCTATTCCACCAACTTACCAATTTACTCTTGCTTCGTTGGTTCCCACAGGTCCCACCGCCATCAATCGGCAACGTGTCGAAGCGCAATTGGTAACAGCCTGGGGATATAATGAAAATCTAGGACCCACACTGTATATATAATTATAAATCATTTATAATAAATTCCTACCTAAATTTTTTGCTCCGGTTGAGCTCCACGACTGCTGATCGCAGGAACAGAACCCACAGACGAGCGTTTGTTTGAGAAGATGAGTTACCAGAAAGCTCCTCATGAACCCTACCCTCCACCAGGTATCAATTACATGATCCCTTTTCAGAATTTCTAACTATTTTTCCTTCGATTGTCAAATTTGTTAACTTAACTAATACATTACTGTGTTTTCTTTTTTGGAAATGAAGGGTACTCATATCCGCCGCCGGGATACCCATCAGCTCCGCCACCACCGGGGCCGTATGAAGGGTATCCACCACCACCTCCTCCGCCGTACGAAGGGTACCCACCTCCACCACCTGGGTACCCTCATGGATACGGTCCTCCACCGCCACGTGGTCCGCCGTACGAGGGGTACCAAGGGTATTTCAATGAGGGGTACCCTCCACCGCCTCCTCCACAGCAGCAATACCAGCACCACCACTGCGAGCATGGCAATTACCAAGAGCAAGATGGTTGTTCCTCTTTCCTAAGAGGCTGGTATGTATTCGGATTCTCTTCCCTTGTTGCTCCAGTTTGTAATTGTATACGGTACACAATTGGAACTTGACTTTTCAAATTGGATTAAATCATTTCGGAACTTTTAATTGGATTCATGTTTGTGTACAATACATGAAAAAAGGTTATTGCTTTTGATTTTGTTCTTGATTTTGAGAGGAGGTTGTCAAGTAGTTTAGTTAGTTAAGAACTTAAGACGTCTTTACAGGGAATTGAATTAAAAAAATCAAGCTTTCCTTTCCTCTCTCTATATAGGTTAGTCTATCTTTACACTTAGGGTGCCAATTTACTGGTTTGGTTAACTTTCTGTGGAAAGTTGAGCCTTTTTCCCATGCAAATTAGATTGTTTTATATTAGCCATATGATATCAAACTGGTTCTACTCCTGGTGACAGCTCAGATTCTTCCCAGAAGACAGGATCACACCTTCCAAATGGAAAATAGCATACTCTTGGTTTGTAAATTGGCTATCTTTTAACCTAACTTTGGCCACCATCAGATGACGAGTACCTGCCTCATTCGAAAACGACGCCTGTTGTTAGAATTTGTGGATTGAAAACACAAGTATATCATGTGTTGCTTACAATACATAACCACAATGGGGTTTTTGGAACAGCTATTCTCTTCAGGCATTAGTTTTTTTGTTTCCCTGTATGGCCCCTTCTTAGGTCATCCAAGAAGACTTGAAGATTAGCTAAATGTATTGAGATTGAGAAATTCAAGCTTTTCCTCGGTTGTTGATCTTATTATGATTTGATTGTTTTTTCGGTTTGCTGCAGTATATGATTATACATTTTCAAATTGTTATTATTCGATCCCAGTGTTTTTCTTTGCATTATAAATAAAGGAACTAATTGGTTCTTTCTTTCACATGTGCAGCTTGGCCGCTCTCTGCTGCTGTTGTTTGTTGGAGGAGTGCTGCTTCTTCTGAAAATAATATAAAATGGATCGGCTTGCATTCTTCTTTAAGTTTGCATTTGCTTCTTTTCTGTGTAATGAACACCCGAGCAACTTCATAGATTTTCCATGAAAGTGCACATACGGGTCCCTAGTTAATTACGTTCTAGCCTCGTATGTACGTGGTGGTGAAGACTTAAGATGGCCTTTGAACTGATTTATGTTGTATGTTTGATCTTATGTAGTGTTATATCCGGACCTAGATTTCCAGTAGTTATGAATGAATACTCGTCTGATTCTAAGTTTGATTATGTTCATGTTACGAACGAGGAGATCGTTACTTGCTTTCATTTTACATATAACATATACACAATGAGATGTTCATGTTCCAATCTTGGTAGCAGCTATGACGATCTTGTTAATGAAAACGAGCATCATCTGCATGGCCTGTGCAAGGGAATGGTTGTAAAAGTAGATCAAGCAAGAAAAGTTGGAATAATGATACGAATCTATTAATAACAGCATTAGATTACAACCAGTTTAAACAACTTATCACCATCGACTAAAATCCACGTACTAATCAGTTTTCTTTTGCCTAACCAAAGTACAAGCTACATAAATTCGCTAAGTGAAGGAAAATAATTGACAGCTACATAGAAAAAAAGAAGGGAAAAGAATAAAATGCACCTACAGAGTCCACACATAGTCTGGTGTATCATCTCTCTTCCCTACTAATGTGCGGTAGAGGTACATCTTCTCCACTCGTTGGTCATCGTCACCCTCACCAACGCTAACCTCCATCTGATCGTTTTCATTTATGATCTCCACATTCAGCATCGGCATCTTCTTTGCTACTGCCTTGCAGGCCCCAAGAGTAACTTCGCAGGACGACATCCAAAGGGATCGCATTGTTTCATACTTTCCCACGTCCTTTAGAAGTGCCATGTTTCCGAAGGGGCAGTCCCTGATCTCAAGCTTCCGAAGCTTCTTACAACCATTCAACACGTAAAGCATGCCTTTGTCGCTGTTCCCAGCAAATGCAATCGAAAGCATTTCAAGCTGCTCAGCGTACATTCCAATGTAGAGGAAAACCTGGTCTGTTAAAAGCCCAGTGAGCGACAACCGCCTGATATTTTTACAGGCCTGAACAATTGCCCCAAAACCTTCATCTAGTGGCTGCATGGTGACAGCGTCCGGTTTTGTGGGATCAAGGATGCACAGCCTGAAGCGAATGAAGTTCGGGCAGTTCTTGGCTACAGTTATCAGGCCAGCATTTGTCATCTGCTGGCAGAAGTAGAGCACTGAATGAAGCTTTGGGCAACCAGCTGATATGGCAACAAGCCCTTCTTCTGTGACGGCAGCATGCCCAACTCCAAATGGATCAGAAGGAAAAACTCTCAACTCCTGTAGTTCTTTGCAAGTTGAGGCAACAACTCCTAGTCCTTTGTCTCCGATACAATCTAGTATCTGTGTATATACAGAAACAAAATTCAATCAATTTTTTTGTATTAAAGAGATGCATATGAATAATTTATGTCCTAAACGTTAAAAAAGTAATGGAGCATACATACCCATAAGCGCTGGAGCTTCACACAATGGCGAATTAGCTTTATGAGCTTACTCCCGTGAACCCCTGGAGCATAGCTGAGGTTCAAGGATGTCAGGTTTGCGCAGATTGGGTAAATAGCAGACAGGCAGCGAGGGGCAACCTCCAAAAACCCTGACAAGCTCTTGATTGATTTGCATTTCAGAATAGTAGCCTTCAGTTTGTTGTAGGTCTCAGAATCAGGATCTAGAACATAAGACCCGGTTCCCAAATCCACAAGTTGAGGTGCTCGCACCAGTACTTTTTGAAGAGTGTCAGGAGGCACCGCACGGTTTAACCTTAGGACTCTGAGGTTAGGAGATCTAGCCACTAACCTCTCCAGAGCTGCTAAATTAACTTCCCCTTTGAGGCATGCAAAATTCAGGGACACGAGTGAGGTAGAGTTTTCAGGAAAGCAGCTAAGCCACTGGCCTCTATGATCATCAATGTCATTTTCCTGAAGATCAAGCTCCTTAAGGTACCTATGCAGAATAAATGTTGGAAGCGGTTAAGAACAGCCGAATGTCATGCAATAGTCAACCAAATTCATCTAGCATAAGCATTTCCTCGACAAGTTTCACAGTTTACTTCAATAGTTTTTCCACAGAAACCTTTAGACCAGGATTAAAATTCCAATATAAACAAAAGACCAATGACATTCACTATAACCATTTATATCCAAGCTAATACAAGTACCAAGAAAAAATAGAAAACCCTGTTGTTCTATTGACTATTTACAGTATGCCTTCTGAAATCATGTACATAGTAGTTTGAAATAGATGCAAGATACCCAAATTGCAAAAGTAAACAAAATTGGATGGCACATAATCCAGACTAGTAAACTACAAAAAAGTCAATCAGAAAAGCAATAGCAATTGAACTGAACTTTAAAAGTAAAAAGACGAAAGTCACAACTTGAAATTAAAATTAATCTTCCTCAGGAAACCCAACTTAGTCAATTTTGTTGAACGGGATCAAACGTGCTTCCTGTTACTCACCACACAAAAATTGACATCCACACTCCATATCAATGAAACTAACAAAATAGCCAATGCACATCACAAAAGTCAAAAGAAGAAAAAAATGCCACATATAGTCCAAAATTAAACAAACAGAAACTCTAATGGTCTGTAAAAGAAAGCAAGAAGAAAAATCAAATTTGAATTACAAAATGGATAACGAAAAAAAAGATGCAAATAAAATGATACCTGCAATTGGCAGCTATAGCAGCAAGGCCATCGGTGGTGAAGCCTTCGCAGCTGACAAGAACTAAAGACTTGAAATTGGCGAAGGACCTGGAGAGAAGCTCGAGGCATTCATCGGAAACCACCATCCTCTTGAGCCTGAGCTCCTCCAGGCCGACGCGGCTGTCGGCGAGAGCTTCAATCCAAGGAAGCAAAAAGCCACCCCAGTCATGGGGGACCAAATTGAAGTCAGCGAAGTGAGGCTTTCCCTTCAAAGTTAGGGACTTGAGGCCTGGAAACCTCTCGATCACTCTCTCTGGGCTGATGGCATAGCAATTCCCAATGAACACTCTCTCCCTACTAAAACTCTCTATTCTATACCACGATTTGCACACCAACGACACTGCGTTTCGGTCCTTGTGCGACGTCACTGACTCGAATATGTGCTCTATCACCTCGTCTGGAAAGTAATTCATCCTTGTTTGTTTACTTTTCGATCCACAACTTTCCCGGGAAAAATGCAAAACAAATCCCAGGAAAATCGAAAAAAAAAATTCAACTTTCCGAGGAAATTAAAGAAAAACCAAAAAGGAGCTACCGTCGCATATCTCTGTGTGTGCAAGATCTGTGCCGTGGATTTGAATCTAACAAATTGTGACTCAAAAAACCAAGAGGTTTGGGAGAGAATCTGAGAAACCTACATAACCAAACCAGATCAGCAGATCTAAAATTTAAAAGCTTTCTACCAACCTAGTTAGCAAGAACCCAAATTTTATTTGACATCCTTTCACTTTAGTTTAGATCTGCAGTGAAAGAAAAAGACGCCGAAATTTTCAGCAGGAAAAAAAGAAAAGCTAGAGAGATAAGAAAGAAAATAAAGGACAAGGATTTGGTTTGTTTTGATTGTAGATTCTAATGAGTGATCATCTGGAAATCAAAAAGTGATGATTACAAGGGTGAAAATAAACAGAGAAAATATTTTTCATAGATCTCTGAGAATCTATGTTTTCCTGAAATAGAGGATATCAAGAAAATAGAAATCTTATGATTCTAAAATGAGAGAGAAAGAGACTGAGAGAGAGCACCCTCTCTTCCTTCCTTCCTTCCTTCCGTGACACTACTCCTCACTCTAACCTCCTCAAAGGCCCCAGCTTCAGCTTCACCTTCACCTTCACCCCTCACCCTCTGTTAAAGTTAAAGCCTTTAACTCTGGCGATGACTACTGATGTGATGAGTCGGACGAAGAGAACCAACGACGCGAACCAAAATCAACCAACCAAACCAAACCAACCCAACCCTGGTTACTTGGCATCCGACGGTCCTACACGACTTAATGGAGTAACCGGAGCGAATCTAGACCGTCCAATGAGTGAGCAGGCATGTGTCCTTATCACTGCTCCCGAAGAGGAGAGAGAGTCCTTCTCTCCCTGCCAAAGTTAATTACTAAAGAGATCAGTGATGGCCTGTCAAGGATAGGAAATGATATTCCTTTGATGCGGTGAAATTACCAAAATGCTCCCTTCTTTTGTATTCCACCACTGCGACTGTGTTCTACTCGCTCCCTCCCTCCCGCTACGACATCGCCATGTGAGCCCATAGTTCAACGCTTCTCCCACGTGGGCAACAGTTGCAGCGAGTACTGCGTTCCTACACTCTCCCGGGTAGCGTGAATTTTCATACTGGAATCAAAACTTTATCTTTTATGTATCAGAAAATTTCGGGTTTTTAATCTCTTCTCTCTGTTCTAGTTTGATCTTTTTTAATTTTTTTTATTTCACTTATTCATTCTCTGACCAATAAATTATTTTTTGTTACAAACAATTGCATCTTTTTTTATAGGTGGGATTAAAACGACAACATTTTGAGTCGGGCATCAGATAACCGGCGCTCCTTACTCTGTTGTGTGAAACTTTAAATGATTAAGAAATTGATTAAAATTTTATCAAGTGTTTTTATATTTCAATACTAGTATATTTTATGTTTTATGTTTTAATTTATTTAATATTTTTATTAATCTCTTTATCTATTTGCAAATAAACTCCGTTAAAAAGAAAAATAAAACTGTTAATTCATGTGCATTTCAAGTAAAAAAATTTTATAAAATTCGTTTAAAAATTAGACGTAAATGAAACTATAAGTAAAATTTAAAAAAGTGTTACAATTATTTATCCTTTTCGGCTAAATGTGTGAAAAATATGGATAAATTTGGGGTGACAAGGTACAGAAATCATTGAAAGAGGTTGGTCCCCCATTTGCATTTACATTTTGCAATGATGATCTGATTCAGTGTGTTACGGTGCACTGTACGTGTTTTAATAGTCCCACGTAATTGGTTGCATCACTTGCTTGCTGCTGTTCCGAACCGTACACACGGTTCAGAGGAACATAGATATGATTCATCATTCTTGGAAGATGAAGATCAAAGACTTTTTGGTTCCTAGGCGTATGTGAGTACCTGAGTTGACTCAACAAAAAATAAGTACATACATGTATATGATCGAAGAATTCAGTTATATGTAAAGATTTCAGAGTAAAAAGATTAATTTATAATTCTCTCTAATGATATTGATATCGTTTTTATCCTCGTAATTAATCATATGCATAAATATAATGAAACTGTACCGACTAAGGAAATGACTTTTTGGGGATTCAATAGAAGACGTTGTTCGGGTGAAGGACCAGAAGCCAAGTCAAATTTAATTATAAAAAGAAAATGATAGGGGCGGAGACTCTGAAGGTTGAAACGATAAAAAGAGCGTTTAGAGAGGCGACAACATCGGAGGGGGAGGAAATTCTCGCGAATAAGGTAATTTATCTTAAAATGTGTAGTGAGTGTTAAACTATATATTCATTATATATTATACTTATTATTTTAAATTTCAGACGTAAGATTCATATTATATGAAACTTTTGGATTAATTGAATTAAAAATAAATAATTATCTCGTTCTTTATAATGATAAGAGATAGAGAACAATGATCTCATCCTTGATGATATGAGTGATCCCCCTTGTCAAATCTTTTGCTTTTGCTAATGTTGGTATCAACTATGAATCATAGCCAAAGCTATTTTTGTCAAGGGGCAAAATGGCTTTTAATTGTGTGTTTGTGATTTCTGAAACCTTTCTTAGTTTTGATGTCACTCCTATTCAAGAAATGTATTATTTACCTTTCAACTACAATTCATGCAAGTTTTCCTATTTTCTAAAAAGTGCTTATTTCATTATTTTTCTTTTTTCTAGTAGAGTTGTTATTTGGATTATTAATAATTATTTCTCTATACGCATAAGTAATGTCTCATAAGTACGGATATAGGTCAATTTTAAAATTGTAGATAAAAAACAATCTAAACAAACTTTTATTATAAATATAATTTTTTTAAATATTATTAGAGGCGCCAATATAATAAAATAACTGTTATAAGAAAAAGTAAAAAATCTTCAATATCTTTATTATTGAAAAATAGAATTTTGATCATTTAGCGAGAATTGCATAGATTGTTGTTTAGAGTTATGATATGGGTCAATTTTACAATTGTAGATCAAATATAATTTAAACAAGCTTGTATTATAAATATGATTTTTAAAAAATATTATCAGAGGCGTCAATATAATAAAATCACTGTTATAAGAAAAAGTATCAAATATTCAATATCTTTATTATTGAAAAGTATAATTTTGATCATTTAGCGAGAATTGCGAAGATTGTTGTTTAGAGTTACGAGTGTCTGAAAATCAAGATTAGCAGAATTATTCATGAATTATTATTGATTCGTTTGACTAAATGGCACAAGACGGATGCTATTCACTTCATATACGGGACTAAATGCTAGCCAATATCCCTCTAGAGCCATATGATATGGATTTGATTACATTGCAAATGAGAAATTAAGGTAGGTACTTAGTTAGAGTATAGTAATAAATTAATAAAATCAAAAAAAATTTGCGTGACATGTACTTAAAGAAAGAAAGAATGCATACATAGAAATGTCCAATCATTGTTTGAATTATATTTATATTGATGCATACACCATCAAGTGTGAGCATTGAAGGTCAAATATTGATGCCAAATGATAATGTGCTTTGTTTTAGTGGTTGGTTGCTTTCCAAATTCTTTTGTAATTGCGTTGAATTTTTTTGAATGGAGATTCATATGAAGCTACGGGCATAGCAATATTATTAGGACTTGGGGATAGATATGGCCATTTGCCATGTGGTGGTGGGGTGGTGGCCTGGGAGGGGGTACCCTTTTTCTTCTATCCTACATTTTATTGGTCAATGTCCTAATTACGTGGGCCACCGTCTTAGAAGCCGATGACTATTGGATCCTTTTCTACAAGAGAAACAATCCACTTATTTTGGATAAGTTACAAATCGACGCTCTTGTAAAAGTAATTTGTTCAATTTGTATGCACGTAATTCCTCCCGGGCGATAAAATATGTTGACGTGAGGAAGAACATATTTACTAGTTATATCATCAGTAATTGTCTGGATCTTAAAGCGTTATTCGAACCCATCATAGATTTTATTGGAGTTGCTCTATGGAGAGCACAATATGATAAAGGTTATAAACTACATTTACTCAAGCATATACCATTATCAAATCGAAGTACTTCATCTGATTTTGTAGAAAATTTAAAAAATAAATGGAAGGATAACAAAAGAAATAAAGAGAAAAATAATTGTAAGATTATTGAATGATGATGGGATTTTGTAGCAATACCAAATATATAAGACACGGGCCTGTCAGGCTTGGCCGCCTTACATGACTTTCAAATCCCCACTCCAAAGCAAATGAAATCCACTTATTCCTAATTCTTATTATTTTGTTTAAATACAAACGATATTTTACTTTAAATTAAATTAAAAAAAAGAATCATCATATTCTTAGTTACGTATCCTATTAGAATATTTACATTAAATTTTTTAAATTTTTATTCAAATTTAATCTGAAATGACCTAAAAATTATTAATAGTTAGTTAGTTGTTATTGCTATTAAAATCAATACTCTTTATATCTCAAAATGAAAAGTTAAAATTTATCTGAAAACTCTCAAAATATCTCCAATAAACTCTTCAAATTTAATTTTGGATAAATTTGACTCAAAATTTATCCAAAAATATCAAAATTGTTTATTTGGATAAATTTAAAGCTATATTTTTTAAGAATCTGATGTGAATATTATTGGAAAAGTAAAAACAAAAATGCTTAGTTATTATCACACACAAAAAAAAAGGCTTAGTTGAGGATTATAGTATTGTTTAAGGGAAGTAGAAAATAACAAGGAAAGTTTACTTTCTAGGGTGGCAATTTTTGTCTATTACTTCTACTCGTGAGTCCTACTCACATAAAAAAAGAAAGAATAAATAATGAAGAAGTAGGAGGAGGAGGAGCAATAGAGGCACGACGTTGAATTGAATCATCCAATGAGTATGAGAGAGAGAGAGAGAGAGAGAGAGAGAGAGAGGATGAGTATGAGAGAGAGAGAGAGAGAGAGGATGAGTATGAGAGAGAGAGAGAGAGGATGAGTATGAGAGAGAGAGAGAGGATGGTAATTTGCATAATAATGGAAAATGAAAAGGGGGGTGGTTAGGCCAAAAGGGAGATGATGAAATTGTTAAATATAATTATAGCCCCACTCCCAAATAATTACAAGGACTAAGTAGCAAACACAAAGGAGTGTATTAATAATTGAAGGTGAAATGCAGTAGCCAATAGGCATGATCATTTCTACCCTCCTCCTCCTATGCTCCTTCAATCATTAACTAGAATTGCAGCCATGTGAATGTTGATGAAGAAGCCTGCCTTCATTATAATTAAACTAACTACCTTAAGCTAATCCAAACTTAAGACGTCATTATGATTCAATTTTTCAACTACACGTATCTAGGTATCGACACATATAGATAAAGAAGTTAGGAAAGAAAAATAATCCGAGGGTAGAGACTAGAAAGCATGCGATATGATAACGCATGGAATTGGATGGTCCTGTAGTTTCAAACCCTTTGGTGTGGTGAAAGCGATGGAGAATGAGATGAGGCAAAGCATATTTATATAATTATATGTAATAAGATGAAGGAAGATGCGTCTAAAACAAAACCCGGTCCCAATGGTAGTGTGTAGTGGTAGTGTTGTCCCACCCCCTCATCACTGAGGAGTCATGGTTGTGGCTTGGTAGTAGCAAGTGAATCCAAAAGATGCAGAGACAATGAATGGGTGGTGGTCTCCCAATCTATATAACAAGACAAGGGTCAAGTAAAATGAGGAGGGAACAAGAACAAGTATGAGAAACGGAAAGGACCACATATAAAACTCTTATGTTATGTTTTGACAACGACACACAGAGAATAGGAATGACATAAATACTATTTACTTCTAGGCCTCCTCTAGGGTGTTATATATATGCAAGCAAGCTATATGGAGCACATGGTCCAGGTGATTTTTGGATCCATACACGATTTAACACGAGCATGCTACATAACCAAATGAATTACAAACGTGGGAAATGGGAATGGGAATGCGAATGCGAATGCGATTCAGTCAGCTTGGCTTTTAGCTTTTACGAAAAGAAAAAAGCAACAAATATAGACTACAGGTGTGCTCTGGAGTGGGAGAAATTCATCGGCTGAGGTTTCTGGTGCAAACTGAGACTCTGAAAGCATGGCACTTTCCTTTTTTGCTTTTCACAGATCTCCACCCACAACTGTTAAAAGGATAATGTCAACTTACGGGCCAACTTTCCAACCCTCATGGCTCATCTAAGTTAAGTAGACTTCCAAGATGAACATAGATGGGCCTATTTGGGTCAGAATGGACAATCCAATACCCGGCTAGCATGTGAAGAATAAAAGTAAAACTTGATTAGAGCCGGAAAACGCAACATAACCTAAACGAAAAATGACAATGGGTAGAGGGAAGCTTGGGAAATTCAAATATACCCAACATTCAAGAGAACCAACTTACGAACCATGAGCAGTCAAAACACGAGATGCTTGTTGGGTTCTTTAACAAATATCTCAGACCAAAGTAAAACAACAGTTGCATAGACAGAGGAAGAAGCAGCTTACACCCTATAAATATAATTCACACCCATGAACTTCACAGACATGTGCACCTGTGGAGAACAAGCACTACAAGTATCAATCCCAGTCTCTAGATGGCACCACATATGATAGGTAGCAAACATTGGAACCGCATATGATAGGACAGCGGAACTTCATACTCATAGAGCCTAATATGATAGGTAGCAAACGATGGAACCATAATCCTTGACCTCGAGAATGAAAGAAAAGAAATTTCTTATGGTTTAGAAACTAGGAAAGCAATCACCAGGCTAGTAGATAAGTACTAGAATTTCGTATGCAATGCCAGTGAGTAATTTTTTGAACACATTTGGCCAAACAGACAACAAAATTCATAATCCACAGACATGAGCAAGACTAAGATTTGGACACTTTAAAATTGAAATATGGGAGTAGATTTGAATGATAAAATGCAGTCAGTTCGGAACATATCAAAATCATCCCTCCTCCTCCATTCAACCATACAAAGCAATGGCCTTCGTATTGAATGGAGAAAGGGAACTTCCAAAGATAAAACAGGGTAACAAATGACAGATCACCCACTTGTATGGAGATAATCCCAAAACATGTAGTTTGGCCATGGGCCACATCACTGGAATAGAAGATTAAAGGACCATCTTGTTATCTGACCATACTTTAATGTCCCACCAGTACTCATGATAGAATATGTAAAAGAAAAAAATAACCCATCAACATTCAATACGGGTAAGAAACATTATAGTTTCCAACATCTGAATTCCATCCTACCTCTCAACGAAAGCCCAGAGAAACACAAAACAGTTACGCAAAAAACCATGGTCAACAAAACTATCATGAAATTATTTTAATAATTATGTAGAAGTAACCTACTTCTCAGCATCATGCTTAGTAACATATGTCATAACTGTTGGTTGGGCAGAAGCCAGTGATGTTTTCAAAAAGGTGACGTAAAAAGGCCAATTGATAAACCACTTTCTTCCCCTAAGGGATTCTAAACATTCTCCCTTTTTACTCGTTGAGGTGATCATTATCTTTTGTCTTGCTGAACAAACCCCTAAGATCTGTTCTTTTCCTGAACATATAGAGGAAACTACCTTCTATCTGGCCTTATACCAGTAGTGGAGTGACCGAATGCATTCTCAAAGAGGGTGCATACAAAAAGACTCACCATGTTTAACTAAGGCGAACTCTTAAGCAAGACAGTCCTGGTTTGAATCCTAACCAGGCCTGTGAAAATAGGAAGATCCACCGCCCTGAGATCCCCTTGGGGACTTACGGAATGTCAATGAAAATTAAAAAAGGGAGATACATCCATAGTTATCCTAATCACTAAAAGGAAACTCCCTTTCTCCAAGTACCAGAAATAGAGAGTCCTTGTTTCAAGAATTTAGCAACTTCTTGCTCTCAAACTGTTGTGTTCCTAGCAACATATTCCTCTACAGTTTTGATTAAGTTTCAAGAGTCTCAATGATTTTTGAACTCAAGAATCCAAATTATTGCATGAAAAAGGTCCACATTGTAGTTAACTGTTGTTTATCAGAAGCATTCATTTGCACAAACTCCAAATTTGATTACGGAAAACTAAAAGAAAAATATATCATCAGAATGATAGGATCCAATAAGGAAGGAAGATACTTAGATTGAGTTACATAACGTATTCACAGCCTTAGCTTAGCCGCATTGTGTTCACATATTAGCAGCTAATTAGCTTTAACCTCATCAAAGCAGCACTAATACTATATTCCAAAACATAAAGTCAAAGTCTTGCCTGCTAACTTTGGTCTGGTTTACTCACCTTCACATTCCTCAACTCAGAGCATCGCTATCATCACTGTCATCGTCTACATCGTTTACAATGTCATTGGCAATGTAAACCCCAGGCTGAACCTGCCGTCTCCGAGTCCTCGAGGGAAGAATGTTATCCAAATCGACCTCCGTAAGAGGATCATCCGACAAATCGCTATCTCCATCTTCAAATTCGCTGCCACCGTCGCTTGAATCGTCGTCGCTGTCGTCTTCATCTTCCTCTATAAGTTTCCCTTTGCCCTTGTCCTTTACCATAATGCCCTTCCCCTTGCGATCCACCTCGGCCTTCCCATTAGACTTTTCCCCCTCTTCTTCTTCTTCGCTATCTTCTTCTTCGTCTTCCGGGTCCTCGGGGTCTGCATTGGCTTCAAATTTACCGTTTTTCTCTTCGCTGACAGAGGAATTGTTGTCGAAATTTTCTGGGTTTTGGGTTTTTCCTTCGGCAAGCGACGAACTGTTACCGAAAACTTCAAGCTTCTGGGTTTTCTTGGGGCAGTCGGCCTGATCTTCGCAACTGAGATCGGGTTTACGCTTCGCGGGAAATGTGGGTTCTCCTTGGTTCTTGGTTTCGGCCATGAGTGACCGGCAAGAGGACTGCTTTTAGTGTGAGAGAAAGAGATTGGAGTTAGGGTTTTGGATTTTTATAACGCCTCAATATGGATCTGCCGTCTGCGCCACCACGCGCTAACTCGTACTTAATGACTTTTTTATGTTTTTATTTTTTTGAAAAAAAATAGACAACTTTAAATGGATATCCCAATTGGCCTTACCATAAGCGCTCCCACAAGATGAGGAATATCCACATTGAGCTATAGCTACTCATTATAAAGGACGGGCGCGTCACATCAGCCCACCGAAGGACTAGCAAACAAGAGTTTGTGGGAGGCGTGTCACCTCAGCCCACCGAAGGACTAGCAAACAAGAGTTTGTGAGAGTCGATCACAGGACCTCCACCCACTAAACCACATGAGAGTAAGCTATTGCCACTAGGCAGTTAGGATTTTTTTTTTATGTTATAAATGTGCTCCTTTCTTCTCAAAAAAAATTTGTGCTACTTTAATAAGCATAAAAAATATAATTAATAATAATAAGCATAAACAACCATAAAATAATAATAAATTAATTAATTTTTCTTGTATTGATTTCACATTTTTTAAGTATCAAACTTCAAATTTGAGGTCACTTAGCGCTATGGCCTAGTTAGTGCTATGGCCTAGTGGTATTCTTCTCCACACGTTATGTGAGAGATCTCGAGTTCGACTAATCTCCCACTACATAGTGAAGAAAGGGTTCGACTTTTTGTGTTACTCCTGAGTCCTCTCCCATTTCATAGTGAAGAAACTTGAGATGACATGACCTTTCCCGAATTTTCCCTCGGAACTCAGGAAAAGCCCTGCTCCCGTCTGATAAGTTAATAAATTTCCTAGAATACCCTTAAGCCCTTGTAATTAATTAAGAGAATTCTGTCAAAAATTTGGTTGAACCTTCCCTTAAAGAATAGTTAACCGTCTTCCACATGTCAGACGAAGAATCAAATAACATTCTCAATCCCAACATCACCAAACAACCATCGACGTAGTCATAATTTACAGTAAGTCCAAAAAGGCTTATCAGAGCATCTAGGTAGGAAAGGTAAATACAGAAAATCTATAAATCCTACTCGATAGTCTAGGTAAAGGTGTATCTGGAATTTAGTGCCTCCACCTCTAGATGTGCCCTCGTCAACTCAACGGCTTGGAGGAATTTAAACCTAGCCATCTTTCTTCCTTACAAATAACACCAGTGCACTCCAAGGTGATACACTCGATCAAATAAATCCCATATCCACTAAGTCTTGTAATTGAGTATTCAATTCCCTCAATTTCGCACTCTATATGGTGTCTGTGATATATGTTGAGTACCCGGAAGAAGCTCTATGGTGAACTCAATTTCCCGATGAGGTGGCAACCCTGGAAGATCATATGGAAACATATCTGCAAGCTCATTCACCACATGAATTTCCTCTACTCTCACCGGAGTATCCCGAGAATCGATCACGTGAGCTAAATATCCCTCACAACCTTTCCTCAATAACTTCTCAGCCATTAAAGTTGATATCATTCCCGAGGGAAGCACCATACGGTCACCCTGAAACGTAAGTTTTGACAAACCTGGACTCCGGAATACCACATTCTTGTCGAAACAATCAATGGAGGCATGATGGGTGGTTAACCAATCCATCCCCAGAATCACATCAAAATTATAAATGTCCAAGGGAATTAAATTTGCCTCCAACTCATGACCTCACACTACCACCGGACAACTGCGTATCACTAGGTTCGCCACTAACATATCTCCGGTGAGGGTGCTAATGCCCATGTCCCAACCAATCGGTGACAATTCCCAATTGGAAAAAAGTATAAAACCCCGAGAAATAAAAAAATGTGTAGCCCCGGGATCTATCCAAACTCGAGCATCATGATAAAAAAAAATAGACAACATACCAGTAAGCACCTCTGGTGCAACTTGAGCCTCCTGCTATGTCATCGCAAAAACTTGGGCATGTGTACCAGAAGATCGACCACGACCTCTCTGTCTCCCATTGGCCCTGCTGGCCCCACTGGACTGGTACTGGCTCCCTACTACAGTACCAGAGGTCTGCGCTGCTCTCTGACTCGATTCAGCAGCATCTAGGCCCAAAGAACTACTGCCCGGATTATGTGGACAATCTCTCTTAAAATGACCCGTCTCCCCACAAAAGTAACAACCGGTGTCACCCATCCGTGCGGGTCTGCCACTCTATATCCCGGTCGACTGCACTGAAGCCCACTAGACTGAGCTGATGACTGTTGTCCCTGACCGGCTCTGCCACTGCCTGATCCGGATCTTGAACCTTATGAAGATCCAGAATTGAAATTGTCTCTCTTAGAGGATCCCTTACTAGAGGCCCCGAAGCTCAGGCTATCCCGGCGTCGCCTGGAACCACTAAGCTGGTGTTGAGCTGGCAAACTCATCTATACTCTAGCATTAGCGTCTGATAAAGCCCTCAAAGAAGTATGTGCCACAACAATTACTGCTACTCTAACCTCATCTCTTAGTCCATACTCAAATCTTTGGTACTTATCCATCTCATTTGCCACTAGAGTCGGTACAAACCGTGATAATTCAAGAAATTTCTGCTCATATTGTGCCACCGTCATGTCCCCCTGCTGTAACTGCAAAAACTCAGCTTCTCGGTATGAGCGAGGATAAAACTGCTCGAGGAAGCGCTCCTAGAAAGCTTCCCCAGTAAGGGTACGAACATCCCAACCCATCATCTGCAAAGCATGCCACAAACGATACGCATAACCACTCAGACAAAATGTGGCTAAACGCACCCTATCTTCTAAAGGGCACCTCATAACAGCAAACACTCGTTCCAAACGAGTAATCCACTCATCAGCATCATCTGGGCCTAACTTGCCCGTAAACATTATAGCCCTCAGCCTCTGGGCTCGCTCAATGTCAGAAATTTTAGAAGTAGCCCTACCTTGAAGTACATTTGTCAATGGCCGACCCAATTGATTCAGGGTCTGTCTTAAATCATGCTTTAATACGGGATCATGTGTATCCCTAACGTTATCAGCTTCATCACCGTTTCCAGGCCGTGGACAGGGCTCGCATCTCGGAGGCATCACGTTGAAAAGAACCATAATTCGTCAGTACCACAATCAGTTGTACACTAGGTGTACGGTCTACATGAATTTAAACCTAGTGCTATGATACCAAGTTGATAGGACCCTTCCTGAATTTTCCCTCGGAACCTGTGAAAAGCCCTACTCCCGTCTGACAACTTAATAAATTATCTAGAATACCCTTAAGCCCTTGTAATTAGTTACAAGAATTCTACCAAAAATCCGGCAGAACCTCCCCTTAAAGAATGGTTAACCGTCTTCTACCTGTAAGACAAAGGATCAAATAACACTTTCAAATCCTAACATCACCAAACAACCATCGATGTAGTCATAATTTACAGTAAGTCCAAAAAGGCTTATCAGATCATCTAGGTTGGAAAGGTAAATACAGAAAATCTATAAATCCTACTCGATAGTCTAGGTAAAGGTGCAGCTGGATTTTAGTGCCTCCGCCTCTGGATGTGCCCTCGTCAACTCAACGGCCTGGAGGGGATTTAAAACACGAAAAGTGTGAGTGGACAAAATAATCGGTAAAACAATTTCTGAGGAAAATATATATTTTTCCCCTCCATGAGTAAAAAAATGTATGCATAATATAAAACTCCTTTTCAAACAATTAACCTATAAAGATAATCCAAAAACTACCGGGAAATCCATTTTAAGTTAAAACACTCGGTGGGACCCACGAAAACCCTAATAATGAAAATATCCCGTGGACCACAACCCTGCTTGGAAAACCTCCTCAAAGGAGTTTAAAAATCATGTGAACATACCTGGACACAAAAATATCATAAACTTGTCTCACTGCTCCTCGAATTAATCCAGAGCTGTAGCTCGATATTCGAGCTGACTGATCGAAAATCGACCCTTCATACACCCGATATACCTCGAGTTGTGTAAATGTGACCATGTACTACGCGTAGACAGCCTCAACGACCTGATGGAGAAATATCCTTTGACACCAGCGTCGAAGAAACCTCAACGATCTGGCGGAGAAATACCCTTCGACGCAAGCATCTTTCTCCGCCAGCATCGGAGAACCCTCAACGAACACGTGGTGGGAAATACCTCACGTCATGTACCGAAGAAAACCATGATCCTCGGGGACAACGTACATATTGTAAAATCCAAAATCCATTTTTTTGAAATCCTTGTTTCTTGGCCTAAGCCAAATTCATTGAAAAATCGAGGTCTATGCCCAAATCCAATAAAGTCACAAATCCGGGTCTAAACCCCAAAATCATGGACTCGACTGAAACCCAAAATCTATCAAGTCAAACCATATAAAACTTGAATCCATAAAGCTAGGTCATAGCCCAAAACGTCATTTCCAAATAATTATTGAAAACCCGTGTCCAGTAATGATTTATTAGAATAATTTTCTCAATTCCGAAAATTTACCAAAAATAATACGTAACAAGAAATTATTTCAAATATACGTTTATGCATGCATTATAATTTACAAAACCAAAGTCCACTCACCGAATTAAGCTCAATCCTGAGTCGTACGCTCCTCTGAAGTTCTCGGAGTAGTATCGTCTGTTAAAAGTAACAATCGGGGTTACCAACGATAATTAAAAGCCTTACATTTAGACTCCCTAAACCCTGGGAGGTCCACACGTGTCCCACTAAAAATGCAGCCACTTCAGACGTCCAAAACTACCCTTAAAATATGTCCAATTATCCCGAAACCTGCGCCAAAAGGTTTGAAAAGTCGAAAACATGTCGACATGTGTCACCGTGATCCAAGGATAGGCCCCACGCGCCAGCGGAAGGTCGACAATTGGTCCACACGTCGGCTACAGTACCCACGCGCCTGTACGCGCGTTGACTTGGCCGCCAGGTGGCCTCCACGTGGCTCCATGTTGCTGCCAAGTGGCATGCCATGTCAGCACTCTGACTGAACCAGTCAAAGGAGAAGACGACCACTCCGTCGTGAGCCGCCGTCCACCTTCGCCGGATATCGTCATTGCCGGTCGACCTTGAAACTTTCCTAACTTCCTCATATCTCAACTGTTTTCGCGAATTAATAGCCTAAAACTATCTACTCAAGCTCAAGAACTCGAAACTGAAGTCTAAACACGAAACCCATACCTGAGTTGGCCGAAAAATCGATTGAAAAGTTTAGTTTTCTCCTTCCTCGGTTCGGTGTTTCCCGTGGCGGTTTCCCTTGACGGCCGGTACATCCTTGATCGTGGGGAGGAAGAGAAGACGATGTGTTGCACCAAAACAGATGAGGTTAGTTCAAATCAAGGTCCAAAGTTTTGGGTTTTTTGGTTCGGTCGCACGGGTTGGATGAGGATCGCGAAGAGAGAGAGAGGAAAATGAGAAGAATCTAGAAAGGGTCTTATTTAAAATATCTACCCTGGGAAAATTACCAAAATGCCCCTAAACATTCCAGACCCACAACTCTCTCATATGATCTTCGTTTTTTGTGTGCCGTCTGTCTATGAACTCGTGAGTTCGAGATCTATGTAACGATCCAAGAAAAACTTCCAAAGGTGTCTCAAAACAAAAATTAACTTTCACGCCTCTTATAAAACCAAGAGTAAAATCGTCATTTCCCAAATTAATTTACGAAAATTCACTAATTAAATTTACGGGTCGTTACATGAGATCTCCCACCCTCAGTCCCCTCCCACTACATAGGAAACTTGAGATCTCCCACTACATAGTGAATAAAAGGTTCGACTCTCTGTTACTCTTCTTATTGTTAATAGGTTTGAGATGGAACCTTAACATCCTTCATGTGACAAAGTCGCTTCTTCCATGTATGGAGCCAAAAGGCTAACCTTAGCATCCTTCATATGTCAAAGTCTGTTCTTCCATGTATGGAGCCAAAAGGCTACACGTCACCAATACGTGTTGACACTGTTTTAGGCATAAAGAGAAACTTATATCTATGTCACCCGAAAATTTATATCTACGTCACCAAATAAGTAGTGTCCACCATTTTATGCATATTACTATATAAGGGAACTTATATATTTTAATCATACTATTTTGAGGGGATTGCATATATTTGGAATTTGATGCTACAATGTTTAAATTTTATTGTACTTTTTTTTTTGCCAAGAATTTTATTGTACTTTTAGGTTACCTAAACAATAAATATCACAAATTCTGAAAAATTGATTTTTATCAATTTCAATTCCGTTATTTTATAAAAAAAAAATTGTTTGTTTTGGGAGATGCCAATGAGTTTAGGGAAAGAAAAATTGACATAAAAATTCGCACAAAAAAAAAAAGGAGGCTATTTGTTGTGTTTTTGGTGGGAAAATGAATGTTCTCCGCTTCTAAATGACCTGGAAATTGTAAAATATTCATAATATGGTATTGGCTCCAAAATTTTCGCCAGCGCGGTCACTGGAATTTAATCCGAAACGCGGGGTACCAAAAAAATGATGGGACCAAAACCACCTTCCAATTGCTTTCCCTCTCAGGCTCTCATCCTCTCCAGCTGACCCATCAAACGGGTCAACCCGACTCTCATAATCGGATCTACGGCATAGCTTGGATCAGACCCTGAGAAACTCCTGCTGAAACCTCCACAACTCCCAATTTTCCGATCCAGTTCTCGCCGCTAAGCTTCAAACAGCTAAAGGACTTGGTTTTTGGATCATACAATTATTACAACGCCAAAATGATTGCGATCCCTTATTTGACCGCGTTAACCACGTACTTCAGCTATGGCTTGCTCTTCGCTTTCGGCCAAGTCAGAGATTTCTTCCGCAAGTTCGTCGATTGGTGGAGCTCTAGCAATTTGCAGGTTCCCTTATTCTTCCACCCGGCCCATAAATGTGTTTCCTTTTTCCTTTATGGAAGAAAAAAGCGGTTTGGGTGGATGCATATGGTAATGATTGTTTTGTTGCAAAGCAGGGTTATGCTCCAATCTGTTTAGGACTCGAAGATTTCTATATTCGCCGACTTTATCTTCGTATTCAGGTATTATGCTTTTGATTTGATTCTCTTGTATAATGAAATAGGTCGTGGTCTTGCATCGGTTGCACTGCAATCAGTTATAGAACACGAATTCCTTCACAGCCAATTAAACAAAATTGATAATTCTGGTTGATTTTTAAAGTTCTGACTGTCAGGACTGCTTCAATAGACCTATAGCAAGTGCTCCTGATGCCTGGTTTGATGTGGTTGATCGTTTCTCCAATGACTACAACAAGACACTTAAGTAAGAATTTCAAATTCTCTGATTTCGAATTTTTATATAAGTTGCAGGCCTTTGTTAAGTGTTCTTGATTTGTTTTCTCATCGTCTGTTCTGGCTGATGCAGACTCACCAACAGAACCAGAAGATGCCTTAACTTGGGATCTTACAATTACCTTGGCTTTGCTGCGGCGGATGAATACTGCACGCCTCGTGCTATCCAGACATTGAAGAAATATTCTCCCAGTACCTGCAGTAGCCGAGTTGATGGCGGTTGGTATATTACTTTGCAGGATGGTTTTGCTTAACCCATTTTTCTATATGACTTTACCATGATACGCTTCTGTCATCAGGCACCACAGATTTGCATAATGAACTGGAGGAGTGTGTTGCAAATTTTGTTGGGAAACCTGCTGCTGTAGTTTTCGGAATGGGCTATGTCACGAACTCAGCTATCCTTCCAGTCCTGATGCGGAAGGTTTGTATGTTATGTTTGTGAAATTACTTGGAAACTTTGCCTTTATATTACTTATCTGCATTGTTGCCATTTGAATTTGCAGGGATGCTTGATTGTTAGTGATTCTTTGAACCACAACTCCATTGTCAATGGAGCACGAGGATCTGGAGCTAGTATTTGTGTTTTCCAACACAACAGTAAGTCGGTTAGTTATTATCTTGTATAGCATGGATACTGAACATTTTGACGCAAACATCAAATTCCACATTTCAGCGTGAATATCAAATTCTACATTTCAGGTTTTTAAATGACAACGTATAATCTTTATAATAAGAGCGAACACAGTGAGGGAAATATGAGTTCATATTTAACTGAAAAAATAAATTTAAATAGGAATGTTGCAAGTGATTGACAGGTTTTTGGTTATCAGTATTGGACCTAATCCATGTTTATGGATGTATTTGCCTACACAAATCTCCAGCATGTTGCTTCTGTCTCTTAAGTATTGATGAAAGAATGAATGGAGTTTTGCTTATCAAAAGTAAGAGAAAAATTTAAAACTTATGCTGGATGTTGTCCACTTATATTTGTACTTATTGCTTTACTTACAGCTCCTGCTCATCTGGAGGAAGTTTTGAGAGAACAAATTGCAGACGGGCAACCTAGGACCCGCAGACCTTGGAAGAAGATAATTGTCATTGTGGAGGGCATATACAGCATGGAAGGGGAGCTTTGCAAACTTCCTGAGATTATAGCAATCTGCAAAAAATACAAGGTTGCATCTCTTACTTCAATATATGTATAATCTATTCATGTCCTTTAAAGCTTCTGTTAAGGAAGTATCAAAGATAGTAAAACGAGATCCGGGTCTGCCACTGGCGTGGGAAAGAGGGGTTCTATTTAATTTGGTAAAAAGCCGTATGAAAATTGTATGTTGTTTTGGTCCTCCTTGTTCTGTGCAGTCTATTCTTATTTTGACAGGATAGATACAGTTCTTATGGTTTTTTCTATAACATAGCTTCTCATATATGTTGTTGGTCATTTTTGTTCTAACAGAGAATAAAGTCTGACATCTTTTGAAGGACATTCAGCGGGAAACAAATTACTGACTGACATATAAGGATTTTGAGTAATTTTTGTTGTAAACCTTTGTATTCTCAGCAACTTCCTTTTTTGTCTTAGGCATATACATATTTGGATGAGGCCCACAGCATTGGAGCAGTAGGGAAATCAGGAAGAGGTGTTTGTGAACTATTGGGAGTAGATACAGCTGATGTAGATATAATGATGGGGACATTTACCAAATCATTTGGATCATGTGGTGGCTATATTGCAGGGTCCAAGGTTTGTTTCTGCACTGTCCTCCTACTTTCAATTTGCTGAACAATACAATACTGCTCATTGATTTAGGAGAAATAGCTTAATTCTGCATAATCTATATGACTGGCTGGCTGTCAATATATTTTGCTCAACCTGACTGAACACACATTATGCTGGTAATTATATTTGTTAATTTTGGATTAAGTCTCTGTGTTGGTTTGGTTTTCAGTGAGCACGAATGACCATGTATTGCTTTTCATAAGAAATGCTTTGACATGTCTCAGTTGTGTCATTTTTATTATTTTTTGTTTCACTGGGGTGTCTTATACAGACTTATATATAATTTAAGGTGGTCTACTCATGTTATTATGTCCAGGAACTTATCCAATACTTGAAGTACACTTGCCCTGCTCATCTTTATGCAACTTCAATATCACCACCAGCTGCAGAACAAATAATATCTGCCATAAAGGTCATTCTTGGAGAGGATGGTTCCAATAGAGGTATTGATATGTACCTTTTTCTTCCTTCTTCTCTTTTCTTTTCTTTTCTTTTCTTTTCCTATGTTTTCTTGGGTATGTTTTCTTTTGATGTGTACTATGTAAATTTCTTCAGCCTTTAATGCTCCTTCTTTATACGACTAATTGAATGAGCGTTGGTTTCCTTGCAGGTGCCCAAAAACTTGCACGGATAAGGAAGAATAGCAACTTTTTCAGGTCAGAACTACAGAAAATGGGATTTGAGGTTTTGGGGGATAATGACTCTCCAGTAATGCCAATTATGCTTTACAATCCAGCCAAAATTCCTGCCTTTTCACGAGAGTGCCTCAAGCAGAATGTGAGTCTATTTCCTGGCCAGTTGCGCTCTATGATTAATTAGTTTCTTGCTTCTTAGCAAATTTAAAGCACAATTGAATTGTGCTGTTACAGGTAGCTGTTGTGACAGTTGCATTTCCTGCAACCCCACTACTGTTGGCAAGGGCACGTATTTGCATATCTGCTTCTCATACAAAGGAAGACCTGCTCAAAGCCTTGGAGGTATATTCTTGTATAACTTGGATGCTTGGACATAACCTCCTTATAGTATATATGCAAATGTTTGTTTTTCCTGTGAGAGAATTTGTGCCTTGACATTTTTCTTTCTTTCAGGTATTCGGTAGGGTTGGTGATATGGTGGGTATAAAATACTTCCCTGCTGAACCGAAGAAGCTTGAGGAACAAGAAAGGTTGCTGAAGTTGGACTGATTAAGAGGGATGCGCTAAAAAGTCTTGAATTGCCATTTGTGAGCCATAGAAAGTCGGGGAAGCTGGACTCGGAGTCTTGGATGAAGGATCTTGTAGGTTTGTCTGTACTCTGTACCTTGTGGTTATACTTCTGGTATTGTCTCTCCTAGTTCTACTTGTAAGATGCAGTTTTGTATACATCAAGTTCTGTAATCTGTACCTTGCTTTAGATCGATTGGGGGGCTTTTGTTCATACATGGCCGATTTGCTCTCAATCCTCATGTCTTGGGAGTTGTACCTTACTATTTCACCCATTTCTTCTGTTTGTATGAGTTGTACAAATGCAACTTGTTAGTTTGTGTGTACCCAATTTTCCGACTTTCTTCTAGGAGTTATACAATGATATGGAGCAATTCTTGCAAGCGTGATATAAAGGCTTAAAAGGTAAAATCCCATCGGAAAAAGCTTGTATCTTCGATCCAGATCGGTGCCTAAATATACCCCTCCTAGGCCATGCGTGGTAAAGACGCATTAGTCACGAAGGAAATCTAACTTTGAAGACACTTCTTTATGTTCTTCTACTACAACTTTGTTTCACCTTTTTCTTTCTTATTCTCTCTTTTCACATCACAAACACCACAACTCTAGCTTTCTAACTTTCTCTTAATTCTTTCTTGCTCTCGATCTGCATTATTATTTTCACACAATTGCTACAATGCCATGCATAAGCCTTCACCTCTATATGTTTCGCTTTAAACCCAATATTTTCAGGCAAAATTTTAAGAAGACCCCACTAAAAATACTGACACGAATATTACTAATCTAATAATATTTCTACTAATTTTAATGCATCATAAAACATTACAAATTTCACTCCCATAAAACGTAAGAATCAATACGTATAATTTCATCGGTATCCCTCATTACGCATCCTATGTAATGTCATACTTTGAAAAGATTAATGAGAGTGTAGACTTTGTAGCTGAGAGAGATTAAGTTGCTAGTCACTTCATTTATTGTCTCGCAAGCTCCTTTGCATGCCGTCCAAGTGGCAGCGAAAGCTTAAATAATCCCGGGAACTCGGGAAGACAACTTATTACATAAATTTTTTACTACTAATGATGTTTTCCTTTGGTAGTTTCATACTAAGACAAATAGTTTGAAAGATAGTTCTCATTGCTGTCACATTATAATAAGTTTATTAAAAAATAAATAAGAGTGATATTTGAATAATGTTTAATTAAGAGTGCTAATAGAAATGTCAGCCACAATGTGATTTCCTTAATCAAAATTTTTGTTCAAACACAAATAGGCATATCGATCACCTCCTATCAATCTTCTCCTTTAGACTTCTACTTGTTTTGCAATGTTTTCTATGATTGAAATTGTCTATATATATTTTCATGGCAATCTTCCAAAAAAAAAAAATCAACTTAATTGGACACCGTCTAACGTACCCTTTATAATGATGTCAGTGTTCAGTGGAAAAATATAATTTGTATTTGAAATAAATAATTTTAGAAGTGAATACAATATGACTCTATCTTAATTTTTTTTTTATGTTATCGGTTATAAAAAAAATTAATTAAAAAATAGACAAGTTTGATTATTAAAAAATAAATAATTTTGATCATATTAAATTAATAAATATTAGTGGAAAGACATAATTCGTATTCCAACAAAATAATTTTAGAAGTGAGTACAATCGTTTTTCACAGAAATATCGACAGTTAAATTTATGAAAATAGCGACAGATATTTCGATATCGATATTGAAATCGTTCACGCTCAACAAAAAAAGGTTGAAAACTTAGTCCAAAATTTGAAAATTTTGAATGAAATTTTGGGAAGACTAATACCTATATCATGAAAATTGAGGGGAGATTTTTCTTCCCCCTATTTTTATACCAAGACCCTTAAATACGGGTTTATTCACGGAAATATCGCTGATATTTCTTCCTTCCGATTTTAATGTCGAGACTTCAAAATACGGATATATCGATGAAAATTTCTCGGATATTTTTATCCATGAGTACAATATGACTTTATCTTAAAAAATTCTTACGTCGGTTATAAAAAAAATTAATTAAAAAATAGGCAAATTCGATCATTAAGAAATAAATAATTTCGATATTAAATAGTAAATATAGAATGAGAAAGTTGCTAACATTAATTGAGCTTATTAAATTTGGCCTCATATAAAGTAAGGAGAGCAAAAGTGAATATGGGGAACATTTGGAATGGGATATGAAGAGGGGACAAATGGGAGACGTAGATCTTGGGAAATAAATCATACAATATCTATATGTATTCATTGCTGCCTTTGGATATGAGTAGCACATACAATAGCAATGGTGTGAGTATTACACCCAAAAGCATCCTTCATTTCCACCATGTACGTAGAGTTTTTTGTTCGTCTCTGCGATAGAGAGAGAGAGATATATGGAGCTCATCTAGCATGCAAAGCCCAACCCAAAAATGCCATTGATTTCAGTTGCATGGGGGCTCAGAACTTTTGCAACACCTGGAGCATCTTCTCAGACCACCTTTGGAGTCTTCACCCTCCACCCGTCATCCCTGTCTTGGCCATTCTCCAACTACCACCCTCCCCCACCTCCATCCACACCTCGATCTCCACCATCTCCACCTCCACCTTTTTCTCTCTCACTCACTCTTAACCTAACCATAGTTACCTAACTAACTCATCATCTCCACTCCACCACAAATGCATATTCAACATTTGTCATCCAAACCAGAAGATAATGAGGTCCTGTCCTGTCCACTATTGTAATTTCCGATCACCACAAACCCTAAATCTGCCCACTCACCTAAATTAATTAAAAAGAAATGTGAAAATAAAAAAAGAAAATGAGCAAAGCAATTAAGCAAAGCTATACATGACTGAATGCAGATTGCACAAATGTCACTGAAGAAACAGCTCATTTAATCACCCCAAAGAAAGCCCTTGCCAAAAATAGGAAAAAAAATAAAAAATAAAAAAAAGGAAAAGAAATATATAGTGGATGCACAAAGCTCCACAAGCAGGCACCCATTTCCTGATTGCCGAGCGTCCTTGGATCTGCACAACCACTGAGCCACAACTGAAATCCAAGCACCTTTGCCTTTGCTTTGCTTGAGCTTGGCTGCTATTAGTTAGCAGCTCATGATATCAATGGACCAACAGGCGGCTTCATCAGCTGGACACCTTCATCATCACCATCATGGGAAAATCGAGGCCGCTGCTTTGAGGGCAGGTGTTGAGGCTGAGCTCGCCTTTGTCAACACCCAAGGGGACATCCTCAGCAGCTCAGAAAATAAGGGGACTACCTTTCACGGGCCGGGTCTGATCAGCGCCCCGATCCATGACCTTGTCCATGCTGTCACCACTACTTTTGGTGTGGGTGTCGTCCATAGGAAGAAAAGGATGACCAGACAGAGGCGATCATCCCTCATCCATCTCTCTTTTGCACCACCTGCTGCTATAGCTGCTTCCTCCACCACCTCGCACGTGCTGCCCTCCCCCATCCAACTCCCACCTGCACGTGTGAGTCACCCTTCTTCCTTCTTCATCACTTTCCTCTTCCTTTCTATCTCTCTAGCCAACTCTATTATGTATGTGCCTTCATTTTTCTTCAATTTTATTTTATTAAATTGTTTCATAAATTCAATATATCCTGTTTCTGATGTGAGTAATTTTTTTTTAATTTAATTGTATTAGTTAATTTGTTTATTTTTTCAAAAATGCATCCTTTTGTTAATTACATAAAAATGAAATCAAATCTCTGTTGCCTTGCTTTTCGATCCATGTTTGACACTGTTCAATATATAAATACTGACCGGACCGGGGTCCGGGTCGGCTGGTGCGTGCCTGGGTGGGCACCTATAAGTTTGGGTTGTGCAATCGGATCGATATTCTTATTAATTTATATATGTTTTTCTTAATCCTTTAATTGATCGACCTATCTGATTACTTGATCGATCTATCTGATTATTGTAATTTTTTACATGGAATTTTTTAATTTTTTGGAAATTTATTCTTTTAATTATTCGTTTTTAATTGAATACATTTTTAATAATGAGTATTGTTGGTTTGATTTGATGGATTCAGTCCGACTAACATGAATGAATGGACTCTTTGTGATGGCATGATTTGATGGATTCCGTAAGAATCTACTAATATTGATCCATATATGTCAACGTAGAACCATATCTTGTTCAAAACGATTCAACATATATAAAGCCGTTATTCAAGCGTAGATATAGATTATGGGAGATTCTCTATTATGAATTTGTCATATTCGATACGAACCTTGTTTTAGTTACATGACGGTTGGAATGATGAGTTCACTTTTTTCAGGATAACGCTTAGATTCGTATGGATTTTATGGATTTTTCGTACCGAACTCTAGCTAGACCCTAGCTTTTGTAGTTCCCAGCTTTTCTAATCACAATTTTTGATTTTGATGCATGTTGGTCCAATAAAGAACATGAGCTTTATCACTATTGGAGTTGTTACATCTGTCTTAACTCATCAAGACCATTTTGCTCAATGCATATCTCTTTTTCTGGTCTAATTATTTCAGTGCATATCCATCTGTTGAGTCCACAATCTAGTAATAATGAATGACTCTAAAGTAAATTAATATGCCTGGATTTGGATGCTTCAGGTAATTGATCCAACAAGGTTGAGATTTCTTTTCCAAAAGGAGCTTAAGAACAGTGATGTGAGCTCTCTCAGAAGAATGATACTTCCTAAGGTAATTAATCTCCGTAATTACTCAAAACTTCTACTGATCTATACTTAATAAGCATCCCTTCGTCCAGAAAGCAGCTGAGGCTCATCTCCCGGCCCTCGAATCAAAGGAAGGAATTCCAATCAGCATGGATGACATAGATGGTCTCCATGTTTGGAGCTTCAAGTACAGGTTTGATCCGAGTATATCTACTTAATTTCTTATTTGGATATATATATATATATATATATGAAATTGTTGATGGATATGTATGCTTTGTTATTTTCCAATTAAGCAGGTTTTGGCCTAATAACAACAGCAGAATGTATGTGCTTGAAAATACTGGTATATATATATATATCTCTCTTCTTAATTTCCCTTTTACAATATACGTACTACGAAAATTGGATTATCATTCTTGTAATGCTCAATTTTTCTTTCAGGGGAATTTGTTAATGCACATGGCTTACAGCTCGGAGATTTCATCATGGTCTACCAAGATAATCAAAACCAGAATTACGTATGCTCACCGAACTAATTAACTAGTTAATTAAAGGCCTACATTTTAGTTAATTATATTTGTAATGAGATACATTAAACATTGGCAGGTGATTCAGGCTAAGAAGGCTTCTGACCAAGATGATGTATATGGCGACATAACTACCATGAACAATGCTGTGAATGACCTCTTCCTTCATGACTCGGAGGCAAACAAGTCAGCAAGTTCTTCGTTTTACATGCCGACAATGGACATGGAAGAGGACACAACTGCAGGCATGTCATTTGTGTATGACACCACCACCTTCTCAAATGACTCTCTGCTTGATTTTTTAGGGGGATCCATGATGACCAACTATCCCAGAAACGGGTCTCTCCATGAAAGTTTTGGATCTGTTGAGAACTTGTCTCTTGATGACTTTTATTAAGTTTTCAAACTACGCAGGCATTACTACATGCCAGATGCTACCTATGTAAACGAACTAAAGGACCAGAAGATGGGTCTCGGTCTGTTTTGGTACCGTCGTATTTTGGTGTGGTCTCGATACATATATGCATTAATAATGAAGGAAATAGCAAGTGTAAAAACTTGTGACATGTACTCGTTATCAATCATACACATCTTTGTGGCATGTATTTTAGTGTTGCCTAGTTCCAATGATGGAAGTTTCCAGCTCATGTTATTTCTTGGCAATTGACATATGCAGCTGCTTCTTAGTTTAGCTTTGATGTGGACTACATATACAAATCGCCATCACTAGGGGTCATGAGCTGCTGATAGAAGATTTATATTTACTTATTCTGTTTAGAGGAACAAATAGCCCGTCTAGCTCAGTTGGTAGAGCGCAAGGCTCTTAACCTTGTGGTCGTGGGTTCGAGCCCCACGGTGGGCGAAATGTTTTTATTGGCGGCCCATCTGGACTCTGGTCAAGCCATTTTTACTGATGTGGCGCCTTTTTTTTTCACAGAGTGGAGAAGTGGGTACGGTGGGCGAAATGCTTTTCTTGGCGGCCCATATAGACTCTGGTCAGGCCATTTTTACCGGTGTGGCGCTTTTTTTTTTCAGAGTGGAGAAGAGGAAATTATTAGGCAGCTTTTTTTTTTTTCAGAGTGGAGAAGAGGAAATTGTAACGCAATTTTGAGTTATGGATGCCGAAGGATGAGATGGCATGAGTTTATTGGTTGATATATAAATATATGAGCAAATTATATTTTAGTACTCTGTAGTTTATACCAAATTTCAGAGTTATACCTAACGTTTTAAATTTTGCATTTAAGTACTCTGTGGTTTATACCAAATTTAAGAGTTATACCTAACGTTTCAAATTTTACATTTAAGTACCCTGAACTTTTTAAAACATTACAATTTGGCTCTACTGTTAATTATTTCGTTAGGATCATGGTCACAATCATGTATTATGTTAATACATTTGATTTTTAATAAGAAATACATTTGATACATACTTTATATTATGTTATGTTAATACATACTTGGTATAACATACATCGATTATGGTACTTAAATAATTAACAAATGTATTATGTTAATTAGCAAATGTATTATGTTAATTATATATTTTAATAAGAAATAACAAATGTATGTATTTTTAATGTTTTATTTGAATTTATTATTATTATTTTTATTTACATGCCATAATACAATTTAAAAGGTATGTCAAATAGGTGGACACATAAATACTTAATGGATTATCTAACGAAATAATTAACCATGGAGCCAAATTGTAATATTTTAAAAAGTTCAAGGTCCTTAAATACAAAATTTGAAACGTTAGGTATAACTCTGAAATTTGGTATAAACCACATAGTACTAAATTATAATTTGTTCTAAATATATTAATAAAATAATAATAATAGGAAAGAATTACGAATTAGAACAGAGAAAACAGAAATCTACAGAACATAAAACAACGAAGGGCGAGCAGAGGAGCGGGGGTTTGGGGAGTGAGAAGCAAGTACAAAGCTAAAAAGCCTAAACGCAGCGCAATAGAAGGCTGTAGAGTTTTTAGGGTTGGGGGTTGATTTGATTGAATGGCGAGCAGGTATTGGGTTGTGTCTCTACCGGTTCAAAACTCGGCGTCGTCTCTATGGAACCGTTTCCAAGAACAAATCTCCAAGCATTCCTTCGACACTCCTCTCTACAGAGTAATACTCTCTTCCGTTTGTTGAATTTTCAAGATCTGACATTTTCTATCACTGTTTTTTAAATAATTTTGTTATTATTTCTACAGTTCAATATCCCTAATCTCCGCGTTGGAACCCTTGATTCTCTTCTCTCCCTCAGCGATGATCTCTTAAAGGTTTTTTCCCAACTTTTCTTATATGAATTTTGAATTATGGAACTTGTTTCGTAGCCTGATGTACTACTAGTTCTTTCCTCCTCTGCAAATTTGGAATTTTGGGACTGAGGATGTCTTTATCGTTGTTGAAATATAATTTCGTTGGAAATTATAATGCAGATTTCCTTCGATCTGCTGATTTTGGCCCTAATTTTCTAATTTTTGGCAATTGCAGTCAAACAACTTTGTAGAGGCTGTTTCTCACAAGATCAGGCGCCAGATCGAGGAATTGGAGAGGGTTTCAGGCGTGGAGAGCAGCGCTCTCACCGTTGATGGAGTACCTGTTGATTCATACCTAACTAGGTAAGAAATGACAATTAAATTCAAAGAGATCAATTATGGACTGGCAATATTATGCTTTGGATCATGAATGTTATCTATGTTTGAATATTAAATTTTTGGGTTTTTGTTATGGTAGGTTTGTTTGGGATGAAGCCAAGTACCCTACAATGTCGCCTTTGAAGGAGGTCATAGACAGCATTCATGGTCAAGTCGCAAAGATTGAGGATGATCTCAAGGTAATACTGCCCCTTTGTTTTTACCTGATGTTTGTGAGTTTTTGATAAAATTATTGGATAATTAAGTAACATCTGCTTAGTACTACCTAATCACTGTAGGCTTTTCTTTGTTGTGCTGAGGGGATTGAGGCTGTTTTGGATTAAGAATTCAATTGATTGAAATAACCATGATATGTGGTGCTGGATAAATGAACTACTATAGTTAATGACTGTCAACCTAGTTCCTCTAGCCTCTCCCCTTAGCATTGCTTCTGAAAGACTTCATTTTCTTAGTTTATTAAGCCCAAACAAGTAAAATTATTAGCTTAGTCCATAAATCTCTTCACTATATATTTTATGACTCTTATGTTAGGTTCGTGTAGCCGAGTATAACAATATCCGCAGTCAGCTTAATGCTATCAACAGAAAGCAGAGTGGAAGGTATAATTACTCATAAACGGTAATCATAGCAATTGTTTGGTCCATTGTACTATGATTATTTACCAATCTCTGGGGCTTTCCAGTTTAGCAGTTCGTGACCTTTCGAGTTTAGTGAAGTCAGAGGACATCATTGTCTCAGAACATCTGGTGACCCTCCTTGCAATTGTTCCAAAGTATTCTCAGAAGGATTGGCTATCAAGCTATGAGACGTTGACTAACTATGTGGTAAGATTTTTTCCCTGCACCATAGGTTTCTACTTCGGCTGTTACAAACACAAAGCCATTACAGTAGGGTGGAGATAGTTGATTAACTTTTCCATATTTTTTTAAGTTTTGAATGAACTGCTAGCACATAATTACTTTTTTGTTTATTGCAGCCTTCTTATTATAATCTTATTGATCATGATAAATATTTTTCAGGTCCCTAGGTCCTCTAAGAAGTTATTTGAAGATAATGAGTATGCTCTCTACACTGTTACACTGTTTAATCGGGTCGCAGATAATTTTAAAACAAGTGCTCGTGAAAAGGGGTTCCAAGTGAGTATTTTTGTAAATGATCTGCTTTTTCCATAAAAGTTGGAAAGTTCAACTTTTAACTGGTTATGCAATCTGCAATTACTGTTCATGAGAAATGCGTCTGCAATAGAGATGCATGATTTTCCTCAATGTTATAAATGGCTTGTGTTTCTTTATGATGCGGTTCAGATTCGTGATTTCGAATATAGTTCTGAAGCACAAGAAAGTCGAAAGCAGGAGTTAGAAAAATTGGTGCAAGACCAAGAAAATTTAAGGAGCTCCCTTTTGCAGTGGTGTTACACGAGTTATGGAGAGGTAATAGTTTACTTTGTTCCTTCTATTTGTGATGTGAGGAAGATTATGATTATTGACATTGGGTGTCTCTATCGGGTAACCTCAAATTTAAGATGCCTCTGATCGCCTAATGTAAAAAGCCTCCCTTTTAGATATCTGTATTTGGTTTCTGTTGAAATTGGAATGATTATACATTAACATCATATGATGTCAATATTATCATCCATCCTTTTTTTTTTCATGCCCTCTTAGGACAGATTTTGGAAATTCGTTACCCAATGCACAAGTTTCTTGTCTGCAGGTTTTCAGCGCCTGGATGCATTTTTGTGCAGTACGTGTCTTTGCAGAGAGCATTCTGAGATATGGTTTACCACCATCTTTCTTGGTAAATAAGTTGTCAGTTTCTGTCACTGGTAAACCACCAAGCATTTGCTTTTGACTAATAAATGGATATTGAAATGATATTTCAGGCATGCGTTTTAGCTCCGACTACAAAAGGCGAGAAAAAAGTGCGTTCAATCCTTGAAGGGTTGTGCGACAGCGGTAACAGGCAAGTGCATGAACTATGCTTATGTTTGTTTCACAGGAAGGGAACCTCAACTCTTTATGAAAATACTAGTAAAACCCTGAAATAATTATTTGTGATCTTAGAGTCATACACTGTATGTTGTATTTTCCAGCCCACGATGAGGTTTCTGAGTCTATTAGGATTAATAAGTTTGAGGGGATAGAAATTCTGTCCCCCTTAAGTTTTAGAGGATTAATAAGTCCATTAATTGGAAAGATAGTCAGAATCCAATAAGGATTAGTATCTCTCATTGTTGGCTATAAAAAGGGGCTGCTGCGGTAGTTTGGAGGGGTCTAATTAGCTAGCAAGGAAGGAAAATTGTGTTATACCACTCAAGGTGTTAAGAGTGAGAGAATATTGATAGGGAAAATGGTGTAAGAGAGAGAAGAAAAGAGATGATACTGGTTTGTTTCTGTTTCTTGTTCTTTCTAGTTGTTCATCAAGCTTTTGATTCTAGAGGCTTGGTAAGATTATTCATTGTACCCATTATTGATAGGGAGCTTCTATTACCCAATTTTAGACTCTTCTTACCCAATGAACTTTCTACACCCAAAAAAATTTGAAAATTTTAATGACTTACTCATTCTACCCACCATTCATCCGAAAATATCCTTCATTAGATAAATCTAATTTCTTATGCCACAATTTCTCTTCCCACCCACCCAAATAAAAAATAAAATCCCTTAGTACTCTCTTCGTCAGGTTCAAGCTGCAGAGCTTAGGCGTTAGAGAACACATGCTAATTCTTGTATGAGGTACCTAGTCATCCCAGCGAGAAAGAAACCATTCAAACATCAACACTTGTGAAATTTAAATACACAAAAACATAAACATGAGGAAAGACATATATGAGACTTTTATTTCGATTAAATATTTGTTAATACAGTTTCTAAAATCACATTTGAAAGGATGGAACCTGGTGTTTAGGATTGGATTTGGCATTGATAGAGGTCTTTGCTTATGTCTTGTGTATATATTCATAATATATATATATATATATACTAAACCTCTTAATCTACTCAAGGAAGGTTTATCTAAATAGAATCCACAGACCCTTATATTACGACAACTCTGATAGTTGACAGTTTTTTTCGTTGTCCGCACGTAGGACACAAAGTCTTTTATTTAGAGTCTCATATACATATAATATATATATTAATTATCCAAGCGATAGTTATCAATGAATGTACAAATATCGAAATTAGCCATTGATAATTAAAAAACAAAATCAACTATGAGACTACTGCAAATTTTGGGTAATAAACTATTTACTTAACTCATTAGTTATGAATTCATTAGTGAATCAGAGATAATGTCTGTTGTCCCCACAGTTGTGTTTTGTTGAGCTTCATATTACTGAAAAGAAATTAAGGCTATGACATCCTGATGAAATTCAATGGCTCATGAAGCCTAGTGATCATTGTCATCAGAAAAAAATAAAATTCGAAAAGAATAGTTACATTAACTCATCTGCAGCTTCCCAAACAACGTTTTCATAATCCTTTGGTGAAAACAAAATTTTCTTTTGGCGTCAATACATATAGTAGATGATCAAATTCTGTCTAGAGTTTTAGAGGAAGAGTTTGCTGAGTTTTGAGAGTGTTTGACCTAGAATAGATGGGTATGAGCTTTGAAAAAAATGGTTATGGTGGTTGGTTATAGAGATTTATTTATTTATTGATATTTTTATATTTTGAATGTTCTGTCCGTTATGGTAAGAAGAGTCTCAATTTGGGTATAAATAGAAGCTCCCTTGTTGATGTAGTGCAAATTGTTGTTGTTGCCTCGTGGACGTAGGCATATCCGAACCACGTTAATTATTGTTGTTCATCTTCTTGCTTATTTTCTTCGGTTTCCAAAGTTCGTTTGTCTTTCCCATTTTTGAACGAAATGACAACTGGTATCAGAACAATAAAGTTGTTGATTACCGTTTAGAATGGAGGGAGCGAATAGGACCATAAAATTAATCGGTGCTAACTAGGTAACGTGGAAATCAAGAATGGAAGATATACTTTATTGCAAAGATCTAAATGAGCCAATTGAAGGTGTTGTAAGCAAGCTGGCAAGTATGTCAGAAGCTGATTGGACCAAGATGAATAGAAAAATTATGGGTACAATTAGACAATTAATGATAGCGTTTATCACTATGTGTCTAAAGACTAATGCCGGAAATTGATTGATGATAACGTTTATCACCTTGTGTCTAAAGACTAATGCTCAAGCCCTTTGAAAGAAGTTGGAATCCCTCCTTGAGAAGAAGACCGTTGCCAAGAAGCATTCTTGTAAAAAAGATTGTCAATATGACGTATGGGGAAAATATGAGCACTTAAACAACTTTCAGAACATGATCAATTAGTTATCCACTATGGTTTGACAATTGAAGATGAGCTGCCAGCAGTATTATTGTTAGGATCCTTGCCAGATGGTTGGGAAACCTTCGTCGTAAGTTTAAGCAATTCTGCTGCTAATGGTGTTTTGTCTATGGACATTGTTAAGGATAATTTGTTTAATGAAGAAACAAGGAGAAAATTTTCATGTATTGACTTTGAAAAACGAGTCAATATTCAGTGGTAACTGTCACTATTGCAGGAAGAAAGGTCACATGAAGAAACATTGTCATAAAAGGAAGGAGGGAATAATACTGGTGTTGTGACTTGGGATCAAGGAGAGCTTCTTTAACACCATAATAATGATGGATTATGACAAAGAATTCTGAGATTGCCTTTGCCAAAGAAAATGAGAAGTGCGACTAGGAGGAGCCTAGCCATGAGAAGTCGATTAGGGGGAGCCTAGTCATAAGAAGTGTGATTAGGGGGACCCTAGTCATGAGAAATATGATATGTGGAGCCTCGTCTTGAGACGTTCGGTTAAGGGGAGCTTAATCAGAAGGAGAAATCCTACTCTGGTGTGCATCCCTCATGGTCTGGAGGGTGAGATTGTTGTATCTTCCAACCCATGATGAGGTTCCTAAGTCTATTAGGAATAATAGTCTAAATTGCGATTAGGGGGAGCTTAGTCATGAGAATTGTGATTAGGGGAGCCTAGTCATAAGAAGTGTGATTAGGAGGAGTCTAGTCATGAGAAATACGATAGGTGGAGCCTCGTCTTGAGACGTTTGGTTACGGGGAGCTTGATCAGAAGGAGAATCCTACTCTGGTATACATTCCTCATGGTTTGGAGGGTGAGATTGTTGTATCTTGTGGCCGATGATGAGATTCTTAAGTCTGTTAGGAATAATAGTTTAAATTGGGATTAGGGGGAGCCTATTCATGAGAATTCGATTAGGGGGAGCGTAGTCATAAAAAGTGTGATTAGGGGGAGCCTAGTCATGAGAAATACGATAGGTGGAACCCATCTTGAGACGTTCGGTTAAGGCGAGGTTATTCAGAAGGAAAAATCCTACTCTGGTATACATCCCTCATGTCTGGAAGGGGGGAGATTGGTGTATCTTCTAGCCCATGATGAGGTTCCTAAGTTTATTAGGAATAATAGTCTTAGAGGATAGAAGGCCTATTCTCAGTAGGACTCTGAGAATCCAACTAGGATTAGTATTGCTAATTGAAGGCCGTTATTGTGGCTATAAAAGGGGGGCTTCTGCGCTAGTTCAAAGAGGTCTAATCAGCTAGCAAGAAAGGAAAATCGTGTTATGCCATTCAATGTGTTAGTGAGAGAATATTGATAGAGCAAAATGTGTACGAGAGAGAAGAAAAGAGAAGAGAGTGTTTTGTTTTTGTTTCTTATTCTCTCTAGTTGTTTATGAAGCCTTAATTCTAGAGGCTTGGTAAGATTATTCGTTGCCCGTTATTGATATAATGGAAGTTTTATTGTTGCCCCGTGGAGGTAGGCATATAGGCGAGCCACGTTAATTATTGTTATTGTTTATCTTACTTATTTTCTTCGGTTTTTAAACACTGTTTGTCTTTCCCATTCTTAAGCGAAATCACAACACAGTAGATGTAGATAACTTGAGAATGCTTGTTCACTATCACAAGAGCTTTGTATTTTCGATATGCCGGGCACTTTAAACTTGTTTGTCTGAGATTACTTATGCTACACTGCAGCAACTTCTGGAAGTCAGAAGATGAAGTAGGGGGAGGGATGGTTGGTCTAGGAGGTGATGCCGATGCGCACCCTTACGTCTCATTCACAATCAATCTTGTTTGAGTGGGTGCATTTTTCTCCCGTCAGTTTCGCAGTCTGTTCCTTTAGACACCAATAATGGCGGACGGGAGATCAAGAATACTGTATATTAGCACTGATAGTTATATTCTTTGTTTATCTATTTATAATTTGCTGCTTTGGGATTTTTCGTAAATGGGTTTATTGGGATATAAGTGAAATTTACGGGGGATGCTCTTTCATCTCGAAACTAGTAGCTTCTTGTTTTGGTACTGAAGACTTGTAGTTTTTATTTTTAATTTTTTTTGGGTTTCACTTATATTTGTAGAGCTTGAAACCGATGCTATTGATGTACCTCTTTTTTTTTATAATTATTTGGATGAAATGATGCAAATAAGAATTTTGAGCTTTTATCTTCAGCCAAATAATTGGGAATCCGTTTGAAACAACATTTTTTTTTTCAACAATGAATTCTTGCGAAATAGCTCATGAGGAATTACCTCAAAACTGCTATTTCATATTCGTGACATTCACGGTTTCAGTTTCGAGATTTTGTGTTTGCATTGTCAGGTTAATGTTAACTTTAGCATATGACATTGATATAGGCATTGTATGGTTAATGTAAATTTGAATACATGAGATTGGGGTTTTGATAATGAATTGTACATTAGCAAAGCTGTTAGAAGTCCTAGAGATATGGCTCAAATGGCTTATAATAGTTTTGCTATTTCGACATGACTTAAAATAACTTTCCAAATAGCTTATAATAGTTTGCTATTTTCAAATGGCAGAACCTAGCGAGATTTCATTATCAATTAGAATAATTTATGGTTGGCTCTGTTTAGGAAAAAAAAAACTAATTGATAATAAGTGAGTTTTAAATGGCAGAACTATCATCAAGTCATTTGAGACAAATTCTTTCATTTAGGGTGTTTATAAACTGAGTATTTTGAAAATTTTAAGCCAAAAAATGTGAAGCTAATGAAATTTCGAAATGTGGTCTGGAAGAGACTTTAGGATTGAAAATAACTGGAAACCTTCTCTGTCAACTTCATAATAACATACATGTTAACGAAAATGGAAATAGAATAAGAATTTTGATATTTTTGTCGAAATTTCTACAACTTATTGAAAATCATGAGCAGTTTTTGTGAAAAATACTTCTGTCGAGATTTCACTAAATATTTTGACCGCATATCAATCAAATTTTTATAAATCATTTAAGACAACATCTGCGATTTAGGGTGTCTATTAAGCCAAAAAACGTGAAATTCAATGATATCTCATAATGTGGTCCAAAAGGGACTTTAGGGGTCGAAAATAACTGGAAATCTTTTCTGTCAACTCCAAAATCACTTACAGGGTGATGAGAATGGAAAAAAAATAAAATTTTTAAGTGAAAAACATGAAAGCGAATGATATCTCGTAACATGACCTGGAAGGGACTTTAGGGGCTGAAAGTAATAGTAAATCTTCTCTGTCAACGTCAAAATAACTTATGAGGTGATGAGAATGGAAAATGAATTAGAATTTTCATGTTTTTGTCGAAATTTCTAAAACCGACTGAAAATCGTGAGTTAAGCTCACAGTTTTCGTGAAAAATGCTTCCGTGGGATTCCGCAAAATATTTAAACTGCAAATCAACCTAACTATTTTAACACATTTGAGACAAATTTTGCCATTTAGGGTGCCCGTTAGATGAGTGTTTAGAATTTTTTAGGTAAAAAAGTGAAACCGAATGATATCTCGTAACATGATCTAGAAGGGACTTTAGGAGTCGAAAATAACTGAAAATATTCTTTGTCAACTTCAAAATAACTAACAGTTTAATGTGAATGGAAAAAGAATGAGAATTCTGATGTTTTAGTCGAAATTTTGTAAAACCGACTAAAAATCGTGAGTTGCTCACAATTTTCGTAAAAAATGATTCCGTTGGGATTTTAGGAAATATTTTAATTGCGCATCAACCAAACTATTGTAACTCATTTGAGACAAGTTCTGCCATTTAAGGTGCTCACTAACTGAGTGTTTTGAATTTTTATGCCAAAAAACGTGAAACTGAAAGAAATATCGTTACATGGTCTAGATGAGACTTTAGGGGCTGAAAATAACTATATATCTTCTCTGTCATCTTCAAAATAACTTAGAATGGAAAAAGAAAAATAATTTTGATGTTTTTGTCAAAATTTTTAAAACCGACTAAAAATTGTGAGTTATATATATAGCTCACAGCTTTTGTGAAAAATGCTTCCGTCGGGATTTTAGGAAATTTTTTAACTACACATCAACCAAACTTATGCAACTCATTTGAGACAAGTTATGCAACTTAGGATGCCCATTAACAGAAGGTATTGAATCTTTTATGTCAAAAAATGTGAAACTCAAAGAAATCTCGTAACGTGATCTGGAAGGGACTTTAGGGGCAGAAAATAATTGTAAATATTTTCTGTGAACTTTAAAATAACTTACAGGGTGATGATACTAGAAAAAGAATTAGAATTTTAATATTTTTGTCGAATTTTCTAACATAGACTAAAATCGTGATTTTAAGCTCATAATTTTCGTGAAAAATGCTTCCATCGGGATTTCACGAAACATTTTAATCGCACATCAACCAAACTCTTATAAGCCATTTGAGACCATTTTTTCCATTTAGTGTGCCAATTATTTGAGTGTTTCGAATTTTTTAAGTCAAAAAATGTGAAACCGAATGATATCTCGTAACTTGATCCAGAATGGACTTTAATAACTGTAAATCTTCTCTGTGAACTTCAAAATAACTTACTGGGTGATGAGAAAGGAAAAAGAATAAGAATTTTGATGTTTTTTTTCGAAATTTCTAAAACCGACTAAAAATCGTGAGTGTTGCTCACAGTTTTCGTGAAAAATTCTTCCGTCGGGATTTAGCGAAATATTTTAACTGCACATCAACCAAACTATCATAAGTCATTTGAGACAAATTCAGCCATTTAAGGTGCCCATTTACTGAGTGTTTTGAATTTTTTAAGTAAAAAAATGTGAAAGCGAATGATATCTTGTAATGTGATCCGGAAAGGACTTTAAGGGCCGAAAATAACTGTAAATCTTCTCTGTCAACTTTGAAATAACTTATAGGGTGATGAGAATGGAAAAAAAAATTAGAATATTGATGTTTTTGTCGAAATATCTAAAACCGACTAAAAACTGTGAGTTATATAGCTAACAATTTTTGTGAAAAATGCTTCCGTCGGGATTTCGTGACATTTAGGTGCCCATTAACCAACTGAGTGTTTTGAACTTTTGAAGTAAAAAAAGTGAAACCGAATGATGTTTCGTAATGTGATCGACCCGAAAATTTAGTGGCCGAAAATAACTTTAAATCTTCTTTGTCAACTTCAAAATAACTTACCGGGTGATAAGAGTGGAAAAAGAATAATAATTTTGATGTTTTTCTTGAAATTTCTAAAACTGACTAAAAATCGTGAGTTATATAGTTAACAGTTTTAGTGAAAAATTCTTCCGTCGAGAGTTCGCAAAATATTTTAACCGCACATCCACCAATCTATATATTATAAGCCATTTGAGACAAGTTCTGCCATTTACGGTGCCCATTAACTGAGTGTTTTGAATTTTTTAAATCAAAAAAATGAAACCGAATGATATATCGTAACGTGATCCAGAAGGGACTTTAGGGGCCGAAAATAACTGTAAATCTTCTCTGTTAACTTCAAAATAACTTATGGGATGATGAGAATGGAAAAATAATTAGGATTTTGATGTTTTTGTTGAAATTTCTGAAACCGACTAAAAATCGTGAGTAGCACACAATTTTCGTGAAAAATGCTTCCGTAGGTGAGGATTTCGCAAAATATTTTAACCGCACATCAACCAAACTATTATAAACTATTTAAGACAAGTACTGCCATTTATGGTGTCCATTAACTGAGGGTTTTTATCTTTTTAAATAAAAGAACGTGAAACCGAATGATATCTCGTAACGTGATCCGGAAGGGACTTTAAAGGCTGAAAATAACTGTAAATCTTCTCTGTCAACTTCAAAATAACTTACCGGGTGATGAGAGTGGAAAAAGAATAAGAATTTTGATATTTTTGTCGAAATTTCTTAAACCAATTGAAAATCGTGAGTTATATAGCTCACAGTTTTTGTGAAAAATGCTTCCGTCGGGATTTCGCGAAATATTTTAACCTCACATCAACCAAAATATTATATGTCATTTTTGACAAGTTCTGCCATTTAGGGTACCCATTAACTGAATGCTTTGAATATTTTAAGTCAAAAAACATGAAATCCAATGATATCTCGTAACGTACGTGATCCATTTGAGACAAATAATAATAGATTCTACATAGTTAGGATTTTGAATTTCAGCTACATCTAGTAAGTAATAAATATTTATAAGCTAGTGCCTATGAAAAATAAATTCGAAGGGCCAATCACCAGGAAACCCTTTTAGAAATGGTCTTATTTATACACAAAATTGAGAAGCTGCGAACTCACAAAACTCCAAACTCAAACTTTTATTTCTCGGGAGGAGCAAATCACACCTGAATTCATAATTCACAAATGAACTCTACGCAATAGTATGAAGGGAACACTAGTAGGCAATCCAAATTATTTAAACATCGTTTCAAGGGACAGCCTCCTTATTCTACTATCGAATATAACAAGTCCGAAATATAATTAGGCTTCCATAACCACGGGCTCTATAAATAAAGAAGCTATATGATCCTTAAGCACAATTCCATGAGTAAAGCCATCTCCATGCTTGTACAGAAATTCAACGAAGCGCGTTAGATTGAGAACTCGGAAAAGGAGGGCCATGGGGACCGGTTTAGGGTCCTGGATCCACCCTTCGTTTATGTCCTTCCATCCATTATTCACTTGCTTCTCAATTTGGACTACTGCTTCCTCCCTTGTGACACCATATTGTTTGATGTAGCATTCCACAACTGAGGCCATATCTCCTCTCTTTTCACCAAACTACATATACATTATACGCAGGAACGAAGGAAGGTTAATTAGGGTTGAATCGCGTACATTATGCGTGCTATATGTACGAAAATGGAGAGGAAGAAAAAAGAAAGAGTTGTACGTGAAAGGCTAATGATATAATTGAGTACCTGGTAGGACACCAAGTCATTTTTGAGGCGGCCAACTCTCGATGCAGCGTTTACAATCTTAGGGTCATTGAACAACCACTCCAGGGAGTCTTTGGTAGCAATGGCTCCCATTCCAACAAGGCAATTGATTATTGGCGTATACAGTGATGTGGCAAGTGCTACCGACATGTGCTCTTCCGTTGTTGGTATGTATTTCTGGTGGAACCATGTAGCCTCCTGTAAGTAAGCTCGAATTATTACCTTCATCTGAGACACCAAAAATTATAAAAATCACTTTAGATTAGTCTAGGTCAAGAGTTTGATCGATAGTGTTGATCAATTCAATCTTATAGCTTTGATTTGGTAAGGGTAACAGATTTAGAAAATAGCTGACAGATTCTCTCGCGTAGTAGATGCCGTGTAAGTTCCCGTCTTCTGCAAGAGTTTCTTCAATTTCAGTGTACATGTCCAACAGTGCTTGATAACAGATTTGCATGTACTCTGGTAGTGTATCCATGGCAGAGATATCCCACCTGATTAAAGCACATATATGTGTTAATTAAGAACATGCTAATTAACCTACTTGTTAATTACCAAAACATTTTTTCAACTTTGAACCTTTCAACAGCTTGAGTGAAGAGCTGGGCTTCTTCAAGAGTGGCATGCACATCATAAATGTCATCAATAACGGTGATCATGAAAACAGCTTGGCATAATATCCTCCTACCAAAGCGATATTCAGGCTGAAAGTAGACTGCCACAGCCCAAAAATAGGCCTCTATCACTCTGTTTCTTGCAAAAGGCAGCTTAGTTTCAAAGTCCAGGTCCTTCCACCACCTGAATAATTAATAAATTAATTATATAATCGCGCTTAGTTAGCAATATTTTCTTTCATTTTCACTATATAATATGTATATATATGTACCTGACCTTGTGATTTCACTTAGTTCCTTTTGATGGAGTTTTTGGAGTAGATTGAAATCCAACTTTGCAAAAGTTAGGAGAGCTTCATCTTGTGAATCGTGTGGTTGGTAGATAGATAAGAAATGCCTTGTTTCAAGCCTTGGTATGCCCTTCCATAGTGGCTGATACAAGGCATGAGCTACTTGTTTCGAAAGTTGGCAAGGAGGACTTAAACGCTTTGCTCCAGCTGAATACTGCTCAAGATGACTAGTAGTGAAGCTTAGTGCCTCTTCTAGTATATCCTCCTCATGCGTCATAAGATGCGTGGCTTCGTACAAGTTTAATAGTCCCAACACATCGTCGACAAGCGATGCCCTAAATTTCCCATCTCCACCTTTGAACCTGTTGAACTCGTCTGCTTCACCAACCAGTGCATTACACGATTAGATCAAATGATCTAGATATTTATATGTAGTTATGTACACACATATATAATTCAAAGGACCGCAATTTTGAGAGGACTAACCGGATGAAACATAGTAACCTTGTTGCCTAAGCAATCGAAAACGGAGTGCAGCAGTGTAGAGGTCATGAGTCTCATCTTCTAGGTCATCAGAGTCATAAGAATTGTTGTGAACTTGGCTCAAAATGTCATTAATTTCATGCTCAAAATGGTAGGACACCCCTAGGCGTTGGATGTCATCGATTAGGCCCAATTTTTGTGAAAGCTTTTTCACCGGAGCCACCAGCATTCTTCTAACTTGTTCCTTCAGTTCTTGGACATGTTGCTTATCATTTGCACTTTCCTACATGGATAAATTGAAAGGGATGGTAATATCTTCATATATACATGCTATAAATTCAAATATTTCCTATATATGATCACTATTATTAATTATTATCACTCCAAGGCTAACGAGCTAGTAATTAAGTTTAATACGTTCTGCCGTTTAATAATGTAGTGTAATCGTACTAAATGATCTATCGTTCAGTATCTCGAACGCTATTATATATACCAATAATGTTACTTTAATTAGTTCCTTAAATATGAGAATTTAGGTCTTCTTACCGCAGAAGTGTAGGAGAGAAAAAGATCACCCCAAATGCTGGGGGAATAGTTAGCCGAAGCACGATGAAGATGATCAGCAGTGGCGTATTGGGTAGGAGGTACTATTTGAGCAGCCATTTGATTATTATAAATTTCTGATGGTTGGATTTCCAATATGATTTCAATCAATGGCTGTTGTGGCGGCTCTGGTGTGAGTTGATATGTACGTCGCAGTGTTGCACGATCTGCTATTTATAGCAGAAATGGATACAGCTGTTGAGATTAAACAAACAATTTAAAAATGTGAAGATCTCAGCTCCAATAAAATAAAATATTATTTCCACTGGGTCCCAGAAAGGTTCGATGCAGTTGATAAAATATCAGTCTGTTACAGCCACTCCAGTGTAAGATGGAAAGAAAAATTGCGGGCCGCTAACTGTAGTTATTTATAATTATTGGTTATTTAGTTAAATTTTTAAATGGATAAATTATTTAAATTTTTTCGAATTATAATGGTTATTTTAAGTTCATACCTTAATTATGAAAAATTTCAATTTGATACTTAAACGATCAAAATATATCAGTTCACTACCTTCCGTTAGTCAATTGTTAGTCAATCGTTAAGCGGCATTTTTAGTCAATTATTTTATAATAAGAAATCCACCTAGACCAAAAAATTAATAAAATATATATTTATTTGTTAAAATATTAAAAATAAAAAAAACTTAATAAAATTATATTTATTTGTTAAAATATTAAAAATTAAAATAAAATAAAATGATATAGGTGTGAAGGAGCCAAACTAAAAATAAAACTTGGCAAAATCCTCTATGGCCGAGAACAACACTAAATGGCAGCAATCCAATAGAGGCCCATCCAAATCGCTCGACGTAATCGAGAATCCAAGAAACAATCACCGAACGTCCCCAAAGGAAAGTAATGAAATCTTCTGGAGCTTGCAATCACGCATCGACCACACGCAAACAACATCATAACACATCGACTTCCACACAGAGCGACGAACTTTGGAAGCCCTAAATCCCCAAATTCTACTTATCAACATCGTCACTCCTAACGCTACAGTGATGAACCTAATCTCCAGTGCACACCTATCGCTCGCAAAACCCTCAAGCATTTTCACCTTCAATTTATTTTGATAGTTTGGATATCAAATTGAAACTTTTCATAGTTAGGATATGAATTTGAAATGACCTCTATAATTTAAGAGGTTTTATGTAATTTGTTCTAAATTTTAATACGGTTTAAATTTTTCTCCTTCGCGTGCAATAAGTACACTTATGTTTTTGTCCTACTATATTTAGGAAGCTTTTAGTCGACCCAAATAGCTTTTATGAAAAGTGATGTGCAATTTGGAATCTAAATTTGCAAGGAAATAAAAAATGGTGATTGTGGTGATAAGCATAAGCAACCAAATACGAAGGCTACTTATTATTTTAGACAAGAAGTGATATGTGCTGTAGTGTTAGTGTATTTCTTTGCGCTTTGGTCTCCATTATTATTTTCAAAGTTGTCACTGTAGTTGATTTGGCGTGATTGTTATATTTAGCGACTTTGAATGTGCGTGACTTTCTTTAAATTGATTGCTGAATCTAATCATTAAAACTATTTTACTCATGTTTATTTATATTTCACATTATATAAGTTGTTTGTGATTTTCATAATATGATACCTTTGGTGTTATAAAGGAAAAGAAAATTGTCACTGATGAGATTGATTTTTCTTAATACTATGTGTGATACGCCTTGATCCGGAAATCCACTTGAATATCAGAATCTAATAAGGGGGCTGGCCGATACCTAGATGCGGAATCTCAATAATGAAAGCCAATTTAAAACCGCGTAACAACATAAATTAGGGCATTTTAAATATAATGGATGATCATAATTAAAACACTAGCGGTTAAATACCGATTTCGACCTTGGGTGCACCCACACCACTGGGTAGTGTTAGGGCCGTCATAAGAAGACTTCGACTTCGCGCAACTTCCTTTTGAAACTTGAGGGGTGCAAAAATAGAAAGGTGAGTCATAAGAGAAATCTACACTCTATATTTGTTTGATTTTTGCGTTAAAAAGGTGATAAGTGAAATTAATGAGTAGGCATATGATAATTAAGTTAATTAATTAGAAAAAATTGTTGTCAACGTCTTTGAATTCTACACTAATTTTAGTTATCGTCCATGAATTTTATGATTAGTAGTATACGTCCCTAAACTATATCTAAATGTGCTAGGATAGTCCTCATGTTAAATTTCTCAACGATTTCTATTAAAAATAAAGGCAAAGTTGTTCTATAATGTATGTATTTTTAATAGAAATCGTTAAAAAGTTCAGTAGAAAGGCTATCATTGGACATTTAGACATAGTTTGGTGATGTTTGCTATTAATATTAAAATTCATGGACGATAACTAAAATTAATGTAAAATTCAGATACGGCCATAATCATTTTCCTTAATCAATTAAGAAGATTCATGAACTTACACACTTTTGGTGACGAAAGTTAATTGCACATTTTGCACTTGATGCACGTAAAAGCTAGGTATTATGATGAACGAAAGTTAATTGCACATTTTGCACGAAAAATTTATGCAGGGCTGCATAAAAATCATTTCCAACAATCAAATCGTGTCTCATGATAACTTTCGATTTTTTTTCTTCTATTTTAAAGACGAACGAAGAAGTTTACGTCAGAAGCAAGGATATCGAAGAGCCAGTCTGTCATCTGAAGATAGTCCCAAAAGAAAGCCTCCTTCGAGTCACATATGCTGCAATGGAATGAGCAACTCGATAACTTTTGAATTTCATTACTAAAAATGAGGTTCAAGACAATTCAAAGAGTAATTTTAGCCGTTCAAATGGGAATAGTGCATTAATTGAACTCCAAATCTGACATGAACATCAGTCCATTGGGATTATTAGTGGATATCAGGCGGTATATTAACAGGCGCATTATCCTAGTTATATTGAGAAGAAGACAATTGCCAAGAAGCATTCTTATCAAAAGGATTGTCAACATGAAGTATGGGGAAAATATTAGTGTGACTGAGTACTTAAACAACTTTTAGAACGTGACCAATTTAGTTATCCACTATGGTTTGAGAATTGAAGATGAGCTGCTAGCAGTATTATTGGTAGGATCCTAGCCAGATGGTTGGGAAATCTTCGTCGTATTGAGAAATAATAAGAATTTTGAGGTTTTTGTCGAAATTTTTAAAACCGACTAAAAATTGTAAGTTATATAGCTCACAGTTTTCGTGAAAAATGCTTCCGTCGGGATCTCTTAAACTATTTTAACACTACACATCAACTAAACTATTATAAGTCATTTGAGACAAGTTCTGCAATTTATGGTGTCCATAAACTGAGTGTTTTTAATTTTTTAAGTCAAAATACGTGAAACCTAATGATATCTGGTAACGTGATCCGGAAGGAACTTTAGGGGCCCAAAATAAATGTATAACTTCTCTATCAACTTCAAAATAACTTAAAGAGTGATTATAATGGAAAAATAATAACAGTTTTAATATTTTTGTCGAAACTTCTAAAACCGACTAAAAATCGTGAGTTATAGCTAAAACTTTTCGTGAAAAATGCCACAGTCGAGATTTCGTGAAATATTTTAATCGCACATCAAGCAAACTATTATAAGCCATTTGAGAGAAGTTTTTCCATTTAGGATGCCCATTAATTCAGTGTTTTGGATTTTTTAAGCCCAAAAAACGTAAAACTCAATGTTATCTCGTACCGTGATCCGAAAGGAACTTTAGAGGGCCGAAAGTAACTGTAAATCTTATCTGTCAGCTTCAAAATAACTTACGGGGTGATGAGAATGGAAAAATAATAAGAATTTTGATGTTTTTGTCAGAACTTCAAAAACCTACTAAAAACGTGAGTTGCTCACAGTTTACGTGAAAAATGCTTCATTCGGGATTTCGTGAAATATTTTAACCGCAAATCAAACAAACTACTATAAGTCATTTGAGACAAGTTCTACCATTTATGGTGCCCATTAACGTAGTGTTTTGAAAATTTTAAGTCATAATACGTGAAACCAAATGATATCTCGTAACGGAATTAGGAAGGGACTTCAGGAGCCGAAAATTACATTAAAATTCTCTATCAACTTCAAAATAACTTACGCGATGATGATAATGGATAAATAATAAGAATTTTGATGTCTTTGTCGAAATTTCTAAAACCGACCAAAAATCATGAGTTATAATTTATAGTTTTCGTGAAAAATGCTTCTGTCGGGATCTCTTGAAAAATTTTAACTGTACATCAAGCAAACTTTTATAAGTCATTTGAGACATGTTCAGCCATTTAGGGTGCCATTAATTGAGCATTTTGGATTTTTTTCAGCCCAAAAAACGTAAAACCTATTGTTATCTCGTAACGTGATCCGGAAGGAACTTTAGGGGGCAGAAAATAACTATAAATCTTCTATGTCAACTTCAAATTAAATAAGGGGTGATGAGAATGGGAAAATAATAAGAATTTTGATGTTTTTATCGGAACTTCAAAAATCGACTAAAATCGTGAGTAGCTCACAGTTTCGTGAAAAATGCTTCCGTCGGGATCTCTTAAAATAATTTAATTGCACATAAACCAAAACTAGTATAAGCCATTTGAGATAAGTTCTGATATTTATGGTGCCCATTAACTTATTCTTTTGAATTTTTTAGTCAAAACTTGTGAAATCCAATAATCCTTCGTACCGGAATCTGGAAGGGACTTTAGGAGCCGAAAGTAACTATAAATCTTCTATGTTACTTCAAAATAACTTACGGGGTGATAAGATTGGAAAAATAATAAGAATTTTGTCGAAATTTCTAAAACCCGACTAAAAATGGTCAGTTATAACTCACAGTTTTCGTGAAAAAAGCTTCCGTCGGGATCTGTTAAAATATTTTAACTGCACATCAACCAAACTATTATAAGCCATTTGAGACAAGTTCTGCCATTTATGGTGCCCATTAACTGAGTGTTTTGAATTTTTTAAGTCAAAATACATGAAACCCAATGATATCTCGTAACGTGATCAGGAAAACACTTTAGAGGCCGAAAATAACTGAAAAACTTCTTTATCAATTTCAAAATAAGTTACGGGGTGATTAGAATGGAAAAATAATAATAATTTTGATATTTTTGTCGAAATTTCTAAAACCGACTAAAAATTGTGAGTTATATAGCTCACAATTTTCGTGAAAAATTCTTACGTTGGTATTTCGTGAAATAATTTAACCGCACATCCACCAAACTATTAGAAGCCATTTGAGATAAGTTATGACATTTATGGTGCCCATTAACTTATTGTTTTCAATTTTTAGTCAAAAAATGTGAAACCCAATAATCTCTCGTACTAGAATCCGGGAGGGACTTTAGGCACCGAAAGTAATTGTAAATCTTCTATGTTAATTCAAAATAACTTACGGGGTGATAAGAATAGAAAATGAATAAGAATTTTGAAGTTTTTGTTGAAATTTCTAAAGCCGACTAAAAATCGTGAGTTATATAGCTCACAGTTTTCGAGAAAAATGCTTCCGTCGGGATCTCTTAAAATATTTTAACTGCACATCAACTAAACTATTATAACCCATTTGAGACAAGTTCTGCCATTTACGGTTCCCATTAATTGAGTATTTTGAATTTTTTAAGTCAAAATACGTGAAACCCAATGATATCTCGTAACGTGATCCGGAAGGGACTTTAGGGGCCGAAAATAACTGTATAACTTCTCTATCAACTCCAAAATAACTTAAGGGGTGAGTAGAATGGAATAATAATAATAATTTTTAATTTTTTTTTAAACTTCTAAAACCGACAAAAAATTGTGAGTTATTGCTCACAGTTTTCGTGAAAAATGCTTCTGTCGGGATTTCGAGAATTATTTTAACCGCACATCAACCAAACTATTATTAGCCATTTGAGATAAGTTTTTCCATTTAGGGTGCCCATTAAGTGTTTTGGATTTTTTAAGCCCAAAAAACGTAAAATCCAATGTTATCGCGTAAAGTGATCTGAAAAGAACTTTAGGGGGCAGAAAATAAATGAAAATCTTCTCTCTCAACTTTAAAATAACTTACGGGGTGATGAGAAAGGAAAGTTAATACGAATTTTGATATTTTTGTCGGACATTTGAGACAAGTTCTGCCATTTATGGTGCCCATTTACTTAGTGTTTTGAATTTTTTATGTCAGAATACGTGAAACCAAATGATATCTCGTAACAGAGTTCGGAAGGGACTTTAGGAGCCGGAAATTACATTAAAAATTCTCTATCAACTTGAAAATAACTTACGGGATGATGAGAATGGAAAAATAATAAGAATTTTGATGTTTTTGACGGAACTTCAAAAACCGACTAAAAATCGTGAGTTACTCACAGTTTTCGTGAAAAATGCTTCCGTCGAGATCTCTTAAAATATTTTAACTGCACAACAACCAAACTATTATAAGCCATTCGAGACAACCAAGGGTAAAATCGTCATTTTACATAAATACTTTACGTAAATCCAATAATTGAAATTCCTGGTTGTTACATTTCATAGTTAGGATATAAACTTGAAATGACCCCTATAATTTGAGAGATTTCATGTAATTTGTCCTAAATTTTAATACGGTATAAATTTTTCTCGTTCGCGTGCAATAAGTACACTTAAGCTTTTGTCCTACTATATTTAGCAAGCTTTTAGTCAAGCCAAATAGTTTATATGAAAAGTGATGTGCAATTTGGAATCTAAATTTGCAAGGAAATAAAAAATGGTGATTGTGGTGATAAGCATAAGCAACCAAATACGAAGGCTACTTATTATTTTAGACAAGAAGTGATATGTGCTGTAGTGTTAGTGTATTTCTTTGCGCTTTGGTCTCCATTATTATTTTCAAAGTTGTCACTGTAGTTGATTTGGCGTGATTGTTATATTTAGTGACTTTGAATGGGCGTGACTTTCTTTAAATTGATTGCTGAATCTAATCATTAAAATTATTTTACTCATGTTTATCGTCTAAACTATTGGCTCTTAATTTATATTTCACATTATATAAGTTATTTGTGATTTTCATAATATGATACCTTTGGTGTTATAAAGGAAAAGAAAATTGTCACTGATGAGATTGATTTTTCTTAATACTATGTGTGATACGCCTTGATCCGGAAATCCACTTGAATATCAGAATCTAATAAGGGGGCTGGCCGATACCTAGATGCGGAATCTCAATAATGAAAGCCAATTTAAAACCGCGTAACAACATAAATTAGGGCATTTTAAATATAATGGATGATCATAATTAAAACACTAGCGGTTAAATACCGATTTGGGTGCACCCACACCACTGGGTAGTGTTAGGGCCGTCATAAGAAGACTTCGACTTCGCGCAACTTCCTTTTGAAACTTGAGGGGTGCAAAAATAGAAAGGTGAGTCATAAGAGAAATCTACACTCTATATTTGTTTGATTTTTGCGTTAAAAAGGTGATAAGTGAAATTAATGAGTAGGCATATGATAATTAAGTTAATTAATTAGAAAAAAATTGTTGTCAACGTCTTTGAACTCTACACTAATTTTAGTTATCGTCCATGAATTTTATGATTAGTAGTATACGTCCCTAAACTATATCTAAATGTGCTAGGATAGTCCTCATGTTAAATTTCTCAACGATTTCTATTAAAAATAAAGGCAAAGTTGTTCTATAATGTATGTATTTTTAATAGAAATCGTTAAAAAGTTCAGTAGAAAGGCTATCATTGGACATTTAGACATAGTTTGGTGATGTTTGCTATTAATATTAAAATTCATGGACGATAACTAAAATTAATGTAAAATTCAGATACGGCCATAATCATTTTCCTTAATCAATTAAGAAGATTCATGAACTTACACACTTTTGGTGACGAAAGTTAATTGCACATTTTGCACTTGATGCACGTAAAAGCTAGGTATTATGATGAACGAAAGTTAATTGCACATTTTGCACGAAAAATTTATGCAGGGCTGCATAAAAATCATTTCCAACAATCAAATCGTGTCTCATGATAACTTTCGATTTTTTTTCTTCTATTTTAAAGACGAACGAAGAAGTTTACGTCAGAAGCAAGGATATCGAAGAGCCAGTCTGTCATCTGAAGATAGTCCCAAAAGAAAGCCTCCTTCGAGTCACATATGCTGCAATGGAATGAGCAACTCGATAACTTTTGAATTTCATTACTAAAAATGAGGTTCAAGACAATTCAAAGAGTAATTTTAGCCGTTCAAATGGGAATAGTGCATTAATTGAACTCCAAATCTGACATGAACATCAGTCCATTGGGATTATTAGTGGATATCAGGCGGTATATTAACAGGCGCATTATCCTAGTTATATTGAGAAGAAGACAATTGCCAAGAAGCATTCTTATCAAAAGGATTGTCAACATGAAGTATGGGGAAAATATTAGTGTGACTGAGTACTTAAACAACTTTTAGAACGTGACCAATTTAGTTATCCACTATGGTTTGAGAATTGAAGATGAGCTGCTAGCAGTATTATTGGTAGGATCCTAGCCAGATGGTTGGGAAATCTTCGTCGTATTGAGAAATAATAAGAATTTTGAGGTTTTTGTCGAAATTTTTAAAACCGACTAAAAATTGTAAGTTATATAGCTCACAGTTTTCGTGAAAAATGCTTCCGTCGGGATCTCTTAAACTATTTTAACACTACACATCAACTAAACTATTATAAGTCATTTGAGACAAGTTCTGCAATTTATGGTGTCCATTAACTGAGTGTTTTTAATTTTTTAAGTCAAAATACGTGAAACCCAATGATATCTGGTAACGTGATCCGGAAGGAACTTTAGGGGCCCAAAATAAATGTATAACTTCTCTATCAACTTCAAAATAACTTAAAGAGTGATTATAATGGAAAAATAATAACAGTTTTAATATTTTTGTCGAAACTTCTAAAACCGACTAAAAATCGTGAGTTATAGCTAAAACTTTTCGTGAAAAATGCCAAAGTCGAAATTTCGTGAAATATTTTAATCGCACATCAACCAAACTATTATAAGCCATTTGAGAGAAGTTTTTCCATTTAGGATGCCCATTAATTCAGTGTTTTGGATTTTTTAAGCCCAAAAAACGTAAAACTCAATGTTATCTCGTACCGTGATCCGAAAGGAACTTTAGAGGGCCGAAAGTAACTGTAAATCTTATCTGTCAGCTTCAAAATAACTTACGGGGTGATGAGAATGAAAAAATAATAAGAATTTTGATGTTTTTGTCAGAACTTCAAAAACCTACTAAAAACGTGAGTTGCTCACAGTTTACGTGAAAAATGCTTCATTCGGGATTTCGTGAAATATTTTAACCGCAAATCAAACAAACTACTATAAGTCATTTGAGACAAGTTCTACCATTTATGGTGCCCATTAACGTAGTGTTTTGAAATTTTTAAGTCATAATACGTGAAACCAAATGATATCTCGTAACGGAATTAGGAAGGGACTTCAGGAGCCGAAAATTACATTAAAATTCTCTATCAACTTCAAAATAACATACGCGATGATGATAATGGATAAATAATAAGAATTTTGATGTCTTTGTCGAAATTTCTAAAACCGACCAAAAATCATGAGTTATAATTTATAGTTTTCGTGAAAAATGCTTCCGTCGGGATCTCTTGAAAAATTTTAACTGTACATCAAGCAAACTTTTATAAGTCATTTGAGACATGTTCAGCCATTTAGGGTGCCATTAATTGAGCATTTTGGATTTTTTTCAGCCCAAAAAACGTAAAACCTATTGTTATCTCGTAACGTGATCCGGAAGGAACTTTAGGGGGCAGAAAATAACTATAAATCTTCTATGTCAACTTCAAATTAACTTAAGGGGTGATGAGAATGGGAAAATAATAAGAATTTTGATGTTTTTATCGGAACTTCAAAAACCGACTAAAATCGTGAGTAGCTCACAGTTTCGTGAAAAATGCTTCCGTCGGGATTTCTTAAAATAATTTAATTGCACATAAACCAAAACTAGTATAAGCCATTTGAGATAAGTTCTGATATTTATGGTGCCCATTAACTTATTCTTTTGAATTTTTTAGTCAAAACTTGTGAAATCCAATAATCCTTCGTACCGGAATCTGGAAGGGACTTTAGGAGCCGAAAGTAACTATAAATCTTCTATGTTACTTCAAAATAACTTACGGGGTGATAAGATTGGAAAACTAATAAGAATTTTGTCGAAATTTCTAAAACCCGACTAAAAATGGTCAGTTATAACTCACAGTTTTCGTGAAAAAAGCTTCCGTCGGGATCTGTTAAAATATTTTAACTGCACATCAACCAAACTATTATAAGCCATTTGAGACAAGTTCTGCCATTTATGGTGCCCATTAACTGAGTGTTTTGAATTTTTTAAGTCAAAATACATGAAACCCAATGATATCTCGTAACGTGATCAGGAAAACACTTTAGAGGCCGAAAATAACTGAAAAACTTCTTTATCAATTTCAAAATAAGTTACGGGGTGATTAGAATGGAAAAATAATAATAATTTTGATATTTTTGTCGAAATTTCTAAAACCGACTAAAAATTGTGAGTTATATAGCTCACAATTTTCGTGAAAAATTCTTACGTTGGTATTTCGTGAAATAATTTAACCGCACATCCACCAAACTATTATAAGCCATTTGAGATAAGTTATGACATTTATGGTGCCCATTAACTTATTGTTTTCAATTTTTAGTCAAAAAATGTGAAACCCAATAATCTCTCGTACTAGAATCCGGGAGGGACTTTAGGCACCGAAAGTAATTGTAAATCTTCTATGTTAATTCAAAATAACTTACGGGGTGATAAGAATAGAAAATGAATAAGAATTTTGAAGTTTTTGTTGAAATTTCTAAAGCCGACTAAAAATCGTGAGTTATATAGCTCACAGTTTTCGAGAAAAATGCTTCCGTCGGGATCTCTTAAAATATTTTAACTGCACATCAACTAAACTATTATAACCCATTTGAGACAAGTTCTGCCATTTACGGTTCCCATTAATTGAGTATTTTGAATTTTTTAAGTCAAAATACGTGAAACCCAATGATATCTCGTAACGTGATCCGGAAGGGACTTTAGGGGCCGAAAATAACTGTATAACTTCTCTATCAACTCCAAAATAACTTAAGGGGTGAGTAGAATGGAATAATAATAATAATTTTTAATTTTTTTTTAAACTTCTAAAACCGACAAAAAATTGTGAGTTATTGCTCACAGTTTTCGTGAAAAATTCTTCTGTCGGGAATTCGAGAATTATTTTAACCGCACATCAACCAAACTATTATAAGCCATTTGAGATAAATTTTGCCATTTAGGGTGCCCATTAAGTGTTTTGGATTTTTTAAGCCCAAAAAACGTAAAATCCAATGTTATCGCGTAAAGTGATCTGAAAAGAACTTTAGGGGGCAGAAAATAAATGAAAATCTTCTCTCTCAACTTTAAAATAACTTACGGGGTGATGAGAAAGGAAAGTTAATACGAATTTTGATATTTTTGTCGGACATTTGAGACAAGTTCTGCCATTTATGGTGCCCATTTACTTAGTGTTTTGAATTTTTTATGTCAGAATACGTGAAACCAAATGATATCTCGTAACAGAATTCGGAAGGGACTTTAGGAGCCGGAAATTACATTAAAAATTCTCTATCAACTTGAAAATAACTTACGGGATGATGAGAATGGAAAAATAATAAGAATTTTGATGTTTTTGACGGAACTTCAAAAACCGACTAAAAATCGTGAGTTACTCACAGTTTTCGTGAAAAATGCTTCCGTCGAGATCTCTTAAAATATTTTAACTGCACAACAACCAAACTATTATAAGCCATTCGAGACAACCAAGGGTAAAATCGTCATTTTACATAAATACTTTACGTAAATCCAATAATTGAAATTCCTGGTTGTTACATTTCATAGTTAGGATATAAACTTGAAATGACCCCTATAATTTGAGAGATTTCATGTAATTTGTCCTAAATTTTAATACGGTATAAATTTTTCTCGTTCGCGTGCAATAAGTACACTTAAGCTTTTGTCCTACTATATTTAGCAAGCTTTTAGTCAAGCCAAATAGTTTATATGAAAAGTGATGTGCAATTTGGAATCTAAATTTGCAAGGAAATAAAAAATGGTGATTGTGGTGATAAGCATAAGCAACCAAATACGAAGGCTACTTATTATTTTAGACAAGAAGTGATATGTGCTGTAGTGTTAGTGTATTTCTTTGCGCTTTGGTCTCCATTATTATTTTCAAAGTTGTCACTGTAGTTGATTTGGCGTGATTGTTATATTTAGTGACTTTGAATGGGCGTGACTTTCTTTAAATTGATTGCTGAATCTAATCATTAAAATTATTTTACTCATGTTTATCGTCTAAACTATTGGCTCTTAATTTATATTTCACATTATATAAGTTATTTGTGATTTTCATAATATGATACCTTTGGTGTTATAAAGGAAAAGAAAATTGTCACTGATGAGATTGATTTTTCTTAATACTATGTGTGATACGCCTTGATCCGGAAATCCACTTGAATATCAGAATCTAATAAGGGGGCTGGCCGATACCTAGATGCGGAATCTCAATAATGAAAGCCAATTTAAAACCGCGTAACAACATAAATTAGGGCATTTTAAATATAATGGATGATCATAATTAAAACACTAGCGGTTAAATACCGATTTCGACCTTGGGTGCACCCACACCACTGGGTAGTGTTAGGGCCGTCATAAGAAGACTTCGACTTCGCGCAACTTCCTTTTGAAACTTGAGGGGCGCAAAAATAGAAAGGTGAGTCATAAGAGAAATCTACACTCTATATTTGTTTGATTTTTGCGTTAAAAAGACAATAAGTGAAATTAATGAGTAGGCATATGATAATTAAGTTAATTAATTAGAAAAAATTGTTGTCAACGTCTTTGAACTCTACACTAATTTTAGCTATCGTCCATGAATTTTATGATTAGTAATATACGTCCCTAAACTATATCTAAATGTGCTAGGATAGTCCTCATGTTAAATTTCTCAACGATTTCTATTAAAAATAAAGGCAAAGTTGTCCTATAGTGTATGGATTTTTAATAGAAATCGTTGAAAAGTTCAGTAAAAAGGTTATCGTTAGACGTTTAGACATAATTCGGTGATGTTTGCTATTAATATTAAAATTCATGTACGATAACTAAAATTAATATAAAATTTAAATACGGCGATAACCATTTTCCTTAATCAAATAAGAAGATTCATGAACTTACACACTTTTGGTGACGAAAGTTAATTGCACATTTTGCACGAAAAATTTATGCAGGGCTGCATAAAAATCATCTCCAACAATCAAATCGTGTCTCATGATAACTTTCGATTTTTTTTCTTCTATTTTAAAGAAGAATGAAGAAGTTTACGTCAGAAGCAAGGATATCGAAGGGCCAATCTGTCATCTGAAGATAGTCCCAAAAGAAAGCCTCCTCCGAGTCACATATGCTGCAATGGAATGAGCAACTCGATAACTTTTGAATTTCATTACTAAAAATGAGGTTCAAGACTATTCAAAGAGTAATTTTAGCCGTTCAAATGGGAATAGTGCATTAATTGAACTCCAAATCTGACATGAACATCAGTCCATTGGGATCATTAGTATGCTTTGCTTTTTTTTTTTCTCGTTATATTGTGGATATCAGGCGGTATATTACCAGGCGCATTATCCTAGTTATATTGAGAAGAAGACCATTGCCAAGAAGCATTCTTATCAAAAGGATTGTCAACATGAAGTATGGGGAAAATATTAGTGTGACTGAGTACTTAACCAACTTTCAGAACGTGACCAATTTAGTTATCCACTATGGTTTGAGAATTGAAGATGAGCTGCTAGCAGTATTATTGTTAGGATCCTAGCCAGATGGTTGGGAAATCTTCGTCGTATTGAGAAATAATAAGAATTTTGAGATTTTTATCGAAATTTCTAAAACCGACTAAAAATTGTGAGTTATATAGCTCACAGTTTTCGTGAAAAATACTTCCGTCGGGATCTCTTAAACTATTTTAACACTACATATCAACCAAACTATTATAAGTCATTTGAGACAAGTTCTGCCATTTATGGTGTCCATTAACTGAGTGTTTTGAAATTTTCAAGTCAAAATACGTGAAACCCAATGATATCTGGTAACGTGATCCGGAAGGAACTTTAGGGGCCCAAAATAAGTGTATAACTTCTCTATCAACTTCAAAATAACTTAAGGAGTGATTATAATGGAAAAATAATAACAGTTTTGATATTTTTGTCGAAACTTCTAAAAACGACTAAAAATCGTAAGTTATAGCTCAGAATTTTCGTGAAAAATGCCACCGTCGAGGTTTCGTGAAATATTTTAACTGCACATCAACCAAACTATTATAAGCCATTTGAGAGAATTTTTTCCATTTAGGATTCCCATTAATTCAGTGTTTTGGATTTTTTAAGCCCAAAAAACGTAAATCTCAATGTTATCTCGTACCGTGATCCGAAAGGAACTTTAGAGCCCGAAAAGAACTTTAGAGCCCGAAAGTAACTGTAAATCTTATCTATCAGCTTCAAAATAACTTACGGGGTGATGAGAATGGAAACATAATAAGAATTTTGATGTTTTTGTCGGTACTTCAAAAACCTACTAAAAACGTGAGTTGCTCACAGTTTACGTGAAAAATGCTTCTTTCGGGATTTCGTGAAATATTTTAACCGCACATCAAACAAACTACTATAAGTCATTTGAGACAAGTTCTACAATTTATGGTGCCCATTAACTTAGTGTTTTGAAATTTTTAAGTCATAATACATGAAACCAAATGATATCTCGTAACGGAATTCGGAAGGGACTTCAGGCGCCAAAATTACATTAAAATTCTCTATCAACTTCAAAATAACTTACGCGATGATGATAATGGAGAAATAATAAGAATTTTGATGTCTTTGTCGAAATTTCTAAAACCGACCAAAAATCGTGAGTTATAATTTATAGTTTTCTTGAAAAATGCTTCCGTTGGGATCTCTTGAAAAATTTTAACTGTACATCAAGCAAACTTTTATAAGCCATTTGAGACATGTTCAGCCATTTAGGGTTCCATTAATTGTGTATTTTGGATTTTTTTCAGCCCAAAAAACGTAAAACCTAATGTTATCTCGTAACGTGATCCGGAAGAAACTTTAGGGGGCAGAAAATAACTATAGATCTTCTATGTCAACTTCAAATTAACTTAAGGGGTGATGAGAATGGGGAAATAATAAGAATTTTGATGTTTTTATCGGAACTTCAAAAACCGACTAAAAATCGTGAGTAGCTCACATTTTTCGTGAAAAATGCTTCCTTCGGGATCTCTTAAAATAATTTAATTGCACATAAACCAAAACTATTATAAGCCATTTGAGATAAGTTCTGATATTTATTGTGCCCATTAACTTATTGTTTTGAATGTTTTAGTCAAAAAATGTGAAACCCAATAATCCTTCGTACTAGAATCTGGAAGGGACTTTAGGCGTCGAAAGTAACTGTAAATCTTCTATGTTACTTCAAAATAACTTACGGGGTGATAAGAATGGAAAAATAATAAGAATTTTGAGATTTTTGTCGAAATTTCTAAAACCCTACTAAAAATGGTCAGTTATAAGCTCACAGTTTTCGTTAAAAAAGCTTCCGTCGGGATCTGTTAAAATATTTTAACTGCACATCAACCAAACTATTATAAGCCATTTGAGATAAGTTTTGCCATTTATGGTGCCCATTAACTGAGTGTTTTGAATTTTTTAAGTCAAAATACATGAAACCCAATGATATCTCGTAACGTGATCTGGAAGACACTTTAGAGGCCGAAAATAACTGAAAAACTTCTTTATCAACTTCAAAATAACTTACGGGGGTGATTAGAATGGAAAAATAATAATAATTTTGATATTTTTGTCGAAATTTCTAAAACCGACTAAAAATTTTGAGTTTATCTCACAATTTTCGAGAAAAATTCTTAGGTTGGCATTTCGTGAAATAATTTAACCGCACATCCACCAAACTATTATAAGCCATTTGATATAAGTTATGACATTATGGTGCCCATTAACTTAGTGTTTTAAATTTTTAGTCAAAAAATGTGAAACCCAATAATCTCTCGTACTAGAATCCGGGAGGGACTTTAGGCACCGAAAGTAATTGTAAATCTTATATGTTAATTCAAAATAACTTACGGGGTGATAAGAATAGAAAATGAATAAGAATTTTGAGGTTTTTGTTGAAATTTCTAAAACTGACTAAAAATCGTGAGTTATATAGCTCACAGTTTTCGAGAAAAATGTTTCTGTCAGGATATCTTAAAATATTTTAACTGCACATCAACTAAAATATTATAACCCATTTGAGACAAGTTCTGCCTTTTACGGTTCCCATTAATTGAGTGTTTTGAATTTTTTAAGTCAAAATACGTGAAACCCAATGATATCTCGTAACGTGATCCGGAAGGGACTTTAGGGGCCGAAAATAACTGTATAACTTCTCTATAAACTTCAAAATAACTTAAGGGGTGAGTAGAATGGAATAATAATAATAATTTTGATTTTTTTTAAACTTCTAAAACCGACAAAAAATCGTGAGTTATTGCTCACAGTTTTCTTGAAAAATGCTTCCGTCAGGAATTCGTGAAATATTTTAACCGCACATCAACCAAACTATTATAAGCCATTTAAGACAAGTTTTTCCATTTAGGGTGCCCATTAAGTGTTTTGGATTTTTTAAGCCCAAAAAACGTAAAATCCAATGTTATCTCGTAAAGTGATTTGAAAAGAACTTTAGGGGGCTGAAAATAACTGAAAATCTTCTCTGTCAACTTTAAAATAACTTACAGGGTGATGAAAAAGGAAAGTTAATACAAATTTTGATATTTTTGTCGGACATTTGAGACAAGTTCTGCCATTTATGGTGCCCATTTACTTAGTGTTTTGAATTTTTTATGTCAGAATACATGAAACCAAATGATATCTCGTAACGGAATTCAGAAGGAGCCGGAAATTACATTAAAAATTCTCTATCAACTTGAAATTAACTTACGGGCTGATGAGAATGGAAAAATAATAAGAATTTTGATGTTTTTGACGGAACTTCAAAAACCGACTAAAAATCGTGAGTTACTCACAGGTTTCGTGAAAAATACTTCCGTCGGGATCTCTTAAAATAATTTAATTGCACAACAACCAAACTATTATAAGCCATTCGAAACAAGTTCTGCCATTTATTGTGCCCATTAACTGAGTGTTTTGAATTTTTAAAGTCAAAATACGTGAAATCCAATGTTATCTCGTAATGTGTTCCAGAAGGCACTTTAGGGGCTCAAAATAACTGTAAAACTTCCCTATCAACTTCAAAATAACTTACGGGGTGATTAGAATGGATAAATAATAAGAATTTTGATGTTTTTGTTGAAAATTCTAAAACTGACTAAAAATCGTGCGTTATAGCTCACAATTTTCGTTAAAAATGCTTCCATCGGTATTTCGTTAAATATTTTAACCACACATCAACCAAACTATTAAAAGTCATTTGAGACAAGTTTTGCCAATTAGGGTGCCCATTAATTTAGTGTTTTGGATTTTTTAAGCCCAAAAAACGTAAAATTAAATGTTATCTCGTAACGTGATCCAAAAAGAACTTTAGGGGGCAAAAAATTACTGTAAATCTTCTCTGTCAACTTCAAAATAATTTACGGGGTGATGAGAATGGAATAATAATAATATTTTTGATATTTTTTGTCGAAACTTCTAAAACCGACTAAGAATTGTGAGTGTAGTGTAGCTCACAGTTTTCGTGAAAAATGCTTCCGTCTGGATTTCATGAAATATTTTAATCGCAAATCAACTAAACTATTGTGGTAAAAAAAAAACTAAACTATTATAGGCCATTTGAGACAAGTTCTGCCATTTATGGTGCCCATTAAATTACTGTTTTGAAATTTTTAGGTCAAAATACGTGAAACCCATTGATATTTCGTAATGGGATCTAGAAGGGACTTTAGGGGCCGAAAATAACTATTTAACTTCTCTATCAACTTCAAAATAACTTACGGGCTGGTGATAAAGGAAAAATAATAAGGATTTTGATGTTTTTGTCGAAATTTTAAAAACCGACTAAAAATCTTGAGTTATATTTCACATTTTCGTGAAAAATGATTCATTCGGAATTTCGCGAAATATTTTAACCGCACATCCACTAAATTATTTTAAGTCATTTGAGGCAAGTTCTACCATTTTTGGTGCCTATTAACTTAGTGTTTTGAATTTGTTAAGTCAAAATACGTAAAACCCAATGATATTTCGTAACGGGATCTGGATGGGATTTTAGGTGCCAAAAATAACTATAAATCTTCTCTATAAACTTCAAAATAACTTACGTGGTGATGAGAATGGAAAAAGAATACGAATTTTGATGTTTTGGTCGAAATTTCTAAAACCTACTAAAAATACTGAGTTATAGCTCACAGTTTTCTTGAAAAATGCTTCCGTCGGGATCTCTTAAAATATTTTAATTGCTCATAAACCAAACTATTATAAGTCATTTGAGACAAGTTCTGTCATTTATGATGCCCATTAACTGAGTGTTTTGAATTTTTTAGGTCAAAATACATGAAACTCAATGATATCTCGTAGAGTGATCTGGAATGGACTTTAAGGGCAAAAAATAACTGTAAAACTTCTTTATCAACATAAAAATAACATACGAGGTGATTAGAATGAAAAAAATATATATATTTTGATATTTTTATCGAAAATTCTAAAACCGATTAAAAATCGTGAGTTATATAGTTTATAGATTTTGTGAAAAAATCTTCCGTTAAACTCTTTGATTGAACGCGCCCCACGCGCTGTGAAATTTACTGTTTGCGTAAAACAGGAGCGGTGGCGGCGAGTTGTGATTTCTGGTTCGCGGCCTCTCAGCCCGTGGGGGCTGACGGGGAGGGTGACGCGAGACTTAATGGTTCTTCGAAGAGACTTCGACGGGATGAGGGTTTGAATGCTGAGCAAGAAGCCTCCGTCGTTCAAAGATATGCTGCAGAATAATGATGTTTTTGTGCCTAAGACGAAACCAGCAAAGCAGGCGCTGGCACTCGACTATACGGTGGAAGAGTCCCCCCTTGGGCCCTCCATTCGATTTTCTGAGGAAGTAAAGGAACGACTACACCAGCCGTGGCAACACTCAGTGATAATCAAATTCATTGAGCGAGGCCATACGTATGGTTTCCTGGAGTCTAGGCTGCGGCAGAGGTGAAAGATCACGGGGTCGATGCAGGTGGTGGATATAGCTAATGGATACTTTATATGTTGTTTTGGTTTTTAGAGGATTTGCAGTATGTCCTTACGGAGGGACCTTGGGTTATTGCTGGGCAATATCTCTCTGTTCAAAAGTGGAGACCCCACTTTGATGCAGAGAATGAAAAAATTGGGAGGCTGACTGTGTTGGCGAGGCTTTCAGGAATCTATATCGAGTACTTCACCAAGGAAACAGTAAAACCCATCGGTAGCTTGCTGGGCACGCTTTATAAGGTTGAAGTGCACACAATTAACCAATCCCGTGGTAAGTACGCTAGAGTTTGCGTTGAGATTGATCTTGCTAAGCCTCTGACCCCGCATGTGCATGTGGAAGGGAAGGCGGTGCCGGTGGAGTATGAGAACCTGCCGGATATTTGTTTTGGATGTCGACATGTGGGATTGCAAAGAAATCATTGCTTGGGGGATAAGGGGTACCAATCTGATGATGGGGACGGAGCGAGTGAGAATGAACCGATGGGGACGGTTGTTCCTGAGACCCAAGGGGGACAGCGTGAGGTGGCCCAAAGTGAGAATGCAGTACAAGGGAATGAGGCTGAAGTTCAGGTGGGGTTTGGTGCGTGGAAATCTGGTTCCAGGGAGAAAGGGCCATAAGCACCAAGGCCCGCATGATCCAAAGCAAGGTGAGGGTAGACTCGCCGGGAATAGTTCAGCTCGGAACCAGGAAGGGTCTCGGTTTGCGGCGTTGTAGGTGCTGGAGAATGAGGGGGAACAAGGTGCAGATAAGGGTACAGAAGTCGGGAAGGAGCCTATGTTTGGGGTGCAGCGAGATTTCGAGAAGTTAGGTGGAAGTAAAAAATAGACTAAAGAAGGGGAAGGTTGTGAGAAAACTGGGAGTAGTGCCCGGACACGTAGGGTGGGACGGCCAAGGAAAACTCTCGGGGAGGTGACAAACTCACCTGCGACACCTTCTCTGGAGCTTTTGGGCAGCGGTGGAGCCCTAAGTTCTGGGAAGGGCTCTAGCTCCCCGGTTCGACGTGTTACCCGAAATGTGCCTGGTCCTGTGAGCACTCGTTCTCTTAGAAGCAAAAGTGGTTCCAAAGAGGATGGGGAAGGGAGTGGTAAGCAGTGAGCTGAGCAGAGTTAGCCCTGATGGCTTGGGGCCGGTGGTCCGACTTGGCAATAAGCCACCTGATGGTGGCACAACGGGAGATAGTAGGCAGGCCGTGGAGGTAGAGGGCAGGGGGAAAGGTCTCTCGGCTCAGGATATGCAGGGCAGCGAGATGGACAGAGGGGTGACTCCGAGTGATGCCGCGTCACCTTCTGGTTCTATGAAAGATATGATTGCGATTGGCTCTCCTGATTTAGATGGGGGTGTCAACATGAGTTGAGTTTCAGGTGTCTTACCTTTTCCCTCACCATTTAATTATGACCTTAAACATTTTAACTTGGAATGTTCGAAGGGCTGGGAGGAAGTCCTTACAACGTGCTGTGCGGGATCATTGTCGTGATCATGACGTTAGTATCTGTGTTTTGGTAGAGCCAAGAATCAGTGGTGTTAGAGCTCGGAGGACAGTGATGGGTTCTTTGGGTTTTTCGAACTTTGACTTGGTGGAGGCTGTTGGTTACTTGGGCGGGATTTGGGTGCTTTAGGATGCCTCCAAAGTAACGGTGTCAATTGTTGATAGGCACCCTCAAGCGCTCACAGTGGTTGTTTTCGATGGTTTATTCGAGTCCGGATGCCTCTGGGGTTATCTAGAGGGGGTGGTTGGTAATCATGATCTCCCGTGGCTGATCATGGGTGATTTTAATGAGGTGCTCAGGGCTAGTGAGAAGTGGAGCTAGAGGGGGACGTTTCATCGTGGGAGCATGTGTGATTGGGTTGACCGTTCAAATATGATTGATCTGGGGTATGTGGGAGCCCGGTTCACTGGGTCTGATAATCATGGCGGGGGTGCCAAGGTGATGATGCGCCAAGACCGTGGGTTGTGTAATGAGAGTTGGCGTCTGAGATTTCCCGAGGCTTGTATCCGGCACTTGGCCCGGGAAAAGTTGGACCATTGTCCTCTCCTCTTGAGTTTGAACCCCAATAAGCAGGCCAATCCTAGGTTGCGTTCCTTTCGGTTTGAGGCCATGTGGCTGAAGCATGAAGCTTTTAGGCAGTTTGCCATGGAGAACTGGAGTAGGGGTGGTGGGCTTATTGCTAATCAGCTCTAGTTTATGGAAGCAGTGAGGAAATGGAATAGGGATGTCTTTGGCCACTTGAAGATCATGAAAATATGGGTGCTTGCAAGGCTGGCCGGGGTTCAAAAAGCGTTGGCTGATCGACCAACGGGGTACTTAGAGGTGGTGGAGAATGAGTTACAAGTACTTAGAGGTGGTGGAGAATGAGTTACAAGGGGAGTATGCTTCGGTGTTAGATCAAGAGGAGCTACTTTGGGAGGAAAAGTCCCGTGTGTAGTGGCTCAAGGAGGGTGATAGAAACACAAAATATTTCCACATATCTACAGTTATTAGAAGACGGTGGAACAAACTCATTTGTTTGCTGGATAGAGACGGGAATTGGGTGGCCCAGTTAGCAGGTATAAAACAGATAGATGTGTTTTTCTTCCAAAATTTATTCACAAATGATCATGGTAATGCAGGGCTTGCGGACCTCCCTAGGGGGTTCCCGAGCTTGAATAGTGAGCTTCGTCAAGCTCTACTTGTGCCGGTGGATTATTCTGAGATTAAGAGGACGGTGTTTGCCATTGGGGCTCATAAGGCTCCGGGTCCGGATGGTGTCTCTACTTGTTTCTACCAGCAGTATTGGGAGATTTTTGGGGACGATGTTTGTCGTCTGATAAAAGAGGTTTTCAGTACTGGGCTCCCCGAGGCGCTGAATTCCGCTCTGATAACCCTAGTACCGAAGGTGGAGAATCCGACTATGATGGGGTAGATGCATTCGATTAGCTTATGTAATACTCTTTACAAGGTAGTTTCGAAGATCCTTGTTGGCAGATTGAGACCCATTCTTCAGTAGATGATTAGTTCGAACCATGCTAGTTTTATTCTAGGGACGTAAATCACAGATAACATTATTGTCGCGCATGGGCTGTTGCATAAATTTGGTAGATCTAAAGGTCAGAAGGGTTTCCTTGCATGGAAGATAGACTTATCTAAGGCTTATGATAGGGTGAATTGGGACTTTCTAGATGGTGTTTTGAGAGAAACAGGCTTACCATATGCGGTGGTCAGGTTGATAATGCAATGTGTTACAACAGTTTCCTCCCACGTCATCATTAACGAATAGGTGTATAAAGCTTTTCGGTCTAGAAGAGAGTTGCGGCAAGGGGACCCTCTCTCCCCCTATTTGTTTGTGTTGTGTTTGGAGAAACTTACTCATGTGATTAGTAAAGATGTGAGGAGAGGAAAGTGGAAGGCAGTTAGACCCTCCAGGGCTAGTCCGTTGATCTCCCATCTTTGTTTTGATGATGACGTGTTATAGTTTGCTGAAGCTTCCACCAGACAAGCCAGGGTTATGAAATGGTGCCTTGACAGGTTTTGTTCCGCTTCGGGTCAGTCCATTAGCAATGAGAAGTCTAGGGTGTTCTACTCCCCTAATGTCCCAAGGAGATTGGTGGAGCGTATTAGTGGCATTTATAGCTCCCCGCTCACTACAGACCTTGGTAGATACCTTTGGGTTCCTCTTGTGCACAAACGTGTCACTCGAAACACTTATTGGAGTGTGGTGGAGAGAGTTCAACAGAAGATGGCCTCGTGGAAGAGTAAATGTTTGAACATGGCGGGAAGGGTGACTTTAATCTAGGTTGTGGCGGCTTCTGTTCCAATCTACTCAATGCAAACGGCTAAGCTCCCTAATAGCGTTTGCAATGAGCTGGATAGACTTAACTGGAACTTTCTTTGGGGTAATGCTAATGGGGCTCGTAAGGTCCATATGATTAACTGGGATTCTATTTTCCAATCGAATAAAAGTGCAAGCCTTGGGATCAAGCAAGCGGAGGCCATGAATATGGCGTTGCTTGCTAAACTGGGGTGGCGTATAATTAATAACTCGGAGAGTCTTTGGGTTAGAGGTTTGGCTACAAAGTACCTTAATGGGGATGTTCGTAATCTACTGAGTGATTCCTGTCCTTGCCGCCCCTATTCCTCGTCTACTTGGCGTGCCATTCAGGCATGGTCTGACATCCTACGAGATGGTATCCAGGTCCGGCTGGGGGATGGTCGTGAGACCAGGTTTTGGTTAGATAATTGGTGTGATTGTGGGGTGCTTACTAATCAGGTGACATGGATGTCTGTGGTGACTCAACAGCTGAGGGTTTCTGATTATGTGGAGAATGGGGGTTGGAGCCTAGAGCGGTTGTGTGAGGTTTTACAGTATCATCTGATGCATCGGATTGTGTATGTGCCAGTAGGCCTTCCGGGTAGCATGGAGGACCGTGTGAGATGGGCTAGTACCCCCAATGGCGATTTTTCAGTTCGTTCAGCTTATTGGCTCTATATGGAGGATGATCTATGGCATGAGGTTAGTTGGAGTGGGCTTTGGAAGGTGAGGTGCCCCGCCAAGATGAAATTTTTTCTCTAGTTGTTAATCCAGGATCGGTTACTCACTAACTGCCAGCGCTACAGACGGCATCTGGCGGAAAGTACGGTGTGTGCTTGTTGTGGGGTGGAGGAGGAGGATGTTGGTCATGTGGTGAGGGGCTGCCAGTTAGTGGTGTCAGTGTGGGTTGAGGACTGTGTCCCTACGGATGTCTAGGGGTCTTTCCAGGATGAGCTGCCTTCTTGGATCATGAGTAACCTTTGCAGTAGAGCGGTGAGTAGTGTTGGCACCCCCTGGGCGCTGGTGTTTGTGTGGGTGTGCTAGTTTCTCTAGGTTTGGTGGAACAAGAGGATTTTCTAACCGAATTTTCCACCCCCTCCGAATTAGAGGAGACATATTCTTCTTTGCACTGATGAGTGGTTCCAGGCGAACAAAATGGTCTCCCAGGCCCCTAGTAGACATATGTAGGTGTTGGCTTGGGCTAGACCTTTGTCGGGAGTGGTCAAGGTGAATACTGATGGTAGTCGTTCAGGTACTAATGGCTGAATATTCACTGGAGAAGTGTTGCGGGGTGATCAAGGAACCTGGGTCCGAAGGTTTTTGACAAGACCCTTCCCGAATTTCCCCTCGAAACCCGAGAAAAACCCTGCTCCCATCTGACAACTTAAAAAAATTCCCAAAATACCCCTAAGTCCTTGCAATTAATTATGAGAATTCTGAAAAAAAATCCTGTAGAATCTCCCTTTAAGGATTGGTTAACCGTCTTCCACCTATAAGACGAAGGATCAAATAGCACTCTCAAATTCCAACATCACCAGCCTACCAACGATGTAATCATAATTGTACAATCAGTCCAAAAGACTTATCACAGCATCTAGGTAGAATAAGTAAAAATACACGGGAGTAGGGTTTTTCCCGGATTTCGAGGGGAAATTAGGGAAGGGTCTTGTCAGTTTGTAGTGAATTTGGGTGTGGGGCAGGTGTTAGAGGCAAAGCTTTGGGGCATTTTCCATGGTTTAAGGTTGGCTAAGGAGATGGGTTTTAGGCAGGTTTTGTTTGAGTCTGACTCTGCAATTGCAGTGCAGCTGCTTGGAGGGGGTTGTGATGAGATGCACCCGCTTGCAACACTAGTATGTGGGTGCAGGGCGGTGTTAGAAACTGAGAGGGGGTTCTCAGTGGCGCGTATCTATCGAGAGTGTAACGCGGTTGGTGACTTTCTTCATGGTTTGGGAGGTTCGTCAGAGCTAAGGGACTCGGTCCTGCAGGGCCCTCCGACGGGGGTTATGTCGCTGCTTGTTGCTGATGCCGCTGGGTTAGGCCGCCCCCGGGAGGTGTCGTAGCCTTTTTGTTTGTGGTGTTTTGTTTCATTGTTTACCAAAAAAATAAAAAAATTCTTCTGTTGGGATTTCGCGAAATAATTTAACCGCACATCCACCAAACTATTATAAGCCATTTGAGACAAATTTTTCTATTTTTGGTGCCCCTTAACTTAGTGTTTTTTAATATTTTAAGTCAAAATACGTGAAACCCAATGGTATCTCGTAACAGGATCTGAAAGGGACTTTAGGGGATGAAAATAACAATAATTATCGACTTCAAAATAACTTACGACGTGATTAGAATGGAAAAATAATAATAAATTTGATATTTTTGTCGAAACTTTTAAAACCGATTAAAAATCGTGAGTATAGATCACAGTTTTCGAGAAAAAATACTTCCGTCAGGATTTCATGAAATATTTTAACCGCACATCAACCAAACTATTATAAGCCATTTGAGGCTAGTTCTGACATTTATGGTGCCCATTAAATTACTGTTTTGAATTTTTTATGTCAAAATACGTGAAACCCAAGGATATCTCGTAACGGGATCTAGAATGCACTTTAGGGGCCGAAAAAAAAACAGCATAAACTCTCTATCAACTTCAAAATAACTTACGGGCTAATGATAATGGAAAAATATTAAGGATTTTGATGTTTTTGTCGAAACTTTTAAAACCAACTAAAAATCGTGAGTAGCTCACAGTTTTCATGAAAAATGATTTCGTCAGGATTTCGCGAAATATTTTACCGCACATCCACCAAACTATTATAAGCCATTCGAGACAAATTTTTCTATTTTTGGTGCCCCTTAACTTAGTGTTTTTGAATATTTTAAGTCAAAATACGTGAAACTCAATGATATCTCGTAACAGGATCTGAAAGGGACTTTAGGTGCCAAAAATAACTGTAAATCTTCTTTACAAACTTCAAAATAACTTACATGGAAATGAGAATGGAAAAAGAATAAGAATTTTGATGTTTTTGTCGAAATTTCAAAAAACGACTAAAAATCGTGAGTTATACACAGTTTTCGTGAAAAATGCTTCCGTTGGGATTTCAAGACATATTTTAACCGCACATTAGCCAAACTATTATAAGACATTTGAGACAAGTTCTACCATTTATGATGCCCATTAACTTAGTGTTTTGAATTTTTTAAGTCAAAATATGTGAAACCCAATGATATCTCGTAACGGGATCTGGAATGGACTTTAGGTGCAGAAAATAACTGTAAAACTTCTTTATCAACTTCAAAATAACTTACGGGGGTGATTAGAATGGAAAAATAATAATAATTTTGTGAAATATTCTTCCGTTGGGATTTCACGAAATAATTTAACCGCATATCCACCAAACTATTATAAGTCATTTGAGACAAGTTCTGCCATTTATGGTGCCCACTAACTGCGTATTTTTCATTTTTTTAGTCAAAATACGTGAAACCCATTGATGTGTCCTAACGTGATCCGGAAGGGACTTTAGGGGCTGAAAATAACTTTAAAACTTCCAAAATAACTTACGGGGTGATTAGAATGAAAATATAATTATAATTTTGATATTTTTGTCGGAACTTCTAAAACCGACTAGAAATCGTGAGTCTCATAGTTTTTGTGAAAAATGATTTCGTCCGGATTTTGCGAAATATTTTAACCGCACATCCACCAAACTATTATAAGTCGTGTGAGAAAATTTCTACCATTTTTGGTGCCCATTAACTTAGTGTTTTGAATTTTTTAAGTCAAAATACATGAAACCCATTGATATCTCGTAACGGGATCTGGAAGGGACTTTAGTTGCCAAAAAAAAACTGTAAATTTTCTCTATACACTCCAAAATAACTTACGTGGTGATGAGAATGGAAAAAGAATAAGAATTTTGATGTTTTTGTCTAAATTTCTAAAATCGACAAAAACTCGTGAGTTTATAGCTCACAGTTTTCGTGAAATATACTTCCATCTGGATCTCTCAAAACATTTTAACTGCACATCAACCAAACTATTATAAGCCATTTGAGACTAGTTCTGCAATTTATGGTGCCCATTAACTGAGTGTTTTGAATTTTTTAAGTCAAAAGTACGTTAAATCCAATGATATCTCGTAACCGGATCTGGAAGTGACTTTAGGTGCCAAAAATAACTTTAAATCTTCTCTATAAACATCTAAATAACTTACATGGTTATGAGAATGGAAAAGGAATAAGAATTTTGATGATTTTGTCGAAATTTCTAAAATCGACTAAAAATCGTGAGTTATAGCTCTTGATTTTCGTGGAAAATGCTTCCTTCGGGATCTCTTAAAATATTTTAATTGCACATCATTCAAAATTTATAAGCCATTTTAGACAAGTTCTGCCATTAACGGTGCCCATTAACTGAGTGTTTTGAAATATTTAAGTCAAAATATGGGAAACCCAATGATATCTCGTAACGTGATCTGGAAGGGACTTTAGGGGCAGAAAATAACTGTAAAACTTCTTTATCAACTTCAAAATAACTTACGGTGTGATTAGAATAGAAAAAGAATAATAATTTTGATATTCTTGTAGAAAATTCTAAACCCGACTAAAAATCGTGAGTTATATAGCTCACAATTTTTGTGAAAAATTCTTCCGTTGGGATTTCGCGAAATAATCTTACTGCATATCCATCAAACTATTTTTATCCATTTGAGACAAGGTATGCCGTTTATGGTGTCCACTAACTGTGTCTTTTTAATTTTTTTAAGTCAAAATATGTGAAACCCAAGGATATGTTGTAACGTGATCCGGAGGGGACTTTAGGGGATGAAAATAACTGTGAAACTTCTCTATCAACTTCAAAATAACTTAAGGGGTGTTAGAATGAAAAAATAATTATAATTTTGATATTTTGGTCGAAACTTCTAAAACCGACTACAAATTATTAACAAGTGATCAAATGTATAGTGGTTGATTAGTTATAACTAACTTGTATATACAACTGTTAGTGGTTATTTAGTTATAACTAACCCAAGGTAGGTTAGCTGATATGTATTGAGTAGATATAATGAGACTATTAGAGTATAAATAGGAGACTCACCTGGTTACACTGAGTGTGTGAGATGATAAACAATTGAGAGAGAACTCTCTATTTTTCCTCTTTTCTCTGTACTCACTTCAGCTTCAATTGTAAAATCTTTCATGGTATCAAAGCAAGTTTGCTTGTCGCTCTCGATCCTATGACCTAATTTCAGTTTCTTCTCTAGTTCTTGAAATTGTTCTTCGAATCTTCTCCTTCGATCTTTCCTCATGAAAACCTAGTTTTTCAGTCCTATTCCGCTGTTTACTCTCCTTCGAATCTTCGAATCTTCCCCTTCGATCTTTCCTCATGAAATTGCTGTTATTCATCTCTGAGTTTTCGGACGCTTGTGACTGATTTTCTTCTCCTTCGATCTTTTCTCATGAAATTGCTGTTATTCTTCTCTGAGTTTTCGGACGCTTGTGACTGATTTTGAGCTCGTCCTGATTTCGAGGCTACGTTGATTTCACAGCTAAGTTGTTACTTTCAGTTCTTGGTTCTTTTTTTTTTTTTTTGTGAATTCGCCTGTTTGTTTGTTTTTCTTTGTGCGGTATTTCCATCGATTGTGTATTTCTCTGTTCGTGTTTATCTACACCAATTTCCAGTTCTTATCTGACTTGCACGAGAAAGAAAGAAAAAAAAAAAAAAAAAAATGACAACAGCAATTGAGTTACTTAAACATGCAACTGGTTTTGTTTCTATGAAGCTTGATGAAACGAATTATATTTCTTGGAGTATAAAGATTCTGAGATTACTCAAAGGCTTCCATCTGTTTGGGTACCTGGATGGTACAATTTTGTGTCCTGCATGTTCTTCGGAGACATATCAGGCTTGGATTGACATGGATGCTGCCCTGCTGAACATGCTTATTGCAACGATATCTGAAGAAGCCTTTACTGAAATAATGACTTGTGAGACTTCTCGTTCAGCTTGGCTTACACTACAGGAGCGTTTCTCATCACTGTCTGAAACTAATCTGATGCAGTTGAAGACTAATCTTCAAACTCTACAGAAAGGAGCCGAGTCTATTGAAGTTTTTCTGGGCAAGATCAGAGCAGCAAGACAGCGTCTTGCTAGTGCAGGAGTTTGTGTCTCTGAAAAAGATGTGATCTTGATCATTTTAAATGGTTTGCCTACTGAATATCATCCGTTTAAGTCACACATTCGTGCTCGTCCTGTGGCTGTGACACTCTCTGAGCTTCGTACGCTCTTGCTTGCTGAAGAAAGTGATCTGACTAAGGCTTCTAATCAGCTGCACTTCCAGGTGCCCTTACTTACGGCTATGGTTGCTACCAAGGAGCAGTCTGATACTTCGCCATCTACTGGTCTTGACAATTCTGCTATGTCACAGCCTCAATGGAATCCTGCCCCACATTGGCAGAATCGCGGAGGATACACTAGAGGCCGAGGACGTTATAATGGGGGCTACCGAGGCCGTCGTGGAAATCGTTACTACAACAATGGTGGCTATTTTCACAATAATCACAATGGTGGATATTCTCCCAATACTTACAATGGTGGATATTCTCCCAATACTCACAATAGCGGGTACAATTCTTCTCATGGACTAGGGAATGGTTCTTACGGTTACAATGGTCCTAATTCTAATCATGGTGGCTATGGAGCGTATAATGGCAACAATGGTAATTCTGGTTATGGTTCTGCAACCTATCAATACAATGGTGCCTCTCCTACTGCACCTCAGTTTTTGGTCTCACCTCATTCAGGTGTTGGAGTCCTTAGTTCTGCACCTTCTTCGGCTCCGGCTTCACAGGTTCCCACTGATGTCTCTCCACTTATCTGTCAGTTATGCAAGCAACATGGTCACGAGGCTATCGGCTGTCCACAACGTAACAATTTTCTTCTGCCTGGTTCTGCTCAAGCTTATGCTGCCACCGCTGATCATACATTTGCTGATCCTAACTTTTGGTTAGCAGATTCCGGGGCTACAAACCATATGACCTCAGATGCTTCCCTGGTTCATTTGGCTCAGCCTAATTCTGCCTCTTCAGGTATTTCTATTGGGAATGGTACTTGTTTACCCATTACTAGTATAGGAACTGCTACACTTCGTACTCCTTCCCGCAATTTTCAATTGCACAATGTTCTTCATGTCCCTAAACTTGTTCAAAATCTGCTGTCTGTCCATCAATTTTGTCTTCATAATAATTGCCAACTTGTTTTTTATGCCTCTTTCTTCCTCATTCAGGACAACAAGGGGACAATACTTTACAGAGGTCCCAGTGTTGATGGGCTATATCCTATTCCTTCCTTGCCCTTTTGTTCCCCTCTTTCTCTTCCTGCTTCTGCCTTTCTTGGTAAGCAGGTCACCCGTTCCCTATGGCATCAGCGTCTTGGTCATCCTTCTGAAGACATTATCTCTGTGATGTTACAACAGGCCAAGTTAGTCATTCAATCTGATGTTGTCCCTCATCTCTATCAAGCTTGTTTACAAGACAAGATGTCTCGTTTGCCCTTTCCTTCATCTACTCGCAGTACTTCTGTACCTTTTCATAAAATTCATTCCGATATTTGGGGTCCAAGTCCTTGTGTCTCTAGTCTTGGATATAGATACTATGTACTTTTCATTGATGATTGTACTCGTTACACTTGGATTTACCCTTTGAATAAGAAATCGGATGTTTTTCCTACTTTTGTTAAATTTCACTCCTATGTTACTACTCAGTTTTCAAAGCCTATTCAAATTTTCCAGAGTGATGGTGGTGGGGAGTTTGTCAACCATGCTATGACTACTTTTCTTTACTCCCATGGTATTCTTCATTATAAATCTTGTCCTTACACTCCTCAACAGAATGGCCTGGCAGAACGTAAGCATCGTCATCTCATTGAGACCACTCTTACTTTGTTAGCTGCCTCGTCTATGCCTTTGTCCTTTTGGTATCATGCTTGTTCCACTGCTAATTTTCTTATTAATCGTATGCCCTCGTCCACTCTTGCTATGTCTTCTCCATATCACAAACTGTTTGGTCATCTTCCAGCTTTGACTTCGCTTCATGTTTTTGGTTGTGCTTGTTATCCTTTTTTGCGCCCTTTTAACTCTCACAAATTGGAACCTCGTTCTTCTCAATGTGTGTTTGTTGGCTATGCTTTACATTTCAAAGGTTATCTTTGTTTTCATATTCCTACCAAACACACTTATATTTCTCGTCATGTTCTTTTCGATGAGTCTGTTTTTCCCTTTTCTGCTCAGTCCTCTTCCTCTCCTTTGTCTTCCTTTGTGCCGACTGTTACCCCTCTTTCTTCGTCTCCTTCTTTAGTGTCATCTTTTTTTCCTGTTAGGGAGGATAGGTGTGGCAGTGTTAATCCCCCTATTATATCAAGTTTTGGTAGTTCTCAGGCTGTTCCTGCGACCATTCATGATCCTGCACGCCATCAGACAGACTCTGGTATTCCTGATCCTGCACGCCATGTGACAGATTCTGGTAGTCCTCCGGCTATTCCTACGACAGCTCTTGGCAGTTCTCTTCATCGCAGTTCCCTGCATATCACAGATCATGGCAGTCCTGGTGGTTCATTATGCTCTGGTAGTTCTCCGGCTATTCCTACGACAGGTCATGATGTTTCACGTCATGGGACAGACAATGGCAGTTCCCATCCTATCACAGTTCCTGCTGCAACTTATGGTAGTCCTGGTGATCTATTATATTCTGGCAGCTCGGCCAGTTCCATTAGTTCTCTCAGCCCTGAGGCCATCATGTCGCCAGCTACTGCCATTGTTCCACCGCCCTCTATTCTGGCAGCACCTGTGATCTGCCCTGCTTCCACATCTTCTTCCGGTCATTCTGGGTCTGGTGATTCCACATATGTTCCTCCTATTCCGTTGTCTACTCTTTCCTCTCGACCTTCCGTGACTACGAGGTCCCGAGCTAGGCATTCCATGACTACAAGGTCCAAAGCTACAGCTTCAGGTGCTAATCATGTAGGTTTTCTTGCTGCTCAATCCTCATCCTCACTTGACCTTTCTCCTCCTGAACCTGCAACCTACAAGCAGGCTTTGCAGCATCCTTTGTGGTGTCAGGCTATGAAGGAAGAGTTGGAAGCTTTGCACCACCAACATACATGGAAGCTAGTTCGTCTTCCTTATCATCGCAGTGTTATAGGATGTAAGTGGGTTTTCAAACTAAAGAGACACTCTGATGGGTCTATTGCTCGTTACAAGGCTCGATTGGTTGCAAAAGGTTATCTTCAAGAGGCTGGTATTGACTATGGTGAAACTTTCAGTCCCGTAGTGAAACATACTACTGTTCGCTTGGTTCTCGCTCTGGCAGCTCATTTCAACTGGTCCTTGAGGCAATTAGATGTCAAGAATGCCTTTTTACATGGCTATCTTCATGAGGAGGTATATATGGAACAACCTCCTGGGTTTATTGATTCTTCAGCTCCTTCACTGGTATGTAAGCTTGAGAAATCTCTGTATGGCTTAAAGCAGGCTCCTCGTTCTTGGAATGAGCGATTTACTACGCATATGTTATCTCTTGGTTTTCTTCAGTCTCTGTCTGATTCTGCTCTTTTTGTTTTAAAACTGGATGGTATTCTGGTCATTGTTTTATTATATGTTGATGATATTATCATCACAGGAAATAATTCCCTTGCCATGTCTCGGCTGATCTCTGCCCTTGGTCGAGAGTTTGATATGAAGGACTTCGGTCCGCTTACCTATTTCCTGGGTCTCCAAGTGTGTCGTGATGATCAGGGTCTCTTCATTCATCAGAGTAAGTATGCCTCTGATCTTCTGAACAAAGTTGGGATGCAGGACTGTTGTTCAGTCTCTACACCATTGGTGCCTGATGTGAAGTTATTGCTTAATGATGGTCTGCCTCTTCCTGATCCATATCTGTATCGTTCTATTGTTGGAGCTCTACAATATCTCACCTTTAGTCGTCCTGATATTGCATTTGCTGTCAACACTGTCTGTCAGTTTATGCATGCTCCGACTGACCTTCATTTGGTTTCTGTCAAAAGAATCCTTCGTTATATTCAGGGCACTCTTCACTTTGGTCTTCGTTACTCCCCTGGTTGCTTGGATTTACAGGCTTATTCAGATGCCGATTGGGGAGGGGATCCCAATGACCGCAGATCTACTTCAGGCCATGTTGTTTATCTGGGCCGTAGTCCTATCTCTTGGGGAGCCAAGAAGCAGTCCTCAGTCTCTCGTTCCTCTGCTGAAGCAGAATATAGGGCTTTGGCAAACACCGCTTGTGAGCTGCACTGGATCCGCTATCTCCTTGCTGATCTGCATATTTCTTTGCCCCATATTCCTCTAATCTGGTGCGATAGTTTATCTGCAATTCAGCTTGCTCACAATCCTGTCTTCCACGGTCGTACTAAACATGTGGAACTCGATGTTCATTTTGTTCGTGAGAGGGTTCAACGCCATGACCTTCGTCTTGCTCATGTCTCTTCTGAGGACCAGATTGCTGATGTCATGACGCACGGCCTTCATTCTCCCAAGTTTATTTATCTTCGTAACAATCTCATGCTTGAGCCTCTTAGCATGAGATTGAGGGAGGATATTAACAAGTGATCAAATGTATAGTGGTTGATTAGTTATAACTAACTTGTATATACAGCTGTTAGTGGTTATTTAGTTATAACTAACCCAAGGTAGGTTAGATGATATGTATTGAGTAGATATAATGAGACTATTAGAGTATAAATAGGAGACTCACCTGGTTACACTGAGTGTGTGAGATGATAAACAATTGAGAGAGAACTCTCTATTTTTCCTCTTTTCTCTGTACTCACTTCAGCTTCAATTGTAAAATCTTTCACAAATCGTGAGTATATAGCTCACAGTTTTCGTGAAAAATGATTTCGTCGGGATTTCGCGAAATATTTTGACCGCTCATCCACCAAACTATTATAAGCCGTGTGAGAAAAGTTCTGCCATTTTTTGTTCCCATTAACTTAGTGTTTTGAATTTTTGAAGTCAAAATACGTGAAACCTAATTTCTTTCTTTGACTTACCTAACAGTTAATTTTTTAAGTCAAAAAATGTGTGTCCACAGGGGGACCAAAGCTTTAGATCAGTTTTTGATCTTCAGCATTTAAAAAAAAAAAAACATCTATGTGTTTTGTTTGTGTTTGATTGTTAAGCAAACTCCTTTCTTTGTGTTTATTTTTCTTTGAAGTCTTTGGTACTCTTTTGGTTTTGTGACCCTTTTCGGGATTATCTCAAATAACTTTTCATTAACCAAATCTTTCTTCAACTTTTTAGACTTCGAGTGAAAAAGGACTTCTTTTCAAGATATACTTTTGATTTAGGGGGATCTTTCTGTCTTTTACCTTATATTTTGTTTCTTGTTTACTTATTTCTCTGTATGCTCTGACTGGTTACCGGGTCTCTTTTCTTTCTGCTTTTCCTGTTTGTGTCAGTGAGAAGTCACGTTTTACTAAGTGATTGGTTTTTCTTTTTGTTGTTTCTTTTTCTCTTATGAGTCTTGCTGGTTTGGTTTGGGAATTTGGTCTCTGTGTTTCTGTCCTGGCATTGGTATTTGTTTCAGTCTTTATGTTCCTTAATTGCTTGCTTTGACTCACCTAACGGTCACTTCTAGCAATTACTATTTGGTTGTTCCCTTCATCCAATCCGATGACTCTCTTTGTGCTATTTATCTTGTTGAGTGTTTGAGGTTTCAGTAACTCTCATCTCTTCTTCCATATAATCTTTTCACTTCTCACCATCTATGTTCCTTCTCATCGTCTTTTCTTCTCTATTCATAATGTCGTCATCTTTGTCTCTCACCCAATGTCCCATTGTGTGTGTCCGAACGAAATTTTGTCTTTGAAGACTGTCCTCTTCGTGATGGTCTTCAATTGTTGGACATCGTAGATCAGTATGCACTTCATGAACTTGTGTCTGCACAACATTCTTATAATTTGTCCTTGGTTCACGAGTTCTATGACAATATTCCCTCTGAGACTCATTCTTGGTGCTCTCGTGTCATGGTTCGTGGTATTGCTATTCCTTTCATTGTGGACTCGATCAATATTGTTCTTGGCCTTAATCTGGTTTGTTCTTCAGATGCAGTGGTTGAGTTTTTTAACCAGCAGATGTCTTTTGTCACGTTTGATGTTTACAAATCTCTGGCTTATTCTGATCCCACTATGCCTCTTGGCGCTGGTCAGAAGCCTAGCAAAGCCTACTTATCTAATCTTCATTGTGCGCTTTGGACTCTGCTTCGACATAACGTCCTTACTACGACCAACAACGCTAATCCGACTCAGTTAGCTTGCCGGGTGGCTATTGCTCTGTCCCATGGGTTATCGATTCCCCTTGCTTGGCTTATGATGACACATGTTCTCTCCAAGCATGTTCGTGGTTCTCTCGGGTTACCCTGCCGTCTCACTCGCCTTTGCTCTCACTTTGGTGTTCCCTCATGCTCCACTGATGTGATTGTACCTGTTACTGAGCCGTTTACGACTCGATCCATGGGTCTCAACTCTAAGCTAAGTGCTTCCACTAACATCTCTTCCTCTTCTTCTTTTTTGTCGGGTTCAGCTGTTGTTGCTTAGCATGCGCATGAACAGCAAGGCATGGCCAATGTGTCTGCTGAGGCACGAAGACTTATTGGAGAGGTTGTTGATGCTGCTAGTCAGAGTTTTGTACGTGACCGTCGACGTGGTGCTCAATGAAAGGGGAGATTTGTGATGTCTTGGTCCTTTGGCTTTCCTCTACAAAGGGGGAGATTTTGTGTTGTTCACTCATGTGTTTATGGGATGTTTATGGACTTAAGAGTGTGTGTTTATGTTTCTGTCTTTACCTTCTGAACTCATTCTATTTATGTTTCTGTCTTTAAATTCTGAACCTTGACATTTGAGATGATTCTATTAGTTATATTATTTTCCATGGTATGCTTGAGTTAGTTTTCTTGATACTATACTATGTTGTTAGTATTCTCAATGCAGGTTTAGTCTCCAGAGGCTTTTGTGTACTTGTAATTGAGAAGCTTTTGTGTACTTGTAATTGGGAACAGTGAGGTTAGTTCTAGGTTTGATTGAATGGGTTTGACGAGGCAAAGCCAATGGGGGAGATTGTTAGTTCTTGTTTTAGGAATGATTAATGTAATTGGCTTTGCCTCTCTATATGTAATTTGTTTCAACTCTAGGACTTAGTCTTTGTTTCTCTTTTAATATATATATTGAAGACGAAGTTTCAAGAGAATGCAGTGCAGCACATGACTAGTCGCAGTACAATTATTATTTTCATTGTTTCAGCTTTTTATTGAGTTTTGTTGAGTCAAGGGTATTATTGCCTTTTTGGTAATAAGTTGTTATTGGTACTGTGTGTTTTGAGTTCAGTCGTATTTGTTGAATCGATAATCATCCCTGTTGTGGGTATCGATTGGAGTTGTTGATTTTCGAGAAAAAATAGATCTTCAAGACTCTGAGTTTTTGGAAATGGTAGCCAGATCAGAGAATCAAGGATCTTGAGTTTTTGATAAAACCTGTTTTGATTTTCATTGTTGAAATTGGGTTTTTCTGAGTAAACATGATTTCATGAAGCTGGGTTTCGTTTATCAAAGTTTTATCAAAAACTCTGATTTGATTTTTCAAAATCGTTTTGAAATTTGGTTCTTTGAATCAATTCAATCTTTTACTTCTTTCTGGGTTCATCAAGAACTATCGCTTGATGAGCACAGATTGATTTGTTTTAAAGTTCTATCAAACAATTTTTGGGCGTTTTCCTACTGTGATTGATCGTTATGTGGATGGTTGAGCTGTTGTAATCAAGATTGCAAAGGAGCTTAGATGAGCTAGATAAAATCAAGGTTGCATGAGGTATGGCTGCATCTTTAGTTCTAGGCTAGAAGATATAAGCATGATATACCTTGTAATGAACGTTTGATTTTATTGGATTGCCTGGTCAGCTGAGAGACCCCCAGTTTTCACCTTGAGGAAGGTTTCTGGGTATCAAGCTCTGTTGTTCTTTTTGTTTTGATCTGATATATTATCATTGTTATTAACTGTTGAACATTATTGATTTCACACACAATACTTTAGAACTAGCACAAGACTTCCTACATTAACGGGGCCTCTGAGTGCTTAGGTTGTCACAGTGTGATTGTGACTCTTGCAGGGTGCATGAGATTGATGTGTGTGTGTGTGTGTGTGTGTGTGTGTGTGTGTGTGTGTGTGTGTGTGTGTGTGTGTGTGTGTGTGTGTGTGTGTGTGTGTGTGTGTGTGTGTGTGTGTGTGTGAATTTGAAATGAATTGGCTGTCTATAATGTTTTTTATGATTCAGTGACTAGTCACTTGAATCTTAAGCTTAAATTGGTATCCAACTATCATAATAGAATGAAAAAATAATTATAATTTTGATATTTTTGTCGAAACTTCAAAAATCGACTACAAATCATGAGCTCACAGTTTTCGTGAAAAAAGATTCCGTAGGGATTTCGCGAAATATTTTAACCGCACATCCACCAAACTATTATAAGCCGCGTGAGAAAAGTTAATCCATTTTTGGTGCCCATTGACTTAGTGTTTTGAATTTTTTAAGTCAAAATACGTTAAACCCAATGATATCTCGTAACGGGAACTAGAAGGGGGACTTAGGTGCCAAAAATACCTGTAAATCTTCTCTATAAACTTCAAAATAACTTACGTGGTAATGAGAATGGAAAAAGAATAATTTTGATATTTTTGTCGAAAATTCTGAAACCGACTAAAAATTGTGAGTATAGCTTACAATTTTTGTAAAAAAAATTTCCGTTGGGATTTCGCGAATAATGTAACTGCATATCCACCAAACTATTATAAGCCATTTGAAACAAGTTCTGCCATTTATGGTGCCCACTAACTGCATATTTTTAATTTTTTAAGTCAAAATACGTGAAACACAAAGATATGTCGTAACGTGATCCGGAAGGGACTTTAGGGGCTGAAAATAACTATAAAACTTCTCTATCAACTTCGAAATAACTTACGGGGTGATTAGAATGAAAAAATAATTATAGTTTTGATATTTTTGTGGAAATTTCTAAAACCGACTACAAATCGTGAGTAGCTCACAGTTTTCATGAAAAATGATTCCGTCGGGATTTTGCGAAATATTTTAATCGCACATCAACCAAACTAATATAAGCCATTTGAGATAAGTTCTGACATTTATGGTGCCCATTAACTTAGTGTTTTGAATTTTTTAGTAAAAAAATTTGAAACCCAATAATCTCTCGTACCGGAATATAGAAGGGTCTTTAGGCGCCGAAACTAACTGTAAATCTTCTATGTTCCTCCAAAATAACTTATGGGGAGATAAGAATGGAAAAGGAATAAGAATTTTGAGGTTTTTGTCGAAATTTCTAAAACCGACTAAAAATCGTGAGTAGCTCACAGTTTTCGTGAAAAATGCTTCCGTCGGGATCTCTTAAAATATTTTAACTGCACATCAACGAAACTATTATAAGCCATTTGAGATAAGTTCTATCATTTATGGTGCCCATTAATTGAGTTTTTTGAATTTTTTCAGTCAAAATACGTGAAACCCAATTATATCTCGTCATGTGATCTGGAAGGGACTTTAGGGGCAAAAAATAACTATAAAACTTCTCTATCAACTTCAAAATAACTTACGGGGGTGATTAGAATGGAAAATTAATAATAATTTTGATATTTTTGTCGAAACTTCTAAACCGACTAAAAATCGTGAGTAGCTCACAGTTTTCGTGAAAAATGCTCCCTTCGGGATTTCATGAATTATTTTAACCGCACATCTTCCCAAATATTATAAACCTTTTAAGACAAGTTCTGGCATTTATGGTGCCCATTAAATTACTGCTTTGAATTTTTTAGGTCAAAATACGTGAAATCCAATGATATCTCGTAATGAGATCTAGAAGGGACTTTAGGGGCCGAAAATAACTGTATAACTTCTCTATCAACTTTAAAATAACTTACGGGCTGATGATAATGGAAAAATAATAAGGATTTTGAGGTTTTTGTCAAAATTTCTAAAACCGGCTAAAAATTGTCAGTTAGCTTACAGTTTTCGTGAAAAAATATCCATCGGGATTTCGTGAATTATTTTAACTGCACATTCACCAAACTATTATAAGCAATTTGAGAGAAGTTCTGCCATTTTTGGTGCCCATTAACTTAGTGTTTTGAATTTTTTAAGTCAAAATACGTGAAACTCAATGATATCTCGTAATGGGATTTGTAAGAGACTTGAGGTGCCAAAAACAACTGTAAATCTTCTCTATAAACTGAAAATAACTTACGTGGTGATGAGAATGGAAAAAGAATAAGAATTTTGATGTTTTTGTCGAATTTTCAAAAACCAACTAAAAATCGTGAGTTATAAGTGTTAGCAATATTAAGTCATTGTATTAGTGTGTAGTATACAAAGTGAGTGAGAGAGTCACTCAATGTATTGAGACATTTTACATAATGAAAATACCCAAATTTACTCTCACAACTTTCTCTCTTTTCCTTCTTTTGTTTGACCCGTGAGTTTTCCATTGATACATTTCCCGGTATTTGTCGAAATTTCTAAAACCGACCAAAAATCGTGAGTTATATAGCTCATAGTTTTCGTGAAAAATGACTCCGTTGGATTTCACGAAATATTTTCACCTCACATCCACAAAACTATTATAAGTCATTTGAGACAAGTTCTGCCATTTTGTTTGCCCATTAACTTAGTGTTTTGAATTTTTTTAAGTCAAAATACGTGAAACCCAATGATATCTTGTAATGGGATCCAAAAGGGACTTTAGAGGTCGAAAATAATTGTAAAACTTCTCTATTGACTTCAAAATAACTTACGGGGTGATGAGAATAGAAAAATAATAAGATTTTTGCTATTTTTCTCGAAATTTCTAAAACTGATTAAAATTCGTGAGTTATATAACTCACAGTTTTCGTGAAAAATACTTCCGTCGGGATTTCGAGATCTATTTTAACCGCACCTCAACCAAACTATTATAAGCCTTTTGAGATAAGTTCTGACATTTTTTGTGCCCACTATCTCAGTGTTTTGAATTTTTTAGTCAAAAACTGTGAAACACAATAATATCTCGTAACGGAATCCGGAAGGGACTTCAAGCGCCGAAAGTAACTGTAAATCTTATATGTCACTTCAAAATAACTTACGGGGTGATGAGAATGGAAAAAGAATAAAAATTTTGAGGTTTTTGTCGAAATTTCTAAAACAGACAAAATCGTGAGTCGGCTCATAGTTTTCGTGAAAAATGCTTCCATCGGGATTTCACGAAATATTTTAAATGCACATAAACCAAACTATTATAAGCCATTTGGGAGAAGTTCTACCATTTATGGTGCCCATTAACTGAGTGTTTTGAATTTTTTAAGCCAAAATACGTGAAACCCAATGTTATGTCGTAAAGGGATCCAGAAGGGACTTTAAGGGCCGAAAATAACTGTAAAACTTCTCTATCGACTTCAAAATAACTTACAGGTGATGAGAATGGAAAAATAAAAGGAATTTTGATGTTTTTGTCGAAAATTCTAAAACTGACTAAAAATCGTAAGATAAAGATCATAGTTTCCGTGAAAAATTATTCCGTTGGGATTTCGCGAAATAATTTAACCGCACATCCAAGAAACTATTATAAGCCATTTGAGACAAGTTCTGCCATTCATGGTGCCCATTAACTTAGTGTTTTTAATTTTTTAAGTCAAAATACGTGAAACCCAATGATATGTCGCAACGTGATCCGAAAGGGACTTTAGGGGCTGAAATAACAATAAAACTTCTCTATCAACTTCAAAATAACTTACGGGGTGATTATAATGAAATAATAATAATAATTTTGATATTTTTATCAAAACTTGTAAAACCGACTAAAAATCGTGAGTAACTCACAGTTTTTGTGAAAAATGCTTCCGGCGGGATTTCATAAAATATTTTAACGCACATCAACATAACTATTATAAGTCATTTCAGACAAGTTCTGCCATTTATGGTGACCATTAACTTTGTGTTTTGAATTTTTTTAGGTCAAAATACGTGAAACTCAGTTATATCTCGCAACGGGATCTGGAAGGGACTTTAGGAGCAAAAAATAACAGTATAACTTCTCTATCAACTGCAAAATAACTTACGGGCTGATGATAATGGAAAAATAATAAGGATTTTGATGTTTTTGTCGAAATTTCTAAAACCGACTAAAAATCGTGAGTTATAAGCCATTTGAGAAATGATTTCGTCGGGATATCGCGAAATATTTTAACCGCACATCCACCAAACTATTATAAGTCATTTGAGACAAGTTCTGCCATTTTTGGTGCCCATTAACTTAGTGTTTTGAGTTTTTTAAGTCACAATACGTGAAACCCAGTGATATCTCGTAACGGAATCTGTAAGGGACCTTAGGTGCCAAAAATAACTGTAAATCTTCTCTATAAACTTCAAAATAACTTACATGGTGATGAAAATGGAAAAATAATAAGAATTTTGATGTTTTTGTTGAAATTTCTAAAACCGACTAAAAATTGAGAGTTATATAGCTCATAGATTTCGTTAAAAATTCTTCCGTTGGGATTTCGCGAATTAATTTAACCACACATCCACCAAACTATTATAAGCCATTTAAGAGAAGTTCTATCATTTATGGTAACCATTAACTGAGAGTTTTTAATTTTTTTAGTCAAAATATGTGAAACCCAATGATATGTCGTAACGTGATCCGAAAGGGTCTTTAGGGGCTGAAAATAACTGTAAAACTTCTCTATCAACTTCAAAATAACTTATGATGTGATTAGAATGGAAAAATAATAATACTTTTGATATATTTGTTGAAACTTCTAAAATCGACTAAAAATAGCGAGTAGCTCACTGTTTTAGTGAAAAATGCTTCCGTCGGGATTTCATGAAATATTTTCACTGCACATCAACAAAACTTTTATAAGTCATTTGAGACAAGTTCTGCCATTTATGGTGGCCATTAAATTACTGTTTTGAATTTTTTAGGGTTAAAAACATGAAACCCAATGATATCTCGTAACGGATCTAGAATGGACTTTTGGGGCCGAAAATAACTGTATAACTTCTCTATCAACTTCAAAATAACATACGGGCTAATGATAATGAAAAACAAATATGGATTTTGATGTTTTTGTCAAAATGTCCAAAACCGACTAAAAATAGTGAGTTATATAGCTCACAGTTTTCGTGAAAAATCATTCTGTTAGGATCTCACAAAATATTTTAACCGCACATCCACCAAACAATTATAAGCCATTTGAGACAAGTTCTGCCATTTTTGGTGCCCTTTAACTGAGTGTTTTGAATTTTTTAAGTCAAAATATGAGAAACTCAATGATATCTCGTAACTGAAAGAAATCATGGATCTTTATTCAATTTAGGTTAGGTAATTGAAAAACAATGGAAAACAAAGAAAACTCAATGAAGGTGAAGAAGAAGACTCATGGGTCAAATACAAGAAGGAAAAGAGAGAGCATTTTGAAAGTAAGTTTGGTAATTTTCATTATGCAATCACTTGACAATTGAGTGACTCTCTCACACTCATTTTATATACTACATTCTTCACAATGACTTTATATTGCTAACATCCCCCCTTAATCTCTTGTGGAGAAGCTCCATCATGAGATTGGGACAGCACAAGACAATTTGAGCAACAACAACAGTAACAACAACTCAAATGCACCAGCAACGCATCACAGCAATGGAAAGAACAATCTGATAAGGGCAATATCAGCAAAAGCAATAGCAGGCATAGTCAAGGCATGAAATTGTACCATCAATCTCTGCAGCAAATCAGTAGAGTCCACAGCAGCTCATACATGAAAAGCAAGTCAGACTAGATTGCATCACCACATACCAAAATCAATGAACTCAACTCAACCATTATATCTCAGCAGCAACAATTAACCCAACACAACAACACAATTCACAGCAGCTCCACTCAGTAGACAGCAGCTCAACTTGGAATTCGTGAAAAACAGGATTATAGGCCAAAAATCACATCACCACAACAAGCACACCCCAAAGCCCCAGCACAGAAAACAAATAGAAATTGTGCACGAATTCAATACAAAACATAGCTCACATCAGATATCTCAGCAGCAAAGACCAAAATGTAGGAGCTCAATACAGACAATTAACTCAATACAAAGCAAATTCCATCAATAGAAACCAGAAAACAATCACTCAACTCAAACATTTTGTTGCAACTCAACAATGAACTCGGCTCAACAATTATAACAAGCACAGTGCACAACAGACATCACAGCGTCAAGAACCGGGAAACAATGCATCGCAGATTCTAGATGCAAGCAACTAAGATTCGAAGGCAGAAAGAGAAAGAAAGAGAAGGCGAGATAGAAGAACAATTCAATTGTGAGAGAGAATTGCAGCAAGAATCAAGAGTAAGATTGAAGAAGAATAAGAATTTGAGACCGAAGAAGAAGAATCATAGATCGAATAGCAAATTCAATTGTGAGATCAAAATGAGAAAGAATCAAGATTAAGATCGAAGAAGAAGCTCACAATATTTTCTGTGTTTAAGCAAGAAATTGAGGAACCAAAAGAAGAAAGAAAGAAGATCGAATAGAGGATCGAAAGAAGATACCATAACAGGAATCGGAGTTTTAGGGAACACTCACACAATTGCTTCAGCGTTTAATCGAAAAATTGAATCAAGATTTAAGAACAATTTCAATTTCAGATATTAGGAAATCAAGATCGGAAAAAAAAATACTTAGTGGAACGATTCATGAATCAAGATTGAAGAAGTCTAAGCTGAGAAACCTAAATAATCAGGAAACGAAGAAGTCTGAAGATATCGAAGAGGCGAACAAGAAGTCTGAAGATTGAAGCAGTCGCTGATGAGCATGAAAACTGAGATTGAGCCGAGAAATCAATTTCAATCGCACAAATCCTTCAGTGCTGAATCAGAGACTGGAAGCACAAAGAAAGAATCGTAGAAGTTAAGCAGTTTGGAAATCAAAATTCGAAGCCATCGCAGATCGAAGAAGCTAAGAAGCCGTCGCAGAAATCGAAGAACCGAATCAGCAGAAATTGAAATTGCAGAGCGGAGACTGAGCATTGTTGAGCAGAGAAATCGAAGAGGAGTATAGTAAATTCAAAAATCGCTGAAATGCCAATAAACACACGAACATGAGCAAGTTGAAACGCATATCGAAGCAATTGCAATTTCATCAGTGCAATCAAAGACGTCGATTCGAAGCTGAAAATGAAGAGCAGAACTTGAAGATCTTGAAGGTTACACAGAAGATGATTGTGATGCCAGAATCACGAGCTCAAGATTCAATTTCATGAATCAAGAATCGACAAAACATAGGATATTTTTAGGTCAAACTTCGAACCAATTTCAATCGCCAAATTTCTTTGAAATCAGCACAAGATCGACACAATCGTAAATGCGATTTCAATTGCACACTTTCTTCAGTGCTTCGATCGTAGAAGATTGTAGGATCGAAGATCAAAATATGTTCTCGAAGCAATTTTCTACCGAATAAACTCGAATCAGAGAATGGGCGGAAGCAAAAAAAAAGTAAGATAAACACATGATCTAGAGCTATGAGCTTTGTAGCTCTAATACCATGAAAGAAATCATGGATCCTTATTCAATTTAGGTTAGGTAATTGAAAAACAATGGAAAACAAAGAAAACTCAATGAAGGTGAAGAGGAAGACTTACGGGTCAAATACAAGAAGGAAAAGAGATGGCATTTTGAAAGTAAGTTTGGTAATTTTCAGTATGCAATCACTTGACAATTGAGTGACTCTCACACTCACTTTATATACTACACACTTACAATACAATGACTTAATATTGCTAACAGTAACGGGATCAAGAAGGGACTTTAGGGCCGAAAATAACTGTAAAAATTCTCTATCAACTTCAAAATAACTTACGGGATAATGAGAATGGAAAAATTATAAGATTTTTGTTGTTTTTGTCGAAATTTCTAAAACCGACTAAAAATTGTGAGTTATAATAAGCTCACTATTTTCGTGAAAAATACTTCCGTCGGGATTTCAAGAAATATTTTAACCACACATCAACGAAACTATTATAAGCCATTTGAGATAAGTTCTGACATTTATGGTGCCTATTAACTGAGTGTTTTGAATTTTTTAGTCAAAAAATGTGAACCCAATAATCTCTCGTAACAGAATTCGGAAGGGACTTTAGGCGCCGAAATAAACTCTAAATCTTCTCTGTTACTTCAAAATAACTTACGAGGTGATGAGATTGGAAAAAGAATAAAAATTTTGAGGTTTTTGTCGAAATTTCAAAAACCGACTAAAAATAGTGAGTTATAGCTCACAGTTTTCGCGAAAAATGCTTCCGTCGAGATTTCGCGAAATATTTTAACCGCACATCAACTAAACTATTGTAAGTCATTTGAGACAAGTTCTGCCATTTATGGTGCCCATTAACTGAGTATTTTGAATTTTTTAAGCCAAAATACGTGAAACCTAATGTTATCTCGTAATGAGATCCGGAAGGGACTTTGGAGTCCGAAAATAACTGTAAATCTTCTCTGTCAACTTCAAAATAACTTACAAGTGATGAGAATGGAAAAATAAAAAGAATTTTGATGTTTTTGTTGGAAATTCTAAAACCGAATAAAAATCGTAAATATAGCTCACAGTTTTCGTGAAAAATGTTCCGTCGGGATCTCTTGAAATATTTTAATTGCACATCAAGCAAACTATTATAAGCCATTTGAGAGAAGTTCTGCCATTTATAGTGCCTATTAACTGAATGTTTTGAATTTTTTAAGTTAAAATACGTGAAATCCAATGTTATCTCGTAACGTGATCTATAAGGAACTTTAGGGGCCCAAATAACTGTAAATCTTCTCTATCAACTTCAAAATAACTTACGAGGTGATGAGAATGGAAAATTAATAAGAGTTTTGCTGATTTTATCGAAATTTCTAAAATCGACAAAAAAATCGTGAGTTTTATAGCTCACAATTTTCGTGAAAAATGCTTCCATCAGGATTTCGCGAAATATTTTAACCGCACATCAATCAAACTATTATAAGCCATTTGGGCTAAGTTCTGCCATTTATAGTGCCCATTAGTTGAGTGTCTTGAATTTTTTAATCAAAAAATGTGAAACCCAATATATTCTCTCGTAATGGAATCTAGAAGGGACTTTAGGCGCCGCTAAAAATAACTGTAAATCTTCTCTGTTAACTTCAAATAGCTTACGGGGTGATGAGAATGGAAAAAAAATAAGAATTTTGATATTTTTGTCGAAATTTTTAAAACTGACTACAAATCGTGATTTATATATACTCACAGTTTTCGTGAAAAATACTTCCATCGGGATTTCGCAAAATATTTTAACCGCACATCAACCAAACTATTGCAAGTCATTTGAGACAAGTTCTGCCATTTAGGATGCCCATTAAAAGTGTTCTGAATTTTTTAAGCCAAAAAACGTGAAACCCAATAATATCTCGTAACTTGATCTAAATGGAACTTTAGGGATCGAAAATAACTGTAAATCTTCTCTGTCAAATTCAAAATAACTTATAAAATAATGATAATAAAAAAATAATAAGAATTTTTATGTTTTTTTTCAGAATTTATAAAATCAACTAGAAATTGTGAATTATAGCTCACAATTTTTCTAAGAAAATGTGAGCTGACTCAAGAAAAAATAATTTGACCGTAGTAACTTACAATGAGATGAATATACATGAACTAAAAATGGTAATCCAGATTTCTTTTCTAAAATAATTTGGATGCTTTACAATTTGACTCCGAAAAAATTTCTAGTCTGCCGCTGGTCATAAACCCGATCAGATGAAACAAAACTGGGAGTAACTTATGGAACAGAATCACATTGCAGAGTTGGAAAACACGAAAAGTATAAACAAGAAAAAATAATCGTATACAGGCATAACTCCCATGCCTTCCAAATTCCAATAGAAAAGAACAAGGGAAATACCCCATCTAACATTATTTTTTGGTGTCGCCTATCTCCTCAATCCTAACATAAATTTCAAATTCATATCAGATATATCTAACTAGAAATGCGTCTTTTAAAGAGGATGAGAACAAAACCATCCCCCACATAAAAAAATAATTAACCAGACTAAGCCAGATATGGAAAAATTGGATACAGGTTCCGGATGCAAAACAAACTCCCCACTTGCTTAGAAGCCATTTACGTAACTTCAGCAAATCCTACGCTTATTTAATTCCTACGGCAAATGTTTTAAGTATCAAAAAAGCAACGAAGTTGATCGGGCGGCGGCAGTTTACACCTTTGCAAGCTCTGCTGCTGCAGCAGCAGCAGGAGAAACAGGAGGAGCACCACCAGTTGTTGGCCTGAAAATACACCAATTTCAAAAGAATTACACTTGACAGTCATTCAATCCCAACTAATGGCAAAGCTTATGGTTGAAGGAAGGAATGACTTACAGTCCAACAAAAACTTTGAATGCATCATAGATACCCCACTGAGCTCCAGTAAGAGTTCCAATCATGAGAATACGAAGAGGAAGCCCACGGGTAAAGAGACCAACCATACCAATCTTCTTCACGGCCTGCACAACCAAAAACCCAAATCAGTAAAAACAAGCCACCAAGAAGATATACTAGAAGATTTACATTATCCAGAATCCATAACACTCACATCGCCGACTGTTGCGCCTTTGGCATTGTTGAGAAAAGAGACTAGATTGTCAGCAGGATGAGAGACAATAGCACATAAAACACCAGCCACGTATCCCCCAGAAAAACTCACACCAAGCTGCAAAGATTTGGAGCACTGGTCCTTAGGTGTAGGAATGGCATACTTATAGATATTCTCCACAATGGTCTCAAAAGAGGCAAACTTCATCATGGTGTCTGCAAGAAAGAAAAAGTAGATTAGTAATCAATTGCAAGCAATTTTGTGCTAAAGTATAGCATTGTGTAATAGAAACTACACCTTCAAGAATAAAAAAACTGCAAGGATACAGATTCAGAATCTATTAGGCTAGTTCCACAAAGAGCTTAAATAAGAAAATCAAAAAGAGATAATCCAACCTAGCAAAGGAGATGATGCATATAATATAGGCTATATGCTACAAATAAAACTAAACAAGAAGATCCGCAAATAGCTTCAAGAAAGAAAGATGTAAACATGGACTATAAGATTAAATCTTAAACAAAATGAATAAAGCTATCCTTTTTTTGGCCAAAAATTCACTCTATCTAAACAAAGCTTAAAAAAAGGGTAAGATACATTTTTGGACACTGTGATTTAGAGAAAAAACAATTTAGGTCAGAGTGGTTTCAATTATGCCATTTTGCTCACTGTACTCTAGTCTATTAATAAAATGTCACTGAACCAACTTCAGTTAAATATTTATGGGCATTTTAGTACTTTCACTCATAAAATTCACAAAATAAAAAACTAGCTGTTCTTCCCATCCCTCCTTCCCAACCCCAACCCTAGCCACCAAATCTGGTTCGATTAGTTGTGTGATAATCTATGGTTGAAATGTCAAGGGTGGCTTGAATTTCTCATGGTACCTTGATACGGACTTATTGAGATATTCAATGGGCTCCTTTTTGTTTCTATTTAAAATCGAAGCCAAATTTAAAACAAGCCATCACAAGCAGAGATGCAATATGACTGAATTGATTGTGATGAAGCAAATCACCTTTCTTAAAAGAGGAACATGAACATGGTGCTGTGTTTTGAGCACATGCAACATAAGCAGCTATGCTCTAGATGCAGTGGATGAGGAGTCATATGGAGAGAATTAATACGGAGGGATCTAGGTGGTAGAAGGAATATGGAAATGAGCAAAGGCCTGAGGGTGGGATTTGCAAGGGCAATTCATGCTCTTGATTCTATTTCCAAGTTCAAACTGTAATTAAATAGGGAGAAGGAGAGGGAGAAGAGGATGTACAGTGGATTTTTTTTTTCAAGTCAATTTCATTCTGAACACAAAATTCAGCCATGAGAGACCCTTGGAGCAGACACATACTTAGCATCGAGGCAGACATGGGAGATCATCGGAGTACAACATCCCGACCAGAGACGGGGATAGCCGATCCGCCCAACCAAAAGTTAGGGTCAACCTGTGCGGTGGGGTTGGAGGGAGAAGGAAGCACAGTTCGGGTTTTAATTTTGCAAGTTTAAAGGAGCAAATTTCTAAAATGCCCATGTAAACATAACATAAGTTCGTTAAGTGAATTAATTTGTTAATAGACTAGAGTATAGTAACCAAAATGGTAAAATTGAAACCATAGGTACCAAACTTGTTTATGCTCTAAAACACAGTGACCAAAAATGTATTACCTAAAAAAAATGTAATGATTAGATATCGTATCCTCAATTTTTCAATGTAAATAATCCAAGTAATTCAGGAAAGAATGGAAGTAGAAACACCTCAGTTCCAGGAAATCATATCTTCTACCAAGACACAAAATATAAACTGCAGGCTAGTAAACATGACCGTGGAAGTAGTAGATACTCAAATCTATAGTTCACAAATGTGTGGTGCACAACTGCATATTTAAAATGAGGATTTTCATGTTTAAAAGGGGGTTCTCATGTATGGTTCATCAAAGTACCATAGAATAATCTTTTCAAATCATATGCAAACATGTCACAGCTGTATTTCACATGATTCGCAAAATAAAGACGGTCAGGTATTTAAATAGTTCAAAATCTTACATGGAATTTGACGACCCCATAGAGGAACAATACCCTTGTACAACCTGCAATGCAAATTATTTACATGTTAATCTTCACAAAAGTAGTTTTTTGAAAACTTATATGAACAACTCATATGTCCATTGAGTTTAGAGCATAAATAGTGAAATATGATGCAGTCAAACATACCCAAGAGCGCCTTCAGATCTGATAAACTTAGGAAGCCCGTCTGACAAACCTCTACCAAATCCAGGTTGAGTTTGCACCCGGACCTTAACTGCCTCAAGGGGGCAAAGTGCAACATCTGCAATGACCTCAGCAGATGCAGAACCAGCAAGGTAGATCAAGGTCTTGTACTTGGCAGAAAACTCTGGTCCAGCAAGGTCAGAGTAGTACTTCTTGAAAAACTCATAGAATCCATACTTGCAGGCACCCTGAGCACTGTATCCAAGGAGGGTAGGCGCCCATCCCCTAAAGAAGCCTTTAACTCCCTGCTCCTTGAGAAGAACTCCAAAACCAGATGATATGCTTTTGTACTTTGCAGGGTCAATCTGAAAAAACAAACAAATATCACCCATGGCTTCAGTTAAATTATCTGCATCCACCACTAGGTGTAATGAAATATATGGAAGTTACAAATATGATCTTACATTCAGAACATTACAGAGGGACATACTAACCCAATCAATATATATATATATATAGAGTGACTGATAAAGCAATCAATCAATACAGAATGAGATTGAAATCAACAATTTAATAAATAGAATATTGATTAAAACAACAAAAGGTCAGAGGGGAAAATCATGATCTAACAGTGCACTAACAACTATTACATACAAAAACCCTAAACTACGCAAATTCATGGGAAACTAGATCCTGTTCATGGTGCAGCGGAATTAAGATCCGAAATATTCAAGATCCGTAGCCAGCCCACACCATATAAAACAAATCGCAGACCCAACTAGATAAGCGACATATACGGATGAATTCATACATAAGTAGAGAGAAATGAAATGTTAGGAGCACATAATTGGACACAAAAGCATAGATCTAATCTGTCGTATGTTTAACAATATAAAATTAAAGTAAAATCAGGGTTAAAAACTTGGAGAAGAAAAAGCTATGAAAGAATGAGGGATCTGAAAAAAAAGGAAGGACCTGCATATTGCACTTGACGAGGTCAAGAGGAGTGACGGCCATGTGGGTGAGACCACAGCTGAGGATCCCTCCAAAAGTACAGGCAGCGTAGAAGGAAGGCGAGTACATCTCGATCCTCTTCGATGGCTCACTCGGAGAGGGGATAACGAAACCCTGGCCCTTCCTCGCCGAGACTCCTCCGTCGACATTCACATTTGTTGCGGAGCCACTGGGTCTCGCGTGGAGCATCTTCTCCAGGGCGAGAGTCTTGGTGGACGAAGACGAGCCGTAGAGGAAGCTGGGAATCAGAGCCTGACGCGACTGCTTCTCTGAGAGGGCCATGGCGGAAACGGAGAGCGAGCGTTGTAAGAGTGAGATTTGGAAGGCGAGAAGAAGAGGAAGGGTTTGGGAGAGAGAGAAAGAAAGTTGGAAATGAAAGAAAGGGAAAGGGAGCTTTTCTCTCCCAAACTCTCGCTGCTAGATGCTTTGTTTCAAATGGGGCTCTCCTCTGCTTTTGATTCCGGTTTTTGCTATGCGCCTATGCTCTAATGCTCTACCCTCGCGTCAATTCCACGACATGACCCAGTTCATTGACCTTATTTACGATTCTGCCACTAATTTAGCTGACCTTTCGCTGCTCACTTGGGCCCGGCGGCCCATCAACGTTGGTGCTTCAACCAAAGTAGGTCTTTGACCCGGTCTAATTCTGTTCCAATTGTAAACGGCAAGTCTTTGGAACTTTAGAATGGCACCGAAATCCCCAATTTTACTCTCTAGAAAAATTGAGAGAGAATGATATAAAGATAAAATCTTGTGAGATTTAAAAAACAAATATTAACGTACGTAAGGTATCTGAAATTGAGCATGATTTAAAAGTTGGAAAAATTTAGAAATTCATTTTTGTGTTGGGTATGACATGAGAAATTGAGAAAGGAGTTGGAAATGGTGGTGGGAAGCTTGTGGTTAGTGTGGACGGTCATAGAAAGAGCCTGAATAACAACCCATGGGGAGCTGGAAATGGTATATTCCCAGGCATATCTTGGGAAGATCAATATAGATACGGCAATTTCTAAATTTTAGCTTCGTTTTTTGACCAAGTAGAAAAATTCTCACTTTCCTTCCTCTTTGTACAGATATATGGTAAAAATATGAACAAAAACAGCAGAAATCAAAATAAATCGTGTAACGACTGAAAGTTGAAGATCAAATCATCATTTAGAACCTTCCTCACCTCTGACGTAAAGACATAGAAAGTGTGGACGGTCATAGAAAGAGCCTGAATAACAACCCATATCTTGGGAAGATCAATATAGATATGGCAATTTCCAAATTTTAGCTTCATTTTTTGACCAAGTAGAAAAATTCTCACTTTCCTTCTCGTTGTACAGATATATGGTATAAAATATGAACAAAAACAGCAGAAATCAAAATAAATCGTGTAACGACTGAAAGTTGAAGATCAAATCATCATTTAGAACCTTCCTCACCTCTGACGTAAAGACATTCAAACTCGAATGCAGATGGACTGACACACTAATTATGATGCAGCACACCTGCACCTGACCTGAACCGCAATTTACCGCTAAGACAACTATGCATGGGTAACAAAAAGAAGAAAATGGATCAAAAAACACACACAATGAATAGCTCTTAAATCATTCAGTCTCACCAACTGAAGTGCAGCTCTGCATTCTATAATTCAACACCTTACCAATTGCCAACCATCAGCATTCACCAGTAATCTCCGCAAGAACACAATCCATCTCTAAAGTGATGAAATCGCTTCAAATCTCTGACCACAATTTCCCGATCAACAACCTTGGAAATCAACTTAATAACAGTGTGACAATCAGCACAAACTCGAAGATTCTTAATTATCTGAATTGTTGTACCAGGTACAGAGTTCATGATTCCAAAGGCAACAGCCAGCTTCTCACTATGAACCCTTAGGACCATTTCCTTCTCTTCCTCATCAACATCATGAAGAACTGCTGTCATATCAGGTGCATAACCAACTTCTTGCAGCTTGATAGTTAGTTTTTCCAGATACTCATAAATCTTCTCATGTTGGGGATGTTCTCGATCTCCAACTAAAAATAAATGAACACTACCTTTCAGTTCGACCAAACTGAACCCGGGAGGTTTAGCCAACCCACGATTCTTCATGAGTACTCTCACCCTCTCGACATCTTCCCATCTTCCAGCCTCAGCATATATGTTTGAAAGCAGAATGTAGTACCCACAATTATTTGGGTCCAACTCAAACAGCTTTCTAGCAGAAATCTCAGCAAACATCACATTTTTGTGCATCCTACAAGCCCCAAGAAAGGAACCCCAGACTACACAATCTGGCCTCATCCTCATTCCCTTTATCAAATCATAAGCCTTGTTAAGATCGCCAGAACGGGCAAGAAGATCAACCATGCACCCATAGTGCTCAATCCCGGGTTCTACACCGAATTGGTGGGCCATGCTGTTAAACCAATGCCATCCTTCTTCTAATAGACCAGCATGGCTGCAAGCATTTAGAAGTGACACAAATGTTATGTAATTAGGTTTGACCCCCTCACTTATCATCTTGTAAAAGATTTCCAGAGCTTCTTTGGCACGGCCGTGCATTCCATAACCTGCAACCATGGCAGTCCATGTCTTGACATTCTTCCCTTTCATGCAGTCAAATGCCTTCCTTGCTGTGTCAACTTTTCCACATTTGCAATACATGTCAATAATAGAGGTAGACACTATCACATTCTCTTCCAAGCCCATTTTTAGAACCTATAAAAGAAGAATACCAAAGCCGGGAACTTTAAGTTTTTTTTCTGTCAACTGTAAGAAATCAAAGCTAGAACATGCAATGTGGCTAGTTGAGCGCTTACAGTTATACCTGATCGTGTATAGACTTGCCGACTAGCAGAGGCCCAGAATGTGCACAAGCTATTAAGAGAGCTGACAATGTCACCGTGTTGTAGCGCAAGTCACCATCCTTTGCCATCTCGTAGAAGACTTGAAATGCCTCATTGGATAATCCACTTTGTGCATATGTTGCGATCATGGAGTTGCAGGAAACTAAATCCTTTTGAGTCATTCCATCGAACACCTTCCTAGACAGACCGAGCTCGCCACATTTGGCATATGCATCCATCAAAGTATTCCCAACAGATAAATCCTCATCAAAACCCCTCGTCATAACCAACCCATGAACACCTTGGGTAAGTCCCTTGCTCGACAGACGAGAACAAGCAGACAAAACGGAAACCACAACAACAGAATCTAAAGAAGCATCCTCACTATCAATTTCCTCAATCAACAAGTGTTTAAAGAGATATAAGGCTTGGTGGGCACCGTCGTTTTGGAGACACCCGGTGATCATGGACGTCCAAGAAACCACATTTCTGTGAGGAATTCCGTCGAACAGTGTCCATGCATCATTCAACAGACCACACCTTGAGTACATATCAATGAGAGCAGAGGAGACAAAAAGGTCGGACTCAAAACCGAAGACCAAAGCCTGCTGGTGAGCTTGCCTGCCGGAGTGAAGATCGAGCAAAGCCGAGCAGGATTTGATGGCGCAAGGGAAGGAGGAGCGGTTTGGTGTGAGTGAAAGCTTTCGCATAGAGGAAAAAGCCCGGAGGGCTTCGACGGAGTCGCCGCTGCGAGCCAAGTCGGCAATGACTGAGTTCCAGGAGGAGACATCGGTTTTGTCCACGTATTTGCTGAACCAGGTTGTGAGGTTGGGGTTCACTGATGAAACTGAGTATTGGTGTCTGCTCATGAGACAAAAGCTCCATTTTGAAATCTTCATTCATTCATTCATTTCTGGAGAATTTATTTCGTGCTTTGAATTTGATTGATCCTCCTAAGTAAACTAGTGGTCAATCCAATGTGGGATGAGATCTTTTGGAGCTAGCTGTTTGACTCTGAGAATTTTGTTCCCCAGGTCAAACATTCTTCTGTTTTATATAGACAGTGAGGTGTTTATGCTTTCGGTATAAATGATGTATACCCACATTACATTTCATTGTCTCTTCTATTTGCTTGAATTAAATTGAATCAATTCAGTTGAGGCTGGAGTGAACTGATACGAAATTAAAGTAAATTCAAATTTCCATCACCATAGAAGCATAGAAAATTACCTACGAAAATCATGAAAGGACAGAAAAATTGCTGCGTAATACACTGCATATGTTCTCAATTATTCTTCCTAAATGATCCGTCATAGCTAATAAGAGATCATACATTGACACCTAAATTTAAGTACAATTTACAAGCAAGGTACAAATCCCAGCAGCAGCAGCATGCTACCATATATAATGGCGATAACACCAGAGCCAAGGTTGGAGTTGGCGGATGAAACCTTCCCCACAAACTGGCCGGAGCCTGGGATCGGTGCAAATGCCTCTGAATTAGGAGATGCGGCGGAACTCAGGGGAGACCAGTGGTCAGTTGGAGGGAAAAACGACGACATGTTGGATGCATTCCGGCCTCCGTTTGGTAAAACGGCCGGAGAAGCTGAAATTGTTGGCACATGGGTTGAGTATAAAGCATCTAAGTTAGCAAACAAGATGGCTATGCCTAAAATTGCAGGTAAGCTATTGATGGGAGAAGCCATAGATTTAGATCAGATATCTGAGAACTTTAAGCTCAAGTCAATCAATTTGTATATCTGTAACTATATATTTATATAGTTATCAATGACTGATCGAAAACAGGGAATTTGGTTGAAATGTAGGACTGTCCTCATGACTATTTGTTGGTGCAGTGCTGCAGTCACGAGATGGACGGTGGCAGATGTAATTGCCCGCTGCTGTCTTTTTGACCTACTTATTATGAAAAACCTTATGTTTCTCTTGATTTCTCTCTTCCCTAACTACGGTAAAAATAGTACTATGGTAAAAACAGTTCTATGCTATGTCTATAAATTGTTTCATACAAAATAGATGAACTAGTGGACTCTTTAGAGAATTTTTATCTAACAGTTAAATTTTGATATTTTAATTCTAAGTCGATAATAAATCAAAATCTAATTACTGAAAAATTCGATGCATCTTACTAAGCACCGCCAACCCTCTTTAAGAGATCCACTCGAGGAACATGGGGACTAGTTGAAATAATGATTCTATCATTACTGTCAATTGAGATAATGAAAAATCATTTCACCTTTTTAGTTGGAACTTTACGCATCAAGTAAGTAATCGTATTTACTATTTACTATTTACTATTTACTATTTACTATTTACTATTTACATGGTGTTAGCTACTTATATATCTACCTTCAATGTTGGAATTCTTCCTTCCAATCACTTGCATAAAAAAAAACAGGGGAAAAAATCTAAAGGACTTCGGAGGCTATACAGCCCATAGTCATAACATGTTGGGTGCCCCATCACATCCCATCCCATGTGAGTTGTGACCCACCTATCTGTGTCCTGTCTGATTCGACTTGTAAGACAAACTAGCACAAATCTACCACTACCACTACTATTTGACATACAACTATAGAATCACGGTGCCATGAGTTTTTTCATATTTTGGCATAAACAAGATGATAGTTAAAAGTAAAAAGCAGAATCTTAGTCTACAAAAGAAGAAAAACCACACAAAGGCACACAGAAATTCAAAAGCTCTTGTGTTCAAGATTCAGCAAACACTGGTGACATCTAACGTTCTAACTGCTAACCTAGCGTTCAACTCGAACCCATAACAACGCTAAGAAACAAAATGATGGAAGCACTTGCTAGGCATCGGCCTTTGCCTGAAGATATGAGAAGACGGGAGTTGAAAGACTGCAAATCCGACAAGAATGGAAGCATGATACATACCTGAAGTTTGGACTTGTGTAGTTGAGGAGTGACAGTGATATTATAGCTGCTAATGCATGCAAGCAGGGAAGCACATCAAAGTTTCTGAATCATGAAACAGTTTAATTTCTTTCAAATACAGGAAATACATGATTAATTCTTCACACCATCTCCTGTAAAAGCTACAAATGATCAAAAGAATATCACCCAATACAATTAAGGATCCAACTCCAACAACAATGCATTCTTCTCTGGAGTTGTAAACCTGGAAATAAATATAGCAAAGGTTACAACTTACAACAAAATGGCAGCGTAATTGCAAAATTTATGAAAAAATCGTGTACTGTGACGTATTTGATGCCAGGTTTTGGCCAATAATTAAAACTTCACTATCGCATCAGTCAGTCGGTAACATAATGCAAGGATATGATACTCCAATGCCCCAACTACATAAGCCTGAGGTGCGCAGTGTCATTCAATCGTTTTATCTGCCAACCTGTTCTCCATGAATGCTGCAAAACTGTCACCGAAGAGTCTTCTATGCAGATCTTATGTGACATTAACGGGCTACATCCAAGGATCCCTGTGAGGAGACACTTGATCGGTACTGCATGACTGAAAATGCCAATACAAGACACAGAAGAGGAGGTCCTGCCACTTAAATCATGTGGAGAACTTTGGTGATTGATTTCCCGAGGGGAAAACTCATCCACAACCTCCTGATCTCCGGTTGTAGTCACAACTTGTAGCCTGCTCTTACCCGATTTCTTCCTCAAGAGCCCCTGTCGCTGCCTGTGAAGCAGATCCCAGTTCGGTTGAGGGACAGAAGGCCCATCTCGGTCATGAATTGAGTTGGTATTATGGTGCGAAAAGCCTTGGCTCTCATTCGGATTGTGTGATGAGAATGAGAAGTATGTTCTCAACTTTTCAGGAAGCCCAAGGACTGTTTCATTTAAAAAACGAACCATTTGGCATTCCACTTGCCTAAGTGATTCTCCCGATGGTGCAGAGAAATCAGGCTGAACTCTTTCAATGAAGCTCAAAAGTTCGGCTGTGTATATTTCTGACCGGGGGCACCCCTCCCAGTCCCCTTGACTCACCTCCGCAAGTGAGTCCGAGGTTTGTATCTGTTCCACTGGAAAGTTCATTTCCTGCATGATTTTACGGTCCAAAAAAACTACTTAGAGATATATAAAAGCATCTTAATACCAAAATTCTATGGTAAACAACGACAAACAGTTGACACCCTGCATTATCGTTTAAACAGTCTATGTCATGATCGTAGGCTAAAAGGGGAATCTACCGATCCAAATCTTGATGAAAAAACAAAAGGAGAAGGTGAAGTTAACCAAAAACTACCAAATCTGACATGGCCTACTGATCCTCAGAATCCATTACGTCGAAACACTCAAGGACAACATAGATACTTCCAGAATGATTCCGATTCCAATTATTTATCTACCTCCTACTCCTTTAATCTAAAAAGCTTAGTGCTGAACACGCTGGAATTAAGAAGCCATGTACCGGGAAGTTTTATATGCGATTTCTTGGAAGTTAGGAGACATAACTGTGACAGCTTCCACACCAGGAATGTGACCAAGCCTATGAGGAACAGAAACAGAAACAGTACAGTTGCATATAGCAATTATGGCTTCATTCCATCAGAAGTCAACTCAAAGAAGCTTTTGATCCTAAGTCTGTTGTCATATACATAAATCCTTATACTTACCATTAGAATTACAAAGGGTAAGTATTTTCTAAATTATACACTAACAAAATTCCCTTGCAGCTTTCAAGCATGTTCTCTTTATCTAATTGTACAAGGGTGCACTAATGTTGCCCACCAGTTTTCATCAAGCACACTCAGCATGTAACTCAAAACAGGCTGTTTGATGATTGTAAGACAGTTCAACTAGGTTGTTCTATATACCATTACAGATAGGCTTCAAAAAAGATGTACACGCATAAACTCACATATCCCTAAGTCTCCCTGGTAAAGTAAAAGTTTGGCCTGTTAAAAGTCCAGTTCCTTCTTGAAGAAGTTCACAATCTAGGGTTGCCCTTTCATCAACATAAGTAATCCCTACACCCTATAGGTTATCTCTTGCTACCAATGAAAAGTCTCATTACGAGAGAGACAGACAGTGAACTGAGTGAAGAACTGAAAAAAACAACTCAACTTGGATGAACAACAGTGACACCTCAAAATCCTCGGGCCTTGCATGTATGGTGTGTCAATGCTATGAACTATTAAGTCTTGAAATGCAAGTAAATTCTGAATACACACAGTAGTATTTTGCAATTACATATGCTGGAAAAGATTGTATTGTATGGTGTGTCAATTCTATGAACTACTCAGTCTTGAAATGCAAGTAAATTCAGAATACACACAATAGTATTTTGCAATTACATATGCTGGGAAAGATAGTATTGTTTATCCAACCAAAACTATACTTTGATAGGACTGGTAATCACTAATAAACATAATCTCAAAGAAAAAAGAGTCATAATCAAAACCCAGGATCATAAGGCAATCAGTTAAATGGAAATGGATTGACTTGTTCAAAGTAGGCAACCAGTTAAATCGAAATGGAAAGACTTGATCAAAGTAACAAAATTTATAGGAAAAAGTTGGAAATCTTTGGTTTGAGCTTGAAACGGATTTGCACAATCAAAGTTCTAAATTAACAAGTTAGAGAAGTATTCTCACCATTCTCAGTGCCCTTAGATTACCAATGAATAATCAGACATTCAAAAGATATGAAACAAGTTCAAGTGGAAAGTACCTGACAGACGGAAACCGCCATTGAGCGCGCACGATCCAAAGGGGAGGAGTAAACGGCATTGAAGCTGACCCTCTGGGAATTCAAGAACACTGCCAAAGCCCTAGCTTGGCGCTTCCCATTGGGGGTCAAGGCCGCCTGAGGGCAGCGGCCACCGATCAAATCGGGCCTCAAATTCAACTCACACTCGCCGTGACTAATCAAAAAGACCTCGGTCATGAAGCGATCGTCGTCGATCGCATTTGAATTGGAATTCAAGGAGAAGCTTCGGGAGAATCCCTGAGGCGGCGGGAGAAGAGGCGGTGGCGGGGCGAGGACGTTGTATGGGTCCCAGACCTTGATGGAGGGTCCGAGGCGCGGGGTGCCCAATGAGGAGAGCTGAGGCGAGAGTGGGGATGCGGATGCGTGGCAGAGCATCTCGGGCTCTTGTTCCAGAACCTTCTTAATCAAATCCTTGTCCAATTCACTTGTAACGGGCTCGCCGATACCGTTTTCTTCTCCTTCCTCCTCCTCTTCTTCGTCGTCCTCTTCTTCTTCGCTCTCTTCCAACACTTGTGCGGATTGGGTCGCACCCATTAATTAGCAACGATTAGCTGCAGAGAGTATGTGGGAGGGAAAGCTGAGATCTGGGTATTGAAATGGAGAGATAGATCTGAACTTTCTTACCCCTATCCAAATCCAATCCAGCTATATGTACAGATATCGTCTTCCTTCCTTCTTTCCTAATCAACTCCTCCTTTCCTTCCTTTCCTCTTCAGTTCCTTCTTTCCTTCCTTCCTACTAGACTGCTAGTAATCAACAAAAATTTCAATTCTTAAAACAAACAAAATTACTATGTTCAACTATGATCAATCCAACCTAGCATCACCTTGTTCCTAACAGTAACAAGAACACAATCTGTCAATTGTCACTCATGTTTTCTCATTGGTTGAAGATTTTTACTTTTTCATACCCAATATTTTCGTCAGCCTGCAAAGTGCAAACACACAAATGAAGATTGATCAGGCCCAGTCAGTTGGAGGCCCGTCTATTCCTTTGCTTTGGACTCCAAATGGAAGCTACCAACACCGGTCCAAACCACTTGACAATGGGCTTGTATTTGTCTTCCAGAGTCATTGAAAAGTGAAAACTATAAACTATATATACCAATTGTATGATTGTCAAATTTAAAAATCTCTCGATGTAACTGGATTTTTACGTTAACGGCAATGCTTAATATATGCGTATGATGATCATCGGCCCCGTTAGGCCAAGGAAAAGAAGAACATGATGAGGCCAAGCCAAAAAAGCATAATTAAATTATTTTTTGATTAAGAGACAGCAAATATATAATCCCGCACTTTGAGCATGTAGGCTTATTGAGTTGTCTGCTGATTGTCTCCACGATAGCTCAATCGGATAACAATCTTGTTATAACTTATTCATCCAATTATGCATCTTTTATTTTAGTTCCTTGTCTTTTTTTGTTAGGTTTGTTTTCCTAGCATAGTTTTATATAGCACACGGCGTGCGCATTGGGCTTGAGGACCCAAATCAATATGTGTAGATATTATGATAAATTTATTATCAATGAAATAAATTATTAGCATGGTATGTATATATTACTTGTTGATTCGTAAATAATTGAAACTTTAAAGTGAATATATTCAATATACCGTCATTAATAAGAGATGAATTGAAATCTTTAATTCAATAATATGACTTTCATCCAATATCAATAACGTGTAAACTTAACAAATCAAATATATTGATTCAAATAATGCTATTACTCCATGATTGAGATTTTTGTTGTTGAAAGGTTGAAAAATGGGTACCAAATTCTAACTCCATATAGAGCTAGCTCTCCCAGCTAGGTCGGCAAAGCATAGATCCACTACTCATTAACCGTAGACTTTGTAAAAGTTTAAACTTTTGCCCTTTCCTCAACATTTTTATTACAAAGATAATGAGATTCAAATAATAAAGAAACGGTCGGTCCAACAGAATAACTTGCGTTGGAATCCTTGAATCATGCATGATCTTCGTCATATTCTCAGCTCCATCTGCACTATGTATTTAATACAAGCTAGCTACCTTATTTACTTTTCTTTTGCTTTTTCTGTTCAAGCTACAGAACAAAAAGAAAATAACTGTGCAGCATAAAAATTAACGGGAACAAAAGTAAATAAAATAAAATTTACCAGTCAATGCAAGTTCATGTTTGAAATTTTGAATCGCCAGCACTCATACTCACAAAGTCACACTCAGCACTCAGCACTCACACTCACAAAGTCACGCTCAGCACTCAGCAAGCCACTTTTTAGTTTTTACTTCTTGGTTGGGAACCTTTTAGACTTTAGAGAAAAAGGACCTATACTCTATATTCTTGCTTATGTAATTATTAACCCATTTGAATACATCCCATATAGAGATTATAAATTTGTAATTGCTGTCCTTGCAACTGCACGGGAGGCTCCTTTCTCCTTCATTTGATAGTGGCTTGAAATTTTATTATTGAGAAATTTTTTAAAAATTAATTTTTTTTTTACAGTAATATTGAAGAAAGGGAGATTATATCATGAGAATGAGGGATTACTTTATATAATCGATCTCGTTTTTTATGATAATCGGCTTCGAGATCGTTCATATAATAAGTTTAGAAAAATATTATTAAATCATAACACTAAATTAAATAAAAACTACTACTTGTTAGGTAAAGTCCTAAGAATGCATAAAAAATAAATAATTAAATATGAGAGCTAGGTGAGAGAAGAGAGTACGTTATGGTATTTACTTATAAGATCCATGGTGGATTATAGCTTGAAGTTCAACTTGGCTCTTTGTCACTGCATGAAAATGCGTGTCTATTAGTAAGTAGTAACTGCAAATCTGCAATTAACGTTTTCTTCTTCCTCTTGCTAGCTCTTCAATATATCACTAAAAATTCTGGGTCTTCTTAATTTCTGAATTCTCCCTCCCTCTCTCTCTTTCATCAGAACTCGTCAGAATTCTCTCTCTCTCTCTCTCTCTCTCTCGCTCTCTCTCTCTCGCATCAGAATTTATCACATCTTTGAGGCGGATCGATCGATATGCTCAGATCACTAACCTGCATGTTAGTTTATATTATACATGTCCTTATATATTTCGTTTTCAGTGTCACCAAATATATAATGGACTGAAATTTTTCTGGAATGGGTTTTCTTCTTTCTCAGCAGACAGTTTAAGCTCAAGATCAGCTGCTGCAATCCAACCAAGCTTTATTCAACAGCAGGTGGTGGCCATGGAAGGTAATATATAGTATTTAATTTATAGCTTCATTCACCTCATTTTTGTTTTGTGTTTTTCACAAAAAAGTTGGACATAACTGTAGATCGTGTTCTTCTTTTTCTTTAGCATGAATAGGGTTGAGGAGATTCCAACATTAGCATTGCCAGTCAAATTCAGAAAACAACATGTATAATTTTCTTGATCAGAGTTATCGATCTCATGATTAAATTTCATTTCATAACCCCAATTAATATAATGTGATAGTAGATTTATTCAACGCATGGGTTGATTGTTTAATCAATTAAAATTGATTGTTGGCAGCAATGTTTAAGGTTTCACTGTCACTCACCACATGCTCGAGCTATGCTACTTGCTAGATCCAGCAACCTATATATATATATATATATATATATATATATATGTATATAATATATACAATTTGTTTTTTTCTCCTTATTTTTAATTACATGGTTTTTCATTGTTATTAGGCTGCTACTGACATTCAAAAAAGAAATTATTATGATTAATATCCATCTAAAATAAAACATTTATGAATAAATCTGAAAGTGAGTTTTTTTCTTTTTCTTTTTTATAAAAGTTTAAATTCGAAATCATCTTATTACCATAAAAAGAAATAACAGTATAATTAATTTAAAATGAATGGGGATTTTAAGTCAATAATATTATCCAGGACATCATCATTCATCAAAATCTGCCGCCATAATACTTACTTTTCGTGATTGGTGATTGGACTTGACAATTTGGCATCCATCCCTTATCACTTTCACCTCTTTTTTCAACGGCATGACGTTTCTTGTCTTTTCAAATTCATTCCGTATAGAAATAGTTCCCCATTATTACCGGTTTGTTTGCAACTTTGCGACTTTGTTGGCAGGCTACAAGGTAAGGTCACACTGATAACAGGGTCCGCAAGTGGGCTTGGCAAGGCCACAGCCCACGAGTTCATCAAACAAGGGGCCCATGTCATCATTGCCGACACTGATTCTGAGCTGGGTCAACAAGTAGCCGAAGACCTCGGCCCAGAAGCCCACTTCGTCCAATGTGACGTGGCTGTTGAGTCCCAAATAGAAGCAGCCGTCGCAACCGCCATGGCCCGGCACGGAAAGCTTGACATAATGTACAACAACGTGGGAATAGCAGGGGCTTTCCCGCCCAGCATTGCTGACGTGGATCTTGACGACTTTGACCGTGTGATGCGGATCAACGTACGTGGCACGGTTGCTGGAATAAAGCATGCGGCTCGAGTCATGGTGCCCGTGGGCTCAGGCTCCATACTCTGCACATCCAGCATAGCTGGGCTCCTTGGTGGGCTTGGGCCCCACCCCTACTCCGTATCAAAATTTGCGATACCGGGCCTGGTGAAGTCCGTGGCGAGCGAGATCTGTGGGAGTGGGATCCGAATCAACTGCATCTCGCCCGGCGCAATTGCGACACCGATGTCGGTGCGAGAAATAGGGCAGTTTTTTCCGGGTGCGACGGAGGAGCAGGTTGTGGAGATAGTGCACGGGATTGGGGTGCTGAAGGGTGCAAAGTGTGAGGAAAAAGATGTGGCGGAAGCGGCGGTGTATCTAGCGTCGGATGAAGCAAAGTACGTGACAGGGCATAATCTAGTGGTGGATGGAGGCTTCACCTGCTTCAAAAGTGCTAGGCTCCCTCCTCCGGATCAATTCCTGTAATTATGTAATTAGTTAATGAGTAACTATGTTGCATGTCTAAACAATTAGAACAAATAAATTGTTACGAGTAATATGCACAATAATATGTTTCAAATTAATTAATGTTGGAGATGCAATTTGGAGACCACAAGTACATGCATGTGATGTGGTAAACTGCTTGTACGATTGGAGGGTCAGTCAGTCTTCACATGCATGGGTAGGACGTGGTATACCATATAAGCGAGCATGCATTTATGTCGGCCAATCAACCACCAAGTTTAAACTTGGAAGGTTTTATGTTGTAGTCTAGTACTTGATTCATCGAACTTCAACTTCCCAATTTTCTAATCTTTGTGAGTGAGGTACATACATGCATGTATATGCCACGTATGTGAACACGTTATGCAACCAAGTTATCCACACGTTATGTATATGCCATGCATATATACACGTTATGTACACGTTATGTATATACAAGTTATCCACACGTTATGTATATGCCATGCATGTATATGTACACACATATACACGTTATGTATATGCCATGCATGTATACATGATGGAGACATATACATTATACAGAAGATGACCTGAGATGTACGTGCTATAGTGAGGGCTAGCTAGATGGATAGTGATATATATATAGAGTGCTTAATTGAGTGGGAGAGTAGGGGTAGGTGCGGTGAATTTGAAAGGAATCACGAGAAACTGGGGGTTTCTCTTTTACGTACAAAAATGTATTCCAGTTAAAGCTGGCATCGCTATCTTGGCCGACTTGGTTGCTTTGAATTTGATAGTTATTGTTTCAAATTTGAAGTTTCAACTAATTTGAAGTTGCCGTAGCATAGCGCAAATGGCAACATATATAAATAGTTTAAAACTTTAAAGGACGTTGTGTAAGCTATGGAAATGGAAGCAGCCAGAAGCCAACGTAACACAATTCTTCACCGCAGGTGCCAGCTGCCTCTCCTACATAATTACAGCACTGCATGTTGAGCAAGCACCCTCATCCACAACAGGTTCATATATTTTACTGTGGAGAATTACATTAAAATTCATTTATTTTTCGATTCAATTTTATTTTATGGGAACTTAAATAGTTAGGAACAGAAATCCGATGCAAAAATTTCTTGTAGATGAGCACAGAGCAGTCTATAATCATTTTCACCATTCACATAAGAGACTGACTGAGACTCTGGGAGTCCCATTTGAACTTGAAATTAGTGTCCATTTCATTTTCATGGTCCCGGAAATTAAAGAAAAAACAAGAACATTGGGAATCTCTTTGGCTTGAAGCTTTGTTCTCTCCTGAATCTATTTCTTCTTGATAAGAACACAGCTGTCTTTGGCTTGAAGCTTTGTTCTCTTCTGAATCTATTTCTTCTTGATAAGAACACAGCTGTCTGTAACCGAACATAACTACCCCTCACTCCTTTTTTGTTTCTCCTCATCTTTCGCTGAGAAGAAACTAAGACAGTGACAGTCATGCTACCGATGTCCAACGGCGCCGTTTGGATGGGCGGAGACGAAGACGACGGAGCTTCCTGGACCAGAAGCGGCAACAGCAACAATGACGGAGACGGAGACCCCAAAAACGACCAACACTACTCGACTACCTTGGATACTTCTTTTTCTAATTTCAAATCCATGCTAGAAGTGGAAGCTGGTGATTGGTACATGAACAATGTCGTTCTCAACCCAACTCAACTTGACCTCCCTAACAGCCTCCGCCAAGACATCAGAGATGAACATACACCGCCGCAACAGAGTCAGACCTCTGACTTCTTTCCGCCAAAGTCCTCGTGCTTCTCTTCTCTCCTCAGCGCCGTCGTTTCCAACAACCCCTTTGATAATTCTTTCGATTTCGGCTGCGACGTCACTGGGTTTCTCGGCTCGTTTCAGGGCCCAAATATGAATCAATCTTCCAATTCCAATTCCTCTGCTTTGATGGGTTTCACGGCCCTTAATTCTCACTCTCACATTATGGCAACTCCCGAAATCAGCTCCACTTCACTAGATGCCGACTTTTGCCATACTGGCTTTCAAGCATTGGAGGATGCCTCTGGCAGTGGCGGTGCTCAGCTACAGCCTCAGCCTCAGCCGACACTTTTCCAGAAGCGAGCGGCGCTCCGTCGCAACTCTGGGCCTGACAAATTGGGGAATTTGGAGATCTCTGGGCCCAGATACGGAGGAGGATCTTCGCGAAGTTTGGAGAAGAAGAATGAGGAGGGAGAGATGGAGGAAGGAATGAGTATGGACGGTTTCAATTATGACTCGGACGAGTTTAATGAGTATAGCCAAAGCCAAGCGGAGGAGGAGAATGTCTACAATGCTGCAAGTGCCGGAACCAATTCTAATGCCAACACCACTGGTACTGTAGACGGAGGAGGCCGCAAGGGCAAGAAGAAGGGTTTACCGGCCAAAAATCTCATGGCGGAGAGGCGGCGGAGGAAGAAGCTCAATGACAGGCTCTACATGCTTAGGTCCGTTGTACCCAAAATAAGCAAGGTACCCAGTTTTCTTGTATTGCTTTCATTTTTCAGTTTTAACTTGTACTATCACTATCAGTAAATATGTGCATAGATACAGGATTTGCAAATAAGCAAGTAAGCTTTAATTGTTGAAGAAATATGAGATGAAAGACGAAAACTTTAAGAAGAGCAACATGTTAGAAGCTTACAGTAGGTAGTACAATTTCGTATTTCGTCAACATGATCTTGAAGAAAGTTTAGATTTTTAAAATGTTCTCTTCAAGGTCCTCCTGTGATTTATGGCTTCTCTTTTTTGTCAGTCGTGATACCTTGTGAAGTGCTGATTATTTTTTGATGTACTCAGATGGATAGGGCGTCGATACTAGGTGATGCAATTGATTATTTGAAAGAGCTTCTTCAAAGGATTAATGACCTCCATAATGAGCTGGAGTCAGCCCCACCCGGCTCTTTGTTGGCACATCCATCAAGCTTTCATCCATTGACACCCACTCCAACCACCCTTCCCTGCCGTGTCAAAGAAGAGCTCTACCCAAGCTCCTTGCCAAGCCCAAAAACCCAACCAAAGGTAATGTTATATATATTCAGTGTTACTCAATTTTCATTCGACTCCTAATTAAACACACTGCAATGTAAAAGGTATGTTAAGTATGACTAAGGAGTTTTCTTTAACTTGCTTATGGGCCATTCATTGTATCTTGTAGGTGGAGGTTCGAGTAAGGGAAGGACGAGCTGTTAACATCCACATGTTTTGTGCTCGTAGACCAGGTCTCTTGCTATCTACTATGAGGGCCATGGACAACCTTGGTTTGGACATCCAGCAAGCTGTCATCAGCTGCTTCAATGGCTTTGCTTTGGATGTGTTCCGTGCTGAGGTATGCTTCGTTATCTGATAGCAACTGAGGAAACTCTGCTGCATTTTCATAATTGGTGCTTTATGTTTTGACATCCCGATCTTATAGCTATATAGTAGCATCTAGAGTCACGGACAAAATTTTCTGCTTTGATATGGGAGATGTAAAGAGATGTATTTGACATGTTTGCTACTTTGAACTTTGATTTTCTAAAACTGATACACACAAAATCGTAGGCTTGTTTTTCACTTGGATGAGCAAATTAGGATGAGCTCCCTATTCCCCATTTCCAGAGAAACTCACAGCTTATGCTCTCTCCCCCACGCTCTCTCACACATGTTAATACACGTAAAATTCTTCTTTATAAGGTTCTCATGAAGATCTTATCCAGTCATTTCCTAGATGCAAGTAAGGCTTTCTGCTTTTGAGCATCATCTATTATCATGAAGCTGGATGGGGGCATTTGGATATGCCTTGTAATGGAATGTTTCTGTAATAAAACACCAAAGTTTTAGGGTAGAGGGAACATGGTGGTGCATTATTTGTTTTGTAGACGGAAAAGATTAAAAGTTTCCAAATGGATGACAAATTTAAAAACAAAAAAAAAAGAACTAGGAAAACATATATAGTTAGGCTAGATATTTTTGTCTAATTCTGTTTGGAATGAAGGATTTCAATTCTGAAAAGAATGTTCATGGTTGGTGGCAAACTTTGATTGGTATAAAAATTGCATTGCTGCGTATGAGACAGTTACATGTTTTTCTTCTCAAAACATATGGTTTGGTTACACAAACTTATTGTGTTGTATGTTAATCAGCAATGCAGGGAAAGCCATTTATCGCCAGAGCAAATAAAATCAGTACTTTTGGATTCAGCTGGGTTTGATGATATGATGTGAAGCAATCAAGCAGTTACAATTGAATCAGAAATGGAGGAACTAACAAATAACAATGCTTCTCGTTCCCATTGGTACTTTAGCTGAGCAGATCATAATATAGAGCTGGTGCAACTGCAAGTCTGCAAGTCTGCAACCCAATGTCCCTAGGTTAATTTTATCATCATCTTTTGTTGTAAAGTGAATAATTTACTTGCTTCGAATCAGCAAAACTCCCATGTTTTCTTCAGTAACTTCAGCCCCAAAGCCAAAAAGATGGTAATAGCTGTTTATTTGTTATGGTGAAGAACAATGGCTGTTTGTGTTTACTCATGGACAATTCAATGACATGAAAAATTTAGGCCCTCTCCCTCTCATATTACCCATCTCTTCTTGTTGGTACGTTATTGTTAAGAATTAAGATGTGAATCTCATTATTGTAAACATGTTGAGTAAAACGGTTTTCGTATTTTATCACTACTTTCGCCATCGTATGGAATGTGGATTCAGAGTTTGTTAGTAGATTGACCTGAACTTACTTGTACCAAGTAATACTGCAATGCTATATCAAGGACAAGGACTAACATCTTGCCTTTCTCTTTATGTTAAGACATCATAGGCTCGTAATAATAAACCCTATGATGCCTTTGAAATTGGATTCAGAACCAAACATGATTTCACAAATGCGGACATTTTGGAGGCAACCTATCCAGCTGTTGCAAAGAGGCTAAAAGCGATTGGATTTGCGACCCTGCTATTCCAATTGTTACTGGCTTCCTTGGAAAGGTGCTTCTTGGCTACCTTCTACATGTATTTCCCTCCTGAAAGGATTAACTATTAACATCGCTAACGCTGTTTTCCTGGTTCCAGGGATGGAGATCATGTGCAGGGACCATGGATGAAATTATCCGTAATATCCGCGATATTTCCGTATTTTGAGTACTCGACATAAAAATAGAAGGAGAAATATCCGTGATATTTTCGTGGATATATACGTATTTAAGGGTCTCGGTATAAAAGTAGGAGGGAAGAAAAATCTTCCTCCACTTTCCACAATATCAATATTAGTTTTATATAAGTATTATTGGGTGCTTAAGTTTTCCAAAAATATCATTCAAAATTTTTAAATTTTTGGATTAAATTTTCAATATCGATTTCAAAATATCCGTCGATATTTCCATAAATTTGATAGTCGATATTTCTGTGAAAAACGATATTTTCATCCTTGGTTGTGACTACACAGGGTAGGGGCGGTGGTGATTTGACAGCCACAACCATTGGTAAAGCACTGGGTTTACGAGAAATTCAGGTTTGTTGAATTTTGATGCTGAAGTTCCTAGTTCTTTCTAAAGTAACAAAGCAGGAACTGCTTTTCAATCCTTACAGGTGTGGAAGGATGTCGATGGTGTTTTGACATGTGATCCTAACATATATCCACACGCTGAACCTGTTGTCTTATTACAGGTGTGCATCATGTTGAATACAAGCCATAGGAAGTTTTTCTTTTCCTGTATAGTTTTTAAGTATTTGTTCTAAGTTGTCTTATTATAATTAATTGCTTCTTCTTTTTTCTTGGACTGCAAAGCAAATCTTTATTTCCATGTTTATGGTAGTATCTCATATGGGAATGGGAATTGGTTTAATGTAAATCTTTTTTATATATAGACTCGTAATAAAGTCTCGAGTGTTTTTCAAACGTTCAACAATTCTAACATCTACCTTGAATTTATCTGTTTTTTTTTCCGTCATTTAACCCTTGAATCCGAGGTCATGATTGAGTCCGTGATAGACATCTTGCATATTAGACACATATGTTAGTTTGACAACAAAATTAGGACTGGTTATTTGTATATCTGTCTAGGATTTAGTTCAACAATTCCAACACTAGCTTGTGTTCTTTTTGCCAAAACAACATCATGGACTTTCCTTCATTTCATCCCTTCATTGTCGTATTTTTACTTTTCTTCTTACTAAATTGAGTCATCGTTTGAACTTTTAGATTTGCTGATAGATTTTGGATCGAATTGGACTTTAATAAAATCAATTGGCTGGCAAGGTAAGCTCACTGGCATGTGTTTGATTCAATGCTAATCACTAGACCCCGAGAGGTATTCTAAGACATTCTTACGCTTATATTAGCTGATAAAGGTGTTTATGGGTCCTCGGATCGGTGTGACCTTGCTCGATCTAGTTTCGCTTCATAGCTTCATCAAACATAGTAGCTCTTGACGGTGTGTTATGCCCATGTTAATTTACTGAATGTTCTGAATTTTGAAAAGGTCTTCATTTGATGGTTTGGGCATTTTCTTGTGGGATAAGGTATTCGTTCAATCTACAATGTGATGCAAATTTTTGTTCTTTTTCAAAGATTTATGTTCTTTTTGAATGTATGATGCTCAGAGAATTAGGTTTGAATGAATGGATTCTTGCTTTCAGATTTTTCATTTGGGCAAAAGAATAAACAAGTGATAGGAATCTGCTCCCCCCACCCCCCACCTGACAATCTCTCGTTTGATAATTATTAAACAATTGTTGTTCCAATTATTTCATTTGGGTAATAGAACAAACATATCAGATTGAAAGATAGATTGCATTCTCTAATGATCTTGGATAAAATACTCTAGAGCTTAAACTAGATGAAATTTCTCACAGTACGGTGAAGATATCTTAAAGTGGAATGTTTATATTATTGTTGCAATATCTTTAGGAAACCAATTGGGTTAAAATTAATATTTTTGGATTCTATCTATGTGTCCGACGTTACGTAATCTAATGAGTAAACCTTTTTGTTGTTAAAAAATGACGCTATGTAATGAAATGGATTCTATGCTGGCTAATTTCTGGTGGGGGCAGGCTAATGGGAAAAATAGTTTGCACTGGTTGAATTGGATTTAGGAAGCCAAAAATCCACGGGGGGAATGGGTTTTCGATGTTTTGAGGACTTCAATGATGCAATGCTGGCCAAGCAGAGTTGGCGTCTGCTACAACAGCCATACTCTTTTTGGGCCAGGTTGATGAAAAGTCGCTATTTCCCAAATTGTTCCTTCTTGGAGGCAAAGAAGGGACGAAGAGCCTCCTGGGCATGGGTGAGCTTGTTGGCAGGAAGAGATGTTATTAATCAAGGTTCTCAGTGGCAAGTGCTTAATGGGAAGATGGTGCGTCTATGGCAAGACAATTGGGTCAGTGGTGTGTCAGGGACTCGTTTGATCCCTCAAAATGGGGCGGAGGTTGATATAGATGTCAAAGTTAGCTCGATTATTGATGCAGATTCGGGATCTTGGAACCTTCGTAACATTGCCCACGCAATTTCAGTCTCTCAGAGGGAGGCAATCGAACTACCTTGGTTGGAGCTAGAGACGAGGATGACCGACCGATATGGCCCCCTAGTGCAAATGGTGAGTTCTCAGTAAAATCGGGCTACAAATGGTTGCGTGGGAAAAGAATTTCGGCCCGGGTGCTACCCCCCTCATCCTCTAGACTTATCCCGCAGGAAATTTGGAAATTAATCTGGAAGTGTGATGCAATCCCGAAGGTAAAACATTTTCTATGGCGTGTTGTACGTGGGGCTATCCCCACTAGAGCCAACCTCAATCGAAGACACCTGGGCACCTCCTCGATTTGTCCTCTCTGTAATGATGAACCAGAAACTGTGGAACACCTTCTTCTATCCTGTAGAATGATTCATAGGGTGTGGTTCGGAGGGGACCTCTCTTATTGTATAAATGGTTGTGGGGTTAACAATTTTGGTGAGTGGCTGATTGCCATTACCAAGTCTGGGCTTAGGAATGCAGTGGATTCTGAGTGGATCATGTCCGTGGTCGCTTATACCTGCTGGGCAATTTGGAAGGCTAGATGTGCAGTGGTTATGGAGGGGAAGGTTTTTAATCCAAGGCTCGTTATTGGAGAGGCTACTAGACTGCAGAGTGATCACGGGCTGCTCGTGAATCTATCCTTGTTCCCTTCTTGTCCTCAACCGCAAGCAAGCTCCAGGGACCCTCATTGGAAACCTCCTCCTCAAAACTTTGTCAAGGTAAACACGGATGCTGCCTGGGACCCTATATCTTCTGTTGCTGCCATTGGTGCTGCTTGCAGGAGCTGTGATGGCCGTTTCCTGGCCGCCGCCGGATGGCGCAAATTTACTAGATCAGTGATTATGGCCGAGGCATGGGCTGCGCGGGAGGGTTGCAGGTTTGCAGCTGAAATGGGCAATGGAAAGGTCATCTTTGAGTCTGATTCTCTGGAACTAGTTAGGGCTCTAAAAGCAAGCATTGCGAGGGGAAGATGGGAGATCTTCCCTCTTTTGCCTGACATCAAAAAGCTTATGGTTTTGTTCACTTCGGCGCTTTGGGAATGGGTTCCGCGAAGCGCGAACAAAGCGGCAGATGCTGTTGCATCAATCATGAAAAGGGTGATGAGCGATTCGGTCTGGCGTTCGAGACCCCCATCGGCCCTGGTCTATGTTCTATCATCTGACGGCCTGCCTTGCCAACCGCCACTTGCTTAGGAGTGTTCTCATCAGTCGGAGCTTGACAACGTTTCTGGCGCTCTGTCGTTGTTGCTTAGCTGATTTTATTCTGTTTTAATTTATCTTTGCTGCTTTTGTCGATTATGTTTATTTGCTCGCTTGTTGGTAAGCTTTGTTGTTTTGGTCTCTGTTTTGCTGGTTTTCCCAGCCCTCTGAAATGAATTTCATTGATAAAATAAAAAAAAAAAAATCATGATATGCTTGGTTTCTATCTTCCAGGAAAAAAATGAAACAAAAGAGAGAAGAATTAAAGGCGAAGCTAGTTGAGGAGGCACCTGAGAATACTCCACCAGATTCCATATCAGTTCCAATAGAGTCTGAGTGTGTGATCATGGGTGAAGAACTTGGTATGAAGACAGTTCGAGGTGCTGGTGCCTTTCCTCGCTTGGAGGCCAATTTGTCATTTGTCAATGCTGGTTCCGAATCAGATTCCAATTCAGAAATTGTTGAGTTGAAGGAAATGTTTAAAGGTCTTGCATCTAGTTTCAAAAATGTGCAACGGGAGAATGCACTCTTTAAAGCTCAGTTGCTATTAGCTTTGGAGGGATCCAATGGGTTAGAGAATCCGAATCTGAGAGCTCTGCTGGAAACTTTGGTCTCCATCAACAATGACACCTTAAAGTGATCATAGATTGGTGAGTGAAACTTTATAAGCTTCTTCTATGAATACTTTTGGCTGGTTATTCGTCTTACAAATCTATGCAATTGTGGAAACTTTGTGATTCCAACTCTAAGATTTCAGTTTTTTTTTAACATAAGACAGGGTTTAATAGTTTGAATGTTATACATTTTATGTGAAGTAGTAAATTTATTATTCCAAATGACTAGATTACTATCTAAAATGACCAGAGAATTGCTCATGCATATTTACTATTATGACGAATCATGAACCATACATATTATAAAATGTGAAGTTTATCAAAAATCAAATTTGGTTAAAGGTGACAAATAAGCAAGCTTCACATATCGTTACATGTGAGGAATATCAAACATCACATTTGAGTAAAAGTGACAGACAAGTAAGCTTCAGGCATCACATTTTAGTAAAAGTGACACCAAAGCAAGCTTCACATATTTCTAAATGTGAGGAATACCAAACATCACAATTGTGCAAAGTGACACCAATTGAAGCCTCACATATTGCTGACTGTGACGAACATATTCTGCGTCACGTTTAGGTATAAGTGACGAATTAATATATTCGTCACATTTGACCTTTTGTGAGGGGTCTAATGTGACGCGCTTAGTGACGCCCAATATTCCTCACATTTGTACTTTTGTGAATAAAATGTGACGCCCTTGGTGACGCCCAATATTCCTCACATTTATACTTTTGTGACATTTTATTCATATGTAAGGACTAATCTGCTTCATATTATGCATTTTTGTAGTGTGTTGAAATTGCATCATAGATACCAGACTGAAATCCAGTAACATATCCACTGACGAACATACGAAGAAGAAGCCCACGGGTAAAGAGACCAACCAAACCCTTCTTCTTCACAGCCTGCACAACCAAAACCCAAATCTGTAAAAACAAGCCACAAAGAAGATATACATTATCCAGAATCCATAACACTCACATCACCCACTGTTGCGCCTTTGGCATTGTAGAGAAAAGAGACCAGATTGTCAGCAGGATGAGAGACAATAGCACAGAAAGCACCAGCCACGAATCCACCAGCACCACTCACGCTAAACTGCAAATCTCTGGTGCACTGGTCCTTAGGTGTAGCGAGGACATACTTATAGTAATTCTCCTCAATGGTCTCAAAAGAGGCAAACAACATCATGGTGTCTGCAAGAAAGAACAAGTACATTAGTAATCAAGTGCAAGCAATTTTGCGCTCAAGTAAAGCACTGTGTAATAGAAACTATTAGGACAGATTCAGAATAAAAAACATTGTGTAAGGCATTGTCTTCAGGAACCCATTTCACCGTGTCAATCGCACTAGTAGGAGGTAAGGCCAAAGAACGGGGCACCGAATCACCAATTCGCCGTTTCAACTGAGAAACATGGAAAGTCGAATGAATTTTGGTTGTTGGAGGTAAATGGACGTACCCGATAGGCTACTTTGGCCATAGTATGGAATATGGATCCAGAGTTTGTTACTAGTGTTGTTGTTGGACATGAAAATGCCTTTGAGATCAATGACCTATCTTGGTTCTTGATGTACATTTTTCTGTCTTCTTCTCCTCTTTGGGTAAAGGCTGGGAGAGACCACCTTCACATAAAATTGCTTCATGCATCCAAGTTGGACCACCTTAAATTTCGCTCACACCGCACCCACAACCCCGAGTACACACATATTTATTGTCGGTGAATGATTGCGTATAAATATTGAAATAAAATATAAACTGCATCATGAGCGAAAATTAGGCACAATCCTTTAAATGTAGAGATACTTCGTAGTATTTAACAAAAGAAAATTATTTCTTCCCTCCACATTATCAATGTATATTTCCCAATAATTAATGTAAATTTTGAGAGAAATCCCCACAACTAATAAAAGTTTGTGAGAAAAATCCTTCCCTCCAACTCCAAAGAATCCCACAGTACGTGTCTACGCGGACCGCGCCGTGGGGACATAGAGGTCTGGTCCACGTTTGATTCAACTCTCCACTTTTTTTTTTAATAATAATAAAATTTTCTTTATTTGGTTAATTTGGTCTTCACACAGATTGTTTTAATTCAACTCTATTTTAAAATCGCCGACTACAGCGGCGTCTTTGAGTCCTATTTCTCAGTGCGCAAGATGCTACGCTACCATCACAGTCACAGGAAGTGTCAACTGATTAACGACAAAACCATTTTTCCACCGTTGATCTACATCCCATTCATTCCCATCGGACCGTCAATAACGCTTCTCTGCTGTCAACGTAACAAAATTGACTGCATGAGTGTCCTTCCGTCGGGTTCCACACATTACAAAACACAAGAAAAATGAATTAACGAAAGAAATGAAAATAAACAGAAAAAGATATCAAATACGAAACACGTTGGTTGGGCCCACAATTCAACATTCAGCCACCAACAATCAAAACACGGTTGATCAAAAACACGGTTGTTGTTTATAATATAAAAAGAGCTGAAGAGAAAAGGCGCCGCCAGGGTTTTGTTTGCTCCGACCCTCCGCTGCCACTCTCCCTCTCCAAAGGAAAGGAAGAAAGGAAGCTCAGCTCTTGCCTGCATTTCCTTTCCGTTGTGGAAGGCTTTCGAGTAGCTCTCATCTCAATCTCAAGGTGCTTTTCAATCTCTCATTTCTGTTTTGGTTACTTTTAGTCATTTATGAATGCGAGTGCTTTCCAATGCTCGTCCTATCAGATTATCAATGCAGGAACGCCGCCCTCTGCCGGCCTTAATTTTTTTTCTGCGTCATGATCTTTTAGCTGTTTGTTTAGTTTTGCAATGATTCAATCACGCTTTGCAATTTCCAGATCGAGGCTGCTGCTCAATTGGAAATTTTGACTGATTAAGACGCTGCATTAACAATTTTGAATCATTTGTCGAAATAACACATCGTTGATGGCGGCTGCGTTGCATTTTTCCGGAGTTAAAACTCTGTGCCGTGCACCGTCAGAGCGATCTCTGCAATACAAGCAACCGTTATGGTCTCAGCGACTTGGATTTGCAACTTGTGTAGCTTCCTCTAATGGTTTCTGTTCAAGTGCGAAAAACTTTTCTTGTGCCAGTGGAGTGTTAAGAGTCAATTGTGAGGGAGGAATCGCAGATGTTCTTGAAAAGAAACAGACTGACAATCAAAGTCTGGCTGCAAATGAAAAACAATTGACGTGCGTTATGAAATTCGGTGGCTCCTCCGTGGCATCGGCCGAGAGAATGAGAGAGGTTGCTGTTCTTATACTAAGCTTCCCGCAAGAGAGGCCTGTCATTGTTCTATCTGCTATGGGAAAGACAACTAACAAACTCTTACTGGTACACATTATATGAATATTACTTGATATGTATCCAAATTTGTATCTCTTCATTTTTTACCAATAACAACTTATGGTTAAATTGGTTACTCACTGAATAGGCAGGAGAAAAAGCTGTCAGCTGCGGTGTTACCAATGTATCTACTATTGATGAGTTAAGTTTCATCAAAGAATTGCACCTCAGGTGAGTGCAGTGAAATGATTATGTTTCTTGTACAAATTAAGGAGAGAAACAAAATCAAATTGTATGATTCTTCTCACTGTGCATCATCCTATTCTATGAAGGACCGCGGAGGAGCTTGGAGTGGACAGTTCTATCATTTCATGTGAGTTTATTTTTTTATCCCGATTCACAGTTGTCAAAATTTTCAAACCGCCTAGAGCTCTGGCTGTTCTGTTAGCATTCCTGTGGTTGTAATCTTACTGATTTCTAGGGCTATCTCCTTATCTATGAATATTATTTTGCAGCACACTTGGAAGAACTGGAACAACTTCTGAAGGGAATTGCAATGATGAAAGAACTGACTTTACGGACAAAAGACTATTTAGTTTCATTTGGGGAATGCATGTCCACAAGGCTCTTTGCTGCTTATTTGAATCAGATTGGAGTTAAAGCTCGTCAAGTATGTTCTTCCCAAATTGCTCTGTATTTAAATATGATTGCCATCTTATTTTCTCCACCTGTAGCTAACCTATGTACTTAGTAAATCCTACAATGAAGCACTATCCTTCTTATATGCAAGGGCACTTGATGGGTATGGGAAAAGGACTGACAATTTTGGCTTGCTCTTTATGTTAAGACATCATATGCTTGTAATAATAAACCCAAAGTCTCATTACATCTATTTGATAAGGGAAATTAATGTAATAGTGATAAGTGCTTCCGAATTTCCGGCTGTAGTTTCTTAGGAACTCCTAATTGTTTTTTATCTCCATTCTTGCTGATATAAGTATTGGTTTGCTTTTTGGAAGTATGATGCCTTTGAAATTGGATTCATAACCACGGATGATTTCACAAATGCGGACATTTTGGAGGCAACCTATCCAGCTGTTGCAAAGAGGTTAAAAAGCGATTGGATATGCGATCCTGCTATTCCAATTGTTACTGGCTTCCTTGGAAAGGTGCTTCTTGGCTACCTTCTTCATGTATTTCCCTCCTGAAAGGATTAACTATTAACATCACTAACACTGTTTTACTGGTTCCAGGGATGGAGATCATGTGCTGTGACTACACTGGGTAGGGGTGGTAGTGACTTGACAGCCACAACCATTGGTAAAGCACTGGGTTTACGAGAAATTCAGGTTTGTTGAATTTTGATGCTTAAGTTCCTAGTTCTTTCTAAAGTAACAAAGTATAAACTGTTTTTCAATCCTTACAGGTGTGGAAGGATGTTGATGGTGTTTTGACATGTGATCCTAATATATATCCACACGCTGAACCTGTACCTTATTTGACATTTGAAGAGGCTGCTGAACTTGCATATTTTGGTGCTCAGGTATCTATTTGGATAAGTATTGATGATATCCACAGCATTTCTCTTGTTAGCAAGTTCTGATATTAGATACAAAGTTTTTCGATGTTCCCTTGTGAATTTTATTTAAAGTTTCCATCATTCACAACCTAATTTGATGCAATATTGATATTGGAATTGCATTCCTTACAAATACAAAAGACAAATTCACATGATTTAATAATTTTTCTTTTCTTCTTGCAGGTTTTGCATCCACAGTCCATGAGACCAGCTAGAGAGGCTGATATTCCGGTGAGGGTTAAAAATTCATACAACCCCACTGCTCCAGGTACTGTGATCACCCATGCAAGAGATATGAGCAAGGTTCGTACAGTACTCTGCTTGAAAATTTGAACACCATTGTCATAATATGCTCCAGACAAAATTGAGTTTTATTTGTCTTAATTGCAGGCTGTATTAACAAGCATCGTTTTGAAAAGGAACGTGACTATGTTGGATATTGTTAGCACTCGCATGCTTGGTCAATATGGTTTTCTTGCTAAGGTGAGAAAACAAAATACCTTTTTTCTGTTGTTTGTCCTCTTGATTACTTAGTAGCTTAATTCTATGCCCTTTTCCATGTAGGTGTTTTCAACTTTTGAAGATTTGGGCATATCAGTTGATGTTGTTGCCACCAGCGAAGTCAGTATTTCCTTGACATTGGATCCCTCAAAGCTATGGAGCAGAGAGCTTATTCAGCAGGCAAGCGTATGATTTCATCTTCCATATGCTCTGAGTGATTATGTTTTGCCTGGAGTTTCTTTGTTTACATGCATCTAATACCCACTAATTATCTGCATATGATTTGTTATAATGTACTCATTCTATGTATGCATTTTTCATATAAGCTCATTGAATAGTTGAATACCGCATCTTTCTTGCAGGAACTTGACCATGTCGTGGAAGAACTTGAGAAAATTGCTGTTGTTAATCTCCTTCAGCACAGATCTATAATATCTCTCATTGGAAATGTGCAGAGGTCTTCACTGATACTAGAGAAGGTAATTTATTGTGTTTTGCTTAGTACTCTTAAAATGTTCCCTAATATGCTTTTGTTCTTGGGTTGGTTGGAAATGTTTTGGCGGGAAACAGATGGTTGATTAGGTTTGGTAGGATTGCCACGCAGGCTTCAGCCATCCTTAGCTATCTCTTTGTTCATGTATATTTGATTTCGGTATTGATAATTTTGGTTGCATGTTATATGGCAGGCTTTTCAGGTTCTTCGAACTAACAGTGTCAATGTTCAGATGATCTCTCAGGGTGCATCCAAGGTAGAAATGCTAGTTCTGTGTCTTTTCATTTTAGTGTTATATGTTTGTGATTCTCTCACTTTCTCCTGAATCCCGGTTATTCTTCCACTAGGGCACATTCATGAATCGTGAGTGAATAGCGTTCTTACAGTTGGCTTACGATGAATATGTTTATATGTGTGATCATTTTGTGGGTGAACTAACTGTTTATATGCACTATCACTGGGCAGGTTAATATCTCTTTGGTTGTAAACGACGATGAAGCAGAGCAATGCGTTAGGGCTCTGCACCATGCCTTCTTCGAGAGTGATCTCTTTGAAGTAGAATGTGGATCCAATAATGGTTCCGTCTTGGTATCAGGGGAACATTGATGGTGGGCATTCAATTCTTCAATGGTTATTGCCATGGTTCTTCTATTTATTAGCCTACCTAACATAAATTTTTCCAACTTTAGTCATTAGTTTTTACCCCTTTGTTGGTGAAGAAATCTCTCGGCCCTCCTCCGGCTGTAAGATTAGAGTTGCAGAAATGGCATTGTCACCCACATGTATCTTGTTGGTTATATGTAATGATTGTATTGGAATTATATTTTAGCAAAATAAATCTGGGTAAGGGTTATGCTACTGCGTCTCGTGCAAATGTTCTTTTGATCGACTAATCGTGTCGATGAAGGCCAACTTCTTTTCCACACTAAACTACTGATTTACATGGCCAAAATCCAAACTCAAAATGGAAAAATTTCAAATGACGATCAGAAAATCGAATATTACAGCTCATATTGCCGAGGTCTTGTATGTTCTGGTGACGATCAGAAAACCGGCCACCCATATAACACTGACTGAAATCAGTTTTTACATGAATGTCTATATCTCTATTTCCATACAACTTTCCACGTCCAAAAATATCTATAGATGACACACCATTCCATCAGTGTATTGCTGGTGATGTCTTTCCCATTGCATATGGCACAACTTCAGACAGACTCCTCCCATGTCATTGCCACGAATTGTTTTATATTCGCCACAATCAAACTTGACTGGTGGCAGTTGTAAAAGAAGGCCAGATCACTGAAAATTCAGCATTACAATGGGAAAACTGGGGATAACACGACCGGGTCCGCTCTTAACACACCAAAGTCCGATTAAGACCACGAGATGGTTGTTAGCTAGCTAGGCCTCTGATTTTAAGGAATGCCTCACACACACTAGGTCATCCAACTTATTGCCATCCATTTTGTATAGAGACGTACCTTCCATTTGAATATAGTGATCCTGTGCTTCCTTCCTCAGACTCTCGAAAGGCAAGACTTCCCATTTACTGTAATTCGAAAACTTTCTGACATCACTCATGTCCGGAGACCCCGAGACAGGCCCAACTTTCTCAGGGTCCACATTGCCTGAAACCTTGCAACTACCAAACTGTCCCAAACCACCAGCCTCACCAGCTTGACTCCTCTTTAGTAGCAAGGCTGCTGCATGAGCTCTGCCTATCATTTCTCGACTTGGCACATCTGACCAATCTTGCTTCCTCTTAGATCTCATGGGAGAATGGATTCTGATAACCTGACATATATAAAAGCTAAAAGTTGAGTCATTTGGGGATAAGATTTTCTGGCAAGCACCTGTATTTTCCATACATTCTCATAGAAAAGGGAAAGTTTAGATTCTTACACCAAGGCACTCTAGGAGTTGGTAGTACGCCCTTCCTTGAAGTGGATTGTGCCCTTTCCTAGGTGTAGAGAAGTAACGAGTCCTACAACCAAGCAACAGACGAGTTACAACATCAGAAACCTGAATTGATGCTGCTGATATATATCATAGAGGGTATCGATTTAATTAGAATGGCAGGGAATCAGAAATACAAAGAACCTTGTTCACACGCGAAGGCATGAACAAATAGGTTCCTTGCTTGCTAATAATAATAACAATAAATAACAACACTATCAAATAAAAACCAAACGAACCATTCAGTATATCCAGGATCAACAGTGAAGCCATATATGTCCACAATGTCACACATAGATAGTGCTAGTTCCACAGATTTCATTCCGGTTCCTTTGGCACCTCGGCGGAGCACGATACCTTGGAAAAGGTAAACTGGATTTGAAATACTCTACAAAAGGTTAGGATCCAATATATCAGCCAAGTCTCTGAAAATGATGCGTGTTAACTATCTACTAAGAAAGAACAAATATATCTGCCTCCTAAAATGTGATCTTCACCTTGATCATTGCATTAAAATCTCTGTGTGTAACGCTTTTGATTATAAGTACCTCATCAGCTGCAAAAGAAAGGGAAAATTTTAACTGTGAGAACACACTCGAGTATATTTTGTGAAGATCCATAGAGATTTATGATTTATCTAATGCAACCAACAAATTTTTTAACTATGCTCTTATCTCTTGAATGAACATCTTCTCAGTAGATTATCAAAATCATAGTGGTAAGAAGAATAATTGACATAATAAGTTGAGTGCAGAATTTCATTTACAAGGTTTCCACCTAGTAAGGTTCTTTTTCCTTGCAAAAATTGGATAAAGAAAGGCACGACTAAGAAGTTTAAGCCAATAGTACCAACACACCAAAAAAAAAGAAAAAAAGAATAAAGAAACAACAAAGGAGCCACTTAGTACTACGGTCTAGTGGTATTCCTCTCCACACGTTGTGTGGGAGGTCTCGAGTTTGAATCCCGTAAAGGGTGAGGTCGATACCCAATGTGTGTAATGTAATCCCTCTCCCCTCATATTATTGTATAAAAAAAAATACAAAAAAGAAACAACAAAGGAATATGAGATGAGCTATTACTAGATACTGAAAGGTAAAAGCACCTTGTCTTGGTATGAAAACACAATGACAAATAAAAGTAATAAAAAAAAAATTAAAATTAAGCCACAACTAATCAGAAACATACCAGACCCATTTAGAATGGCAACCATGTTACGAGCAGCACCCCTTACAACAAGGCGAAAATCCCTCTTCAGACCAACATGCTTGGCATATTTCTACACATATGAAAAACTCAGTGAGAAATTTTATGAACTACAAGATTGTCTATTATTCCATCTATTGCTTATCAAAGGAGTAGAGAATTGAAGTTAACCGAATTAAAGAATCAAAAGACTAGGGAGATCTTTTACTTATTTGTTGGGGTTTGGGGGAGGGGGGTTTAAGTTGTATGTTCAAGATTAAGGATCTGAAGACCATCATTGGAGGCCGAAGCTCAGTATTATTACTTGGGTTATAGCCTTATAGCTGTGTATACTATACATAATAAATAGTTGAGTTACTGTGCATTACAACAAAGAGCTAGCTTACGCCAAATCAAACAGTGGAAGAAAATGTTCAAAAGAAAATTTATCAGAAAGCTGTCTTCCCAATTAGAACCTAGAAGAACAGATGGCTACCATGAAATGAGAAGCCATATATACATACATCATTGATAGGAAACAAACATCTTTAAACATGCTAGTTTACCACATTAACAGGAGCCTCATTGTCCCTTATAACAGCATCATGGCTATCAATTTCCTCTCCAAACTCTGTCTTCAAAAGATCTCCTGAATTTCCAACAACTGCACATGTACGGAACTGCCTAGGATGAAAAGGTGGCTTTGCTGGTAGTATCAAGTTAAGGTGTTCCTCACAAAGTGTCTTATTGTAGCATTTATCAGTTCCCCTACAACCGAAAAACAGAAGTAACCACAGTGACTTGAGATTCATAGGCATTTGTGCTATAATCTATTGACAGAAATCAACCACAGGTTTGGAAGAGATAATGTGCACACGACCCTACAATTGTGCTATCCTTTGCGCGGCATACTCTTCCCACCCTTTAGGCCGGACATCTAGATACTCCCTTGTCAACACTGTAGTCATGTTCCGGTACTGCATCCTTAAAAAAGCATCAATACAAATAATCGGTTTCAAAGTTAAATGCAGAGATCGTATAGAGACAAACCTGCTCCCACAATAAAATTGCGTCACAAACATTGTAATTGTACTCCAGTGCTTCAAATTTTTTAAACTGGACATTATACTGCAATTGAACTCTGAAGTAGTTAGCACCTGTAAGCTATTCTACTTCATAAATGAAATAAAGATTGGTGAGAGGATAAGAGTAGACGGACCCAGGTGCTGTTAGTTCCTTCGGGAAACTTCATAATCAAGTTGCAATGGTCGATAATTTCTGCGGTGAGTCCAAGCCCTCTGTTCGCCTACATTTATTTTATGCTTGGTAAAGAATTCATATACACTTGCAAAACCCACCAAAACAGAAACAAGAAAAAACACGGCTACGTTTCCTAAGCTTAAACCGGAACTTCATTTCGGTGATCACTATTACGCAAAAAACATAAATACTAAGAAACTATGGTGCAGTTGACTGATTCAAGAACTTCAATTAATTGTATGATGAAAACCTGAACTTCAATTAAATGTTTCTAAGGCAAAAGTAAATAAAAGGAAGCCAGATCCAAAGATTATATTAAGAAACTAACCACGCATTGCTTCACAGAAGACTGAAATTCCGATAAAATTCGTACATACTTTTGCTCAGTCTTGGGATTTAATTTCCGATTACCTTCTGGAAAATTGGATAGAAAATTGATTAGAAGCAGGCGGAAATAGGAGTAAAAGAGTGTGTTTATTAAAGAAAAATAAATGTAAGAGTAAGAAGGACCTGTGAACATAGAAGATTGGATGCAGAAAAGGAGAACGGAGAAGAATGCGGCGGCGCAAACCAGATAGAGAACAGTGGGCCGCCTGTTGATGCTGTTGTTACTCGACGAGGCTGCTTTGTGAGTTCTCATTACTCTTCTTATGAACTCTCTAACACCCACCGATTCCCACCACGCGGAGACTCCGATACAGACTGAAGAGACTATCTACCTCTACCATGTGATTCACAACTCAGTGATTGATTTGATTGTCAAGCTCTGGAACCACCATGCGAATTTGCAAAACCCAGTTGAATTACCAGACAAGCAAAGGAAATGATTCTTCAGTATTAACAGAAACGCACCGTTTCCAACCTTTGGTATAAACCAAAGATTTTAATATTGTCGTGGTAAAAACTTCACCAAAAAAACCACTTACTAATTCAATAAATGACAGAAATGTCCAAACGACTTTTAACATTTTTATTAATGTGCACTGTCGTATTCTTTACAAAAAAAATTTAAAAAATATACACTTATAGCTCAACTGTTGAGATTTCGCAATCTCTTTAAAGTGCAGATTCAAAAATCAGCTATAATCCCTTTGGGATTCCTCCTTCCGTTTGTTGAGCCAAATAATATATACTTATGAATCTTTTAGCCAAGAAACATTCAATTCATTGTATTTTACTTGCGCTTCTGGAATTAACTTAGGGGCCAAAATAAATATAAGAAATGCCATGTTTAAACTTTAAAAAATTTATAATGGGTTGAGAAAGAAAATATAATAAGTTTTTTTATGTGTTTTATATAATTTCAAAAAATCGATTAAAAATCGTGCATATTTCACAACTTTTACGAAAAATATGATTATTGAGATTTTTCAAAATATTTGAGGTGCAGGTTAATAAAACTATTAGATTCCCTTTGAGAAATGTCATATCATTTATTAAACTCGATAATTCATTTTTGAAAATTTTTAAGTTAAAAACATTAAACTCAATTAAATTTATTAGGCACGTCAAGAAGTGACTTTAGGAACAAAAAATATATATGTAAGAAATAGGATAAACGACATAAAAATACCCAATCTATAAGAGTTATTTCAAGTTCATATCCGAACTATGAAATTTTCATTTAGATACTCAAACTATCAAAAAATAACATTTAGGTACTCACTTTTAGCAATATGTTAAAAAAATATGTTAAATGCTCAAATGACATCGGCATAAAAAAAAATCCACAAGTGCTACTTGGGCACTTAACATATTTGTTTAACAGATTCCTAACGATGAGTACTTAGATGTTGTGTTTTGATAATTTGGATACTTAGATGAAAACTTTCATAATTCAGTTATGAATTTGAAATGACTTTTATAATTTGGATATTTTTATATATTTTATCCTAAGAAATATCATGTGTTATTGAATACCGTACCGTGAGACAAATAGAAGTAAAATAAGTTATTTTTCTTTAATTTTGTCAAAATTTAAAAAATTCACTAAAAATCACTCATACTCAAAAAAAAAAATTGCTTGTGCTAAGATTCCATAAAATATTTGAAATGCACACTGACAAAACTGTTAAATCCTGCAATTTATGTTGCATTTATCATAAAAATACACAATTTGGGTCAGTTTTCCAAATTATATAAAACCATACAAAACAAACATCACTACAGCTTTTGGTACCTAGCTTTAGCGATGGACCTTAAAAATGTATAAGAACCGTTACCCTCAATGCCTAATTCCATGCATTAGCTGGGTAGAGAGAAAAAAAGAGAAACGAGAATGGGTTTGATGATCTAAAACCGAAGCTCGAGAATGGTTCTTGTTTTTCTATCTACTTAAGATCATACACACAAATTTTAGTGTCATCAAGGTCTACGATAGACAACCAGCATTATAGTACAAGAGATTTTGACAAGTTATCAGTAACGTCGACCACCAGCTGTGGACAAAAGGACTCGACTTGGTTTCTTTCCCTTCTTTCCCGAATCATTCATCTTCGGCGCATCCAAATTTTCACCGGGCTTAGGTCTCGATATTATATTAGCAAATGACGTTACACCCGCATTTTGGGCACCTGCTGCCGCAGAAATATAAGTAAAAGAAACAAGGGTTGAGAACCCGAAATCTAGAGATAATATGCAACAACTATCCAGCCATGGAAAAGATTTACGCAACTTATCATATATTCCTCTAAGCTATTTGAGATACAATTGCATACACATTTAAGCTCAAGAAGAAAAAGAAACCTTCGAAACTAGATTTTGAAACATACCATTGGTCCCAGGAGGGTATGTGGTTGCATCATTGTCATTCACAGAATTGGTTCCCTCTAGTTTCAAGGTCGGAGAATCATGCCCAGCAGCAAAACCAAGCCTTGTAACACTTGAGAAGAGCTTCCTTTCCCCAACAACCGGCGAGCTTGAAGATGTCACTGTAGAACTTCCCAAAGCTGCACATAGGTGGCATACAAATAGATAAACCATTTAGCAATACATAATATAACAGCACTATGCATATGTATCTTCAAAATTTCAAGGGTGAATTAACTCAAAAGGTAGAGCACCCATCATGATTGCTTGATACTAATTTTCATGAAGCATCTAAATTAAAATCTTTGAATACATTGCAGGCTGCAGATCAAAGACCAAAAGAGTTCTAATATGCAAGAAATGTTGATGGTTTCAGAATTAGGATGACATGTCTTTGTTTCTCCTTATTTGTAGGAAAAGATTTGGACAATAAATGAATTCCAAATCAACCCACTATCACTACTTGAGCGGAATAAATTTATTATTTGCAAAAGTCCTGCTTCTAAAGATTACAACATATACAAGGAGCACAATATTACCCTCAAAGTCATCCATGGAGAATGTGGGGGATCCATCATGAAAAGACCGTTCATAACCCGCAACTATGGGGATGGAATATGCCATGGCAGATTCAGCCTTCATTTTCTCCTTCAGCTCCTATAAATAAGAACAGCATATAAGTTTAAAGCATGGCCAGACTAGTGTTAAGTTTTTTTTTTTTTTTTATACAATGATATTGGGGGAGGGGGACTAGTGTTATGTTTGGACAGTATACAATGGAAACGCAAGTAATAAGCATAATACCTTCCTAGCAAGTTGCTTCCTCTGCTTTTCACGCTTCTTTATATCTTCCATAAAGGGAGACAAAGCATCCGGAGACAATAACTCACTCAGATCAATCTCACAAAACTGAAATTTGGAGGAATACTGATTAGATATTATATGCAACCTGTAATTAATGTTACTAAAGTATGATCTCACTCATATCATCGCGGGCACCTGGAGTATGGTTGTTAAAGAAAAATGACTCAAGTAGCGGTAGCGCCTCCTCATGGCTTCTGTCTGACTCACTGTCTCCAATTCCAAAATTTTGCCGCTTATTCTGCAATAATGAATTAGGCTCACTTTCACATTTCAGTTGAATATAAGAATATCCTTTGATAGGAACAGATGCGCATATTCATCCTAACCCACACTCCCCCTATTTAAATAGTGCATCGTTGCAAATACCACAGGGAATTTCCTTCAAAGAGGGAGAAGGACTTTATAATAGATTTTGTTTAGTCTATTGATACCACAGAGGCTATCATTAAGATTTCAACCCCACCTGTGTGGTAACATATCGTGGCTCCCATAGTGGTGTAGAAGGCATTTCATGTTTAATGGATGAATAATGATGTGCTGGCCATCAGCTGCCTGATATGGAAAGACATCAAATATAAGTAACCAAACCAAACCAAACCATATCAAAATCTCTTTTCCAACTAAAGGTCCAAAGAGAGAAACAAGTGGATGACAAAATAGAGCACGAAACAAAAACCAGTAGGAATATAAATGGAAACTAGTTTAAATAGTCACCATCAGGACAAAGATAATTTTAACTATCATATGCATATAAATCAGCAGGTTAGTAAAATCCGCGAGTACTTTCCAAAACAGAAACAGGGAAATTATGGCATGAGAATAGGGAATATGACGTCTCATTATCAGTCACCTGGTAGAAATTGTATGAGTCCTTGTCCTTTACACTTTCAGGGCTGTGTAAGTGCCCTTGGGTTATCTTGCTTGCATCATATGAAGAAGATAGAACAGTTTCATAGCCCTCCAGCGATTCAGGGGCATCCACAGATTGGTCGGAACAAGTACCATCATCTGACTTATCCACTACTAAATTGTCTGCACCCTTATTATGGTCACATACATCATTAGATGGAATTGCATTTCCAAACGTAGATGGTTCATGGTTACCATTAGTAGCATTTTCAGTCGACGATATGGCAAAAGAACCAGTATTACCATCAGTATCTATACAAGATTTATTACCGTCCATTGCTCGGTGCTCGTTCCAATATTTCTTCCTTTGTTCTAATTGTTCCATTGCAGCACATACATATGGAAGCTTCTCTAGGTCATCAACAAGCCCGGACTCTGCCCTGACTAACCAACCATCTAGCTCTGATATTGCTTTTCTGACTGAAAGATCGACATCGGACGTAAAAGTAAACTTTGAAAAGGGGTCATAGTTTTCATCATCACCACCCGGAATGGAATCTTTTTCCTGTTTACTTTTATGGGATAAAGTAAATGAATCCTTTTGTCGAGTAAGAAGCATAAGCTCAATAGTATCACCAACGCAATACTGCTTAACATTTTCGACGAATAGGGTGTATAAATCCTTTGGTGATATCATCACAAAACACAATGGGCATCTTTTCCAGCAGTCTCCTTTATGATCCTCCTTTCCCATTAGCAAGTATTGCAGAATACATGGGAAACAGAAAATATGTCCACATGAGGTTATCTGCGGACAAAGAGGATATTCCAGACAAATTGGGCACTGAACCAAATTGGGGGTGGAATACCTCACACAAATGATGTCCTCCCACTGTAACATCTTATCTGGATCCATAGATTCAGCTGAGTAGTTTCCTGAATCTAACACCACGAATTTGTAGTTTGCCTGAAGAAATAAATCTTTGTTGTAAGGCTTTCTCTTCTGATGTCTTCCTGGAGGAGGAGGAGGAGCAGCTCTAGGCTGAGGACGACGGGATATGGGTTCATACTGAAAATTCAGCAAGTGGTTGCCATTCATTATCTGGGCTTTCCTTCCTGCTGGCTGCGTTGAGCTTCCGTGCGAAGCAACAGACCTGGTAGTTTGTTGACTTGAACGAGGACCAATAGTTCCCGACCTTTTGCCTCTAGACCGGTCTGATCGGGACCCTCGTCCACCTCCACCAGCGTGAAACTCTGAATGGATCTCGTGGTCACCTCTAGACTGGGCTGATCCAAACCCTCGCCCACCTCCACCAGAGTGACACTCTAAATTCGTCTCGTGGTTATTAGGTAAAGCCTTTTTACCTCCTGGTATCCTTGACTCAGTCACCTAGAACGGGGAAACAAACAACGCAAATCGACATTACCAGTCAAATCCATTACTCAAATGTCACACGCAGAGACATGCTCAGATCAGATCAAATCAGATAAGCGTGGGCAGTATATAAAAGTTCAAAAACTTTCTTCCAAAAATGAAAAGTTCAAAACTTAAAGTCAAATATACCTCCTGGGAAGATCCACCAGAATCTTCAGCAGCTCGTGCTGATGGGCCTGCAGATAAATAATTCAAAGAGCATTTCAATTAGGAATAGGAAAAAACAAACACCAAGAAGAATGCAGATAAACAATTGACAGGAAATGGGGTCATCACGAAACATTTTTCTAGTTATCAATTTATCAATTTAACATTGACTCCAAACTGCACTTATCAACTCATTCTAACTAGCTTTCCTAATAACAAAAAAAGCTTAATGATATTATAGGAAATTAACAGCTCGTATTAACCAAGGCCAAAGACCAAATTCTAGGGTTTTTATTTTCTCGGAAACACGGAAAAACAACAAGAAACCATTCGAAGTTGAAAAAAAAAAGAATAAAGAAACAATTCGGAGTTGAAAATCCGATACCTGAAGTAGTGGAGACCATTGAGAAAGAAGACTGAGAGTCGGAGATCTGAAGCGATCCAAATGTGAGAATTTGGCGGGAGGGAGCTGGCGGAGATTGAGAATGGAAGTTGGGACGGCGGTCTCCATGTTTAGAATTAGGGTTTACAGAGGGAGTTGAAGAGGAAGACGACGATATGGATCCTTGGTCTTGGTTGGGCAAGATGGACATGAAAATTCTTGCAAAATCACTTGTTCTTCTCGCTTCTCGGCTTTGCCTTTACATTTGATATTTTTTCGCTTTATTTATAATGCGGTCCCTTTACGCGAAAAACGACCCTACCCATCCATCTCTCCCGCAGCATCTTCACCGAATACCGAATATCGGTTCCACCAACGCTATTTACAATTTAACCCCTCACCCTCAGCATCACTCTCCATTTTTTAGTGACCCGGTTCTGGTAAATAACGAAATTAATAACCGATGTTAATAATATTTTTGTAAAAAATAAAATAAAAAAGCAATATTAAGACAAAATGAAGATCTAAACTTATAAGGTGAATATGTGTCGAACATAAATTGACATGATATGTAATTGGTAGGTGCAAAGGAAACGACTTGTTGCACATAATTGTAATGTATTAACCTTTCATTTAATTCGGTTTTTTTTTTTTTTATATAAATACCATGAGGTATTCTTATACTTTAAGGGGGGGGGGACTAATCCCCGTTTAGGATACAAGAAAATCCGCTCTCTGGAGATGGCAATTTACTACACCGTGTGGTTACACTAAATTCGTTTGTGATGAATATAAATCAACCAAAAATTTACAACTTCATTTCATTAACAACATGGCTCCATGAGTTTTAGGTACAAACTTAACTCAAATGTGGTCTATTTACATGGACTTAAACTGAAAGTAACGCTTATTCTCTGGTGACAGACTCCAGAAGTAGTGCAGTGATTAAGTACATTTACACCGGGCCGGCATTTTGGTGTTACCGTGTCCATACCTAGGAATTCAACAACGTTGGAGCATAATCTCTTAACTACGTTTTCGAGCTATGATTCATCAACTACATATCATGATAGAACCTCCGCTTAAACTCAATGAGAAAGGTTCGGATTTCCATTGGGGCGAGTTCCACAACCAGTTTTACAGGATCAACAGCTCCACCCCTCGCAACCTTTGCTCCTTCTGATGACCCTTCTTCCACTTTCCAAACGAGTCTCTTTTTCTCCATTTCCGTCCTTTCTTGATTTGCCGACAAGTTCATCTCCGTAACTTTGCTAATCTGTAGCAAAAAGAGTAATAAGAAAAGACTACATAGGCATCAACAATGAACTCTTGCTAGTGTTCATAGCTCATTCTTCTACCTTCTTCCTTGGGAAGAGCTCCTTCAGCTCTACATTTGCCGTTAGAGAAAGATCCCTGTCCTCTCCAATCTTAGCACCATTTGAACAAAGAAAATAATAGTCAATACAATATGGGGTGGATTGCAATTCAGATTCATGAAAGTGAAGATGCTATGTTAATTCGTGTTTTCTGAGTACTTTATATATAAATGAGGCACTCAGAGCAGAAATAGGTAGTTGAGTAAGAAACTAGAACCTCGTATAAATGTGCTAATCGAAGGAGAACTTTTCCATCATCAAGCTCCTACGAAATTTAAAGAAAAAGGATATCAAAAGTCTTTATCTTGGTACCACAGTTATGATTTTGGATTCAATATTCTAGGAAAGAAAATGACATCGGAAATTCTTGATAATCTCTAGTACCTGAAGAGTTATGAGAGCAACATTATCGGGTAAACTGTACGAGGAACCAACCCCCGAAAAAGTGGTTACATGAGAATTCTTCCAGTTATCTCCATCCTACAGAAAGGGAGTCACCTTTTAATGAGCAGCTCAGAAGACTAAAATAGATAATAGAACTCACATGTCTTGCAAGTTTAAATTTCACCTGTTCAGCAAAGGCTAATAGAAGAGGAGAGTATATTTCCTGACCAAAAGAACGACGCCACTTAGCACCATCTCCTAGGGGGTCAATTCTGAAATAAGCTTTTCCTTGGATCTGGAAAAAAAAAATTTCAGATGGTCAAAAACTTTAATAATTAAATCCTATCAAGATATGGTTGCATTCAAAACTCCAGATTTTGGTCCATATGGAAAAGAAATTTCTAATTGCCATACAACAGTGACAAAGTAGGTAGCATGTACTTACTGTTAGTCCAGTGCAATTGTTGTCAACACAGACTGTTTCATTTAGAGGTTCTGCCACACCTCTTGAGTCATCAAGTACTAGTCTCCTGTATGGTAAAAGAAACAAAAGAAATCTCATATGATGACTTTAATTTGTATACTTCATAAAATATCTAGAGTCGTGAACGTCAATCGTATTTTACACCCATTATAATTGAGTTAGTAAGTTGTAAGCTATGTCATCCCTATTAATAACAAAACTACAACTTTCTCAAGCCAGTAACAACATGCAATCCAGGGGGGAAATCTGAACATATTTTTCAAAAAGAATAATTTTCTACATATATAAATCAAACGATTGGAATATAAGAGCATGCCTGTGGAGCATCAAATCTATCTGTCCATCCACTGTGCTGGATCCACCTACAGATCGATCCACCAAAACTGAAAATTCTGCCTTGTTATCTTGCATGTATATCCCAAGGTTAATCTGAAAGGACAACAGTACAAAATATGCGAAGCTAATGAACAAGTATTGCATTGACCCATCCAAGGACTATCATATGGCAACGAAGCCTAAATCTGTATACAGAAGCATATGCATGATCTGGAAAATCTTAAGGCGGAAATTTTTAGAACAGAAAAAGATATACTGGAAACAGAACTATCATGTCCCATCCCTCATGACATTCTGTTAATGAAAGAGATGGACCACCATTCTTTTTCAGCCATATACACAACACTGTTCAAATTCAATGAAGCTCGTGGTACAAAAATTAGCTCAGCTTTCTAGTAGAAGAGAGAGTTAATAAGGACAACTGAAATATCAACCAAGAGAAAGTACACCCTGGGAAGAGTATATTAGGGTAACATAGAGAGCTTTGAATTACAGGGAAAATAATTAATTTAAGACAATCCAAATAAAGAGATTTACTTTGAGGAAGAAGATAAAAGATAAACATACGGGGTAATAATTTCCAGCAATTGGTTGGTGCACTTTCAAGTCCCAATCAGTTCTATAGTCGCGAATCTGCAAAGAGGTGGATCCTCGGATTATTAAATGCCAATTAAGTAGAAATGGTCATCAACTCCTAGAATTCAAAAAAACTTATAAAGATGAAGATTGATTAAGTGCGAAACACATATATTACATGAAGGCAAGAGTAATTAGTTTAGATTTCAATTTGTGCATCAACATGAAATCTAAACTAAGAAGATTTAATATTGTAAAAGAGAGTAATTAATGTACCCTTTTGATAAATTCACGCCCATTAGAATCAGTGTAGAACGTTTTGTTGGTAGCCAAGGTAGTGGCTATTTGAGTTATAACTTCTTTGCCAATTCCGTCATCAATAGGTATAGGCCCAATCTGGTATTGCAAAGATTTTCAATGCAATGGCCGAATAATGAACTTAAGTTTTGTTTTAATTATGAATTTCTCATTTCTTTTGGTCTTTATTTAGTAAGCTTACAATAAACTCGACTTCCACATGCTCCTTCTCCTTGTGAAGTCTGGTGATCTGCATACACATCAGTAAAACATTACTGGCAAAAGAACATCATTAACTGAAGTCAGTATCAGGCATAGGTCTTCAGCTTTAACCTTAAATCTTGAACAAGAATATCAAAAAATGAGAGAAACGATTTACTCCAGATCCATAACATTAGGAAATAATCTAGATAAGTTAATAACATATCCATAGAATATATACAGAGATAGAAAGCACATGACACGCAAGGTACCTGATATATCCATGAATTGATATGTTGATGTACTTCATCTATTACTGGTCCACGCATAACAGTCAAAGAAGCCTGAAATATGAAGCAACAGTTTCTAAACAATGGCCAAGCTCATGCATAAGTATAAACTATATTTAAAAAGGTATAAGTACACACCTTCTCTCCAGGTTTTATCAGAAATGTACCATTTGGACGGAAGACATATGCCCCAGAATTCTAGAAAAAAGAAAAATAACACTAAAGGTTTTATCTAGAAACAATTAAAGAACATAGAAAGGATCATTTATTCATCTGTTTTCAAGTCCTTCAAATTGAAAACATAAAAAAGAAAAGAGATAAGAAATTACAACAGAACACATAATGCTACCAATATGTATATACCTGAGGAATCAAAGGAGCTTTATCATTACTGCCATTGTATGAGGTATAAAAACTGTAGGACTGTTTGACCGTTTCTTCAACCTTCAAATATATTGAATAATTCAGTTAGCTATAACAATTTTTTGTTTCCTTTTCCTTTACCTTCTTTAGAGTTGGAGTAAGAAGTTATTGCAATTTCAATAACCTGAATTAACCACAGAGATGTAAAAGGAAAGGACAGTGGAGAAGGAAATGCAATCATTAGCTAGATTGTACTGAAGAAACTCTTAGGTGCTTTACTTACCAAGTTCCTTCTATTGACGTAACTGGTCATTTTTCCTTGGTCTGTGGAAAAAGTAAGTTTCACATTTCCCTGCCCAACTTCAACAGTGGACTTTTCCCTACTTTGAAATGTGTATACAGATGATCTGGTGGAGCCAGCACCTATAACCAAAAGACAAACAATTAATATGACAATTCAGATTGCTACATTCAAGACTAGATTCCATGTATGCTCCCCGTAACAAAATTCCTTTTTAAGACATTATAAGAGCGGACCTTGTCCTTTGTGATATGAGATCGTATATGTGCTGAAACCAAGTGGTGGCACGAAGACTGTAAACGCAAGCCAATAACTTGGTGTCTTTGTTGGAGTATGACCCAAGTATGCCTTAACATGGTAGTTCCTTAAGACCACATGGGCATCATCCATTGGAAGAAGCTGTGATTCAATTTCTCTTCCCTCAGAATCTTGAACAGTGACATCTTCATTGATAACCTGCATTGTTCACAAGAATATTACGGAGTGAGTCATTTATTACTAAATTTGAATTCACATGATCAATATAAAGTTACCAGTTTTGGAATTTTGAACTCCAAATACACTAAGGCTACGTTTGGTACACCGTATAAGGAACCAGATAGGATAATATAGTACGAAACCGGTGTTTACCGAACCCTGGTTAACATAGTAATTAAATCTAAGCACTGCAAGGAATTTCTCCATCATGCTAATATTTATTTATTTACATATGAGGAAAAAATGTAAACGAAGCACTCACACATTAAATAAAGCACAATGACTAGAAAAGGAAGTACTCACAGGAATTCGAATTACATCATCCCTCTTCCATCCTAGAGAATTGTAAACCACAACAATCTATAGATGAGAAAATACATTAGAAAATATATTTCAGTAGAATATTAAGTCATGGGGAATAGTTAATACAATTAAAAGCATTGATACTTTATTTTCCATACCAGTTGTTTCCCTTGAGACAAATTCACTTCTGATGCAGGGCAGTAGCTTATATTCAGAAGTGGGCACTGGAGAATCAATAAAAACAAAAATAAATGTGCAGGTTATGCAGTATCATAAATAAAAAAGTTAGCATAGAAGCTAAAGGGCTTGTGATTGATTGCCTGTTGAAACTTCGTAGTTGGGTTTCCAGATCCAGTGTATGATGCAGATGTAACCAAGTGAGCAAGTGATGTTGCTACTAGTTGCTCAGCCTGCACAAAGATAATGAAAAAGTGAATGAAATTTGAGTAACAAAGGTGAGGAATGAAAAGAAGATTGATGTTAAAGGTAAGTCACACCTCTGTGTAGCCTATCGACAATCTTTTTGCATAATCATTGGCAACATGCTGCTTCTCTGTACCAGTGACTGCATCATGATGCTGAGCAATAGCTAAGGCATCTGCCAATGAGTCTGAGTTGGGCCAGGACCTAGTCCTCCCATTAAAAAATTCTAGTTGCCTTGCAGCCTTATTATCCAAGAGAAACATAGAGATATGACGATAGAAAATCTGTCATTAATCTGGAAAAACTAATTCATGGCACATACAGAAAAAGTACAGAAAGGTACCAAATAATAGCCACTCATTGTTCTAACGTAGTATTTCAAGGCTGGTCTACTTGTGAAGTACCCTGTCCAGTAAGCATTAGTACGATCTGCATAACTGATATGGTGCATACTTCAGTTTCTACAATAAGGTTAACACATTAAAACAAAGATTATATGAGAACATAAATAAACATTAAACTCACGGAAAGAAATCATCAGTCTTGATTGGCCATGATTCATTTGTAGCATACTTTGCATCAGTATAGATGGACGGAGTAGAATACAAAGCATTAACGCGTCCGTCCTAACAAGTATCCAGCCAAAAACCAATTGAAGTTTAGAATACTGAGATAAAATAACCAACAAAAGTTATACAAGACAACAAGGCAATGCATTCTTTCATCAGTTTACCTCTAAAGAAACCCATGAGTATTACTCAACTTGACTGATTGAGTCTGTTGGGAGGGGAAAGGGGGGGTAGAGAAACAAAGCAATAAACTGAAATAAAGTATCTAGTTAATCTATTTTCCCTTTCAGATCTCAAGCACAACTGTAAAAAACATCCGTACCAGTGACTGATGATATTTCTTAGGGGATTAAGGGTGGGAGACTAATAATTTCATAAAACCAGCCCAAATTATGCACATAGTAAGTGCCTATTACCTTGTTGACATAATGAATGAGCTTGTCCATTTGCCGGAACCATGTGTGTGCATACTGATACTTAAAATCTGTTCCCATGGTCCACATTATATGATTTGTTCGAGTTATGTTAGCCTGAGAATAGATAATTTCTGTCAGCCACTAAAATAAGGTCCTATATAATAATAGATAAAGGAAAAGAGAAAAAGCACTTGGGTGAAAACAACCATGTTATTTACCTGTGATACTGCAGCAGCAACAAAGTCGTTAACACGGTCATGAACATTGTAATCGAACAAAGTGATATCATCCTTCAACATAATAGGAAACCAAGATTAAAATTCAAATAAGTCCAATATTTCAATAAAATGAAGGAAACAACTTGTCTATAATTGATAATGTTACCTGAACAATTGGGGAATCATCATTGACTTCAAAATAGAAACCAGATGGAGGCTCATAGTTCTCAGGAAATGCACCAGAAAAAATCTGCAACAATCAACGAAAAAAAGAACTAGTCAGCACGTACAATCTCCTCCGGTACTAACAAAGGGAAATAAAACTAAAACTACTAAATGTTCAATAATGACAGAGAAGGAATCATATCCATCATGACATGACTCTAGAATCCTTGATGTGAAAATGTTGTATATAAAAGAAGCAATCTTTGTTCTTCACCTGTGCAGATGAACCAAGACTCTTCGAACCCCTCCAAACAAATTCAAGGCTCTTCTCATCTTTGCGCTTAGCCCTGTCCTGGTAATCTATTCTACCAAAGAAAAGCGAGTCGAATCCAACCTACAAGAATACAAAATGTTTTCCAGAGTGCATAAGCAAATTCTTTTGGTAAAATGCTCCAGCCCCAATCAGCATAGTCTACTCTTGGCATAGAAAAAGAAACTTTGTGTTCAGGGCTAAAGCAAAAAGCATGCTTACTTCCGCTCCCAACAAATAAGCTTGTACTGCTGAATGTCCAAAGGGGTCAATTTGCCAACCAATTCTCGGAGTGACATCAAATTCCTCTTTAATAAAGCGATGCCCAAGAGTTGTCTGATCAATCATATCAATATAATGTGTTGTTGCCTCATCATGCATACACATCCCCCCATTTCTGAAGCAACAGAAAAAGAAACAAGCATTAACACCAAAAGAAATAAAGAAAAAACAATAGCACGAACTGCTATGGTCTTTTGAGATTTTAGATTACATGAATTCTAATTGACCCGAGCTGACTAGCTGCTTAACTATACCCTGGACGGCCTCACTCTGATCTCTCCACCATCGCTGGAAGAATGCCTGCATTGATTAAGCAACACACATTTGTAGCTGTTATGTGGGTAGCATTGGAGGTACAATTACAATTAACAGTTGACAAATTTTATAATTTTACAATTTTAGAAGCAGAAGCAGGAAGTAAAGAAAGGGAAAGAACCTTGCCTGTTCAACATAAATAAATTTCCGATTCTTGTCAGCTAGCAGAGCAGGGACTAGAGAATCCAAGACATTTTGTACACAAGCCCCCTATTATATATGCAATATCCATTGAAATCACAAAATTAAAATTAAAAACTACCTCAGAACCCAGAAATCAAACTCACACCTGAAGAAGAAGTTGAAACTAGAGAGAGATTAAGAGAGAGCAGACCTGGATGGAATTGTTGGAGCCGACATAATACTGATCAACCGTCTTTAACCAGCCAACATCGTCGTGAGTGTGAGGGACCAAATGGACATTAAGTTTCCCGGGTACTATGCCTTGCGAAGTGTCATATACCATAAACTTGGAGTCGGCGACTAGAAATCCGACCCAGGTAAGTAAACAGAAGAGCAACCGAGTCGCCATTTACAGAGCTCTTGATGAAGGTCAGCTCGGCTCAGCTCAACTCGAGAGTAATTTACAGAAAGCGAAGGTTGCATGAATAATGCTAGTATAAACAACTAACAAGTGTCTTCGCGAAGAGGATGACACAGCCCAAGAGAGAAGAACAAGATCACTCCCTCAACCTGCCATTCATTTCTACTGTTTTTGCGCCTGACTTTTTATTTCAGAAACCAAATAAATTGAAGTGTACTCTACTCTACTGCTCTTCGGTGACTGGCGTTTGTATTATTAATCAAACTTTAGTGTCATTTATCTATTTAAATAAGGTGTATTCTATTTTAATAATCACAAAAGGATTTTTCGTACGAAAGAAAATCACAAACTCTCCTTACAACAATATTACTGTGGAATAAAAAAAAAGAATTAAAGAATTTTTTGTACCAAAGAAAATCACAAAAGGATGTTTTTTCAATTTTTAAGAAGGAAAACAACAAAAAGGAATTATATCATTTTTTTGAATATAACGATATAGAAAAAAGAAAAAGAATTACAATTGTACACATTACTTATCGACTTCACTCTTCACAAGAATCAAACGCAAAACATCTCAAACAATGTATCATGTGAAGAAGAATATCACTAAATTATATTATTAAGTGACATGAATTATTACCAGTTAATTTAATTAAAAATTTGCTTAAACTTGGTAGGAATATCCAACTTTTTATCCTTCCTATTTTATTTTATTTTTTTGCTTGATCCTTCCTCTATTGAACTTATACACTAATAAAACAACCAACCTTTGTTGACTATTCTCATATCCGCACAACTTTCAAATCCTCATTTGAAAGCCTTTCTTTAAAGATTACAAGCATAACGTGACTGCTCTTCTTTTTATTACTATTATTTTCTTTTAAGACATACACAAACATTTAGTTAAATCTAAAACCGAGTGTCTTGTGAAACACTTAAAAGAGTGTTTGTCGGATAGCACCAAGTCTTTGTTTTCAGGAACCATACATATAGAGGAAATCAAAATCAATAAGGAAAGTGCGTATTTCCATTGGGGCAAGTTCCACCAGCAGTTTTGCAGGGTCGACAGGTCCGCCCCTCACCGCCTTCGAGTCTTTGGGAGAACCTTCGACTTTCCAAACCAACCTCTTCTTCTCCATGTCGGATCTTTCTTGATTGGCCGACAAACTCATCTCCGTAACTTTGCTGATCTGAAAATAATTGAGGAACCAGAAATGTTTAAAAGAGCATCCAGCATGAGCTAATCAAGTATTCGATGTCATTCGCTTTACCTTCTTCCTGGGGAACAACTTCTTTAGTTCCACATTTGCCAATACAGAATAGTCCTTGTCTTCTCCGGTCTTCACGGATATCAAACAGACAGAAAATTAGCGCTATTTAATCAATAGTCCTTGACAACTATTAAATGTAACAATAAACTTGCATCAATCAAAAATTTACTTTCCAGTCCTTCGGGATATGACACAAAACAATGACCAAGAAAGTTATAAAAATTACAAGATTTGCCATTGAAACTAGACAAACACGCGCGCTGCTTAACGCCTCCATGTGGATTGTACTTTCTAGCTACTGCATGTAGGTGGAATATATTTAACTTTCCATTCTTCTTTTATTTGTTTCTCCTTATATATAACATAAGTATAAGACAAGTTTTAAACAAGTTATAACACAAATTATAACACAAGTTTTAAACCATTAGATTAATTTACTTTTAAAGGTTCTTACATGGCAATTAATTTAATTTTCCTTTCCCATATATATATATATATATATATTTAGAAATTGAACTAAAAATTATAATTCTCATAAAATAAAATAAAAAGCTAAGAAATTTTTATAATGACTTTGATTCTCTCTCTTCAATTATGTATTGTGTTATCTCTCCTAATTCCTACTTACATTCCATTTTTTTCTTCTGCTTCTCTCATCTTCCTCTTCTCTAAATTTTTTAAAACTTGACTTGAACCCTAATTTTTAGGTGCAGTACGAAATTTCATCGATGGATGAAAAAAATTTAAAAAATGCAGGTTCATTCGTATCTTGTGGTCTTGTTAAAACCATGTTGAGACTTATGTTAACCCTAATATTTGAATCTATGAATATTGAGTTATTCTAACTAAATTTTTTCTATACAATATTCAAGTCTATGAGGTTAATGGTTGATGAGGGCTCGAATTGAAAGGTTAGAATATCTTAATCTCAAACCAGCTTTTTCCCAAGAGTTTTGGTCTGCATGCAATAGGTGGTGCGAAAGAATGATTCACCGAGAAAGTTTTTTTTTCCAGTTGGTGCTATTATTAAATTTACAAGTATCAAGTCCTCCCTTCATCCAGAGGCTATGGCGGCAAGGTGGTCGGGCGTCTTGAAAGTTTTGTCCAGTTTGATTTTTATATATAAATTAATGAAATTGTACCAATCAAATTATCATGCTATTTAACTTGGAGGATTACAAAACTGGGGCATGTGATGAAGATTCTTTTAATTTTCTTGAAAAGAATGAATGCTGTATAAGTTTTTTTTGAGAAAGGTACATAATAAAATTTTCTTAGTTTAAAGATGGAAAGAAAAGAGAGATTGAATATCATCATAATTGATGTTAAAAAAAAATGTATTTATTCCACAGTTTATAAAATTATTATTGTTTTTAAAACAAAAGAAATCATACATAAAGAAGAATTAATCTCAACCATTGAAGATGTTTTTAATCTAACGGTTCAAAAAATTGTGTCAAAATTGTGGTGTCACCGATCCACCCCTATATATAATTTTTTTTTTCCTAACTTTTAATTTTTTTTTTGTCAAGCCTAACTTAATGTCTAATATTGAGTTCTCTTTTAGGGGTAGAACCACACCAATAAACACCAATTTAAAAAAGATACACCGCCAATCCAACTTAAAACAAGATAATTAAGAGCATGAATTCTTTAAAAATACTTTTAAATTTCAAATTTGAAAAATCTTTATTATCTGATATTAAAATATTAGGTTAATCGCTTATGGTTTAGAGTTTAATTCTTGAATTTTGTACCCTAAATCCTAAGTCATAAGCTCTTCCACCACCAGCCCTACCTAAACACCGCCCATCCCCTCCCTAAAACTTTCTATACCCTACTGTTAAACCCCAAATAATACGGATTTTATTTTGGTTTCAAAGAAAAACAAATTATATATATATATACAGTATAAAGTATATTTAGTAGAAATAAATATAAAATATATCTAATATAAGTATATTTTTAAGAAAAACTAAAGTAATTTGGTAGATATAAAAAGCATAATTAGCAACAACAAAAAATGTTCCAAGAATACAAAGTTTTAAGGAAAACATGCCCAGATTTTATATTTTTATACCTAATCCTACAGTAAGGGTATTATGGGTATATAGGGAAGGATACAAATCACTAAAAGACAAAAAGCAGATGATGTGGTACTGAGGAGGGGCTTTTTATTAAAACCCACTCACTTCAGGGGGTTCTTCTTTGTAAATATCAATGCTAAAAGTTTTTAAGTAACTTTTAGGCCTGTTAAGGTGCCCACAATCATTTATCCATAAAATTATGAATTTGATAATGTCTAGCACCGATATGTAATAATATAAAGCCAAGTAAAACTGACAAGAGTAAGAAAGTGAGACCTCATATAAGTGTGCCAACCGGAGGAGTACTTTCCCATTTTCAAGTTCCTGCAAAGTTCGAAAAAGGAAGAAACCAGATTACAGTATGCCTACCAATATCAGAATTATGCTCACGAAGCATTCCCAGAAATACCTGGAGGGTTATCAAAGCAATGTTATTTGGTAAAGCATAAGAAGGATCAATTCCAGAAAAAGTCGGTGCATGAGAATTCATCCAATCATTTCCATCCTGCAAAAGGAAATTTGACAGTTTGAGCAATTGTGGGATGATAGTAGTTGATCAACTTCTAGCATTTTTTCACCTGTTCGGTGAAGGCCAAAAGAAGAGGAGAAGTTATCTCTTGGCCAGCTGTGCGACGCCACTTTGCACCTTCACCAAGATTATCGATTCTCAAATAAAATCTCCCTTGGATCTGCAAAATGGAATTTGACGACCACGGCATCATATATAGTTCTACTGAAGAAAATTGTTGAATGGAGTATTTCTTTGAATGTCAGTACTATATTCAATGTGTTAAAAAAAGACCATATGTTTGAATGCCAACTTTCCCAAGCCAGTGGAAAAACAAAAGATCAATTCTATAATATGATGATAAATATGCTCGATGATATAAAATAATTGGGCTATGCTTACTGTTAAACCTTCACACTTGTCAATGATGCAAACTGTTTCATTCAGTACCTCACCAACACCTCTGGCATCATCATGAAGCAACCTCCTATAAAACAACGGAAGCATACTAGAGATCACGACAATGCAAGCAATCTTAATCATATAAGCAGTATGCATTACAGTAGAATAAAAAGGCATGATATTATTTTATCAAACAGAAAGCAATTGAAGACAACTGAGACCTGTGGAGCATCAGCTCTATTTGACCATCTACTAAGCTGGATCCTCCCACCGAACGATCAACCAAGACTGAAAGTTCTGTACTGTTATCTTGCACATAAATTCCAAGATTAATCTGAAAGAATTATTAAAGGGGAAAAGGTTAATAAGGTGAACAAAATACCAGATTCAACGGGTCAAATGGGGTCAACATAAATGAGATGGGCCTGGGTATGCAGTGGGTTGGCTTGTGTTAAAGGTTAATCCTACCCACATTAACATCTTCAGCTTATATCAAACCAAACTGAAGCAACACCATTATTACTTGAGCCAATCCAACCTGTTTATGATTGGGCTGACTATTGGTTTACTTCATGTTCAAATGAAATTTTTAACAATTTTATTACTAACAGGCCATAGAGAGCTTTTGGCTTAATTGAGGACACAGATAGCAGAATTCCTCTAAGAGTAATGCATACTAGACCCTTATAAGGAGTCCAATCATGATATGTCAAACAGATCAAGAAGGTTGAAGTGTGCCACACAAGGAAGCATACAGGGTAATAGTTTCCAGCTATTGGTTGGTTCGCTTGTAGGTCCCAATCTGTCCTGAAATCTCGAATCTGCCAGTCATTTGAAAGGAAAAAATTAATACCCTGAAACAACTTTTAATCCAAACAAAATTGATGCCTAAGATTCCCTAGTATGCATCTTCCCACATATCACTATTGAGTTCTCCATTCATTAATGTCTTATTAGAAAAATAACCAGTTGAGGATATTTGTGGGAATATCAATACAGGATGTTGTCACCAATCACAATGGTAAATGACTCAACGAAAACTTGCAAGACTGTATACCAATCAATAAGAGATAACAAGTATGAAATACCCGTTTAATGAAGTCCCGACCATTAGAATCTGTGTAGAATGTCTTATTGGTCTTCATGCCTGTTGTAATTTGAGTTGTGATTTCTTTCCCAATCCCATCATCCGCAGGTATAGGCCCAATCTAAATTCGCGATCAGAACAGTTAACAAGACAAATTCTACAGCTACATCTCAGATATATGATAACCACAGCAGGAAAACTTGATCATCTCATAACTAAATCAGGTCAGGAAGGTAACTTACAGTAAACTCAACCTCAGCATGCTCCTTTCCCTTGTATACCCTTGTAATCTGTGCATGCGTTTGTCATTGTGTAAATATAAGTACAAAGCACAAACTTTTCAGGGGATAGCAAAATCCCACCACTCACTTGTTCTGCAGATAGTTACTATCCAGAACAAATTTGAACATGTGCATTTCGTCATTAAACAATTCCATGCGCCAAACAGAAAGCACAAAAAGGCCAAATAGAACGATTTCAATAAACTTCACCTTTTCAAATGGCATAACGCATAACTCAAGTAATGTAAATTATATGACACCCAACAAAATAATTTACTGAAGTAAGAATGAAGGAAACTAGGTGAACTTTTCATGCGAATGCAAAAAGAGGAAACCCTAGAGTCTACACTTGTGGGAAGGTTTGATAATAACACGAGCAAAAAAATAAATACAGACTATAATCTTATGTCAAACTATAATTAGCACTGCTAAGAATAGAGCATCAACTATATATTTCTTTGGAAAGTAAATTACCTGATATACCCATGGATTGAGCTGCTGATGTACTTCATCTAATACTGGACCCCTCATGACAGTTAGAGGAAACTGGAAAAGATTACACTTTTGCTTAACCTCAGTAATTCAGTTCCTCAGAAATTGTAAGTGATGAATTGGTAACAAAGATTTGGTCAACTGCTAATATATTTGATTACCTTCTGGTCAGACTTTATCAGAACTGTCCCATTTGGTCGAAATACATATGCCCCAGAGGCCTTCACAAAGAATTAAAATCCGAAAATGATAACCAAGCACAAGAAAATTGTTTAAATATATGAAGTACAATGAAAATTCACAAGATACTCTGTATTTGACTACCTGAGGATCTTTGTCGGTTCCATCAGCTCCAGTATAATAACTATATGACTGTTCAGTAGATGCTGTAACCTTCCGTTAAAAATGTATTACACAATAAATATTAGCATTGATGGTACATAAATTAGAAACTCACATTACGTGCAAAGTAAGTTTTAAAGACAAAAAAAATAAATGGCGAAAATGTGAAAGAAAAAATAAGAAGAATATTTTATAAATCCATGTTTTCTATGCAACGTCCAATCTACACAAATAAACTATGCAGTAACCATACTATTAGATTACATATAAGGAAGAAGTACAAAAGCCAAGGAAAAAGGAAACCATATCAACCAAACAGAAAAGTATGCTGTGAATCTGGAACATAAAGAAACATAAGCTTACCAGACTTCTGCTATTAAAATAACGAGTAAGTTTTCCTTCATCTGCAGAATAATGCAGCTTTAAATTTCCTTGTCCAACTTCTATGGTCTTATTTGTACTTCCTTCTGATGTGTACACATTGGAAATAGTTGAACCCCGATCTTTATCTCAAAAGAAGAATATTATAAGATATTTTTAGTGACAGAGAAAGAAAAATTACGTTTGTTATATACTTAAGATGAACGCTGTATTAAATATGATGTAGCATGACTAACCTGTCTGTTTTGAAGTTGAGACAATGTAAGAGCTGAAACCAATTGGTGGTACTTTCACTGAAAATACTAACCAATACTTGGGTGGTTCACTTGGGGATTTACCCAAATATGCTCTAACATAGTAACTCCTTAAACTCAAAGAAGCATTTGATAGTGGTAGAAGCTGAGCTTCAATTTCTCTTCCACTGGAATCCTTAACAGTAACCGTTTCACTGGAAACCTGCAACAGAATTTGAGTTGCAGTTAGACAAATGCACGTAATCATCAACTTCAAATTTATGAAGATTTCTATTCAGTAACAGTAAACTCAATCCATAAAATGGAAATAAAGTGCTTTTAGACGACAAGGCATCTATCATTTATCAACTTATTGAAAAGAGTACTGAATATTGACTGTCCTTGTTAGTTGTTACCAAAGAATACAAAGCATGGTTGTAAGAAGAACAGAAGGATGAAGAAATATATGGATGCTGTGATAAAGGAAAGATTAAAATTATAAAAACTTATATGAGACAATGATGAAAATACAATTTCAAAGAAACATATCGCTATACTATAAAGAATAAGCAAAATCAGTACTCACAGGGATCCGTATAACTTCCTCTCTCTTCCAGCCAAGAGGATTGTAGACAACAACAACCTGCAAGGGGGATCCCATAGAATGTTAAAATTATAAAATGCTAGCTAATCTTCAATGTGATCTGGATATTGAGCTTAAGAGGTTAAAATATGCTTACCAAGCTTTTCCCATCAGAGAACACAGCTTCTGATGAAGGACAATAACTTATATTAAGAAGAGGGCACTGCCAAAAAATCAGTATGCAAGATTGACTAGATGCTCAAATCAACTTTTGAAAAGTAACGTAAAAAAGATTGTTCAAAAGTACAGTTATGACAATGTTTGGCATCTGAACTTGGTATCTCCTGTTACCGGAGAGGCGTGGCTACCAACTGTTATGCCCTGACAATGCCAACTTTCCAACAAAATACCAACCCAAAAAAAAAAAATTGTGCTAAGATTAATAATATATTGCCTGTTGAAAGTTTGTGACAGTATCCCCCAGTCCAGAACTTGACTCTGCCTTGGAAAGGTAAGCAAGAGAAGAGGCAACCAACTTTTCAGCCTGGAAAGAGATGTGAAGAAAATATTGATTTTCATATAAACTTTAAAATAAATACCAAGAACAACAAAAATTTGTTTTTTGGATGTTAAAGTGACTCTGACCTGTGAATAGCCTATTGACAATCGCATTGCATAATCAGCAGCAACATGCTGTCTTTCTGTACCACTAACTGCGTCATGATGTTGAGCAATAGCCAAAGCATCGGCTAATGCATCAGTTTTTTCTCCAGAATCACTCCTACCTTTAAAAAATTCCAACTGCCTTGCTGCCTGTTAGCAGAGCAAAGACAGCGATAAATGATTAGAAAACCAATGAGGACCAACCTACTGGACACTGTACAATCACTTCACAGAAAGTGACCCAAAATCTTACCTGATAGTAACCACTCGTAATTCTGACATAACCTTTAAGGGCTGGCCGACTCGTAAAATAACCAGTCCAATACGCATTTGGATGGTCAGCATACCTGAAATTGGTGTTACATTTTCTAAAAGGAATACTTAGAAATGTATGATAAATAAAAGGAAACCTTTGTTGAACTCACGGGAAGAAATCATCAGTTTTAAGAGGCCACTGCTCATGTGTAGCATATTTTGCATCAGTGTAGATTGATGGGGTTGAATACAATGCATTAACACGCCCATCCTAAATAGACAAATAAAGCCAATTTATTTACTTTCTAATTACAGTCTGAAAATGTAAAGGATGGGATGAAAGGATACAATGGATATAAATTTATGTCTTCTTATGTCTAGAACCGTACAACTATTACCTGATTGACATAATGAATGAACTTGTCCATTTGCCTGAACCATGAATTTGCATATTGATAGCGGAAATCTGTCCCCATGGTCCACATAATATGGTTTGTTCTCATCACATTAACCTAAGGGGAAAAATATATTCTTTACTGAATGCAACTTAATTAAGTTAAAAGAAGCCTCGGTTAAAACAGAAATACATCATTTTGACTGGCCTTTCCAAAAGGACATAATACATTCTTATATTACACCAGAAAGAAAAGCATAACCAAGAGAACACTGAACATAGAAGACAATTTGTTAGTTTAGGTCCTACCTGTGCTAAAGCAGCTGCAACAAAGTCATTGACTCGCTCTTGAACATTATAGTCAAACAGGTGAATGTCATCCTTCAACCAAATTTCCCATGTCAAAAAGGCGTTCAAGAAGTAAAAAGACATTGCATGAACATATTAACGAGATTTACCTGAATAGGAGGTGACACGTCATTTATTTCAAATACAAAACCATCAGGAGGATCATAGTGCCTGGGGAAAATGCCAGTGAATATCTGCGAACCAATGAACACCAAAATAATTGAAAAATACAAATACAGAACTATTAAAAGGATTATATTATCAAGTTAATTTGGAATTGTTAGAAACAGATATACAAATCCCCTAACCTGAGAAGATGAAGCAAGGGATTTAGAACCCTGCCATATAACCTCAAGAGTCTTATCCCTGAGCCGCCTAGCTCTATCTTGGTAATCAATTCGAGCAAAAAAGAGGGAATCGAACCCTAACTGCAATGAACATTAAGTTGCAAGTAAGTTGCAAGTGCAATAAGACATGATTGATGAAATAAGTGGAAACTGGAAGACATATATGCATAAACACCTCAGCACCAAGCAAGTAAGCTTGAACAGCAGAATGGCCAAAAGGATCAATCTGCCAGCCAACTCGAGGAACCTGACCAAATTCTTTCAGTATAAATTGATGGCCTAAAGTTGTCTGATCAATCAAGTCAATGTAATGCGGGGTGGCCTCGTCGTGCATACACATGCCCCCATTTCTTCAAAAACAAAAACTTGTAAGATTCAAGTAAAAATTTCTCAATCACAAAGAAAATTATGTGGAATGAGATATTACATGAACTCTAGCTGACCGGAGTTGACAAGCTCCTTGACTTTGATCTTCAAGGCGGGGCTTTGCTGTCTCCACCATCTCTGAAAGAAGGCAATCTCGACATAGATGAACTTGCGGTTCCTGTCCTCCAACAAGGCCGAAATTACAGAGTCGATAACGTTCTGTACGCAAGCACCGCGGATTGAATTGTTGGCGCCTACGTAGTACTGGTCAACTGTCTTAAGCCAGCCGACGTCGTCGTGAGAGTGGGGAACCAAATGAACATTGATTTTTCCAGGAACAATCCCCGCCGTCGTATTATAAGCTATGTACTCCGAATTTGCTCCCAGTGTCAGTAACCCTGCCAATAAGACCACGGCCACCGCCGCCACCGTGGAGAACAACATCGCCATCGCCGTACAAGCTATAACAATATGGCGAAATAATTTAATCTAGGAAAGGGCTTTTAAATGGTGATCACTCTCAGTCATCATCAGTCTCTCTCTTTGTGACTGGACTCGCTTGAGCGAAAAGCGAGAGCTTTTTTCTTGCCTCGTGTCGGAAGAGGCGTGTCATTTTTCCGTATGATCATGTCAAATAAAAATGAAAGTGATGGTTTATTTATTTATTTATTCCGAACGGATAAATACGTATTTTTTCTTTTCTTTTTTCTTATCATTTGACTAATCTCGCGCAGGTTTAAATTTACAAAATTTCCTTTAAACACTCATGGCCCATACTCGGCTCATAGACATTTGAAAGCAGTCCAGTCCAGTCCAGTCCAATATGGATATACTAGCCCAAAATGGGTTAACCCAGCCGACTTGGAATTGCCGTTATAGAAAGTACGAACTAGAAACCACGGTGCAATGGAAAGATTTCCTTAAAACCCTAATCCAGAAATCAGAATTTTCAGAATTTTAGAATTCGATCATGGAAGACAGTTTCAGCGTCCGAGTGGGCAAGATATTCGGCTCTCTAGCCGGTTCATCACCATCACCATCACCGTTGAGCGGTACATCTTCGTCTCTGAGCTCGCTATGGTCCCTAACAGACGAGGAAATCGAGAGGAGAGAATGGAACAGAGACAAAGGCAGTCCTGATTCCGAACCTGAAGCCGAACTCGAACCCCATCCCTACAAATCTAAGGGAAAGGGTGATTTCAGTGAGGAGCTGGAGAAGGACCTTCTAGACCTTGACGATGATGTGGAAGATGAAGATGAAGAGGAAGACGAGGAGCAAGGGGCTTGTGGGTCGTCGAGCCAGTCTGCTACTAAGCTTAAGCCAGGCGACTACAACGACGAGGAGTGGGAAATTAAATCCTCTATTGGCCGGGACTGCACTCTGGACTACGAGGTTTGTATCTATCATCTCTTTAAATTCAGATTCTCTCTTTTTTATTCAGTCTTGATTGTTTTAAAGTTCTTGATTGATTTTCATGTCAAGAGACTGTAGCGTAATTTGATTTCATATTCATGACCAAATCCAAGAACAATAATATTGTAAATCTGTAATGATGATTGATCCTGATTCCTGAGAACACTATAGGTGCGGGGCTGAATAAATTACTTTCCAAAGTTAAATTCATAGTTATCAATTCTCAAAGGCCAAAGCTAAGACTTTATATCAGGTTTTATCTGAGTTGCTCGAGTATTTGGAGTTGGGACTACTTGTAACTTATATTTTGTTTTCTGTATGCAGGAGGAGGAAGATGGATATGACAAAGTGGCTATTGGCGAGGAAAATGTCGGAGATCGATTGTATATGAGCGATGTCAACGACTATGGGATAGACATAGATTCTCAAGATGAGGTTCCTACTTCCTTTAAGGATTTCACGAGAGACCCGCGTGCCAACCACCTGGCGGCAAAGATTAGGATCCAACAAGATGCAGAAGCAGCTGCTCAGATTAGGCTGCAAGAGGATGCCGAAACATCTAAGAAAATTGACTTCCCGAGGGTTTCTGGGAATGATGCACCATCTTCTATAGCTGGTGAAGATGCTACCAACCTCAAATCGATTCTTAAGAGGAAGAATGAAAATCAGTTAGACTCGTCTAAATCACAAAAACGTGTTCGGTTTGACCCTGACACCAAAAGTAATGGTGATGATGATGAAGAGGGTGGTGAGGGAGCCAAAGACATTCCTGTGGGAACTCATTCAAATGAAGATCATAGAGTTCCGGATTATCTACGCAATCCTTCAAGGTATACGCATTATACGTTTGATTCGTCAAGTAACGTGGATGATGCATCGAACAAGCAAGCCTATATGGACTTCATTAATCTGTTGAGGAAGTCAAATTCTAAGGAACCACAGGCAGATGATGCTTCTGCTGATCTTTCCAAACCTGTCACATTTATACCAAGAAAGAAACCAACTGATGCTATAATGGCAGAAAATGATGGGGAGTTGGAGAGAGTAGGAGGTGCTCGTAAGGAATCTGCTTCTTGCCAAGGTACGCCACTTGCCATTGCGGCCGAGGAGAATGATGATGTTTGTGCAATGGACGAAGATGAACCGGGTACAGTAACTGATGAAAGGACCAGTTTACAGAGAACTGGTCGCCAGTATCGTGCGAAATCCAGGTTGGAATTGGATGACTGAATTTGTTTAAAATGTAGGCATCTGAAATTTCTGCCATTTTCCTGTTGTGTATGGATGCTGTCTCTCTAACAAAGCTGTTTATCAACAGCCAGAGATTGTTGTAATCAGGGCATTTAACCTTTTAGCAGTTGAAATAATCGAATGGTTATTGACTTGCAATTTAGATGTGTTCTTCATAACCAGTAATTATTTATTTCCCTTGTTTCTGATCTTTTTATGAGACTTGCTTTTCCGCTATGATAACCTCAATGGGTTATATATAAGCCACCTTTGCCCTAGCACATATTGGCTTTACGGACAATTAAAGTGTTCCTGAGCTAAGGCAACCGGTGTTGCTGCAGACTGCAGAGGGCAACGCTTGTGTGCCCAAACCAATGCACTTTGTGAATAGAGGCAAACTGCACCTAGAAAGAGAATTAAGCCCGCCTCAAGTGTCGGAAAATTTCGTGGTATTTATCAGAAAAAGATCAATGCACTTCTGTCACATCCTATGCACTTCGTCACATCCTATATGCGATGAAGTTGAATTAGAAACAAAATCAGGGGAAGGGTAGTTAGTAGTGCCTCAGAAGAAATAATTATATAAGATTTTTTTGGTCAAGGAAATAATTATATAAGATGAGCAATATCAATTCTCTCTTAGCATCTGAGTTACAAAATCAGTCAAGGGTTTGGCATGTGCCTAATCTGTGCATTATGGCACAATCTCCCATGTTAGGATAGGGAAGAGAGCATCTGAATTACAAAATCAGTCTAGGGTTTAGCTTTGACATGTGCCCATTCTGTGCATTTAAGGCACAATCTCCAACAGAAGGATAGAGAAGAGATCCGTCAATAAAATTACAAAAAGATAAGAGCATAAATAAAAGAGCAGTTCCTTTGGGATATTCATCACCTAGAATAAGCGTTTTCTGCAGCCGGGGGCGCCGCAATGGCAGAACATCTTTTTCACCTTCCCATCTTGACCCAAAACACTATCAAGGGCGTAGCCATAGTCATATGTGAGCTCCTATCATAAACCAAAAGAAAATGTCAGCTACTCAAAATGATTTTAAGATTGAAGTACTGGAACTCACAGCAAAAGCCCACATAAAGCAGAAATCCAAAAATCATATCATAAGCACAGAATGTTATTGTAAATTATGGCCAACTTCGGGTGTATAAGCAGTGATTTTAAATCCAGAGGTTAAGCATACTAGATACAAAATAAGCAATCAGTTTATGGCAGATTTGATACAGAAATTGAATAAACATCCACTACATTATAGTGACTTTCACATGGACTCTAAAACATAAGACATTGAGCAGTGATGACTACAATGTTTATATACAAATCATATTTACTTCTTTTTAAAAAGTACCAGCATTCTTTTATAAAATGCTAGTTGGAGAGAGAGAGAGAGAGACCTGCAAAGGAGGTATGTGGTCCGCTGCAAACAGCATTATTCGAGCCAGTTTTATATCATGGTGTGAGCTCAACACACACTGGACAAACAGGTTAGGCTCACAACTGTGATTTATAAATCTGGCAATATTTCCAGTTGAACCTGCATCAATGCAGTACTCTGGCACGCTATCAGATCTCTGATCATCAGGTTTCTCCAGTGGATGACCTGCTGGTAAGCACACAGCTTGTGATCGCCTCTGTCAAAAAGGCAAATGAGATAAATTGGTCTAGAATGCCACAGAACAAGTATAAATAAATTGGTCTAGAGTGCCACAGAACCAAGTATAAAATACTAATACTGGCAAAGAAGATATCTCCCAGTTGACATGGTCTAATCAACATTTGCAAGAGCGAATATGTCCCTTCCTTTGTATCCAAGTGCAAATGCCCCACCCCGTAGTTTTGATTAGTTTAAATTATAACATCGCTTGTATTTAAAAAAAAATGTAAATAGATTGAGCTTATAAGAGATTACATAAATAGCTACTTCCAGCTCATAGAATTCACATGGACATTAGTGTTACAAAAAGGATAAGGTGTCCAACAATATTCATGAGTTCCTAACACCCAAAAATTATCCCACATTGCTTTGCTACATTTCACTTTCAAGTCTTTTAAATGTAAAAAACGTCATGATCAAAACTTGAACCCATCAAGAAAAAAATAATCACTTTCAACAATTCTTGTAAATATATCAGAACAAGCATTGAAGTTATGAGACCAAAGATTCTCAAATGAAGAAATTAAGCAGGTGATTCAATTTGCATCGACCAGGTTTTAGAAGTAATCAAAATAAAAAGATGACATAATTTATAGAACTCAAAAAGCAAGTCTTTAACCAGGCAATAACAAAGTATATCATATTGCATAGTCGTATACATCTGCAGTAACCATACCTCTCTTCCATCAAGCCCCTTCATCGTTTGCAAGCAATCAATATCAAAAATGTAATAATTCTCCGAGGCACTATCAACATCTTCTGTCCTCCTAAGGGTTCCTATGTACTCGCATACTAGTGCCCCAGAAGGTATAAAATCCCATGACCTAACAGCCCACCCTTTCATTGGTGTACGGAAAACCTGCATATACTCACCAGTTAGAACCATCATACATTTTGAAAGTACCACTTTGACACAAGTGCAATAAAAAAACAAAAGAACATGTGAGTAAACATATGTCTGCTTACAAATGACCAAATCAAAGTATCAGATATACAACCACCTCAAATCGGTACTTCAGCCCTCTCTGAGAAGCACGATTGACACAAGAGGGTCCACAACCACATTTTGGACCACATTCAAAGACTACATCCCTGGCTTCAATTAATCTGAAAGGTACAGCAAAAACAAGAGTAGGCACAAGTAAGATGATAAAGTAATAAAATTAGGTAAAACTATTACGTATTTGAGATAAAAATTTCATTTAGGGCAGTAACATGTTTGACCAATTGCTGACCTGCCACCATCACGATGCACGTATGGGAAGTCAGATCCATTAAGCTTGCTGCATGCACAAGTCCTGGGATCCGTACACACTCCTTTGCAATTGCATCCAGTAGCATCAGTGGGAAGCTTCACATTTTGTGCAACTTGCATAGACTTGCGATACTCGAAATCTGAAATTTTAACCATTTAACTCCACACAATTGTATCCCTCATAGTATGGAGGTTAATCATATATACATCATTCATGTGACTGCTTAAACAATTAAAAGAGACCATAAATACAGGAAAAAGTTGGACCACAGCAGCTAGCAAGAGGACATGATCGATTTTTTTATTGTCAATAAAGTGCACAATCATGGATGTAATATGAAACATTGATTATTGAGGTGTTTAAAAATAAAAATTTCAAAAACCCTCACTGTTGGACTGAGTGGCGAGGGGGGGGGGGGGGGTTGTTATTTCAGGTTCAGGATAGAGCTAAAGAAACTAACAAAATAAATTATTCACAGAAAAAATCTCCCATGGACCAATAAATGATGTTTGAGAAAGAAAGAAAAAAACTGTTCTTTTCCAATGTGTACTGGGCGTCCAAGACATCACATTCTAAATTTGATAGTTCAACTGGCCTAACTGCTCTTCCTTCCAAACACTATTACAAAAATGATAATACAAAGCGTGAACAACTTGCCTGTGGGTGCAACAGGTGGATCGTCAACCAAATTAGTAGCAGGAATGGGAAACTCCTCTAGACCCCCACTGATGTCCTCGCACACCAATCTAAACCAATAAAACAACAAAATTTAATCACAATTTGAAATTGAGTTCACACTCTTTAACCTTTTAATCGTATTTCCTTGACATACCCGCGTATTTCTGCAATCGACTGCGGTACGCGTCCATAGATAAATTGAACCTGCCAAAGGAGTTAAAATTATGTTAACAGTATAAATAAATAAATAACAATCTCCTGTAAAAGGTTGTCGAGGGTACACCATAAAAGACATGTCAACATGAAGATGAAACATGAGATCTAAACAGGAAAACCCCACTAAGATTATTAAAATTCCCAAAAAATATAATGCTATCTAGTTCAATTAAGGATCACAATTACAATCAGAAGTACTAAAAAACAAAAATAAAAAAGTGGAGGAAAAACATTGGATAAAATTAGATTAAAACATAGAAGAATTAAATTAACTGCCATGCATAACAATTACACAATGGAATAAAGCATGATTTCCAGAAAAAACCCATGAGAGAACATCCAAAATTGTAAGGGAATTCTGACAGCAAAGGATATGAGACCGGCACAGGCGAAGAAAAATGAGGCACTATGGTAATACCCTATTATGAATAGTTGTAATAACAAAGAAAAAAATATATATATAACTCTAATCATCTCTTCTGCATCATGAATTCTAAGATAAATATATATTTCCAGAAAGTACTCAAATCCAATTATCATAAACTATAAATGGCAGCACATAAAAAATTATATGATGAAACAAAGATGTGCCTTTTTCTTATAAAACTGAGCTGGACACTAACAACAGATTTTCTACAAATTTTTCGAATAAAAACTGTCTAAAATGCAGCTTTACTGGATTGGTAATGGATCTAATTTGAACAATTCCAAGAACCCAGCTCAAATTCAAAAGTACCTTAAGGAAGTTGTTCGCGCAAAGTAGTTGAAGAACATTGTTAAATATATAGACGATAAACCAAATGAGGCAAAAAACAATACTACAAACTATATAACCTGGCCAGTGGTCAACACCGGCTGCCCTTCAATCCGCTTAAGACGAAACTTATAAACCGTAAATCCAGATAAACCCTTTTCTGCCCAATATTGAACCACCTGTAAAATGAAAATTAGAGTTTAGCACCAAAAAAAGTTAAATCTACCAGATCATTATTTGCAAGTTCAAAACTAATTATTTTACCCTGAAAATTCAGCAGAAAGGCCAACAAAAAAGTAGTAATAGAGGGCCCATTGGATAACTATATGGATTTTGGTTTTAACTTTTCGCTTTGAGATATGGAGAAAGAATAAGAGAGAAGAGGGGATGAAGAAGAGCAGAGGTTTGAAGACTAGTTTCAGTTTTTTGATTTCTATGTGTATTTTCCTTCTATTGTTCTTCATCTCTTCCACCAATATCCGTCCTCCACTCATCTTCATCCCTCTTTCCCCACACCTCAAGCAAGCACAAAAAGTGAAAACCAAACCAAAAACATAATGGTTATCAATGGGCCCCGAGACATTCAAATAATTTTACCTTGTACAAACCATCATAAGTGTAAATTCTGCCACAGTAACTAGTTTTACATTCATGGCCACGAACAACTCTAACAGGTACACTTTGCTCCACACAATTCTGAAATTTAAGAGAAAATGTGAAAACTATATAAGATGTGTTTGTGGTTATTCACTGAAACAAAGACCCCACGATGCAGAAACACCAGTAAAAATATGATATAGGAATAATTACAAAAAAGAAAAAGGCAAACTAAGTGTCCCAATATGCAACCATGCGTGTTCTTCCATTGTTCACTCTTAACAATCACTTAAGTTTATTTCTTACCAAATTTCATTAATTGCATGCAGTCAAATAAAAAGAAAACAAGGGGAGAGAGGTGCGGAGCTCGAGGCAACAATTTCAAATCTGGCAGAAAAGGAGATAGTTCAAATCATTGGATCACCACTAATCTGACGGTTAAAAACCAAATTCTTATTTCAGATCTTCATAAGAGACTAATCCATATATCTTAATAGAAAATTTAAAGTCTATATTAAATTCAAAAAAACCAGATGCGCATGGAGCCAAGTTACTGCAAACAGTGAAACTAGCATGAGACCAACAAACTCTCAATGTAAACACAAAGAACAAACAAGTAAAGGAACAACTGAATATATATATATATATATAAACAACTACAAATCCAAGTGGAAAAAGAGTACAAAAGCATCACGTAACAACAAGAAGTTCAAAATATGCACCTTGAGCGCCAAATTACCACGTTCAAGAACTTGATCTTGAATTTGACGCTTATCACCTGTCAAATTATGACCACCCTGACCAGTATACACGACATTCTCAGCATTATCCAAGTCATCCTCATACATGCCTGATATAACAATTGCCACTGCAAGCGGGAATGTATAGTCTGTGTACACCTACATTATCAACAGGGAGGAATCAGAAGTTTCCTTCTTATTTATAAAATTAAAAAAGCAAAAGAAAAAAGGACAAACATGAACCCTTTTAGAAATTTGGTATACTAGACAACTAATAACATCAAGTTCATTCCCATTCTATTTTCAGTATTCGAGTCCATATCCAAAGAAGTAAAACAAAGCATTACCCCTTTTTTGTACGCCTGCCCCATATAATCAATCCCATTCAGCCAATGGCTGTGACACCCAAGGACAACCATTTCAGCCCGAGAATAGAACTGATGCCCAACATCAATACCTGCCATCCAGCGCAACTTCAGTATCCACAAATTTAAAACTTTAAAAAAATAAAAAAGCAGAAAAAGTATTTTAAATTAAATTTTATCAATCCCATAAGCATATCAAATGATAGGAGAATGTATTTCTGCCAACGATTGCCAACAAAAGAACATGGCATATAGGCAAAATTAGCCAAACCTGGAATGTTTCCAATTCTTTTAGTTGGATGCAAAACTTCTTTTCTCTCCATCATCTGCAAGACATTTATAGTATGAAGTCACAGAAAAACGGGGGCAAATTACATCAGACCTGGTAACCACCAATACCAACCTTCACATTCTGATCAGAAACATAATTTTTTAATCATTAACACAAATTTTATTAATAAAGAAATGATACCAGTAGGATAGACAAACAATATGTCCATCAAGACAAGGTAAAGCCAAAAACACAGATCAGTACGAATAACAATGAAAGGATTCTCTCTGAACGTATACACAAAGGGCTCCAAAGATAATTAAAACCTTAATTCTAACAGAAAGTGTATACACATCCTCCTCCTTGCCCTTGAAGACCTGTTCTTATTTTCCAACTGATCAGGTACATCAAAGACTCTTTGTACAAATTATACTGATCATATGATCAGTTAGGAAACCAATTAAAAAAGGCACACAACAATTGGCACCAGAATCATATATTACATTCACTGTCGAGGTCATTTTAAGTCCAAAAAATAGTACAGCATCATCTACTCAAAGAATAAAAGTAAATTGAACATTACTTGCCTAAGATACAAATAATTATATCCGGAGACACACTTCCCAAAGCAAAAAGTTGTTCGCATTCAAAATGACATTATGAAAACACCAGGAAAATGTCTCATAAGAATATGAGAAAGGGGACTCCAACACAAGAAAATGCATGACAAGCTCCGTGAGAATACAGTGATGAGGCAAGATCCTACTTGCCTTAGATATTGCCTTCAAATCAGGTCGTTTTGAAGACTTTTTCTTGGATGGAGAAGCCTTGTCCTGCAGAAATGTGTTGCATTATTGCTAAAATCCCAAAACCACAAAAACTAGAGAATAAATAACAGAAACTGACCTTAGATTTTTTTGGAGACTTGGAGGCTTTCATTGAAGACTTTGTGGCCTTCTTTGAGGATTTTGAGGTTTTCTTTGGAGATTTTGAGGATTTCTCTGGAGATTTTGAGGATTTCTCATCACCTTCCTCTTTTGCGCACCTCTTCTCCTCTTCCTACGAATTAAATTGCTAAAAGCTGATCATACTATTTTATACAAACATTTAACATTCGAACGTGAAAAAAAAATTGGGTAATAGCTGAACTCAAGTCTCAAGAATGCAAACCTGTACAAAATTGAGATAGTGCGTGTTGAACAATCTCAGGGTCTCTTTGACCTTAACATGGTAACTCTTCTCAACCGAAGAATCTGTTGGTGGGGTGGTTCCACCTTCTAAAACACCGTTAGTGGTGGCTTCTTGAGACTCATTTCCGGCACTGGACTTTTTTCTGCGGTATACATTAGCTCTTTTCCTAGGGCGAACATCCTCTTCCTCTCCCTCTCCGTCTTTCTCTTCTTCAAGTAACTCCACTCTGCGTTTGACCAGAAGTTCCTTTTGAGGTTTCTGTTTTCCCTGCAGGCGAGAGCTGGTTCTCCTCCGCGGCGGCGAGGGAATCTCAATTTTTGAATGTGGGTCTGCAGCGCCACCACCTGCTTCTCCACGATCATCTCTGAGGATCTGAACCAACGATTTGACTACCATTTTCCTCACACTCGCATATAGCACTGGAAGCGAGAAAGAGCTTTCGGGAAAGTGAGATTTTAGGGTTTATCAGAGAGCTCCAAGTCACAGAGAAATAAAATATTCACAAAAATGGAAGGCCTGGTTTGGGAGAGGAGGAGAGAGAGAGAGTGATGATGAGAGTGGGTTATGTGGGGGTGTGGGTGCGTGGGCGTGTATTCGGTTTATATTACGTCATCATTGACTGTTGAGTGCAGATTTTGTAAGAGCACGGAAGGGGCTCTATTCCCGCCCTCGCCTATTCGTCTCCATTTTCCCCCCTTTTCATTTTTCGCTTCACTGCTCCTCAGAATCAGATTTGGCCTTCCCGAGGAAGAAAGGGTATGCTGGTAAATGACTAAATGGGGATTTTCAGATTTATTTGATAAATTGTTGTAATGTCAATTCTTACATACATTTATGGATATCTACCCATTTTATATTCTTACATACATTTATGGATATCTGCCAATTTTATATTTATTTCCAATTTTTTCTAAATAAATATTGATAAATTGCGATTAAACTAAGAAATTTATCGTTTTAACTAATGTAGTCGTGTTCATATATAATCTTCTTCTTCAATATTATTGTATAAAAATATAAATATTTATAAGGTTAAAAGTCACTTTTGCTTCTTACAGTTTACTCAATTTTCAACTTTAGTTCATGTAGTTTCAATTTGACCGATTTTAACCTTATAGTTTCATATTCATAGCAATTTAAGGACACGTCCAAATTTCATCTAATTATTTAACGGAATATTCTTATACTTCGCTTATGAAATGATATTACAATTATATATCTTTTTTTTTTGTTAGAATACAATTACTTATCCTTATTCTTTAATTTTCCTGCTACTTAATGCTTGAAAATTGTTTTGTAATTTACATGTAATACGAGCATAAAAAAAAACAATATATAATTCTAACTTATATGAAATACCCCTTTATGTGAGGAGTATGTCCTTATTCCGTTAATTAATTGGATGAACATTTTGGACGTATCTTTGAATTGCTATGAGTATGAAACTATAAGATTAAAATCGATCAAAAGGAAATTACCTAGATTAAAGTAGGAAATTGAATAAATTACATAGACCAAAGATGTATTTTGGCCTATTTATAATAAAGACCGTTTGACCATAATAAAATAGAAACTTTTATATCACTATTACCAACTTAACCATTTGTTTTATATAACCAACTTAACCATTAATTAAAGGAAAAAACGTAAATAAAAATAAACGTAAATAAATATTAGAAATTTGAAAATACAAAACAACTCCTCTTTGTCCTGCCCTTGTGTTTCCTTTGTAATAATTACATGCAAGTTGCAACACATGTAATCCACTAACTTTTGAAATTTACCTTCAACCAAAAATTAAAAAAAACCATCTGAAATATACATGAAAAGGGCAAATGTGAAAATGTACATGTTTTGCTTCTTTAGTTTTCCAAAATTGGGAAATGTATGAAATCGATGAGCAATTTAATGAGAAAGAGAAGGAAACTTTGAAAGATGCTCTCATGAACAAGTTTCAAGTTTGAAATTTGCATCATTCTCAAAAAAAAAAAATTGATTTTGGCACTTCATAAATTACTTGTTACATTCTATTTTTTTATTTTAATATATTTGTTAGGATAAACTACATAAAAATATTCAAACTATAGGGGTCATTTCAAGTTCATAGCCCAACTATGAAAATTTTCATCTAGGTACCCAAACTATCAAAACACTACATCTAGGTACCCTCCGTTAGTCAAACCGTTAATTGTTGAGTTATCATTTTTCAGTCAACTGTTTGTGCTGAGTTGGAGTCCATGTGGATCAAAAAATAATTAAAAATTAAATATATTATTAAAAATAATTATATTTTTAATCTCAATCACAATCTCAATCTCATTTTCCTAAAAATTTAATTCCACCAATCACAATCTCATTTTTCTTTATCCCTCTCCCCGACCGCGTCTTCTCCTTCCTTCTTGCGACAAAGAACGCAAACACCATCAGTCGTCGCTGCCCTCGCCTTCGACCAACTCAACCCTCGACAGCGACGCCAAATCCATCCCCTCATCGAGATGAGCCTCTCTCAGCCATCTTCCACCATCGACCTTCGCTGGAGAAGACGAAACCAGGTTGAGAAACCCAACAGCTGCCATCGTCTCAGACGACATTCCCGGTCGACCCAGGTTGCGGGAGCATCTCCAATCACTTCGCATGTGCAAGACGAAGCTGTCGCTATCTTCATCCACCGCTAACGCTCACTAAAAAGAGCGAATTGGAGCTGGGAACCCAGGGAACCCTCGTCGTCTTTCATGGCGTTTTCTGTCAACCCAGCATGCGAGACCACCTCTAGAAGCTTCGCCTAAGCAGGGTGAACATAACCCTGCCGTCTGTTACCATCACCAGTGTCTAAATCGTGTGGATTGAGGGTCGAAGCCCGGTAGAGTTCGAAGCTTTTCAGTCAATTTTTGAGAAATTTAGGTAACAAGCAGCGTGGGACTAACGGAGGGTAGCTGAGTTGGAGTCCATGTGGATAACGACGATGTTAAACACCAGCTCTGTCCTCTCCAACTCGTCGTCCTCTTCGCGGCGAGATGTTCGACCTCTAGCACGTCGTCGGTGGCAGGGAAGGTCGTCTCTAAGGGGGAAGTCGTTTGGGCTTGGTGGCGAGGCTGAAGTTGTGCACAGTAGTGGCTGGGATTGACCACCGATGATCGTGAAGGAGGCAAGGTTCTATTCGCCTTTTCCATACGAGTCGATCAGCGGTGTTTTTGTTATTTTAATAATTTTATTTTAAAATTTTATTAATTATTTTTAATAATATATTTAATTTTTAATTATTTTTTTATCCACATAGACTCAAACTCAGCACAAACAGTTGACAAAAAAATAATAACTCAACAATTAACGGTTTGACTAATAGATTGACTAACGGAGGGTACCTAGATGTAGTGTTTTGATAGTTTGAGTACCTAGATGAAAATTTTCATAGTTGATGTATGAACTTGAAATGACCCCTATAGTTTGGGTACTTTTATGTAGTTTATCCTATTTTTTATTTTTTTATGAATTAAACTTCTAAACTTACTAATCTTCCTTTTGAATATAATATCTTTTATTTTTATTTATTTTTTTGCCTGTAAAACGTTTGGACTTTTTTTTTTTCGATAAACCCTACTCTCCCGTTGAAAATTTTCAATAACAATTTGTGAGTCGATAATCATCCGTTGGTGATTATATCATAAAGAGAGTTGGCAATAACGAAGGCAATAAAGAAGAATTTTGTTAGAAAATTACTTAAGAGCTTTGTATAGATAATGCTTAATCCTATATAAAAAGTGGGAGAGATATGAAATGAGAGAAGAAGGATTTATCAACAAAAAAAAAAAAAAATATTCAAACATTTTATGTAAACAAAATAAATAAATTAAAATATATTAAATTCAAAAAGAACGGGATAAGTTTGGAAGTTTGATTCATAAAAATATAAGAAAAATTAAAATAAGAAAATAGAGTGCAACAAGTAATGTATGAAACGTGAAAAATCAGCTAAAATCTTACTCTCTCTCCCCGAAAATCTTCTTGGTCTTCCTTTCCTTCTTTGCGACCGGAGACCATGAACACCCCACAATCTTATCGTCCCTAGTTCAGGTCACGATCGACCTCGTTACCAAAACCAAGCTCTTCCTTGGATCAAGACGACACCATCCCTACCTCTATCTCCGTCCACGAACATCAAAAGTGATGAACGAACGCCACAAAATCAGAAATCGCCACCTATGCCGACGAGGTTTTGGACCAACCCAAGTCGCGATCGACCTTGTTAACCCACCCAAACAGCTCCCATCACTCAGTCGAACCTCTTCCTGCCTTCCTCACTGCTGTCTCCACCGCAGAAGCTAAAACCCAGGCCGAAAAGCCTAGAAAACGATCATCGTCTTCGACGATCCTCCCGGTCGAATCAGGCCACGAGACCATCTCTAATCTCTTCGTCTGGACGAGACGATCCTCACCCAATCATCCTCCACGGCCATCAGAGCCGTAGCTCGTGAACCAAAGCTTCGAAGCCCGAGAACGTCGACGTCTTCCATGGCGACGATTCCGATGGACCCAAGGTGCGAGACCGCCTCCAATAGAACCTTATGAGCAAGGCAAAGCTATCCTTGCCCTTCGTCGCGATCATTTCAGGTAAAGTCTTGAGAATTCAAACTCATATTTGACTTCATGAGGTTTTGTAGATAAGTTTAGGTGGCTGGATTGTGCTTTTCCGCTCATCCTCCACAATCATATTATGCATAATCACGCAAGCCATCATGATGCTTCGTAGGGTAGATTTACTCCACATACGAGCAACCCCCGAATGATGCCAAAACGAACTTGTAGTATACCGAAACATCTTTCCACGTCCTTACGGTATGACTCCTGGTACCTAGAAAATAATTTATTCTTCTCATTAACAGGCCTTGGAAATGATTTGATAAGCGTACCCCATTCTGGATAGATATCGTCCACCAAATAGTAGCCCATATTGTAGTTGCGGCTGTTGACGTTGTACACCACATGTGGTGCTCGTTCTGCTGTGAGTTCATCAAACACTGGTGAAGCCCATACAACATTGATATCGTTAAGCGATCATAGAGTTCCAAAGTAAGCATGCTAGATCCATGTGTCATATGAAGCAACTGCCTCTAAGATTATAGTAGGAGTCTTTTTGTGGTCACGATAAGCTCCTGCCTAGCCGGTTGGGCAATTTTTCCATTGCCAGTGCATACAATCAATACTACGAAGCATACCTGGAAAACCCCGTTGCTCAGCTTTCGCCGTAAGCCTTTGCAAGTCCGTGTATGTCGGAGATCGAAGGTGCTCGTTGGTGTAAAGATCTTCAATTGCTTTGCAAAAAAGCGTCATGGATTCAATTGCTGTTTGGACCCCCAACCTGTAGATCTCAACACATTGCTATGATGATGAGCCATATGCTAGCATTCTAAGTGCACATGTAATCTTTTGATGAGGTGATAACCCGAGTAAGCCGAGGGCATATGATTTTGGTACGAAGTAATTGCCATGAGCGACAACATATTGAAATATGCGGTCAAAGAGGTGATTCTTCATTATGTAGCGCCTACGAAAATCGTGATCGGAATACACCGGTCGTGGCACAAAGTAATCATCCACGAGCAAAGGGACACGTATATGCCTATGTTGATTATTGACTTCGCAACCAGGTTGTGAACCTAGTTGGGTAGGTGGATTGGAATATGAGCTTTGATATTCTGCCATAGCACCAACGATAAGCATGTTTCTTTGACGCATACTTTCATCATCTTCCTCGCGATCTTGATTCATTTTTTTCAACAAACATTTCATGGCTGAATGTTGTAAGAGAAGTATCAAAGTGTTGCATTTTGATATGAAGAAAATAGTGTTGTGATATAAAGATGAAGAATGAGTTTATTTATTGAAGTTTAGATGCAGATAGGATGTCACATGTCACAACATTGTGGTGTGAAAATCTAGTATAATATAAGATATTGTGGAAAAAAAATCAAATAAGATAAAGTGAAATTAAATAGTATTTCAGATATATTATATAAGATTTCTACATTATTATCTTTAAGAAAATAATTCACAAAAAATTTGAATTCTTACTCCTTGCTCTTTTCTATTAGAACAAAAAAAAATAACATTAGGTAAAATACATGAACAATATCACAGAAATGGGCTAAATCTTACTTCTAGCCCCTTATTGTTGCTTTTACCACTTGATATGCTCTTACTAGGCTATTGTTTGCCAAAGGCCCAATATTGGTTGGATTGCTCTATAGCCTTTATACGATGAATATGAGGAGCACTAGCAGACTAGCAGTGTGATCACGTTCACATAAAGATTGACTGTTGATTTTCACTTTGGAATTATTAGGATAATTTAGAGTTAAACGGCTTAAAGAGTAAAGAGTAAAGACTGCCCAATAATATTAGCCTATCACGCGTCACGGCAGGCTTGGGCTAATTGGTAAACAAAAATCTTCTTCTCTGTATCTGCTTGTGAGCGAACGACCCACCCATGGCAGCGAAAGTGTTATCCTCCCCTGCACACCTAAACCCAAATCCTCTCATCTATCCATCGCATCGTGCTTTGAAATTACATCAACCCAGAGATGTAGGAACCCACCAGCACCCATGGCGGCTGAATCAACGCTCCTCAAGAGCCAAGAAGAGACAGCCGGCGGTGGTTGTTGGCGCCATGAGCTCCGTCCTCCACGAATACGAGTCTCTGCTTACTTGTTCGTCATCTCTAGTACCCCTCTTACTGGAACAACCGCAACAATTACTCATCAATCCATCATTACCATCATCGTCATCATCCATGGGCCTACTTGGTGCAGCTGCAGACAGCACCGGCGGTTATTCATTGGCCAGTTACTACACTTCCTTGGGTCTCTTCGTCATCTCTGTTCCTGGCCTTTGGTCCCTTATCAAACGTTCTGTTAAATCCAAGGTCAATTCTCTCTCAATTTCGCTTAAATAAGTTCATAAATATATTCATGCGAATGCGAATGCGAATGCGATTTGTGCAGGTTGTGCAGAAGACATTTATAGGGGAAGAGAAGAAGGCACCAAGCCAAGTCGCAGGTGAAATCCTCTCATTCTTTACCCGCAACAATTTTGTGGTCACTGATAGAGGGGAGACCATTACGTAAGCCATCCACCTTATCCTCTTTAAATTCTCAACATTTCAACACAAGAAATATATGTACACAAAAGGAAGGGGCAATTAACTTATGAGTTGAGTTGAATTCAGGTTTGAAGGCATGATGGTTCCAAGTCGAGGGCAAGCAGCATTGCTTACTTTCTGCACCTGCATCAGCCTCGCAAGCGTAGCTCTTGTTCTTACAATAACCGTTCCAGATGTCGGCAATAACTGGTTTTGGATCACCCTCTTAAGTCCATTGGCGTAAGTGCAGCATTCTTCTTCTTCATTCATTCAAGTCCCATTGGATCACGCTATCAATTCTATTTTACTAAAGTTTACCAAAATGGAACACAGCGGAGCCTATTACTGGAAACGAGCATCCAGAAAGGAGCAGATCAAGGTCAAAATGATGGTCATAGATGACGGTGCGCAGTCGGAGGTCATCGTTCAAGGGGATGACCAGCAAGTCGACCAGTTGAGAAAGGAGCTCAAACTCAGCGAGAAAGGCATGGTTTATGTTAAGGGCTTATTCGAGAGATAAATCACGGGCATACCTCTTTGTATACGAGAGAGACAGAGAGGAAGACTAGGAATGAGGCTCTTTCATTGTATACTTGAAAGATTTTAGATTTATGAATACACTACCATAAAACTTGACCAATCTATATAGGCTATGAAGCTACAACTAGATTTGATTCAGGTTCGATCCAAAACTCTTGCAACAGAGAAGACCTTCAAGTTTGCGAGAAAGCCAGAAAGAATATTGTACAAAAATCTCATCAACATCCTTAGATCACAGAGAATTAGACAAACCAAAAAAGAAAACACCTGATGAACAAGACAGGTAGCAGCATAATGCATTTTGGTAACAATATTTAAGGCTCAACAGATAGCTAAATAATGTTTCCTCAATTCATAAATGACCAAATAAATAAAAGCATCCTCAGTTCAGCTAAGTTTCAAACTTTTGATACAGTTCAAGCTCAGCAAAGGCCAGGGCAACTTATTGAATCCATAGCAACACCACCCACCATGAGTTAATTATCCCAGCTACATAATATTTCTCAACAACCCATAGGAGGGAGAGGACAAAATGAAAAAAATGTCTGTACCAAATCTTCGACATTATCAGATTAAATTAAATGAAAATAAAACTTATCCAAAAACAAACCGTCCACTAGAGAAATACCGTAAGGTTTTCAACCAATCAATAGCTTGTTCTCTTCCAAGAAGGCATATGTAGGTACCTCCAGATTGTATGGTGCCGGTCCCTTGCGGATCCTTCCAGAAACATCATAGTGGGAACCATGGCATGGGCAAAACCATCCACCAAAATCACCAGCATTTGGCAAGGGAATGCAACCCAGATGTGTGCAGACACCAACAACAATAAGCCATTCTGGGTCCTTCACCCTCTCAGCATCTTGCTGTGGATCACGAAGAGAATTAACATCTACACTGTTTGCCAGCTTGATATCATCCTCAGTTCGGCGCCTGATGAAAACTGGCTTTCCACGCCACTTAACAGTCACAGTTGAACCTGGCTCTATGCTGGAGAGATCAACCTCGAGTGAGGCCAGGGCAAGAACATCCTTACTGGCTGACATACTTAGCACAAACTTGAGTACAAGCAGGCGAATCAGAGAAGCGTACACAAACCTACCACCTGTGAGGATAAAGTAGGCAAATGCCCGCTTGCTGGGGTCACCTGGAGGGTAACGCTCATGGTTTGACTGGTCATACACTATCTTTGAACTAGGATTCCGGACAGCTACCACAGTTGGAGGTTCCTCGGGGACTATGTTGTTATCCTTCGATGGGGTCAGTGAATCAGAAGCAAACCCTGAAGCAACAGCTTAATTGAGAACCAGAGTAATATGAAATGAAACGCAATGTATTAAGCTCAGCTCAATATAGAATTACCCCCTACTAAAAGCTGTCAATTTTAGAACAGCAATTAAAGACATCATATAGCCACTAGCATAAGACTGGAAATTGATCCTTCATGATCTTTTCTTAATTTTATCCTTGTCCATGTGTAACTTGCAACTGCATGGTCTTCGGACCATTATAAATCATTTTTTGTGAAGGCATACACCAACAGCCTTCTTACAGAAATACAGATGATACTCAAGATAATTTCAGACGTCTTTCTCTTCTTAACCACTAGTTTAAGAGACAACCAACACCAAAATCCATTGTCATTATCAGCCAAGAATTCAATCTGGGTAGCAAATTATATCCATAGGAATGGGAATGAAAGCTAGATATAGTTTAACATATTTTCAGCTCAAAATGGGAACCAAAAAAACACAATCACATTCACGATATCAACAATCGCACATTATCGGAATCCAGGGTATCGAAGAAATCACAAAAATAGCACCAAAGTAAAATTATCCCACAAAAAGCGATGAATTCTGTTAAAATCCTACAAGAAAAATATGGGAAAAAAAAACCCTAAATAAGCAGGCAGGTGTCAAGAAAGAGGGAAACCCTAACCTCTGGAAGGAAAATATAAGTCAGGTGTCAAATAAGTGGATCTGAGGTCATCGGAGGAGTCACGTCCGTCGATGAAAGTCCGAGACAGGAGAGAGGAGGAGGCGGTGGCGGCCTGGTTGGACCTCCACGGCGACGCTGACACAGAACAGAGTCTCCTCGCCGCAACCCTCAACATCTTCTTTTTTCTTCTTCTTCTTGTAATTCTTTTGTTGTTCTTGTTATTATGGTTTAAGGTATACTAATGTTGCGCTGCGAAATGGTCGTTTGGATTCGCCAAACAAACGCAGCGAGAGCTGTGGAGAGAGATACAGAGAGAGAGGGGATAGGGATAAAATGGGCAAAGCAAAAATTTCCCCCAGTCGAAGGGAATTTGGGGGGCTGGAGGAAATGACACCGGGATGGTCGATCAATTTAGCAGGTGGCCCTGATTTTGACACGTAATCATCCCTTCTTTTATTTGGGCTTGGGCTGGGCTGGGCAGAGTCATCAAGAAACGGACTTTTAAATTTGGGCCCACATGCATGCATGAAAGAAAAGCTTTTAGAGATGTTTGGGCTGCAGCATCATAAACAAGCCTAAAAAGCACTGGAGCACATACGCAACACAACGAAAGGGGAGAGAATGGAAGTGGAAGGAAATAGGAGGGAAGAAGAAGAAGGCGGCGGCGGCGGAGGAGGAGGAGGAGGTGAGAGTGAGAAGGGAAATTGGTCGGAATCGGACATAGAATACGTGAGCTATGGAGGAGAAGAACATCTGCCGCTGATTATGGGGCTGGTGGACGAAGAACTGAGCGAGCCATACTCGATCTTCACATACCGATACTTCGTGTATCTGTGGCCGCAGCTGTCTTTTTTGGCGTTTGACAGAAGGAGAGGGAAATGCGTGGGGACGGTGGTGTGTAAGATGGGGGAGCATCGGAGTAGCTACAGAGGGTACATCGCGATGCTGGTTGTGATAAAGCCGTATAGAGGAAAAGGTATTGCTACTCAACTGGTTGCCAGATCTATTCAAGCTATGATGGAATCAGGCTGTGAAGAGGTAATAATTCATTAATTTAATTTTTGGTTAATTTGGTTTAGTTTAGTTTTGATGAATTGAATTGAATCGAATTGAATAATTAGGTAACGTTGGAAGCAGAAGTTACGAATAAAGGAGCACTGGCATTGTATGGGCGTCTTGGATTCATCAGGGCAAAACGGCTTTTCCGGTACTATTTGAACGGGGTTGATGCTTTTCGTCTGAAGCTGCTATTTCCTCGCACACATTTACACTCCAACCCTTACATGATGATGACTCAGGATCATGATCATGATCATCCAGTGAAGGAGGATCGGGATTCTTCATTAAGGATGGAGCATTGAGATTTGGCAAGAGATAAACAAACAAGTTTGAGATGTATGATGTAATCCTTTCAAATTAGTTATTCAAGCATTTTGTAATTTGTTTGTCTTACAAATACAATTCAATGGTGGATGAAATAGAAAGCAATGACACCTATTATTTGCCTGCCTGCCCTATCATACACTCTACGCTCCCAGCAGCAATTTTCACCCAATCTGCTGCTGCTCCAAGGGACTCAGATGAGATGATGCAAACTGCAAAGGAAGGATATTATCAAAGCAGTGAATGTAACTACAGAATGTAGTGCAATTGGCAAATTGACACCTGTAGATGGCAAATTTTTATGTGCTTAATAGGTAAGAGTTCGAAATTCGTAAGAAGCATTTTGTGGCGAGAGATTAACCGCACTCCGGGAGGGAATTAGGCCACTCAACCCACATATGCAGATGGCGAATTTTCATGTGATTAATAGACAGGAGTTTGAAACTCGCTGGAAGCACTTTGTGACGAAAAATAAATTGCACTCCGGGAGGGAATTAGGCCACTTTTTAAATGTGAGGACACCTCATGGTATTTACTTCAAAAAAAAAAAAACAATGAATGTTTATATCATACACAGAACACCAAAATGTCAGAATATAACTATATATGCATAGTAAGCCTCTCCCCATCTCATTGCAAGGAAAACAATAAGAAACCTACACAACATCTAAATATTAGGACAGTTTTCATTAACAGACTTAAGCTGTGACCAATGATGTTAAAGGTTGATTGGAAAATGCTTACACCTAACAACAAACAGATGTCAACGCCAACCTAATGATTAAACAATTGTACACTATTTCTAACATGGTAGGATTAGAAGAGAGAGTTTTCTTCATGACTAATCTATCTTGTGCCTTCAACTCCAATATTGAACATTTCTTTACTTCAACATGCTTTGAATCTAATGAGTTATTTAATTCTACAAGGCATATACTGAAACATCCAACATCACAAACTCGTGCATTAAGATAGCATGCAAAAAAGGGATTACCAGACTCACCCTTATGGTTTTCTGTCTTCATCACAACCTCACAATCTAACATCAGATCAGGTGATGATATAAAAAGAAAGAAACCAAGATCCATTTAGTCTATAGCAAATCGTTTGGTACTCAAATTTGGTCCACAAATGAGTCTATCATTACTCCAATTTTGGAGATATTTTGATTTTTGATAGAATGAAATTTGTTAAGAATGTAATTACTAGGGCACTTTCTTGACAATCTAATGTGCAGTTGGTGTTTGCTTAAGTTTGTTTTCTTCTCATTAAATAAACCACACGAACATAAAATCTCAATACATTTACTGAGAAGCCAAGTCTTTGACAAAGAGACAAGTCACTGTATATCTAAGAATTCATTTCAATATTTTGGAATTTTCTAAAAAACAAAAATATATTTTATATTTTTAGAGAAGTTCATATTCTTATTTGTTTTACACTACTTAAGAAAAGTTCATATTTTTTGACAAAAAAAAATTCATATTCAATTTTATATTTTAACAATGAAGATGCTCTAATTTATTCCTCTAAGAATACAAGAATGTTATCCACATTTTCCATTTACTACTTTTACTAGCTGTAAGTGATGGATTACATCGTTCCTTACAAGTACTTGATAAAAGGGTAGTCCCTGATGTTTTTGAAAATTAGGGGATTGAAAATTTTTTCCTAGCACAAGAAGTCAATAATAAAGGGATTGTAAATTTAAAATCAAAGATGTAAACATAAAAGAGTTGGGGGGCCCAGGGAGAGAAGACCACAATAATAAGAGAAGTATAAATCGTTTACTAGGGGGCTAGTAGTCCACGGGGTCCATTGCCGTCAAGCTCCCGTTGAGGTTAACGGCAACTATAACGGCTCGCTCTCAGTGTTAGCCGCCAAGCCAGAAGCCACTTTATAATATCTAAATCCTAATAAGATTCGGATCCTTTTTAAAATTCATATTTTTCCGATTCCTTGTATATTTAGGATTTGATTTTTCAATTCCTACAACCGTTAGGAATTGATGGCTCTATAAGAGCGTTTATTTCCTCTCCTCCCCTCCCAAACAGATCGCTCATTCACAAATTCGTATTCTTTTATCAAACGGCTCAATGCAAACCAACGAAGTTGCCCACCCTAGGGAGTCCGAAGTATCAGTAGCCTCCAATTCCACTGTGGAAAATAAAGATGGCTGTGCCACCGCCGTCGACGACTCTAAGGTTGTCGATATCTCCGACCAAAACTTGGATTTTACGATCACGGAGAATGCAGAAGACGCGGACGCTATGTACGTGTACAAAAACGCGTTCAATTTATTTCCAAAGTCGAATGGCTCTCAGAAGCGGCTGAAGACGGTGAAATTCTTTGGGAATGAGATTAATCTATTCCCGCCGTCGGCATCCTCTGAGTTTGAGAGCTTGGAATGCTTACAAGTGAGGATATCGTCGCCGGAGTTTGATGGGTTGCCATTAAACAAATTGAAAGGTTTGAATGAGGAGCTTTCGAAAATGCCGCCGAGGCCTCAGGCATTGCAGATGTTGAAGGAGATTTCCCAGCTCAAGGGACTCACCAAGCTCTCTGTTTGCAATTCCTATATAAGATACCTCCCTCCGGAAATTGGGGCCTTAAACAAATTGGAACATCTGGATCTATCATTCAACAAGATGAAGACTTTGCCAGCTGAAATTAGCAATCTAAATGCCTTGGTATCCTTAAAGGTTGCTAATAATAAACTGGAGAAATTACCTTCCAGTTTGTCATCTTTGCAAAAGTTGGAGAACCTGGACCTGTCGAATAACAGGTTGACATCATTAGGGTCTCTTCAACTTGACTTGATGCACAAGCTACAGAATTTGTATCTTCAGTTCAACAAGCTTCCCGCTTGCTGTCACATACCATCGTGGATATGCTGCAATTTGGAAGGAACTAACGGAGAAAACATTTCAAACCGCAATCAGAGTTCAGGGAGTCCAACTATGGCGCCTTCGCGTATTTCAGGCCGGTGGCAGAAGCGACAGAGACCTTATCAAGGACGCATAAGCAACAGCAAGAAGTCCAAAGATCTGGATCCTTCCAAGCCGTTACCCTTGAAGGAAGATGGAGAAGGTGCATCAGTTGTTACTGAAGACCTACTTAGTAGAGTAGGTCAAAGTGGAAATGTTCATGGAAGTGTAGAAAATAGAAGAGATAAAAAGGATGGTTCGTCAGACTCATCCTCCGATTCATCAAAAATCACAGTCAGTGTCTCAAGTATAGTAGATGAAAAGGATAGTTGTGAGTCTGATGCATCCTCAACCACCCCCGAAGAGGTTGTAGGCGAGGAAGATGAAGGTTCATCTTCAGATTCATCGAAAATCACTACCAAGCACAAGGGGAAATCTGATGGTCATCCAAAGAAACGCAAGGATCGAACAACTAGAGACAATGAAGACAAGAAAGAAGAAGAAAGAACAAAAATATGCCGATATGAAGATCGTTCAAACCTATCTTGGAAATATAGTAATACCTCATTCTGCAGCGATAAAGATGAACTTCCAGACGGATTTTATGATGCAGGACGTGACAAACCCTTCATGCCGCTAAAGAGTTACGAGAAAAGTTTCCATCCTGACTCACGTGAAGTTCTGCTTGTGGACAGGCAAAGGGATGAAGAGTTAGATGCAATATTAATCTCTGCCAAAGCATTGGTGTCTGATTTTATAAAACTAAATAGTGCAAGTACCAGAGCTGGAGATCAGGTTGATGCAGCGCTACATATTGCATCATTGCTTGCACTTTTTGTGTCGGATCATTTCGGAGGGACTGCTAGGGGTGCTCTGGTTGAAAGGACCAGAAATGCTGTTGCCTCACACAGCTTGAAGCCTTTTGTTTGCACATGCCGAACTGGAAACAGCGACTCTGTTACTTTGTCTACCAAACCAGCAGCGGAAAGTGTTAAAGATACTGTTTTTTCTGATCTTTGTGAGAAGTCTCTCCATATTTCTAAAACTCAACGAAATTCCATCATAGTTCCTATTGGAAGCGTGCAGTTTGGTATGTGTAGGCATAGAGCATTGCTCTTGAAGTATCTATGTGATCGAATGGAGCCTCCATTACCATGTGAGCTTGTGAGGGGTTACCTGGATTTCATGCCACATGCCTGGAATGTTATTCTAATCGGGGAAGGTGACTCACAGATTCGAATGGTAGTTGATGCATGTCGTCCCCGTGATATAAGAAAAGAGACAGATCCAGAATATTATAGCAGGTATATTCCCATGAGCAGGATAAAGGTTTCTCTCCCATCTGGGAGCAGCCTTGTTCCTACTTCTTCCTTTCCTTCCCTGCACTTGGGCGATGGAACACTAAATGAATGTGTAAAAGATCTCATTCCATGCAAACATGATGCACATGAGGCAATAGTGAAGATGCGTACCTTCAAGGCATGCGGGACTTCAATGGATGAAATTAGGAACTTCGAGTACAACTGCTTAGGGGAAGTAAGAATCTTAGCTGCTTTGAAGCACCCTTGTATAGTAGAAATGTATGGACATCGGATGCGTTCAAAGTGGGTTCATTCTGTGGATGGGAGTCCTGAGCATCGTATACTGCAATCAGAAATTCTGATGGAGTACATCACTGGAGGTTCCTTACAGAGTTACATAAAACAAATATCAAAAGCTGGTAAGAAGCATGTACCAGTGGAGTTAGCTTTGTGCATTACTAAAGAGGTTGCATGTGCACTAGTGGAGCTGCATTCAAAGCATATTATTCACCGAGACATAAAAAGTGAAAATATTTTGATTGATTTGGATCATAAGAGAGCTGATGGAACTCCTGTTGTGAAGCTCTGTGATTTTGATAGCTCAGTGCCTCTTCAGTCTCACTTGCATACATGTGTTATTGCCCATGTTGGAACACCCCCTGCTGATGTTTGTGTTGGAACACCTCGTTGGATGGCGCCAGAGGTTTTTAGATCAATGGATGAACGAAATTTTTATGGACTGGAAGTTGATATCTGGTCATTTGGATGCATGTTGTGGGAAATGTTGACTTTGAAAGTGCCTTATTGGGAATCATCGGACCTGGAGATTCATGACCTTATTTCCAGGGGAATACGACCAAAGTTGACAGATGAGTTGGAGGCATTAGTCACGACTCAAGCTGGTGCTGAACTAGAGGAAACAGATGCTGAATTAGACAGACTGAGATTTCTTATTGACTTGTTCTATAAATGTACTGAGGAGAATCCGCAGAATCGTCCTACAGCTGACAACCTCTATAAATTGTTACTCAAACACAGCAGCACTCTTGCAAATTCAGCAACTTAGAAATACTAGCTTGAACTTTATGTAATAATAATATCTTCTACGAAATATCACAAATTTCGTAGCCCCCATGATGTAATTTTTATTATCAAAAGATATATAAGTGATGCACATAATCTAGCTGAACTATTTTTGGCAGTCATATGTCTTCTGTAATCATTGTAATCTAGATGTAAATTTTCCTAGCAATTATTTATGGGATATGTGTTACTTAGCTATAAGAAGGAAAGAAATTACACGTTTAGTTACCACTACACTATTATTTAATAAAAAAAGTCTTTGAACAACTACTTTTGACAAAAAGCTAAGATGGAAGTATGGACACAATATATGCAACACAAAGATAGATGTTGTTACTAGAAGAAAAGCTCAATGCTCACCTTGAGAAGCGTTGGCCTGTCGTCTGAAGGCTGAAGCATACAAAAGCTGTGCAAAGTGGCCTTCCTCATTGACAATCAACACATTATCAATTAGAAACACAAGAAAATTTCTATGAACCAATCATGAAGGTTCTTTCAGATAGATTTTGGATTTGGAGACAAGAAATAGATATTGCACTGCCTGTGAGAAATACCAGTGCCTCAGGCTAGATGATGACAAGGTAACATCTCCCCTGAGGTTTTGAATTTTGACACCACATACATATCATATAGTAAGAAGTTAAAGTTATATTCAATTCATAAATTATGACATCATCCATGAAGGTAATGATTTAGCAAATAAGGATAATTCACAAGTAGAACCATAGTAGAACAATGATGACTATAAACAAACATGGAGACAATTAGTGAAATGACTATCAACAAACGTAGAGACAATGAGTGCAATGGTTATCAGGAAACAATTATTCAAATGACTATTAACAACGTATATAATTATTTGTTTAGTGATCATACACATTAAAGATTTTTGTTGATCACAGCAGTGTGTCCTGCTCTCTAGTCTTACATAAGGTATGAAGACATGCTTGAAATGAGCAATTATCAAAATCAGACATGCATGTTTGAAAATTGTGATATTCGCTTTTATAGTACTGGATGCGCTGATTCCTGCTCAAATAACAGAAAATAGACAATAACGCACCTATTGGCCGCAGTCTGTCGAAGAATGAAGCATCATGAACAAGGAAGTTCACGTCAAAGAGCACAGAACGGCGGAGGGCCTCAGATTGGACTTGGTGTGCATATGATCTTCAGCTGTTACGATATAATCATGCGTCCATCAATCATCATTCTTATATTCTCAAGGATCATAAAGCAAGCAGGTTTCGTGCATTTCGAATTTACATACCTCGTCAGACAAGGAAATCGAATTTTGAAAGGCGTATCAAAACCCAATCCGACCAATGAGCAACAGCGATATCGCGTAGAGATTAGCGAGCTGCAACAGCCACTAAGAAAATTGACTGGCCACAAACACACAAAATTCTTGAGTTCATCGATTAAAGCATAAATTGTAGGATAAGTTTCTTTGAATGATCGGAAAATTAGTGTTAATTAAATTGCTTGCTTCTAATCACCTGCTTAAGTCTCTGAGAAATGGAGGCGGTAAGCGTAGCATAACCACCGAACTTCCAGCACAAAGCCATTGCGCTTCTTCTTCTCCAAAAACTGACGGATTTAGCACGAAATAGCAAATAAATGACTGTTTGGATCCTGGGACCAAAAATTGGCTCCAAAATGGCTTCACAAAAAAAAAGGCTCCAAAATTTGGCTCCAAAATCCCGTTCAAGGGAATGAATTAGTACGTTGTGTTCAGAATATTGGGCCGGTGCCGCTTAGGGCGAGTCTTGATTATGGGCCAGCCTACTATTGTAGGATGGCTGGACCCAAATCCATCTTACCCTTTTTGTTCGGACTGGTACCTCTTTCTCTAATATCCTTAATTTTAAAAATAGATACAAAATTCAATAATAACCAAAAATAAAAGCTTATACGGTGATATCCTACATGTCATATAATCGTAGCTCTGATTTATATAACGGTAAATAATTTTTAATACGATATTGAGGTAATAGATATATGTACATCGAATATCGATGTAACAACCCGGAATTTCAATTATTGGATTTAAGTAAATTATTTATGTAAAATGACGATTTTACCCTTGGTCGGTAAAGGGCATAGAAGTCAAATTTTGTTTCGAAACCTTTTCGATGGTGTTTTGGATACCGTTGCGTAGGTCTCGACCTCACGAGTTCGTAGACAGGCGGCACGCGGAAAACGGAGTTCGTGTACGAAAGTTATGGGTCTAGATGTGCAAGGGCATTTTGGTAATTTGGTTTTGGGAGAAGATATTTTAACCCCCCAAATCAGACTTATCTGATCCATATCATCTTCATTTCATCTTTATCACTCATTCACTCTCTCTGTAACAAAAACACAAACACACCCACCCGAAACCGTGCGAAAAACCAAGAGAAAAATCATAAAGTCAACGTTGGATTCAAGGCTTTAGCTTCCCATTTGGATCAACTAATCGTATTCTACTCCTTCCCACGATCACAACCGTACCAACCATCGAAGGAGAGGACCACGGAGGAAGCCGAACCGTGGATAGGAAGTTTCGGACCTTCCGATCGATTTTCCGGCTAGCACAGGCGATACTGCTCCAGGAACTTCATGGGAGCGTACAGTTCGGGATTGAGCTTGCTTGAACAGGTTTGTGAGTGGACTTTTGGTTTATAAACTATAATGCATGCATAAATGTATCTTGATTTAAATACGGTTATGTATGGGTGCAATGATTTCCTGGAATTTATAATTGATTGCTGGACATTTGTTTTCTTCAATATTTCAGTGAAAGTGTGTTGAAAGAAATGATATGGTTGTTGGATTCGGTTTTGATATTGTTTTGACGTGGTGACTATTTGGGTCCATGATTTTGAGTTGAAACCGTATTTGTAATAAATGATAAACAAAATATATACTTGATTTTGGATACAATATCATTTTGAGGGGGCCCAGGAGCCGGGCCTTGGTTCCGTGTTGGCGGACTCCCGGTGAACCCCCAATATAAACAAAATCGATTTGAGGGGGCCTAGGATCCGGGCCTTGGTTCCGTGTTGGCGGACTCCCGGTGAACCTCCAATATAAAAGGTGTTTTTGCAGAGATTGTGGTCGAGTCCAAGTAATACAGATTTTAACACATCTCAAGGGATACCCTGGTGTGTTGTGGATATGTTGGGAATAGTGAATTTGAGATATTATGTGTCTAGATTGGATTAAATGATTTTTAACTCATTTGAAGACAGTTTTCGAACCAAACTGTGAATCACGGGGTATTTTCTTTATACAGATTTTCTGTGATATCAACTAAGTAGTTTAAAGAGAAATGGAAATTTTGGTGATTTACATATGTTGTTTTTATATTATAAATTGTTTATGTGAAGCATGCATGATTTTATAAATGGAGGGGGGGAAATGTAATATTTCCTCGAAAAATGATTTAGAAATGATTATTTTTGTCCACTCACAACTTTTGTGTTTAAACCCCCTTCAGGCAGTTGAATAGAGTTGACGCGAATACTGATCTCGAGGCAGAGGCATTAGTACTTCGACTGCGCCGTGTAATTATATTTGAGTAGGATATCTAAATTTTACTCTTGATCCTACTTAGACGCTCTGATATTATATTGTATTTGATTGGTTGTTAATTACGGGAATTATTGAGTGCTTAAGTCCCTTGTCTGACAAGAGGAAGTATTTATCATTGTTATTATAATTTGTAAGAATTGAAGGGTATTTTGGGAACCTTTCCTTAGGTTGTCAGACGGGATCAGGGTTCTTCTCGGGTTTCGAGGGGAAATTCGGGACGGGTCCTGACAATCGATCTCATTGTTTATGAATAACGAAGTCAAACTTAAGACCTAGTACACGATATTATGCAAATATTAATACTAATAGTATATAAACATCTTAGTAATGAATAAGTTTTTAATACATTTATAATTTTAAAAGCTTATGCCAGAAAACAAAGATAAAAGTGGATCTTTAGAACTATCCAACAAAATAAAAATTCGGTAGGTGATATTTCATATTCGATTATCATATATGTTGAGAATGTTGTAATTCAAAATTTTGATATTATTAGTTGATTTATTGTGTGACGCGGGTAAATTCTCTTCCTCACTAGAATATCATCATATATGAAAACACAAAAGCCAACTGATTGTCAATCCGATAATATATTTTTTTGGATAAACAAAAGAAAATAAAAGGATCCCTATTTGGTGGAGAAATGGGATACCGCATGGGTGCCACAAAATAAAAGTGGAATATAAAACTAGTGTAATGTGTTCATTTTATTTAGGGTGTGTTTGGATGAAGAATTTAAAATGACGGATTTTAATTTTATAGAATTTGTGAAGTTTCTTATTTGGATAATATAAAAATATAATGAAATATAAACATTGAATTTAACGTTTATACATAAATTATAGTTATAAAAACGAAATTTGGAAAATGACATATTTTTATATGGAATTTAAAGTGGGGATTAGGGGCATCCAATGATAGGACCCTTCCCGAATTTCATCTTGAAATTTGCGAAAAACCTTGCTCTTGTCTGACAGCTTTTAACCACAAAAGTCAATACCTGAAATATCCTTAATCTTTGGAAACATCAAATCAATTTTATAGGGGTTCCAATAGAACCTCCATTGTACCTTATTGACCTTCACCTACCTGTCAGACGAAGGATAGACCAGTAGTTCACAAACAACCTCGGAGGACCTCCTCCGCAATCAAACAAGACAACTGACGTGTCACCCTCGTGTGAACTGTCAACAACTCGTAAATCTGGGTCACCGCCCACACCACCCACTGACCCTGATGACGAAAATACCCTTGCCACAAATCAGGCATTGGTCACGCTTCGTAACCGTAAACATCGTACATATACCAAAAGGTTCTTTGGCTATTCAACATTAAAGATTTTGTTGAATTGAGTCTCACGTACCTTACCTCGAGCCGTAACTCGATATCCCGACTCAGCTCGAGTCGTGGCTCAGTATCATGGCTCATCCCTAATTATAACTCAATATCCCAGCTCATCCCGAGTCGTGACTCAGTATCCCGACTCATCCCGAATCGTAATTCAATATCTCGGCTAATCCCGAGTCGTAGCTCAGTATCCCGCTTCATCCTGAGCTCTAACTCAATATCCCGGCTCATCCCGAGCCGTGGCTCAATATCCCGACTCATCTCGAGCTGTAACTCAATATCCCAACTCATCTCGAGTCGTGGCTTAGTATCCCGGCTCATCCCGAGTCGTAACTCAATATCTCAGCTCATCCCGAGCCGTGGCTCAGTATCCCAGCTTATCCCGAGCTGTATGATGGAATCTTCCATAACATACTTCAAATCATTCATTAGGGTCAAAACCCAAATCATAATCCCGATCTGAAACCCTAAAATAAATTCATTCGCCCCGAGAGATGCATAGTGTTAAGACATTCGATAAATCCCTTTAAACCTTAAGCTTAAGTTTCGAGCCTCGAAAGGGTGCTAATATATATTCCCACCACTCACAATCCGTGGTATGACTTAATACATAGAAATAATCACGCCTTGCAATCCCGGAACCCAGTCCGTTCACCATACATTCAAAGTACTAACTCAAAGATCCCTAGCCCCAAGGAACCCTTTGACATACCAATAACCCAGCTCCCTTGACCCCCCGAGTCAAAACCCGCTCCGTGGTCGACCATTACCGTTGGGATTACTCAAACGGGACTCTAAACGGACTCCAACAGCCTCAAAATCAACAAAATCTTATCCGGAATGTTCCAAAACCTTAGGCAAATGCCACCGTGGGCCAGTAAACAGTCCCATGTGCTTGTAGAAGACCGAACAACGTGCCACGTGCCGGCCACGCGCTGCCACGCGCCCCCACGCGCCTCTATACTATCACGGCGGAATATTTTGCCGATCTGATGGAATATCCTGAAGGAATTAGAATCTTCCGCCCAAACTAACGACGTTAGGGTTCCGTTATAACACTGTTACTTTTTGACGGAATATGCTAATGTAGTCAGTATATTCTGTCAAACCCTGACGGCGTCAGTTGACCCAACGGTCAACTAACTGCTGACTGGACCGCTGATTGTGTTGCCACATGCTCCATGTGGCAGCTGAGTCAAGTGATGATTGGTCGCCATGTGGCTGTCATATGGCATGCCACATTAGCAACCGTAGTTCGAACTAGTCGTCAGAGTTCGTCGCGGATGACAACCGGACAGTCGCCGTCACCGTCGTCGCCAGTGGTCGGAATCTGGGATCACTCGTCGGAATCCGCCATTAACGGACGGAAGCTCAAGCTTCCCAGATTCCTCCAAACTCCACTAGTTTTCACGATCCACACGTGCAAATTCATATACTCCTTCCCAAGAGTCCAAATCCAAGCTCAGTATTGAGAAATCTTACTTGGTTCGATCGGAATCTAGCTGAGAAGTTTCGGTCCACATCTCCTCTTCCATCCGCCGTCTATGGTGACGCTCCCACCTCGACAATGACACCAAACTGCTCGTAGAGTCGAGGGGAAGATTTCCACGACCTTGGTTTTGGTTGAATCGACCCCAAACTGGGACGATAAAAGGGATAGTGGTGCAGTGATCGCACGAGAGGAGATAGATACCGAGGGAGAAGAGAGAGAGAGTCTCAGTCGGGTCTGGGCAGAGTCTCCGAAGAGAGAAAAATATCCCCCAAATTTTGGACTTCTCAGAAATGACCAAACTACCCCTGAAGCTTCTAGACCCACAATGCTCTCGTCGGGTCTTCGTTTTTTGTGTGACGCCTGTCTATGAACTCGTGAGTTCGAGACCTACGCAACGACCCAAGAAAAACTTCCAAAAGTACTTCCAGACAAAAAGTGACTCCCGAACCCCTTCGAAACCGAGGGTAAAATCGTATTTTCCTTATTATATTCTCAAATTACTTTAATTTCTGGTCCGGGTCGTTATATCTAAATTCTTTGTTTTTTTTTTGAATTTCTAAATTTCAGTTTTAATGAATAAAAATAAGAGAATTGATGCGTAGGAATTTCAAAATTCCTGACTTTTTATCAAATCTCTTGTTATTTTCCCTCATCCAAACACACCTTATAACAATTCAGTAAATTTATCATGTAAATGATTATTAATAACTAATTTCCTCTAGTATCATATTTACTTATATTTAGTAAAATAAAAATATTTTGATTCGTACTAGTAAATTTTTTTATTAATGTTTTTGGACACATTTTTCTAAATATATCAAATTAATGAAAATAGCGAAATATAATTATAAAGGTAGATTGATTATTGATAATCGAAAAGAAATTAACTGAAATAAAAATTTAAGGAGAAAATTAATATTCAATAAAAAAAAAAAGGAGAAAATTAATAGGAAATAAAAATTTTGGAGGAAAATTAAATAGAGGGAAATTGGTTAAAATGCCTTAAACGAAAGTGTTTGTCTTAACAACTCGCCGCGGACTATTATCACTGCTCCTCCCATCCAAATTCCAAGTATTAACTTACGGATCAGAAATCGACGTAGCTAGAGAGTAGAGTGTAGAGCAAACGTAGAAGCTGAGCCTGAGATTCGAGCCAAGCCGCGCCCAAACGCGCGAGTGAATGATTCAATGTCAAATTAACGGTTCCGCGAAACCACACTCGTCTCATCTTTCTCTATCTCTCTCTCGATGGTCTCTCTATTTGTTGAGTGGCGGTGTGTCTCTCGTTCCCTTCAACTCCTCAACCCAATCCGATAATACGAAACGCTCCCCCTTAATCCCTCCCTCGCCGCATTAAATACAGTAGTCTTAGGGAAAAATTCCCAAATTTTCTTTGGCTACTGGTTTTCTTTTCGTACTGTGGATTACTGCAAACCTTCGGAACTCAAATTCGTGGCTTTCCAAAGCAATCAGATATTTCAGGTAATGTCTTTCTCTTTTCCATGATACAGGCCTTCATTGTTTAGGGTTCCAGTTTTGTATTTGAATGCGTTTCCTGATTTTTTTTAAATTTAATTTTGCTATCAGGTTGGTTTTCAATCCTGCTTTGATGCCTAAGTAGGTTTCCAAGTGTACTTACATACATAAGTTCCCTGTTCTAATATTCTATTAATATTTTATTATTAAATGTTAGTTTATCTCAAATGCCTGCAGTTGCTTAGTTTTTTATTAGTGTGTATAGTTTGAGGGTGTATGAGTGCACTGTTGTCTGTGAGGATTAACTTCTTCAAGCAAACAATGTAAATATTTTATTTTGGGAAATTCTATGAATAAATGTCAGGCTATCTTGATAGGATAGATCACTCCCTTGAAGTGCTTTACAATTTCCATGACTAGTACACAGTTCAAAGTTCGAACTCATAGACTCATTCGAGTTAGTTGCATTGATGTTTTCACCATGGGATTGGGGGTTTAGCAGTTTGGGTTGATTATGAGGCATTTTGTAATTATGGATTATAATGTACTTGTTAATGTTGATATTTGCCCTCAGATTTCGTTAAAGTGACTCCATTTGTTTAGGGTAGTAATCTGGTGATGTAATGTTTGAAGGGAGATTTGTTTGACGTCTTTTGCCAATGGCTGCTGATCAACGGAGAAAGCGATTAAATGGTGCTAGCATCGTCGGCTGCAATTCAAGGGAGCAACATAAAGCAAAAAAGAAAAATATGGGTTTGCTTCAAGATTATTCAGACATAAAATCACATATTTCTCTTGAGTGGGATGGAAACCAGAAAATAGTGGTGGCCAAAAGGGATCAAATTGGCATAAGTTGGAGTTATGCAAGGCCATTTCTTCATTCTACTTTCAATAGCCACAATATTTTGGCAGATGCTTTTGCTGTTCCTCAGGGAATATATGATTTGGAAAATTTGGAAGATGTGCTTTCTTATGAGGTAGCTATAAATTCATGGTTATTCAAAATTATATATCTAAATCATGTTTTATCTCTGATAAATAGTATGTAATATGTTTTTTCTTCATAAAATGATGCAGGTCTGGCAGAATCATCTGTCAGAGAGTGAGAGAAATCATCTAATGCAGTTTCTTCCTAGAGGACCAGAGGCAGAGCAAGTTGTCCAAGCACTGCTGGCTGGGGATAACTTTGACTTTGGAAACCCTTTGATTAAATGGCATGTATTGCTATGTTATACTTGTATCGTGAGCATAAAATTACTTAATTTTTTTATGCACACACATGGATGTCCTTCATGCATCTCCTTTCCTCTTCTTTTCTCTATTAATTTTACTTCTCTTATATTTTCTATGAGTAAATAAAGGTTGCGCTGCAGAAAATTGCTTTTTGTAGATTAATAAAAAGATTTTTGTTATTTCATTTTCTTATGAGAAAAAAGGTTATGTGTGATTGAGAACCGTATGATAATACGTTAACATTAATTATTCTGTTAGATCATAGAATTCAAAACAAGAAACTTTTCTATTGTTTTTTGTTACTATTTTTGGAAAAGCAATTTTAGATAATTCTAGCATGAAGAAAGAAAAGAACTTTTTGGTTTGTGGCTTTTTGATGGTATCTTCCTTTAGTTAATAATAATTTTAATCAATATGTGCTGATGATTTGATATGGAATTTGTTTTCAGGGGTGCTTCACTTTGCTCTGGTGATTTCCACCCCGATGCCATTCTTCATAGGGAACAGTGTCTAAGGACTGATAAAAAAGCATACTACAAGGGCTTACAGAAGTATCATAATGAGTATGTGCAGCTTTCCTGCTTTTTTTCCTATGTATACTGGTTTTGAGAGGAGATTTTGTACTAAAAATAGACAACCACAATGTTATGGTTTTTGTGGCAGTGTGATTGCATATTTACTGAAGTTGCAAGAGAGATGTGCAAGCTGTGAGGATCCTGAAAAGGAAATTGTGCAGAAAATATGGAGGTTGATTCTCACTATAGTTTTTGTTGTCATTTCTAATTTTTAGTTTAAAGGATGCCAAATCTTCCGTTTGTAACATGCACAACCAAGTACCATATAAGAAATGAGGAAGTTTTGTTCAAATTATGTTTTTCCTGTTCTTTCAGTCATTTGTCAGACTGCTTGGGTTTATGCAGGTCAAGAAATGATGTGGAGAAACAAATTTCTTCACACCCAAATGAATCCAGAATCTGGGATCTTGAGGGAAATGCCACAGTTACATCTGAATCTTGTTCTTGGGTTGGAGATGAGAAACCATGTAGTAGTGATAACCAGATTTCCTCAGTGATCAAGGTGGGAGAACTTCGGAACAGGTAATACAGCTGTCCACGTTTAGTCTTACCAGAGCATCTATGGGCTCATGTTCATTTTATTTCTGAAATTGTATGCCTTCTTGGCTACTTTATCCATCTTACGCTCACTTTGAACTGGCATGAGGAATCTTATACGTTTCTATTGTGTCAGGATCCGTGAAAAAGGCGTCAGAAAGGGCAAAGGTAGAAATTTATTGGTGACGGCAGATGGAGCACCTAATGTAGGAGCAAGATCCAATAAAGGAGACAAGCTAACTAAACGTAATATCTGGAATACCGATGGTTCTAAATACATGTCATATGTTAAGGTTGGTGTTCCCAGTTTTGAAACGAAGTAAAAAATTTGATCTCTGATTGGACATGATTAGTGTTTAGATCGTAGTTACTTTTCTGTAACCTGTAATGCACGGCTTATTATGCAGAGACATGAACTGTCAAATGTCCATTTGAGTGGGACAAATAAGCAAACTCAACTAAAAAGTTCTTTTACAATATTCCGGTGTTAGTTTTGGACACCATTCTGTTTAGAAGTCATTGACTCTAAGTTTTTTATTGGATGGGATTTTCTTCATAATTGATGGCAAAATGACAGATATATGTGTTTAAACCAATAAACATAGGAGATACTCCTCTCTCTCTCTCTCTCTCTCTTGCCACACACCCATAAAATACAGGGAGACATCTTTTTGCTCAGTATGTGCTACTTATGGTCATGATGAATAACTCTAATACGTATGAAGCTCTTTCTGATTGTGCACTTTTAACTATTTCAGATTAGCAAGAAACAGTATGAAATTGTTAAGAGTATGAAGCAGTCTGGGAAAAGCATTCAGTCCCGGTCTCTTAATGAGGTTCTAGGTGACCCTGATAGCTTTAATGTACTACCATATGAAGACTTTGAGGAAGAAGAACAGGAGAAGTTGCATCAGCACTGGTTAGTATCTCGTGAAGTATACATATTATTAAAGACCTTGGAAAAAAATTTGATTGCCTGCCTTCTGAAAGTAGTCTTGTTTATATAGGTTGCAGTTGGCAAATAAAGATCTTCCAGCAGCTTATGCAAACTGGATAGAATTTCATTTACGGAGACGGCAAATGACAAAGTCTCTGGAGAAAGACATGAATAAGAGGCTAAAGTCCCGGATTGAGGTTTGTGATTCGCCCCTTATGTCCTTTCTTCCCTTTGTTTTAAGTTCATATCTTTATCAACCTGATCGGAATCCATCCATTTCATAATGGACTTGTGTCTATTGTCGTGTGATAAATGTTCTGGTTTGTGATGAGGTGTTCAGGATGACGAAGGTGAAGAAAACCATGAGAGTGTGCTCCAGGATGAGATAGATATTGGAGCAAATAACCATGAATCTTCAATGGAAGATGATGAGAAGTCCATACCTGGCCTCCCACAGAGTGATGACTGCGAAACCACTTACATGGAAGAAGATGACAAGTCTCCACATAAGCTTACTGGTGTTTCTGAGTGCAACCCCACAGATATAGATTCAGAAGAACATTTCAGTACAGGATCAGATAGTGATTCAGAAAAGCTTATAATTACAGATTCTGATCAATCTCCTCCAGATGTATCTGAGTATGCGGAGAATCTGAATACTTCAGATACTGTGGTAAGTCAACAACCACATTTATGTGCTAGTGGAGATGTCTGGAAAGCAGTTAGCATCCCACATTCTTACTATGATTCTACTGGAAGCCGTGAATATTCATCTGTCAGTGAGTTATCGCTTGCACATCCACAAGTTAATGATGAGCAAGGGGCACCCTTAGTTGTTCTGGAGTCTGACTTATCTGTGGGAGACACTGGGAAAGATTTATTGCACAGACACTCAGAGAATGGTTCCTTGAGTTCTTTTCCAAATCAAGATCGAAATGAATTGCTTCAATCTCTCTTTAAGGGCCAGAGCATGTTATCCTACAAACATGAGCAGAAACATACAGGGATGGATTTTCGGCCACCAACCAGTGTGTTTATGGGTGATGATCAGTTTCGAGGGCATTTTGGGGTGCAGCAACACCAGTCACTGCCTCTGGAGCAGGGGCAGAAGAGAGAGAGTGAAGTTTACATGCAGCAAAACTTACCTGAGAATATTTACTCTGATGGAGGTAGATACCTAATTCCAAGGCAGGAACTTCTGACTCCTGTCAATGTGCAGGATTGGGCTGTCAATGGTGTTCGTATGTCAGGACCTCTCCAATCTCATTTAGAGGGTGGAGAGATGTTGAGCCATAACTGGTTTTCTGGTGAGCATCAAGTTCATGGTGGATGGTCTGCATCAGGTGGTACTAGTGTCATAAGTCAGAGCATTGGGAGCGGAAATAATGCAGATCAGAGCTTATTCAGTGTTCTATCTCATTGTAACCAATTGCGATCAAGTAGCCCTTATCAGCCAGTAAACTCCACGGAGCAGTTCATCTCCCCTAGGAACTATGGAGTGGTGGGTGGTGCTAACCCGAGAATCGGAAATATTCTTCCACAAGCAGCTCAGTCACTTGATTACTTGGGTGGGCGCGAAGCAGCTACTTCAATGATGCATGATGATATGCAATGGATGAACTTACCTCATCAAAACTCTGGTTTACGTGATCCAATGGGGAAACCATTTTTGAGGTCGTGGAACCAGTAAGACATTTTTCTGCCATATCGGGTGAGAGTCGCAATATGTGGCTTCGTTCAGGGGTTGGATAGGGCTAGATACCAGAGAAATTGCAAATGGTGACTTGCTAAACATTTTATAGTCTTTTGAGATCCCTTACGAGGACGAGACATGTGAGGTTACTTGAGATTCACAAGATGAAAGTGCAGCGCTGGAGATAGGTTTTGTACATACCTATAAAAGGGCCAACTCAACACCATGTACATATGTTAGATGGGCAGACAGATAGCAGGAGAGAGGAGAGTCATGGGATATTGGACAATCCAGGTATCTCTAATTAATTTTGTTAGTGATAATAATTTGAATTTCAATTTTCATTGGAATTGTTTTTTCCTTGTCTGTTCTCGAGAAATATCTTTCTATGTTTTTGGAGGCTTTTAGTTTCTGTAGAGGAATGCTTTATATAACCAAGCTCTCTTGAAAGCCATTATTCTTTTCCATTTTCTGTCCTCTCTTATGGAATGTTTAGTGCTTTCACAATCATTTTTTAAATCAAGAGTTTTTCGGAAATTTAACAATCCACTTCCTAGAACTGTACCAAAATGCCACAGAATGGTGTTGGATTCCAAATTGTTACCATGTACCAACCATCAATGACAGCGGGCTGCTGCAATGTGCGGGCACTTGAGCTAATGTGTTGTTAGTTGTTACACACACACACACACACACACACACACACTCTCCCTCTTCTCATCTCATCAGCGAATTGATCTTTTTTTGAGTGTGGCCCGTCATCATCTACTGAGATTGTCTGATGTCTGATCATACACGAGTCTCCTGGATGAGATGGTTCTTTCTGGTCTGGTGACACTGTTTAAGATGGAAATTTTGTTTTAGTTTAAAGCGACCCTTAAAAATGAAGATGTTATAGATGTGGTTGAAATCTGAAGCGTTAGGTTTTACTCTCTCTATGGATTATGGAATGCTAGTGTATCAAGATTCAAGTATGGTTGGATGAGGAGACAGTCATTGCTCTTGGACCTCAAATGCCCCACTTTCAAATTCCAATGCGATGATTCCTTTGTGTGGGGGTCTCCCTCTCTTTCGACTTTGATCGCATACAGCGAGACAACCAGCCTCTGCCGCATAAGGGTGTAAGCGAACCAACCCATTTTGTTTTTGGTTCATTTGGCTAAGTTCGAACAGAAAGTCCCAAGTTATATAAAGATTGAAAGAAAACATCAAATTTTCTAAGTTCGGCATACAGGCTCTTTTTAAGGGGAAACTACGGTTTAGTTATGTTCAGTAACAAAAAATGATATTGCACACTTGAAAACATCAATTTGTGGTTTCAAACTTTCGGATAACTGTCTATTCATGTACTATCGTAAGATATTTTTGAATAAAATATCCTATCTAAAAAAAAAAAACATCGCAGTTGCAGATGACGGAGATGATACATTTGTATGGACTTATTGCCATTCAATATCGTTTTAATAGAAAATATAAAATTAAAGAAAACTCCCGGATAGCTTATGTTATGAATTTCCTATTAAATGTTTTAAGTTATATACAAATCAATTATTGGAAATGATTTGTAAATTTTGTTTGGAAAGAAGGAAAGTTGGTAGGGAAAATCTGAAAAACCAAGCAAAAGGAGCCCATAAAGATGTTGTAGTGAAGGCAGCTAGAAATGTGGGCAGAAAGCAATGAGATATTCCCGCGCGCCCAGAGAGACAGAGGGAGAGGTTGAGACGCTAAAACAACGGAGTGGAGAAGAGAATTCAGACTAAGATGCAATTTTACAGAGTCCGGAGAAAAACGAGGCGGCAGTTACATCTTACATTCATTCTCTTTGATTATTTCCAATCATTTTGTTTTGTGTTTGTTTGCTTGTTTGTTTGTTGTTCTTCCCTCAACTTCCAACTGCCCACTGCCAACTGCCATTTGCATGCATTTCTGTGTGTTTCTTCTTCTTCTTCTTCTCTCTTCTCTCTTCCCTCACTCTCATGGATGAATGAGTGCATGATTGAGTGAAGCTAAGTTAGTATTAGGCTAGCTAATACTACAAACAGGAGGAAACCATTACCACTTGCATTTAAATTGAGTGGAATCTGAAAGAACGGCAAAAAAGAAAAGATTCATGGAGTCAGAACCCTTAATTCCGGAAAAAAGAAAAGACAAAAGCAAAATAGGGACGAAAGAGGTGATTCGACTAGAGCGTGAAGCCGTCATTCAAGTTCTCAAGCCAAAACTGATCATGACCTTGGCCAACCTCATCGGTTCCTTTCTTCCTTCCTTTTCAATTTTATATTTTCTTTTGCAAGTTGAATAATAAATGAGCGGCTGGTTTTCAAACTTGAATGATGTGCAGAACAAAAGTCAGACCGGGCTGAGTTTCTTAAGCTCTGCAAGAGAGTTGAGTACACAATTCGGGCTTGGTATCTTCTACAATTTGAGGACTTGATGGTAATTAAGCTGCTCCTGCCTTATGCATTGATGCATTATGCCATGACAGTGAGTTATTCAGTGATTGATTTGTGTTTGTGTGTCGTCGTGGTGTTTACAGCAACTCTACTCCCTGTTTGACCCCGTATACGGGAGTCAGAAACTGGAGCAGCAGAATCTTACTTCTCAAGAAATTGATGTTCTTGAACAGAGTTTCCTCACCTACTTATTTCAGGTTTTATATATTCATTCTTGCACATTTTCCTCAATATTATTTCCCTAATATTTGTATATATATATATATGATGATGATACATATACATGAATACCTGATCCATACAGGTGATGGAAAAGAGTAATTTCAGGATTGCAACTAATGAGGAAATTGAGATTGCACACTCAGGGAAGTATCTTCTAAATCTTCCCATCGTCGTTGATGAGTCTAAGGTTGTTTCTACTTACTGCTTTCAATTAAGTAAAATCTATCTTCTATCTATCAACATTTGCTAATGTAACTTTTATTTTTTCCATGCGCTCTTCATGTTTTCTGATCCCAGTATGTTTTTCCTGCCGAATGTAGCTTGACAAGAAACTTTTAGGGAAATACTTCGACAACCATCCTCATGAAAACATGCCAGATTTTGCTGATAAGGTATTTTTTAAAATGTAGCTAGAATATGGATACTGCAAACTGAACAAGTTAGGGAATTTGCAAGTTTTAAAGCCTTGTTAAAAATTTCAATTGCTGCTCATGTTTTCTTACTTTCAGTATGTTATCTTCCGACGCGGTATTGGACTTGATAAGACAAGTGATTACTTTTTCATGGCGAAAGTGGACATAATCCTCTCACGTTTCTGGAAATATCTTTTACGAGTAACTAAGTAGGTGCTTTTTGAAAGTAATGTTATCTGTTATTGTCCTTTACCACTACTGTCATGGGCAACTAGCTCCAAAATATTTCATCATCTGATTGTGTTATTGTTGTCGCAGGACAGAAAAGTTCTTTCCCAAAAGGGCTAGTGCAGAAGCCAAGAAAGATCCAAAGAAGGACGATGAAGGTAATGGTGAAGAAGATGGGGATGAGGATGAGGATGAGGATGATTTGTTTGTTGAACGAATCCGCCTTGAAAAAATGGAACTAAGGTTGGCATTTGCTTTCAATTCAATTTGAGTACTTTAGCCACTTCATTCCAATATATGATATGATCTGTTGTCCTTCAGCCCTCAAAACTTGCTGACCAAAAACACCATCCAAGAACCAACTTTTGATCGGATTATCGTTGTTTACAGGTACTTTATTTTTTCATTCATGTATTGCATTGTTTTGCCTAATGTATTTTGTGAAACATTAAGTTGATGCAACTTTTGATGTGCTGTTCAGGCGAGCAAGTACCGGAGATGATAAAGCAGACCGGGGAATATATGTTAAACATTTCAAACATATACCCATGGCTGATATGGAGATTGTCCTTGTGATTCTCTCTTTCTTTATGTTTTTTCTTTGAAGTATATATATACACTGTAAACATACATAGATACATAAAGTGATGAGCTGGTATATCAGTAACTATGAAATGAAAGCTATCGGCTTTTGCAGCCTGAGAAGAAGAACCCAGGATTAACTCCAATGGACTGGCTCACATTCATTGGCTCTGCGGTCGTTGGGCTGGTCAGTTTATTCACACCAGTCAAGATTATCTTGTGAAGATTTATGCTTCTTACAATTTATTCCTTTACAGGTTGCTGTTGTTACGTCGATTGAAACCACTAAAGTTGATCTTTGGGTCATCTTTGCAATTCTTTCCACTGTAATTGGTTACTGTGCTAAGACATACTTCAGGTTAAGTCTCCTGTTATAGTTCATGTCCTTTTCTCAATTTGGATGCCTAATTATTCATATTATGGATTCTTTTGAATTATTAGGATTATTATTTTTTGGTTCTGCAGTTTTCAGGAGAACTTGGCTCAATATCAGAACTTGATAACACAGTCCATGTATGAAAAACAGCTTGATAGCGGAAGGGGTACTCTTCTTCACTTGTGTGATGATGTCATTCAACAGGAAGTAAGAGGCCGCCCACTCTTAATTCATTTCTGAAATTAATTACTGCATTGTTTTGAATTTTTTTTAATGTGCAGGTCAAGGAGGTGATCATTTCTTTTTTTATATTAATGGAACAAGGGAAAGCTACCTTACTAGTAAGTAGCATGCATCCATTTCTACATTACACCTGACCTCCTCGTTATTGAAAGAAACAATAGCACTGGTGAATTGAAGTCATTGTATTTAATTATTCTAGGATCTGGATACGTGGTGTGAGGACCTAATCAAAGAACAGTTTAACGACCACTGTAACTTTGATGTGGACGACGCAGTTCAGAAGTTGGAGAAACTGGGAATTGTTACTCGGGTAAGGCTCTCTACATCCCTCCATCATCAAACATGCTACTGATAGGCTTAGAATAATAGTTTATGATCGTTCCTGCTCGCTATTTAGTTTCTAATTGCATCTGCTATCGAGGATTAAGTTAAACTTACCTATGAATTTGAATTTAGGATGTCCAAGGACGGTATAACTGCGTGGGGCTAAAACGCGCAAATGAGATCATTGGCACCACCACTGAGGAGGTTGTTCTCAAGGCAAAACAAGATGCCACTTGATCATGTTGCTTCTGTTGGGGAAGCTCAAGTTGGGCTGGAAATGCTTGCAGAAGCGACTTGTTCAAAGTGTAGTGTTTATCAATCAAGTGTCTCGTTTCCTAGAGGCTAACTAGCTAGATGAGCTCATTCATTGTCCCTGAATTCTGAAGGAAGATTCTAACTCTATTCTTTCTTCGGAATTGTTCCTTTTCTTTTCCACTCACAGTTTGTTAATTGATAAATAATACAGCACTAGGCCATATTTAGTGAATCAAATTCAATGATTCCTTCTTTTTACATACAAAATTTAGCCTGATCTGATCTTGAGTAAAACAATCGAGCAAACCGGCCATGATCATAAAGTATCCTTTCATCAAAACGTAATCATTGATTCAGGGAAGGCCCTGTGAAGTTAGACAAGACCAGAGGAAAATTGATCCGTTAAGAAGCAGTGAGGGCACAACGATGGATTTAAAAACAATCGTGACAACGAAAGCATATCATTTCCCTCCAAGTACAGCAGCGTGCTCATTCAACTCCTCATTCCTGTGAAACCCAAATTTCAAATCTTTTATGTATTAGCAGCTAAGGAACATCGACCATCTGCCTCCACGGGCTTTTTGCCTTTCCGTGACCTATTCCGCTTCTTCCGACTTCTCAAATTAGTATCTCCATCGTTCCTTTCCTGCACCAAACACTTCAGAATCTCAAAACACACACAAAGCAAAACAGAGTGTTCATGTCTCATCTTCTCCACAAGATCAGAATATGTTTATATAACGCGAAATGATTATCTTTTGAGTGTAAAGAAAATTCAATTAATATTGACAATGGTACGCTCAAGTCTATCCATGCTTGAATGAAATTAAATTTCCAGGTCGTTCCACATTGGAGTTTAGAGCCTTGCTAACTAATGTGCGATTTTTTTAGTTTTTTCAAAGGAGGGGCAGGCCTTAAATAATATTACTTGCAATATTACCTGCAATGAACCATGATCTGGGTTTTTCACTGTCTTTTTCTTCTTACATGAAAGAGGATTTGGACCCTGCAAAGTTTAAAAGAAAAAAAAAGATTAAATACATATACATTGAGGAGGGGTTTTGGACCCTTACATAAATAGACATGTAGAGGAAAATGAAAGGAATGAGCTATTTTTTTTAAGGAAACAAATAAAAAGGAGGGAGCTTTCGTAATACCTTTGCCTTCTTTCTCTTAAACTGTACTTTATCCTTCACACCCAATCCTTTCCTAGCAGTATGCCTCTTTGCTACAGCCTGCTCTTCCAAGTTGTGATCTACAAAACCACCTTCTTCATCAGAGGGATCCTTTTCTTGATGAGAAGCCGAAATACTTTTTGGTCTCTTTTTCAACATCTTATATTCCAAGTCGGTCATATGCAAACGTTGTTCTTCAGAAGTCTTCACAAATTGGCGTTGGGCGACTGATGGGGACTCAAGTAAACGACCAGTTCTCAGACCATATGTAAGCGGGACACCTGGTATCTGCAAGTGAAAAGATGTCTCCATGGATACATGCTCAAGTTGATATAATATAACAAACTAACAAAGGTAAGGAGCATCAAAACCAGATCGCATAACGAATTCAAAGAGTAAATAGGTAACAGAAATAACAGCCACCAACAAAATAACAATAAGAACTAAAGTGAGTCAATAACCTTGAGAAGCTTCTCACGAAGATCGACATGCTGAATAGCAACAAAGAAGTGCTCAGGATTATTTTGGCCAATAACTTCCATGATGCAATCCTCAGCACTCCTGGCAGTCTCGTGATTGCACCTGGGAAAGGATTGATATGATTCCAAGTAAGAAAAACATGAAATAATCAGTAAATGAAGACTTGACAAAGAGGGTTAGAGAAAATGCACACTTTGCAGTAATGAGGCTATTTGCAGCTTCAAGAGACTGCGAATGGGAGGGACCAAGCCTTGGAGCATGCATTTGCAACTCGGCGATAGCACATTTGGTGGTGAAAAGCATGACAGGGGCACTCAGCATACTAGTGAGGGCCTTATCAGCAGGGGTAATGCGATTCACGACCAGGTGATGCACAAAAGTCACATCGCATAAAATCTTGAAGGGCTGTCTGAATGCATAGCATGCTGAGAAGAATCTCACTATCTTCCGATGACGCTTCTGCTTCTTCACTCTTATATTTGATATGTACTGCAACAATAGTCCTTTCAGTCTTAAACTTTATGAACAGAACAGAATTAAAGCTAAACAACCATATGCATATGCCTCCGGACCAAAGCAAAACCGATAAACCGGGAAAGATGGAGTCTTGCAAACATAAATAAAGAGATATGGACAAGGAGCATACTTCCAAATTAAACAAGTAGAAACAGAAAACTAGAAACAAACTGAAATCAAATCAGATACTTTAAAGAACTGTATACAGAATTAAAAGGCTTATTACTTGATATGCACCAAAAATAAATCAGCGAGTCTTAAAATGCACCAAAAATTGAAATTTGTATAAGTTTGCACTCAGAACAACCATTCATTTACCTCCATTACACCATCCGTCAGTCTATGTTACTAACGTCGTTAAAAATGCTGATGTGGCAATAATATTACAAAATTTATAAGGACAATTAAGATATTTATTATATTTTATTAAATTATATATTAAATTTTTTTTTTTTAAATTAAAACTAATTTTATTATACATTTAATTTTATTTACCCTTCCCTTTCCCCTTTCCAACCCACCCGATCCTCGTCACCCTCTCTCCCTCTACTGGACCTCCCCCCACCGCCCACCCACAAACAAACAACCATGGATGTCGGCTGATTCCTCCGCCTCGGCTGATTCCTCCGCCTTCCTCGACTCCATCGATGATCTCATTGCCACCATCCGGGACTGGACTCCCATGGTCGTCGATAAGTCCGTCGGGCTTTGCCTCGCACGCGCTGAGGACCTTATGCAGCAGGCCATGTTCCGCCTTGAGGATGAGTTCAGGTCCCTGGTCGAGCGCGGCGGCGAGTCGCTTGAACTCAGTCGCGTGTTTCGCAGCGGCGAGTCGAACGGGGACTTGTCGTTTGACTCGGGAGATGAAGACGATGAAGAGATCATCGGGAACGGTGAGGAGCACCGGATCCCTACAGCTCAGCCTATCAGTCACTACGACATCGTGATTGATGCGCTTCCTTCTGGAACGATCAGCGATCTCCACGAGATCGCCAAACGCATGGTGGCGGCGGGGTTCGGTAAGGAGTGCTCGCTCGTGTACAGCAGTTGCCGAAGAGAGTTCCTGGAGGAGAGCTTATCAAGGCTGGGGTTACAGAAGCTGAGCATCGAAGAGGTTCAGAAGACGCCATGGCAGGACCTCGAGGACGAAATTGAGCGGTGGATCAAATCCGCCAACGTTGCGCTTTGGATTCTGTTCCCGAGCGAGCGAAGACTCTGCGATCGCATCTTCTACGGCCTCTCCTCGGCCGCTGACCTCTCGTTCATGGAGGTCTGTCGAGGCTCAACGATTCAGATACTCAACTTCGCTGACGCAGTCGCCATTAGAAGCAGATCACATTAGCGATTTCCCTGGTCAAAAACCTGTTACCGGCGTACCAAAGCTTCATTGGAAGGTTTCAGAATATGCCGGAAATTGGAAGGCATGACAAGTACATTAAGTATGGCAATGAAGAGATTGAAGCTAAGATTAATGACTTGTTTTGTGGCAGCAGAGGATCCGCCGGCGGTGGCCGGAAGTGAAGAATGTAAGCTGCTAATAATGGTTGTTTGTTTGTGGGTGGGCGGTCGGGGAGGTCCAGTAGAGGGAGAGAGGGAGACGATGATCGGGTGGGTTGGGAAGGGGAAGGGTAAATAAAATTAGTTTTAATTTAAAAAAAAGAATTTTAATATATAATTTAATAAAATAAAATCAAAATATAAAATAAAATTAGTTTTAGAATGCGCACATTTTCAAAATATAAAAAAACCAACCCAAAATCAAATCAAATAAAAGGCTATCTTTAAAGGAAAATAGAGCAATAAAACCAGTAAAGAGAGCAGGAGCTGATCTATTAAGGCCAAGGGTTCAATTGACCACCCCAACCCCTGAAATCCTCCATTAAAGCTTCCACCTTGACTCCGTCCTTACCTTTGTATCCCCTCTAAGTCCCTCTTGGTTTTGCAGCTCGGTTTGAGCGTTCTGCTTGCCCACTGCGCTCCAACTTTAAGATTGAGGTCGTCTCACGAAGAAGATACCATTTAAAGTTTGCCCATTTTTTTTTAACGTTGAGTGAGACGGTGTCGTATTCTTAAACGGTATTCTTCTTGAATGGTATAAATCCTATAATACGGCGGTAGACGAGAGTCGGCCACCACAGCGAGCCAGAGACGAGCGGACGTAAAGAGCGAAGCTGGTTTAGTTTTTTCACGGCTTTGGAGGAAGACGATGGTAGGATCACAGTAAGGTTTAAGAGAGAGAGAAGAGAGAAAAGTGAAATTCTGTTATCATTCATAATGTGTGCCAAGGCCCCAGCCAATGCCTAATACAATCGTTGAGAGCATAGCTCTAGCAGGTACATACACGTGTATTCTATTATCATCAATAAAAGGTAAAATAGATATTCTAAATGGTTCTAGATGTATAACAATGCAAGGAGGAAACTGTGACTGGTCCCATAACCTAGGTGTGGGCCGGCGGATGATACTGGTGTCAAGGTTGGGCCTATCAGACGAAGAGAAAAAGAGAAATCCCGAATTTTATGCGAAGGACCCAACCCAATTATCCATTCGGCCCAAAGTTTTGGTCATTGGGCCCAACTATCTTAACTCAGTCAATAAAAATAAATAATCTTAAGCCCGTTTGGCACTATCATCCTAAATTTCAAAAGGTTCCCGTTTTCTGTCTGCCCAAAACACAAGGTACCTGCCCAGGTTGGTTGTTCAAGGTTGCAACCCAAACCGGGGCATTAAAGGTGCTTGTGGGGAAGTCATCCTCGGACTTTCCTGGACTCTATGAACAATTGAACTGGACCTCCGACGAACTCCGAACAAACGAACTGGAAAACACAGGGTAACCTCTAAAACAGACACCATTTTCTGATTACCAAATAAAACACACCCCCCATTTGGTATTTAAGCTTTCATTCCAACCAAAATCAATCAGCACCTGTTTAGAGCATGCATGTAACCAAAAGAAATGGAAAAATGATAGAGCAGAAACAAACTCATCAAGTTTTCAGTGCCAAATTTCAACACATATTTCTTTCACCAACAATCAATTTTCATCTCTCTTTCTTTGGGTTTGTAAATCCTTATACATGGTACATATAACAACTATGACATGGTACATATACCAACTATGACCAACTTAACCATGCCGTGAATTAATTCAGAGCAAATTCAAAAGCTTTGCCTTCAGTTCTAACTGAACCACACATAGCCATACAACTCATTAGGAAATTTCATCAATCATGCCTTTTCTGGCCTCTTCCAATGGAGTTTGGCCGTGTCATCACATACTCAATGGAATTCGGCATATCAAAAACGATAATCTATCACTGTCTTAAATGCCATGATGATGGATTGATTGGATGGGGTTAGTTAATTAATAATTATGATTAGGACTACGAATATGACTATGACTATGACCTGGATTAGTTAGAGATGTGTTGGAGAAGCAGCGACCTGGCCCTGTTGACGGTGTTAAAGCAGAGGCATATATGCTCCTCGAGTTCAGCCAGGAGTTGGATGAAATTGGGGCGGCTCTTGTTCAGCTGTTTCACAACCTCCTGAATTGGATGCTTGTCGCAACTGCCACTGCCAATGCCAGAAGGCCCACAACCCCTCTCCAATCCCAGCCGTATGAGAAGCTTGTCGCCCTCCACAGCCGCGTGGAGACGCCGAACAAGCCGGTCAATGGTGGCCAGATCATTTTTCAGGACACAGGTACCCATGGATGCAGCATCAAGTTGCTTCATATTCGCAACCTCCCTCGTCTCAGTCGCAGTCATCATGCAGCAAGATCCCCGGCCATTGCCATCGCCAGACTCACTGCAGCACAAAGGCGGCGACGCAACAAGAACAACGGCGGCAGTGAGGGCGTGGACTGTGACGGCGACGGCAGATACGACGACTCCTACAGCAGTGCCAATGAGGCAGAGGGAAGAGGTCAGGGTGGCGCGGCGGATGAGGCGGATTCTGGAACGGGAAGAGCGGAGGCGGTGGTCGAGCTGGTCCTTGAGTTCGGAGAAGCTGCGGCGCATTTCGTCCAAATTTTGGGAGTCGGAGCCGTCAGGGGAAGGAAAGGGGTTGTCTTGGCAGTCGAATTGGAGAAATACTTGCAAGGCCAGTATGCACTGGGATTGGGTCAAGCTCAGAGACTCCACCGACTGCTGGATCGGTGGGTCGGCAACAACAACAACGTCGAGGAGTTGATGAAGCGGGGCATAGAGCTCACCGGCTCGATGGACGCTGCGGTGGAGGAGCAGGAGGCACACATGGGTGGTGTTCTCGCTCTGCTCGAAGAAGTCCGACACCAGGCCAGTGAGGGAGTTTGGCTTCGCGTGCCGAAGCGCCTCTTTCACGCACTCTCGGTTGGGCTGAAGCACTTGCTCCATCAGTAGCCGCTGCCTCCGGTGGTGGCTTTCTTCCTCATCCACCTCATCATCATCATCATCACGGCGGCGACTGTGATCGACCTCATGAACCTTTGACCAAGTCTCACTGTAAGACTTGCTTTGGACGGCGAGCGTGTACTCGTGGGTAAGAGTGGCGGAGGGCGAGGCCTCAGAGCTCGTTCCTCCTAAATCCCAAAATTATCAATTACCAAATTCAATTGGTCAGACATTTCATACAACAAATGCAGAAAGCAATTGCAAAAAGTTGGTACCTTGCGATGGCGGTGGCGTTGGCGATGGTGGGGGAGGATGAGAATGCATAGTAGGAGCCGGAGCTGCAGCTCCAGCTGGTGACGAGGTTGAAGACGAAGATGATTTCAGAGAGAGACATTGCAGCATATTAGAGAGCAAAAGAAATTAGAACCAATGAATTGCACAAGTCATAAGAGTCGCAGATATGTGAACGAGTTATGAATGTGCTGCTGCTCATTTATTACACCTTACACATTATGTCTCTCCCAATTCTCCATTTTTCTTATAACAAAAATATTAAATTAAATTGTAAATAAAACCATAAACTCAATCCAATGTGATTCAATGTGTATTGACAACAAATAATGGTTTACTTTATACAACAAGACTTGTCATACATTTATATGAAGTAAAATAAAAAAATAAAAAAAGAATGGCAGCCGTTCTTTATACACTTATCAAACAGCTGAAATCTCTTCTTCTCTACTGCTTCAGAAAGGAAAACAAGACTAAAACAATCATCTTTTCTTTTCCTTTTTTACAAAAAAGAAAGAAGAAGAAAACATATCTAATTCACAAATACCACTCTTATTGACAATTTGGATCGATGCACACAATAATGTCTTTCTTATTTTTTATTTTGTTGCTCTGAATAACTGACTTCCCGGGATGACAGTGGAGGTTCCTTCTCCCATGATTGTTGTCAAGCTCATCTCTTTCTCAAGTATTCGTTCTAGCTCCATTACCACATAGCTCATGGCCGGCCGCCTCTCACTTGAAGCTTCCACACACCGCATGATTAACTGTATGAACCCTTCCATGGCTTCACCTGTGAAGCTATTCCCCAATCTCTCATCGATGATGCACGAAACATTGCTATTTTCTTGGATATTTTGCACCTTTTTACAACACAAAGACACAAAACAAGTTTGGTTTAAGGTGTTCACACATTCAACAAGTCCCTAACCCCAAAAGATGATACCTTTTCAGAAGCTAACAAGTTACTTTAACTAACAAGAATTTTTAACCATCATTTGCATATTATGACCAGTAACAATCACCAGAGTACATATTTGTTATATTAGTTTCCAACTCGCTCTTTAACTAATGATCTAGTGCAGAGAAGCAAGCCAATAAATGCAAAACAATTGCATGCATAGGATCATATAACAATGCACTTGAATGGCTAGGCAGAAGCATTTTGTGAAGACAAGGACTTACCCATTCAACCAGATTCTGGTTTGAGTCGGAAGATGCCAATTCTCCAGCTTCTCGCCCACTTACCAACTCCAGAAGGAATACACCAAAACTATATACGTCACTTTTTTCAGAAAATCGTCTAAACTCTTTCACCCTACAAAAGTGAAGGAAATCTAGCTAAAATTGATAACTATCTTAGCAGACACTTCAATGGGTACGTAATGCCCTTTAACCCCCCAGCCCGTGAAAAAAGTTGCTTTTTCGTTTTTCCAAAAAGAGAAAGAGAGAGTCATACTCAGGAGCAAGGAACATTTCATCAGCAGTCACTTGAGAGGATGTTCCTGCAATATCAACTCTTCCCAGGAAATTGCGAATTCCTGCATCTGCAACCTTAGCTATGAAATTTTCATCCACTAGAACATTGGCTGTTTTAAAATCCTTGTGCACCAGACGGGGACTCAAAGAGTGAAGATGAGCCAAACCTGCAAACAGAGCAGTGAGCGAATCCTAATAAATAGGAGAGCATTGCTTCCAGACTTCTCACATAGGAACCAGGAAGGAACTTTGGAACAATTCAAAGTCTTCTTACAGCAGCTGACAAAGGAATTTGAGGGACCAATACATACTGATATTCGGATATTTTATCTAAAGAGATGAAAACCTGATACCAGGAAAGCCACAAATGCTCACTGATTTTGCAGAGGATCACCTTTAGCTGCCCCTAGAGCTATTGATAGTCGATTCTTGAATTCCAGCTTTTCACGTGCATGCTGAGCAGTCCCTGCGAAAGAAAAATTAAAAGTTCCAGATGATCAAAATTACTCATTATGGATGCAGCAATCACATTGATTTCTAAGGTAACAACAAAACAATGGGAGGGTTTTGTACATAGCACATGAACTTTAATAAACGTTTATATACTACGTAGAGACTTATATCACCAGCATACTTTTATCTCATAAAATGAAAAATTGGTGACTGGATAGAGAGTTACCATACAAGTGACTGGAAACACTTCCACTATGTATATACTCGTAGACAAGAAATTGTAGACCGTTTTCATGGCAGTAACCCAATAGAGTGACAATATTCCGATGCTTAATAGGTGAGAGATAGTGTACCTGATATGATAATCAATCCAGTCAGATCAACCCATGAGTTCAATGTAAGAACACAATGCGAATTTAAAGGGAGAGACTTAACTAAAACATATACCAGTCGAAATTCATCAGGAAAGAAAAGTTGTTACGGAAGAAAAAACAAGTTTCAAAAGAAAAACTCATTTAGGATTCGCCATTATTAACTCGTAAATACACTTCAAACACTTTATTAACATTTTTCTTTCACCTAAAACAGTAAGCCAGTGACTATTACCTCGTTGATAAATTCCTGACTAGGTGTTCCAGATCGCTTTTTGATGGCTACAAGCATCCCATCTTGAAGAAAACCCATATACACCTCCCCAAATTTTCCTTCCCCAATCAAATTTTTGTCACTGAAATTTTTTGTGGCCAGAGACAATTCTTCCATCTGAAAACGCCTTGTTTCTCGCATTGACAACTCAACCCCAGCATGTCTTCCCGCTGCAAGTTATGAAAATAGATAAGTAAAAGGTTGTTCTTTACACTAAGTTTGTTTCCTCAAGGAAACATTTATGATAAAAGAGTTACCTTGAACAGATGGATCAGAAGAACCCGTTTCAGAAGTTCTGGAAACGCTCCTATTGCGAAGGCATAACCATATGAGTATGATACTTAACCCCACCAAAGTCACGGCTCCTGCAGCACCTCCTAATATGGCTGCAAGAGACGCTGACATTTGGTATGGGAGCCGCTTCAATTGTGCGGGGAACTATTATTGTAAAATGAATTATCATACGTTGAACCTGGGATGCAAAAGGATACAATAAGCAGAAGATCATACTCTAGGGGAAGGTATGCATAGGAACCAAGCGACATTTATGAACATAAGATATCTTTTTCTTTACTTTTTTCCTTGTTATTTGTCCACCATTCCATGTCTAAAAGACATGTGGGGGCAGCAAGTTGTAAACTGGGACTGAGAACCAAAGGTGCAACATTTCTTTCAATATATTCTCAATCGAATTAAACAGGCACAAAGAAATCTTTTACAATAAGCAAATCACATACACCTGAAAGTTCAAAGCAAGCAAAGCACCACCAATAGCATATAAGGTCATAAGCAATGATTTTTGACATCAAAGTTAAAGGTTTTAAAATCAAAGTGAAAGCCTTTAAATTCAAATAATATGGCATGACAACTGACTAATAATAGCATCATATATGGTCTTATATACATTAAAAATACAATAGAATTGGAGTCTACTTGGCAAACTCTGGAAAAAATGCCCGTAAGGATCTGATTTAAGTGAAGATTAACACAGATAGGAAAGGTATTGATAAAATCTTCATATATACCTGTACTCCCAGAGAAGTAACCCAGCCAGATGTCTAAAAACTGGAGCTTCATTTGCAATGAGCCTCCTTCCCTCCCAGTACAATTGTCACCAAGATGAAAGTTTGATCACAATCCCATATTGAGAGTGAAATGAAAGTTTGGGTAAAAGTAAAAACCCAGCAAGAGCAAGCAAATCGAAAGAAAGTCTGCAGGAAAAGAAAGAAACCCAAATAAAAGCAAAGAAACCCAGTTATGATCAGGACTTGCAGTTGAGAAAGATATATTGAATTATAAAGAAGAGGCAATGCATATGTAGTTGGAAATCAAAATGTAAAGAGAATAGAAGCCGAGAAATACCTATCAATCAATCTATCTGGGTTTTATTTTTGGATTAAATTAATGGGAAATGCAGTGTGTATCATCGTTGGATACATACAATGCCGACAGAAAGTGACCTTGCGCCGACAACACTACACTACTTCTCCCTCTACCAAACCACCAATTCAACTTCATGTGTAAACATTTACATATAAATACAAGACCCACAAGCAAATTAAATAGAAATTAAACACCTTTATATTCTTTTGATAGTTCAAACTTCAAAGAGACAGAGAGAAAACCCCATGCAAGCAAGCAGGCAAAAGTTTGATTTTGAGGCAGGAATGGAATAAATATGAATCAAGTATGAACATAAAGAGGGAGAGAGAGAGAGTAGAGAATGTGTGTATTTTATCTTTTAAAAAGAAAAGAAAATGAATATAGTTTTGTGTGGGCTGTAAAGCAGAATAATAGTTGTCTGCTACTGCAAGTTGAGCCGAGAGAGGGGTTTTATTTTGGGTCGTGTACAGCACAGCTGTACGGGGCATCTCGCCTTGGATTGGACTTTGAACTTGGAGAATTGGAGAATTGGAGAACTGGAGAATCGGAAATTTGGAATTCAAGAGCTGTAACTAATAACAGATCACATTTGCAAATTATTTACAGTGCAGAAACCAAACAACAGCCCTGCCTCGCCCCCAAGTCACAACAAAACAAAAGAGAAACCAAGGATGCTTCAATACGAAACAAAATTTACACAAATATAATAATACGTATGTATATAATATATACGGTTGGCATATTTCTTTTTCTCTTTGTATAAAAATAAGACCAAAGTATTCTATTCAACAAAGAATATTAGGGAAAAGACAGAGACACAGAGAAGAAGGAGAGGCGGGGGCTTTCTTGTGGGGTTGCTATCTCGGCCAGCCAGCTATGAGCTATGTTGACATGGCTCCTAACGTGCAGTTAAATACCCTATTCCTTATATATGTAATTATTTAATCCTTTTGATTATCGAACGCATACCAAATGAAGCAAGAAGGGTGAAGGTATAAATGTATAATCCTACCCTTTCCACTTTTCTTGAAGTCCTTTTGCTCTTCGGATTCTCATTCCCCCTATCGCTTAACTTATCATTACCACGAAGAAGATGACGATGGTAATGATGACGATGACATTACGACAATTACTGATAATATTCTTTAAGAAGTGGCCAGACTTGTTGCAGTTGCGGTGCTTGAGTTTCATTTCTTTTTGCTCATGAAAAAACAAAGGAATAAGTCCACGACTGAAGATGATTGGAGCTTCTTAATTTAATATCCACGACTGGAAATGCGACACCAAGATGGCAATAATATTAAATAAATGAGTATGATATTGACTATTGATCATTGATAATGCAGCAGGAACCAGAAAAACTACAGTTAATATTACTTGCTTAATAATGTCAACGTCCAAAATGATTTCGGTTCAATCAGTTCCAATCTTTTAATGGCAACAAGGTTTGAACTTTCCCTTTGTATTTGATCTTCATCGGCCTAGCTACCTTGTGTCATTCATTTCATCTTCATCACTTGATGTTAATATAAGATACTTGAGAATTCCACAACAGATTCAATGTTCAACAACTAGAGGAAGGAATAACATAAAGGAACAAATACAACAACTCATGAAGATTTTTAGAGGCCTTGTTTAGAGTTTGGACCAATCCATTAATCTCCTCCAATGTTTGACTTTGAGTGTGAGAAAAAGAACACCATCAAGTCATCAACAAAGCAAGCTGATTGGTTCAATTAAGTACGCAGGACAGTGAATCTATGAATACTAGGATGCTCCTAGGTGATTGAGGATGGGATAGGCAAAGACAGCAAGTTATTAAATTCTTATATTTTACAAGTCAAATCTTACAATCAAAACTTCAACACTCTACCCAAATTTTGAACACATCAAATTTATCAAGTAATCGTTGTCTACTTGACAAGGACTTTCCCGTCTTAAGCTTTTAATTAATCCTGCTTTCAGAAGTCTCTAGCATTTATATATGCATGTATGCTACATCACCTGAGACGTGGTTATGAGTGAAGGGCATATTCATGCACAAAAACAAATACTAATCGATAACCAATCTTGCTAAACAACTTGTACAGTGTCAATTACAATCAAGGTTGTTTATAGACTTAGAAGATCTGTCACTAACATGAGACTGATGCATAAAGATCAACGGCGCATGTACGAGGGCCAACGTCTTTTGGAGTTCAATGCCTCTTGGAGGGTCAATGCATATGCCTTAATTTGGAGGTTCCAAAGACTCTAGAGGACAATGCCTCTAGCTAGGATGCTTGATGCCACTTGGACGGTCAATGCATATGCCTCTCGGGGGTCAACGTACGCCTCTAGTAGGGCGCGCCGATGCTCCTAGCAGTGTCAATGCCTCTAGGTGGGGTAAGTGACTTTGGGAATGTCGGTGGTTTCTTGAAGGGCTAGTGCCTCTAGGAGGTGGATGTATACGCACGGCGATGACTCCTCGATTGTCATTGCCTTGGGGGAAAGTCAATGCCTCTAGGTGGGATCATTGCCTTTGGAAGAGCCCATGCCTGTTGAGGTTTGATACCTCTTGGATGGTCCGTGCATATAGGCAGGCTATAGGATGATTGATGCCTCTTTGAAGGTCATTGCCTATACGGAGTGTTTGCACCAAAAGATCCCGAGAGCACCATCCCGAGGAATTATCCCGAGAGTGCTTTGGGTGGAGGAAGAAAAGCAAAGTTTTTTTTTCTTTTTAATTATTTAACCTTTCTCTCTTCCCCTCTCTCTCTCTTTCTTTATTTGTATCCCGACTTAGGTAGTGGAAGAAAGACAAAGTTTTTACCTTTCTCTCTCTCTTGGATTCAACCATGATCTCCAAGAGTAAGACCCCGTGAATCAATCTGAGCCAATTCCCCACTCGGAGCACAATCCTTGATTAGTAGTTGGATTTTCGGTGTGCACACACAACACTCACAAATTCTCTATCAAATCTATTTAATTTCTAGCAAATGCCAATAATGACATGCTCATGCAAAATGACAAATTTTCATGTCTACACACCAAAAGGCACCAAGTGGAATTTTTCGGGGTAACAACACGTAGTGTATACATATATATATATATATATATATATATATATATATATATATATATGCCTTTGGAAGTAATACTTCTAGGGGGTCAGTATCATTGGTAAGTTCAATGCCTCCCTCTAGGGTCTTTGCCTTTAGGCATACCAATGCCTCTATGAGATGCAATGCCTTTGGGAAGGAGTGAAGGACAATGGCTATACGATGGTCGATGTCTATCAAGTAACGCCTCTTTATGCTACAATATTCCTATTAAATTGTAATTTCCCTTAGAGAAGTCAACAAAGTGTGAGAGTAGAGTATGCCTAAGAGTAATGAGGGTGACACACCCCCTTCAATAGAGTCATAGAGAAATGAAGGAGACCGCCTTCCGCCATCGATGTTCGGGTGTTATGGCCAATGTCGCTAATACGTGTCCTAAGGTGTGGACTGGGGCAGGTGATGAAATTAGATTAGCAGAGTAAGTCACCATGGTGGTCCGATGTCTTTGCTCAATTAGACTTTGTCTAATTTATGGAGGATCAAAGAGAGAGGGTTATATTCTAAAAAGAAAGTTGAGGATTCACAAAAGCAAAAAAGTAGGGCGATGTGAGCTTGCAGTGCTAGGCAAGTTTCTGCCCACTTGTTCAAATAATACACTTGTCACGTGACAAGTTTCTGTGGGTGACATGCCACGCGTCAATACGGACAGGTACTCGGGTGCCAATTTCCAAAGCAAAGAACTAAAGAAGAGAAAATTCATTAGAAAGTTTTAGAATTTAGTGGAGGAAACGAAGACTTAGACGACCGCGATCATAAAGATGATGGATTCTCCTCCTCCTCCCGCTATCATCCCCAGTCCCTCCAAAAGAATGCGCTTCTTGCCTGACGCTCATCCCACATCAATGCAACCACAAGTAGCCACCTACGCATCGGCGTCGGCGTCATCCACATGCTTCCACTGCAAAAAGGAAGGTCATTGGGCAAGAGATTGCCCTTTGAAGACACCCCCAACCCCTAAACTATACACTAGTGCCAGTACTAGTACTACTCCTCCTCCTTCTTCTTCTTTTTCTATTCCCAACGTCTGTGATCTCCCTCAGATTGAATGCGAAAATGGACACGGACCTTGCACTGCTAAGGTCTCCCGAAGCGTCAACAACCCTGACAGAATCTATTATGCTTGCCCTCGTCAGGTACATTTACATTACTGTTTAGGTTTAGGTTTTAGTTTCTTCATCTCCTCTTCTTCTCGTAAAATGAGAATTCAAAATTCAAAATTTTATATTTCAGGGCTGCCGCTTCTTTAAATGGCATGACCAACTGAAGATGAAGAATGGCACTGGAGGAGGAGGAGGAATTGGAGGCCACCTTCTCAGTCCCAGCCGGTCGGAATACCCCACGTGTACTTGCGGTGCCGGAGTCTGTAGGTTGATGATGAAGACGTCTCAACCAGATGCGGGTCGATTCTACTTTGTCTGTCCTATCGTAAAGGTATACATTACATACAACAACACTTTCCATTCAATCCTCATCTTTCATATTTCAAGCTTTCCTCTTTATTCTTTTTCATTCCACCATTTCTTGTATATACTTTCCTCTCTATTGTATTATTTTCTCATACCCTTTCAACTCTTTGAAGCCATGCTTTAAATAGTTCAAGAATTCGAATTCAATTCAACTACATTTTGTGTAACAAAGTCAGTATGGTTGTTACCTGTCAAACTATAACTGTCTTATTTATCTCATCATCATATTCATGGGAACATTATCTTGGAAAATATATGTAATTCAATCTTGTTAAATCTCAAATTCTTACATCCATGGATTAAGATAACAGTAAGCAGGCAGGAGGTTTGAAATAAATTCATTCAACTATTCACTCATGTATTAGCATTTCAGTTTTTTGAATTGCCATACTTTTGCTTGTTTTTTTTGTGTGTTTTTGATACATGGATGTGCATTTGGGTGTGTGAGTCTTGAACAGGGTCATGGTGCTTGCTCTTTCTTCCTATGGTATGATGGTCAAGCAAGTACCGGACTCACTGCTCATGTAGATGAAAGCAGAGATGACGGATCTCTCAAGTCGTCTTTCAAAGGCCATCATGCCATCAAGACTCTAAACTATGACTTGGACGACTATGATGAACTAAGTTTTGACCATTCAGACATGATGACGTTTGAGTCAGCAGAGATTGACAACCGTCAACCTTTTCCAAATTTTGATCTTATTCCTTTTGACCCAATGAAGATTGAAGTCGAAATTCGGACTGGGAGAGAAGAGCATGATGATACTTTAAATGCGGAAACCACAAAAAAAATTTCAAATCTACAGGTTGTGCTGACGGAGCCTCTCCATGACCCAGTTGTGCAGGAGGGAGGTTTATTGGATCCTTTGATGGAGAAAGCAATCCGATTCTCTTACAAAACATCCCTGCAGGCTGATATTCTGCAACAAAAAATAGAGTCTTGGAGGCAGAGTTGTGCTGCTGGAGATAGACTAACTGAAGGTATCTTTTTCGTATGTTTCTTTGTTTTAGTAATTTCGTAGAAATGACATAATTCTTCTGTGACTTCGTTTTGGGTAGAGTTCTCCTCCTGCAGATCCTGATTCATTGTCATTGTCTTTCTTTTTTTCTTTTCGCGTACTGTTGGGGAAAGATCGTGCCCCTCAAATTTTCAGTTTTCAGATATTGGGTTGGTTAGGCCGTCTTGCTTTCACCCCTTCTGGATGTTTAACAGCACCTCCACCAAAGCCTTTTTTTTGTTGTAAGTATGACAGTACACACATACCATTTTTCCTTTCTTCTGCCTTCTCATCTTAGGTTCTGACTCCATTATGAATTTCTAATAGGTGTTTTCCCCTCACTTGATCCTATATTTATTCCTAAAAAGACGTATGAATATCATTCTGAGGGCATGATCGACCTACCTCATAGTTCCTCGCGTTCTGATTTCCATTCATTGCAACAAATGCCTACTGAGGATGATGCTCAGCCTCCCAGTGGTGTACTTTTCGAGCTTTCAGGCATAAAAGATCTTTTGAGTCCATTACAAGATAGTGTTGTAACAGGGACAATCGCGGAGGCACTTGATCAAGCAGCCTTGCCTATTCAGAATCTGCTGCTCACCCTTCTTGAGCCGATGGATCCACTTCAGCACGAATCCATGACATCAGCAGCAGGTTGCATCTTTGCTGCTTTGGACCATCTTTCAGTTGACTATAGACCTTTTTCTGAGCGTGTAAGGAAGTTCATTGGTAGTGCATCATCGCTTGCTGAAGTAGAACGGTCCATTCACAGTGACATCTCTTCCCAAGAGCTCATCAAGTGGTACCACAATGAGAAAGAGAGGTTTGATAATATTTCACGCACCCATGCTGATATAATGGGTGCTTTTACAACCTCTGATGGTCATCTACAGTTCCTTCGAAAGGAGGCTACCCGACTCAAGGAAATGCTACTTCAAATTGAGAACCAAGTGTCTCTTTGTGAGGCTGAGACGTCAGAGCTAAAGACTCGAGCAAGTGAGGCATCAAAGGACATGATTGAGTCTGAAAAAAGATTGCAGGCTGCAACCCAGAAAGCAGAAGCAGCAAAGGAACTTTGTCATCAGAGGGAAGTAAGCCGAAATGCAGCAAAAGTAGCATTTGAAGAGGCAAGAGTTAGGCTCCGATAGTAACTAGTATGTGGAGATGCTTTGCTTGGAGCTTGTATTTCCAGGTCTTGTTTAGTGTATCATACATGAGGGATTCATGTTTTGTAAATTATGCTGTTTGCTAATTGTATTAAAGAATCTTAACCATATATCCTTATGTAAATTATGCTTTGTCTATCCTCTTTTGTTTGATTCCTTATGCTTAGTGGTTCAACTGTCTTGGTTTGTACTTCATTTTTTTGGTCTGAAACAACCTCCACCTTGAAAGGAGGATTATTGGACTTTGCTTCGGTTGGTCCCGAGAAAGAGAGTCCGCTTCCTTAAGTCCGTTGTTCCTCACTAGCTCAGTGGTAGAGTGATGGTGCCTGCACAGTGAAGAGTGAAATGGAGATTTTGTGAATTCAGTTGGACGTTGGTGCCTGCACAGTGAAGAGTGAAATGGAGTGGTTTGGGCTCCGTAGGCGTAATTAGTTTGGGCCCAGTCCATAACTGATTTGGGCCGTTGTACCGGGCCTCATCTTGAAGATTCTGAGGCAAATATCCTGGATTTTTTAACAAACTATGAGCGCAAAACTCACGCTATCTGGACACCAAACAAAATAAAAGGAGGAAAAAAATTCCTATATTCTCTCTGCAATTGCAATCTTCTCTTCTTCTGTGTCCGGTTGATCACAATCGTAATCACATTTTATTTTTGTTTTGATTTTTACATCTGCAAAAAAGAAAAGTAGAATTTTAGAGTAGACAATCTCAACGAAATGGTGTGATGTATCATATATCTGCGACTGTGATGGTGATGGGCAGCTTCTTCTTTCCTGATATTGCTGACGATCCCCGCCACCGGCCATCTCAAACTGAAGACTGAAGAGCAATGAGGTCTCGTCGATTATGTACATTGGGCGTAAGGCCTTTGTCTTTGCCTCATTGAGAATTCGCCTCTGTCTTCTCGGTAATGCTCACTCTTGTTGGCGTTGTATAGATATATGTTTGATGTTTCTATACCTAAATCCTCCTCCACATATTGTCTCTATTGTGTTTGTATGCATCTAATTTGATTCTTCATTTCAACAAACTCGAATTTTTTTCTTTGTTTTTTTCCTGCTACTTAATTGCATTTCGATTTGATAATTGACTGAACTCAAGCTTAGAAGAAGGATAGGTTAATAAAACAATGATAATGGTATTGAATTGAGTAATTGAGCTAAGTTTCCTTTTCCTTAGACAGAGCGAGAGAGATTGAAGGACATAGACTTTAGTTATTATGCCAAGGGGGGAGGATGAGGCAATGCAAACCAAGGAAAAAGCAGGCCGAAGAAACGGGTGCAATCCCGTTAAGAAAGGCGGGCCTGTATCTATGGAACATGTTCTTTTAGCCCTGGGGGAGACCAATGAACAGAGAGAGCTCAGAATTCGTAGTCTCTTTAACTTCTTTGACACAAAAAATATGGGCTATTTGGACTATGGCCTGATTGAAGCCGGCCTCGCTGCCCTCCAGATACCCTCAGAATACAAGTATGCCAAGGATTTGTTGAATGTCTGCAAGGCCAGTAAGGATGGACGTGTCCATTACCAAGAGTTCAAACGCTACATGGATGATAAAGAGCTCGAGCTCTATTGCATCTTTCAAGCCATAGATGTCGAACATAATGGTTGCATTCTGCCTGAAGAGCTCTGGGATGCACTTGTGAGGGCAGGTATTTCCATATAACTTACTCTACTCCTGCTATTGCTATTGCTACTGCTGCTATTATTTTTCAGTTTTACTATATCTTCCTTCCTTCCTGCTTTCATATCTATGTCTTTCATGCTTTATCATCTACTTTCTTAAATTGTTTTTATCTTTTTCTGTTGGTATCATTTTGTTGGTGTCATAGATATGGTTTTTCTTTGGTGATTTGTTTTCCTATAAGCCACACCAGCCGTTTTTTGCAGGGATTGACATTGATGATGAGGAACTTGCCCATTTTGTTGAGTGGGTTGATAAGGATAATAATGGTGTTATAACATTTGAAGAATGGAGAGATTTTCTTCTGCTTTACCCTCATGAGGCATGCTTCGAGAATATTTATCACTATTTGGAAAGGGTATGCCTTGTTGATATTGGGGAGCAGACTGTTGTCCCAGAGTTCATCAGCAAGCATGTTCACGCAAGTAGATATTTGATTGCTGGGGCAGTAGCAGGGGCAACATCACGTACAGCTACCGCTCCTCTCGATCGTTTAAAGGTTATTTTGCAAGTGCAAACAAAGCAGGCTCGCATTATGCCAGCAGTAAGGGATATATGGAGAGAAGGGGGATTAAAGGGATTTTTTCGTGGCAATGGTTTAAATGTCTTGAAGGTGGCTCCTGAAAGTGCCATCAGGTTCTACACTTATGAAATGCTGAAAAGTTTTATTGTCCATGCTAATGGTGAGGAAGATAAGGCTAATATCAGTACTGCAACTCGTCTTGTCTCTGGTGGCCTAGCAGGTGCTGTGGCACAGACTGTTATTTATCCCATGGATCTTGTTAAAACACGAATGCAAACTTGTTCTGGCGAAGGTGGACGAATTCCAAGTCTTGGAACTCTGTCTAGAGAAATATGGGTTCAGGAGGGACCCCGGGCATTTTATAGAGGACTTGTTCCATCTCTTCTTGGGATTGTCCCTTATGCTGGCATTGATCTTGCTGCTTATGAAACCTTGAAAGATATGTCCAAGAAATATATTTTGCACGAGGGGGGTAAGGATTTCATTCGTAAATTAGCTTAAATTTCCTCATCACGTTTAGGCTCTGATTTTATTGTGATATTCCCCAATTCTGACCTGATGTTATATGGTTTAATTTTGTATCTTATGTCATTATTATTTCATGTAGAACCTGGTCCTCTTGTGCAATTGGGATGTGGAACAGTATCAGGAGCTCTTGGTGCAACATGCGTTTACCCATTGCAGGTTGTCCGGACAAGGTGCATTGTGGAAATATCGATATCTTGATGCATTGATGTTTATGATATTTATTTCAAGTTAGTATCCTTTAAACTAGCACTAATTGTGCTACTTGTTTTTAGAATGCAAGCGCACACTGAAAATAAGGGAATGGCTGATGTATTCAGGAGAACCTTCCAACATGAAGGGGTAAGGGGATTCTACAAAGGAATATTTCCTAATCTCCTTAAAGTAGTTCCATCTGCAAGTATTACTTATATGGTTTATGAGTCCATGAAAAAGAGTTTGGATCTGGGATAAAGGAATCATGCCGCTCCAGAAAAATGACCACCATGTAAGTGGCTGACTATAGAGTTCACAGACATACACACACTTATTGACAATGGTACCATGATGAATTTGTTGAATAATGTTTCTAATTGAATAGATCAAATCATTTTTTAGTCATAGCATAAAAAATAAGGATAAACTACATAAAAATACCCAAACTATAGGGGTCATTTCAAGTTAGTACCCGAACTATGAAAATTTTCATCTAGGTATTCAAACTATATTGACATCAACAAATCACTACCTCCGTTAGGTTTTTCATCCAAATTGCCGTTAAAAGTATACGTGACAACTCTTTGGTCCAGTCAGCTCATGATTTGGCCAAAATTAGAAGGGCAATTTCGTCCCAAACGTTCTCATAATCTTCATCAATCATTCTCATTATATCCAGATTGAAACCCATCCCCAAATGAATAAACAAAAAAATTAAAAGAAAACCCAAATGAATTTAACGATCCACCTACCCCTCCCCCTCAGTCGATCACTTCCAAGACTTGGATCTAACTATGAAAAACTCAAAGCAACAGACGAAGAAGAATGTAAGATGAAGATCCCAGTCGATCACTTCCACAACCGACAACGAAAGATGAAGATGCACCCCTTCTTCTTCTTCTCCCCTTCTACCTTCTCCTTTTTTCCTTCCCACCAAGAATCATTTTCTATGCTGCAAGTCCAAACCCACCCTAATCCCCCACAAATTTGAACCAGATTCGGGTGGACCAACACCACCGGTCTTACAACGAAGTCGAATCACACCTGATCGTCGCCTTCCTCAAATCGATACTCAAGTCAATCCACGATCTCGTCTCATCAAAGTTTGACTCGACTCGGGCCCGTTCCCAGAACTCGCCGATGCAGATTGTCCTCTCATTCCATCGCGTTCGAAATCTCTTGATCGAGCTCTCTTCCGACGACCTCAGGCTGGAGAAAGGCAAGATGATGAAATGGCGAGCTGAGTTCGGAAAAACCCTGAGGACCTGCGTGATCCTGGGGTTCCGATCAATCGTCGCCGGTGGTGGGGACGCTCCAGTGGTCCTTAGGCGCCGATCTCCCTCGACTATGCTGGTCTCCGTCCACTCTACTACTCTTCCTCGCCTCCGTCGATCTTCCTCAACTCCGTCGGTCTGCCTCTAATTCTCACATGTTCGAATGAATGAAAACCACCAAAAAAACTTGAAAAAGAAATAAAATTGAAAATGGAAGATGATAATACAAGGAATGAAGAAGAGAGTGAAAAACACGATGAGAATTGGGACACTGTTGTATTGTTCTTGTAACACCCCAATCATACTGTGTAACTTGATCATATTGTAATACTTTTGGTAAAACCAATTCCCCATTTTTATGTAAAATTTTCCTAACTGTTGTGATGGATTTGAACTACCTAAGAGAGGTGTTACCTTATGCTTGCTGAAGGGTAGGTTTAAGAAGCTTTCTGTTTCACTTTGTGGTTTCATTGATGAGACTGGAATACTGCCATATATGTCTTATTCTTGCCTGAGTGGGAGCTGGAACTGTAAGCCTCATTTTCCTTAGCTTGCGGTAAATAAGAGAGCTTGGGCATGCACTTTTCTTTGGGCTTTAAATCGCCTGTCGCTCTCTTTTTTCTGTTTAGTTGTGTTCTAGTCTGATTGATACCTTTGACCATACTGCATCTCCCGGAGTATGAAAATACTTAGCACACGTTATTGTGAAGGTAGTATTGAGAATTAAATATAGAAGAAAAATTATATTTTATCATTACGAGATAAGTTTTTTATTTTTTATGTCTAATCTCATTTTATTCCTTACAAGGAAAAGATATTTATTTACATCTTCAAAATGTAGTGAAATTCTGATAATTTAATATCCGATAAATTAATAGTATGATTAAAGAATATTTTTTGCCGGTCCTCACTTGGAGATAATGTTTTAAGTTAATAATTCGCTAAATTTATAAGATAATGAAAATTAGATATCAATTCTAAGACCATATTCTGATGACTAGTCACTTGAACTATGACTAAATTCCAGAAACAATCAATCAATAACAATCACAAACACACACCATTCACATACACCCTGCAAAGAACACAATCATACATGTGACAACCTAAGCACTCAGAGGCTCCGTCAATGTAGGCAGCCTTTTGCTAGTACTAAGTGATGGTGTGTGATCACAAAAATGCTTATCAATTAACATCAATAGTATTAGTTGAAAGTAAATAAATCAAACACACAAATCTTTGATACCCAGAAACCTTCCTCAAGGTAAAAACTGGGAATCTCTCAGCTGACCAGGCAATCCAATAATTTCAGTGTTCAAATACAAAGTAAACTCATGCTCAAATCTTGTAGACTAATCTAAAGATGCAACCATACCTTGTGCAACCCAGAAATTATGCAAACCAGCTAAGCTCCTTTGAGCATCGCTCTTCGCAGCAGCTCAGCCATTCTCATGTTGATCCTCCACAATCGGACACAACCAAAATTGATTGATAAACCTTATATACACAATCAATCAGAGCTCATCAAGCGATAGATCTTGATGAACCCAGAAAGAAACAAAGTTTTGAAAGGATTCAAAAAATCATATTTCAAAAATGATTTTGAGAAAATCAAATCAAAGTTTTGATAAAAACTTTACCAAAAGACCCAGCTTCATAAAACCATATTTACTCAGCAAATCGGTTTTCAACAATGAAATCAAAAAGTGTTTTATCAAAAACCCAGGATCATCGATTCTCTGGATTGGCAACCATCACCCAAAAATCGTAGAGCCTCAATGATCATATATTTTCCAAAGTTACTACACACCGATTCACGCAGCTAAGATATCGAGAAATCCTTCAACTGCTTAACTCAAAACGCACAACTACAGTAATAGCTCATAACCAAAATGGAAAAAATACCCTTGACTCAAAGACTCAGTAAAAACCTGAAACAGTAAAAATAACATTTAAACTGCGACTAGTTATTTGCTGCACTGCGATATCTTGAAAGTTCCTCTTCGATATATATTAAATGAAAACAATGACTAAGTCCTAGAGTTTGAGCATGAATCAAATTACATAGGGAGAGGCAAAGCCAATTACATCAACATTCCTAGAAATAAGAGCTAACAATCTCCCCCTTTGGCTTTGCCTCGTCAAAACCCATCACTCAACCTAAGATAGACTTATCTTACACCCCATAACTAATCATGATCAAACTTGTGATTTGGGAAGACAGAATCCTGCAAGAGAAACTTAAGACCAAGAACATGTGATCAATCCATGTTAAAAGCTTAAGCACAATGAGATAGAAACTTAGATCAATTGTAAACTTTCTCCCCCTTTTTGACAGGGAAAGACAAAGAAAAGATCCATGCAGGATCCAAGTAGGATTACTGTGAAGCAGTTGCACAAATATGGATGAGAATAATCCAAACGTCAAGAATAAACACCAATCGAAGAGACAACAAATAATGAGTAATAATGTGAATGCAAAAAGATAGATAGTAAATGACGTACAGAGATGTCACTCACACAATCAACAGTCAACTAGTCAACGCAAAGAAACAGCAAGCAAGACTCTTCAATTCTTAATCAACTAGTCACACAACGTGACTAGTTAAACAAAGACGCACAACAAGTCATATGGAAATGAACGCTAAACAATAAAGCTTAGAATAACACATCACAATTGTGAAACTTCAATCCAGATTCTCACCAAATAGATAGGAGGGACTCCCCCTCAATGAAGCACAAAAGAGACCCAATAACACAAGAAACAATAGTATGAGAAGCTCCCCCCTACATATCCAACCTCACACACAAATCTGAAGCACAAAAGCAAGTTCCATTGTGTAAGCTAAGCAGGTGAACCCTCTATATCACACAAGGTAGTGAGTATAGGAACATGTGCACAACATCCTTGTAATTGACTAAACGACCATAATTCGCTCAATAGCCAGAAAGTGCAAAGGACCAAAAAAGCAGAAGGACGAAAAGCATAAAATCAAGTGGTAGAAATAATAGCTTGATCAAGGGAGAAACTCAAAACAATCTTAAACCCATATGGTAGTGCAGTGAAATAAACAAGCTCCCCCTCAACATATGCTTGAATTGAATTAGGTCAGAGACAATTATTTCAGAGATGATAACTTAGAACTAAGGTGACAAACTATGATCCATTATTTCACAATCGTTGATGCCATAAGCAACACAATGACCATATTGCATGAAGTAAGAACTGAGAATTTTGAAGCAAAAAAAATCATAGGTCACAAGATAGCATCCAAGTGTCAATTAAAAACATAGAGGCAAGTACTCCACTAGTCTCTCTTAAATTCATAAGTATAGATTGATAAGAAGTCTTGAAGCACTGAATGAGCAAGAAGGGAAACACACAGTGAAACTTGTTTAATCCAAAAAGAAGTCTCAAAAACAAAAGAGGATCAATAAGCCCAAAAAGAATCTGAAAAAGAAAGGAACAAAATACCAACAACAAAGCAAAATACACTATTATTCATATAATTTGTTGTTTTTATTTTTATTTTAAGTATTTCCTCCTTTTTTTTTTAAAATAAACACAGATAGTGGCCCAAACAATATGGCTCTTTGTCCTAAATCACCAATGCACACCCTTGTAACATCTTAGAACCGTGAATTCTTTGGTCACACTTCAATAGTACCCTTTTGAACCCTAGATCACCAAAACCCACCTTATAACTCCATAGGGTCGTGACATCTTGGATCACACTTGAAAAATCACAAAATAATGAGTAGATTTTAGTTTGAAGTAGAAATTTTACTTGTAGATGTCAGATAGATCTTGAACATGGTACTCAATGGTTGAAGAGACATGATGGGTAAAACAACATTTACAGTAACGAAAGGTAACTTACAAACACAGATAATCAGGACTTCAAGCCGAAACTACATAACTGAAGAAGAGAAAATGTTTTTTGTGTAAAAGTTTTGTTTTGATATATTTTTTACAGAAAAAACACTCAATCACCATGATAATTAAGTTAGAACAGTGAAGTAAATGTAGCAATGCTAAGAGAAATTGAGTATTAAAATATGAGCATAAATTTTCAAAAGCAAGAAAACTTAATGGAAAATTTGATAAGAAATACTCGCACACATATAATCATAGTCAAGGTTTTGCTTAGGGACTCAAATTCTGTGAAAGAGTAGATCAAAGATCAACAAGTTCTTTTTGTTTTTAATTTAAAATAGAACATGAGTAAGAACTAATTGTAGTTAAACACATCAGAGGAGAGAGACACGTTTAGTTCACTAGACACACAATATGAAGCATTCAAAATGATTAAGATATTTTATTTTTCTGAGTGAAACACTCCAACAACTTACTTTCTTTGACAAAAATAAAAACATCCTTCCAAAACCAATCATTCTATTCCACTGCACAAATCACAGACCGAAGCAGATGACTAGTCAGTTAACTGTTTCGCACAAACTCAGAGAAGGACATTAAAAACCAGATGCAAAACAGTATTGAAACACACGATTAGTAAGAGGTAAAAATAACGTAAGAAAAATGTCGAATAATTAAACAAACAAAAACATGCAAGACATGATGTCTAGGCTACATGAAGTACATGCAAACTAATTTAGATTAGACACAAATGATGAGCAAACTATTCAGCCACAAGAGGAAGAACACGGTCTTCCTTCTTGACCCACACTTTCTTCAGTTTTGACCCACTAGGAGTGAAAGAGATCAATTTAGAAAGCTTGACAAGTTCACTAAGAAGATCATTCACTTGAGTTTGAAGTGAGTTGACATTTGTTTTAATATGATATGGAAAGGATGGCCTCTCAAAATCTCTGAGCTTAGGACACCTAGGTCTTATGTGTCCTAATGAGCCACAGTGATGACATGTAGGATTGAACCCTTTTGACCTCGGTGAAACAAATGGAGCAAGTGATGGAGAATCATCTATTTTTGCACTTATACCACATTTTTCAATCTTGGATCCTTTAGAACATGAGACATGATTCTCAAGATCATTTTCTTTGAAATTTAAAGACTCACTCCTAAGAATATTACACCTAGGCCGAATGTGACCAAGTGCCCCACAATGATGACATGTAGGAATGAATTTCTTAGCTCTAGCAAATGATGCAGCTTTGAGAGACAATGACTCGGCAGATTGAGACTAAATTCCACAAACTTTGAGAGATTTTTCAACTTGTTTAAGTTGAGATAAGGATTTAGACTCATTGACAAATTTAGTGACAGATTTAGTACTAGTGTTTAAACTTGTACTAACAAACCCAAGTCCGCTCTTATCCCCATGCAACTTCCCCATTCCAAGCATTTTATCAATTTTTTTTGCTCCTATGGTTAGTTGGATTATCTTCTCATTTGCTACATTCAGTTGACACAACAAACTTTTGTTGGACTCTTGGACAGTGTGATTAGTAGCAGTTAAGACATTTACTTGACTTTCAAGATCATTTTTCAAGAGAATCAAACTATCCAACTCAACTTCTAATGACTCAATTGTGTCATTCAAATCCTTTTCAGTTTCCTTTAAAGTTTTATTTTCCTTTTCAAGATCTGTGACTTTCCTTTGAAACAACAGATTACTCTCTTTAATCTTACACGTCTCATTGAAAAGCAAGTCATATTTTTCACACAAACCATTGTATGACTGAGCATCATATGACTGATCATCTTCATCATACTCTGTTTTTCCCTCATTTGATGTAGAAGGCTCATCAGGAATAGAGTCACAAACTAACACAGCAAGAGCAACAAGACCTGTTTCATCATCAGAGGAAGATGAGAACGCAAATGATTCATCACTACCACTTTCACTTGAAAATTCCATTTGGGCTTTGCCTGGATTATTATAGCCATTCTTGTTGTTGTTTGCACACTCAGCAACTATATGACCAATCCCACCAAAAGTAAAACACCTGATTGATTTTCTATTCCCCTTATTATCCTTGAAACCTAAAAATCTATCATTGTTTCTATCATTTTGTGCTTCAAACTTCCCTTTATTACCAAAGTTCTTAGACTCAGACTTCCCTTTATTCCTTAAGTCCTTAGATTGTCTCCCAATTGCCCATGCATCTCTACCTTTATCTTTTAGTATCCTCCTGAATTTTTTAGCAAGGAGAGCCATTTGATCCTCCACACTTTGAGAAGAATCAGATAACAAATCAGCTTCAGCAACTATATGACCAATCCCACCACAAGTAAAACACCTGATTGATTTTCTATTCCCCTTATTATCCTTGAAACCTGAAAATCTATCATTGTTTCTATCATTTTGTGCTTCAAACTTCCCTTTATTACCAAAGTTCCTAGACTTAGACTTCCCTTTATTCCTGAAGTCCCTAGACTGTCTCCCAATTGCCCGTGCATCTCTACCTTTATCTTTTACTATCCTCTTGAATTTTTCAGCAAAGAGAGCCATTTGATCCTCCACACTTTGAGAAGAATCAGACAACAAATCAGCTTCAGTTTGAGCAAATTGAAAAGCAATGTTTTTTCCTTTTTTTAAAATCCATATTTTCCATGTCCATTTCCATTTCAAAAGTCATTAGTTTACCCACCAACTTTGTCAACCTAATCTCTTTTAAGTTTTGAGCTTCCATTATTTCAATTTTCTTAGGTCTAAATTTGTTGGGTAAGACTCTAAGGATTTTTTGGACAATGGTCAGTTAAGAAATCGGTCCTCCAAGACTAACACATTCAATAGTTATATACTCAAGCCTTTCATAAAACTCTGAAAAAGTTTCAAACTCATTCATCCTAGTTTTTTCATACTTTGCTAGAGCCATTTGAAGTTTGAGATCTCGGACTTGAGCATCTCCTTCATGTACAATTCTTAGTTTATCCCAAGCTTGTTTTGTTGCGGTGCAATTCCTAATGTGTGAAAACTGTGACATGGACAAGGCAGTGACAATGGCATTTCTAGCTTTCTTGTTCTATGATGAGGCAAGCGCCTTACCTTGAGTCCACTCAAACTTTGGTTTGTCTACAACCTCATCACTAACAGTTTTCCTAGGACATCTCCACTCAATAGTAAGATATTCAAAAGCAATTTCATCATATGCATCTAGAAAGATTTCAAAATTTTCTCTAAAGACAACATAGTTTGTGCCATCAAAGAAAGGTGGATTGTTACAGGAATTCTTGTCACGTTCCCTCTTTTACCAAACAAAATTGATATCAACTTATAACCATAGGACCGACTCTAACTGTGTCTAGAGTCGGCTCTGATACCAACTGAAAATTGGATACCAATTCTAAGACCAAATTCTGGTGACTAGTCACCTGAACTATGACTAAATTCCAGAAACAATCAATCAATAACAATCACAAGCACACACACCATTCACATACACCATGCAAAGAACACAATCATACAGGTGACACCCTAAGTACTCAAAGGCTCCATCAATGTAGGCAACCTTGTGCTAGTACTAAGTGATGATGTGTGATCATAGAAATGCTTATCAATTAACAATAATAGCATTAGTTCAAAGTAAACAAATCAAACACACAGATTTTTGATACCCAGAAACCTTCCTCAAGGTAAAAACTGGGGGTCTCTCAGCTGACCAAGCAATCAAATAATTTCAGTGTTCAAATACAAGGTAAACTCATGCCCAAATCTTCTAGACTATCTAAAGATGCAGCCATACCTTGTGCAACCCAGAAATTATGCAAACCAGCTAAGCTCCTTTGCGCATTGCTCTTCACAGTAGCTCAACCATTCTCATGTTGATCCTCCACAATCAGACACAACCAAAATTGATTGATAAACCTTAAATACACAATCAATCCGAGCTCATCAAGCGATAGTTCTTGATGAACCCAGAAAGAAACAAAGATTTGAAAGGATTCAAAGAATCATATTTCAAAAGCGATTTTGAGAAAATCAAATCAAAGTTTTGATAAAAACTTTACCAAAAGAAACCCAACTTCATAAAACCATCTTTACTCAGCAAATCGGTTTTCAACAATGAATTCAAAAAGTGTTTTATCAAAAACCCAGGATCATCGATTCTTTGGATTGACAACAATCACCCAAAAATCGCAGAGCCTCAATGATCATATTTTCCCAAAGTTACTACACACCGATTCACGCAGCTAAGATATCGAGAAATCCTCCAACTGCTTAACTCAAAACGCACAGCTACAGTAACAGCTCATAACCAAATTGGCAAAAATACCATTGACTCAAAAGACTCAGTAAAAAGCTAAAACAATAAAAATAACGTTTAACTGAGATTAGTTGTAACAACCCGGAATTTCAATTATTGGATTTAAGTAAATTATTTATGTAAAATGACGATTTTACCCTTGGTCGGTAAAGGGAATGGAAGTCAAATTTTGTTTCGAGACACTTTTGGTGGTGTTTTGGATACCGTTGCGTAGGTCTCGAACTCACGAGTTCGTAGACAGGCGGCACGCGGAAAACGGAGTTCGTGGACGGAAGTTATGGGTCTAGATGTGCAAGGGCATTTTGGTAATTTTGTTTTGGGAGAAGATATTTTAACCCAATCATTGTCTCATCTTCATTTCACTTTCATCTTCATCTCATTATCATTTCATTCTCATCTCTCTCTGAAACATACACAAACCATCGAACCCGTGTGCGACTTTCACACCAAAAACCCATAAATTCCAAGTTTGATTCAAGGCTCCAACTTCCAGTTTTGATCAACTAATCATATTCTACTCCTTCCCACAATCACAACCATACCAACCATCGAAGGAGAGGACCACGGAGGAAGGCGAACCGAGGATAGGAAGTTTCGGACCTTCCGATCGATTTTTCGGCTAGCACAGGTACGTGTTTGTGGTTTTGAGGTCATATTTGGATTCCTGGGTTCGAGTAGATAGATTTAGACATAAAATTTGTGAAAAATGATTGAGTTTTGAGGAAGTTAGGAAAGCTTGAAGTTTCGGCCGGAAATGGAGGATTTCGGCGGAAACCAGACGGCGGCGCCGGCAGCCGATCGTCTTCCCCGGCGAGTCGCCGATGACCGGTCGAGTCGAGTAAACCGGTCGGGTCGGGTGACCGGTCGGGTTGAGTTGAACCGGTCGGGTCGAGTTGGACCGAGTTGGACCGGTCCAAGCGCGTGGGTAATGTAGCAGGCGCGCGACCGGCGCGTGGCGGCGCGTGGGGGCGTGTTCCGACCTTCCGTCGGCTCGTGGCGGCGCGTGGGGCCGAGACTGAGGTCACGGTGGCACGTGACAAGTAGTTTTTGACGTTTTGGACCTGTTGGCGCAGGTTTTGAGTCGATCGAACGTCGTTTAGGGGTTGTTTCGGACGTTTTAAAGTTGCTGCGTTTTCTAGGCCAGCATAGTTAGACTCCCGGGGTTTAGGGGGTTTATATTTAAGGTTCTTATTATTAGCTGGTAATCCCGATTATTAATTTGGACAGGCGATACTGCTCCAGGAACTTCAGGGGAGCGTACAGTTCGGGATTGAGCTTGCTTGAACAGGTTTGTGAGTGGACTTTTGGTTTATAAACTATAATGCATGCATAAATGTATCTTTGATTTAAATACTGTCATGTATGGGTGCAATGAATTTCTGGATTTTAGAAATGATGATGGACACATGTTTTCCAATATTTCAGTGAAAGTGTGTTTTGAGAAATGGCCTGGTTTTTGTACTTGATTTTGATATCGTTTTGAAGTGGTAACTATTTGAGTATGTGATTTGGGTTGAGACCCGTAATTATGATTTTATTGATTTTGGCCATAAAATGATATTGAAAAGAATTTGGCTTAGGCCGAGAAACAAAGATTTCGAAGTATGGATTTGGTTCACTGGTTCCTGTCCCGATGGTTATTGTTGCTCTGACCGGTGTTGAGGGGTCTTGCTCCGCTGGTTGTTGAGGGTTCGGACCTTGGTGTTGAGGGGCCTTGCTCCGCCAGGTCGCGAAGCTGTCTATGCATAGTACATATTGTACAGAGAATTGTTGTACAGATTTTAACACATCTCAAGGGATACCCTGGTGTGTTGTTGTGGATATGTCGGGAACAATGAATTTGAGATATTATGCGTCCAGATGGAATTAAATGAATTTGAGATATTATGTGTCCAAATTGATTTAAATGATTTTAAACTCTTTTGAAGAGAGTTTTCAAACCAAACTTTGGATCACGAGGTATTTTCATTATACAGATTTCATGTGAGTCCAACTAAGTGGTTTGAAAGAGAAATAGAAATTTTGGTGATTTACATATAATGTTTTAGTATCATAAATTGTTTTATGTTATGCATGCATGATTTTATAAATGGAGGGGAAGAAAGTCATTTCTTGGAAAACAATTTATAAATGATTATTTTTGTCCACTCACAACTTTTGTGTTTAAACCCCCTTTAGGCAGTTGAGTAGAGTTGACGCGAATACTGATCTCGAGGCAGAGGCATTAGTACTTCGACTGCACTGTGTAATTATATTTGAGTAGGATATCTAAATTTTACTCTTGATCCTACTTAGACGCTCTGATATTATATTGTATTTGATTGGTCATTAGTTACGAGAATTATTGAGTGCTTGAATCCCTTGTCTGACAAGTAGAAGTATTTATTGTTATTATATTTTGTAAGGATTAAAAGGTATTTTGGGAACCTTTTCTTAGGTTGTCAGACGGGATCAGAGTTCTTCCCGGGTTTCGAGGGGAAATTCGGGACGGGTCCTGATATTAGTTATTTGCTGCACTGCGATCTCTTGAAAGTTCCTCTTCGATATATATTAAATGAAAATAATGACTAAGTCATAGAGTTTGAGCATGAATCAAATTACATAGGGAGAGGCAAAGCCAATTACATCAACATTCCTAGAAACAAGAACCAACATATAATACATTACAAAAAAAATCGTATAAGTTATATGTAATATTTAAATTCATAATTCTTAATACATATTGTTTATAATTTGATTATTTGACATTTTTAAAATAAGATTTAATTAACGTTTGTTTTTTTTAAAATTGATGGCACATTGGATCTTATTTCTAATTTTTTTTACTATGGTAAAAATTTCATATGTGATTTTCTCATATTGTAACACAAAATTATTTAATATTAGCATCGCTTTGAACGTTTCATTTATCAAAACGAGCTCGATAGTAAAATTATCATCATTAACTTCATCATTTTGATCCTTTTAATTCATTAATATCTTGCTAAAATAAAAAAATTCTTTTGTCTCAATGCTATTAATTTATTGGGGTTTTACTATACCTTAAATCGTTATCACGGGTAATCAAGTCGAATTCCTAGTAGCTTCGTGTATCACACTGAATTCGTTATCACGTTCAATCAAGTCGAGTTCCTAGTAGCTTCGTGTATCACACTAGAACAAGAGGAGATTATTGTTGAAATCGTCTTTCAAAAGAAAGTATATAGAGTGGGGCCGTGAGAGTATGGTCCTCATCACCATTCGTTATCTATGATTTTATAACTACTGAGCAATAATAATAGTCCAAATTGGTGTCCATAAATAAATATATAAATAAAGAAGAATTTGGAGTTGGGCTTATTTTGTACGTGGTATTTAGTCTATGATCATGCATGTTTGTTTATCTGATATGTGTCTGCCATGAGAGAAGTCATGGATTTTGTTGACGAGTGACATAAATCGAGGTAAGAACGCCTAATTTAAATCAATAATCAAACACCAAGATTTATAGTGGTTCATCATAAACGAGGGCTACGTCCACTATAGTGTTTATCTTATATATATGAGAATACATAAATACTTACATGAGTTGTAGAATACATAGATGTGGAGGATGAAGAGAGAGAAAGCTTTCTTAGAGAGAGAGTCTTCTTAGAGAAATAGTGTTTCTGCCATCCAACCTCCTTTGAAGACAAAGGGAGGGAGTATTTATAGAGAGATGTGATGAGTCATCAAATACTCAGTTGACGCGCGTATCGCCGTGAGGGTACCCGTGGTAAGGGTCGGTACCGCTTGCTAGGGAACTTGTGTCAATCTTGTCTTTATGTGGACAACCACCAGTAGGGCGACACTTGGTGCTCTAGGCTGACTGCTAGTGCCTTGGAACCTCAAATACCTCTGCCTAAGGCCACATAAGGAAGTGTGAGGGGAGCTCTCTAGGTGAGACTTTCTCCACCAAGGGATTGGAGACAAGTGTCTATGCTTTACAACTTTACATGGGGAGGTGTGAGTCACGATTTATGGGGGCGCAATCCATGTTGGTTGGGCGCCCTGTGAGTAGGCGATCGGGCGATACCCTGGGTAGGTGATAGAGCCGTACTCGGGTAGGTGATCAGGCGGTACCCGGGTAGGCGATCGAGCGGTACCCTGGTATGCGATCGGGCGGTACCTGGGTAGGCGACTGAGTGGTACCCAGATGAGTGGCAGCACTACTTGGGTACGCCTTGGGCCGTGTCCAGCATTCTTGGGCTTGGACCTAGGGCAGACCTTGTGAGCTTGAGCTGACGGTTGATCCCCTTGGTGGGCCCTAAGGGTTTCCTTTAGTGAGTCCCAATGAGGTCTTGTCAACAACTGTTTGCCACTATCTGCTAGATTCAGCTCACCATACTATGACCATCAACAAGAGTCTCCCAATTCTCCAGTCGAGAGCTTAATCTCGAGTGGGGATTTTAAACCACTGCAAACATCTGAGCCAAATCTAGTAGACCCGGGGTGGTTGACAACTGAGGTGGGTAGCCGAGGTGGACAACTAAGGCGGTACCTGAGGTGGATAGTTGAGGCTGTACCTAAGGTGGACAGCTGAGAAGGTACCTGAAGTGGATAGCTGAGGCGGTACCTGAAGTGGATAGCTAAGGCGGTACCTGAAGTGGATAGCTGAGGCGGTACCTGAGGTGGACAGCTGAGTCGGGTAGCCAAGATGGACAGTTGAGGCGGTACCTGAGGTGGGTAGCTAAGGCGGTAAGTCAACAAGTCCCCAGACGAGGTTGAACTTGTGTGCATGCTAGGTTAACCAGACTTAGAGAACACAAGAAGATCAAATAGACAACAAGTAAATAAGATTAAAAGAAAATACATAATGTAAGGACATTAAAACCTGGTTGGGGCATCGACCGGGTAGGCAAGGGGGAAAGCTGGTCATCCCCTCAACATAGATAAGTTGGAGAGCATGTCATCTATTCAAGATAGAACAATTGGAGAGTGGGTCATCCATTCAACATAAACGAGGGGGAGAGCTGGTCATCCCCTCAACATAAATAAGTTGGAGAGCGGGTCATCCACTCAACATAGGGTAGGTGGAGAGCTGGTCGTCCATCAAGTGGGGAACATGTCCTTCATCAAGTGGGGAGCGTGTCCTCCGATGGCAGGGAAGGGTCACCTGACGAGACGAGTGGTAGGCATCGGGTGGACGGCTGCCACGACAGGGTATCGGCCTTCCTGCTGACCGTCTCAACTTCTAGGAGATTTCTGGTGCAGGATAATTTCTTCCTCTGGGTATCTGCCTGAGCGGTACCCGCTGCTCGTTCGGGTAGCAGTCGGGGATGCGGATGTGTCAATATGTTGGCTGGTTGATGCACATGCTGACCAGGTGTTGGGGTGCTTGAGAGAGAGCCAATGGAATGGTTGTGCCAACCAAGCACTCACCGACGGATCGGGTACTCGGTTGGCAGCTAGCCCAAGTCGGCAATTGAAAGCGAAACTGGTGCATCAATGCATGTCTGAGAGATGACACCACTGTCTGTTGGCTTGGTGGTGAATGGAAGAGTTTGGACGTCGCTGGTCATGGTGGGCAACGATTCTACCGAGCCGTCGGAGGTAAGGTGTAAGGAAGAAAGGCTCACGGTAGTGAGGGTGGCTGCTACCACAAATTTAAGCCGCGCTAGTCCTCGGCTAGGAGAACACGAAGCCCTTCATGGTTGGGTTCTCACAGACGACGCCAAATGTTGACGATGTGAAATAGATCGAGGTAAGAACGTCTAATCTAAATCAATTATCGAGTACCAAGGTTTATAATGGTTCACCTTAAAAGAGGGCTACGTCGACTGTAGTGTTTGTCTTATATATATGAGAATACATAGAGGTTTACATGAGATGTAGAATACATAGATGTGGAGTATGAAGAGAGAGAGAGAGAGAGAGAGCTTTCTTAGAGAGAGAGTCTTCTTAGAGAGAGAGAGTGTTTCTGCCATCCAACCTCCCTTGAAGACAAAGGGAATGAGTATTTATAGAGAGATGTGATGAGTCATCAAATACTAAATCGGCGCGGGTAACGTTGTGAGGGTACCCGCAGTAAGGGTCGGTATCGCTTGCTAGGGAACTTGTGCCAATCTTGTCTTTATGTGGATAGCCACCAAGAGGGTAACATCTGGCGCTCTAGGCTGACTCCTAGTGCCTTGGAACCCCAAATGCCTCGGTCCAAGGCCACATAAGGAAGTCTGAGGGGAGCTCCCTAGGTGAGACTTTCTCCACCAAGGGATTGGAGACAAGTTTCCCTGCTTTACAGTTGTACATGGGGAGGTGTAAGGCACGGTTTATGGGGGCACAATCCCTGTTGGCTGGGTGCCCCACGAGTAGGCGATCGGGGGGTACCCCGGGTAGGCGATCGAGCGGTACCCGGGTAGGCGATCGGCGATACCCAGGTATGCGATCGAGCGATACCCGAGTAGGCGATCAGGCGGTACCCAAGTAGGCGACTAAGTGGTACCCAGATGAGTGGCAGCGCTACTTGGGTACGCCTTGGGCCGTGTCCAGCATTCTTGGGCTTGAGCCTAGGGCAGACCTTGTGAGCTTGAGCTGACGGTAGGTCCTCTTGGTGGGCCCTAGGATTTGCCTTTAGTGAGTCCCAAGGAGGTATTGTCAGCAACTGTCTACCACTGTCTGTTAGATTCGGCTCGCCATGAACAAACTCCATCTTCATGACTATATATATATATATATATGCTTCCCTTGCTCCTTAGTTTTATTTCTAAACCCTAAAATGCTATGTATTTTATTATTTACTTCATACCGAATATGACCAAACTAGTCTTTTTATCTTTTTTAAAAGTATATTTTTATTTTTTACTATACATGTATTATGTTTTATTTGTACATGCATATATCTCAATATATAGATAGTTTTATTTCCCTATATATATATATATATATATATAAATTTAAGAAGATGAATATCAGAATCGATGCAAAAATAAGTGCATGCATATATATTATGCCTGCGGAAAAGAATCAGTGCGTGCTCCCCTAGGATGAATTGATTGGAAATGTAAACTATTCTCTATTATTTCTCTTTCTCTGCCTAGCGCACTATCCTATGTCACCAACGTCCACAAATATATGATCCAAAATTCCAATGCATATCAAAACTATGATAATACCTAGAGATAAAAGATATGGAAACTATGAAATGTAAACTATGATAATACGTCCACAAGTATTCTCTATAATTTATTGAATGGCTTCATATAAAACAATTTAATTAATGATTGCCGAAAAGGTAAGGATATGGAAAACAAATTCTACTTTTGACTTATGGATCATGAAGGGAAGCTTCGTCTTTCATTTTCTCATAGCTGTCTAGCTTTCGTGTGTGATCACTTTCCTTCTAACTCAAATCGATGATATATGTTGATATCAAAAATGGATAAATTTAGAGTTGCATCGCTGAGCTCGAATGATTCGCTTTCATTGCGGATAGGAAAACATACAGGAAGAAGGTAAGAGGAAAAAAGCAGCGGTGTGGTGCCGGTCTAATAGTTTTCGATGCTTAAGTCAGTTAAGTGTGGAGGGTACTGTAGTAATTTAGGGAGCGTAAGGGCAAGATTGTCATTACATTTTTTAGGGGAGGTGCCCTTGTATTTATAGTGACATTGAATATTGTAGGTGAAACATTTCGATGTGGGATAAATGTTCCTGATTCTGGAGCTGACACGTGTCCTGGTGGATCCGAGTCCCACGATTGTGTTGTCATTTATTGCATCAACAACATATATACACCCGTGTTTGGAAAGTTAACACCTTTTGAGCAGCATATAGCAAATGGCACCCTTGGAGTTGGAAATACGTTACAATTTAGACGTACGTACGATGCATCATGCATTCATGCATGCGTTGTCTCGCATGATCCACCATACTTAAACGTTTTTGGATTGCTTGTCCCCACCCTTTCAAGTTTTTCCTTTTTAAAAATCTTCCACATAAAAGGCAAAACAAAAGATGCTTACTTATCATATATACAAAGTCACGGTCGTGAAGGAAATTAAATATATAAAGTTGGTTGGAGCTGGCTCATAATCATTTGATGATCTCCCCTTCCCGGCAGTTCGCATACTTCACTTGCTAGAATATATTAGAGGGATGAATATATATTTTATATACAAAAGAAACTAATTAAACTTAATTAATTAGTTATAAGTTATAACTTACGATCCAAATAAAACTTACAAATTAAGAAGGTGGGAGTTGCGAACTTAATTGCGAGGCACATGAACATGATGGACAATGGCCATATATAACAAAATTATTTATATTTAAAGTAGGTTTAACGATAAAATAATAAAAATAAGGCATTGGATGAGTTGGGAAGTTAATTATGAAGAACCTGGCATTCGCTGTTAGCACTTAGGAGAGGGTTTTATTATAAATGGATGCTGTAAGTGGCTCTGGTCTCTCTGGCCCTTTCACACCGCCCTATATATCTTTCTCTTCCTTTGACATTAATTAAGTACACACGATATTTCTTCTTCTTCCCCTTCTGTGTCACGCTCTTCTTCCTTTCTAGTTTCTAGCTACCAACAAAAAGAAAAGAAACGATTATAATAGAATAGAATGCTATGCTTCTGTAGATTCTCTTAGCACCCACGTACAGGGTTCAGTTGGCAACTCTCTATGGGTCGAGCTAGTGGGAGAGGAACATATATATATATATGACGATGGGGATCGAGGTGCAATAATTAAAATCTCGAGACTAAAGAAAGGGAACCTATTTGTGTAAAAAAAAGTTGGATCAGTTAACATATATAATGTCGTCGTCGTCGTCGTCGTCGTCGTCGTCATCATCATCGGTGGTAGCACGAACAGGTAGACATCGCCAACGCTATGACAACAATTTTCGCCTTGTTTCTGGGTACGCCTTCTTGTTTGCCTTTTTTCATCAATCATAATCATATCATCATGTATATAAATATGCATACCAAACTTTGGTTTCTTTTCTTTAAATGGAGTTTTGGGACTGTTTTTGCCCTCCCTAATTAATCTTTGGACTATCAATTGATAAGTTCTTAAAAATATCAATATTTATTCAAAATTCCCCTAACTATATTTTTGAAACTTTCCAATCCCTAACCATAATTACTCAAACAACCTTTAAAATTTTTAATCCCTATTTAGTAGTTTTTTTTCCTTTATATTTTATGAAAACATTACTCTCACTTATAATCTTTTTTCTTTTTCACTTGTTCATTTTAAGGAGTAATATAAGGACAATCCAACTTAAAACAAGATAATTAAAAGCAAGAATTGTTCAAAAATACTTTTAAACTTCAAATTTGAAAAATCTTTATTATCTGATATTAAAATATTAGGTTAATCGTTTATGGTTTAGGGTTTAGTTATTGGATTTTGGGTACAAAATCCAAGAATTAAACCCTAAACCCTAAGTCATAAGCTCTTCCACCACCACTCCTACCTAAACACCCCCCACCCCTCCCTAAAACTTTCTATACCACCATACTGTCAAACCCCAAACAACATCGCTTTCATTCTTGGTTTCAAAAAATAAAAAACAATTGTAATAAATAATTTTAATTATAAAAGTGTTTTAAGTTTAATTATAAATTAAATATGGGTTAGAATCATAATCATGTATTGTACAAGAAGATGACAATAAACATGCATGACTAAAAAATAGTGGAGGGACCTAAGATTAAAGAATTGTCATATTCCAACTTTTAAGTAAAATACAATCTTGTTAAGGATTAGTGATCAATAGTTTATTCTTAACCTTTTATTTTTAGCCAGCATTACTCAAATTTTCCATTTGTCTTTTTTCTCGTTCGAGTGCATTGTATGTGTTCAAAATTTAATTAATTCCTTGTTTAATGAACTAATTTTTTTTTGTTCCCAAATAAAAAACTTATCCTTTAAATGACCAAATAGATAAATAATATAAATAAAATAGAACAAATAATAAAAGAAAGGTATCTCCTTGGAGACTCTCAACCACTAGCTAGCATACATACTTGACTTAAATATTTGTCTTAATTTGTGGAATGATGAGGATGGGGCGGAGGAGAGGAGAAGCAAATTCCAAGTCTCCAACCTCTACGATATATGTAAATTGTCGTCTCCTTTCTCATATTCATATCCATCACAAAATAATCACTCTCCCCTAGTCTACTTATATATATCACAAACTAGTTTAGTAGCGGGCCTCAGTACAACTTCAATTTCATTTGAATCCTTCTTTTAAACTTTGTTATTCTTAACCACGAGATTATTATATAACAACATAATTTTAAAAAAAAATTCCCTAAATTATAGTAATTTAGCTGATAATACCTCGATTAAATGATCAATTTTCTGGTTAGATAGATCGATGATGTGTTTTAATAAGACTTTATGACTTAATTGCATGAACAATTGAATGTAAGATTAAATGAATTACAGATAAATTAAAGAGGCAATTAGATATTGGTCCAAAAATTGAAGCTATCATTTAATTTAGTCTATTTATTAATTTCAGTTCATTTTATTTATTTTCATACCCATTTTATTCTTTAAATAGATAGCAGAAACAAATTAATTAATTTTGTTATTTATAAAATAATTTGAATTTTAAATTTTAAATTTTGAATACTTTTGTTTATATTAAAACATATATATTTTAATTTACCTGCTATATAACCAATGTTTTACCATAATCATCGGTAAAAACATGTATACTTTAATTTACAGCTACTATATAAATAGATAAGCGTATATGTACTTAGAAAAAAGAAATTTGTTAACCTGAAGAGAAACCCTATATACCTATGAAACATAAATATTTTATTCCATTTGTACGGTAAGAAATAAATTGAAAAAATTGTAAGATCTTTTACTCAAAATAGCAAACGAATGATCGAAAATTGAAAAAAATTTAAGATTTCATCTACCTGAACAACAAAATTTTGAGCTTCTCATCTCATGAGTCATGCTTAAATATTAAAATAAGCTTTTTCCCAAGCTTAAATCCCTCATTTTTGTAGGTGCTACATACTGCTATGATCACAGTCCACAATGTAGAAATGTTACCAATAAACATCTAATAGAGATTTATTTATTATATAAGGTTGGTAATTTAGTACGATAATATGTTTTTTATTTGCTGGTAACAAAATGGATGGAGACCTTATCCTATTGGAATTCAAATAACTCAAAATAAATTCTTTAAAAAAGTAAGTTGAGGTAATAAGAATTTTTTTTGGAAGGAAAAATAAGATAATATGACTTTAATTAAATTATTGGGGAAATATAGGAAAATAAAATTAATGTTAATTACTAAGTGGACTAATAAAATGCTGACTAATCTAAGTGGACTAATTTCAATGTTAACTATTCAAATTGGAATGATATATAATTAATTATAAATTAAATGCATACACATTAAATAATGAATTAATTATATATTAGTCCATTTTTTATAACCAACATTGAAAATAGTTCATGTATTGATGATTCAAATTCCACATCAGCATATTATATTTTTCTTTTTTAATATTAGTTTGTTTTTCCAATGTTACTATTATAATAATTTAAATTCATATTATGTTTTTTTAATACAAGAGATTCATAATGTCTCAACTACTTTATTTTTAATAGAATTTATTTGGGAAATGTTTGAATTTAAAAAGGATTGAGTCTTTTTCTCTGCAAGTAGAAATTATATAATCTAATTAAAAAAAGTAAAAGACATATAATAGTACGTACAAATATTAAATACATACCCAAAAGGTTCATGGAATAAGCCTATTAGGTAGTTTAATTCCTTAGTAATTTTAAGGTGTAGGTAATATACCTTTGATGAAATCATAATTTTGTAAAAACTAGGTTAGTTTTTTTTTTTTTTTACAAAGAGGTTGAAAACATTACTTGTGAGTTAAATTGATTGAACCTATTTACACAGGTAAACAAAATTTGATGACAATAGCCAAATGAGTACATTTTAGATAGAGAAATTAATTAACCCAATATCGGCTGAACACAAATAAAAGATTAAGGGTGCCTCGACTTGAACACAAATAAAAGATTCAGGTTGAAGAAAACTAGAGGAGGATGTAGGTCGCATCTGATTATAGGTTTCAAAATATATAAGACTTCTATTGGGAGGAAAATAGGGGTTTTTTTTTCTAAAACGATAAGTAGGTATTGTTTTAAACGGATAAATAAGTTTTTTTATTTTAAGAAAAGATAATATACATTATTTAAATGGCATGCATTGTAATTTTTTTTAAAATACAAGACTAAAAAAAAACTGACATCGATTAAATAATAGTCAAAATCTGACGTAGGTCTATAATTACTGTACCTATTTACCATGGTGGACTACTTTATATATTAAATTCTAATAAAAAGACCTACATATAATTACCTCTTAAATAATTGATGATTGGGTTTACCTCAAGATATATAATTATAGCTTATATATCGACAACAGATGAATTCATCTATCTATATATATATATATATATATATTGAGGGTGTTTAATTTAAATAACAAACAATATATATTATTACTCGATCGTATTATATTAATTTATGAGTTTTAAAAAATTGATGATGAACAGATGTATTCCTTACCGGATAACTGAAGAGGGGGATGATGGAAATGAAAGCCCTGGTATGGAAAGAAGGATACAAGTTCTAATGGTTTCTTCACCAGACCGTGATGACAGAGTCTTCCCAAAAGTATATAAACATATATGTAGACTTAATTAATTACGTACACTTTCATTTTTTCTGTTGGTGATCTGTTAGCTGTACGTAAGTTTTAATTTCTTGAGCATTTCATATATATATTCATCATGCATGTCCAGGTTCAATATATATCCATGAGTTAATATATTGCATGTCTGTCATCCGTACTGTGTACGTAGGGTGGATGGGAGGACGATGAGACTGTTTTAGAAGCTGCTTGTCGTGAAGCCTTCGAGGAAGCCGGGGTCAAAGGAACGCTAAGAGTATGTTATATAGTATATATATATATTTCAAAACCATCAATATTGCCTGCTGGCACCTGGCAGTATATATATATATATATATATATTCTGACTTGTGCATGATATAATATATATGCATGCAGGAAACTCCTCTGGGAGTATGGGAGTTCAGAAGCAAAAGTAGAGAGGAAGCATGCAACCTGGAAGGAGGATGCAGAGGATACATGTTTGCATTACAGGTTACTGAGCAACTTCACACCTGGCCTGAGCACCAAAACCGTGATAGAAAATGGGTAATTAATTCACGAAACTATATAATATATAATTAATCTTAAAATATATGCATGTGTCGTGACTCGTGACGCGTCTCGTGTATGTATAATGTATGTATATATATCTAGCTAAACATCAAGGAGGCATTCAGAGTTTGCCGGTATGAATGGATGTGTAGAGCACTGGAGCAATTTGTGCGAGTAATTGTGGGAGTTTCTGATGATGATGAGGCCGGAATAAAAGTAGTGGAGAACATGGGAGAAGAAAAGAACAAAGCTGCCGATCCATCTCCGGTGGCCGTGGCCGTGGCGCCGGTGTCAGATGTGGTGGCTGATGGATGTCAAATAGTGTCCTCCAACTGCTACATAAAGCCTTCTTCTACAACTGCTGCTAGTAGTCAGCTGGTTATATCAGTTCATTGTATTTGTCATATATGACACCTGGCTCTCAATCAAGCTCCAGGGGCCGGTTGCCATATTTGACTTTGACATCACTCATCCTCATCTAATCGATCACATATATCCTGCTGCCCTCTTCAATTTCTCAGTCGTCTACGATCTATCCAAAAATGAAAAATATATGTTGGCTCAGCTTTAAATACCCTTCTCCATGCATGTCATCTCTTTAATTTGTAATGGTGTGTAAATTTAAATAACCTTCTTCTTCTTAGGTAAATGTCACCATGCATAATATATCTAACTTCAATAAATTAATTATATCAGTAGAAATTTTCAGTAAGTATGTTTGCCACATGAGAAACATGAGGACCATATATTTCCTCGTTTGTGGAATGGATAAGGAACGTGAAAAACGTGGTTCGAGGAAACCAATACATTATTACGAATTTATGATGATCTTCTTCCACAGAGGATAACAACTCCCTAGTGTATTTTCTAGTGGATTGTTATTTTGTAACTCATTGTCTAGGTAAAATTGGAAACTCGTTACAATTTTAACAAACCCATTTTAGAGTACATTTTTTCTTTGTATAAATTCCTTCTTTTTCAGTAAAAGAGAAATTCATAATGGAAAGTGACATATCAGAAATGACAATTGTTAGTGTGATGGGCATGGCATAATTACAAATGGGAAAATAGGACAATATTGTTGCGTGATGGATTTGGGTGACTAGTAATACTCATCGGATAAGATCCTAACTTGGTAAGATAAAATCCATTTAATAATTGATGAATATGATACTATTTCATTATTTTTAATGATTGAAATAATTTAGGACAACATTAAAGTGATCATATTAATAAATTTTATTTATAAATTACACATTAATATAAATAAAGTTGACCAACACAAATAAAGTGCGTCTATATTAGTATGTGATATATGATGTTTTTTAAACATTTTCTCTATGGTCTCTGGGCCCTGGGGAAAGGCGGGTTCAATAAAAATTTGACTAATCCCACTTCCATATATAGTGTGGATGATATTTGCTTGCGTGCATTGGATTTGCGAGAGAAAATAAACATACGCGTCCCAGACGCGCGAGGCGCAGTAGAATTGCACTCACAGGTGGCGCAGAGACAGTGGAGTAATGGAGATGTCAAATGAGAAATGGCAAATTTTAAATATTTTTATTTAGTTTAGTATTCTATAATTTATATTAAATTTCAGAATTATATTTTATTTTTAAAATTTTATATTTACGTATCTGAACTTTTAAAACATAACAAATTGACTCTATCGTTAATTATTCCGTTAAAAAATCTATTAAATGCTTATTTGTCACTTTTAGAATCCACCATTTAATTTATAATGAGTGACATAAGGGTCATGTGACAAAAATAAATTAAATTACTTTTAAAAGATTAAATTTTTTTTTCCTTTTCTTGTTCTTTCTCGCTCGCTCTCACTTCTTCGCATTGTATCTCCTTCTTTCTTCTTATTTCTTATTCTTATTCTTCTCCTTCTTCTTTCTTCTTCTTATTTCTTCTTCTTATACTTCTTGTTCTATTCTTTTTTTTTTTTGAAATTTCTATAAATTCTGGAAAATTTATGATGAAACTAAAGGCTAAAGACACCTTTAGTGATGAGATTTCTTATGAACAGCGTTGCAAAAAATCTTTTATATGACATTTTTCATCATGAATTTCGTCACTAAAGGTGTTTCAACTTTTAGTGGCGAAAAGTTTCATATTTCGATTCTTTTATAAAATTCTGGGAAGTTCTAGAAAAATATGAATTTCGTCACTAAAGGTGTTTCAACTTTTAGTGGCGAAAAGTTTCATATTTTTCTAGAACTTCCCAGAATTTTATAAAAGAATCGAAGAAGAAGAAGAAGAAGAAGAATGAGGAAGCAGAATAAGAAGAAAAGGAAAAAAAAAAGAAAAGGAAAAAGAAAAAAGAGAAAAGAGAAAAGAGAAAAGAGAAAAGAAAAATATTAATTTTTTAAAAATAATTTAATATTTTTTTGCAATATGACGTTTATGTTATTAATTTTATATTAAATAGTGGGTCCTAAAAAGTGACACATCATTATTTAACGAGCTCCTTAACGAAATAGTTAATGATTTAGTCAAATTGTTACGTTTTAAAGAATTCAGAATACATAAATGTAAAATTTGAAAAGTTAATTATAACTCTCAAATTTAAATAAACCACATGAAACTAAAGTATAATTTACTATTTTATTTATTTAATTCTTTTAATTTTATTGCTCAGAGTCTTAGGACAAAATTTTATAAGATTTATTAGTTGGTTATAATTGACAAGATTTGGATGGGACACGGGGGAGTGATTCGGGCCGCAGCAACTTAACTCCTTTTCTGCTTCTTGTTGGATCGTCTTCGGCTGGAAAATTCAAATCCACATCAAAATGCTTTCTTCTTCCTTTCTTATTGTTAAAATGGTAAGAAGTAACGAAGATAAGATGAGGTAATAAATAGGGTGTTCAAGTTTTAAGCGCGTGATTAATCAAAGAGAGATAAGACTCACACACTCAGACGCAGACGCAGACGCCGAGCAAAAGAGTCAGTGGAGGTCATGAGGTCTTGAGCGTTGAAGGACCGAGAGAGTTGTTGTTTTTGTTGTTGGGTTGAAGCCTCTATTTCTTTTTAAGATTGGTTTTTTAGTTTTACATCGATGGAGGCAGAGTCTGCAATTTCGACGCCTTCACGGAATCCTCCTCAGGTTCGAATTCAATCTCTCAAACTCATTCATTTTCTTCTTCTTCTTCTTCATTATTATTGTTATTATTGCTTTGCAATTTACATACAACTAATTTACCTTATCTCTGCATCCATTTGATTTTCATCCATACATGTCGATCTCTACGAGTCTTTTCTGCTGTGTAACCAGTAACTAGTTTTGATTCAGAGATCTTAGGAATTCATTAATTTTCAATTCAGAGGTGTTAAGAATCCTTTTTTTTTTCAATTTGAATTTGAATTTGAATTTCTGTTTCAAGTTCCAATTCTTATTCACTCTAGTTGGTGTAGCTGTAGTTTCAGTTGGTAACACATACCTTTCTATTGGTCAACTTGTTGGGCGTTTTATGCCCTCTCATCAGTTATTATTTTCTATTCCTCTGATGATGTTAGCTTAATAGATTTCCTATATATTATCAAATCTTATTCAAGTTTCATCGTGCTTCACTTTGACCTTGATATACTTGTTTGTTTTTGGGTGGAGACCTGGACTCTTGATTTTGTCTTTTATAGACTTCTCAATTTGATTGCCTATTGCTTGAATAACTAGGCTTTTTCAAACTAGCGTGGATTTGTCATCATCAGTAGTCTCGCTTCTTTGCTTTATGCTTGTACTAGCTCTTATAGAGCAGCCTTACATTCTCGACATGGACTGCTGTTTATTTCTCGGGTTACCCTTAAATAATATATGTAAAGTATCTAGTCAAGTTGTAAACCTACATAGGCTTTGTTGTTCATAGGACCTCTGCCATCCCTGGATAGCTATTGATATAGCTATGCTCAAGTGTATGAATAATATATGTAAAGTATCTAGTCAAGTTGTAAACCTACATAGGCTTTGTTGTTCATAGGACCTCTGCCATCCCTGGATAGCTATAGATATAGCTATGCTCAAGTGTATGAATAATTGAGTATTAGCGAGGAGGAAAGGTTGATGAAATGCTGTCACAGACAATCACTTTTATATCAACTATTTGGTGTTTGAGTATTGAGTATAATCCGTGTTCTCCAATCAAGGGTTTAATGTTATAATCATTTTAGATATGGATTTCTTCTCCTTTGCCTTGGGCTGGAATGTGATGCATTTTTTACCAGCTAGTTAAGCCAATTAACCTCTTGTTTGCTTTGCAGCTTTCATGGGTCAATCTCTCCAGAAATCTATTACTTGCATATCAAAGCTTTGGCGTGGTTTATGGGGACCTCAGTACTTCTCCTCTCTATGTTTACACTAGCACATTTTCAGGGAAGTTGCAGAACCATAAAAACGAGGAAGTGATATTTGGAGCTTTTTCCTTAATATTCTGGACCCTTACTCTAATGCCCTTGCTGAAATACGTCTTTATCCTATTGAGTGCAGACGATAATGGTGAAGGTGTGGTGAGACTTGGTGTTTGAATATAACCTTTCTGAGAACTCTCATTCTTTTAAGTTTTTTTGAGTTTCCAGGGCAGTCATATATATTCTAATTGGTGTCAGGTGGGACATTTGCTCTTTACTCACTGCTTTGCCGTCATGCAAAGTTTAGTCTACTTCCAAACCAACAAGCAGCTGATGAGGAGCTCTCAGCTTACAAATATGGTCCCTCATCACAGGTTGTAGCATCTTCCCCGTTAAAGAGATTTTTGGAGAAGCATAAGAGGTTGCGGACAGCCCTACTAGTGGTGGTATTATTAGGCGCCTGCATGGTCATAGGAGATGGTGTACTCACTCCCGCAATTTCAGGTAAGGTGTACTAGATTGATGATGTCAAATTGATATTAGTCAAAGTTTCTTCATATGGAAATTACTTGTCCAATAAATGTTGACGTTGAATACAATTCTATAGTCATGTAACGTTAATTACCCTTTTCAGAACCTCAGGACAGATGATTGAAAAGAAATACTTGTGATAACATTGTTACTAAGTTGTCTTCTTCTATCGGGCATCTGATAATATTAGGACATACCAAGTCAGTTGTCTTGTATGTGAGATCCCTGTGTAAGCAGAAGGAAGACGTTTACATGTATAATTTGCTGCATACAGTATAGTTGTGAATATATTCAGACCATGAGTTTTGTACCTTCTTCATAATACAATATCCTTCATTCTTTCAGTCGTTACTTTTATACTTGTTCAAATGCTGTATGTTTTCAGTACGCTCTGCCTGATGAAAACATTTTGTCCAGACAAACCAGATTATTGATTTTTTTCTTCTTAATCGCATTTTTACATTTGCATGGATTAAGGGGTTAAATCTTGAGAATTCTTTTCCCTTGCAGTTTTATCATCGGTATCAGGGTTACAAGTAACTGAGGAGAAATTAACTGATGGTAATTAATTGCTGTTTATTACCTCTTGCTTTTTCTTTTTTAATAAAAAAGTTTAAATTCTTGATTCCCATTAATGTATACTTCCCTGCATATCATATGATGGATTTGCTTTTAATATGCTGTTTAAATCTGTAGGTGAACTCCTGTTGCTTGCCTGTGCGATCTTGGTTGGCCTGTTTGCTCTGCAGCATTGTGGCACCCACAGAGTAGCATTTTTGTTTGCACCTATTGTAATAATCTGGTTGATATCAATATTTTCCATTGGGCTGTACAACACAATACATTGGAACCCTGCTATCGTTCGTGCATTGTCGCCCTATTATATTATCAAGTTTTTCCGTGAGACTGGTAAAGATGGTTGGATTTCCCTTGGTGGGATTCTTCTGTCCATAACGGGTATGCTGAATCTGAATTGGATGGTAAATTGTTACATGTGCAATACTATACATGTATATATATATATATACTGGTTGTTGTAGGTGGTATTGGTGCAACTATCTTTATGAAACCTCTTCTATTGGAGTTTAATAGCTCATCAGAAACAGAAAAAACAGTAAAGTTTAAGATTCACTCTTGCGTGTTGCTACAAACAAACTAACTACTAGACATCTCCATGGTTTATCAGGTACTGAAGCTATGTTTGCAGATCTTGGTCATTTCACTGCCTTATCGATAAGAGTAAGTTTATAAATTTTCTTCTGCTCTATGCAAAACAGAATCATTCAGTTCTACATGGTTGAATATGTTTTACCTGTAAGTTTATAGGATTAGCAGTTGTATTGTGTGCCTATAGAAATATGCTTTCCTCAGTAGAGACTTTTTTGGGTTTCATGTTTCTCCCTTTCAAGTTCTAAGGGGGCTATTTTTGAGGAATTAAAACAAAAGACAGTTCAAAGTGGCTGCTGTCTTATTATACTGGCATGGAATATATAACAAATGAGTTGGGCAGCCATATGGAAATGTGCTTGATACTTGTTGGATGGTTGGAGGAATGGATACTTACTTTAGAATATGTCTATAATATATAATTACTGATTCTGTAGTTTGTATACCCGAAACCACATTAACTTGTAGGCCTTGTTCATTATGATGTGGAAGTCACTGGTAATGTTTTTCTTGAATGTGCAGCTTGCGTTTGCGTTCGTTATATATCCTTGTTTGGTAGTACAATACATGGGTCAAGCTGCTTTCCTGTCTAAACATCCAGAATCCATCCGTTACAGTTTCTATGACACAATACCTGGTTAGTTCATTCTGACATTTATCAACCTTGCTTCTAGAGTTTTATTCTAAGTGTGAGTTGGTAATTTAGCTTTCTGTCCTCCCTTATCTGGCAGGTCCTGTTTTTTGGCCCGTCTTTGTTGTTGCCACCCTCGCAGCTATTGTTGGGAGCCAGGCTGTTATAACTGCTACTTTCTCCATCATCAAGCAATGCCATGCTCTTGGTTGCTTCCCACGAGTCAAAGTTGTCCACACCTCAAAGCATATATATGGGCAGATCTACATCCCAGAAATTAATTGGATACTTATGATCCTTACTCTTGCCATAACTATTGGATTTCAAGACACTACTTTAATTGGAAATGCTTATGGTAAGTTTACTTCTTCGAATCCCCCTTCTCTCTTCCCTCTTCAACAATTAAGTGAGGATGACACAATTTTCACTTTTTGGTTCTCAGGACTTGCTTGCATGATGGTTATGTTTATCACGACCTTCCTTATGGCACTTGTAATAGTCTTTGTTTGGCAGAAGAGTGTGGTTCTGGCTGCGGTTTTTCTGATTTTCTTCTGGTTCATTGAGGGAGTCTACTTATCAGCAGCACTCATTAAAGTACCTCAGGGAGGATGGGTCCCTTTCGTTCTCTCATTCATCTTTATGATAATTATGTATGTCTGGCATTATGGTACACGGAAGAAGTATAACTATGATATGCACAACAAAGTTTCGTTAAAATGGTTACTTGGTCTTGGCCCCAGCCTTGGTATAGTCCGTGTGCCCGGTATAGGCCTTATATACTCAGAGTTGGCAACAGGAGTTCCTGCAATATTCTCCCACTTCGTAACAAATCTTCCTGCATTCCACAAGGTGTTGGTTTTTGTTTGTGTAAAATCAGTTCCAGTTCCATGTGTTTCACCTGAAGAACGATTTCTGATTGGCCGGATTTGCCCAAGACCTTATCGTATGTATAGGTGCATCGTTAGGTATGGGTACAAGGACATTCAACGGGATGATGGAGACTTTGAGAACCAGCTGATACAAAGCATAGCCGAGTTCATCCAGATGGAAGCAGTGGAACCACAATTCTCAAGCTCAGAGAGTTCTTCATTTGATGCAAGGATGGCCGTTATAAGCACCAGGACAGTGCAATCAAGTTCGAGCTTGATCGCTGCTAGTGAGCAGGAGGGTGGTTTTGATACCAGTGACTCGATCCAAAGCAGCAAATCCTTAACCCTTCGGAGTATAGGATCAGTGTATGATGATGAGAACCCACAAATCAGAAGGCGCCAAGTAAGATTTCAACTACCCTCAAACCCTGGTATGGATCCTGCAGTAAGGGAAGAGCTGATGGATTTAATCCAGGCCAAGGAGGCAGGGGTTGCTTATATAATGGGGCATTCATATGTGAAGGCAAGGAGGTCATCTTCATTTTTGAAGAAGCTTGTGATTGACATGGGGTATTCGTTTCTTAGGAAGAACTGCAGGGGACCTGCTGTGGCACTCAACATTCCTCACATCAGTCTTATTGAGGTTGGCATGATATATTATGTCTGATATTTGTTAGTTATACATCCTTCCTCGCTCTCGCCCTCGCCCTTGCCCAGCAGGAGGGTAGGAGTTTGTGGTTGCAAATTTCATTTGGAATTTTGTTCTATTGTGTATAGATGAATAACCTCTCATCATTTTTATTTGGTAAGTTAGTCATCGATCATTTGGGCTTTCAGATTAAACATACTGCACACGCAACAAGTGCAATGGAAATCTAGTTCTTTTCCCTCTACCCTTCACCCGAGTCTGATTAATATTATATGCCAATATAACAGGTTTCTTTTTGTCCAATTCGATCCATTTTAGAAGCAGATATTATTAATCCTGTCATAGTTATAATATATTGGTGGTAGTGGTTTTTCTTTGAACTTGGAAAGGTAGCTTCACCTATATATCTAAATCTAATGGAGGCCAGTTACCAGCACCACCCCCTTTCCATTAACAGGTAATACAGTCAGCCAAAGTTTGATTACCAACCTCATGCCTATATATACATTTAACAAACTGCTTTCTGTTAACGGAGATCGATATATCAAACAAACAAACATAGAAATTAAGGAAGTTAATTACGGATATATCTATGGTTCATATGAATTCGAACGCTGGTGGAGGAAGGGCATGCTATGGTTTTATTGTAGTGCTAGTAGTGTTTATTAGCCTTACCGAAGGAGGGACGTTAGTTTTAGCTGCTGATCGAAATCGGCAAGACACGTCTTGCCTGAATCAGCTTGCTCCCTGCCTGAACTACCTGAATGGGACCCGTCACCCGCCGGACGTGTGTTGCGATCCTCTGAAAGAGGTGATCAAGTCTAAACCTGAATGCTTGTGTAGTATGATAAGCAACCGGGGCACGGATGAAGCTGAGCAAGCCGGTATCAATGTCAATGAGGCTCAGCAATTGCCAGCGAGATGCGGCCAACGTGTCAACCCACTCTCCTGCCTTTCAAGTAATTGTTCACACAATTCTTATATCATATTGCATCATTCATCTGTTACTGTTAGTGTTCCTTCTCTAGACTCTTTAGTAATATTAAAGCTGGTAATCTGCTAGTAGCTAGCAAGTGTTATATAAATACATGTATTTGTTACTAATCTTATAATTATTATTGGGTTTCAGGTAATTCTCCTAATAATTCCAAGAATTCAGTTCCAAATTCTGGAAGCAGCTCGTTGGTCTTTGGTGGAAGCATGCCGGCCGCCACAGCTTTCTTCTTGTCTGTTCAGATTATATTAGTTGGCATCAAATACAATATTTATTTTTAGAATAGTTTATTTTTCAATTATCCGTTGGTTGTATCACATCTCTTTTTTTATATCCGATTATTTGTTTTTTCGATACAAATTATAAAGATTGCAATTCAATGTGATACTGAATCGATTTTTTTTCTTCTTCTTCTGGTTTACCTTGCCAATAAATATTAAAAAATGTATTATTTTTTGAATTTTTTGATTGTGAAAAATTCGTTGGATCGATTCTAAAGCAATCTCTAATATGCCCCAAATTATGAAGACGGAAAGTGGTAAAGAAACATGATAAAGGAGCTTGTAAGCTGAAATTTGAAAAAGAAAAAAATCTTGTAAGCCCAAAGTTCAATACAAGCAACAAATGGTAGGCCCAAAGTTCAATACAAGCAACAAATGGTAGGCCCAAAGTTCAATACAAGCAACAAATGGTAGGCCCAAAGCCATAGAAAACGACAATATCTGGGTTGGGAAATTGCGTGGGCACCTATCTTCCACATGGACATGGCTACCGTCTCATCTCAGTCATCACTCACTCACTCGCTCACTCGCTCACTCCGTCTGCAAGAAAAAGTGAAAACTGGAAGGAAATGGTGATTGGTGAAAGCAAAACCCCTCTAAAACCTCAAACTTGATAACTTTGGGTGTTGATTGTTTAATTATCCACTGGGAGTCTCAGTCTGGGACGAGAGAGATGGCTCTGCTCCTCCCAATCCCTGGACTAAACTATTCTACCTCAGCATCTCGACCGTTGAGGCTAAGGTCCTGTGCCGGGGGCAGGCTCCGGGAGTTCTTCAGTCTCCAGTACTGTGGTTGCAAGTACAAAAATGGAGGAGGAGGAGGAGGAGGAGTTGTTTGCTGGGTGCCCAATGCTGTGTACACCCACACTCAGACCCACACCCAAAGTGAACAAGGGTCAACCCCGTGGAAACCAAAATCGGGGGATCGAAGGGACACGGTGGACGCAGAGGACGACGCCATCTCCATTCTGAACGAGAGGATTCGGCGGGAGCAGAGCAAGAGAGAGGGGTCGGGAGCGAGAACGGTTATGGAGTCGGAGGAGGCGGACAAGTACATAGAATTGGTGAAGCAGCAGCAGCAGAGGGGGCTTGAGAAGCTCAGAGGGGATGTTAGTTACAAGGTCGACCCTTACACGCTTCGTTCTGGGGACTACGTCGTCCATAAGAAGGTCGGCATTGGACGATTCGTTGGGATTAAAATCGACGTTCCCAATTCCAATTCCAATCCCAAAGCTTCCACGGACGCCACTGAATACGTCTTCATTGAGTATGCTGATGGCATGGCGAAGCTTCCTGTTAAGCAGGCCTCTCGCTTGCTCTATCGTTATAATCTGTACGTTCCCTTTCTTTCTTTCTTTCCACTGTCTGTTCTTAAGATTGTTCATATTCAGCCACCAACAAAAATTGAAAAGAAAATAAAAGTTATCAAAGCTTTCATCTTTTATTTTTTCAGCCCAAACGAAACCAAAAGGCCTCGCACATTGAGCAAATTGAATGACACCAGTGTATGGGAGAAAAGAAAGACCAAAGGAAAGATTGCCATTCAGAAAATGGTTGTTGATTTGATGGAGTTGTATCTACATAGACTCAAACAAAGACGCCCTCCATACCCAACGACTCCAGCCATGGCTCGCTTTGTTTCTCAGTTTCCTTATGAGCCCACCCCTGATCAAAGACAGGTTTTTATATTGTTACTATCATCTCTCGATTTTGCACTAGTTCCTGTTTATGATTTGCTTATTGCATTGCTTTACTTTCAGCCTTTCATTTTCCAACCAAACTTATATCACTCAAACTCCAATGGGCCCTCTATAGATTCTTCTTCTTACACATTTACTTGCACCTTATACAGGCTTTCATTGATGTTGACAAAGATTTGACAGGGAGAGAAACTCCAATGGACCGCTTAATTTGTGGAGATGTTGGCTTTGGCAAAACTGAAGTTGCCTTGCGTGCCATCTTTTGTGTAGTTTCGGCAGGGAAGCAAGCTATGGTTCTAGCACCCACTATTGTTTTGGCCAAGCAACATTTTGATGTTATTTCAGACCGGTTTTCTGTATACCCCAATATCAAGGTTGGACTTCTGAGCAGGTTTCAGGTACGACCAGACTTCTTGATATACCGTACTTGGTACACATCTTATTCATTCATAATTGGTTGGCTTATTTTGAATTCCGAAAATCCTTTATTATTGTTTCTGAAACACCCGGGATGTTTTAAACTTCTACTTTTATTCTGAAACTGATCACAACAACTATGGCATGTAGACTAAATCGGAAAAAGAGGAGCATCTGCACATGATTAAAAATGGTCATTTGGACATTATTGTTGGGACTCACTCACTTCTTGGAAGTCGTGTTGTGTATAATAATCTTGGTCTGCTTGTGGTCGATGAGGAACAGGTTTGTCAATTAATCTATTTTCTGTTGTCTGCAATAGACTAGATTATCTCCTAGTTGACCTACATAAATTTCTTTCTTCCTCTAAAAACATGTGTTATCTTTATGCTCTATAGAGGTTTGGTGTCAAACAAAAGGAGAAGATTGCTTCTTTCAAAACATCAGTTGATGTCCTTACTCTCTCTGCAACACCTATACCACGAACCCTGTATTTAGCCCTGACTGGCTTTCGTGATGCTAGGTAATGAAATTGTCATTGATTATATACATATTTATGTATCCAGTTGCCATTTCAAGTTGTTTCTTTGGAAATTAAGAAGAAGGATAGTTGAAGAACCACATTATTGAGCCTTCATGCTTAAACTTATTGCAATTTTCTGAATAATATTATAATTGGTTACACTTTCTTCAATGTCATGACTTCAAGCCACCCATTAAGACAGGATTGAATGTTATTGAGAAGGAACCAATTGAAAATGGTTGACATAAGCTCTCGTTTTTATTTATTTTTTAATTTTTTTAATGAGTTGTATGTGTACTCAAAGAGCTTATGATCTTAACAATATCATATCTAACAGTAGAAAAGAGACAAGTATATTTCTGACTCCATAGTAGGTCTTACATAATAATGTGACTTAAAGGTTAAAACTTTCTTTTTATGATGCTATTAAGACTTATAATTTGATACTACTTTAATTATGTGTACTTCATTTCCTTTCAGTTTGATTTCAACTCCGCCACCAGAAAGAGTCCCTATAAAATCCCATCTTTCTGCATATAGTAAAGAAAAGGTTTTGTCAGCAATTAAGTATGAGCTGGACCGAGGTGGCCAAGTGTTTTATGTATTGCCTCGTATTAAAGGTAACCTTGCTGATTACTGGTTTATATTTATATTGTTACTCCTACAAAAGTTAAGAACAAAGATTTTTTTTATTTTTTATCATGAGGTGTCCTTGTTAGCAGTAGTGTTGGTAGTATCTGTATGTAGAGTCTTTTTATTGCTTTTACAATTGTTATAAGTACCAAATGCATATGTCACCCTGCTCAATAGTTTGCGAGGCGTTAGAGTGGCTTACATATCAAGAAGCAGATAAATTTCATTACTGAGTAACAGCTAGTAAGAAGAATTTCAAGGCTGATTCTCCAACATCATGTTTCTCTTTTCTTGATTGGTCATGCATATATCACTTATGTTCTTATGTTGCAGGACTTGAAGAAGTGATGACATTTCTTGAACAGTCCTTTCCTACTGTTGAAATAGCTGTTGCACATGGGAAGGTACTTTGTTTCTTTCTTTAGCATGTGATATCTCCAAAGGGACTACAATGAGATTAAATATAGACCCCTATGTGAAACCATCATAATCTGAAAAGGAATGTAAGGAGACATCAGGATTCGAAAAGGAAAGTTCTTCATATGCATCATTCATAACAGCTTAGGATGTGATCTGCTCCGTCTGGTTCTTTCTCTTCACATCTATACTGATATCTGCGTCTTTTTGCAGCAATACTCAAAGCAGCTGGAGGAAACCATGGAGAAATTTTCACAAGGCGAAATCAAGGTTCTTATATGCACTAATATAGTAGAAAGCGGGCTTGACATTCAGAATGCAAACACCATCATAATTCAGGATGTTCAACAATTTGGCCTAGCACAGTTGTATCAGGTTCAGTTCTTTCTTCTTTCTAATATATTTCTTAAATAGTGAAACATATGGAAGACAAATATTTGTACTTGTTACCTTGGCTATTTTAAGTGCTTTCATTTATTACACAAGAGAATAGAATGGTATCTGAGTGGTTATTTTTAGTGCTTCATTTATAAAGCATGAGAACAGAATGGTATCTGAGCTTCTCAAACTCCTTATCATTTGACTTATTCTGTTTTTTTATTTAATGGTAATAGTTGCGTGGAAGGGTAGGGCGGGCAGATAAGGAAGCTCATGCACACTTATTTTACCCGGAGAAGTCGCTTCTAACTGACCAAGCGTTGGTACATTTTTTCCCTTTCTTTTACCTTCATTCCCTTACTTATTACAGAAGTCAATCTCTTAATCTCTTACTGATTAAGCACTGGAATAATTTTGTACTTTTTTTGTTTAAACTAGTAGTGTTACCCTTCATGATATCATCGCTGGTTTTGCATGATTTTTAATTTTTTTAGATACACTTTAAATTGGCATTAGCTACTATTTTATGGATGAGCTTGTTTGTGCTTACTTCGGAGTGTTTAAAGTAGCATTCATTTTGGTCATTCCCTAGGAGAGACTTGCAGCACTTGAGGAATGCTGTGAACTTGGGCAAGGTTTCCAACTTGCAGAGAGGGACATGGGAATCAGAGGCTTCGGTACCATCTTTGGTGAGCAACAAACTGGGGATGTTGGAAATGTTGGGATTGATCTCTTCTTTGAAATGCTCTTTGAAAGTCTGTCCAAGGTTTTTTCTTGTTCATAACCCACTTCTTTTATAACTTGTATTACAAAGAGGCATCAGGGTTAGGTGTCATTTCTTTGCATAAGATATCAATGGTTCAATGCATAAACAGGCCTCTCTCTCTCTCTTTCTCACACACACACACACACACACATGTAATAACTGTTTATTCATTAGGCCCAAACTCAATGTATAGTTTATGAATTTTCACTTGATGTTACTAATTCTAAATTTGTCGCTTTTGTTTCATTCCAGGTTGATGAACACCGTGTAGTTTCAGTTCCTTATTGGTCCGTTGAGGTATTTCTGCTACCATTTTCCACCATGTTTAAGTAAAAACTTGAACAAGCAATGCTGATTAATTTCAACATTTCATAGTTTAGTTCGTAGTTGAAATTAAAATGATGATCTCTGGTTAAGGTTCTTTGAAATAAAATTGACAAATGGTACACATGTATAATTCATATGATTATGACTCTAGGCAACTGATTTGATGGAAGCATTTTATTTATTTTTCAGATTGAATTAAATATAAATCCTCATCTCCCTTCCGAATACATAAATTATCTGGAGAATCCCATGGAGATAATTCATGAAGCTGAGAAAGCTGCCGAGAAAGATATCTGGAGTTTGATGCAATATGCTGACAATTTGCGCCGGCAATATGGAAAGGAGCCACACTCTATGGAGATTCTTTTAAAGAAGCTTTATGTGAGGAGGATGGCAGCAGATCTTGGAATAACCAAGATATATGCTTCAGGAAAGATGGTTGTTATGGAAACAAGTATGAATAAAAAGGTGTTCAAGCTAATTACTGAATCAATGGTTTCTGATGTTCACCGTAATTCTTTGGTTTTTGAGGGTGACCGGATCAAGGTAATCTCTTATCATCACGTTCTGTTCCTTTTTGTTTTCTTTTACTTGTGTGCAAGTTTGGAAAAAAGAGAAATACTCGTGATTCTTACATGCTGTTCCCCAACATATCATCAAGTTTTGCTCCATCTCTTCTCTTGCAGGCAGAACTTCTTCTAGAGCTACCAAGGGAACAACTCTTAAATTGGATCTTTCAATGTTTGGCTGAACTTCATGCTTCCTTACCTGCTCTTATAAAGTATTAGTTATCAGTGGACAGAATTCTGATTTATTTTTTTGTGACGTACTACATCATAGATTTGCTTACCATTCCCCATACTTCAACACCACATATTTGGAAGTACAATGGGAGCCAAAATTCTGTCTCGGCTTCCATTGCTTCCAGGTCCCTGATTTTGCAAAAGGTGCCCTTGTATGATTCACATAAGTCACCGCAAACAAACTGATGATACCAATGAAAACTTTGCAACTGCATTCCTTCTTGCTTTGGTGGGTTCTTATCCAGACTGCAGTGGAAAATCATTTGAGGTAATTCAACCTTATTGTTCATATTCGTCTAAATTATCAATGTTTCTGACTGCACGACCCATCTGCAGGTTACTTGTGAAATAGCTGCAAGTACAAGTGAGTGTTTAGAAAGGGATAACAGGTTTGGCAGCGAAATTCGTATATTTTCATGTATAAGCTATTCCTATATGTGTAAGGATCATATATGGCGGGTATGCTTCTTATAAATCATACTTGAAAGTTGTGCTGTCTGATTTGCATGCACAGATCAGAGGTTAGTTGGAGGTTGAAGAGGCCGGCATTTTGACATGTAAGATGGCCATGAAGGCAGTGAACCCTATAATGTATAGTGTAGTTTCAGTAGTTGACATAGAGAAATTGTTTCAGCGGTTAATTCTTTGATTCTTGTCGACATGATTTGATTTCCCATTTTCTTGGTAAATAAGAAATGAACTAAATGAACTTTCTTTTCTTTTGGTTTTGGGGTTTGTGTGAGATGGGGTGGTTCAAATTTTCAATTTTTATTGACTGGCGGGTATGAAAATTGACAGGTGGGTGACACTATTACAGAATGTGGCCACCACTAAACCACAAATTCAATTAGTTTTGCCAGCATCTGTATATTTTCTCTGGAGAGGAAATAAAGAAGCTGCACGACCAGGAAGCTAAAAAAGAAAATAAAGAATAATTGGTGATATTAATAAATGAAGAGTTTTCCAATTTCCTCCATTAAGCAATACCAGAGGTGCTCTACAAATTTTTCCGGGCCTACATGAAGGTCGGCCCAACCCTCTCCTCTTGTCATAATTTCTTTCATTGCTTATAAAAAATAAGCAGACTCACTTTACAGATACAGAATAAGTGAAACGGACGTGGTAGATCCCACCCTTCTAATTCCATTATTCCATCACTCTCACATGTGTTGTGCCTTGTGATGCGTAATAATTCCCAACCCCAGTGATCTTAAATTCTTAATCTTATTAAGAAATTAGGAAGAAAGAAAAATGAGTTTTCAGGATGTGCAAAATGGCGGAGCAAGGGGAAAGAAGGCATCAGCGTCTCCGTCGCAGGCAGTTGCTGCCGGCATATTCCAGATCAACACTGCCGTTGCCACTTTCCGTCGACTGGTCGATGCAATCGGAACCGCCAAGGACACTCCCGAGCATCGCCAAAAGCTGTGCGTCTTCTCTCCCTTGTCTTTTTGTCTCTCCCACTCACTTCCTTACTTGTTGCTCAAAATTCTCAACCTAATGAGTAAATGAGCATAATCTAATCTAATCTAATCTATTCTTATCCCAGACACAACACAAGGCAACGCATACTTGAGCTCGTCAAAAATACATCTGCCAAGCTCAAATCCCTGAGCGAATCTGATCACCACACCAATGTCAATGTACGTCTCTCTCTCCCCATCCGTCTCACTACTGATGAGGCTTTTGATCTGCAAAACTGAGCATGATTAACATATGATTGGTATTCTTCCATCTTCTTCTGAGTTCTGACACTTTTTTATTTCAAATTCAAAAATAAAAAATGGATGATTTCAGCCGAGTAAGCAGATAGAAGATGCCAAGCTTGCAAGAGATTTCCAAACCACATTGCAAGAATTTCAGAAAGTTCAACAGCTCTCCTCTGAGCGCGAGTCTACTTACATGCCTTCCTTGCCATTGACGGCAGCAACGTATGTTTGATTTTTCTAGTCTACTCTTTCTAAAATTATGATCAAATCTTCTTTTCTTTCTCTTCAACTTTCTAATTTGTATTTGTAATTGTGTTTGTGTATGACTTATTGGCTGACTACAGCTCTGCGGCCTCTGCCTCTGGAGAAGATTTGGAAACTGGCAGCTCCAGGGATCAGCATCGACAACCTTTCCTTCAGGAGCAAAAGAGGTAATCAATCCTCTACCCAACTTTCTGCTACTTGTTCTTTTCTTTTCGTTTTATTTCATTTTTGACTTTTCATCATATGAAGGACCGAATTGTGCCAAGCCTTCTTTAGTTGGCCTTTTTGAACTTCTGTATTGTTGGACAGCTTGGAACTCCCATTCCACAGCCATGGTTTACTCATTTCTTTTTGGTGGCTGAAAATCTTGCGTAGCTTCGTCGAAGCTTGTACACGGACAGGCTTAACACTGCCTGACTTATTTGTTATTTCCATATTTAGTTGAGCATCTTCTCATGCCTACACAAGGATTGGTCTGACATGTTTATACACGGCTTGCAAGGACCTTTGTTCATGATTCTGTTTTAAACAAACACCTGCAGGCAGGAAGTACTTTTGCTTGATAATGAGATTGCTTTCAATGAGGCCATAATTGAGGAGAGGGAATATGGTATTAGAGAAATACAAGAACAAATCGGACAAGCTAATGAAATTTTTAAGGACCTTGCAGTTCTTGTTCATGAGCAGGGTGTAGTCATTGGTAACATCCGGATCCCCAATAGATGATTTACTTTTTCCATTATACAACTCACTTCACTTTTTGTTCGTCGATCTTTTTGCTCTTATTCTATTTATCAGTCATATTGTTCTATTATTGCAGATGACATTCAATCAAACATCGACCACTCTTCTGCTGCAACCACTCAAGGTAGAGTTCAGCTAGCGAAGGCTTCCAAAGGAGTTAAATCCAGATCCTCATGGGTACGTAGTAAAATTTCATATCCTATCAACTTCAATTGTGGAAAACTTGAAGTTGGCTTCTGACTTGCCACATTATTGGCAAGTCATCATTCTGTATTCAGTGTGTTTAGCAGTTTATGCTCACTGAGAGGCACATCGGAGCAGTTTATTACATGATGGAGAGAAAAAGAAAACATAAGCAAAATATGAGCAAACACAAACTTTCATTTTTGTTTAATGACTACTTGAAAGAAGACTGTCTGGTATAGCATAGCTTTATTAGGGGACATGTTAGGGTAGTTTTACTCTTTCCATGTTATATTAGAATATGACTTGTTTTTGTTATTTTCTATCATATTCTTGTCCAAAAGCAGTAAATCTTATCTTGGATGTTGATTCATTGTGTGTTGCAGTGTTGGTGGGTGCTGGTAGTTTTTATACTGGTGGTCGTAGTTGTCATCATCGTTCTTATCATATAATGTGCACGTACATACTACATACTTCAGTCAGGTTGTGCCTCTGCATGAGAATGTGTATGGGATGAATTCATTGTTGACAGAAGTCCTCCAAGTAGCTTTTTGTTGAGATTTACATGTATTAGACATTAGAGTGGAATACCTCTTCTTTTGGTTTGTCTCTTATTTTGGTTGCTTTTGTTAGCAAAGGTTTTATCCTCTCTGTATTATGGTTCTTTTGTTTGACTTTGGTAATTTGTTTTATTTTTTAACAGTGGATTACTAGTTTGTGTTGATTATATTAAAAGGTGAAGCAGGTGAAGGTGAAGGTGAAGGTGAACACCAAGACCCTGAAAGAGGTTTAGGTCTCAAGGCCTCAGAATCAATGTCAATTTTCTGAAAATTGAGAACTGGCTCCAGTAGAGAGACCTGAAAACTACAATACTTTCGTAGGGTACCAGAAGAACAAAACGACGATATCTATACAAGAGAAAGGAACTAATAAACAAGAGTATACAACTCTTTCAGTTTTGATAAATTAAAATGTAAGACAGGTCTCTCCCCTTCCTCTCCAACTCCAAGCAGGAAGTAGTGTTGGGAGCTCCCCCTATTTCATTATCTTCAAAAATAGACCTGGAGAGTTCTTCTAATTCATGCAAAACCAAGGGAGGATTATGACCCAAGTGAAAAGTGATGGGAGAATGAGGTCTTTTACGACGCAAATGACACTTTTACTTATAATTATTATGGAATTACTTTATTTAAAATTAATATGGAATTACTTTATTTAAAATTAATATGGAATTAATTTATTTAAAATTATTAAGGAATTACAATACGATTTATAATTTTCTTTCTTCAATTATCTAAATTTGGATTCATATTTGATTCATCGAATGGTGAAACTCAATATAATTTTTTCCTCTTTATAAATTAGACAACTCAATTTTTTTTTTGGTCAATGAGATAACTCAAATTTTTTTTCGTTCGTTGTGTTTACACCAAATCTCATAAATTAAATACAATATAGTATCGTTATATTAAAGTGAAAATAAAAAGAGAAAATTTGGACGCTTGACCATAAATAGAGGATACGTAAATAGAATTTTATGGTCCGGCCTCTCAGAATTCTGAAGCCATTTATTATTATTAAAGTAAGTTAAACACAACACGAAATACAGCCCACGTGCTGCTTGAGATGATCGCTGATGAATTGGGAAGGTGTTTGCAGAGGGAAGAGTAAAGGGGCATGCTTTGGGTCATAGGGTTGCTTCTATATTCCATTGGTGGTTCATGGTGAATGGTGAATGGTGAATGGTGAATGGTGGAGGGTTGAGGGTCAAGAGTCAAGACTCACCGGAATTCAAAGGGTAAACGGCTGTCGTCGCAGGATCTGATTAGGATCACAGGATGACTGATGGATGAGTCGATTACTGATAACTGTGTTTGTTTAGGATCACAGGTCGTCCTGTTTTACCAAATTACATACGAATTTGAATTGAATTCAAACCCTAAATTGAATCGAAACCCTAAATTGACTGCACGCAGAGTGTAAGGTAAGGGAAAGAGAAGAAGATTCAAGGGAAATGTCGGCCCTGGTGTACCAGATATTGTCGTCCTCAGCACTGGTGTCACTGGGACTCTACCACATGGTGGCAACGATCCGCAACCAGCTGAAATCTCCACAGTCGTACGCCGCCAAGCCCTATCATCCCTTCCCTCTCTCGTCTTCATCTTCCAATCTGAATCCTCATCATCGCCTCAGGCACGTGCAGCTGTACGCTCTCATCGCCTTCCTAATCGTCGCCCTCGTCCACCAGACCTTCGTCTCCTTCGACGCTGACCCACTACTCAAGGGTCGCACCCCCGTTCACCGGTTCATTTCCCTGCAGTCCGCTGCCTCCATCTTCTTGTTTTTGCTTCTGACGCTGGCGCTGCTCCTCTCCGAGTGGGCCCCCTCGGTTCTGCCGCTGCCCTCGGATCTGGTGTTTGGGCTGGCCGCGGCTCTCTTCTACCTCCAGTCGCTGGTGTCTTGGGGGGCGGCATCGGTGCAGATATCGGATCTTCAGGCCAAGTGCGACTCGGTCTCGGGTCGGATCTCGGTGGTGGCGTCAGGGCTGTGCATGGTGCTGGCGTGCCAGCCGAGGGTGTTTGTAGCGGATGTGGGTTTGGGGGCATCTATGTGCCTGCAGGGGCTCTGGGTCTTGCAGACGGGCCTTTCGCTGTACGTGGAGGCGTTCATCCCTGAGGGGTGCCACAAGCTGCTGGATGTGGTGAGCGGGGTGGAGGGTTCAACCAAGTGCGACCTGGACGAGTCCCGGTTCAGGGCCGTGGCGATTCTGGATCTGGTGTTCTTGGTCCATGTTATGTTCGTCTTGCTCATTGTCATGGTTACTTACGCGGTCGTTTCCAGGTCTGTTGGCCTCCGCAGACTGGGTTCTTACGAGGCCTTGTCTAACGCTGCCCCCTCCTCCGACCACAACAACCACATTCAGATGAAAGCCTTGAGCGGCAATCAGGCATAGTTGTTAACAACTGCATCAACATCCAACTTTGGCATTGGCGGTTGGCATTCAGGAGGAGAATCAGCGGTACCATTTCTTTGTTAGATTTTTGTTTTCTTTAAATGACTTTACTACTCTACTGTCTGTGATGATATCCGGGATCGGGATATTTTGATTTTGATTTTGTGTATACCATTTAACATTAGTTGCGTTTACCATTACATATTACAAACTCCAAACTGCTCTTTTTTGCCTGGTATCGTGCTATGCTTCACTTCGGATTACCCGAATTTTTCCTGTTCTTATTACTTGTTTGTTTTTTGTGGATTCTTTTCTGTTCTTGTCAGATAGTGGCTTACTGGCTATAAGGAATTCCTCCCGGATTGCTATTGGGTTAACATTCATTTGAGCCCCTTTTTCCATTTAGATTCATGTTTTAGCTGTTTTCTGTTTCTGCTCATTCGTATTAATTTTAAGTAGCTATCTCAGGTCTTGACATAGATTGACTTTGTTGTACATGGTGTTGGAGAGATAAAAATTTATGCGTTACTATCAATGTCATTTTATAGCATGTATTATATGATGGTGAATATAGTATGATTTAGTGATATATACGATACCGATAAATCTCATCCTTGAAACTAATTGTACAAAGGAGTGGGTGTTGGATTAGATTATTGTTTGTGTATACATGTTTGTTTTGGAAAATTTTAAGGTGATAAAGTGGAAGCCTGGAAGAGAATAGTGTGGACTCTGGATAACCAAATTTAATTGATTGTTATGGAACGTTGTACTTTCTAAATCCCCAATCGTTTTTCATTCTTTTTTGTGTTTGAAGACCTTATTATGAGTGGCCTTCCGTTTGCATCACTCATTAGTCTTCAAGGAATATATGTTGTCCTAGCTCTTGCTCGTACTATTACATGCTAGAATTCGCCACTACCTACTGTGGGTTTGTGCTCCGAGACCTTTCTGGGATCATTTTATGTGCTTCAAAAACCTGAGATAGGAAGATTTCCTACACGTTGGTAGTGAGTATCTTGGTTTGCATTTGGGAGTGGGTGGTTCTCTTCTAGTCTTCTATCTTCCAACTCTTCTTTACTCCACCTGCGAATTTAACAACGGAAGCTTAGTCAGCTTCAAGTATCATGTCAGTATTTCAAGTTACTGCTTCAAAGTCCAAACTATTTGGAGTGAGAGGCCCCGACCACACCTGAGTCAGCTGATACAACCTCTCCCAACTTCTAAGTCGTGCACTATCCAAACCTGATAATTAGAAAGCGAATATTCAAGGTAATGACATCTCTACCAGTCTAGGTCAATTGTAAAATGATGAGAGAACACATGTAAAAACTCATTAATTAGCTAGTGCTTGTATTAAAGTTGCCTTCTGATGCGGGAGCATCTCCAGGGTTTGTTTGGGCCAATATCTAATTAGACTAGGGTTCTAGTTAATTTGGGAATGCTGGTTTTTTATTTATTTATTATTTGTCATTATATTATTTAATTAGTCTTATTAGGAATATGATTTATTAGGCAAGTTTTAGTAGAATTAGGATTTCTGGTAAGAAAAGCTAGGGCTTGTGTACTTTAGCATAAATAGGCTATCAAGGGTTTAGTCTAGTTGTATGTTCTTACACTTTAGTGCTTGTATACCCTAAACCTAAACGCTGTTTATGAAGTTGATTACTTGTTTTTCTACTTCATTTATATTGTTATTTATTTTCATGATCTGTGAAGTATGAATTTCTAGCTAGCTTTGGCTAAAGTTAATTGGAGATTGCATATACAATAGGATATTAGGTATTAACCATAATATATCTATACGTGCGGATGTCCACACTTGAATACAATTGTATACCCAAATACTGCCTTTTCAGATTGAATTATGGGGTGAGAGAAACAAGAAAGGGAATATTGTATGATTTGGTGAATCTACAATGAATGGATATTGGCAGGAAGTAACTCCTACTTTTCCATGAAGGTTTCTCAACTTTCATGTATATTTTGGCTTTATTTGTTTGTCTGTGCAGCATAACCATCAATTGCTTCTTCATCCTTTCCTCCCCTTCTCCTGTTCTCCAACCCTCCGCAAAGAGGGGGATGTATGCGGAATTTGTATGTCCATGTAGATGGTTGTATACAACTTGTATATGATAAGTCTGAGGTTCTTCTCAACTCTCTCCCTCATAAGCTTGTTTTGCTTAATTTACTATAGATGATCAAAAGATCAAAGATAGGCGAGCCTATGAGGGGGTGTTAAGATGAAGGCTGCTTTCTCTCTTAATAAACAACCGATGCCCTACAGGCTGTACACGATGGATCTGGCAGGCATATGGTAAGGGTTGGAAGGAACAATCTGAAGCCTCGGTTTGTTAAGATAAGGATTTGGATTTGGATTTGGATTTGGATTTGGTAATAAGGCTGAATTTTCTATTTTTACTATTACATGGTATGTGGGAGGGTTCGACTTTCGCCAAGAGAGAAGTTGATGTCCAATGTTAGTTGATTGGAAACATGTATGTAAAAATTATTAAGATTATAAATATTATTATTATTATTAGCGGGTATGAACAATATAAGGGGGTGATGAGAATGAAAAAAGAATAAATTTTTTGATTTTTTGTCGGAATTTCTAAAACCGACCAAAAATCGTGAGTATAGCTTGCAGTTTTCGTTAAAAATACTTTCGTCGGGATTTCGCGTAATATTTTAACTGCATATTAACTAAATTATTATAAGTTATTTAAGACATGTTTTGCCATTAAGGGTGCCCATTAACTAAGTCGATTTATCTTGTGGCAAGGTCCGGAAGGGATTTTAGGGGCCGAAAATAATTGGATATATTCTCTGTCAACATCAAAATAACTTACAGAGTTATGAGAATGGAAAAATAATAAGAATTTTGATTTTTTGTCGAAATTTTTAAAACCGCTTAAAAATCGTGAGTAACTTACAGTTTTCGTGAAAAATGTTTCTGTCTGAATTTTGCGAAATATTTTAACGGCACATCAACCAAACTATTATAATCCATTTGAGACATGTTCTGCAATTTAGGATGTCCATTAATTGAGTGTTTTGAATTTTTAAGCAAAAAAACGTGAAACCCAATGATATCTCTTAACATGGTCCGGAAGGGACTTTAGGGGCCGAAAATAATTGGATATCTTCTCTGTCAACTTCCACGGGGTGATGAGAATGAAAAAATAATAAGACTTTTGAATTTTTGTCGAAATTTCTAAAATCGACAAAAAATTGTAAGTTTCACAGTTTTCGTGAAAAATGCTTCCGTCGGGATTTCGCAAAATATTTTAACCGCACATCAACCAAACTATTATAAGTCATTTGAGACATGTTGTGTCATTTAGGGTGCCCATTAACTGAGTGTTTGATTTTTTTTAAACAAAAAACGTGAAACCCAATGACATCTTGTAACGTGGTCTAGAAGGGACTTTAGCAGCCGAAAAAAACTGGATATATTCTTTGTCAACTTTAAAATAACTTATTGCGTGATGAGAATGGAAAAATAATAATAATTTTGATTTTTTGTCGAAATTTCTAAAACCGACTAAAAAGAGTTCACAGTTTTCGTGAAAAATGGTTTTATTGAGAATTCATGAAATATTTTAACCGCACATCAACCAAATTATTATACGCTATTTGAGACATATTTTGCAATTTTTTTTTTACCAAACGCTCAAAGAAATTCATGTGTTTTGAATTTTTAAACCAAAAAACGTGAAATCTAATAATATCTCGTAACGTGGTCTATAAAGAACTTTAAGGGCCGAAAAGAACTGGATATATTCTCTGTCAACTTCAAAATAACATACAGGGTGATGAAAATGGAGAAATAATAAGAATTTTTATTGTTTGTCGAAATTCTAAAAAGAACTAAAAATCGTGACATAGTTTTCGTGAAAAATGTTTCCGTCGGAATTTCGAGAAATAATTTATCTGCATAACAACCTAACTATTATAAGTCAATTGAGACATGTTTAGGAATTTATGGTGCCCATTAACTGTGTGTTTTGAGTTTTTTAAGCCAAAGAACGTGAAACCCAATGATTTCTCGTAACATGGTCCGGAAGGGACTTTAGGCACCGAAAATGACTGGATATCTTCTCTGTCAAATTCAAAATAACTTGCAGGGTAATGAGAATGGAAAAATAATAAGACTTTTAATTTTTTGTCGAAATTTGTAAAAGCGACTAAAAATCTTGAGTATAGCTCACAGTTTTCTTGAAAATACTTCGTCGCGAAATATTTTAGTTGCTCATCAACCAATATCTTTTAAGCCATTTGAGACATGTTCTGCCATTTAGGGTGCCCATTAACTGAGTCTTTTGAATTTTTTAAACTAAAATACGTGAAACCCAATAATATCTCGTAACGTAGTTAGGAAGGGACTTTAAGGGCCGAAAAGAACTGGATATATTCTCTGTAAACTTCAAAATAAAAAATCGGGTGATGAGAATGGAAAAATATCAATAATCTTGATTGTATGCCGAAATTTCTAAAACCAACTAAAGTCGTGAGTATGGCTCACAGTTTTCGTGAAAAATGCTTCCGTCGGAATTTCGATAAATAATTTAACCGCACAACAACCAAACCATTATAAGTAATTTGAGACATGTTTTGGAATTTATGGTGCCCATTAACTGTGTGTTTTGAGTTTTTAAAGCCAAAGAACGTGAAACTTCCTCGTAACGTGGTCCGGAAAGGACTTTTGGGGCCAAAAATAACTGGATATCTTCTCTGTCAAATTCAAAATAACTTGCGGGGTGATGAGAATGGAAAAATATTAAGACTTTTGATTTTTTGGCCAGATTTGTAAAATCGACTAAAAATTGTAAGGATAACTCACAGTTTTCGTGAAAAATGCTTCCGTCAGGATTTCACGAAATATTTTAACCGCACATCAACCAAACTATTATAACCCAGTTGAGACATGTTCTGCGATTTAGGGTGCCCATTAACTGAATATTTTCAATTGTTAAGCCAAAAAAGGTTAAACCAATTGTTATCTCGTAACGTCGTTCTGAAGGGATTTTAGGGGCTGAAAATAACTGCATATATTTTCTGTCAACTTCAAAATAACATACGGGGTGATGAGAATGGAAAAATAAAAAGATTTTTTATTTTTTGACTAAATTTCTAAAACCGACTAAAAATCGTGAGATAGCTTACAGTTTTCGTGAAAAATGATTCCGTCGGGATTTCCCTAAATAATTTAACCGCACAACAACCAAACTATTATAAGTCATTTGAGACATATTTTGCAATTTATGGTGCCCATTAACTGTGTGTTTTGAATATTTTAAGCCAAGAAATGTGAACCCAATGATATCTAGTAACGTGGTCCGGAAGGGACTTTAGGGGCCAAAAATAACTGGATATCTTCTCTATCAAATTCAACTTAACTTACAGGGTGATGAGAAAGGAAATATAATAAGACTTTTTATTTTTTGTCAAAATTTGTAAAACTGACTAAAAATCGTGAGTTTATATAGCTCACAGTTTTCATGAAAAATGCTTCCGTCAGGATTTTGTGAAATATTTTGGCCCACATCAACCATACAATTATAAGCCAGTTGAGACATGTTCTGCCATTTAGAGTGCCCATTAACATAATGTTTTGAAATTTTTAAGCCTAAAAATGTGAAACCAATTGATATCTCGTTAAGTAGTTTGAAAGGGATTTTAGGGGCCGAAAATAACTGCATATATTTTTTGTCAACTCCAAAATAACAAACGGGTGATGAGAATGGAAAAATAAAACGAATTTTGATTTTTTGTCGAAATTTTTAAAACGACTAAAGTCGTGAGTTATATACTTACAGTTTTAGTGAAAAACGCTTCCTTCGGTATTTCCCGAAATAATTTAGCCGCACAACAGCCAAACTATTATAAGTCATTTGAGACATATTCTGCAATTTATGGTACCCATTAACCATGTGTTTTGAACATTTTATGCCAAAAAATGTTAAACCTAATGATATCTTGTAACGTTGTCTAGAAGGGACTTTAGGGATCGAAAATAACTTGATATCTTATCTATCAAATTTAAAATAACTTACGGGGGTGATGAGAATCGAAAAATAATAAGACCTTTGATTTTTTGTCGAAATTTGTAAAACCGACTAAAAATCGTGAGCTTATATAGCTCACAGTTTTCGTGAAAAATGCTTCCTTCGAGATTTCGCGAAATATTTTGACCGCATATCAACTAAACTATTATAAGCCATTTGAGACATGTTCTACCATTTAGGGTGCCCATCAATTGAGCGTTTTGAATTTTTTAAGCCAAAAAACTTGAAACCCAAGAATATCTCGTAACGTCATCTGGAAAGGACTTTAAGGGCCGGAAATAACTGGATATGTTCTCTGTCAACTTCAAAATAAAATACAGGGTGATGAGAAAGGAAAAATAATAAGAATTTTGATTGTTTGTCGAAATTTCTAAAACCAACTAATAATGGTGAGTATAGCTCACAGTTTTCGTTAAAAATGCTTCCGTCGGAATTTTGAGAAATAATTTAACCGCACAACAACCAAACTATTATAAGTCATTTGAGACATATTCTACAATTTATGGTTCCCATTAACTGTGATATTTTAATTTTTTAAGCCAAAAAATGTGAAACCCAATGATATCTCATAACGTGGCCCGGAAGGGACTTTAGGGGCCGAAAATAACTGGATATCTTATATGTCAAATTCAAAATAACTCACGGGCTGATGACAATGGAAAAATAATAAGACATTTGATTTTTTGTCGAAATTTCTAAAACCAACTAAAAATCGTGAGTATAGCTCACAGTTTTCGTGAAAAATGCTTCCGTCGGGATTTCGCGAAATATTTTAACGGCACATCAACCAAACAATTATAAGCCATTTAAAAAATGTTCAGCCATTTAGGGTACCCATTAACTAAATGTTTTGAATTTTTTAAGCCAAAAAAGGTGAAACCAATTAATATCTCGTAACATCGTTTAAAAGGGATTTTAGGGCCCGAAAATAACTACATATATTTTCTATCAACTTCAAAAAAAACATACGGTGTGATGAGAATGGAAAAATAAAAAGAATTTTGATTTTTTGTCGAAATTTCTCAAAACCGACTAAAAATCGTGAGTTATATAGATTACAGTTTTCGTGAAAATTGCTTCCGTAAGGATTTCGCAAAATATTTTAACCGCATATTAACCAATCTATTATCAGCCATTTGAGACATATTATGCCGTTTACGGTGTCAATTAACTGAGTGTTTTCAATTGTTTTAACCAAAAAAGTGAAACTCAATGATATCTCGTACCGTGGTCCAAATGAGACTTTAGGGGCCGAAAATAACTGGATATATTCTCTGACTTCAAAATAACTTACGGGGAGATAAGAATAGGGAGATAATAAGAATTTTGATTTTTTGTCGAAATTTCTAAAACCAGCTAAAAATCGTGAATTTATATAGCTCACAGTTTTTGTAAAAAATGATTCCGTCGGGATTTCGAGAAAAATTTTAACGGCACATCAACCAAACTATTATAAACCATTTCATATATGTTCTACCATTTAGGGTGCCCATTAATAGAGTGTTTTGAATTTTTTGAGCAAAAAAACGTAAAATCCAATGATATCTCATAATGTGGTCCGAAAGGGACTTTACGGGCTGAAAATAACTGGATACCTTCTCTATCAAATTCAAAACAACTTACGGGGTGATGAGAATGGAAAAATAATAAGACTTTTGATTTTTTGTTGAAATTTGTAAAACCGACTAAAAATTATGAGTTATAGCTCATAGTTTTTGTGAAAAATGTTTCCGTCGGGATTTTGCTAAATATTTTAACTGCACATCAACCAAACAATTATAAGTCATTTAAGACATATTCAACAATTTACGGTACCCATTAAATGTGTGTTTTGAATTTTTAAAGCCAAAAAACGTGAAGCCCAATGATATCTTGTTACATAGTCTGGAAGGGACTTTAAGGGCCGAAAATAACTGGATTTTTTCTCTGTCAAAATCAAAATAACTTACGGGGTGATGAGAATGAAAACATAATAATACTTTTATTTTTTTTTTCCATATTTGTAAAACCAACTTAAAATCATGACTTATAGCTCATAGTTTAGTGACAAATGCTTCCGTCGGGGTTTCGTGAAATATTTTTACCGTAAGATTCGCAAAATATTTCAAGTGTTCATTAACAAAACTATTATAAGCCTTTGAGCCATTTTTGTCATTCATCAACCCAATTGTTCATTTTTTTTAAATTTTTTAACTTGAAAATTTTAATTTAATGAAATTTAATAACGGTATCCAGCAGTGACTTTGAGAACTGAAAATTTTTAAATATACATTAACAAACTATTATAAGCTCTTTGAGATATCTACTGGGGCATTGAAACATTGATCTCTAGCTAGGTAGATAGGTAGCTAGGCTAGGATAACAATTAATTAAGCTGTGAGTGAGAACACATACATCTCGATCTCCGTCATTGAGTACTATCCATGCCTATGTCCATATTTTGGCTGTCGTGGTCCGGTATTTGCTGGGCTCCAAGGACCGTAGTCATTGTAATTAGGATGACGGCCAAGTTGAGGATGAGGAGGTAGAAGATAGTTATTAGGAGGGTGGTAAGATGCGCCGTGATTTGCCATAGGCAGTGGCGGAGGTGGCTTATAATAGGCATGATCTGCTGAGCCTGCAAACAGGGGACGTGGTGGTGGTGGAGGTGGAGGTGGAGGTGGAGGTGGCCGATAATAGGCATGATCTGCTGAGCCTGCAAACAGGGGACGTGGTGGTGGTGGTGGTGGTGGAGGCGGAGGTGGAGGATCATAATTATGATAATGGTGGTGATGCCAGTAACATATTTTATCAGGGGGCACCGGCATAGCTGATGATGCTGCTGCTGCTGTAGAAGTAGAACGGGAACATTCCTGGTGCTGGAAGGCACTCCCACTAGTATAATTATTACTACTACTATGAATAGTTTCTTCACCATCTGCTTGTAATGTAATTAATGTTGGATATTGAATACGCGGCTGATGCCGATCATCAACATCACCTCCATTAGTATCCTTTCAATTGGACAAAATCCAGTATATCAAATTATCAATTATCAACATTTATAATAAGGATCGACGAGATTGATATATATACATATACAAGATGATGGATGAGATGAGTACCTTAATGATCAGCTTGTAGGAGAAGTTCAATATCCCGTTGGGCTTTCCATCGCTCGTGGTAACCTGATAATTCACAAACCTTGCTGCTTCCTGCCCCGTAAGTTTGTTACTTTTACTATTCAAGATGATGAGATCCTTCAAGGGTACACGAACATCTCCTATACTTCTGTCTCCGATTCCAAATACCCCCACACCATCATGCCGCAGATCAAAGTGAAAAAAGAGACCATTCCAGTCCTTATTATTCAACTCGTCATCAAACTCAAACTTCATGTCGTGATTCCATTCCGGATTCCCATCTCCTTCCCCATCACTTGGTGTTCTAATTGATCTATTATTCATCACCTGCTGCACCTGGTAGCAATTGTTCTGCTCTACTGCTGCTACTTTCTTGTCATCGTTTTTGTGCACCAGCTCCAGCTGCCCCTCCTCCTCCTGCTGCAGTGACACAAGCGCATAAACTGACAGTTTCTGGAAGAAATTGAAGGCTTTCAGATCTTTGCACGACACCACCTTCATTTCTACCACGCAACCCCGCCTCCTCCTGGATTCCATTGTCTAGCGATGCTTACCTGGAGCTTAGCTAACATGTAAGTATGCAATAAGATATATACATGTATTTACCTACCAATCAACCAACCTCTTTCTTTGTAGCTAAGTCAAGTCAGTGGATATACGTATGTAAGGAATTTTGTTGACCAAACCTAACAGTCTCAAATGTAATATTAGACAGAAAATAACTATGGGTTAACAGTCACAGCACAACATAACCCTTAACCAGTGGTCTTCAAGCAAGTTCCACAAATGCAATATGAAGAAACAGACAAGGTTTAACTCGTTCCTTTTTCGGTAAAAAGATATTTCTAATTTCAAATGGTACAACACTATCAGCAGCAGCACAAGCACCCGTGTTAAGGAATATCCTCTCATTTCTTTCAAATATACGGGTAAAATATACAATAGCATGAAGAATTACACCTCGTTGATGCTCCATAAAAGGAAAACAATGAATTCCTAAACATTCGTATTGCTAGAAAAGACAATAAACTGGTTATAATTCCCTGCTATAACCAATTTAATGCACTTTGCTACTCCTATCAAGGGCTCTCAGACAGCACAGGGTCTGTCTCTAGCATTTTCGTAGCTTCTTCATCCATCGAGATCTTACTCCAACCAGCATTTCTCATGGAGAAAATCTTGGCCCGGTCAAACCCACTTCCTCTGAAGCCAGTTATCTTTGAGGACACCATGGGCATCACAAGGACCGCAGATGCATTGATTGAATCCTCTCCAAATCCCAGTGACAATGCACAAGCAGCCTGCAAAAGATACCAGTTCATAGCATTAATTTAATAGTCATACAATACCATCTACATCAGAAAGTTCGAAGAGCCAGTTTAGAGCACCTTTGCCTTCATTATTGTATCTGAAATCTTCACCAGGATTACTTGCACAAATGATTTTGTATCTCTAATTTGGACATCTTCAGATGGAACAGTTAGCCTGTGACATAGAGGCAGGAATCAAACAGTGGTAGAAATTGGACAAAAAGAAAGAATACTCATTCAGCTTAGATTCGAATGCATGTGCTACAACAGTGAAATCAAATAGCAAAATCCGTTTATTTCAGAATGCTGACATATGCAGTCATAGAAAGATTTCCATTATCATGTTTAATTGTTCATTCTATTTTATGAAGATCAAGAAAGTGTAGAAATGATTAATGAAAGGATGGCCTAATGCATGACATTCCTGCCAAAGTGCGGTCTGGGTAAGGTAGCCATATCCACCTTCAAATTGCTTAGGGCAAAGCCATACCACTGTGCCAAGGCATAATCACTATAGTCCACATATCACAAAACTTGGCCACATTTGGTGCCTAGGATTGGATTGGATAACTTATTAGATTCCAAGGTATATGTGGAAGTAAGAAATGGAGGTCAACTATCAAATTTTGTCCAAGTTGAGAGCATTAGATGGATTAGACATGTAGGAAACATATCCCCTTATTTTCTACCTTCAGCTTGGACAAAGTTTGGACACTTCTTACTTCAACATGCATTGAATCTAATAAGTTATCCAATCCAATCCAATCCTGTGCACCAGACATGGCACTTGAGCATTGCATCAAATCCTTAAAAAATGTCCCGGATGCTTATAGAAACCTAAAAGAACATAGATATCTTGCAATCCAAATTCCATTATTTTCTAAATTACAGAGAAGAATAAATTGTACCTGCCCAAGTCTTTTGGAATGCTTGAAGACACCACCGAGACTAAAGATGAATTATCTTTGGCTTCAGCACCTGAAAATTAAGAGTCAGTTCCTGTCTTTATATTCTGCATACTTCAAATTATAAAAATTATAAATAAATAGATAAAAATACCTTTGGAATCATCAGGTGCCAGCAAAGAAATGCCTACAAACACAGACATCATTCCCAGTATGAACATAGTTGTCCTTAGTGCATTTAATACCTGTTTCAAAAACAATAAATAAGCTTTCAACATATCCTCAAGGTGTGGGCACCCATGGGGAATTGTGGAAGAGAGAGAGAGAGAGGACCTGATATTCTTGAAAATATACAAATCCTGTACAAATGGAAAAGAATGTCCAAGCAATCTGAAACATAGGAACAATAAGAATTGCATCGAATAATGACAATCCTTCATTCAAGCGAGCCATCTGCAGAAGTAAAAATATAAATTATTGATATATGAAAGCTAAATAAAGCATCATCCCATGCATTGCAGCAATTTGTGAACCAAGAAATCTAAAGTTGGCTCTGCAATAAATGATACCCAAAATCCAGCTGTACTTAGAAATAAAAGGAGCATGGAGTATGTGAACCAGCTATGTAACTGATAACTGCTCGACATGGCCAAGCGTAGCAGGTTAGAGCTGCCAAAAAAAAAAATTAGAACCAGCTATGAAACTGTCAGACATCACCAAACGTAGTAGTGTTTCACCACTTGAGTCACACAAGGAAGATAATACATTGGCAAGCTAACTTACAGAGATTTTGCAAACAACACTGAGAATGACCCAACAGCACCTGAAACTATAGCATATGAAAAAGGAAGCAGCATATGCCAATAGGGTCTCAGATCCTGTCCAGAAACACCACGAAGAAGTTCTCCCCTCCTGTACATCCAGAAATTAGTTGAAAATAAAAAATGAGTTGGAGGCATCCATATTAGAAGAAAGCAGTCAGCACTTCATTCTCACCTGTAGACGGTGTGATGTAAGGCAACAACTAAAACCAAAATCAGACAGTAAAGAAGGAATGCAATGTTGCTGTATTTCTCTGCCAGCTGCTCTGGGGTGTATACTGTGATAAAAACAAATAAAACATACATGAAAGCCGTCACTTGTGGAACCAGTAAAAACAGTGAAAATATTTCATATGCTGCTTCATCACATGGGCATCTTCATTTTATATAAGTTGTGTTTGTGGAGAAAGTCTATTCTGAAACCGTAATACTACGGTCCTCTCACAATCATGTGACCGGTATGAGGGGTTAGAGGTAAGAGGGCTGTTGCATACAGTCTTTGCAGGGGAAATTCTGCTACTTGTCTGTTTGTGTGTGAGAGAGCTTCCAATGGCTGCTTCTTGCCACAGGTAATAAAGAAATATTGACCAGAAATTCAGGGATTTGGCACAAAGCAATACAATATTAAACTAAAAAATATTATGAACGGAAAATGAATCCTGTACCAGGTGACTGGTGGTTGCCAAAAGCAACGAGAAAAATGTTCCCGAGAACGATAAAGGCTGTGGCAACCATTACCCTGCAAATAAAGCCGTCTTAGTACATTGAGATTTACTTAAAGACAGTAAGGTGACAAAGCTGTGCAAAATGGATCAATAAATGGTGTTACAGTTACGAAAATTTTGTTCTCGCTTCAGATTTAACGTACTTAACAGTCACCATTTTGTTTAACACAAAGTAAGCAAATGCAATGTTGGATATAAACTGAATAGAACCCAGTGCCGCAAGAAGTGACTGCACAGAAGAATACGAGAGAAAGAAAAAGAATTAGAAAAAACAGAAATAAGAAACTCATCCAGATATGTGGCCCAGCTTGTAGAAGATGTTGTCATCTGAGTAAATATCAGTCCTGATCTAATTTTACAGATTCAGATAACAAGGTTAGTTTGTACTGACCTGAGCAGCATATCCGAAGGATATGAAATTTAAGCAATTACCAAGAGCAAAAAATAAAAAGCCTGCACATGATGAATTACATATTATTTAAAATCAACCATGTGAAATAGAACATGAAAAACCTTTGGAAAAAATGAAGCACTGTGAGATAAGAATGTACCAACTCTCCATGTCTGAAAATGTACAATAGGCTTCAATGGAAGCTTTCCACTCGCTCCTTCACTTTCTAGTATTGAATGCCTCTCTCTCTGCAACAAAAGAAATAAAAACTCTGACACTTGCATCATGGTATGCTATTGAGATATAATGCTAGCACGACAGAGAAATCATTACTACAATGATTTATTATTTCAGAAGAAAAACATAACCAGTTTTAAATTTCTGCAAGGGAACACAGGTGAGTTAAATTTTCATTTTCAGACTAGGTGCCAAGTGGTTGACAGCAAATCAAAGTTGAAATTATACGAAATGCAGATGTTTTCACATAGAGGTATTTGATCTGGCTCTTCAGATGAAACCAATAGCAATAGAGATCTAGCTAATGAGGATTTAGCCTCCAGTGAAGAATTAAGGTGTGATTCGTTCTGTTGTTGCTTAGCGAGCTACATGTTGATGGTTCAAGCAACATGAGCAAGCGAAAAAAAATAAAAAATTAAACACCCTACTAAATGTACCAAAACCTGTGCAATGGGTAACAAACTAATGGGAAAGACATCACAAAAACACCATGGAAGGTTACAAATTTATTTAACGATAGTCATACAAAATCAAATTCACAATGGTTCAACAAGAAAAAACGCACAAACTCACACCGACCCAAAAAAAAAAGGAAAAGAAAAGGAATGGCACATAAAGTATACCTCATTGTGCCCCAATTTGAGAAGGTTAGTTCCAAAATTGATAGCAATGCTGCCAAAAAGGTTGATGAAAGCTCCGACTACCCACTCCCCCATGGATTAGAGAGAGATGTGAAGCCGTGGCTGCATGCAGTTAAAATCTGAAGTTGCCTCTCAGTAGTAATCGAATCTGACATAGGATAAACATATTGGCGATTAGCAGCTTGAGGAACTCCCTCCCACGTCTCGCTCAGCGTTTGAGTACAATCAAATAATCGCATATTCGCATTTCTTATTAAAAATTGCTGTCTTGGTGCACATTGACAATCTCGTCCGACAGACGTAATTATATATGCTAAAGAAAAGCGCCTAATGTAATTGTAGTGGAGCCATGGAAATGATGGGAAACTTGCTTAAAATGTAAAGAAAAATGGAGAAGAACGAAGAGGCGTAAATTGGAGCTAGCCCAAAGGTTAAAGTAAAAAAATTATATTTCCTGCTCTAAAAGATAGTAGATCAATGATCAATCTCGGCCGTGGCCTCCAATGAAATGATTAATATATTTAGCGTCTAGCATCAATTTCGATAGATCAGGAATCATGATACGAAATCATCTTACAATGAAAGAAATGAGTAAATAAATGAAAAACAATCGAAAACTAGAGATGAAGAAACTGTAAGTTTGGAGCTCCGGAGCTCAAATTACCTCTCTCAGATAACTTAGAATTTCGATCCAGGCTAATTCACAGCGGATCCAAATTCTGAAGGTATCTTTCCTTTTCTTGTGTGCGCGTGTGTTGCTTTCAAGGTAGGTAGATTCCGATTGGGTGGGTGGGTTGCCCGGCGAGGATTGATTCCGCAGAGAAGAAGAAGATAACAATCCAGAAGTGCAATTTAGGAATTAGCCAGCAAATCTAGATACAAGAGAGGAGAACGAGAAAGGCAAAGAAATAACTATTTCTTTTGTTATGGATAGAATGGAAGAGAAGACAGAAAAGAAAGAGTTGTCCGGTCAATAGCGAAGGCGTGATACTTCAACGCACGCCATTACGGCCGTACTCCTGAACATTCCACTGTTAGCGAAGGAATCGAGTACGCTAAGGCATACAATAAAGGACAGATAACTATCATCTGGCCGTTGATCGTTATTAGTTATTAATTACTAATTTTTGTTCGAGTGGGCTCCATCCACCAACTGTCATTTAGTTAAATCTTCCCCGGCCAGTCCGCCACGCCTCAAGCGACTCGTTTCTTCTACCACCACCGCCGGCGATACACACCACAGCCTGTCACTGGCCGGCGATTTTCGGTTACCACCACTTCCAGTTACCGTTACCAGCAACCATCTATGATCAATTTTGGATATAAAAAATTTTAATGTCATTATCTTGAACTTGGTGTCAATGTAATAATCTCACTCGTTCCCACTACACACCAAATTGAAACCCTCGGAAACAAAAACAATTCAAGTGAGCGATGGGGAATTAGTTGCATGTATGACTCATTATGCGGTGGTCATACGTGAAGACGAGTGGTAAAAAATATATATCTCACATCAGAAATTTAGAAAGAAAAAAATACATTGATTGGTTCTATTTCTAATATCACTTGAGGCATTTTGAGATAAATCTCAAACTATGTAGTTGAATATGGAAATTATTAGTACTTGATAATTTGGACCTACTCTAAAATACCACATCATTACGCCAAATAGTCCAAAACTTAAGCTACAAAGTCATATGTTCAAAAACTTCGCCAATTTTGCTTCTTTATTTTCACCTTATGGTCCCTTCAAGATGTCCTCTTTTTTTAATTTATCATAGTTAAGCTCAAGTTATCATAAAGTTATTTTACTCTCCATTTGATCCTTTACAATCCAAACCACCAATAAAGCCCTGAAACTTATAACTTGACCTAAATTCAAACACATCTATCTATCTCGGAACAAATAAATAATATAATTGTCAAACATGTGAAAGATGTTAGTTATGATCAAATTTATAACTGCTGAAAATAAGACATTTCTACTTACTTTCAGTCATGCTAACACACTTGGAGGATGAGTGAAGAAGATCAGATTCTTGGTCATCACATGCCCCTTGTTGGAGTGGAAGCTTGACACCGATCATAAGAAGTCGCAAATTTGAGTGAGATAAAATAAAACTCAAGATCCAAAATGGGCATAAGCCTTATCTTCTGTAATCTCAATGTTCTAGCATGCCCACTCATAATTAAAGCTCTAAACAATATTCGTTCAACTCTCAAGCATGGTTGTCCGAAATCTAGACACAGAGACATATCACCAATTATTTTTTGCCTCACATTTTTTGTTGCCACATAATGAGTGCCGGATTATGAGACTTTCGATTCTGAGAGTTTAGAGAGAGAGAGTTCTCCTCCTTCTCTCTAAAACTCTCCTCCCCCTTTAACCTATTTTGAGAGTTCCCTTCTAATTTCTTGCCGCCCTTAGGGGTGGCACACCTTCCCTTTCGGCTGCAACTCCACCCTTTGTGGTGGCTTTCCTTCTTCATCCTGTGTGATGGCCTTTTTGCTCCACCCCTTGTGGTGGCTGGTATCTTCACCTTGAATGGTGATTATGTGTTTCTCTTTAGATATGACCATCCACCTTCATACCCACCTCAAAAATCCTCCACCATCCCCAAAATTCCACCTCATATTTTCTTCGTGTGCTCCTACTCTTTGACATCAGCTTTGACTCCATAACCTCTCTCCACCACTGTGCTCCACCCCTCAAACCCATGGGTGCCGCCGTCCCCATGCTTCAGCGGTCGTCCATGGTGGGTTCTGGTGGCTTTTAAAGTGCTTGTTGCACTAAATGAATGGATTATGGGAGCGCTCTATGCGCGGGTGGCTTGCCCACCCCCATTTTCCGGTTGGTTCTTTAGTTTTACTTGCATATCGATCCTCCTTAGTGACTGTGGTTTCATGGTGTTGTGGAGGCTATGGTGTCCAGAGGTAGAGGCAGCTGGAGATGTAGAAGATAATAAAATTTCAGATCTAGGGTTTCCTTCATATTTTCTTTGTTGTATTTTTTAAGGTTTTTATTTGACAGGACCCTTCCCGAATTTCCCCTCAAAACCCGGGAAGAACCCTGCTCTCATCTGACAACCTAAAGAAATTCCCAAAACACCCCTAAGTCTTTATAATTAATTATGAAAATTCTGTCAAAAATTCGGCAGAATCTCCCCTTAAGGACTGGTTAACCGTCTTCCACCTGTCAAACAAAGGATCAGATTGCACTCTAAATTCCAACAAACATCAACCATCCAACGATGTAATCGAAATTTTACAATCATTCCAAAAATGTTATCAGAGCATCTAGGTAGGATAAATAATTACAGAATTAAATATCCTACTTGAAAGTCTAGGTAATTGCGCAGCTGAAATTCTAATGCCTCCGCCTCTGGATTATGCCCACGTCAACTCAACAGCCTGGAGGGAATTTAAAACACGAAAGCTGTGAGTGGACAAAAATAATCATTTAGAAATCATTTTCCGATGAAATCTTACTTTTTTCCCCTTCCACGAGTAAAACCATGCATGCATAACATAAAATCCCTTTGTATATAAAATAATATATATATATATAGATAATCCGAAAACCACCGAAATTTTCATATTTTGTTAAAACACTTAGTTGGACTCACGAAAATCCGTAATAATGAAAAACATACCGTGGTCCACAATTCTGCAAATGAAAACCCTCCTCAAAGGAGTTTAAATCATGAAAACTGACCTGGACACAAAATACATCAAAACATATCCTACTATTCCTGAAAACGCCTCCACACACCCGATATACCTCGAGTTGTGTAGAAACATGTGCTATGCGTAGACAGCCTCAACGACCTGATGGAGAAAATACCCCTCAACACCAGCGTCGGAGAACCCTCAACGATCCGGTGGAGCAAGACCCCTCAACGCCAGTTGGAGAGAACCTTAACCCTCGGAGACAGTAATTAAGTGAAAACCAAAAATCCCTGTTTCCTGGCCTAAGCCAAATTCATTGAAAAACTGGTTTATGGCCAAATCCATTAAAATTACAAGAACGGGTCTAAACCCAAAATCATGGACTCAATATCCATCACATCAAAACGACATAAAAATAGAGTCCAAAAACCAGGCCACATCCTGAAACATCACTTTCACTGAAATATTAAAAACTCGTGTCTAGTAATAATTTATTAGCACAATTTCTACCTTCTAGAAATTTATCAAACAGTACGTAACAATATGTAATAAGCAATTATATCAAAATACCTTTATGCATGCATTATACTTTACAAAACCAAAGTCCACTCACCACACGTCCAAGCAAGCTCAATATCGAGTTGTACGCTCCTCCGAAGTTCCCGGAGCAGTATCGCCTGTAAATATTAACAATCGAAATTACATACTAATATTAAAAACCCTACATTCAAACTCCCTAAACCCCGGAAGGTCCGTTCGGGTCACACTAAAAATGCAGCCACTTCGGACGCCCAAAACTACCCTTAAATGACGTATGATTAACCCGAAACTTGCGCCAACATATCCGAAATGTTGAAAGCTTGTCGACACGCGTCGCCGTGACCCTAGAACCGGTCCCACGTGTCGTCGAAAGGCCGGTCCATGCGCCTACTATAGTTACCCACGCGCTGCTACAGTGTCCACGCGCCTGACTCGGCGCTAACTTAGTGCTGACTTGGACGCCATATGGCACCCACGTGGCTGCTAGGTGGCCTCCACGTAGCTCCATGTGGCATCCACGTGGCTCTACATCGCATGCCACGTCAGCCCCGTCTGACCGACCCAGTCGTCGGAGTCTCACTGGAGTCTCACTGGAGAAGACGACCGCGCCGCCATCTGTCGTCGCCGGAAAACCCCATTTTCGGCCGACCTTGAAGTTTTCCTAACTTTCTCAAAACTCAACCGTTTTTCACAAATTTTTAGTCTAAATCTATCTACTCGAACCTAAGAACTCAGAAATGACCTCTAAACACGAAACTCATACCTGTGATGGCCGAAAAATTGATCGAAAGGTTTCGGTTTTCCTTTCCTCGATTCGGTGTCTCCCGCGGCTGCCTCCAACAATGGTTGGTATGTCTGTGATCACGGGAATGAGGGGAATTCAATTAGTTGAACAGAAATGAAGGACCTTCCCTCGAATTGAAGTTATGATTTTTTGTTTATTTGGGTTTTGGTCGCACGGGTTGGGTGTGAGTCGCGAAGATAGATGGGTGAAAATGATGAAGATCTGATCTTATTGGGGTTAAAATATCTACCCAGGATAAATTACCAAAATGCCCCTGAACATTCTAGACCCACAATTCTCTCACACGAACTCCATTTTTCGCGTGCCCTCTGTCTACGAACTCGTGAGTTTGAGACCTACGCAACGGTACCAAAAGTATCTCGAAACAAAAATTAACTTTCACGCCCCTTAACAACCAAGGGTAATTTCGTATTTTTGCAAAATAATTTACGAAAATTCTATAATTAAATTTCCGGATCGTTAGATTATTTGCTTTTGGGCCTTGTTGGTATTGCCCTTTGTACTTTGTTTGTGTTTTCTGGGCTGGTTTGATTCTTGGATTTTTAATACTTTGTATTAATTTGCTCATGAAATAAATTAACTTTTCTGACAAAAAAAAAAAGAAATATCACCAATTCAAAATCTTGTCTTTTAGAAATGCCAAGCAAATACATTTTTCTATAAAAGCCAATTTGCCCAATTTGCCTTAGAAAACCTCTGAATTTTGGGCCAGAAAATGATCCTTGATGACAAATGATGAATTAGGAGCCACTGAAGAAAAAAAAACAGATAGTGTCACGACAAAGTTTCAATCCACAAATTCCTTTTCAAGCCTCGATGATAAGCACTCTCATTAATTACCATTTACAAGTATCATTCAAAATTTTCTATGTGAGATTCGCAATATTTACTCTTAACATATGAGTTTGTTGGTTCCCGAGTGAATTTTGATTTTTCAAACTTTTGGGTTTAAATTTTATAAGATTCACATGAACTTTAACATATAAAATTGGGACTTCAACATATGAAATTGGGATTTCATGAGTGAATTTTTATTTTTTTCCAAATTTTTGTGTTTAAGTTTTGGCATTAATTATAAGGTTCACATCCGAACCTTGCTAGTAATTTTACTAAGCTTTCAAATTTCAACAAAATCATCAAATAAATTTTTATTTTCATAATAAACCGGCATTCCTTATATTTTTAGATCTCTAGAGTCACTTATGGACCTTTCTAGTAATTTTATTAAGTTAATATTTTCATATTCGAACGGTCATATACTCACCTTTCTTTTTTAACGACAAGAGTTGAGCGATTAAGGATTAGGCGAGCAGAACTACACGTCAAGACTCAGTCATCGGACTACTACAACAGCCTACCCTCCCAATGTACAAAGCAATTGAGAGGGAACTGAGCCCCCGATAGAACGCTCCATGTTGGAAGAAAAGTATAACAATAAAGTAATATCAATCTTAACAATAATATCCTAGCAAGTGCACTAATCAACGGATAATATAGTGGTACAAGTAAGGGTCGAATCCAATAAGGACTTGACTCAACAATGTAACCAAGGTATAGATTGCTTAGCTCACAAGTTAGGTACTCAAACAGAAAATAAAGACACTACGTAAATATGCTTTGACACTTAAACAAAATACTCAAAACAAAGACATTAAATAGGACACGAACAAGGGGGGGTTTAGTTCAAAGATGCTAAAAGAATAAAGTAAATTGAGATGCAAGAAACAAGAGAATAAGCAAAGGATTGAAATCAAATTAAAGGCATGTTAAGGCAGTCTTTATCCACATCTAACCCCAACGTTTTCTAACTTAGTTTGCAAGGTTCAATTATCATGTTCATTATTTGGCCTAGTGCCCATGCAAAAGTTCGGATAAGGCTCTATAACATATCTTATTTCCTTCTTAGTTTGTATGTTAAGTGCATGATGTGTACACTAACGTCCATCCAATTGGGCCCGAAAAGAAGCATTAAGAACAAAAGGAAATATGAGTCATTACACTAACTCTGGAAAGTGATGTGCAATCTAGGAATGTCATGAGTTGAATTACAAGATCATTGCTTAATGTAACATTTTGATGCTAAGTCATCCGTGAATTATGTCATTAAAGTGATCAATTCTAATAACACAATTGTAACAACCCATCCCGGCGACCGCCCATAGCGCATCTACCGTTGACGACATTGTTTTGGCCACTGGTCTCCAACCAGCGCAGCCCCTAGCGATCGCCCGTAGCGCATCTACCAGCACAAAGGTATTGTTACCGAGGCCCCTTGTCCAAATCCCCTAGCTGCAGCATCTTGGAGGATCAAACCCAGGCCAAGGCTTTTTATTCCCTTTACCCTTGACAGCTTTGTTATGGTCGTTGGCTTCCAACCAGCGCAGCCCCTGGCAATCGCCCGTAGCGCATCTACCTGCACAAAGGCATTGTTATCGAGGCCCCTTTGTCCAAATCCCTTAGCTGCAGCATCTTGGAGGATCGAACCCAGGCCAAGGCTTTTTATTCCATTTCAAAGGGAAAATTAGCAGTTTTAGCAGTAATTCAACATACCAAGATGAACATAATAATCAAACCAAGCGCCAAAACTAAGTCATGAAGTTGTCATGGTTATGGTTTCAAGATCAGCACTAACCTAAAGTAAACTACTCACTACACATTATGAAAAACATAAACACAAATTGAATTTAATATAGAAGTGAAAGATTAAACCAGATTATACTCTCAAAGGCAAGCTCCAAGCACAGTGCAATCCTCCAAGAACACAATGTGGTCTTCGTGAACAAGCCTCACGATGATAGCTCAAAATAATAAGTAAAAGTGTCTAAGATGGCGTATCTAAAAAACAGAACAAAGGCTCCCTTATATAGACAAGGGCAAACCTTGTCCTACAAGAATTGGAATTAAAAACCTACACTAGAGTGTTCTAGAATGCTCATTGAACTTTTAAGCAATTACAAAGTCCCTAAAATCTAGAAGAACCAATCAAAACACAACTGGGAATGCGAATGCAAGCTGGCAGGTGGGAACACAAGCTGGCCGCTAGGCAGACAAGCTGGAATATGGGCAGGCTCTAGGGCAGGCGCTGAAAACTTGGAACTTGGCCCTTGGAATGTTACCGTCACGCCTTGGCGCACCTTAGTACTTGAATAGATTCTAAACATGCCAAGGAGTCTGAAAATGCACCGTGTCTCGATCAATTAGTTGTAGGCACAAAGATGGCCTCATTTGAACTTGCCGGGTCAGGTCCAGGATCTGACCAAAACCTATCGAGACGATACTTTTAGGCACAGTATGGTACTCGAATTAGGGCGCAGTGGCGCCTTGTCTCTGCTGCTAGGACTTGTCTCGAAAACGTTTCAGGGACATGTGCTTGGACTTCATTTAGGCATGGCGAAGGCACGGCTTGACTGGAACTCGATTGGACTTTTGATGTCACGAGGACACGCCTTGGGCTCCTCTCTAGCACTTGAGGGCACGCCTTGGGCGTGGCCCTGGAACTTGAACTTAGCGCACCTCCAGACTCCAGACATGTCAAGGACATGATCTGGGGCTCGGACTTAGGTGTCTTTGGGGACATGTCCTGGCTCCGATAGTGGCATGACATGGCCTTGTTCTGAAGGTACTCAGACACGGCTTTGGGACCCGGATGGCTCGATTAGAGGTTCTTGACTTGCACCCTAAATAGGGCGCATTGGAACTTCCAGGGCCTAGTTTAGGACCCGATATGGATTTGAAGACATCTCCCTCATTTGGACTTTGATTTGAGCTATTCTTTTTCCAGCATTCCTAGAATTGAGTCACCTTTCTAAATTCTGCAAATGTCTCACAAAAACATCACTTTCTACTATGGATGACATGATTTCAAGCAAAAGACAAGTAAAGGGGCATAATATAACATGAAATATGTGTAACAATTATGACCTAACACCCCCCATCCCTTTAACACCCACTCTAGCCAAAATTTATTAAGAAAAAAAGAAATACAACGAGGGGGACATAAAATTAAAACCTCGCAAAAAAGAAGTTACATCTAGATTGGGGGAGGACATAAACCTTACCCCTCAAAAATAAAATACGAAGATAAAAACACCCATTAAGAAGGTGAGACAAAATGGTAAGCTGGGATGCCTAGAAAAGCTGACTGAATTCAAGAATGGAAGGATCTGAAAGGGAAGGGCATCATGCCAGATAACTGAAGAGAATAACAAACCTAAATTGGCTAGTTTGTCAGCTACTGCATTTCCTTTGTGGAAACTATGAGAACAACAGAAAGTCATATGTTTTAAAAGAAATAGACAATTTGCCCAACGAATTTGAAGAAGCCATGGTGGAGAAAAAGAGGTTGAAGTAAAACAAGAAATCACACTAGAAGAATCACTTTCAAGCCAGAGCGTATGCCACCCCCTAGCATGAGCAAACTCCACAACAAGGATAACAGCATAAAGCTATGCATAAAAAGAAGTATGATGTCCAATACTGTAAGAAAAACCACCAAGAAAGCAACCTAAAGAATCGCGGAAAATTGCGCCATATGTGCAGGACTTGGGTTCCCTTTTGCAAGGTCATCCGTATTGACTTTAACCCAGGGATAAGAAGGAGGATGCCAAATCACTGGAATAATTGAGGGAGCTTTGCACAACCCATCTGAGATCCCAAAAGGAAGTAAAAGTTGCCTACCCAAAGCACCACGAACATGACCAGGAACAATTGCGCCCACCTGCCTAATCCAAGCCAAAGTAGAACAACATATGCTAGAAAAAGAAGGGGGTCTATTATCAAACCTCACCTTATTACGCATCTTCAAAATCCCCATTAACAAGAAAAAACTAGCAGCGATCCAAATATTATAAAGCTGAGAAGAGAACCGCTTCGAAATGAAAGCAAGCCACATATCTAAAAAAGAGCCACTAAGAGGAAGAATAGTTCCAAATTGAGAAGCAAACCAAAACCATGCACGTTGAGCGAAATCACCGCTTAAAAATAGGTGCTCAGTGGTTTCAGAGTTGTTGTTACATAGTTAATAGATAGAGACCAAAGGGATACCTTGCCGTTGTAGCTGGTCCTCAGTAGGAAGCTTACGAGACATAAGTCTCCAAACAAGAAGGGAAAACGGGGAGGAATAAAAGGCTTTCAAATAACAGTACCCTAACTTTGAACAGAAAACTGACAATGAATAACTTCATACCCATCAGAAAAAGAAAAATAAAACTCACCAGAAGGAGAAGCCTCCCAGACCAACAAATCCCAGAAAACTCACTTCATATATGTATGTTCACTTCATGATGTTAGACTTTTAATCCCAATATTATTCTCCTATGTAAATTGCATAGTATGAGTCCATTTGATGTCTGCTATTTAAAATTAAATTGGTTTAAATAACTTGGTAAATGATTTTATTTATTTCTAACGGATCCTATGGTTACCATTGTCCTAGCTAGCAGTGGAAAATAAGGTGGGCAGCGGGCAGGAAAGTAGTCAATATTGTTTTGGAAAGTGGGGGAATCGTATTGAATTTTGAACACAACCCGACTAAGTAAACGATTATTAATTTCCTTTGAATTTCAAATTTTCAAGACGATGGACGACTGGGTGACCACTGACCAGTGGATCACGTACTGCCCCTAATGAATAAGTTGTTTAACGCTGGTGAAGGATGAATGCATGGTAACCCCGGTCCACACTGCCACTAGAAGTGCAAAAGTGCTAAAAGCCTAGAATACAGGCAATCATTTCCTACTGGTATTTGTCATTACACTAAGAAATATAAAGCTAAAGTTGCACGGACATTATTTTAGTAATCAGTATATGGGATGTGCTTTCTTTTATTATCAATTTTATTTACCAAATCTTGGTGGTGGAAATCTCCTATTGCATGCTCCAATATATTCTTAGAAAGTAAGTAGAGATTAAAGAAATGAGTAGTGACATTTTTCTTTTAAAATTTGTCTTTTGTTTGTGTAATTGGCCAGCTAGCTTCATATTTAAGTAAATCAAAATGTATATATATATATATATATATATATGCAGCAAATGGGTTGGAGACAAACAAGGCAGCCTCTGTCACTTTATTAACGGCTTTTATTTTCACTTTGGCAGAGACTAGCTAGAGACTAGAATTGCAACCAGCTTTATCTTTAACTCCTCGCTTTAAATTTTGATTCTTTGCTTTTCTAAATCTTAACACCTCCCACTCTTTCTCAATCTGTGTTCCAGAAGGAATGTAAGATGAGATACACCTTCCTGTAATTTGCATAGATCAGGATAAATTGGAGTACCTAAGTTTGCACACTAGCCAACTCTTTATCCTATTTACTACAGCTAGTATACACGCTCAGCATCTAGCTAACTAGCCTAGCTACTCGTTCAACCTCATCTCCTCCCCTTAATTACTAATATATATATGCATTGTTGAGTGTTGATCTGATTGATTTTTGAATTGAAGAGAGTTTCCCTTTGCAGTATAGTACTATAGTAAGTATATATTCATTAAGATGATGATGAGGAAGAAAGCATGCGCAGTAGTGAAGCAGATAGTGGGTGTGGTGAGGTCATCAACTGGCAACAAGGCAAAAAGCATGGGTGCTCTGAAGACCAAAACCATTGCCTTAAAGACTCGAATCGTTATATTCTGGTTGCTGTGGAATAAGAAGCTGGTGATGAACTCCATCTCTCACAAGATCAACGCTTTGCTTGGGCTTGGGCATGGCCAGCGGCACTCATCACAGTACGTGTACGCTGCTGCTGATGCTGATGCTGATGATCATCGCGACTCTCATGCATATGGGTCCTCATCATCCTCTCAAGATCATCATCATCATCAAGTTCAAGACCAAAGCAAAGGCAAAGGTGCCCTTGTACTCTACAGTAACAGTACTAGTAGTTCAATTCATCATGGATGCCACGACCAGCACCCAATTATCAATATTAATGATAATAATAATCCAAGTACCCAGCATGATCATCATTACACCATAGAATCAAATGATTATGATGTACAGGAGAATGCTGATAATAGGGTGCCTGATGATATTGATGATTATGGCTACCTGGATGTGGTGGAAGCTGTAGGTGTAAGGGATGATGATGAAGAAATAAAGAATCCAGATCATCATCGTCATCTGACCCTCGATGCTGATGATGATCAATTATTCAGATCTGTCATAGACATTGTGAAGAGCTCAAAGCAGGAGGCCGGGAAGGAATTCTGTCTGGAAGACGAGATAGATCACGTGGCAGAGTTGTTCATAAGCAAGTTCCACCGCCAAGTCAGAATGCAGCCTAGCTAGCTTCAACACCTGAGACATGCACCACGTACCTTAGACTTAATTAGAGCTAGCTACATGGAGGAGATGATCATCCGCAGCACTGCTGTCTAGCTCACCTACTCGCCTTAGATTTTTCCTTAATTATGTTCAATTATTGAACTACTATATATAAATGAGTAATTATAAATATATATATATATATATATATATATATATATATACGCTCCTCTATCATGAAATATTTATTAATACTAAAGAATACTTGCATCAAGATTTTCATTCGGTTCATTTTATATATATTAGTAAAATAGACGGATTTCGTAATATTTAAATTTCTCATTGTGAATTATAGTTATTTGGCTTATACTAGATTTTTAATTTTGTTAATTTTTTAGAGAAATAATATTGAAATGATATTTTAGAAGATGATTAGTTCAGATTATGACAAGTGAATTGAAAAAAAATATTGGTAAAGTGAAAAGAGTGGAACAAGAGGATCTCTCTAGAATTATGCAAGAACAATTTTACAACAATATCGTTCACTTATATATAACACGTAACATAATGCATATAATTAATTTATAAAGTGAATTATTTTAATTTTTAAATTTATTGCATAGTTAATTAGATAATGAAAGTACCTCAACATGTCATAAAATTTAACAAAATTTTGGATGTTGAATGAAATATATCATAAACTAAAGAAACCATATGGTTTACAAAATATCTCTTATACATGTATGATCCATTTATACAAATAAGATTCACCTATATTAAAATTGTGTTTTAAAATATGTGCAAATTATGTGATCTATTTAGCATTTTCTTAAAATTTGTCATTTTTACATTTTGTCCGGAAGTTGTCACTCAACCTCCAAAAGTAAAGTGAAATTTGACTACGTTTTCAAAGATATCAGTGTAAATAATAGAATAAACTACATAAAAGTATCTAAATTATAGGGATCATTTCAAGTTCATACCCCAACTATGAAAATTTCATCTAGGTACCCAAACTATCAAAACATATCAAATAAATATATTCCGTTAGTCAATCTGTTAATCAAACCGTTAAATATTTAAGTGGCAAAGTAGATCCCAATTTTTATGATTATAATAATCCACATACGCAAAAATAATAATAATAAATGCTTATAAAATTTTAAAACAAAAAAAAGATAAAATAAAACAAAAGATTTAAAATTAAAAAGAAAACCATAAAAAAGAAAGAAAAAAATCTTGTATCCTTTAGGCGTCGATGTCGTAGCCTAAAGCCTATTTGGGGATTGGTCGAGGCTGCTGTTGTCAGCGGCGGAATAAAGGTTGTCGATGGAGAGGGCGGAATGAGACCCATTTGGAGATCATCGGTGCGGGACTTGTCGGAGGAGGAGGAAGAAACGGAGAAGGAAGGAGCGGAAGAGGAAAGATCGGAGTCATCATCGGAGATGATGCAATCTACGTGAACAACCACGTTTTTTATGAGAATGACCTAGCAGCGGCTGAGGGTTCGTCACCGATCTTGTTGAAGACCAAGAGAATAAGGGAGTCCGGGAAGCGATCAAAGTGGTCGTCGACGATGGAGGAGGGTTCTGGGTAAACTCTGGGTAAAATGAAGATGAGTAGGAGGAAACTACCCTATGCACTTAAGAGGAAACCGACCACCACCCGACCCCAGCGGCTCCAACCCACGGCTCATCGCGAACTTTCTTAATCTTCTCTCTCTCCCACTCTTTCTTTCCTTGCTCTAAGTTTCAGACCTACCCAATTTCAGTGGTTGCAATTGAGCATCCAATCTCAACGACTCCGACCTAATATTTCCCATCCCAAAGCCTGCAACCGATCCTTCCCAACGACTGTATCCTAGCCATCCAACCCTAGTGGGTTTCAAATTTGCTTATTGTGTTTATGGGTTTCAATTTGACAGTTTATCAGTGTGTTTCATAATTGGATTTCATATATATGTTTATGGGTTTTAATTTGATATTTTTCTGGAAAAAAATTGGTGGTTATTTAATTGAGATCAATATTACCCACATGAGAAGATTCGTGTGGTACCGTGGTGAGAAGATTGGTGTGATACTATGGTGGGGTTGGACTGATAGAGGGGTTGAGATCCCCTTCACCTGAAGGAGATGGATGACAGAGGTGGCAAGACTATTTTTTTTCTTTTAGTTTTAAATTTAATTTTGTTTATATTTTTTGCTGTGTTTTGTATTTGTTTTTATTTTTTATTTTTTTGTTTATTTATTTTAAGATTTTATTAATTACTTTTAATAATATTCAAATTTTATGATTTTTTTATCTACATGACATTCATGTCAGCATAATAAAAGATCCCACAAAAGTCACTTGGGTACTTAACAAATTTTTTTAACGTATTGCTAACGGTAGGTACTTAGATGTTGTGTTTTAATAGTTTGGATATCTAAATAAAAATTTTTATAGTTGGAGTATAAATTTAAAATATTCTCTATAATTTGAGTATTTTTATGTAGTTTATATAACCTTTGATTTTGATATAAATTAGGGATAGTTTTGCAATTTTGTTAAAAAGATGACAACCTGTCAATAGATAGAATAAGCGCGGCCGAAATCGCAACAAGAAAAAACTACGCAGCAAAAAGCCTACAGGCCCTAAACAAATCCCTCTCTTCTCTAATGGGATTTGGAATGGAAGATTACTGTTGGATTTAGAATCTGTTCCAACTAGGATGGGATTGAGGAAAAACCTTCCCTGCAAACCTGCTCAATGCCATAGTAGATGAAGCAAAGCCTTTGTGTTTTTGGTTTTCACCTTCACCAACTGCCGATGCGAAGGTATGTATGTCTGCTACTGAGTGTTTTTCATCACGATTCGAAATTAAGAATGTTCTCATACTCCGCCGTGACCCTAATTCATGTCCTTCACACCTTTTATGGAACAAAAATTTTCGTATTTGAAGATAAACACGGCTGTCTTACCTTCTATCTTAATAAATCTAGGTTTTCTATTTCTTCTCTGTGGTCGCGGTTATGTTGGATTTCGACTAAAATTGGGGATGCTCATCTTTTGATGTGAACCCGTGAAGATACAGTTGAGTTCAGAGTTTTTATGCGAACAGAAACTGAGCACCCTTGGAAAAACCAAAAAGTTCAATATTTGGTGGTTGCTATCATCTGCTTGTTCAAGTTATGGCCTTTGGGTGGCTGAATGCTAATTCTTTGTAGCTAACCAAATTAAATATTATGAACCTAACTTATGGTCTTGTGATATGACTTTCCTTGTTTTACTTACTGGTTTGTCTAATTGGCTGTGCACTCTTTTGTTTGATATTCTTATCCTTGTGTTGCAATATTTGGGTTTTGACAGTATCTAGGTGATTATCAAGCTTAAACAATGGAACACAGAAACAATGATGACGAATGCAAGAGTTTCGTGGTGGTAACTAATGGCAATGAAATCATTGGTATTGAAATTGAGCGCTATAGTTATAGTTTATTTTGTTTGATGCCTTACTCTTCAGTTAGCTTCTGCTCTGCTCATGTTAGAAAATCATAATCTGTTCTCCCAACTTATATACATCCTTTTTTGGAAAATTATAATACTTATATTCATCCTTTCGATTATCTGATGCTGCAGATAAAGTTAAAGAAAGGTCTAGAGACCAAAGAGAACCTCTTCCAGGGGAGCCTAAATGTGTTATATGTAATCGTTATGGTGAGTATATATGCGATGAGACAGATGATGACATTTGCAGTTTGGAATGTAAACAAACCGTTCTATGCAGGGTTGCCAACACCCAATTGCCAGTCAACCTCTCACCTCCCAAAAGATTACCTGCTACTGATGAGTGCTTTTATGTTAGAGATTCTGGTCGTCAATCAGGATCCCTAGTCTTATCTAGTGACCAGACTGAATTACTTAGGAGAAGACTTGAAATTCATGTGAAGGGAGACTTTGTTCCGGCACCCATCTTTTCATTTTCTTCATGTACTATTCCTCAAAAACTCCTCCAAAATATACAGGCTGCAGGTTTTGAATTGCCCACACCGGTCCAGATGCAAGCAATCCCAGCTGCTTTGACTGGCAAAAGTTTGCTTGTTTCTGCTGAAACAGGCTCGGGGAAAACTGCTTCCTTTCTGGTTCCAATTGTTTCTCTTTGTGCAAATTTGCGCTCTGAGCAGTTCACAGACCAGAAAAAGCCATTAGCAATGGTTCTAACACCAACCAGAGAGCTGTGTATACAGGTTGAGGAGCAAGCTAAGTTGCTAGGAAAGGGTTTGCCTTTTAAAACAGCCCTTGTGGTTGGTGGTGATGCGATGGCCAGACAACTTCACCGCATCCAGCAAGGTGTGGAGCTCATTGTGGGAACTCCTGGCAGGCTAATTGATCTTTTAACAAAAAATGATATAGAACTGGATGATGTAAAGATTTTTGCTCTTGATGAGGTGGACTGCATGCTTGAAAGGGGCTTTCGAGATCAGGTAATGCAGATATTCAGGGCTCTATCACAACCCCAGGTTTTACTGTATTCTGCAACAGTCTCCCAAGACATAGAGAAGATGGTGATCTCTATGGCAAAAGATGTTGCGGTAGTCTCTGTCGGCAAAGCCAACAGGCCAAATAATGCTGTGAAGCAACTACCTATTTGGATCGAGTCGAAGCAAAAAAAGCAAAAGCTTTTTGACATATTGATGAGCAAACAGCATTTTATGCCACCTGTGGTTGTTTATGTGGGTTCAAGACTTGGAGCGGATCTCCTATCTAATGCAATTACAGTCGCAACTGGGTTAAAAGCTCTATCAATCCATGGGGAGAAATCCATGAAAGAGAGGAGAGATATCATGAAATCATTTTTAATGGGCGAGGTTCCTGTTATTGTAGCCACTGGGATTTTAGGCCGTGGGATTGATCTCCTGGGTTTAAGACAGATTATTGTTTTTGATATGCCGAATTCCATTAAGGAGTATGTGCATCAGATTGGTAGGGCATCTAGATTGGGAGAAGAGGGTAGAGCAATTGTTTTTGTCAGTGAGGAGGATAAGAAGTTGTTTCCAGAACTGGTTGAAATATTAAGATCTTCTGGTGTGGCTATACCTCGAGAGCTTGTTAATTCACGGTATATGATGACACGCCCAAACTCCATTGGAAGAGTCCAGAAAAAGAGGAGGCATGATTGATGAAATGTCCTAATGAGTGCTATGCCTATCTGGATCGGTGTGGTGAACTGAAGGCAAAGCCTTGAATGTGCTCTGAATTAATTCAGAGCTTGGTTAAGTTAGTTATAGTTGTTATATGTACCATGTATAGCGCTGTAAGGATTAAGTGATTTACAGACCCAAAGAAAGAGAAATGAAATTGATTGTTGGGGAAAGAAACGTGTGTTGAAATTTGGCACTGAAAACTTGATTGAGTTTTTTTTTTGAGGAAAAAATACTTGATGAGTTTGTTTCTGCTCTATCATTTTCCTTTTTCTTTTGGTTACATGCATGCTCTAAACAGGTGCTGATGATTTTGGTGGGAATGAAAACATAAATGACCAAATCGGGGTGTGTTTTATTTGGTAATCAGAAAATGGTGTCTGTTTCAGAGGTACCGTGTTTTTGGGGCCAACAGAAAATGGGAACGTTTTGAAATTTAGGGATGATAGTGCCATAAGTCAAAATTCGGGGGATCGAATTGAAATTAATTAAATCTCAAGAAATATTAATCAATCATCGCAAATCAAGGTGGGTTGGGCATTCGAAGACCCCACCTCCACTTCCACCTGTGTGTCCAGTTCCAGTTTGCGCGAAATCTAACCGCGCATCCGTAAGGTCAGATGATTGCATAGATAGAAATAATATCTTCTTCCTCCTTCTGCCCTTTGCGAAAGCTCTTCCTCTTCATTTCTTTCTGAAAATTACCTTTGGCCATAAGAAAACAAAAGAAAATAAAGCGGCAACCAACACTAATTGACCAACCAACAACCCTCCCTCCACGTTCACGAGGAGAAAAAGTGAAGTTGGATAGGAAGGATCCCTCTTTATTATCGAAAGAAGAGCGTCATATTCATCGGGGTAAGCAAGGTAATCATTTTGATGCTGTTCTGTTTCATATCCGTTACGCCGAGCAAAATTGCCATCGGAACTGCAGTTCGTCTCAGAATTTCAAGGTTGACGATTCAAGATATTAGAAATGTTTGACTTTCTGATTGCTATTATCCATGGTTTTTGGTATTTGTATTTCGATTGATTGAGCATCAAACTCAAGTCTCTATCTTTATCTTGGTTTCTTCGCCTTTCCATGTTCGTATTCAGTTTCAATTTATGCTTTTCTCTCTGTCCTGCCTGTATAATTGTTATACAGTTATAGAAGCATACATACATACACACACAACATGTAGTATGAATGTAGGTGACCCCAGCAGATAATATACAATACTAAAATCTTGTTACTTTTGATCCAATTTGTGCGTGCAGGCTGCCATGGTTTTGGTTATGTATGTTTCATTAACGTTTTCCTTTAGTTTTGTTTCGGGGTGTGGGAGGAGGTGGGAGTGATAAATATGGCTTGGTGTGCTGCATTTGGCATTCTGTGGATGAATCCTAAAGAGCCAAATTCAGCAATGTCTTTATCATCAATCAAACAAATTAAACAGCTTTGCTCCCTCCTATCCTACCAAATTCCGCACTGTTCTTATGAGTGCTTATTGGTCCTACAGTCCTACCCTACCATGAAAAAAAGAAGAAGATTAATATACAACTTTGCTCTCTCTTATTTGCCCATCGTACTTGACAGTGCACATTTCGACAAGCCTAACATTATATATTGCAATTGTTTGACAACAATCTTATACACAAATAAGAAATATGGCATATCTTGATTATTCGTTAATAGTTGACTTTTTCAGCTTTTCAAGTTTGGCTACTTATCATATAAGCTTATTCTAATACTTGTTTTCAGTGTTTAGAATTTGAAAACAGACTACTTTATGATGAATGGGACTCACAGTGTGGGTGAATCTTCTAGCTCAACTTCGCTGAGCAGCCAACAGGATGTTGAGGATGACCGCATGATTGCTGTTGTACTGTCGGAAGAGTATGCTAAGTTAGATGGTGCAGTTGCAAGACGCCTTTCCAACCTGGCACCTGTTCCTGTAATGAAGATTTCCTTTTATCTGTCCCCTATTTACTATTTTCATTCATAGGTTCTTTTATATATCACAAAGTCCTATGGTACACAGCTAGAACTTATCTTATAAGTGAGTTCAAATATATTTTTTTCTCTAATGCTTCTAAATATCATGGGATGATCATGCATTTCGTAAGTGTAGTCCTATGATACACAGCTAGAATCTTATAAGTGAGTTCAAATATATTTTTTTCTCTAATGCTTCTAAATATCATGGGATGATCATGCATTTCATAAGTGTATTTTGTCACAAAACTAAAATGAAAGAGGTTTACTTGTTCAGCAAATTTTCTTTTGGAATTTGATACATCGTTATGTGCGTATGGACTCTAGTACACCTTGTAGTTATTTCTAGCAAAGTTTTTGTGGTATAGAATCATTCTGTTTAAGAATTGCATGATACATCCTTTGACCTTTTTTAGAACTTCAATGAGCTGGAGTAACTTTTTTCTTTTCTTTTCTTTGTCCTTTTAATGAGGGAATGGTGCTCTTCGTAACATTTGATAGTATTGTTATCTATTTAATATCCAGCATATTCCACGGATAAATTCCTACATCCCCAACATAAGTGATGCTAGTTTGGATCACCAACGGCTTCTCCAGAGGTATGTTTATGCTTTGCAATAACAATATGCACTGAATATTTAATGGTGTAGAACTTTCCTTAAGGTTATCAAAATATCTTTTCTATCATTTTTCTCCCATTCTTTTTGTTTGACGATGGGAAATAATGCAGGTGAAAAAAAGTGAAACTTTTAGAGGAAAACAGGTGTAAATGGGTGGGGGTATTGGAAAACCTCACTGTAAATATGCATATTTGCAACTCATGTAAAGCACATGAATCCTGCAAATGATAGTAGGCAAAATGATGTATTGAGGCTAATATTTAATCAGCTGGTTTTATCAAAAAATATTACCCAGTTTGTTGGGGGTGTTTATCTTATTTCGGGAAGTGTAGTTTACCTTGGGATGGTGTACAAAAAACAAACTTGTATTACATTGAGTCTCTCATTAATGAAATTTTGAATTTCTAATATGAACCACATTTTGATTGAACTTCAGCCCAGACCTATTACTCCACATGAAAAACACGTGTACCTTCCGGGCTTAGTCATTGAGTTTAATATTCAGCTCTAAGTCCAGCATCTTGATGGACTAGAATATGTGCATTTTCTTTTCTATACGTCTTCTTAACTGCTTCTTGGCTGATAGTTTAGTGAATATCTTAATAATTCCTTACAGGTTACATGTCTATGGCTTATATGAAGTAAAGGTTTCGGGTGATGGGAATTGTCAGGTATATGCAATTCTGAAGTACTAGGTAATGTTATCTTTTTGTTTTATATTGATTTCATTTCTCATTTTTTTTGCAGTTTCGTGCACTCTCTGACCAAATGTACAAGTCTCCGGAGTATCACAAGCATGTTCGGAAAGAGATTGTGAAACAGGTAGAGGGTATATGAAGCAAACTATTTCTGTAGGAAGAACAAAATTTGAAAGTTTAAGTTGGTTCTAGACAATGGGATTGAGGTCCATTGGTTAGATGAAAGATCAATTGAGGGGAGAATCAAGGATTACTGAAATTGAGGAGAAACCACGGATTACTAATTACATGATATTGAGGAAAAATCTGGTATTACTGTCAGTATTTTCACTGCATGTTTGTGGCCGTCACCTTATTTTGATGCAATTCAACCTTCATCCACCAATGTTGCTGCATGTAGTCCCGACCTTTACCACTGCTGTAATGTGTGGATGGAATATGCAAAAGCTGCTGCTTTTGCCCCTCTCAACCACTGCTTCTGTTGTTCCTTCTCTCGACAAAGCCTAACTATCATGACCAGAATCTATAGTGACCTTTCAGTGCAATTGTGACATTTTCAACATTTTGTCACCAACTCTTTGATTAGTTTATAATGAGGCAAAAAGTGAATGGCTAATTTGAGTTCGCTTATCCTGCACTACTTTTTCTGTTTCCAGCTTAAAGACTATCGTTCTTTGTATGAAGGCTATGTCCCTATGAAGTACAAACGCTATTACAAGAAAATGGCAAAGTATGTTAAATTGTTTAGGGTCATTAATTCTGTTATTTATTCAATTAGCTTCTGTGTGTATGCATGAATTTAATTGCTGATCTAGTTTCATCTACATTTTGGTGGTGGAGATTTGTATTCATTTTAATTTTCCACGTGATGCAGATCTGGTGAATGGGGGGATCATGTTACCTTACAAGCAGCAGCTGACAAGGTCAGTTACTTTTGTTCTGGTGGAAATTGCTTTCTTTAGATTAGTATTGGAATTGGGAAGTCCTCAGCATATTTTTCATATTATCATTGTTACTTTTCTATTTTCAATTGGGGCTGATTTGCACTTAGAACTTTATTACTTATCTCTTATAATACTTTTTTCCTCAAGGAGTACGAAGTTATTGTATATTTTTATAAAAATGAATATAACAAATGATATGCCTAAAGTACAAGTGTGAAGTCTATTGTATATGTTATACTATTCATTTAATTAAATGAGTAGTATAAAAGTTGCAATAATGTGGTGTTTGGTAATGCGATAGGCTTATTGGTCATCCTTCAAATGCAGTTGATTTTAACTAGGTTCATTGCTTTTTCATTCTCAATGTTGAGGTCTTTCAATATGTAAGAAGTTCAAATATAGGACAAAGGTGTACACCAAGCTTGAACCCTTCATAATCAGCCTCTTTTTTAATTAGGACTTAACAAATAACTAGCCAGTGAGGGATATGAACCCAGGACTTTTGGAACCTATACTTTGATGCCATTTATCCCAAAAGCTTAATGTACAGAATAATGTGGATTGTACTATTTAATGTTGTTAGGGAAGGCCCAAAATGCATATTAAAGCTTAATATGATTTTTGTTACTTTAGAGGACAATATGGTGGTATGGATAATAGATCCGTTTATTCTTTGTGGTTAATGTTGAAATATTGATATAGATATTGATTGCAGGTTAATGGGAAATATTTTTCTTCTTTTTGGAACAAAAGGTGAAGTTTCATTTCAGAACAAACAGTACAAAAGGTGGATCAGTAATCCACCTAGAAAAAGAAAACAAGAACATAAAAAACTAGGAGACTCTCGGAAAGAAAATTCTTTATAAAAGCAGGAGAAATAAATGCCCAAAAGCTCTGCCTAATTCTTTACCTTCTCCCTCACCTCCTCCACTTCCAACCCGTAGCATGTTCAAAAATCCCCTCGTTCCTTTCTGACACAATAGACCGTATAGTGGCCATCAGCAGACAGCCCCCAGATTAGTTTATCCTTTTTTCCCAAACCCAAAAATTTAAGCTTCTCACCCAACAGAGCAAAAAAATCTTTTGGAGCACCCAATACACCTTAATCTCTTTGAAAAGAAGATACCATAACTTCCAACTAAACGGGCGAGATAAGAAAACATGATTCAAAATCTCTCCTGAACTCTAGCATAAATACACCAATGTGGTCATAAAGCTGGATTGTGGTCTACGTCTTTGGATTACATCACAAGTGAATATTCTCCTTCCCATGTACCACAAACCAGGCCAGAACCTTAACCTTGGGCGGAACCTTAGATTACCAAATATTGATACACACACACTTACATTATATATATATATATATATATATATATATATATAATTTCTTGTATCTATCTTACTTTATTGTTGATGGAATCAAGTTATTTGTAGTTGACCCCAGGAAATATTTCGTTATGTTGCTTAAAATGGAATTTGATTGTATTGAATTTGTAGTCACAAATAAAAACGAGTCTTGGAAAATGGAATTGATATTTAATATATATATACACACCATGCTCCAACTTGCCAATGCCTTGTTGTCATGGTGTTTTATTTAATGTATTTTCTTGTCGTATATAATGTTTTGTAGTGCTGCTTGTTTGAATGCAGTTTGAAGCGAAGATTTGCCTTTTGACATCATTCAGAGATACTTGCTTTATTGAAATTATGCCACAATTCCAGCCACCTAAACGTGGTAAGACTGAAGTTTCTTTGCTCTTAGTAATATGTTAATATTGGATCATTGAAAAAAAAAATGAAGACTAGTGTACTGGCACTGTCCAATTCTGTGATTAGGGGCTGCCTACTATGGAGCCAGGTGGACTTTTATTTAGGGACCATTTGGTAATGTTTATAAAAACTGTTTTTCATTTCGAGATACATAAATTAGTGTAAAATGTGTTTGGTAGACTGGTTTTGAATAATGAATTCCTAAATTGAAAAACCCAGGATACAGAAATTAGTCTTTGTTTTATATACGAATTGATGTTTCCTGTGTTTTCCAATGATGCAATAAAAAATAAGATAACATGGGATGCGTATAAAACATGGTTAGAGTTTTAATAAGAAAAAAAAATTAGTCCAAAATGTTTGTTCGGGATATAGGACAACATTATTCTTTCTTCTTTTTCAATTTCAAATTCTGACACTCTTCTTTTCTTTAAAACTTGTGCAGAATTGTGGCTAAGTTTTTGGTCTGAGGTTCATTACAATTCATTATATGAAATTCGAGGTGATTTTCTTTTTTGTTTTAATTCCATTAAAAATCTCATTTAATAGGTGTCAAGTATGAGCCATTGGTGTTGATGATGTATCTGTTGTGTTTCTTCCTTGCAGATGCTCCAATTCAACAGAAGCCAAGGAAGAAACACTGGTTGTTCTAGGTTTCTAGCAGAGTCTGATTCCTGAAGTTGTTATGCCACCCAGGATGTTCAACGATTTTAGTACTGTGCATATGTTCCCTAGATGTTGCATTTTCATAATTTTTTTGATTTTACAATTTAGTTTAATTTAAAAAGTATAGATATAAATATTACCGTATTGGCCATTTTTCTGCAAATGGTTTATTGGTTTGTAGTGTTTTGAAGATGTATAGTTTTGTTCAATTCTTTTGTAAGACAAATGGTGATAATTCTTTTGAGGGAGATTTATGGATTGTTGATGTGAAATTACATGGAGAATGGTCACTCCGAAATTCCACTGTTTGTTTTCCTTAATTAAGGCAAAACAGTTAATTGAGGGCATTTAATCATAAGGTTTTTAGGAGAAATGAAGAATATTCTTCGAGCAGTGGTTTGTATCTATTTATTTTTGGTTAACAGTCCTTTGTATTTTATAGTGGAGGCTTTACAATATCTAAAATAGTCTGGATTGTAGAGCATGACATGAACAAATTGGGGTAAAAGGGGATAGTGAGACTGAATGATTGGTTTAGCAGAGCATTTGATGTAATAAAACATATATACATGAACTTACCTGCTATTTGCTGGGATGGATGGTTTTGGCTCTTAGAGTCTTACCTTAGATTTTCAGTAAAGTGCAGACTGTAGTCCATAATGAATTGAAATGCTCAGGGTTATTATGGCCGGCTATCTCAATTTGGCAATCACTAAAGGAATTGACTTGCTAGCGGGAGGGCCATTCAAGAGTGAAATTCTCAAACATCACAAGGTGCTGAAGTGGCAGGATGGGGAGGGAGGGGACCCATACGTTTTTGTGGGTATGTACTTTCCCCAGGGCGGGGTCTGGAACCCTCCAGCAAGACATGATCCACATGATAAGACATCATAGCGCCTGGAATTGAAAAAGTTCCCGTAGAGTTCATAATTGCATAAAAAGAGTCAAAGTAGTGACTACGGCGCGTCGAGACCAACGGATCCCACTCACATCGAAAAGGGAGACTTCTCGTTGTAATGGAAGAAGGCTGGGGTGAGGTTGTCCAATTTCAATTATGTGCCACTCGTTGAAATCTAGTTTCCAAAACTAAACCGCCCCCACCTGCCCGATCAAGTACCAGTTACTTTGCCGGCGGGGCACTTTCCCCTTTGACTTCCTTAGCTTAGGTGTAGGTAAAGGGTTTCTATGCCATTTGTTCGCATCTTTTTTCTACCCCGTGGTTAAAGGAGAATAACCACCCTTGAGGTTGAAGAGGAATCTGTAAATCTTGAAAATGAAAGTGTAATAAATAACCTTTCTTAGGGATAGGGAGGGGCAGGGGAAGACATACAGTAACAGATATTCAAAATAATGAAGCCATATCAACAGTACATGCGTAAGACATTGGATCGTTAACTCAAGAGTCGACTGATCTTGCATAACGAGTAACGATGACAAGCAAGAGAAAACCGGTTCAACAATACTCTCATTATAAATTTGAAAAGAGAAAAAAGAAGAGAGATTGAAGGTTAGGGATGAAAAACCAAAAACTTGAATGATCGATGAGGATTCAGGATTCAGGTGCTGCTAATAAGTTGAATGATGATTATTTCCAGTTGTTGGCGACAATGTCAGCCAAATCAACCACCCTTTGCGAGTAACCCCACTCGTTGTCATACCAAGCAATGACCTTGACCATGTCATCTCCCATTACCATAGTCAAGGATGAGTCAACTGTTGAGGAGACATCTGTGCACCTAAAATCGACTGAGACGAGGGGCTCATCACAAACGGAAAGGATACCTGCGAGCTCTTTTTCAGCACTGTCTCTGAAAGCAGCGTTCACTTCTTCTGCAAAGGTCTTCTTAGTGACTTGGACAACAAGGTCCACCACAGACACATTTGGGGTGGGCACACGCAGGGCAATGCCATTTAGCTTGCCTTTTAAACTTGGAAGGACTAGAGCCACGGCCTTTGCTGCACCTGTTGAAGTGGGAACGATATTTAGCGCTGCAGCACGTGCACGCCTTAGGTCACGGTGGCTGGCATCAAGTAGCCTCTGGTCACCAGTGTAGGAATGAGTGGTAGTCATGGTGCCCTTGATGATGCCTGTCATGTATTTAATTTCATAAATATATGTAATTGATGAATATAACATTGGCTTCATTGAGGGATTGAAAGTAAACTTACCAAACTTCTGGTCAAGGACCTTGACGAAGGGGGCAAGGCAGTTGGTGGTGCAAGAAGCATTGCTAATGATGGTTTCATCTGGGTTATAGGCGTCAGCATTGACCCCGACCACATAGGTGGGGATGTCGCCCTTTCCAGGGGCAGTGATAAGCACCTTCTTGGCCCCTGCCACTAGATGCCTGCCTGCACCCTCTCTATCCACAAACACACCAGTGCCTTCTATCACTAGGTCAATCTCCAAGTCTCTGCAGGCAAACACTTGTTCATATCATATATTATATATATGTATACACATATAGGCATTATCTAATTTAAGCAGCTAAGCTAGACTATTAGACTAATGTAATTAAGTGGGCAGCAGAGCAGGGAGGGACTTACTTCCAAGGCAGGTCGAGAGGATTGCGGCTAGACACGACCTTGATGACCTTTCCGTCAACGGAGATGCCATTATCGCTAACAGGCTTGACATCAGCATCGAAGATGCCGAGTGTAGAGTCGTACTTGAGGAGGTGGGAGGCCTGCTTCACGCCTCCAGTGTCGTTGATCACAACAACCTCAAGAGGGGAGTCCTTGCGCCCATGCCAGCACCTCAAGAAGTTCCTTCCAATTCTTCCAAACCCATTTATAGCCACCTTTAGCTTAGCTTCCGTTACCCCTTTTTTGTACCCTGATGATCCGCTGCTTCCCACCTTCAATCCAATTCAGTTCATTCTCAATCATCACAAACATTAATTTTCCAACATTTCTTTCTTCTTTCTTCTTTCTATTTTCTTTTTCTTTTTCTTTTTTTAAGTGAAATTAAAACACATATAAGTAATTAATTAATTAATTGAAGCGAAATTGGCTGACAATTAATTCGTCATGAACAAATTAGATATTAGTTATTATATATTGGTAATTAATTATGAAAATAATGGACACTAATTAAACTTACGATAGCAGTACTCACAGCAGAGGTCTGGAGGCTAATGACTGAAAAGAAATCGTCTGAGGTCTTCCTGCCAAAAGGAAGGCAAGCTGATGAGGTGCGGAGACCCGAGAATTCTGCAAATCCCTTTCCATTTGCCTGGAAATTAATTAAATTAGAAAATTTCTCATTAATTAGTTAATTAATGTGGGATCATCTTACGCATATATAAAACACTAGCTAGCTAGCTACTCTTCTTCTAGTAGTATACTACGTACTAGTTGAGTGTGTGCTTGGATGTGCATATCTGTAATGAGTAATGAGAGAGAGAAGTAGCTAGCATATATAGATATATACTCTGAGAGTCGGAGTCTGATCATAAGCAGCAAATTCAATTGAGAATCGTAAATACATATATAATAAATTAAGGTGAGTGGACACATATAGATTATGATATATATGCATGAAAATCAGAAGGTGCATGAACCTGAAGGGATGGTTTGGCGACCGAAAGAATAGCCGAAGCCATCCTTGGGAGGTATGGAGCTAGCTGCAGCACTCGCCTATAGCTTTTTTATGGAAGCACCTGTAGCAAGACAGTCAGAAAATTGGCAAGATGGTTATATATTATTAATTTTAATAAGATACAGAAGAAGAAGATGAGGGAGTGACTGAAATAAAACCAAGAGATCGAGGATGAGATTATGGATAGCCTATCATTCAACGAATGGCTGAGGTTTAAAGCTTTGTGTTTATGTCCCCCTCTCCCCTCCACTCCTATAATCCTATTCTTCTTCCATTTTCCATCATCTCTCCACCATCCCTCTCACATTATTAGTCATTCATTTTCTACTCATTTTGGACGTCAGGCCTTTGGGCCTCACCCTCATTTCCTTTGGGTTTTGTTTTGTTTTGTCTCAATTCTGTTCTGTGCATACGAAATTACAAGCTGTTTTTACCATCCTTAACAACAAACAACATAAACTTGGAATTTGAAAAAAGTTGGAATTTTTTAAATTGTTATACACTCATTTAGTTGGTACACATATATCAAATAAAGCATCGGTATTAATGACGATTAAGATCTTTATAATTAACAGCTCATTTAATTGGTACATATATATACATGAATATATACATGAATGAGTAAATTTTTTCCAATTTACTTGATTTCAATTATTATTTTTTTTATATAAATTATCTTGGAATGATAATTTAAAAATTAAACGGTTCTAATTATAATGTATATAAAAATAATGAGATAAAACAAAATTGTGAAACGAGTAGGTCCACAAGTAGTAGGATGATGTGAGTATTAGACCTTTTAAATGATAGAGGAGAAAAAATAAGAAACTTCACTTTAAGAAAGGTCAACCAAGGGGAACTATTTTTTTTAATCATGAAAGGAACATTGCATTAAACAGAACTAGATTCGATTACATCTTTGGTGAGTACAGACTCCAGCCAAGTGAGAGCTTCCTCTATCCAAACTACATCATTTTGACATTTTGCCTCTAAAAACAAGTTTCCATCATCAGCCAAACACTCCTTAGGACTAATAATAAGATTGAACACCACAAGAACATCAGACTCCACCAAGAGCCGGCGGAAGCCCGCCTCCCACCACACTGCCAGCACCTTAGAAATGGCCAGAAATTCAGCTTGCCGCAGGATCGAAACGCTGATTAAAGGAAGGGTAATTTCCACAAAAACTTCCCCACAACAGTCTCTTACCACAGCACCCGCACCACTTTTTCTCGGCATTGCCAAACAGGCGCCATCCACATTTAGTTTGAAACTCATCATCAACCTACACCCGCAAAGGGGACTACACAGCAAACTCACAGAGCTACTGGACTTTTAGGGAAAATAAACCCAATTGAAAGACTAAACAAGAAATAAACCTAAAAACAATCTACCGAAGCCGCCAATCTCCCCACACCCGACCGCCTCACGTCCCGCTCGGAGGCAACACCGCCAAGTCCTTCGGTTCAGGCTCCCACCACATCAGCATACAGGGCTGCAGCCTCCATTATCCTGCACAAAGAACAGAGACCAAGCACCAGTCCACCATAGCCAGCAAAAAGGAAGAAAGCAGAGAAACCCGAGAGAAAAGGGAACAGGAGAGGAAGGGCATAGAGAAGGAAAGCAGACAGAGGTCTTGGGGGGGTAGAGGTTCTGCTTAGATCTACCACCAAAAGGTGAAGATCTGAAGAAAACCCCCACCCCAGATCTAGGGCCGACTGGGTTTCTTTAGAGAGAGGAGAGCGATGGTTTAGAGAGAGGAGGCACAACAGAGTTGGTTAACCAAGGGGAACTATTTGGGAATGAAATGTGAACTAAGGGGAAACTAATTGAATTAATTGTCAACTATTTAGAGACTAGTTCTCTTTTATTTTGGAATTTGTCAACACTAAATGAATTGGGTTATCTATTTGGCAACTAGGACCAAGTGCAACTAATTGAGAAATACATGAAAAGTGCCACTTTACTTCATATATTAGTAGAGTACCATATATGAGTAAAAGTTGGGAGCCGGTATTAGAGCTGATAATTTCCCAATAATGTTATAATCATAGGCCTCTAGTATCCAAAATAATCTTTGGAAGCTAAAATACACTAATTTAGTTTGTTCTAACTCTGGAATTTATTACCGAGAACCTAATATTGACAGTCACCATTGAAAATTTTCGTCCCAATAAATCCTCATAGGTATAGTTAGGATTTAGAATTGAACCGACCAAAATCATCATCTATAGATGTTTGAGTTTTCCAAATTGTCGGGATCCGGACATATAGCTGACCGTCAGGCGTCACTCCTACTTCTCCTACTCTTTTTTCTTCTCTCATTACCTATCTCGATTTTTAACTGAATCAAGAGAATCCATTCGCCATTGACGTTCCTTCTCATTTCTCTCACCTTGTCTTTTTCAATGGCAATTAAAGAATCAATCGCGAATTGACTTAGTTGGTTTTCGACCATCGAGATCCCAACAATTGTAAGATCCACCCCAAATTCTCTACGTCCATGTCAACTAGAATTCGAAATATCTCGTCAATTCCGATCCCAATCTCAAATATTATTTGTCCTGATTGTTACCCAAAAAAGGATGTCATTTTTAATTTTTTAAAGGTTGTTTTTCCAAATCCTCCTGAACTTGTACCCCTTCAAATTTGAGTGTCGTCTTATCAACAAAAGAAAGGAAATACCTTCTTTTGTTTTGTTTTTCTTTTTTGTCATTGACACGCAGTATCTCAAATCTGACAACCAAGGAATAATCTGCACCGGGAGCCAAGAAGACTCACACACGCATTATATGCGCAAGTTTTAATTAAATAAAAAGTTATTCACAAAACACAAATTTCCTTTCTAAAATTTTATTTCAAGAAATTTCCCTTAACATGTAATTCTGGTCAAATTTTTCATTAAATTTGCCACATTTATTAAAAAAAAGTATCTAATAACATTAATAAAGGAAATAGTACTGACTATAACATTTAATGATCGAAAGTCGACAAGGGAATACAAATTTAGGGGGAAATTGACAATTACTCTTTTTTTGAATATTGACTAATCTATCAAAAATAAAAAATAAAACTTTTCCCTGAATATTTATTTTCTTGGGGAGCAAAATAGTTGATGATAGTGTCAATATTTTATATAAAAATATGGCTTATTACTCAAAATACTACCCGAATCATATCTAGAATCTCAATTTGCTCCCCGAACGCTAAATTGTAACAATGTGCAGCCAGAACCCCTTTATGTCAGCTCCGTTGCACCAAAAGTTACACTCCATTACTAACTCTGTTTAGGATACTTATGTGGCAGCAAGAGATTGGATATTTTATTCATTTTGTATCAAAATATTAAAACTAAATATCAGAAAGAAAAAAAAAACAAAAGATAAAGAATAAGATGATGAACACCATCTGGGTTTCTGAACCCATTCCATGTCATCAGAGAATTCAAGAGGAGGAAGCGATGAACAGCGGTAAAGGAGGGCCCCACTCCCTAGCGTTCAAGATGATGAGCATGTGCAAGCCCTCATTCCCTTCCCCCGTGGCTTCCTATGGTCAAACCCTATCGCCGCCGCCCAGCGCCCTCACCTACTCGAATCCAACGCGTCCTTGAATCCCTCAGTCTCCGACAACTTCGATCTCAGCTACCGCACCTGATTCCTCCTCCACCACCCCTCCAACTCCTTTGGCCTATCTGGCCTTTTCGTCCTCCCTCAGGTCATCTTCTTTGATAGGTGAAAGCTAACCCCCACCAAATTCATTGTATGTAACACCACCAAGACCAAACCTTTAACCCCTTGCATCGCACTCAAACCCCTCTTTTTCTCTTTCTCCACAGCTCAATAACAAAACTCACCTCCCAAATTCTTCCATTCCCCGAACCCATTGAAGAAAAACCATAACAATTAAGCTGGGTTGTCAAAATGGGTTCAGATTCATTGCCCATGAAACCGACGATGATCCCAATCTATGATGAAGACCCTCCGAACCCAACAACAGCGTTGCTCTCTTTCAACACGGACTCATCCACCCCCTTTTCACCTTCGATCCCATCATCTTCTCACAAACCCAGCACCACCATCATCTTTATCTCTATCTTGCTCATCACTTGTATAGCTCTCTCCACCGCCGCTGCTTTCGCTTTCCTCTTCTTCTCCAGCCCATCAAAGGCCACGCCGACTCCCACTCACAGCTCCTCAACACTTGAATCCAAGGCTCAAGCTTTAACAAAGCTCGACCATCCTGTGGTTCTATTGGTTTCCTCAGATGGGTTCCGATTCGGGTACCAATTCAAGACTCCGACCCCGAATGTTGGTCGTTTGATTGCCAACGAGACCGAGGCCGAGCAGGGTTTGATTCTTGTGTTCCCAACATTAACATTTCCTAACCATTACTCAATTGTCACAGGTCTTTACTCTACTTACCAAGGAATAGTCAACAACCACTTCGTGGATCTACACACGGGGGAGTTTTTTACCATAGGAAGCCTCGAACCCAAGTGGTGGCTAGGCGAGCCCTTGTGGGAGACAGTGGCCAATCATTACTCAATTTGCAGGCAGAAATGCAAACAGATGGTGTTTGAGAATGAAACCCATATGGTGTTCATCATCTTCTTCTTCATATTTTATTTTATTTGTTATAATATTTAGTTTTAATATTTTGCTACAAAATGAATAAAATATCAAATCTCTTGTTGCCATGTAAACATCCTAAAAAAAGTTAGTAACAGAATGTAACTTTTGGTGCAACGGAGCTGACAAAAGGGAGGTTCTGGCTGCACATTGTCACAATTTCGCGTTCGGAGAGCAAATTGAGATTCTAGATCTGATTCGGGGAGCATTTTGAGTAATAAGCCTAAAAATATTAAGGGATAAGATATATGCATAATACATATTTATATCCACCTCGCTCTTATTGTTGTCCAAAAGTTTTGTATCAACATGCTAAATGTCGTGAACGACGGCCGCGAGTTTCATAAACTTGATGATGGTGTTGAATGTTGAATGTTGATATTGTGATGGAAACTAGGGTTTTGTGTAATGAACTTATAATCACAAAAAAAAAAAAATTAGGCATCATTCCTATATTCCATAAACACAGAGCATACCAAATAGTAAGAAACTTTAAGAATTGGATCGCACAATCCCTCGAGCAAAGCTTCATTGATTCTGAAAATAAGTTTTTGATACTGTTTTCCACTAACTGAAAGTGTTAGCTTCAACAGACCTCAACTTCTGCGGTCCCTGATGACAATTTAGAGTCTTTTCTGAAAAGTATGTCTCTTCATTGAGAATCTCCCATTATATGGACATAATACAAGCTAATTTAGGAAAGAATACATGCTGATCTTCAGCCCCTAAAACAGTTAACCTACCATATATACATCTATCCAATTATAGCCTACGGCTAGTATATCCTAATAAAGGAAAGAATAAAACTGTATAATCAAATATGTCAAGGCTGTATAAGGCATAGAATCTGCGGGTATTAAAGGGGTAGGTATTTCCTTTGACATCCCCCCCTCAAATTGATGATGCTAAATTGACAAGCATCAATTTGCCAATGAGGAAATGATGGTGCTGACGTGGCATGGATTTGGTGAAGATATATGCGATCTGCAGAGTAGTGGAGACATGTAGAAGAGTGATAACCTGATGATCATAAGCTTCCCTGATTGAGTGACAGTCAACCTCGATGTGCTTGGTGCGTTCGTGACAGACGGGGTTGGCTGCAATTTGGATGGCACTATTGTTGTCAGCATGTAGTGGAGTAGGATGAACTGGACAGAAACCGAGCTCTGTGAGAAGGCCCCGCAGCCAAATGATCTCGGAGCATGCAACAGACATGGTGCGGTACTCAGCCTTAGTTGAGGATTTGGAGACATGGTTCTGCTTCTTGCATTTCCAAGAGATAAGGGCATCACCAAGAAACATACACCAGCCAGTAGTAGATTTCCTAGTGTCTGGGCAACCAGCCCAATCAGCGTCACTATAGGCTTGTAGCTGAAGGGAAGAACATGTAGGGAAGAATAAGCCACGACTAGGGGTGCCAAGAATGTAGCGAATTATGCGGCGGACGGCAGAGAGATGGAGATACCGTGGTGCTTGCATGAACTTGCTGACGGTGTGAACAGCATAAGAGATGTTTGGTCGGGTAATGGTTAGATAGATAAGACTACCAACCAGCTGCCGATAAAAAGTAGGATCCTCAAGGAGCTCCCCTTCGTCACGTCGAAATTTCACATTAAGTTCCATGGGGGTGTCAACCGAAGTAGTGTCGGTGAGGCCAGCTAACTGAACCAGATCCTGACTATACTTATGCTGATTCAAGAAGAGACCGTGAGGCTGATGATGCACCTCTAAACCCAAGAAATAGGTGAGTTGGCCAAGGTCTTTCATGTGGAATGTAGAGTGCAACAAAGTCTGAACCGCAAAGATTGTCTCCAAGTCAGAGCCAGTGATAACGATATCGTCCACATAAACAAGGAGGACAACGATACACATGGATGTCCTTTGTAGAAAAAGGGAGGAGTCATATTGACGTTGAGTGAAAGAAAAAACCAAGCAAAGTGGATCGAAACTTTTCAAACCATACTCTCGGTGCCTGCTTCAAACTGTACAAAGAATGTTTCAGTTTGCAAACATCATTAGGTGAGGAAGTAGGTATACCAGAGGGAAGTTTCAAGTAAACTTCTTCCTTGAGATCACCGTGGAGGAATGCGTTCTTGACATCCATTTGATGTAAGGGCCAGGATTGGGATGCAACATGGGCAAGGATAGTTCGAACAATGGTCATTTTGGCGACTGGTGCGAAGGTCTCATCATAGTCGAGACCATATTCTTGTTTGTTGCCAAGTGCCACTAACCGAGCCTTGTAACGATCGACGGACCCATCTGAACGAAGCTTGATAGAAAACACAAACTTATTGGCAAGGGGTTTCACGGAGGAGGGACATGGAACAACATCTCAGGTTTGGTTTTCTTCAAGTGCGAGAAGTTCAGTTTCAACAGCTTTCCGCCAACACTCATGCTCCAGTGCCTGTTTATAAGACGAAGGAAGAGAAACAGAAGACAAGGTGGTTGTGAAGGATGAAGGATGAGAGAAACCAAACCTATTTGGGGGTCTACGAACCCGAGAACTGTGTCTGAGAGAGGAAGGTGCAGTTGCTGGAACATGAGCAGCAGTCGAGGAAGGAGCGTGAGGGGGCTCGGGAGGTGCTGAAGGCTAGTGGGACGTGGCGAAGGAGTGTCGGTGATATACTAGGAGAGGCTTAGAAGGGACTGGAGCTGCAGAAGAGTTAGTAAACATAGGCAAAACAGAAAATGAAGGAGAAACGAGATCCTAATGCGTGGACAAGAAATACTGATTTTCTAGAAGATCACATTTTGAGAAACACGAATGCGACGTAGAGTTGGATTATAGCAAAGAAAACCTTTCTGGTGTATGGAATATCCTAGGAAAACATATTGAATCGACTGAGCCGTGAGTTTTGTGCGTTCATATGCAGGAAGATGAACATAACAGACATAACCAAAGGTACGAAGGTTAGAATAAGTTGGAGGGTGACCAAATAACCTTGTGAAAAGAGAGTCGTGGTTCAATGTGGGAGAAGGCAATCTGTTGATGAGGTGGACAATAGTGGAGAGAGCTTCACACCAAAATCGAGAGGGCGTAGATGACTCTAACAGAAGAGTGCAAACAACATCAAGAAGGTAACGGTTCTTCCTTTCAGCCACCCCATTTTGTTGAGGTGTTGAAGGGCAAGACCGTTGAAAGATGATGTCATGATGCTGCAGGAAGTCCTTAAACAAATGAGGCATATACTCACCCCCATTGTCAGAACGAAGGATTTTGATATGGGCCGAAAATTGGGTATGAATATTTGCATGAAAAATTTTAAAAACAGAAAAGACTTCGTCTTTAGAATGCAGGAAATAAATCCATGTGAAACGGCTATAGTCGTCAATAAAGGTGACAAAGTATTTGTAATTAGCATGAGAAGTGACTGGTGCCATACCCCACACATCACTATGTATCATATCGAAAGGTTGGACTACATGTGGTGTATGAATAGGAAAGGGCAAAGTTTTACTTTTGCCAAGTCTGCAAGAATTGCAATCAAACTGAACAGCACTAAGAGATGGTGATTCTTTATTCCCAAGAAAACCATAATTCAGTAAAGCATGAAGTACATTAGAGTTTGGATGTCTTAGACGTTTATGCCACGCTCGGTAATCAACCTGAGCAGAATTACAAGTGACAAAGGCCAAAGAAAAAAGAGACAATGGAAATTGAAGAGGAAACAAACGTCCCACCTTAGGCCCCCTTGCGATCATCCGCCCTGACTGTTGATCCTGCACAACACAACCAGATGTATAAAATTCTACTTTATAATCATTATCAACCAACTGACCGACAGACGCAAGATTTGTGGTAAGACCAGGAGATACAAAGACAACAGTGAGAGAGGAAGAAACATCACCAATGGCCGTGATAGGTAAATGATTTCCATCAGCAGTATGAATTTTGAGATTTCCAAAATATTTGTTTACATTGGTAAGAGAATCACCATTGTTGGTCATATGATGGGAAGCCCCGGAATCAAAGTACCAGGGAGATGACGGAGAGAAGGGTTTACCTAAGAGTCCTAAAGCTAAAAATACAGAAATGATTATTTGTTGAATCATGTCAGGGGTCACGGGTTGGACAGAAGCATGAGCACTTTGTGTCAGAGGTGTTGTATGCACAAAACTACCAGCACTAGCAGACTCAACTAAGGCAGTATATGGTGTCTCTGATTTCTTGGGGGGTCGAGTAGGGCATTCCTTGATGATATGGTCATCCTTTTTGCAGTAGTTGCAGAATTTTCGAGGACAATTTGCAGCATAATGGCCAAATCCCTTGCAACATAAGAACTGAACAGTGCTCATATCCCTACATCTTGGCCTACCTTGTGCGGCATAAGCCACAGGAACAGATGCAGATCGTTGTTGTTCCATGGAGGTTTGAGTGAGAAGACGTTGTTCCTCGCGAATGAGATCATTGAGGCATGTATCCAAGGAGATGACAGATTCTTGGTTCATTGGATATGGTGCCTTCAAATTCAGGTCTCAGTTTCATTAGAAATTGATCCCTCTGAGTAGTTTCATGGACAAATTGAATAGAACTAAGACCTTCGGATGGTAAGTCAACATAAACTATATCACTGTATTCAGCCCAAAGATTAGTGAATCTAGAGTAAAAATCAGAGATAGAAAGACTATCATGTTGGAGAGTCGCCAATTCATGTTCAAGCTAGAACCGACGAGCAGTGTTTTGTTGGCTGTAGATCTTCTTCAGGTAAGTCCACATCTAAGCTGCAGTCTGAGAAGATCGAAGGTTCAAGATGATGTTGGGTTCGACATATCCTAAAATCCATGCCATAACTTGAGCGTCCTTGACTTCCCACTTGGCGTGTTGGTCTTTGTCTCTAATTTTGTCAAGAGGTGGGTTACTTCCATCAACATGTCCCCATAGCTCCTTACATTTGACGAAAATCCTAAAGTGAAACGCCCAAGCAGAGTAGTTCTTTCCATTGAGACGAATCAAAGAAACATCAGACTTATCTGAAGACATGAGGTCAAGAGAACTTGATCGAGACTAACCGAGACTACGGAACTTGATTAAAAATAACCGAGACTAAAGAACTTGAGAGCAAGAGACAAAAATAATTCAAAGTCGTAGCTTTTATACCATGACAGTTTAAAGTCTTTTCTGAAAAGTATGTCTCTTCATTGAGAATCTCACATTATATGGACATAATACAAGCTAATTTAGGAAATAATGCAGGCTGATCTTCAGCCCCTAAAACATCTAACCTACCATGTATACATCTATCCAATTATAACCTACAACTAGTATATCCTAATAAAGGAAAGAATAAAATCGTATAATCAAATTTGTCAAGGCTGTATAAGGCATAGAATTTGCGGATATTAAAGGGGTAGATATTTCCTTTGACACATGATCCAGTGGAAATTGACACATGCTAAAGAGCTCAATGAAAATTATTGCATTAGTAAATCCAAGAAAAGACCCAAAAAACTTAAACACAAGCAATATCTCTCAAAATTTTAAGCTGCTCTTGACTATAAAGTGAAGGAAACATAGATGAAACAACCCCACAGCTCCTTACCTTTGACGAAAATTCTGAAGTGAAACGCCCAAGCAGAGTAGTTCTTGCCATTGAGACGAATCAAAGAAACATCAGACTTATCTAAAGACATGAGGTCAAGAGAACTTGATCGAGACTAACTGAGACTACGGAACTTGATCAAGAATAACCGAGACTAAGGAACTTGAGAGCAAGAGACAAAAATAATTCAAAGTTGTAGCTATTATACCATTACAGTTTAGAGTCTTTTCTGAAAAGTATGTCTCTTCATTGAGAATCTCCCATTATATGGACATAATACAAGCTAATTTAGGAAAGAATACAGGTTGATCTTCAGCCCCTAAAACATCTAACCTACCATATATACATCTATCCAATTATAGCCTACAGTTAGTATATCCTAATAAAGGAAACAATAAAATTGTATAATCAAATCTGTCAAGGCTGTAAGGCATAGAATCTGCGAGTATTAAAGGGGTAGGTATTTCCTTTGACACCAGATCCAGTGGAAATTGACACATGCTAAAGAGCTCAATGAAAATTATTGCATTAGTAAATCCAAGAAAAGACCCAAAAAACTTAAACACAAGCAATGTCTCTCAAAATTTTAAGCTGCTCTTGACTATAAAGTGAAGGAAACATAGATGAAACAACCCTGCAGCTTCTTAATGCAATGAAGCAGAAACCTATGATTCAATGGTATTAGACTGGTCCAGGGCAAATGCCAATTCAGTCCATTAATATATATATATATAGAGAGAGAGAGAGAGAGAGGGAGAGAGAGAAACAAAACCATCTTTTACCGCAGTGTAAGCGAATAGTAGGTCTAGAATTAAAATTGCAGTCAACTCAGCAAAAAATCCTTGGAAGAATTGTAAATCCTTCACATAAACTATTTAATCCAACTATGCTACGCCTAATCCAACACAGAAATTCAAACTAATAATCCAACTCCCAGAAACCAATTCATGTATGTTTTAACATGTTCCGTTGAAAGTATCAATTTCGGATCTTCAACATAATCATATTCCTTCTCAATTACTCTTTGTGTTTGCTACAAAGGAAGACAGGAATGCAATTTTCCAGGCATTTGAGGCACACTAGAAATGAAGAAACATACTCACTAAAACTTGTTATGCCGACCTTCCATAACTGAACTCATTAGGTCATATTGGCTAAATTTTAAAATAAGTTGCAGCAATGTAGAATCTATTCAATATGCAATTGTATACTCTCATACTGAATCACCCCAAGAGTCACTACGGAGCCGAGTGAGACGGTAAGGTAGGTGAACAAACCCTACTTTCCCACGTGAAAAAAGGTTACAGCAAAAGCGAAACAAAATGCAAAGCAATGTGGGCAAATGACAGTATGGTTAATAAGATTGAGCACTCTTACAAATAAACAGATGAAAAAAGGATCGAGTGCAATTGATTTAAGTCAATTAGCAGGAATCTACGAGTATCATCAATCAGTAGCAATTTAAAAGGCAAGGAGCATGAAATGCAATAATTGATATTAGCATCATATAAAGCTTCAGCTAATGTGGCATCAATCATCAATAAAGTAAGGAGTAGGAGTAAACAAGGGCAAGACAGTATTGTCTCAATTATGAGTAGAAACTAGAAACTAGGAACTAGGAAGAAGGAGGACTGACTGTAGCCTGAAGGTTGAGACAGAAGAGCTACTGAGCTGAGCGTCGATATTTGGTGGGCGTGATGAACCGGGCTCTCAACTCTTGAGTTAGTGAATGCCTGGTGAAAGGTCATACCGCTCACCATATTCATACCCTGAGTATCTGAAGCTTGGTGGAGAAGGCAATTGCAACCCAATCAGGCTGGGAAGAGGACCACTGCAGCTGCTCTATCTCAGCCCCTGCCGTGTAGGCGAGAATGGGATCGAGCCCACCCTCCACCGGCTGGCCCATGGAGGAGAGGTCCCAGATGAGAGCCTGGGAGTCATCCCCGGCTGTGCAGATGTGGCAAGAGCTGTGTGGGGCCCAGGCAATAGCATTGACGCTAGCCTGGTGTCTCTGCAGCTCGACAACGGGGAGGGTCGGGAAGCGGATGTCTAGGACCACCACCTTGGCACTGTCCATGATGATGGTGGCCATGTACCTCGGGTCTTGCTTGTTCCAACCCAGGCGGACCAAGGGGGTGTCCGGCTCTGAGCTCTCGTAGATGATGGTGGAGTGCTCCTTGTCGCGAAGGTCGAACACTCGAACAGAGCCGTCGGCCGAGACGGAGGCGAAGACGCCCACGCCGCCCCATGCGATGTCGTACACCTCCTTGTCGTGGGCGATTAGCTGGGTGTCCACCGCCTCGCGCTCGATGTCCCAGATGGTGCAGGTGGTGTCGATGGAGGACGTGCCGATGCGCTTGGGTTCCGCCTCGTTCCAATCAAAGGATGTGAGGGGCCCACAAAAATCGGAGTTCTTGTTGCCGTTGAGAAGGGCCTTGAGCTCTACTGACGACGAGTCAGACTCCTCGTCCTCCCCCGAGATGCGCCACACGCGGAGGAAATCGCTGGAAGTGGCCAGCAGGTCCGGTTTTTGGCACTCCTTGTCCGGGATGAAGATGGTCTTGGTCGGCGGGTACGGGTGTTCGAAGGACAGGTTCGGGTCCGACCGGATCTCCCCGTTTGAGTCGTCCAACTGTACGATCTCCACTCGATTCGGGTACTGCTCTAGGAGGCTGGCGATGGCCAGCCGGTACTTCTTGTCCCTGCGGACACTCCAGTTCATGGCGTAGATGTGCCACGGCGCCTCGTACGTGTAGATCTCCGATCGTTTCTGCTGTTCATCTGACCCGTCTTGATTCGGATCGCTACTCCTACTCGTCCCCATTCTCTTTTACCCCCAATAATAAAATTATTCCAAACGTGCAACAATTACCAATTTATTATCAACCACCAGAGGTGCACAATCATGCCTGCCCAAAACCCAAAATTAGGCAATCCAAGCCTTCTTTTATCTGATGCAGATCATGAAAGGAAAGAAAATAAAGCGACTGCAAATCCGTAAGTGAACTGAAGGCTAACCGAACCAGAACCAGAATGAAGCAAAGTTCCCTTTATACTTCTAATTTAGAAGTGGGTGAACGGACAAATTTGATTTTGCACTGAGGAAATTGGGCCTCTTCATTCTTCATCTTATCTAAATTCTGCCAAAAAAATATTTAAGAAATATTTTACATTTCTCTTCCTAAACCCTTCCATTTTCAACGACGTGTACGTCTCTCACTGCCCTTCGGACGGCATTTCATGATATGTCGTTATTTTCACTTTTGATTGAATGGGTCACGGATCACGGGTCATGAACTCATTTTGCAGATGGATCTTTGGTCATAAACTCATGATACACATGGATCTTTTAGGGCCCGTTAATTTGGTATTGTTTTAAAAAAAAAGTTTTAAAAATATAAAATAAAATAAATAAATAGAATTTTGTATTTTTAATATTTAAGAATGTATTTGATAGTTTACTATAAGCTTGATTTTGTAAAAATAAAAAAAAATAAAAACTTGTTTGGTACAAATATATAAAATTTAAAATGAAATAAATAAACATTAGAAGGCCAAGTCATGGAGGTCAAATTATAGGGCAAAGTTATAGAAGTCAAATTTGAGTGTCAAGTCAAAATTTAGACCTTAAAAAAGTTTTTTTTTAACGGATAAAATAGAGTTATATTTTATGATCTTCAACCATTTGGTTTTAATCCAAAACTGTTCCAATATTTTATTATTATTTATTGGGCCAAAAAATGAAAAAGCAATGGGCCCTTCCTTTAGTTTTAGGGTGTGTTAGGATGGAAAATTTTAAGATTATTAAAAATTTATTAAATGACGAAATTTAAATTAACGGAAATTAGTTTTCTAGAATTTGTGAAGTTTCATGTTTGGGAAATATCAAAGTAAAATGAAATTTAAACCTGTAATTTAATATTCATATATAAATGGTAGTTATAAATATGAAATTTTGAAAATGACACATTTTTAGATAGAATTTAAACTTGAGATTTGTGGCATCCAAATTCCAAGTTTTTTATTTTCTTATAATTTTAAATTCATATATTTATGCATCCAAACAAGAGAATTTATGCAAAGAATTTTTGAAATTCAAACATTTTAACAATTCCCATATTTTTTTTTCCCTCATCCAAACACACCCTTAAGGAAATCTCCCAACTATTTGGACAAATTTGAGAAATTATATGGCCATTGGCCCTTGGTTGTGTGGTTGGGGATGGAATTTTACCTAATTTTCCTTCAATATGAGTCTTTGGCCTTTGGATGGAAATTGCCTAATGAATAGTCCAAAACTATATTTTATCAATTCCAATCATTTTGGATTAAGTCCATATTATGATCATTATTTTTTATATATTTTAAATGTAAAGATAATTTATCATAATTTTCTATATATTTTTCTGTGGGCCTAGCAAAATATAAAAGAAAAAATTGGTGCATGTGGACTCAGAAAGTGCAAAATTAATGGGGCCCACTTCAATATAACCTAAGGCCTCACCATTAGGCTTAGAAGACCATGGCTTGTGGAGGTCCGCTTGGCCCATTGACGAAAAGTCTGGTGCCCGAAAATTAGTGGACTGGGCTTGGACTTAGGTGTTTAAACCCAAAATAGCACATAGATTGGGCCCGATAAAGCTCAGCCAGGTCCGTCCATATAAGTCCAGCCCGTAAATCCAAATATATAAATCTATTATTAATTACATATTTAACGAGGACCCAGCCCATTTATTTTTTGTAAGAATCCAGCCCAATTGTTATTTGTGAGACAACCCAAGCCCAACTTAAAAACCCTAACACTGTATATTGAGTCTATAGCTTTTTTTTAACTCTTATTCAACCCACCCAACTCAAATCCCAGCGTCTGAGTGCTGAGACTTCAGAGCGCAAACCCATCAGACACCCAACTGCTTTTCTCCACCCCCAACTATCAAAACCATCCCACAATGCCCACACCGACTTCCAACCCTGACTTCCAATATCACCAATTTCCCAACACAATAGTACAAAAAATCCCACCGTCACCCACGATATGGAACCCAGCACCCATACTTCCAAGTTCCGACATACTTCCAAGTTCCGACATACATCCAAGTTTCATCATTTGATTCCACCCCAAAGCTCCCACTATTACCGACACTCCACAAAAACTCCCCACCATCACCGAATCTCTCTCTCCCCCCCTCCCCTCCTCGAAAACCCACAACCCACCAACCATGTCCCACCATCACTGATTAACTCCCCCATTCGTCTCCTTCATTTGATCCCGAATCTGGTAGGCATGGCAGCTGAACCTATTTTTTTCAATCTCTAAATCAATCTGATTCAGATTTATCAACAAACATCCACCAAAAACATTACTTTATTTAATCAACACCAAAAACATTAACACTATCATTAGTGAAAAAGTTCGTTGAACTGAGTTATTTTAAAAAGCCCAATTGAAACCTGCCCGGGTAGGTTTATTCGGCCCGGCCCGTGAAGCCCGTTAAAGTCTAGAATTTCAAAGTTCTTGGGCCTTTTATATATTCAACTAATCCCGCCGGGCCTTGCCCGCTACTTTTCAAAATATGAAATAGGCCTAGCTCGGCTTGTCCCAAGCCCATAAATTTTGGGCCAAGGCTGAGGCCTAACCCCTAGGAAATTGTCTTCTTTTTTTAATAAATTTGAGAAATATTAGACCCTTAAAAAAAATATGTTCATAGCCCTTGACCTTATACTTTGTAGTTAAAAATGATAGTTTGCCCAATATTTCTACAATTTGGATATTTGGCCCATAGTTCGAGACTTAGCTCATAAGGGTTTGTACTCAAGCAAGCACATTCCACTAGGGATGTTAATCGAAGTTGAAAAACCGATTGAATAATCGAATCGAATTGAATCGTCCCTAAAAAAAACCGTATTGAAAAAAAATTGTAACCGAAATAGTAAAACCTAACCGAACCGATTTGTGTAAAACTACGTTGTTTTGATAATTTCTTCTATAATCCTTCCTTAAGTCAAAACGACGTCGTTTTGGCCAAACCCAATCTATTTGGGCGTTCATCGTTCATCCTTCAACTTCGATAATATCAATCTTCATCTTCATCCTTCACTCTCAACAACTGTCTCTCAACCATAGCGATTAGTCGTCAACCTTCCCTTCATCTCATTCTTCATCTTCGAAGGCTTCATCTCCCTCTCTCGACTCTCCCTGAGACCAATGTGTTCGTGCTGGCAATCTAACAAAGAGGCGAAGTGGTGGTATCTTTCTGTCCATTATGAACGACACGCTTCGCCTGCACCCTCCTCGTGTCCATTAGCGCTCTCGATCGCTTTATCTTATCTTCGCATCATAGATTCACAGCCTAATCGTGAACCTCAAAACCTCAAATTCACAGCCCTAATCTTCACGGTAAGTCTCTCCTCTCTGCAGCTCCTTCAATTTATGATTGTGGTTGGATGCATGTGGCAAGGATAGTGGAATTGCAATTTTAATTGTGAATTCAATCAAAATGTGTTGATTGAGGTTGAATTCAATTTGATTGTGGTTGAATGTGTTAATTGTGAATTCAATCGAAATGTATTGATTGTGGTTGAATGTGTTGATTAAAATTGTTTCGTATGGTTGTGGTTGTGAATTCAATCGAAATGCAAAACCGAAAAAATTCGATCTCGAATTGAACCGGTTGGTCCAGTTCGGTTCTGATCTAGGCACTAAGAAATGTAATTACCGAACTGGTACCTATACCAAATGGGTAATTCGGTTCGGGTTTGGTTATAGTGAAATACCGAATCGATTGTACCGATTAACACCCTTACATTCCACTAAGCAATTCCGGATTAATTGATTGGACCTGAAAAAGTTTGTCTTTTATGAACTCGTCAAACAAGCCGTTTCATCCTTTTCCGCTCCAATGAACCTGGACTGTGAGGGCCGAAAGGAAGGAAGGAAAGTAAAGTCTGGCATAGTAGCAGTTGATGAGGTCCGAGCTGCCACGTCCAGCCGAAGCTTACTTACCCAATTGTTGGTTCGGTATATGATAGAAATAGAAAACAATTAAAATATGGCAAGCCTCTTATACGACGCTAACCCACCCATTATTGAATCTCTTCATGTATGTAGTGTATCGACTGACTGTATCTACTATCTATATGAAAATTTTAGACTCTATCTGCAGCCTGCGGGTAATTAGAAAATAAAAATGAAAGGACGCCACGTCGGACCTCAGGGATCAGGTCAGGCGTGTTAACACTTTACAGTCTCACATCTCACAGTAACGGGGCCGAAAACTGGTTGATGGCAGTTACCAACTAGTACAGTGCAGACTGTGAGGAGTTGAAAAGAAACAGTTTTTGCAATTAAAGTATGGACTGGATAGTTTATCACGCCAGCTCAATTTTGGCATCCATGACCACGAGGCATATCAGTATTCTTCAGTATAGAATTAATTAATCAATTATCTTTTCACAATAAAATAATAAATAAATGGTAGAGAAGTCCCAACTCAAAACCATTAAACAATCAAGAAGGAGAGAAACTATAGAGCATCGAGTATACAGTCAGGATGGTCCCTCAATATTACCATAACAGTTATAAAACTAATCAAATTAGTGTTGCTGAGGGGTTTGGACATGGTCATCATAATACACCGGTAGCTTCCAGAGTATCGTGGCATTCCGGGTTCAAGTTCAACGGAAGAAAGTCAACTCCAAATTCGCTTATTCTCCCACGTTCTTGTTCTTGTGTGTTGGCATCATCATCCGATTTCAAATCTAAATTTCAATCTCAATCCTCCTCCTGGCGTTGGTGCACCAGCAGCATTATTAGCAAAAAGATGGAATCATCTGCCGACAATAACAAGAATGTTAATTTGATAACAACCAGCAGTCATCTGCGGCATGTGGAGTCGATGGCGACAATGCCTTCTGGTGCCGGAAACATTCCCCACCTGAACGCCATCATTTTGGGAGAAGCACTCGCTTCTGAAGAGAATGATCTCATCTTTCCCAGCGACGAATTCTCCCGACAGGCTCATGTTCCCTCTCCCCAGAAGGTAACTCTTTAATATTTCATTTCATTTCTCTCTGTGTTTGTTTTCTGTACATGTCCCTACAAAATTTAATCAATCTCCAATAATACCACCACCATCTTGATCATCATCAGTATCTGGAGATGTATAAAAGGTCCATTGAAGACCCCGCTGGATTTTGGTCGGATATTGCTTCCAACTTCTTTTGGAAACAGAAATGGGGCCAACAAGTCTACTTTGAGAATCTCGATGTCAAGCTAGGCGATATCAAAATTGAGGTGATCTGCGTGGATTCACTTTTCCCTTGATTCCTTGAGTTTTCCTTTCTAATGCAAATTTGTTTGTGTTTTTGACAATCGATCTCTGTTTTGACCAGTGGTTCAAGGGCGGTATCACCAACATCTGCTACAATTGCCTTGACACTAACGTTGAAGCTGGACTTGGAGACAAAGTTGCCTTTTACTGGGAAGGCAATGAGCCTGGTGTTGATGATACTCTAACTTACATCCAGCTTCTCCACAACGTTTGCCAGGTCTCTCATTATCCTTACATTTAGATTTTCTCTCTCGTTTAGTGGTATGGATAAAGTTCACTTCAAAACTTAATCATTCAAAACAAGAAGAAAACAAGATATTGGGTTTCATTCTTGGGGTTGCTTCATAAACTAATCACTAATCTCACGTTTTTTTTCTCCTGATAACAAATGAATCTTACCTTTTTCTTATTAGAAAGTTATCTCACCTTCTTTTACCTCTACTGTTCGCAGCTTGCTAACTATTTGAAAGATATTGGAGTTAAAAAGGGTGATGCTGTTGTGGTGTACTTACCCATGTTAGTGGAACTTCCAATCACAATGCTTGCTTGTGCTCGCATTGGTGCAGTTCACTCGGTATACTACCATGTTACTATTTGCTTTCCAACATCCACAACTCTTTCTTTTAATATTTATTTTCCGTTTCGATTCTTTCAGGTTGTATTTGCTGGATTTTCTGCAGAATCTCTTGCTCAAAGAATTGTAGATTGCAAACCGAAAGTTGTAATCACTTGCAATGCTGTTAAAAGGGGTTCTAAGGTCATCCACCTAAAAGATATAGTTGATGCTGGCCTTATTGAGTCATTACAAAGTGGGGTTGCTGTAGGTATTGAAATTAACTAATTGCTGTGATCTATGTACACCAATTCTTTTCAGTAACCTATGTGTGTGTAAAGTGTGTGGCTAGGAAATGTACATTTTCTGACAATTCTTTGTATCACGAGCTGTCTGATTACTTATGTCTCAAGATATAACTTTGGTCAATGTGCTCCTTCTCCCTTTAACTTTTTCACTAGTGAGGAGTTAGGATGAGTTTTTTGGTGTGCCAATAGCAGCTCCCTAATTTTAACTTGATAAAAGTTGAGAAATTTGTTAGGTGATAAAGTTAGAAACTCTAAGAATGTGAAATAATGAGAACAAAACCAGTGGTGTTCATCACCTTTTAGGTTTTCATTGGGCATCCATCGTGTGGGCTGGGATTTGAGATTGCTTGGAACGTACCTTATTTCCCAAGTTGCTTCCATAAGTATAGTAAGCAACCATAACAGACCAGTCCTCTACACTATGCATATATATAAATTCTTTTTTTTCTAAACCAAGGGTTGCTTTCCTTTTCTTGTTTAATCTAATGGGTGTATGGTCTCCTATTTGAGCAGATGTATGCTTAACTTATGAAAATCAATCTGCTATGAAGAGGGAAAGTACTAAATGGAAAGAAGGAAGAGATGTATGGTGGCAGGTTAGTACTGTACTAGAAAACTGTTTACATTGACTTCCATGAAAGAATGAACGATTTGATCTATAACATGCTACGTTTGATGTTCTTCCTACATTAGTGTTTCCTCATATGCTTATAAATGGCTTAAATGCTTGTTTTATGGACGTTCGTGACTGATGACCCATGATTTTATTTCAGGATGTCATACCTAAATATCCAACTACTTGTGCAGTGGAGTGGGTTGATGCAGAAGATCCACTTTTTCTGCTCTATACCAGTGGGAGCACTGGTAAGCCAAAGGTATATATGTTCCATGCTCTAATTAATTTTCCATTCTTTTCCTTTTGGCTTCCTCTAAATATTAAGCTATATAGGGAGTTCTCCACACAACTGGAGGATATATGGTGTATACTGCAACAACATTTAAATATGCATTTGATTACAAGCCATCTGATATCTACTGGTATCCCTCAAAACCCTAAGCTTATTATTAATGTTAATTTTAGGGCTCGTTTGATACCCATTTCATTTTTGGTTGTCAGTTTTTAGTTTTTGAGCTTGAGATATGGAGAAAGTATAGGTGAGAAGAAGAGATGAAGACGAGTGGTGGTATGGAAAGGAACAAATAGAAATGGAAGAATGAAAACAAATATAGAAAGTGAGACCCACAAAAAATAGTTTTTGGTTTAGTTTTCATTTTGTATATTTTTCCTTCTCCATTTGTTCTCCATCTCTTCCACCACATCCTTCCTCCACCCTTCATCATCCCTCCTTTCCTCATATCTCAAGCATAAAAAATGAAAACTGAAAACCAAAAGCGAAATGGTTATAAAACAGGCCGTAATCATGTAAAAGCAGCTTGATTTCTGCTGTTTTTTTTTTTGTGACTGATCCAATCTTTATCTTGTTTAGGTGTACAGCGGACTGTGGTTGGATCACTGGGCACAGCTATGTCACATATGGACCCCTGCTAAATGGAGCGACTGCTGTTATATTTGAAGGGGTAACTGGTGGACAGATTAATATACAGATTATTGTTTATATTTATGGCAGGAACATATCATAGATTTCTAAAAAGAATGTTCGTCCACATGCACATAGATTAGCAGACATCTCTACGCTGGCATTTGGAAGCCTTTGGGGAAAATAAGAGTATACCAAAAGAAGCTTGAGTTAGGTCTAAAAGTTCCCTTTTCTCCCAGTGCACTTATAGTCCCCGTACTGAAAGGTTTTTCAGTTGGACGTATACAATTGTAGGTAGTTGAAAGGGTAGGGAGATTCTTTTGCTAAGAAGGTTAACCCCTCTTTTGTAGCCTAATTGTTTGTTGTACTTGGAAGAAATGAAGGCGCCTTTATTTCCTCAAGAAACCAAAATAAGAAACTGTAGTTGACTAGTTGTATATGAACTTCTAATTAAAATTTGTAAATACTTACCGGAGAATCATATGTCACTGATTATATGATATATATAAATATTTTAAATCCGTATCTACATTATGCCATTGCATGAAATGAACTTCTTTAGGACTAAATACATAATTGAATCTAAAACACCAACTAGCTGTACCTCAATATCTGCATAATGCATAATGATCTCATGTGTAAAGAGTGATGCTCTGTGTTACTGATGGTAATATAATTTTTAATGCATATGCTAGCTCTAATTTTTAATGTATTGGATTTTGAATGTTCGGATGTAATATAGTAGCTATGATCCATGCATTTGTTGCAGGCTCCAAATTATCCCGATCCTGGACGTTGTTGGGATATTGTTGATAAATACCAAGTGACCACATTTTATACTGCCCCCACATTAGTGCGGTCCCTCATGCGTGATAGTGATGAGGCAAGATACTTAAGCTGTCCATACTTCCATATATGTTGATATGATTATTTTAATGTATTTCTATTGATGAAGACAGTTTTATAAGTTCGCGATGGCTGTTCCCAGTTACATATAGTTCAAAAAAATATGCATTGCTATTTTTGTTTGTCCATGGTTAATAATTTCCCAAACTTCTAATGGCTTTTTTCTATACCTAAATCAGTCTGCAGTGAAGGCCAAGGAAACTCAGCATGGTTTTAATTGATGCACTTCACTGCAATGGTGCAATGTCTTACATTATTCACAAGGCATATAGCTCATGGCCATGAGCTTCTCTTTTCATTTTCTCCCTGTCTTATGTTGTCTTTTGTTTGGTCAAAGACTCTCCTTTATATCTGGTTTACTTGGGTGGCCCTGCCCTAGATGTATCTTAATGGATTACATATCAAGAAATTAGTCCTCCTGTATAATCTTCATTATTTACGATCTGCATTGCAAGATTGTCCATCTTACATAGTTCTGTTTATATATCCATGGTGGTCTTGTTGTCTAGAAAGGTTTATATATACATATATATATACATATATCTGTTTATGTGTGTTTATTCAATGTGTTTTTTTTTCTGCAGTATGTTACGCGATACTCACGAAAATCCTTAAGGGTCCTTGGAAGTGTAGGCGAGCCTATTAATCCAAGCGCATGGAGGTTGTCATTTCCTCGTTGTCTGATAAAAAATCTTCATTTCATGCCTAAAAAGAATTCGTAACCAAGCTTTGTTTGGCACAGGTGGTTTTTCAATGTGGTTGGAGATTCAAAATGCCCTATTTCTGACACTTGGTGGCAAACTGAAACTGGTGGCTTTATGGTATTCTAGTACTGTTCTTAGTTTTTATCTCTTGTTCCCTTTACTGGTGTTTAAGCAGAAATGTAATTGGCATGGGAAAATATCTCAAGATTTTACTTTGCTAAGCACTCCCCCACCCCCAACCCCAACCCCATGTACGTATATATAATATATATATATATATATATATATATATGTATATATGTTATATATTTTATGATATACAAGCTTGTGTGTGTACATCGTACTTAAATTCCTTAACCTTCTTTACTTGGCAGATAACTCCATTACCGGGTGCCTGGCCACAGAAGCCTGGTTCTGCAACTTTCCCTTTCTTTGGAGTTCAGGTCTTTTATTCTAATCTAGTTTATGGATCTCCTCATAAATATTGTGTCTTCTTTTTACACATCTGAATCTGTAAGATATACTTTATATCAACCTTTTTTCTTGTAACTGCAGGCTGTCATAGTGGATGAGAAAGGTCTTGAGATTGAAGGGGAGTGCAGTGGTTATCTGTGTGTAAAAAGCTCATGGCCTGGAGCATTCCGAACTCTTTACGGTGATCATGAAAGATACGAAACCACTTACTTTAAACCTTTCCCTGGGTATTATTTTAGTGGCGATGGATGCAGCAGGTAAGTAACAACATCAAACTTCAATTTCATCAGTGTGAATGCTAATGTGTATGTACAAAGATTTTTGTTTCCAAGATATGTACAAAGAATTTTGTTATCAAGACAAGATTTGAATCCTTTTTGGGTTACATTTAGGATTTATTTATTAGGACTTTTTCTTTTATATAAAGAAAGGGCTGTAATACATGCTAAGGTCACATCAATGCCTCAGGGACAAGGATGGATATCACTGGCTTACAGGAAGGGTTGATGATGTTATAAATGTTAGGTACTTTTCGGATACCATAAGCTTTTCCCGCATATAAATATATATGTGTCTCTGTGTGTATGTATAGTATATATATTCTTTCATGTGATACGATCGTTAACGAGTGAATTTCCAAGGATTTTAAGTTATGCTATTCCCCCTCCTTACCATCCTCTACGTGAGTACCTATGCATCTTGCTGATGTGTGGAAGACTCTGTAATTGTTGTTTATTGCCTATGCTCAATAATAATATGATACTCTGTGCAGTGGACATCGTATTGGTACAGCCGAAGTGGAATCTGCTCTGGTCTCACATCCCCAGTGTGCTGAAGCTGCTGTGGTTGGCGTTGAGCATGAGGTATGTGATGCAGAACCTGGGAAGAGAAACATAGTAAAAACCTTGGAGGAGAGAAATTGCGTATATTATTTTTAGGTTATTTTTGCCGCTCGAAACTGTCCAAACGTGACAATATGGCCTATTTAATGATGCCGTAAAAATCCGAATAACAAAACCTAGAATAAACCCGGTAAGGATGCTAGTAGTGAGAAGAAAATAAACCCTCAAATCTTACATAATATAAAGATCCCAACATCAAATCTCATTTCTATTCAAATGTCTATATAATCTGCACCATAAATTCTAATAAATTGTCACCATATAATCTACATTGTCTTATCACTTGTGCATGACATATATAAGACAGAGAGAGGGAAAGATGTAAGGATGGAGCAGATGCTTGTGGCTAGTATGTCCGAACAAAATGACTTTCTTGTTGTAGGTTAAAGGACAAGGCATATATGCCTTTGTTACTCTTGTGGAGGGTGTACCTTACAGCGAAGAACTCCGGAAAAGCCTTGTACTGAATGTCAGAAAGCAGGTATGTATCTGATTCTGCATCTAAGATTTCTACTGCATGTTGTATTCTCGTTACTTGAGGTGCAATGGCACTCTGGCTGGTACTAGGGCTTTTTATAAAATTGCATAAAAATTTATACAAGACACATTCTTACCACCAGGCACCACGTAGTGCCATGCCTTTAGTACCCCCTGCATGTTGTCCAGATTATGTGCTGACATGTTAGTGATGTGCAGTTCACAGTCTAGGAATCAAATCTCGGATCCGGATGGTTTCCAGATAGTATAATATTCATTACTTGTTTGCATGGAAACTATCCAGCAGATAGAAGAACAAAAGAAAAGAGTGTTACTCTCTTTCCTATGGTTTCTAGATGGATCCGGATATCTTCTGAAACTTAACTTCAATTGACTGACTTGTAGTTGAACTTGCAAACACAATCAATCGCATTTCCACTATTCTTGTTTGAATGGATTGTTAGAGCGGAGGTTACCCACAAGTATGTAAAATTCTTAATAGTTACCTGCTATGAACATTTTTCAGATAGGAGCATTTGCAGCACCGGACAAAATCCACTGGGCCCCCGGACTTCCTAAAACAAGGAGTGGGAAGATAATGAGGAGGATTCTGAGGAAAATTGCTTCTAGACAGTTAGATGAGCTTGGAGACACCAGCACCCTTGCAGATCCTAATGTGGTCGATCAACTTATTGCTCTAGCAGATGTGTAGTGTGCAAGTTAAATTATTTCTCTGATTCTCTGGTTTGTTTGGACAAAAGCGATCAATTACATCAGACTAAACCATAGCCTTTACGTGTACTACCAGTTTGCTTATTTTTTAAACCTCAAACCTCAAAAGAAAAATAAATTAATATTTGATAGACTCGGTACACATTATATCGTGTCGTCTTGACCCTAAGTTATACCACAAGGTGGACATGACACGGCTTGGGAGATGGTTACTGGTAGAGTAGGTGCGCGCTTGTCTTAAGGTGATCAAGGCGGTGCATGCTCTTCTAGGATTCTAGGCTATGGATCATTTTTTCCTTTCTATTTTTCAAATTTTGACTAAACTCCCTCTTTTCTTATGAGATGGTGCTAGCAACTGCAATCCTGAGGTCCCATGACCTATAACTTATAGGGCCGTCATTTGCATGAAAGTTGCGTAAAAATCTCACATGAAATGGCCGAGACCAGTCTCCGCGGCCAGCAAATGGGATGTACACAAGTAGAATCCGAGAGTTTAAATGATATACTTGAATGAATTCCAGATTAGTGTACTCGAGGTTTCTAAGAATCATAGTCCTGTGGCAATTGACTTCTTGTAGAGCCATTTCTGTCGAAAGAAATCTAATTAACAGCACACTGCAATCTTATTTACAGCTTCTACTAAAAGAAATTGAAGTGTCAATTTGGCGCCTTGTAGAACTCTCATCATAAGTTGTTTTGAAATTTGAACATTTAAGAAATATGACCTCTTCCCTTCCTAATAACAAGAACAAAATTAGAACTTGTCTATAGTTTCTACATACGAAAGAGAATTCAAATGGTGCCAAAATCACAAGGGATAGTAGTTCCAAATTCCACATCATCAGGGATAAAATCCCTTGAGTGAAGACGGTGAAGATCTATTCGTTTAAAACTTGGGAAATTGCCCTGATTTAATGCTAAATTTCATTAGCAGGCACAAAATCTATCCTAATGCAGGAGCAACATAGAGCAAAATTTGTTGAGACGATCCTCAATGTGTAATGGAACTTTGAAAGAGACCTCAACGACATGCAGGTGTTCCCTTCAAAACTAAAAATTAGAAAGAAAGATGAAAATAAGAAAAGTCATAGTATTTAAATAAATAAGAACAGATATATTCCGTAAGGATACGTTTGGATGAGGAAATTCAAAGTACCAAGAGATTTAGGCTAAATTAGATTGACATGCACAGAAAAATTAGATTGAGGGAATGCAAATGTATTATTACATGAGCATAACAAAATCACTAAACAAAGGATTTCCAAGTAACTCCTATCAAGAAGTTACTTAAAAATCCATCTAAATGCATTGCATTTAGTCATTTGCAATCCCTCAATCTAATGTTTTGTGGTTAATTGAGCCTAGATCCCTTTGTGCTTTAAAGTTCCTCATCCAAACACACAAAGGCATTGCATTCAATTTAGTGCCCAAATAGAACCTCCAAGAAATCATTCTTAAAACCATGGTGCAAAGTAATTCCGTATGAAAGAAAAAGTAAGCATGTTAGAATATTGTACCATCCTAATGCGTATGCGTACAAGAGCCAAGATCATCACATAAGTAACTCACGAATGCGAACCGGCCTTTTAACTGCATTTGTAAAGCCCTGTGTGCAAGAAAACGAAAGATCACAGTTACCATGTTCTATTTTCTCAAATAAAATGGAACTTCTTAAAGTTCAGGTCACTGGAATTTCCTTTACTTCTAAATTTCCGAAGCTGCAAGTGGCAAATAATATTTGAAGTCTGAAACTAAAAAAATGATGTGGTATGTTTTCTTAGAGTACTTTGATTAACATATCTTTTATTAAATTTGAGATTAGTTCATGTAATAGATTAGTTCAATGATAAATTAACTAAATTTGAAGTCTGAAACTAAAAAAATGATGTGGTATGTTTTCTTAGAGTACTTTGAAGTCTAAACCATACACATGTAATAGATTAGTTCAATGATAAATTAACTGGGGTACTGGATTCTCATATATAACAAATGAGGTAACTCTGCAGTTAAGTGTACAACTGAATATATCAGCTAGCCCAACTGGTAAAGTCCCTTCGCATCATACAAAAGATCTAATCCTGCATTCATCAGGACTGAGCCTAAGATTTTAGCCTCAGTAATCTCAAATCCCTTTTATTACTACTACATCTAGTTATTTCAAATCCATTCAATCTAGTGTTTTTTAGTTTTTGTAACAAATTTTCGCCTTGTTATCAAATCCAAATCCCTCTTGAAACAAACAGAGCCAAAGAGAGTTGTCACCTTAACTTTCCAAAATTCATAATATGTTACCAGAGCCTAACACTGTCAAACTTTCCATCCAGTAAAAAAAAAAAGTACATAGGACATTTTTTCCAAAGGAAGAAAAACTAAAAAAAAATTCTGATTTTGTGCCTTTCAGTTTTTTTCTTTTTGGATTATAAAGTCTGCATTACCTTGAAAAGGGTCAATTACATCACACATGCAATTATTTGAATGGAAAGTTTAACGACATTAGGGTCAGGTGACGTTTCATGGATTTTGGAAAGTCAAGGTGACATCTTTCTTAAATTTCTCTTTCAGGTGACAAATAGAAACTGGTGTCAAAGTTTGGATGACATTAGCCAATTTCTCTAATAAATAGCGTTACAATGCATGTAGCACATATCCTTAATAAGTATCCGTTATTGTTTAATAAGAAAACCGTCTGGACAATGTCTTATATCATTTGCCATTTATTTCCAAACCAAGAGTATGATGCCAATTGTAGATGCTAACCTATCCACTTCACATCAACAGAATCCCCCAATGTTTGCAAAAAGAGGAGGTAGAGTAGTAAAACCATGTTTTAGAATATATAATTTGATTTTTTGGCAAGAAGTGTTGGAGCTTGAGGGTCCCAGGATAGTCATGGGAATTAAACAAAGAGAAAAAAGGAATAACAAGAAAAAAAGAAAAATCAAACAATAGTCATGGGAATTAAACAAAGAGAAAAAAGGAATAAAAAGAAAAAAAGAAAAATCAAACAATAGTCATGGGAATTAAACAAAGAGAAAAAAGGAATAACAAGAAAAAAAGAAAAATCAAACAATACCAGTTAACTTAAAGGCCATCATTAACATAGATATGATTGCATGCGGACTTACACCCCAAATGTTACCGTAACAATGGGGATCTTGTGAGTGCAAATAATTTTCCTCTGGAGTATATCTAGCCGAAGTCAGTTTAATGCATCATATATGAGAAAGCCAGCAATCATACGTAATTGATGTATCAATGTAAGAATTAAATACTATGCAACATCCGCATCAAAATATTGAAAACAATTAACTGTGAATGATTTTGTACCTCATTAAATTTAAAAACTAGTGGACGTGAATCTCTCTCTGACGTGGCGTCCTTCTGCACAACATCACCAGTATTCTGAGAACCTTTACTCAGCTTTCTAAACCTGATTTTCAATTGTACATGGGAGATTAGAACAAAAGAGATGGCTGACATGACAAACATGCACTAGGACATTCGAGGAGGCCATGCATCAATTTTTCATTTTCCCAATAAAACCCAAAAGGAATTTACTTCCATGAACAAATCCTTGGTTATGAATTATTAGTGACATTAATCAAGAACTTTCAAAAACAAATAAATACATTATTCATGCAATTTAGCATCACTGTAACGGCATGTAGCCCGTATGACTTAAGAAAGAGCAGGTGATGAAAAAACAAAGGTTTGGCAAAAAAAAAGAGAAGAAAAAAATAAGGCACTTGTTCCACTGTATGAACTAGGTCTCACATCAATACCTAACTTCAGCTATTACTAAAGCAAGGGGGGATCAGTAGCAGGAATAAGTAAACCTGAAAATGGTAAGAGTGATTACAGGGGAAAGAGAAACTAAAGACATTCAAAAAAGGAAAAAGATATATTACCTATCAAAGAAACTGGAGGAACCATTAGGAGACCGCATACACCTAGGAGAGTTTAATTTTGCCGTGGCTGTGGTAATTTTAGTAGAAACCAAGTTCAATGGGACACTTAAAATACTGGGATTTAGCTGCCTTCTATTTGACATGTTTTCTGACTTTCCAACATTTACAGTACATGCACCTGCACAATCAGCTCTGGCAGATTTTAATCTACTAGTTTCTGTCCCTAAGAAATCCTGGTTTTTATTGCTGCATCCAACTATCGGATGCCCAGATCTTACAGTGCTTACTTGCAAGATCCTTTGCTTTTCAACCTGTCAAAAATTGATTCTAAGTTAAAATAAGGGAATGCAAATTTTCTGGAAATGATTAAAAAGTGCAGTAATTTTCAACAGAATTTGCATGCAGAAGTGAGAAGAATTTTTTTTTTTACAATTAAGAAACAAATAGATGATGCTCATAACATGCTTTACAATTAGCAATGCATTTTATGACGATAAACTCCCTTCAAGTTATCTGTTGAGAAATGGGGAAATATGAGATGCATCAATCATAGCCTTGCAAGTTTTTAAACTTTAAATGGTGTACAATCCTAATCCTAATCTAAAAAGGAAACTAAGACAATAGTTTAATTTAGAAACGATAGAGGTATAGAAACACATGCACACACGCACATGCACACACGCACATGCACCGTTATAAATGAGTAACAAGCACTTGAGAAAATGGAATGGATGAGTAGCAAGCACTTGAGAAAATGGAATAGATGAGTAGCAAAGCACTTGAGAAAATGGAAGTGTGTAAAGCGTGTACTTTCTTCAGGTGTTTAAATTATGAAGATTCTACACTAGATCATGCTCACACCTTTGAATGAACCTCACTAGACTTACTCATTATGGAGGTAGGTTTTGGAAAAATATGTTTAGGGTTTGATTAATGCCAACTTCACCTAAACAATGAATTCACATGATAATTGACACTACACAAATAAAAGTGCTCACACTATTTACTATCGGCATGGCCTTTTGGAAAGCCCATGACGATGGTCCAGACAGCAAGCCCACTAAGACAAATCAGTTGGCCCAGCCAACAAGCCCAACTGTCTATAAGTGGAAGGTGGAAGGCTATTCCATTGTAGAGGATCGAAATTACCTCTGTCAGATCTCACCCTCTATAATCTCTCCTCCTATCTGAGAGAGAACTTCTCTCAATATTGTAACACAAGCATACTCTATTATTATAATCACAATTAAACCACCACCATTACTGTTAATTAATACTCATCAATATCTCTAGGTCCTTACCAGATTTTGGTAAGAGCAAAAAGATTGCAACAACACCTATGCCTTTAAAAGTTTTCACACACATTAGGCGAGAACATACAGCAATCCTGCCTGACGTGGTTTGCCTGTCTGGAGATTAAGCATTTCTGTAGTCTTCTAAGCATGAAAAGATGAACAGAAATACCTTCAATAAATTGTGTCACTCACCTCATGTGCCAACACCTGTTTCATGGTTGAGGCAAGTACATGATGGCCAGATCTATAACCCTGCTTGATTGTAAGAAGAAGATATTCGATAAGAATCATAATATGAAGCATACCGCAACACCCATAACTAACAACTCAAACCTTGAAGTTAACGAAGTCACTGATGGGGGGATTGAAAGAGAGCGCTGAGGCATCAGCATCTTCATGTCCAAGATTGCTATGCAGAGGATGGGACTTGATGCTTCTATGTGTAATAGAATAGGAGACCATTGTGCTAACTAACTGAACCAGATCACTCTTCTCCTTCTCTGATAGCAAATGCAATGCCACCTGAGAAACAAACCAGACTGTCATAAACAACAATGACCAAAAGCCGAAATTTTCATCACTTTTTTTTTCAGGCTGCAAAATTTTCATCAATGTTTTAAATCGTGATTGTGTAGCACGTTGCAATTGATTTCTGTATGCGTCACGTAAGCCTCAATGCAGTGTCGCGTACGCTTTTTGAGAATAGAAATATTACAATAAAAAGATTAATAAAACAAATTATAGGCCACCAAAAAGTTCTGATTTTCATTCAATCACAATAGTTACGTTAAAAATACTTGATTAAACAAAAATAACAAAATCAAACAGAAATCTAAACGATCATAATTTTGATCTACAAAAATCATTCACATAATTATAGAAGACACCCACTTCACTCATTCATATCATATCATCCTCCTCATTAATTAAGAAGATTATCATCTAAATCAAAATCACCATAATCACCATCACCACTATCATTATTATTATTTTCATCTACGGGGCAATAGATCCTAATCATATATCTTCATCCATATTATCAACAGAAATCTCCCTTCTTAGGGCCTCAATTTCTCGTCCATTATTACCTATATCAAACACACACACATGTCCTCTAATTCTGTCCAAATTATGTAAAGATGAACTATCTGACAAAAAAAAAGACCACTATAATGAAAAAGAGACCCACTACGCTATGATTCCCGCAAAAATCCACTATTGACACGCTATTTGGTACTTCCAAGAAATTAGGCCGCTATGACGGAAAATACACCCACTACGCTTTGATTCCTGCTATTTAAAACACTCTTCGTCCCCTCTTAAGTGCATGCAGATAGAGAAATAGAGCAAACGATGATCTATGACAAGAGAATAATGGGACTGATCCCATAGATCTGTATGATGTTTCTCACAGCTGTCATGGGTAACATCTCGACAAGGCAAATTATGTCATTCAACCTCCACCACCAAACAACATTCCACTTTTAAGACAAATACGAACTTGGATTCATGACTATGTAGCAGAGATATGGGAGCAGGTACGGAGACACAAAGCAATCTTCTATAGCACAAAAATCATGGTCATGTAAAGTCATAAAATATTTTATAAAATAAAAAGGATCTTGAGAGAGGTAGAAAGACATAAAACCAAGGGGCAAACTAGTCTAATTGAGTGCAAATATCCTTTCACAGTGAAAGAATCAGTCCTTATTGTTTGCTTCTTTCATACTGTCAAATGTAGACAAATGTTATGTGCATAGAAGCTTAAAAATGTATCAAAGTAAAAATATATATATATATTCTTCAAGAAGCATGGCCTATATATCTAATCATCATCCAAGTTACATACAAATCAGTGAACGACCACTAATGCAAAAAGTGAACTCAAGTACAAAGCCAAAAGACAAATGTTAAATCACATTAATGTATGCACAGAAGAAGAGCATGTCGAGATGACTGTTTAACCCATAAATAAAATGCATAAAGAAAATATGTCAAATTAATCATAAGTTTACAAGATAATATGATACCTCGAGAGCTAGAAGGCATATTTCCAGAGGATTACATGTTAGAATCTGTCTCTAACATAATAGGACAAAATTTTGTGCAATCTCATAAACAAATGTAATCTTTTACGTCAGTCAACTATTCTATTAATCAATTCATACCATTACCTGTATCTTTATTTATCTATTACTAGGACTAAGATATGCCATCGAAATTTGTATATGCTGTAGTGAAAATTCTCTAAACTATTACAAAGTTTTTCTCCATGTTCCTCCTAATTCTTGCAGAATCTTGTAAAGATATGGTAGAGGAAAACAATTAATGGGGTTCGTGGTAGCAATGATCCCTGAGCTAATACCCGAGTTACATTTTAATCCCTCATTTCAGTTTCTAGATGATGTAGCCCTCAAACTTGAGCAGTACACACATTTAGTCCTTTCCATGAAATCCGGCTCCTTTTCTGTCTATTTTAGCAGGAAAATCGTACTTCAGATCGTTAGTACTCCTTCTCAACAGCCATGTAGCTTGTCTCCCTATTTTGCCACTAACTGCATCACCCCACCCTAACACCCACTTTTCTTCTCCACGTGCCCCATCTTCCCGACTTCTAAGACTAAATCCTAGTCACATCACCCCTCCACTCCCCAAAGACCATTTTGCCCCTGGAGTAGACTGATAATTTCATAATTCCACAGTAACTCACGGCATGACTTAAAGTATAACAAGTGCTCAAATCTGACTGCAATAAAAATCAAGTTGAGGGTCTAAAATGAAACTTGAGACAAGGGCAGGAATTATTGCTACAACTAAGTACTGACCGTAAATATTACAGAAATTCACAAAATCCAATTATTGTCAGAAAAATCAATGAGAATCCTAAGTTCCATTCTATTGGAATAGATAAATATGATATCAGCCATTTTTTTAATATATATAACACGATCATTATTATGAAATAAATAAAAACACTCAACCAAAGTATCTCAAAAGCACTGTCTATGATAAATATGCAGACCAAAAGCAAAACAGAAACTGAAAACCACTTCAACGAACAGATCATTACAAGTAGTGGCGTAGTAGCGCATGTAACCGTATGTCTCTTAACAAATAAAACTGCGAATAAAGATAACCACACACAAACACAAATGAATATGGAACTACAACCAAGAACTTGAAAAAATAAAAAATAAAAATTGGCGAAAGTACGTAACGTAAATTACCGGCCTTAAAGTTGGTGGCGACAAGATGTGTAACAGTGATGAAACTGAATCTTCTACGAAGGACTTAATTGACAAATGTCTTGAAATGGATGGTGGAATTGTGTTGTACCAAGACCTTAGACTTTCCACCTTTTCAATCAACATTGTGCGGTATCTGGATTTATGTACGGGATTCAATTAGTGATAATAAAAGAAAATAATTTTCAAGATTTACTCCAAAATCTATCAGGTTATTTGGAAAGAAGAGAATTTTATCACTAAAAACAATAGGGGTTGCCAAGGTGGCACAAGAGGGGAACAAAATCAAAACACACAAAGCATAAACTTAGGTATAACAGGTTGACAGATACCTATGATATGATTTTGGCCACTCAAGATTTGGTCTCTGCACTTGGGCAACCAAACAATGTACAGTGATTGAAATAGCAGGCTGGTAAACTGCATAACGCGAAAAAGGGGAAAGAGTCAAAGTTTATAATTTAAATTATTCACAGTACTGAACAGAAGATATTTAAATATCTTTACCATAAAGGGGCATGTGTTGTGTACGCATAATATATCGGTGGATAAGGTCGGAGGTACCAAGACTATCTAAGCATTTGACCTTCAAAGAAGAGAGAATACCATATAAGGCCAAATGTCTTGTATTATTACATCCCAGGTAATAGATATAGTCAAACCTGGTTGCTTACAGTCTTTTGTATCATTGGATCATGATAAGGGAGATGCAAAAGGTTTTCATGAAGACCATCCGCAATCAAATCATAGTCACCACTGTAAATTTATTGAGCAGATGAGGTAGATGTTATATTTCACACAACATTTGAACTTCTGATGTCTAGATATGAGAGAGTGAAAGAAGTAACAAACTTATTTTAGCACATCCACTGGAATTTACTACCTACCAGTAAGAAATGAGAGAATGCAAAAAGTCAAATTCATTTGACATAATTCCACAGCTACTATTGGCGCTTTCCCTCTTCATTTGTCTCTTTTGGAAGATCTAAATAGTGTGGCATCTTCAAATATAAGATTGTGAAAATTAATTGATAAGGACATTAAAAAACACATGATCTGACTATACCATTGTACCTTACCTCTTTCCAGACATCAAATACACTTCTTGAGATGTCCTTTTGACCAATCACTTGAGAACCAATCTCCCACTACAAAAAAAAGTAGAAACATGAGAGAAACAAAATTAGTTTAAAACTACTAGACTTCAAAGAAACTAATGTTTTTTTTTTCTTCACACAGAAACCAATGTTAAGAAATCCACCATGAATAACCACAGCCACTCACCATGGAAATAAATAGTGGGAGGAATAGAAGACTTAAGATGTTCATACAACAAACTAAAACCACCTAAAAAACCCTCAAACTATATTGGGATGGTAGTTAGGGCAGTTCAAAAGTAAACCTAGAAACATTCATGACTATGACATGAATTTATATCATGAAGAGATTCATCTTTCCTCCAATTATCCTGAAAAGTTGGTAATGTGCTAAAATCCTTAGTAGAAATTTTTGCAATGGTTAATACTCACGAACTTCAAACAGAAATTTTAACTTAAATAAATATGAAGGTGAGCTAAATAGAAACACATACCCTACTGTTTGAATGCTTAAATCACAGCAGTCATGAAATTTCCTTTTAACATTGTCCACTCGTTATCTAATGAGTACAAATATGGAAAACAATAAGAGATTAACCATTTTTTCCACACTCATTCCATGTCTTCTGTTCTCAACTTACCTAACCAGCCAACAAAACCATCCTAGAGAAAACTAATCATAAATCTGTATCATGAAGCTTTTCTTAATTTATAATAGTCAGGGAGAAAAAATAACACCAGAGTCTTACCGCATTAAGTGCTTCCTTCTTCTTGTTGAGGAACTGAAGAGTGTTCAAACATGAGCGTATATCGCATTCTGTAATATAAATGCCAAAGTGAATGGAAAATCAAAGATTGAACAGAAAGACAGGAAGTCAGAAATGTTACAAACTGGTACAAACTAAATTGCAATCGTAACAGTTCAGGTAATCGCAATAATGCATTTTAAAGTTAAAATAGTTATCAAATTTGTAACAACACATCTCGACTATTGTCATAGAATTGGTTTTAACAATATGAATAACCCAATTGATGAATTCAGGTAATGTGAGCGCACAAGAAAAGGGAGGTATGACTCACCTGTATGCCCTGCCAGGGCAGTAAGTGCAATGGAACTTGTTTTCATTCCCTCCCTATTACATATGTATTTAAGCCTGTAATAGAACCTTGACAAAATTAAGAGACGAATCTAACATAGGATAATATAAACTCTATATCACAGTCAAAGGGGTCAAATCAAGTGATGGTATAACAGATTCAGGCCACAAAATGAGTGCAGTAGATACAAATAAAAGGAATATTTTTTAACAAGACGATGCCCTTCAACTAACATAATATGCATACCAATAGTAAGTATCAACATATGTGCATGTTGTATGCTAATACAGGATTATTATTCTAAATAGATTGACTACATAATTACTAATATATGAAAAAGACAAAGAGCAATTGGGTATCCTAGATGTTTCATTTAAAGATACTTATTTTACCTGAGATCAAGATTCATTTCTACATACAGAGATATATCCCTTAAGATATCCTTTTTGAAATAAATTCATATGTGCACAAGTTACTCGTTAATAGAGGGTCTCACTCAGCTCCACAAGATGACCACCTTCACAAAGGCATCAATGCATTGCTTGGCAATTGTACAAAGTAGACATATACCAGACATAAGCAAACATGCATCAGACACACATGTTAACATTGTACATATTCAAATTCAACAAAAAGCTTCTTTAAAATATTTATTTAAAAAAAAAAAAATCCTGACATTTTGCATCTACAAAAGAAAAACAGTAAAAAAAAGAGAGCCCGAAGGGAAGAAGTCCAAAATTATCTCAAAAAATATAAAAAAACCGAGTAGCATACAACAATGGATCAAATCAGTATGCAAATCCATTCTTAAAATATAAAAATATTATGTCCACAAACCTTGGACAATAAACATAAACAGAACCTTATAAAACAATGGATCAGGTAAACAAATTTGAGACCATTTATCGTTGCAAAAGTTACCTGCTCACCACTCGACTTAATGTTGGTTGAACAAAGACATGAACCCTGTAAGAGAATAAGTAGTGCCACTGTCAGGAGAGTAAATCTTCAAAAACTCCACGTAAATGTAATTTTCCAAAACTAATTACCATGGTATGAACTTATTGGACATCATTTACAACTTTCGGTAGTTGTTACCGCTATCAGGTTTTGATAAGCAACAAACTTCCATTTACGGATAAGGAGACAGTTACTGTGGGGAGTGGCATAGAAACTAGTAAAGACCATGTACCAAAAGACCATGTAACAAAAGACTATGTAACATATCCATGCAGCACATTCTTTTAAACTTATAAATATGTACATGATGCAATTTAGGTCCTTTTACTTTTCAAAAATATGTATATAGCATAAGGGTCATTTAGGTCCTTTTACTTGATTACCACTATTATGTTCCTCCTTATTCTAGGAGTAATCACTTTCAATAATAAGAATTGAATTCTCTTTTTTGTCCCTCTACCCCTAAATTCACATACAGGTAATTTGAATCTTGCAGCCCTTCTTTTTTCTGAAAAGACGAAATTTTATTTCATAAATATTACTGTAGAACCAAATGGAAAAGTAATCCACCAAGAATAGAAGATGAGAAAGCAGTTATACATCAAGTAATCCCCCATGAAGCCACAGATTTCCAATCCAAAATAATATAGGATAGAGATAGATTCCTAAAGTTTGAAATACAGAATCCCAAAACTTGAACCCACCACAACGCCTCCATTTCCAACCCTCTACTGTCTTTAAAAACCCACTGATGCCTTTCTAACAAAATATCCCAAATATATCCCAAATAACAGCCATCACATAACTCCAAATAGCTTTGGCCTTCCTTCCACCACCCGATACTTTAATCTTCTCACCAATCAGAGAGATAACATCTTTTGGGCCTAAATAACAAACATCATAACTTTCCCCTGAACTCTTACAAAGACCAATGTGGGTATAAAATGGATCCTGGCCTATGTCTTCGCAGATCACAGGTGTTAACCCTCTCCATGTAACACCAACCGCCATGCCAAAACCATAACCTTAGTTAAGACATTGAATTCCAAATCAGGCTAACAGGGATAACAATAGGGTTACCTGGTATTTGTCTCATTTGATTGAAGTGGGATTTACAATAAAGTTGCACTGAGCTCGAAGCATCACCTTGTCATAGCTGCTCTGGAAAGAAATAATCTAACCTCCTGCAGCATCAACAAGTTTGTTGCCTCCTCCAACTCATTCTCTCTCAGATTTCGCCTAAAACCAAAGTTCCAGCTACAAGGTAAAGGGTAAGTATTTGCAAAATTGCTATGTGCTTCCAGTTGAACCTTGATAATCTATAACCCTAGAAATGCGTCTTCCAATGAGTTTTACCCTACCCGAGTATCGACCCAGAATCTCTAGTTTCCAACTACGAATTTCCTGTATCATTAAGAAATGTCTTCCCAAGGACGATGACAGCTTTCCCTGTTCTCTATATTAGCATCCAAACCTTTATCTGCTTATTACCTTGTGCCGAGCCCTCCCTTTCCATGGAAATTCCTAAAGCCATTTAGCAAGTAGCGCTTTACTCTTGAGCTTTAAATTTCCAACACCCAATCCCCCACCCTCCTTGGTTTTAATCACCAAATCAATTTGCCAAGCAATAATTACCTTCCCCTACACCTGCCCAAAAAAAATTGCTCATTCTCCTTCCTACTTTTTAGCTATACCACAAGAAACCTTAACAATGAAAACTAATACATAGGCAAACTCCCAAGTACCGGATTCAATTAAAGTCAACTGACCCCTCTTGACAAAATAGCTCTTTTCCATCTTTGCAAATGCCTTTACACTTTCTCGATCACCGGGTTCCAAAATGCAGCACTTCTTGAATTACCACTCATGGGTAGCCCAGATAATGCCATGAACCTACTTGACAGTCCCACCCTCTGCAAACCTTTGAATTTTACTATACTCCGTATAATACCTAGCAACAAACACTTTGTGATGGATAACGATCAAGGATGTTTTAGTCCGTAGGTGTCTAGGGTTTTAGTCTTTTAATTATTTAAGTTTTCAATAATACAATTTATTTTCCTGTTTCGTTAAAAGTAAGGCTTAATTTCTTTTTTTATTTCCAGCAGGATTGTTTCCTGCTTTATTCGGTTTAGGTCTCTATATAAACTACTGTTGTAAACCCTAGAGGACAGTTTTGATGTTGAACAGTCAGGAACGAAAGGTTAGTGGCTACTTGGAAGAAAAAAACCAAAAGGTTCTACTTCACTTAATCACTACATTGAACTGTCTATTAGCACATAAAAGGGAAATTCTCCATCTCAAACGAGATTCAAAATCATTTAGCAAGGTTTGCATGCAATCAAATTTTCGAACAGTACAAAATTAGAGATATATACACTAGTGAAAGGAATACAAACATACATTACCACTACATGACTATGATTAGTTTGGAGATCAGTAAGAAATTAAAGAACCAATGCAACCCAATAGACACAATTTGTATTGTAGATAACAGTTCAGCTTTGATGGCCCTTCAAGGTGATTATGGTTCATGAGAACAAAGTATCATGCATGATCACCAACGTGCATGTCACCCTAAGCATGTGTTACGAAAGGAAGCACACCTCACCATGTGCCCAGGCCTGCATCAAGAGCATGCCTGAGAAAGAACAAATAGAGCTTATCTAATTGATTGCTCTCAACTCAAGTTCTGAATACCAATTAAAGCTTATATCATTGATAGCTCTCAACTCAAGTTCTGACTTGATTGTTGGAATGCACTTGGTCAACATTGCATTTACTCTCCCATGCTCTTATCAATTTATTTCAAGTCATGTGATTTCACAAGACAATTGATTGAAATTACAATATCAACGAAAACCAAATCTTAGACGTAAAAACACATCTCAACACAAAGACATCAGTATGCTGACAGATATTGTTAGTTTCATCAAAGTTGAAAGCAAAATTATTAAGCATTATACTTTGATGATAGATCTACTGACAAATTTTGTAATTGGGTTTCTATGATCTGTTAGCTAATACTAAGAAAGACTTACTTTGCTACTTGACGCAATGGTCTCAAGGCAGGTGCATATAGGTCATTACATATGCAAATAACCTACACGAGAACAACCAATTTATTAATATCCTGAGACAAAAAAAAAACTGCTGGTCATTTGATATCGCTTAAACTCACAGGCCTTGACAAAGATATAGTTTTCTGCCCCCTTTTTGAAGACTCTCTTCCTGATTTCTGATCTTTATTGACATTCTCCTTCTCCATACCAGACTTCATATCAGCAAAAACCTGCACGAACATATAAAAATAAATCCATACTTTAATACATGCAAGTTAGCTGAAGATGATTCTTAAAATAACAATTTTTGTTCAACAACTAGTTCTTTATTCAGTAACACTATTTCTACCCATTTATTTACTTAACCTACTCAAAAAAATTACGGGCTAGGACAATAACATTTTTATTTATACATATAAAGCACAAGTCCCTTTGGTTAAATTTTAGAAACCCATTAAAATACTGTTAATTAAATAATTAATTTGCTAAAAGAGAACACTGATTCTTATAAAGCAAAGGAAAGCAAGGGAGAGCGAGGGAACGAGCCAAAAACCCAACTTAATCAACATTCAAGATACAATCAATACAGCAGTCGCCATGAAGAGAATGAGAGGCCCTTAAATCTTTGGACAAGGAAGCACCAAAAGAAAGCTAAGGGGATGTTTGGTAGGCCTCACTAAGTGGAACTAGACTTAATTGAGCCAAAATAAGCCCTTAACCAATGTTTGTTAAGATGGGAACAAACTCAAACGAGAGTAACAGTCCCCATTAATTGAAAATTATCCTTAGCTGGGCTTAAATAGCAACGCTTGAAAGAGGGGGCTTAAATACCTAACTTTTTAAAATGTAGAAGTAAAGTCATAACCATGCTAGGTTTTGTATCCGAAGGCTGAGTTTCCAATTCAAAACATTCTAGAGGGATTCAAATGCTATGGCATAATCATGGAAAGAATGATTTGTTGTAACGAACCCAAAAAAAAATGGATTATAGCTACTACCCTAATTCTGGCACCCAATATCATTAAATGAAAGAGAGCAATAAACATTACCAAGGAGAATTCATAGTGCAATGCATTTTATTAAAAGGATTTCACATTTTCTCAGACCTGCAGGTGCAATTAAATGTTATTTTACTGTTCACTATTCGGTAATGGACATTAAACATTCGCCATTTGATACTTCTAGTTACTCTTAGTCCAAAAAAAAAAATCCTCTTAATGTCTAAACTTTAAGATGATGAAAAATGAATGTAGAATAGTAGAAGCAAGTGTACCCATTAAACCACCAAAACAAATGAAGAGTGCCACACAAACACCTCATACAACGCAGAATTTAAACATTCAAGACTGTATAGCTTACCAATTTTAGAATGACCTCCACGACACCTTTTCCATCACCAAGAGCCCCATCTATTTCGTCAATCACCTAAAGAAAATACAGTTAAATTCATCGTCTGCACGCACAATAAAAATGTTAAGCTTGAAAATTAGAACTAACCAAACACTTCGGCATCGAGTCAATTATGACAGATTTCTTATCAACTCTGACAGACTTCGTATCAGCTCCAACAGACTCCGTCTCATCAGCTCTTATAAACTCCGTCTGGATAACTTTGACTGACTTTGTCTGAACAACATCAAGAATTTTGGCTCCAATTGTTGATGATGATCGATCATCACTAGCATTAACCTAAAAAGCATGAAACTCATCTTATGTAAATAATAGTGTACAAAGGAAGTAAAAACAGCATTCCGTAATTCAAAGGCCTAAAATGATTTTGTTTTCCTTTTTTCTTTTTAAAAAAACTACCTAGCACGTGGGGAGAAATAAAAATCACATTAGTGCCAGAAAGAGTTAAAGCTTGAGTGTTAAAAATACAGAGCTCTAATATGCCTATTACAAAAGCAAAATCCCTATTTAAATGAATCCAAATACACATTCCTAGAAAAAAAGAATATAAATAATAATCACACATTAGTATAGAACTATAGATAGAGATAAAATTGTATGCCTAATAAGTAACACCTAATAACACAGGAAATGATACTGAAAGACAAATTTTACCAGAATACTAATTTTATAAGAAAGAATGATGTGGCCGCAAACTCATGATTAAATGTGCACTGGTAGAAGTAAACAAAATACCTCCACCACTCGGTACCCACAATGCTTTGCTGCGACATGCGCAAGTGTAGTCTTCCCAAGCCCTGGGGGACCACAAAGTAAAAGGATCTGCAGTAGTCATGAAATATGTAAGTTATGAGTCCTATATAACTTAACTGCACCTGTTAAATACCCTATACATGCAGGAAAGATATCACAAGTACCTATACCAAGGTAGTATTATGTTGCAAGGCACAGAGTGCAAATACAAGGAGAATAAAAACAATATGCTGAAAATTTTCATAACTACCTTTTGTTCGGGGGGACCGGAAGACCTTGACTTGTTCCACAACTCTTGAATGCCTTTTGAATCAGTACTTTCATCATTCATATCGTTAAAATGCTTGAATTTTTCATTATTCCATCTGGATCCTCGGTTATTCCTTGGAATTTTTGAATCAGAAACTTTTTGATGTTGAGTGGTAGAAGAATGTCGTCTCAATGCAGACAAAACCTCATCCGATGTGCTCCTAATTTGAGATCCAAAAACACAGGAATCCCATTGTTTTAACCATAGGAGGACCTGCAATGGAAAAAAAGATCCAGAGTTTAGTGATTCTAACAGAAGTCCTATTGGGGAAGGAAAAACTACAAAAAATATATGTGCCACTTGGAGCATTACCTCCCATACGAAGTTATGAAAAAAAAATTAAATAAATATCGTTACCTCACGATTTGTTTGTTCATCACTGAGAAGATCAGTAAATGAACTTGGGGCATATTTATCCACCCAAAGTTTTTCATTCACTGCTGGTGTTTCACTCGGACCTTCAGAACTAACTTGCAAGGTCTTCAGCATCAAAAGAATAAGTTATTAGTTGAGTGAATGATTTCCTTGCTAGTACCAGTTGGAAATTTGGAATCAATAACTCTAATTATTCGTGGCAGGGAAAATATTCAAGATTCACCAAATGTTATGAGAGAGTATCAACTGTATCATGGGCAGATCAGAGGCTCACTTATAAGTTTCAAAGGATGACCCATTCCCCCCTCAATTGTCTCAATTTGTTAATTTAAGACTACAATGGACTGCTTGCTTGAGCAGGTCCTTGTAGGATCCGTACAGTATTTAAGCTATCTGACATAAAAATGACATGGATTGAAGTTGCATGGCTGTGATAACTCTCAGCCACTTTCAGCTTGACACTACCTGATAATAAACCAAGTCATGTTCATCATAATGGATATTATACCTTCATAAATGCCTCTTCCTCCACTCTTTGCAATAGGTCTTTGATAGGTTCTGAAATAAGACCTGCAAAAATTAATACACTTTCGAGTCAAGGTAATGTGCACTTCGACTTTTAATTGTCATATAAAGCAATTTATGTGAACTGCAACTTAAATACACTGTTAACTTGTACGCAACGGAAGAAAACAAAATAAGTTCTACCTCCCAATGTTCCTTTTACATGCAATATCTTGGGACCCACCTCCCTGTCCACTCTGCATATCTTAGCATAAACCCTATCGCCGTCACCCGGCGCTGTTATCGGAATGAAATCACCATCTATCTCCGACGCATACCTTGCCACATCCTTCTCCTCCACGACATCACCAACTCGTTCATCAACAACAGGATCGCTCTCGTGTGCCGGCGAGTACCGAAGCCAATCCTCATCATTCTCGGACCCGTCAGAACCATCGATCCTACTCCGTTTCTCATCTAAGAAACCAGCGTTTTCGGGAATCGACCCATCAGAGCCGTCCAATGATCGCAAACGCTTATGGCTGTTGAGTTGGATATTGGATGATGACTGGTGGTCTCTAGACGGAGGCGGTTTCGAACGGGTCGGTTCTTTTTCGTACTCTTCTGGGTAGGGTTCCACTGGTTCGAGGTCTAAACAGTCTTCGTTGATGTGAGCTTCAAGCAACTCGAGCTCTTCCGGAAAGGGAATGTCCAGGTCCATGCCCGGTAATTGCAAATGGTTGTCGGCGACGATTTGGGTTTCGGGAGATGATGGGTGGTCAGTGGACGGTGGTGATTTAGAACGGATAGGTTGATGTTTTCGGTATTCTTCTGGGCATTGTTCCGCGGCTTCGAGGTCTAGGCAGTCTTCGTGAAGGTGATAGTTAGCTTCAAGCAACTCGAGCTCGTCGGGGAAGGGAATGTCCATGTCCATTCCCGTCGGTTCCTACTCTCACTGCGCGATGAAGTGGTTTGCAAGTAGTACAATTTTTGGAATGGCAGAGAAGTAATAAAAATTAGGCTTTTTAATGAAGATGCCCTGAACATTAAGTTTAATCTCAAAATGTCATATAAATTCGATTTTAACCTAAAATGCCCCCTGAATTCCTGTTTTGTCTCAAGTTACCCATTTTTTATCATCTTTGTTAATTGACCGTCAAATTTAAGGGCAAAATGTCAAACTAAAAAAAAAATGAAGAAGAAGGTGATGAATACCATCTGGGTTTCTTAACTCATTCCCATGCCCATCGAAATCTCCATCAATCTCCTTGTCTTCCTCCTCTATCCACATCAATCTCTTCCCTCCCTCCATCTCAGCCACCACCTGCGATCCAAATCCAACCCACCTCTCTCCCGTCATTGAAAGTAAAAGTCTTCGTTAGGGTTCATCATTCATGGAGTTTTCCTTCTAAGGTAACTCCAATTCTTTTCTTGCTCTCTGTATTTGCATTTTTATGCAATCTCTCACTGGATGTTGTTCAATTTCATTCCTTGATGTTAAAAACTCTTAAATTTGAAGTGACTCCACGTATTTCATGATTGCAGCAGCTCAATTTTGAAGTTGGAGGTTATGTTTGATCTTTCTCAAAAATGCATAATTCCCATCAGGACATGGAAAATCAAGGGTAAGGACCATCTGGATATCTCTGATTTCTTTGTTTTTGGTTCTTTTAGACGAGGCTTTCAATGTTTAAATTTCTTTATCTCATGGGGTTGTGTCATGTTTTCTCTCTCTTTGTGTTGGTTAATCATTTTATTTTCTGTAGCCGTTTTTCTGCTTTTGTGTTTCAAGGGTGTTGAAGAAAAGCTAAGAAATTGGAAATTTCAAAAGCAAAGATCAACTGGGTTTTTGTGGTTTTGAGGTTTTGGTTATGTATGCCTATGAATTTCGAATGTTCTTTAGTTTAGTCTTCATGCAGTATTAATTCTCTTCACCATACACCTCACTTGTTTCTAAGAAAATGTAGGAGATGCATAATTCTTCCATACCATTCCATTATTGATGAAGCAAATCATCGGAGCTTTGTAGTGATTCTTTCCATAAATGAGGTGACATTTTATAGTTTCAAGATCAAATTAGTGTCAACAATAATAATCGACACTGATGCTTATTTTCTAATTATGTTCTTTTGAAAGATGGATGGGTTGGATTTGGGTTGTATGTGGTGGCTGAGATAGAGGGAGGGAGGAGATTGATGTGGAGAGAGGAGGAAGACGAGGAGATTGATGGAGATTTCAGTGGGCATGGGAATAGGTTGAGAAACCCATATGGTGTTCATCCCCTTCTTCTTCATCTTTTGTTTTTTTTAATTTGACAATTTTTGTAACAACCCGGAATTTTAATTATTGGATTTACGTAAATTATTTATGTAAATGACGATTTTACCCCTGTTTGTTAAGAGGCGTGAAAGTCAAATTTTGTTTCGAGACACTTTTGGTGGTGTTTGGATACCGTTGCGTAGGTCTCGAACTTATGAGTTCGTAGACAGGCGGCACGCGAAAAACGGAGTTCGTGGACGAAAGTTACGGGTCTAGATTGATAGGGGTATTTTGGTAATTTTTGACTTGGGGTAGATATTTTAACCCAATCATTGTCTCATCTTCATTTCATTTTCATCATCATCTCATTCTCACTCTCTCTCTCTGAAACATACACAAACCATCGAACCCGAAACCGTGCGAAAATTAACCCAAAAACCCACAAAGTCAACTTTCGATTCAAGGCTCCAACTTCCATTTTTGATCAACTAATCGTATTCTACTCCTTCCCACGATCACAACCGTACCAACCATCGAATGAGAGGACCACGGGAGAAGTCGAACCGAGTGTAGGAAGTTTCGAATCTTCCGATCGATTTTTCGGCTAGCACATGTACGTGTTTGTGGTTTTGAGGTCATATTTGGATTCCTGGGTTCGAGTAGATAGATTTAGACGTAAAATTTGTGAAAAATGGTTGAGTTTTGAGGAAGTTATGAAAGCTTGAAGTTTCGGTCGGAAATGGAGGATTCCGCCGGAAACCAGACGGCGGCGCCAGCAGCCGGTCGTCTTCTCCGGCGAGTCACCGGTGACCGGTCGGATCGAGTGAACCGGTCGGGTTGAGTTGGACCGGGTCAGGCCGAGTTGGACTGGGTTGGACCGGTTCAGGCGCGTGGGCACTGTAGCAGGCGCGTGACCGGCGCTTGAGGGCGCGTGTTCTGACCTTCCGTCGGCGCGTGGCAGCCCGTGGGGCCGAGTCTGAGGTCACGGTGGCGCGTGACAACTAGTTTTTGACGTTTCGGACCTGTTGGCGCAGGTTTTGGGTCGATCGGACGTCGTTTAGGGGTTGTTTTGGGCGTTTAAAGTTGCTGCGTTTTCTAGGCCAGCATAGTTAGACTTCCCGGGGTTTAGGGGGTTTATATTTAAGGTTCTTATTATTAGCTGGTAATCCCGATTATTAATTTGGACATGCGATACTACTCCAGGAACTTCAGGGGAGCGTACAGATCGGGATTGAGGTTGCTTCACCAGGTTTGTGAGTGGACTTTTGGTTTATAAACTATAATGCATGCATAAATGTATCTTTGATTTAAATACTGTTAAGTATGAGTGCAATGATTTCCTGGAATTTATAATTGATTGCTGGACATTTGTTTTTCCAATATTTCAGTGAAAGTGTGTTGTAGGAAATGATATGGTTGTTGAATTCGGTTTTGATATTGTTTTGACGTGGTAATTATTTGGGTCCATGATTTTGAGTTGAAACCGTATTTGTGATTATAAAATATTTGATTTTGGATCCAATACTGTTTTGAGGGGGGCTAGGATCCGGGGCTAGGATCCGCTGAGACGGTGAACCCGGTAAACCTCCAAAATAAACAATACCGATTTGAGGGGGGGGGGGGGGGGGGGGGGGGGGGGGCTAGGATCCGGGGCTAGGATCCGCTGAGACGGTGAACCTCCAATATAAAAGGTGATTTTGTAGAGATTGTGGTCGAGTCCAAGTAACACAGATTTTGTTAACACATCTCAAGGGATACCCTGGTGTGTTTTGGATATGTCGGGAACAGTGAATTTGAGATATTGTGTGTCCAGATTGAATTAAATGAATTTTTAACTCCTTTGAAGAGAGTTTTCAAACCAAATTGTGGATCACGAGGTATTTTCATTATACAGATTTTATGTGAGTCCAATTAAGTGGTTTTAAAGAGAAATGGGAATTTTGGTGATTTACATATAATGTTTTGGTATCATAAATTGTTTTATGTTATGCATGCATGATTTTATAAATGAAGGGGAAGAAAGGTATTTCTTGGAAAAGAATTTATAAATGCTTATTTTTGTCCACTCACAACTTTTGTGTTTAAACCCCTTCAGACTGTTGAGTAGAGTTGACGCGAACACTGATCTCGAGGCAGAGGCATTAGTACTTCGGCTGCGCTGTGTAGTTATATTTGAGTAGGATATCTAAAATTTACTCTTGATCATACTTAGACGTTCTGATATTATATTGTATTTGGTTGGTCATTATTTACAGGAATTATTGAGTGCTTGAATCCCTTGTCTGACAAGTGGAAGTATTTATTATTATTATATTTTGTAAGAATTGAAGGGTATTTTGGGAACCTTTCCTTAGGTTGTCAGACGGGATCAGGGTTCTTCCCGGGTTTCGAGGGGAAATTCGGGACGGGTCCTGACAATTTTGCCCTTAAATTTGACAGTCAGTTAACAAAGATGACGGAAAATGGGTTTCTTGAGACGAAAAAGGAGTTTAAGGGGCAACTTGGGTCAAAATCGAGTTTATGGGGCATTTTGAGACTAAACTTAATGTTCATGGGGCATCATGAGTAAAAAACCTAAAAATTAAGGACAAGTTCATTTGAACCCCCAAAGAGTTGATACAAGGAGCATATTGAGTCGGGCATTGGATAAGTTACTAATAGCTAGTCAATTTTTAAAATTAATTCTCTTTTTATATTTCAAAAAGAAAAATTAAAATGTGACTCAAATTTTGTCTCAAAACATCAAAATTGTCATGCAATAGACTTTCTACTTTTAATGTTAAATTTAACATAATGAATCGTGCTAGTTACATATAGTTAGGTACTATTCATTTGGGCAAATTTGAAATTAAATATAAAGAGTCTGCTGTAAAACTATTTTAATAATTTTAGACAAATTTGTCAATGTCGATGCTCTTAACCTACATTACCCACAATAACCTTTGTCATTGTGAATGCTCTTAACCTACATTACCCACCATAACCACCGCCACCAAAGGAGGACAGAGTGGGGGAGGGCAAAGGTTTTTTTCTTTTTAAAATGAATTAATATTTTTCCTCAAAGAAAATAATTAATATTTATTTTGTAAATTAAAAGTTTTTATCTGGGGTTCATGTTAATCTGAAACTAAATCTTAAATTCATAAGCTATTTCCCCACCCCTAAGGAAATACCTCGTCTTCCTCTCCAAAATTTTAAAAAACCCCTAAATTTTAATTCCTTAAACTGCAAACAATATCTTTAATTTCGTCAAAAGCGACAAATAAAATTACAATTTAAAAAAATTTGGGTCTATACAATTACCTTTGGTAACTCGCCTAAGCTTATGGTATTTTTTTAATAAGACAAACAAAAATTACAACGAGAACCTATAGGGCAGCCTCCATCAGACAAATCAAATTGAATAGCTGATAGAGCACAACTAGGGACATTATGAGACCAAATGTGTGGAGACTCTAATTGGTGACCCATATCAATAATTGATGAATCCGCAGTAAAATTAGACTCTCTAAATATTTCTTGAAAGGAGAAATCCTTAAATGAAGGAATACGATGTTGAATATTTAAGATCATAGTCTTCAGCTTCCATGGAATTTGATAACGTCATATTTATATGTATTTAATGCCCTTCTTAACTAGGTTTTATGTTACGCTTTCTTGTGAAATTGGTTTTATTATGAGTTTAATTTGTGTTTTATAGATAATTAATCATAATAATGGCTTTGGAGTTAATTTGATGATATGGAAGCTAACAAAACTACTGAAGCTGAAAATTATACTCTTTTGGCCACCATAAATTCTTCGGGATGAACTGGGTGATGTGCCTTATATGCTTGGAAAGCTATGAAAGTCTACTTTCTTGAGAATTTTACGGTTTGTGATTCCGATTTTTTTAGAAGTCGTTATCTAAGTTTTCGTATCAGAGGGTCACCTAGAAATTTCTGCGCAGTTTTTGACAATGTGGCGTCACAACTTACCAGTCTTGGAAGGTAACCTTTTTGGACGGTTCATGGGCATTTTGAGGCATCTAAACCTTTTTTTAATTTAGTTATAATCAGCTCTAATTGCTTGGGAGGACAATTGAAAGCCTAACGAAAGTAACATCCTAAAGCAATTAAGGACTCTTCAATGTGATGGAATTTGATGGTGTGGAAATGAATTGAGTTTGGATGGTTATAAAAGAAAAAATGCAGCAGCAAAAAGGGAGGTTCTTAGGCAAGAAAAAGAAAGAAATATCCTAATACCCATCTTGAGTTTGGAAATGAATTACGATTTTCATAATTATGATGTTTGTTAGTATGGGGATTATGAGTAGCTAAACTCCTTGCTAGGAATATGATGTAACCTGACATGAAAATTCTATGTCCTAGTTAACTTTCTTTATCAATTCAATATTTTTAGTTTCATTATGTGTGCTTAATTATATGTATATGCTTATGTTATGGACTGACCATCCTTGATATGAATTTATTGATTTTTTGAGACAAAATTATAGTATACACCATATACTTAGCCTTGAGATAACTCCATTGAATGAAAGAATTGTTGTTGATGCAGACACCATGCTAAGACACTTTTTGATTATGAATGTTCCTTTTGAACTTAATGGATTTTTGATTTTTAACTTAGACTAGACACCATGGTTAAGTTGATGATTAATAATACTTGGTTACAATCGGACACCTAACGGATAATCATAATACAATGGAACGAATACTACATGCTAAATTGAATTTTTTTTTTACTAAGTTAATTAGAGGCATAAAATTAAATTGTTATGGTGAAATCAGATACTTAGTATTTTCATTCATTGTATAACAAATCAATCATAAAAAGCTCTCTTTCATTTAATTACAAATTAAATTACTTGTTCACAAAAAAAAACCAAAATTCTTTGTTGATCTTTTATTTTCCATTTGAGCAACTTTAATTTATTTTTAATTTTCTTTAGGGCATTGCATAATTGAATTTAATTAATAAACATGCGGCTGTGAAAATTCCACATTTTATTAAGAAATGGTTCACTATTAACCGACCTAACAAGTAAAGCAATATTATCTCATGATTTCTTCGCTCCCGCATAAAGGGTCTTCCATCCACATTGCAAATGATAAATCCTAAAGCCACTTAAGAGTGGTTCTTAACTGAGCCATCAAAGTTAAGTTTCACAAAGGGTTGTTAGGAGACCCATTTAATGACAGATGCTTTGTTCTTATTTGGAGATGAATGAACTGGATTAGCACTCTTGAAAGCTAAACCAACATGAGAAGTAGTATTAAAGACTCTAAGAGGGTGAGGCTTAACGCCTTTGAAATTTAACTCATTACGGACATGCCAATTTTGCCAGCAAATCATTAAAGTTGTACTCAAAGCACACATAGTATTAGGATCATCATCAATAACATGGAGTTGTCTCACCCAATCATGAAGATGGTCAGTAGGATTAGTTACGCATCTCCAATATCACGGGAGCAACAATTAATAAAGAGATGCTGAATAGTTTCCTCTTCCTATCTTCCTCATTATCAATTGATGGCTCAGATCTCCTTCACTTTCTTAATTCGTCCATTATCTCCTCCCCATTTTCATCTCAGTGAACATGACCTCCATAATTCCTCTATCAGTCATCTCTTTCCTTTGATCCCAAATTTCAAAACCCTATAATCACCCAATTCTCCTAATGCTACCCCCTTGCTACTATTCCCCATCAACAACCCATTTCCATTATTGGTTGGATTTGTTTTAAGGTCATTGTTGATCTCAATCGCTTGAGTAAGAAAATTATTTGTAACTTTTTGACTCAATACCGTCCTTCACAGATCCCCTTATGGCTCTTTAATTTTTTAGGTTCCTCTTAACGGCGACGATGGTGACAGATAATCTTGTGGTAATGACGACTCTCCCTGTTATGTTTATGTTTGGTGCTAGGGTTTGGAACTTTTGGATTTTTGGAATGTTTGAGCATGTTAATGTTATTTGTGGGTTGTACTTTTTTATCTTCTTTATGTTTATTTCGCTTGACTATGTATTAAGTTCCATTTTGAGCTTCATGCTCTTGAATTAATGAAAATTATTCTTTGACAAAAAAGGCAAAAAATATAAATATTTTGGATAAATTCATAAATGCCTTATTTACCCTAAAAAAATTCATAATGTTTCGGGGTTTGGGGCAGAGGCCCAATGGTGCTTCTGAGGGCCCAATGTCCAAAAGTGTGACTACCGGCCTGTCACCGTAGCATAAAACCCACAGCGCAAAGCTATGGCAAATGGGTCGTTCGCAGCCGTCAGATGGAAGCGGAATGCTTGGAAGAAATCTCAAGCGGGGTAAATGACTGTATGACTTACAGGCGTCGTTCTCTGGTTATTCAATTTCGATGATTCAGTTCCATACGTTCGTATCTTAGAATTATTATTGGATTAGTGTTATCAATAATTAGGTTTGATTAAAAGAGGAGGGAAAATGGAGTTGCAAATGAAGGTATCGCAGGCGGTTCACGTCCTGAATCACGATACAGAGTCGTGCAACCGCGTGGCGGCAAATCAATGGCTGGTTCAGTTCCAGCAGACTGACGCCGCTTGGGAGGTCGCCACCTCCTTCCTAACTTCCGATTTTCACCACTCCATCGTCTCCGATTACGAGGTGGAGTTCTTCGCTGCCCAGATTCTTAAACGAAAGGTATCTTCCTCGTCCTTTATCCACTAGGCCCATAATTCTTAGCTAGTTTCATCAGTTAGTCGTGTGCTTCGTTTGGAGTCGATAAATAAGGAAAGCTAGGAGTCAATGAAAATACATTCTCAACTGATATGAAGCGCAAAAGTGTGGAACTTTGAATATAAAATGTTGGACAATCCATTGGATTTTTTCTTTTAACTTCTCGTAGAAGTTGATATACTAGTTGGAGGACTCCCCAAAGTGTTTCCAGTGAAGAATTGTCTCTACTAAGATGTCAGTAGGTTTAGGCTCTATCTACCCGCTGCAACCATCTTTCTTTATCAGGGTTTTGACGGCTGTATGAAACTTAAATACTAATGTGCTTTGCTTGAGCCTTGCGCTATATGCATGAATTGAAAATGTACCTATTTGGTTTATTGTATGCCTGTTTTTGGAAATATTCTGCCACTGACAAAATATTGCTTATTGTCATGTTACTTTACAGATCCAAAATGAAGGTTGGTATTTGCAGTCAGGAGCTAAAGATGCTTTGCTAAATGCTCTTCTCGTAGCAGCTAAAAGATTCAGTTCAGGCCCTCACCAGGTTCTTTAACTATAACCTATGCTTAGATTCTGATGCTTTAGTAGCTCTCTTGGTTTCTATATGCAGCCTATAAAGTTATATCTGGTACTTCGCTTTAACAGGACTGGAAATAAAAGTGTAAAATACTTTATTATACTTTAATCTCTTTACTACATTGATGATCGGAAATGAAGTTTTTATAATAATTTTTTTTGTTTTTTGGTGATAGCTTTTGACACAAATATGCCTTGCACTCTCTGCACTTATACTGCGAGCTGTTGAGCATGGAAAGCCTGTCGAACAACTCTTTTATAGTCTCCAGAATCTACAGACCCAGGTTGATGGCAATGTTGCTGTTCTGGAGATGCTGACTGTTTTACCGGAAGAAGTTATAGACAACCGAAGTACTGACTCTAAAATAAGTTCAGCTGAGAGTAGCCAGTATGGCCAAGAGGTTTAGGAAATTTCTTTCCGTTTTCATGCAGCTTTATTTCTCCATTCACTTGCCTCTTCTCATCTTTTATTCTCTCTCTTCATATTTCTCCCCTCTTGTCTCACTTCACTCTTATGCAGCTTCTCTCGCATACACCTATGGTTCTTGAGTTCCTACTGCAGCAATCTGAGAGAGGGTTTGATAGTGGTGTACAACTACAAGAAAGGAACAGAAAAATTCTGCGTTGCTTACTGAGTTGGGTATGATAATAATCTGATGTTCCAACAGCCAATTTGATAAAAAAAAGAAAAAAAACAATGTGCATGATTTTACTGCCATCAAAGAACAGAATGTTCATAATATTTTGTTTCTGATTCAAGCACTGAATTCAGTTGTCAGTTCACCTTATACTATGGCATAAATTTCGTTGTTTTCGTTTTTAGGAAATTAAAGAACATAGGAAATTCTGGTTTTCATTCTACAGTAGCATTATTATTACATTCAGGTTCGAGTTGGGTGCTTTTCGAAGATTCCCCATGGACTATTAGCAGTGCATCCGCTTCTTAACTTTGTTTTTAATTCTTTGCAGGTAATTTATTTAACAGCAATTACTCTTTTGATATCTAAAATTCATAGCTTGAACAATAAAACCTTATTCATTTATGCTAAGTTCTGCATTGTTGGTGATAGGTGTCATCTTCATTTGATCTGGCAATTGAAGTTCTCGTTGAACTTGTGAGTCGACATGAGGTATGCTGATTCCTCTAATTATTATTATTATTAATATATTTTTAGTTTTCTTAATATTTTGACAGTGTGATGACAACAGTTAGTTGATCCTATTTGCACGTGTTTCTATACTTATTCCTTGCACTCTCTGCTCTTATATGGGGAGCTGTTGAACATAATCCTATCATCAACTTCTTTCTTTTGTAGGGGCTGCCCCATGTTTTGTTATGCAGAGTGCATTTCCTTAAAGAAGTCCTACTTCTGCCAGCTCTTAGTAATTGTGATGAGAAAGTAGTAGGTGGTCTTGCTTGCTTATTGTCAGAGATTGGGCAGGCTGTAAGTATTGATATACAGTCTTGCTTCTATTTACACTGCATGCTTGAACCATTGTTTTGAATGATATCACTTTATCTTGAATGATATAGTGATGCAATACATTCTTTTGTCTATTATCATATTCTGATTTAGCTGGAACCATCTTTCTTACTATCTCTCTTTTATTTGTATAATATACTCTAGGCACCATCTCTGATTGTAGAAGCAAGTACTGAGGCAGTTGCGCTGGCAGATGCACTTTTAAGGTTATATCTCGAACGTTTAAATTTCTAACAATGTAATTTCTTGCTTGTTCTTCTTTTGGAAAAGGATAAAATGTATTGGGAACTTTTTTTTTATTTTTTTCTGTTTCGGGTTATGGATAATAAATGCGCAGTCTCTTGCCACGGTGCTCTTTCTTATGCTCCTTAATGCCTCAAAAAGTCCAAATGTGCTCTCTTCTCAAACAAGAAAAAACAATGGTCCAAATGTGCTGCAACAATGCTATTGTTCCTGGGTACTGTATGGTAGGTACTAGAAACAAAGAGTGGCTAAGTATTTAAACACCGTACTTCCCCACAAAGAATGAATACCATCTTATTTTAATGAGTAAAAACTGAATAGCAGAGCCTTACAATTTATCCAGGAAAGGCCAAATTTTTAGTTTCGATCCAAATTTCAGGGGGAGGTGTGGTTGGGGCGGGGGGTTGGGGGGTGTGGTGGGGTGGGTTGTGGGGGAGGTGGGGTTGGGGGTTTGTGGGTTTCAGTTTTCATTTTATATGCTTGAGATATGTGGAAATGAGGGGGATGAAGAATGGTGGAGTAAGGATATGTTGGAGGAGATGGAGAACAAATATAGAAGAGAAAGTAGTTAAAATGAAAACCAAAAACCATTGTGGGTTTCACTTTTTAGTTTGTTTTTTTTCATTCTTCCTTCTTTATTTTGTCCTTTCCATACCACCACTCTTCATCATCCCTTCTACCTCTCCTATTATTTTTACATGTTTCATGGACAAAAAAGTGAAAACTAGAAACAAAATGGGATGGTTATCAAACGGCCCTAAGGAAACTTCGTTACAGTTCTTTCCATAAGTCTGTTTTGAAATAGATGTTCATCTTTGTAATATTTTCAGATATTAGCACTTGGTGACCGATATTCTGTCTTGGTCAATAATCTGATGTCAGATTTTGTATCTTAACCTCTTCAAAATGTTGGCAGCTGCGTGACGTTTCCAAGTGAGGACTGGGAGATAGCAGACTCAACTTTGCAATTTTGGTACTTACATTTCTCTATGTAATCTGAGGTTACTTATTGTTTGCCCAAATTCTCTCTGTTTGAAGAACTGGTTGCACTAGAAATATGGAGAAGAAAATATAATTTGTTGCTCAAACTACAAAAATACAGGAGAAGAACATGTCCCAAGACCCATGGTAAAGGAGGGGAGAAAGTTGAAAGAGTTATTATTCAAAGCAAGAAAGGGAACGAAAAGAGGAGAGATATGACACTTAGGAAATTTGGAGTAGCTTTGCAATTATTTTTTATATTTCAAACCAAAAAAGAAACACAGAAACTGTGTGATTTAGTGTTACTTTCATTCCTCATTAAAAAGGCAAAATAGGCAAAGCATAATATCCAGGATTTTCCAACTTCCAACAGGGGTGGGACAACAAAATTAAAAGTGACAAGGGTGGTTGCTCCCTTGGGCCTGCTGTCCGCCTGCCCATATTAAAGATGCTGGTAATGATGAACATGGTGGAGGCAGTGGTGGGAGTGAGTGCCTATAGCAAGGTGATGGTTGTTGTGGCGGCGTCAGCCGTAATGGGGTTGGTGTTAGTGGTGGTAATTAACACTGATGGTGGATGTGGTGGCAGTGGTGGGCATGAGGGAGTATTGAATGGTGGTTGCAAGGTGGCGGAGGTTGTAACTTTCCCAAAATCTCTCTACATCTTTGGGATTTCGGTAATGACTCCTATATTGTAGAATTTAAAGTTCGGATTTACAACCGCTGGATTTGATGATAATTTCCCATGGAAAAGGGGAAAGGGGTGGAAAAAGCAAGGAAGGATTATCTGGTAATGTGGGAGGTGGCAAGGATGAAAATATATGTCCAGACTCCGATATATCGTGATTTTTAGTTACTGATATAGATAGTAAGGATAAAACTATATCTCCTATTATATCAACATTTACTGGTACCCTTGATATTTTGTTGATATCATATTTGTATGTCCTCAAAATCATGAAATTTATGGGGAATTTTGTTGATATTGAAAGAAAGAAATAGAAACCTAGATAGAAATTCAACTCTTGTGTTTAAAGATCGAACACAAGGTAAACTAAAATGTTCTTTAGAAAAATGAAGCTTTCATTGATAAAAAAGTCAACTATACAAGATATGGACAATATGTCCATTTTCAGTTTCATTTTGATACAGCAGCATAATACAATTCTTGAGGCTTTTGATGCTATCTATAAAATTTAAGAGATGATCACTGTGATGGTTTCATATTTGTAGGTCTGGTTTTGCAAGCTACATTCTTGGCCTTGATGAGGATGGTGCAAAGCAAAGGAAGCAAGTGGAAGACATGTTTTTTCCTGTATTTTCAGCATTACTTGATGCACTTTTGTTGCGTGCTCAGGTTTCTTCTTTGCTTGTCTGCTTTGTTATATTTGAGTTGGCATGACAATTTTCTCGAAGCATCTTATTTATTTATTTACTTTTGTCAATTTGTTGTGTTAGGGTTATATTTTTATTTAGAGTGTACAATATTTACCACCCTCTTTTTTTCGATGCCAAGATTTGGCCTAATTATGATTTGTTGTCTCATTCCAAGCTGATGGAGGCTAGCAGCTAGCTGACCTTTGGTGTTATGCTTGCAAATCCTAAGTTACTAACTTTGTTCCTTAAAGATGATTCAGAGTTTTAGGATGACTATTTTGGAATGAAATAAGTAGGGGAACTAGGTTGTTATTGGCTTGCTGCTTCTCAATGGTAAGCATTGTAACTAAAATCCTGAAAGGCAGATTCAGTCATTTTATTTTTACTGAGGTATTAGTTAGTGCCTTTTTAGGTGTAAAAAAGTAAGTTTAGCTGCAAAGAACATGATGCAGGTATTAGGAGAAGTAGCCAATTAACTAGGATATATGATCGATAATGAGTAATGACATCATTGATATGTAACAATAGACATCTGGCTGGACAGATCTAGTAATTGTTAATGAAGATCTAGAATGTACAAACTCGACAATGATCTTGAGCCAAATCTATTTTAAATGTCAAAGTTGCTTTCTATTATTTGATCTCATGTAGCTGTTCTTGATGACATGAAAAGAAGCGGTTGGTTATTCTGCATTCGGGTCTCTCTGGTTTAGTTTTTCATTTTCACTCTTACAGGTGATTAAGATAATTCATTACGATAAATGATATATACAAAGTTAATGTTTGTCTTTGGCAGGTGGATAATTCCATGTTTAATGATGAACAAGGAACACCTGAGCTCCCTGACGGTCTTGTCCACTTTAGAATGAATCTTGTTGAGCTTTTGGTGGATATTTGTCAGCTCTTAAGATCTGCTACATTTGTCCAGAAGGTGCTTGATTTGTCTTTTAAATGAGTGTTTGTCCCTTTATCTGAGTAGGTACAAACATCTTCAACATTTATGGACTTTATTGCTTTGACAACCGTTGCAAATAATAGTTCTTGACAGCAGCAGATGTCCAGCTGATGTAGGACATAACTGGGTAATAGAAAACAGTAAACTAGCAGAAGCAAAAACTAAGAAAACACAAGAACAAAACTAAAAGAAAGTACTGGAACACTACAGGGGTCACACCCGAAATTTGGAAACTTCTATTGATATCACACCAGTAGATTTCTAGCCATCACTCCTAAGTTCTAGGCATTGCACCTAGAGATCCTTAGGAATCGGACTTAGGGTTATGTTGCACCACACAAACCTGGAGAAGTGCAAAGCTCCACAATTTTATTCAAATATCAAAACTTTCCCTCTAGGGTTTACAACAATAGTTTACATACAGACCTAAACCTAATAAAAACAGGAATGGAATTAAAACCTAATACTTAAGAAATAGGAAAACTAAATCCTAGTCCCTTCAGAATTGGGCGAACTAAACTGTAAGCATCTGCCTTCATTCAAAAAACCATATAATTAAAATGCTGAAATCCTAGACACCTAAAGATTTAAATTCTCCATTACCATCATAGAACAAAAGACTACAGTTTTTATCAGCAAGTTGCTTTGGAATCTTGTATATGTTTCATAATTCTTAAATGTTTTAACTTTCTATTGGTATGCCAGTTTGTGGTTTTTTATGATAAGAAAGTCACTGCATTTTCGGAAAGTAACATCAGTCCTATTCCTGTTGTTTCATGTTTGTCTCAAATCTGGGAAGATCCTATGATCATGAACACCTGTAAAGTAGAAACTGGATATTATTTCTTCTTGAAAGAATCTTTTGTGCAGGGCTTTGTTTTTGGTTGTCCAAATTATGGTATTATAACTCATCTTCATTTCGAACTTTAATATTGTGCCCTCGAGGGCAATGCAATCTCTGTGTAATTTTATTTTCCTGGACTTATATATGTTTTAACCAACTTGGGGATCCAAGAAACTTAAATATGAATAGAAAACTGTCAAAACTGAATCGGGGGTAGTATACTAGGATTCAAACTTGCTCATAAACTTTTATCAGAACCTCCCCCTCACCGCATTACTAGAGTTGTTCGAAAACATGCATGCTGTGTGTGAATTTCTGTGCTCCTATAATATTTTGAGTTTCCTTTATCTAGGATTATATTGGTGGTTTGACATTATTAGATTTAAAATGGTAGTGTTCCTTGTCTTTTTGGTCTGGTATATTTGTTGTACCTTGCCCACGGTTGTGATTTCATTCAAGAATGGGAAAGACAAACAAACTGAAGGAAACTGAGGGAAATAAGCAAGAAAATAAACAACAATAATTAACGTGGTTTGGCTCCATGCCTGTGTCCATGGGGCAGTAACAACGAACTTCCACTATATAACGGGTATAATGAATAATCTTACCAAGCCTCTAGAATCAAGGCTTGATGAACAACTAGAAAAAAAAGAAACAGAAACAAAACATTCTTATCTCTTTTCTTCTACACACTTTGCCCTATCAATATTCTCTCACTCTAACACCTTGAGTGGTATACCACAATCTCCTTTCTTGCTAGGTGATTAGACACTTCAAACTAGTGCGGCAGCCCCCTTTTTATTGCCACAATAATGGCCTTCAATTAGGAATACTAATCGTAATTCGATTCTGACTATTTTTCCAATTGGGAAAACAAATGCCTATTGGGAATAGGATTTCTATCCTCTAAGACTATTATTCCTAATAGACTTAGGAACCTCATCATGGGCTGGAAATTACAACACCGACAACTAACCAGAAATAAAAGCATTAAAATGACTAACTCTACTATAATTATAATTCATATTAAATTCCATTATGAAGCGTTTCTTTTCAATTTTGTACTCTCTTATTCTTACGGTTACTAGTGGTTCAAATTTTGATTGTAAACTTAAAACTGCATGCGACAGTAACATGCACAGTGGGTACACAATAATATTCAGAGCACGGTTTTCCTAGTTTATGTTAATTTCAAATGTCATAGAACTTACCTGTATCCTAGTGAATTTTTGGAATTGTTTTTCTCTGTAAGATTATGTGTTCAACATGTTGGTAGACGTGCCTGCATGTTCAAGCTCATAATACATATTTGCAAAAGAAATATTTTTTTTGGATAGTTCTCAACCATTGAGTTAGTCTGTTTTTTAATTTTTGTTAGTTTATTTATCCTATTGTAGATTTTCTTTGGTGGTTGGGCGTCTGGAAATGCACCAATACCCTGGAAGGAGGTGGAGACCAAGTTGTTTGCTCTTAATGTGGCAAGTACAACTCACTGCTCCTACTCTTAATTCTTTGCGTTAGCTGAATACCTTAGTCTGTTCCCTTTATGTTATGTTTTGAATGTCTAAGAGGATTAACTTAGTCATCCTCTTTTTTTCGTTTTCATTGACTGAAAAAAACAGAGGTTGACTAAGTGAAATTTCTTCCAGTCCATGATTCCATATATGAGTGAGTGTAGAATCTCTCATAAAGAGGTGACTGCAAGTTTTTAAACTTTGGGGACATCCTTAACCAATAATTGGTGAGTGGGGTGTCCTTGGATTCTGGATTCAATGAGTCAGGAGTGGCATCTAGCTGAAGTGAACAAGGTGTAAACTCAGACAGCAAAGAAAATGGAGTTGAGCCAATTGACTCAGTTGAAGAAGAGAAGGGACTGTCTGAAATTGATGGGACTGAAAAAGCGGAGATGCTTCCGTTCTCAAACTCGTGCTTAGAGGAGGGGAGCTTGGAGTCCTCGGAATCAGCCACTGAGGAAGATGATTTTTCCTCACAAGAGAATGCTGATGGCTTTGACTTGTAGATCTAAAGGAGTTTTATTAGAGTTAATTAAAGAAAAGGATGGGCAAGGCAATAGCAGCAAGCATTAAGAAACAACGTCATTCCAATTTGAAAACATAGAAGAAAATGAGCTCTCCCTACTCTGAAGACACTGATGCCCAGAATAAATCCTTTCCCCAATCAATTTTTTCCCTCACATCCTTACACCCATCTATTTCTATCCAAACAACCCAAATCGTTGCCGTGACTGCACATCTTGCCAACACTAAACCTCTATTCCTTTCTCACAAAATAATGCCACATATGTAGCAGGAATCACCCAGCTCAAATTAGCCTCCCCTAAGTGACCTTAACCAAAGAGTCAATGCTACTGGACAATGAAATTAAAAGATCACCCACATTCTCAGCATCTGTCTTACACATCACAAACGAACGTGCAAGAAAGAGGATAGAGATTAGGGAAGGATAGTGAAAATAACCAAGTGAGATTGTGGGGTTTCAATCAATTGTGGATTTTGTAATAAGAGGGTTAAGAGGAATCAGAGATTATTGAAGAGTAATTTGTAGAGGCTCCTCTTCAACTCGTAATTGCTTCTTTTGATATTAGTCGATGGTTTTTATCATCGGACATGGACTTAATCCACTTTGGTGTGAATCACATCAATCTTGCATTCTGGTTCATTGTTTGTTTCTTGGCTAACTCTAACTGGATTTAATCTAAAATAAAGGAGGTTTTGGGTCTTCCTGATTTCTACTCTTTCTGAAATTATTTTAAGATTTTTGTGCCATTCAGAAAGTATTTAGGTTTGGGCTTATTCTCATTATAATGTAAGTTTCATATTCCAGGTTGCTGAGGTTGTCCTACAGGAGGGCCAAAGCTTTGATTTCTCAGTAATTGTGCAGTTGGTGACAGTGCTATCCACTAGGCCTTTAAATGAGCTGAAGGGCATCATGTGCATTGTATGTTAAAGATCCTCTGCCCTTGCAGCGAACATTTGGTTTTCAGTGGTTTAGTTCACAGAATATTGCTAGCCTATGTTCATTTGTATATACGATGCACATTTTCTTTATTTCAGGTGTATAGATCTCTGGCAGATGTTGTTGGTTCCTATACCAAGTGGATATCTTCTTTTCAAACAAATGCTAGACCCTTACTGTAAGTACTTTCTTGTAGTACTCTTCTTCCAACTGATTACATCTAGTCATTTTGCTATTAGAGCTTTCGGTTATATATATAATATATTGACAAGCGCCTTATTTGTTCTGATATATTTGCATTAACAATTTCCTTTTCTCTTCTGATTTTGCCTTTTTAGATTATTTCTTGCCGCTGGAATATCGGAGCCGCTGTCCTCAAGTTCTTGTGCTTCTGCCTTGCGTAAAGTTTGTGAAGATGCTTTTGCAGTGATGTACGAACCTTCTAATATAGAGATTCTGATGTGGATAGGAGAGGTGCAATATTCTATTACTATAATCCATTCTAAAATATCTGTGAACTACTTTCATTTTACAGAGTTATTGTTAAATTTTGATCAATATATCAACTGCTTTTAAAATTACATATGCATAATTAAAACATCCAATGATAAGAGACATTTGTCGTTGGTATGGCTAAGCAATATCTTTTGTTTCCCAATGTTCAGTTGTTTATATAAAGTTTGGCTCTCATTCTTGCAAATTCTGCTAATTCATGTACAGTTTCTATTTTTTTACATAAACTCTCTTATAGTCCTTGTCTTGTAAATAGTGTTCTCATTTTTGTAGGGTTTGGAGGAGAGACATTTACCGTTGGAAGATGAGGAAGAAGTTGTTAGTGCTGTTAGTCTGATTCTTGGTTCTATTACTAACAAAGAATTAAAGAGCAACTTATTGGTTAGATTGCTTTCTTCTGGCTTTGAGGCTATTGGGAAACTTGTAAGTTTTTTTTTGTGTGTGATGGTCTCCTATGTTTATCACTTTGCCTGTCTTTTTTTTTTTTTTTCAGTCATTTGGTTATTTACTATTGAAATTCTGGTTAGATTTATCTGATTTTTAAAACATAATATATTAAAATCAAGGGCCTTCCTCTATGTTCGTTTGCGTGCTAATGGAGCAGAGAGCTACCAAGCAATAATTTGACAAATTGTAATTTTATATTTCTCCAAAGACTAAACTAGTCCCAACTTTCTTCAATAGTAGTTTATGAACTTGGAAGTGTTTCTGGTTTATTGGTTACTACCCACGTGAAAGCGAAATATGCATACAGATATTGCCCAAAAAAGCTTCCTCCTGTCATTAAACTCATTTTATGTCATGCAAAACTTTAGATCTTGAACCAAAATTTTCATAAAGAATTAGTTCCAGATCAGTCAACAGAGTGTGGGGCTATGTTTGATCAAAGTGATGGTGTTCCCTCTTATTTTTTTTTTCTTTTAGTTCCAGATCAAAGTGACTGGACTATGGTTGTCAGAGTACTTGTACCATGGTTCAGGACATCCATTTGAATTATATTCTGAGGTCTACCACTGATTAATGAACATCCGTCAATTCTAATGTTTTTCCAGGTAGATGAAGATAATAGCCATTGTCTTAGACAGAATCCTGCTACATATACTCAAATTTTGAACTCTTGTGCACGAGGGCTTTACAGGTAAGCTGCAACATTACTCATTTTCCTCTGTTATGCGTATGTGTTTTTTAGGGCCTGTGAAAGGTTGTTTCTGTTGTGAAGGGAATATTCTTTCTGTTTCTAGTGAATGAAAGTTATTGGCACTTGGGCTTATTCATCAGATTATAGATGTGTAAATAAATAAGGTACTTAGAAATTAGGTGAAAGTTTTACATTTTTTTATAATAAACCGTCACATGCAGACAGGTATCGGTGAATTGAATCTTTTTTCATATTTATCATGCTGGTAACTGGATCTTTAGCTGTTCTCAGATTATATTGAACTTATGAGCTCGAGATTCCATGGTTTCTTACTTCAGCATTAGCTCTGTTCAATTTCTAGTTAGAAACTGTATTTAGTCATCAAATCTCATTCCTTTGAGATCATAAAATTGTTGAATAAGTATAGAGGCAAAAGCTTTGTAATTTCCCGAATAAGTAACTAAACCAGCAAATGCCAGCTGATATAGGAGAGTATTTTGTTTTCCTTTATTTTCACTTTTCATGTTGACCGCTGGATGTTTTGTTCTTGGATTATATGGATCTTTTGGACCTCGACAATTCATTGTTTTCTTTCTAGACTTATTTATTATGTTGTTCTACTTCAGCTTGTGAAGCTCTATTTTTTCTTTTTCATTTCAGGATGGGTACTGTATTCAGTCATCTTGCAACATCCATGCAGAGTGGACCTTCTGCGGATGATTGCATGCTTGCACTGTTGCAAGTTTTTTGGCCCATGCTTGAAAAACTTTTCAGGTCTGAGCACATGGAGAATGGTAGTTTGTCCACAGCAGCTTGCCGAGCTCTGACACAAGCAATTCAGTCATCAGGTATTGGTGTTTACATCTCTGTGTGGAGCTTCTGCGAGTCTATTTACTTTTTTTTTGCAGACAATAACTGAGTTTTCTTATTGTGCAGGCCAACACTTCTTAAGATTACTGCCTAACGTGCTAGATTGCTTATCAACAAATTATGTGTCATTCCAAAGTCATGAATGCTACATAAGAACTGGTAGGATCTTTGATATTATATTCTAGAGAAAGTCTTGTACTTTAGTATTTTGTTACTTACATTTTTTAATGAATCATTTTTCTACATGAATCAGAAAATAATTTCAACGTGATGCGGCTTAAATATCCAAAATAGGGAGTGAGAGAGGAGGGGGAAAGGATAATAAATTAAGTTATCTCGAAGAGAAGGATAGATGGATTATTTAATGTGATTACTTTGTGGTTTACGCATGATGTAAATGTCCCAGAGAGAGAACAGGTGTGGGTAAATGGATCCCATATACTTGCTTAAAACACATAAGATGATAGCTATAACGCCCAGAGTTTAAATGTAATATGGCAGAGCACATTTTTATTTACAACGCTAGGAAAAGTGTTAGGATTTTTACATGATTAGATGGTACAAACTTTATTTGAATCGTGTATTTGATTGTTCCAGCGTTAACTGGTTTTTTAATCAAGAACATACGTAATCCCAACAGTTGAAATTTGTAGGATTTGTTCCTTGATATCTATGGTTCAGGGTTAGTAGGAACAGGAGTTGCAACTGTTAGTATTGGTTCCAATATTTTGGTTATGCCTTTTCTTTTGTTGTTGATTTTGGGTGCCGTGCAACTTGTGATTACTTATTGTCTATCTCTTCTTCGTATTGGAATTATACCATTTCAGCCTCTGTTGTCATTGAAGAATTTGGCCACAGAGAGGAGTATGGATCTCTGTTTGTCACCACTTTGGAGAGATTTACTCATGCAGCATCGGTAATGGCTCTTAATTCTTCATATATATGTGACCAAGAGCCCGATCTAGTGGAGGCATACACAAATTTTGCATCCACATATGTCCGTGGAACTCGTAAGGTTTTGTACACTTGCCATCTTATATTTCCTTCCATCATTTTGGTAGCTTAAGTGATTAAACCAGACTTTAATTATCTTATGAAATAAATATGTTATAGTAATGTGACATCTCAGGAAGTGGTGGCTGCATCTGGTACCCTTCTTGAAATATCCTTTCAAAAGGCAGCTATATGCTGCACAGCTATGCATCGTGGCGCAGCACTCTCGTCTATGTCTTACTTATCTTGTAAGCTGATTTTTTCTTTTACCTCTACTTACCAGAACCGGAGAAAATTTCTTGATTATGTTGTAGTGCTCTTTTGGTTTGTGCTTTAAGGACCAAATATGCAGTTAAGGCTTGGTACTGGAGTTTTATTTGCAAATAATAACTACAACGTCTTGAGTTTTCCCTTGACCTTGAAAACCACAAATTTAGTCACTTTTGCTAAAACATTGGTTATATATGACCTGTTTGTTTTTGTACGGAAGCTAACCCACTGTTTTTCTTACACCATGTTTGGTGAGAACTATGAAAGGAACAAGGAAGAAAGAATTGGCCTAGAAAAAAGAGGATAAGGGCAGGGATGGAGAGGTATCTCTTTTTCTGATTGCCTGAGACCACGGAGAAGATTATAATGTTCTTACTATTACTGACATTTAATTTGAGGGAATGACTTTTTATGGGCCCTAGACTTCTCTTCATTTTTGTCTCCCATCAGTCTGACCATATCGAAAAATATTGTTCCTTCCTATTCTGGTTCCCCATTCTCCAACCCTTTACTTTTTTTCCTCTGCCAAACATAGTAATACTCTGGTATGGATTGTGTCCCCACATGAACAATATTCTCATTGGAGTCAGTTATCCTTATGTGTTTTGACAAGGCTGGCGCTGTTTCTTTTTTCTGTTTTTGTTTCTTAATCTTGATTTTGCCTCCTATAAGTGCGACATAAGTGAGTTTATTGACTATATATTGGTATGGACCTGCTAGGTTTCTTGGAGGTGGGTCTGGCCTCTTTATTGAATTCTATGACTTGCATCCCTGAAGGATCCTTCAGTGCCATGGCCATTCAAGTCATATCCCATAGTGGCGAGGGATTAGTGTCGAATCTGATTTATGCTTTACTTGGTGTTTCAGCAATGTCACGGGTAAATTTACAATATACTCAGATTTCATTTTTTTACACCTATTTAAGTAAAATTAATGCAAGTAAGAATAATGTACACAAATATATAGTCTATAAACTGGTTAAAGTACAGTAAAGTGGTGGCGAAAACCTAGGATGAGTAGTGAGTATTAGTCTCACTCTTTCATGGTCTTTGACCACAAAATTTGATATTAAGATAGGGAATGAATTTTATTTTATCTATTGCAATAATTGCAAATTTGTTTTGAGCTTTGTTAACAGTGAAATCCAATTTCTAAGATGAATTCCATTTGTCCTCATAAAATGATTTGACAAAAAAAATAATGTCTTGATATTCATAGTCACATCTAGAAGATTAAATTCGGTTAACCCTAAGGCTGTCCATCCTAATGGAATTTTAATTTGCAGTTAAGGAATTATGTGCTACTGCTTCCTTACAGGTTCACAAATGTGCAACTATCTTGCAACAATTGGCAGCAATATGCAGTTTAAGTGAGCGAACAACCTGGAAGGCTATCCTTTGCTGGGAATCTTTACATGGATGGTTACATGCAGCGGTCTCTCTCTCTCTCTCTCACTATATATATAATATAGACACACAACTCACACACACACACACACACACACACACACACACACACAACTACGTATTTCCATGTTAAGTTTGGATGCAACTAAATTCACGGGCTAAATATGGTGTAGAATTGTTTATGAAACCTTTATGTCCCTTGAACCGACCCACATGTGCTCTATGCATCTCTCTCTCTCTCTTTCTCTCTTATATATATTATATATATATATTTAGGAATGGGATTGGGGGACACACCATTTGACACGCTTAAAGACATGATTTTTTAGCCATTAGATTAAAGAGCATTCATGGCTAAGATTGCATCTGGATTAAATTATTAATTTTTCTTTTATTGGAGTGGAGATAAAAATTAAAGTAAAAAGGTTTTGAAACATGTTTTTTCAAATGTGGATTAATTACTCTCAAAGTTGAAGTAATAATATAATGCAGATGCGATCTTAGCCATTGAATGCTCTTCAATCTAATGGCTTAAAAGGTATCTTTTAAGTGTGTCAAAATTGTGTGCCCCCTAAAGAAACATTTTTAGCCATTCGATTGAAGAATTACAAATGGTATAATAAAATTTCAACTCTATTACTTTATTGGTAAGATAAATGCATATTTACCAGATGTAGAAATTCTTTCTTAATGAAAAATGTTGAAAAAAAAAAATTAGTAAGGAAGAGCATCCCAGAAAAGAACCAAACTCCATGGTTGAGTTGAAGAACTAAGAGAACTCTTGGAACTCTTACCGGTGGATACTCAAAAGCTAATTGTTAATAGTTTGTTGGGTTAATTACAAGGGCAATGGAGAAATTCATAAAATGTTAATGTGGAATACCCGAAGGCATGATAATCCAAAATTTTAACTTCTTGAGTTGGAGAACGGCTCTCAATCATAAAAAATGAGTATTCATATAGATATCCTTGAAAGCTTACGCTTTTTAGTTTAAGATGAATACTCATAAGTGTCCAGAGATATGGATTAAGTTTAAGAAGTCATTCAAAAGATTGAAGGACTAGTACTGGGGTGGAGAATAATAGGTGGTTTGGGTGGTAGGCTGGTAGCATAAAGGGGCAGCGACCATATCCTCCTTCTCAATACTTCAAATTTTGTTTCATTTATATAACTAATATGACTTATAATTCTCAGAAAAGTTTCGATATAGACGAATGGAAGGGGGTTGGAACTTGATTATTTGCAGTGCGTTTTCAAAACCTCTATTTGATTATTTGCAGTGCGTTACTTAGTAATATAGCCTAAACTCCTTGGTACTAAGAAGTCCCTTGTCCATACTCCAAACACACCCTAGTAGTGTGTTTAGAATAGTACTTAATATCTGATGCAATATAAACCGTTCAAAGATCAAAATGTGAAACGGCTCAAGTTCAGTGGGCAGTAATGAAATATACCCAGAAGTTAGTTTATGTCTGTAGAATATTTCTGTATCTTCCTGTCCCAAATTATGAAATCTATTTTTTCCAATGAGAAACATAAGAAGCAATAATAAAAATTTGATAACTAGAGCTTCCTGGTAGGTGGTGTTAGAGTTTATATTTTCCTTCAGATGGCCAGACTGTTTAAATATTTCAGTTACAGCAGGTGCAGGCTCTTCCTGCTGAATACCTAAAGCAAGGGGAAGTAGAAACTTTAGTCCCTGTTTGGTCCAAGGCCCTTGCTGGTGCAGCGTCGGATTATATTGGGAGCAGGAGCTGTGATGGAGGGCAAAATAGTTATGGTCACATGCAAGGGAAAGGGGGACGAGTTCTAAAGCGTTTAGTTCGTGAATTTGCTGATAGCCACCGCAATGTTCCAAATTTAACTTAATTACTGCACAAATTTTACTTATGCCATTTGCATCTCATTTGGCTTGGAGCTTTAGGAGGTCGAGGCCTTATGAACCGTTGATGATAGTTGGCACCACATGTCACAGTTGTAAAGGGTCGGCTTCTTTTCAGGCTTGCCAAATATGGGCCTGTTGTTTGAGCTATGTTCCCCGTACATATATTCTTCACTCTAATATATTCTGTAGTCTGTACAGTCGCCCAATTTTGACAGTAACAATGCAAGATAGGATGTTATTGTAAACATTTTGCAGGGATAAGCTTACTCGAAATAGGAGCAGCTCCAAACGAGGGATACTTGCTTTGTATATATAGGTGATCATGAAATCATGCCTACTTGCCATAGCGTGTTCTATGGTTCACTAAAATTCACAATTACTACTGGTAGCACATCCCTTTTCTGATGTTGGGTCAAGTTGTCAAAGCTCCGAAATTGGGTTGGATGCACTTTTTTGTCGAGGGTGGAATGCACATTCCAAATTTCTAGAAGGTTGCTCTGTTTTCCAATTTTGCCCCTTAGTTTCATCATGTTCATTTGGAACAAATATTTCTAGATGATGAACCTACTGTTGGTGAGGAAGGAGTCGGGAAGCAATGGGAAATTGTTCATTCAGGATTCCCTTAATTAAGGACTGCATATATTTTTCTACGATGGTAATTGTAATATATATATATATATATATATATATATATATATATATATGTATATGTATTCTTTGCATGTGTTTGTATCTGAGAACTAATATCGAAGTTTGGGAAGGTGTCGGAATTAATTGACGAAATTTTGATTTTTTATACATTGATATTGGAAATGAAGATTTTATTTAGTTATCGATTTCGATTTTAACGGAATTTGAACTCAACATTAATATGAATTCTTGACATTCAACGTGATAAGTGTAGTATGAGCTGTTGGGGTAACCAAGCACCAAAACAGTGATCTCACAATGACCATGACGTCGATCACTATTAGACCAACCACCATTATGCTTGATAGGTTAATCGAAGGGTTTACAATTTTCATTTTTCGGTTTAGTATTTACAGTTTTCGCTTCGGTGAAGGAATTAAAAATCACCAATACTCAAAAATAATATAAACCCAAAAATTATAAATAAAAAATACAAAAATCCTGAAACCACTCAAAATGATCAAAGCCACCAACCCAAAAACCACTAAAAACCACCTAAAACTAAACAACCACTAAAAATTACCAAAACTTCTTTAACCACCAAAATCCAATTAACTACCAAAAAGCACAAAAACAACCAGAGATACCATGCTTCGAGTAATAAAGTCCATAGTGGGTCAAACTCTTTTTAGATTACATATATCATACCTTGTATATTATGAAGACAACCAAAATAATTACAGATGGCATTGATTGAAGGCTTGTAGCTATGAGCGGGTACGAAAACACTTTAATTTCTTGTTTCCGCTGAAGATTAGTCTTATACTTTTGAATGGAGACCTAACTCTAACTTTGGAAAGAAAAAAAAGAAATTACACGTGATTATGAATATTGCTAGTGGTCAAATGGGATATCCAATCTACTTCACTCATCAAATTAATAGATCACAAAATAGACCAAATTTACCAAATATAATAAAATCAAAATTAGAAAATAAATAAAATAAAAAATATATTTACTTATTATTTCATAAATCCTAAGAATTTCATTATGCATCAAATTGTCTCCTTCCCAAAAAAAAAAAACTTTAAGAATTTCATTATGCTTCAAATCATCTCCTTCCCCAAAAACATAAACCCTATAATTCAACCGTTCTTCTCCTCCTTTGAAGACTAAAAGACATGGTCATCAAACCTCACTTAAACATTCACAAGATCTGCTGTGTCTCAAAAGAGGAGAAGAACGGTTTAATTTTAGGATTTATATTTTTGGGGAAGGAGATGATTTGATGCAGAATGAAATTCTTAAAATTTATGTTTTATTGGGAAGGAGACAATTTTATGCAATATGAAATTCTTAGGATTTATGAAACAATAAAAAATATATATTTTCTATTTTATTTATTTTTATGTTGAGATAGGTAATTAAAAAGGGATGACGTAGAATTGCCACATCATGTGCCACATGTAGTGAGATACAAAAAATGGGGGTTTAGGGGATACTCGTATAATTATTCTAACAAATATGATGCAATGCCATCACCTTGGCTTAAGCCCTGATGGGCTATCTAAGGTCGACTATGATAATCAGTTGATATACATTTTTGGACCAAAAAAAAATCGATATACATTTAACTCACTAGACCCCCATCGACTCCATTGATCAAGGAGTTAGGGGCTTCTCTACAAGTTAACCACCTATGAAGACTATGCAATTTACCAAACACTCACTAAAAACCACCTATGAATACATTTAACTCACTAAAACTAGATCAAGAATTTTGACCCAAATCTCGACCCGACATGAATTCCGACCTGACCCGACTTCGAAATCACCTAATCCGATCATATCGCAAAGCTTGTGTCGAGAAACCAGACTCGAACTCGACAGTATACGAGCGCAAGACTGGAATTTGGATTCAACACCCAACACCTGACTCATATATTATATGCATATTTTTAGTTTAGTTTATACATGGTGGCCACTGATTGGCTATTCTCACAGAGTATCATTTGAAGAAATTTACCAAATAATACACGTACTTTTCACGTACTAAATTTTTACTGATCATGCACCTTATTAATATTCTGTCACATTAACTATATTCAATTTAATTTATTATTTTAGTTAATTTACTTCAATTATTATTAATTTCAATCTAAATTGTTTATGAAAATAATTCTTGGAACTAAAAAAATAGACCATCATGGTAAAAAAAAAGAAATAAATTGATATAAATGAAGGAGTAATCTCCAACAGAATTTCTAAAACACATTTTTTTTACCTAATAGGGATTTTCAAAGAAAATAGGGCTTCAACAGAGTTCCTATCACACTCTCTATTTTTAATTTTGATATTTTGGGGTTCTAATTGGAGAGAAAGAGTAGCAATTGTTATCTCCTTCCAATAGGATGCATTTCATTTAAATTTCAAATATTTAACTTGAAACTAATAATAAAATATTTCAGATTTTCCTAAACAGAGAGTACTGGCGGGAGTAATTTTTTGACTTTTTACTTTAAATGTACCATGTTCTCACGTGAAAGTCTCACTTTGCACCCTATTTTTATTATTCATTCAAAACACACCATGTAATAGGCGAGTTGGCCCACCCAGATCCTTTTTCATTGAAGCTGTTAAGTGTATGTCAAAAACATGGGCAAAAGTGAGAATTTGGACACGCTGGCACCAAAACCCCCCTTCTCAGAGAGGAAGAGGAAGAATCACACAGCGAGGAGAATCATCACCGTCTTCATCTTCATTTTCTTCCTCGTTCTCTCTCGATACGACGTTGCTCTAACCATGTCTTATGATTAACTTTTCAAGTAAATCATCATTATGAATGAAATTTTAATACTATAGTCGATGAGGCAAATGTATTTGATCGATTATTAATTATGAATCAAATTTGTTAGGATTAGGCAAATTATTGTACCCAGAAGTCCCATTAGAGGCAAATTAAGTAGAGATTGTTAGAGCGTTAGGAAAGAGTACTGTGCGTGCATTATTCTCCATTTTCACATGCACATGTATACAGCTTTTTCTCAACCAATCTCATAACTCCTTCTCTCCTCCATTGAATGCCACAATTTAAGAGAACCAAGCACTTTCCTCTAAATTAGGTGAGCATGCATTATGCATATCATTTCATTTTCATTTTCATTTTCCTTTGAAGACTGAAAGCCATGGTCATCAACCTCATTTAAACATTCCCAAGATCTGCTTTGTCTCAAAGGAGGAGAAAAACGGTTTAATTTTAGGATTTATATTTTTGGGGAAGGAGATGATTTGATGCAGAATGAAATTCGTAGAGTTTATGTTTTATTGGGAAAAAGACAATTTTATGCAATATGAAATTATTAGGATTTATGAAACAATAGAAAATATATATTTTCTATTTTATTTATTTTTATGTTGAGATGGGTAATTAAAAAGGGATGATGTAGGATTGCCACGTCATGTGCCACATGTGGTGAGATACAAAAAATGAGATTTTAGGGGATACCCGTATAATTATTCTAACAAATATGATGCAATGCCATCACCTTGGCTTAAGCCCTGATCGGCTAACAAATATGATAATTAGTTGATATGCATTTTTGGAAAAAAAAAAATCGATATACATTTAACTCACTAGGCCCCCATCGACTCCATTGATCAAGGAGTTAGGGGCTTCTCTACAAGTTAACCACCTATGAAGACTATGAAATTTACCAAACACTCACTAAAAACCACCTATGAATACATTTAACTCACTAAAACTAGATCAAGAATTTTGTTTATATATTAAGCTAATATGCTGTAATGGATTGCACCTTTTAAAAGTAAAAAGTTATATTATGTTTTGTTGCTGATCTACAATTAGTGGAATAAATGATCAAGTGTTTTTTATTAAATAGATATGGGCTTGCGAGAGGTTTCTTGACTTGGAAACATTGAAATTGGTAGTATGTAATCGTGTAGCCGGTCTAGCCCGATTTTCTCATTGGAAGGTGAAGAGCAGGGGGAATTTCACAAGCTCCAGTTGGAGGTTTTTAAATCAAATAAGGTATGATATAAAATTAAAGAGTTATTAAATTTATGAATATGTATTTATTAGATTTGTAAAATGTTGGTGATTTAAAGTATTTGTAATGAAAGTTAAAATAATAATAAATGACATGTAGGTGCAATTAAGAGAGATTGTGCCTACAATGGACGAAAACAATCTTCATATTGGGACTGGGTTCTACAGGGGTCAGTGTCCCCAAGAAGAGAAGGAGGAAGAGGAGAAGGTCCAAGTTTGTATGGTGTGGATATGGAAGCAACCTGAAGTGAAATGGAGAATAGATCAAAGGGTGGGCCATCAAAGGATAATCCGCATGAATGGGAGAAAGCTGATAATGCATTTGATGGAGAAGGTTAGTAATTTAGTTAAAGGAAAATCAGTTCTTAAGAGTAGGGTAGGAAGTCTGGAGACTGTATGTGGGCATTATGAGAAGCGGCAGTTAGAGTTGGGTGGTTAATGACTTGAAGTGTAAAATTGATGAGATATTAGATGTGCGAGGTGATGGAGGAGGCCATGGGTTTAGTGAAGGCAGCGACGAACCTTTATTTACCGAAGGGGGTCGGGGAGAGGATTTTGGTGAGTCATCCGGTACCAAAATAGCAGAAAATCCAAATTATTATGAAGGAGAAAAAGAAATTGATGAGATATTAGATGGGCGGGGTGATGAAGGAAGCCATGGGTTTAGTGAAGGCAGAGACAAACCTTTATTGACGCAAGGGGGTCTGGGAGAGGATTTTGGTAAGCCATCGGGTACCAAAATAGCAAAAAATCCAAATTATGGTGAAGGAGAAAAAGAAATTGATGGTGGATACAAATTCAGTTTTGATGTTGGTATAGGCGGGACCAAAGTATATTAATTTAGACCTTGGTGTTGTAGATAAGCCGGAAAAGAAGATGAATGTGTGGGTTCAGGTGGATTATCAAACTTCACTCTTAAGGCAATAGAAGAATTGTTTGAGGATGACCTAAGAGATAGTGATGGTGTTAGGAATGATAGGGGAGAGAAGAAGGAACTTGATGATACCAAGAAAAGAAATGGGAAGAAAGAACCTGCCAACACTATCATGGGTGAGATGGAGGAAAGGAAAATTGGGGGAATAGGGCAAGTAAAAGTCCTGGCTTCTATTAAAACGGGACTTGAATGCTCTAAGTTTATTTCAGACCTAGCCGCCTCTTTATACGTAATTGGACATCTTGATGAGGATCCGACAAAGGAAAGGCAAGAAGATGGTATTGTCGAGTCAGAGGGTGTCATTATTCTTGTAGATTCGTCGGAGAGAAAGAGGCAGAAGAGTAAGGGACGTGTACTTTGTTCCCCATTTGCGGAGTACCTGGTGAAGAGGAGGCGGCCATGTCGTGATTTGAATATAGAATTAAATTTTGACAAATATGATCCAGCTTGTGTAGTTCCTCGGGAAGATGTCATTGAAATTAATGTTGAAAATTTTCAACATATGGGGTGAAACACCAATGTAAGTATTTCTTCTTTAATGTGGGCAATTATATATTATATATGTATAGCCTTATTTTAGTAGCTTTTGTAAAATATTTTTGTATCTAAAGTAGCAACACTTTTTGACTGTCCCTTAGAATTACTGTGATATTTTTTATTTCAAACAAGTTTTAGTGTATAGGGAGTTATAGATAGTACATGTTTTATAGTGTATAAGCAGTTTTACTATGAAATTTATTTTATCATAGATATTAAAGCAGTTTTAGTGTATAAGGAGTTATAGTTTAAAAACAGTTTTATTTTAAAATCAGTTATAGTTTATTATGAAAATGTGATAATTTTTATTTCAAATGTATAATAGTGTTTAATTTTGGAAAAAAATGGAGTACATTAGTGAATATCAACAATGGTTAAATGAAATACTAGGAAAGTTCGACATTTGGATATGGTGTCGGTGGGTATAGCTGGCTTAATTAAGAGGTAATCCACTTATGCACTCCGTTAATGATTATAAGTTTGTAGGGAATAAGGCAAAATCTGTGTCATATGTAATGAAAATGTTTGTTCAATTTGTTAACTTTTCTTTGGGCAGCACATGGATGTGGGCTTCTTTTTGTATAAAAAACAATAGGCCACAAAAACTAAGTTTATGTCTAAACATTGGACGAGTGCAGATAGCCTATTTCAAGTACATTTGTTAAAGTTACTGAATATGGGATTACTTTGTAGATTAAGCCACGCAAATGAGTTCAAATGTAGGTGTAGAAAATGATTTCAAATGTTTTTTCGTCCTTGCAGGAATTTCTAAATTTGGTTGTTAAGTCCAATGAAGTTTATCCTTCTTGGATTGAGATTTTGCGAGGAGTCATACTACCACCAAACTTGTGTAAGATTGAGAGATATGTGACCAGAATTGTGTGTGGCGCGTACTGTCTACCTTGGAAGGAAGTAAACGAGGTTTACCTTCCTTATAATTTGGGAGAAAATCATTGGGTACTGTTAAAGTTGAAGTTAGGTGATAGGATGATAGCTGTTTATGATTCAAAACTGGATTTGCACTTTGATGAAATTGTCCAACAAGAAACTGAACCGTTGGCAAAAACTCCACCGTTGGTGCTTAACTGATTGGATTTCTACAAAGGTTATGCCGGTGGGGATTTAGGGTTTCGGGTTTCAGGTTTTAGGGTTTCGGGATATTAGGGTTTTGGGGTTTTGGGTTTTTCAAGTTTTTCGGGTTTTTCGGGTTTCGGGGTTTTCGAGTTTCGGGGTTTTTGGGTTTCGGGGTTTTTGGGTTTCGAGGTTTTTTGGGTTTCAGGGTATTCGGGTCTTCGGGTTTTAGGGTCATAGTAACATGGTGGTTATTTTCTTTCCATTCCTTGAGTTTGTTTTTGAATCGTGCAACTTGATCCATTTAAGTATATGTGTCTTCTTCAGGTCCAGTTGTGGTGTTTTTGTTCTTAAGATGCATGACTATCTTATTAACTAGGGTTTTGGGGTTTCGGGTTTCGAGTTTTTGGCTTTCGGGTTTTGGGGATTTAGAGTTTTTGGGTTTCGAGGTTTTAGGGTTCGGGATTTTTGGTTTCGGGGTTTTCGAGTTTCAAGGTTTTCGGGTTTCAGGGTCTTCGAGTTTCGGGGTCTTCGGGTTTCAGGTTCTTCGAGCTTCAGGGTCTTGGGGCTTCGGGGTTTAGGGTTTTGGGTTTTAGGGCTTCAGGGGCTTATGGTTTAGGGTTTTAGGGGTTCGGGGGCTTAGGGTTTAGGGTTTTAGGATTTTAGGGCTTTGGGGTCTGAAACGGTGGGCTTGACAAGCCTCTGTTGCAAAATTTTTCTGGGGTCAACATAGCGGGAAAAAATGTTATGCAACGAGAATATTATTAACCGCATGTAACATACGGTATGTTAAGCTAATTATGCACGGTGTAACACTTCTGGTGAGAAATTGGCTTGGATACGGCCCCAACACCATTGTAGGTAATTTTGATCATTCAAGAATTAAACAGCATGCCATAGCCCAAAATCATTTATCAATTCGACCTTGACATGCATAGTACATAGTGCTTATCGCCGAGAAAGTTTTGAGTCCGATTATCAGACCACGCAATTGAAACGACTACTCACACAATGAAGGTCATTAGTTTGGACTCTCGGACCACACAATTCGTACGAGTGTACTCACACAAAGTTGAATCAAAATATTGGGATTCATAGTTTAGGGTTTAGGGTTGAGGGTTGAGGGTTGAGGGTTGAGGGTTTAGGGTTGAGGGTTGAGGGTTGAGGGTTGAGGGTTGAGGGTTGAGGGTTGAGGGTTGAGGGTTGAGGGTTGAGGGTTGAGGGTTGAGGGTTGAGGGTTGAGGGTTGAGGGTTGAGGGTTGAGGGTTGAGGGTTTAGGGTTGAGGGTTTAGGGTTGAGGGTTGAGGGTTGAGGGTTGAGGGTTGAGGGTTGAGGGTTGAGGGTTGAGGGTTGAGGGTTGAGGGTTGAGGGTTGAGGGTTGAGGGTTGAGGGTTGAGGGTTGAGGGTTTAGGGTTGAGGGTTTAGCGTTGAGGGTTGAGGGTTGAGGGTTGAGGGTTGAGGGTTGAGGGTTGAGGGTTGAGGGTTGAGGGTTGAGGGTTGAGGGTTGAGGGTTGAGGGTTGAGGGTTGAGGGTTGAGGGTTGAGGGTTGAGGGTTGAGGGTTGAGGGTTTAGGGTTGAGGGTTTAGGGTTGAGGGTTTAGGGTTGAGGGTTTAGGGTTGAGGGTTTAGGGTTGAGGGTTGAGGGTTGAGGGTTGAGGGTTGAGGGTTGAGGGTTGAGGGTTGAGGGTTGAGGGTTGAGGGTTGAGGGTTGAGGGTTGAGGGTTGAGGGTTGAGGGTTGAGGGTTGAGGGTTGAGGGTTGAGGGTTGAGGGTTGAGGGTTGAGGGTTGAGGGTTGAGGGTTGAGGGTTGAGGGTTGAGGGTTTAGGGTTGAGGGTTTAGGGTTGAGGGTTTAGGGTTGAGGGTTGAGGGTTGAGGGTTGAGGGTTGAGGGTTGAGGGTTGAGGGTTGAGGGTTGAGGGTTGAGGGTTGAGGGTTGAGGGTTGAAGGTTGAGGGTTGAGGGTTGAGGGTTGAGGGTTGAGGGTTGAGGGTTGAGGGTTGAGGGTTGAGGGTTTGGGGTTTGGGGTTTGGGGTTTGGGGTTTGGGGTTTGGGGTTTGGGGTTTGGGGTTTGGGGTTTGGGGTTTGGGGTTTGGGGTTTGGGGTTTGGGGTTTGGGGTTTGGGGTTTGGGGTTTGGGGTTTGGGGTTTGGGGTTTGGGGTTTGGGGTTTGGGGTTTGGAGTTTGGGGTTTGGGGTTTGGGGTTTGGGGTTTGGGGTTTGGGGTTTGGGGTTTGGGGTTTGGGGTTTGGGGTTTGGGGTTTGGGGTTTGGGGTTTGGGGTTTGGGGTTTGGGGTTTGGGGTTTGGGGTTTGGGGTTTGGGGTTTGGGGTTTGGGGTTTGGGGTTTAGGGTTTGGGGTTTAGGGTTTAGGGTTTGGGGTTTAGGGTTTGGGGTTTGGGGTTTGGGGTTTGGGGTTTGGGGTTGAGGGTTTAGGGTTGAGGGTTTAGGGTTGAGGGTTTAGGGTTGAGGGTTTAGGGTTGAGGGTTTAGGGTTGAGGATTTGGGGTTGAGGGTTTAGGGTTGAGGGTTTAGGGTTGAGGGTTTAGGGTTGAGGGTTGAGGGTTTAGGGTTGAGGGTTTAGGGTTTAGGGTTGAGGGTTTAGGGTTGAGGGTTGAGGGTTGAGGGTTGAGGGTTGAGGGTTGAGGGTTGAGGGTTGAGGGTTGAGGGTTTTAGGGTTGAGGGTTGAGGGTTTAGGGTTGAGGGTTGAGGGTTGAGGGTTTAGGGTTGAGGGTTGAGGGTTGAGGGTTTAGGGTTGAGGGTTTAGGGTTGAGGGTTTAGGGTTTGGGGTTTGGGGTTTGGGGTTTGGGGTTTGGGGTTTGGGGTTTGGGGTTTGGGGTTTGGGGTTTGGGGTTTGGGGTTTGGGGTTTGGGGTTTAGGGTTTGGGGTTTAGGGTTTGGGGTTTGGGGTTTGGGGTTTGGGTTTTGGGTTGAGGGTTTAGGGTTGAGGGTTTAGGGTTGAGGGTTTAGGGTTGAGGGTTTAGGGTTGAGGGTTTAGGGTTGAGGATTTGGGGTTGAGGGTTTAGGGTTGAGGGTTTAGGGTTGAGGGTTTAGGGTTGAGGGTTGAGGGTTTAGGGTTGAGGGTTTAGGGTTTAGGGTTGAGGATTTAGGGTTGAGGGTTGAGGGTTGAGGGTTGAGGGTTGAGGGTTGAGGGTTGAGGGTTGAGGGTTGAGGGTTTTAGGGTTGAGGGTTGAGGGTTGAGGGTTGAGGGTTGAGGGTTGAGGGTTTAGGGTTGAGGGTTGAGGGTTGAGGGTTTAGGGTTGAGGGTTTAGGGTTGAGGGTTTAGGGTTGAGGGTTTAGGGTTGAGGGTTTAGGGTTGAGGGTTTAGGGTTGAGGGTTTAGGGTTGAGGGTTTAGGGTTGAGGGTTTAGGGTTGAGGGTTTAGGGTTGAGGGTTTAGGGTTGAGGGTTTAGGGTTGAGGGTTTAGGGTTGAGGGTTTAGGGTTGAGGGTTTAGGGTTTAGGGTTTAGGGTTTAGGGTTTAGGGTTTAGGGTTTAGGGTTTAGGGTTTAGGGTTTAGGGTTTAGGGTTTAGGGTTGAGGGTTGAGGGTTGAGGGTTGAGGGTTGAGGGTTGAGGGTTGAGGGTTGAGGGTTGAGGGTTGAGGGTTGAGGGTTGAGGGTTGAGGGTTGAGGGTTGAGGGTTGAGGGTTGAGGGTTGAGGGTTGAGGGTTGAGGGTTGAGGGTTTAGGGTTGAGGGTTTAGGGTTGAGGGTTTAGGGTTGAGGGTTGAGGGTTGAGGGTTGAGGGTTGAGGGTTGAGGGTTGAGGGTTGAGGGTTGAGGGTTGAGGGTTGAGGGTTGAGGGTTGAAGGTTGAGGGTTGAGGGTTGAGGGTTGAGGGTTGAGGGTTGAGGGTTGAGGGTTGAGGGTTGAGGGTTTGGGGTTTGGGGTTTGGGGTTTGGGGTTTGGGGTTTGGGGTTTGGGGTTTGGGGTTTGGGGTTTGGGGTTTGGGGTTTGGGGTTTGGGGTTTGGGGTTTGGGGTTTGGGGTTTGGGGTTTGGGGTTTGGGGTTTGGGGTTTGGGGTTTGGGGTTTGGAGTTTGGGGTTTGGGGTTTGGGGTTTGGGGTTTGGGGTTTGGGGTTTGGGGTTTGGGGTTTGGGGTTTGGGGTTTGGGGTTTGGGGTTTGGGGTTTGGGGTTTGGGGTTTGGGGTTTG